>CM029604.1:72945608-74245608 GCA_017311375.1 Mytilus coruscus | reverse complement strand
TCATATTATTTGGTTGTATTGGATTTCTTGAATATATTCCTTTTAGGAAAAAATACTCAAAAGGGTAATTTGTTTTTTTCAAATTATTATGGACGTCGTTGGTTATAAAGAAGATGATAAGTTCTGCAGTGCTATTCAAAATTCACTATGAGGCTATCAACATAAGAGAATCAACAAATTTTACCAAAAACTTTATTAAGCATACAGCTTGATACTGTATTGTTTGTTATTGTTTTACTTGTACAGATCTTCATATTTATTTACTATACCATTTAATGTTTGCTGACGAATAAGACCCTTATCCTACTCACCTTTCAAAGCTTGACATACTGGATTGACATAATCTTTTGTGGGAGACCATATGTTGACATATAAATGAAAAGGGAGTAGTATTGGATGTCTCCGCTGCTCACCTCTACCATAGACAGGTCGAAGTGTCGCCCCCCAAGTTCCCTGAGATAAAAATTCCCGTGTAAATTAATACTATTCGAAAAGAAATTATTTGAAATCTCCGTTTCAAATATGTTTTTGTTGCCTTTGGATTATCTTACTGAGTATAAATGAATATAACCTAAGAAAAAACGTTTTCCTTAAAGTTTTCTTATGTTTTTATGTATAAAATGTACGTTAAAGTGAGCGACTGGATTGAATGTGAAACAATCACGTGTGTGTTTACAAAACTTCAGGAGATTCGGCTATTTATAGAAAAGTGTTAACTGTGTACCGACATACATGATTGGTACATGTAACCAGGCAAAATCTATTTACTAAAATAAAGAGTTCAAATCCGATACTCTACAGGATTGAAAGACATTTACTAGGTTTGGATTGTCCCAACCAATTAACGAACTTAATTATTAATGTCTCAGTAATATCTTCCAATCAGGTGGTAAGAAAGCATTCACCCCGCAGACTGTCCATCGTTTAACTCTTAATAACGTCTCCGATGAGACGTTAATAATGCCATACAACTTCATGGACTTATATTGTAGCAAATCTAAGAAAGATAGGACTTGATATAGTTGTGTATCAACAGCTGTCTTTCTATTCGTCAACGTGTGTCTCTTTTTTCTGTTCTAATATCAACATTGTACAGTAGTGTAGATAACTTAGCCAGTTTACTTTGGATTTTTTCTCTCTTTAGCTGTCTTTTTTATACGCATGCAAGATAGCGAAATATTTAAAAGAGTTGGCTAATATAAAAACGATTGCTGTTTAAGTTTGTGATTATGTTCAATAAAGTCGAGCACGTGATATCAAAACTAACATACTCACTTGACACTGTACTGGTTAGGATATTACTGTAGACATTGCGTACAATTCGCGACTTTGTACATACACATAGTCTGACACTTTCTTTTGGATTTTTGACTAATTTATGTACAATTACATTAACATTATCAGCATTGATAACATATATTACAGTCAGAATAGACAGATAAAGCCTCACAGCACTATGGACAGTCATACTGCAGTAGAGCTTTAAAATTATTAGACGTGTTAATTTGAAAGGGTTGATTATTATTGTCTCATTTGCAATTATTGGAATACTCATAAAAAAGTATAAGATGCCAAAAAGGCAATCGAAAACCATAATTCGAAAAAAAAAAAATCAAACAACATCATGGCCAAAATTAAATATTGTTATAACACCAAAACTCCAGAAAACATTTCAGATTAAGCAACGGAAACCCCGCCAACAAAAATGTATCGTGATGACACAAATAAACTAAATATCGCAGATATACAGTTATGAGATATAATAGAAACAATAAGACACCATCACAAAGAGTAAAATATGTAGTTAAAGTGATGGAGTCAGATGACAGATAACTCTTTATTTTTATCGTGTCTCCTTAACGAAAGAAAATAGCTGATTATAACTTGTTTATATAATAAGACATGTGTCAGTCACCAATGTTGACTATGTTTTCTAGTTAATTATGTAGAAACTAACAAAGTTAGATAAACAAATATAAGACTGGGGTTATAACCCATCACTGGAAAAGAAGCTAAATACCTGAAGGTCAATTTAAGGTAAATGTCAGTGTGCAGCATGGTATAAACAAGCTAAAAAATTGTCCTAAAATTGAGCTTATGGATTGGTGGGTGTTTTACCTTACTGTTGGTTATTTCGAGCATTTTATATGATACAAAAAGGAATTGTGCGTTTTCTATCAATATGTTGAACAAACAGTTCCGTTACATGTTACTTTCTTCGGATAGAAATTTAACTTTAATCTGAACAAGTTATTTTGACTTCACGACTACCAATCTTTAGCTTTATTCCTAAATTTTCCAGCACGTCGCTAAGAAGCCCGACATACCAATTTGAAATACTTTGATTTGAATCTGTTACGGTTTTTGAACTTAAGACCTAAAAGACTTACACGTGACCACAACACAACTGTGTTTTTCAGTGTGAAGTATTCATAAGAAACGAAAAGCAGGCTTACACGTGACAACGAGACGAAGATGCTTCTCAGTGTGAAGAAGTCATTAACGATGAAAACGTTATCTGTTCTGGAATATCACGATCTACAAAAATAATCCCATAAAAGTAAAATATACAAATTTACTATTCAAAATTTGAATAAATAACTTATAAACCAGAAACGCATTCGTACTGTTGAACAAGTAACCGGCCCTCAATACATTGATACAAGAAACACGTGCACATAAGTATAAATATATAATTTTGCAGGGATACTTAAAAATGATAGGTTGTAGAAAATTACAGCAGTATAAAACTTTTAACATCAATACCATTCACCCTTCTTGCCGGCATAAGGAACCGCAGATACAATAGCGCTATAGGTAACACGGTTCAAAATCTGCTGTACAGGATTGCAAAATAGTGCAATGGCAATCGGAAACACAGAAAAAAATCTGCTGTACACGACAGCTAAAACGTAGATCATATTGTATGTGATGTATACCACATATATAATATACAATACTTGATCAAGTTCATGATATATCACATATATAATATACAATAATTGATCAAGTTCATCATATACCACATATATAATATACAATACTTGATCAAGTTCATGATATATAGATATAAGAAGATGTGGTATGAGTGCCAATGAGACAACTCTCCATCAAGTCAAAATTTATAAATGTAAACCATTATAGGTCAAAGTACGGTCTTCAACACGGAGCCTAGGCTCACACCGAACAGTAAGCTATAAAGGGCCCCAAAATTACTAGTGTAAAACCATTCAAACGGGAAACCAACGGTCTAATCTATATAAAACGAGAAATGAGAAACACTTATGAACCACATCAACAAACGACAACTACTGAACATCAGATTCCTGACTTAGGACAGGTGCAAACAAATGCAGCGGGTTTAAGCGTTTTAATGGTACCAAACCTTCACCTTTTTCTGAAACAATAGTGTAACATCACAACATAGAAAACACACTATAAAATATCAACTGAAATAGCTTAACTCAATCAAAGGACATATTAACACCATCGAACATACACTGAACAAATAAATTTGACCTATGATACAATGTAAATTAAAATAAATAAACTAAGGAAGAATAATAAAAGTAACATGTTATATCGGTATGAAATGTTAAACAATTTAAGAAAAACAATATGCTCGAACAAAAATATCAGCCATTTGCAATAACTTTAATCACAGGTAAATAAAATAATTTTGTTGTTAGGTATACGTATACAGTTACAATAGAGAAAAATATTTAACAAAATAAATAATTTTGATGTTCATAGTACAAGTGGAAATTAATATTAGTACCAAACACTTATCAAAGCTGGTATATAGACCAGATATAACCCTGAATAACATTAAATAACAAAAAGCATTACAATTAGTATCAACAGGTCAAATAAACAAGAAAGTACGATTTGAGAGTACTCGCAGTTACTGACAGCTAGTTAAAGCCAAAACAATTAATAATAAAATCATGCATCAGAGACACATATATAATATACAATACTTGATCAAGTTAACGATATACCACATATATAATATACAATATTTGATCAAGTTCATGATAAACCACATATATAATATACAATACTTGATCAAGTTAACGATATACCACATATATAATATCCAATACTTGATCAAGTTCATAATATACCACATATATAATATACAATACTTGATGAAGTTCATGATAAACCACATATATAATATACAATACTTGATCAAGCTCATGATAAACCACATATATAATATACATTCTTTGATCAAGTTAACGATATACCACGTATATAACATGCAATATTTGATCAAGTTCATTGTAAACCACATATATAATATACAATACTTCATCAAGTCCATGATAAACCACATATATAATATACAATACTTGATCAAGTTCATGATAAACCACATATTTAATATTCAATACCTGATCAAGTTGATGATAAACCACATATATAATATACAATACCTGATCAAGTTCATGATAAACCACATATATAATATACAATACTTGATCAAGTTCATAATATACCACATATATAATATACAATACTTGATCAAGTTCATAATATACCACATATATAATATACAATACTTGATCAAGTTAACGATATACCACATATATAATATCCAATACTTGATCAAGTTCATAATATACCACATATATAATATACAATTATACTTGATCAAGTTCATGATATACCACATATATAATATCCAATACTTGATCAAGTTCATGATATACCACATATATAACATACAATACTTGATCAAGTTCATCATATACAACATATATAATATACAATACTTGATGAAGTTCATGATAAACCACATATATAATTTACAATACTTGATCAAGTTCATGATATACCACATATATAATATACAATACTTGATCAAGTTCACGATATACCACATATATAATATCCATGGACTGCAATGACGAATACTCACATTGAAAACAACATGTGTATCAATCAATTTTAGGTGTGTCAAGTTTCTATCAATATGACATCCATCTTGAGATTGAATCTAAGAACTTGGTGAGTATGAAAACTAATCTGTTTACTGCGGAACGGAGACATAATGGTAGCTAACAAAATGTATTATTTCGAATCGAATAGCCCCTAAAGGAATTATTTTAGAACAGTGCAATCCATTAATTACATGAATCGGATGCTCTCTAAAGGAATTAGAACTGAACAGTGTAAGACATTAATTCCATGATTGCTGCCTTCATTATTATTAATGATCTCATCGGCTACAATTTAGTCTTACGAGAACTGTTAAAAAGCAATGAGAAAATAACCTTACATGAATCTTTCAAACATTTGTTAATACCTAAAAGTCTATTCGGTTTGACTACTTTATTTCAAATTTTTTCTTTCAAAAGATTAACAGTTTTACTATTTGTTATTTAACAATATGTTAGTTTCCAATTTTGACCGATTTTAAATCTCATACATTTTTTTTTACGATATGGTAATTGAATATTGCGGAAACTATGAATGCGAGTCTGACAGAAAATAAATACATTTATGATGTGGGTTTTTTCACCATCCCCATGGGGTTGGGAATTCTCTAAATGACAAATCATCTGCCAATACTTGCTGTTAATTTTCTTTTCTATTGAAGTTTCAATGATCAATCGACGGTTTTATATTTTTCTTTTAATTCAGTAATATATTTTTAATCATCTGTGTATACTGCAGATATTTTTAACCTAAATATATTTTTACCTTACATACATGTAATAGAAAAACAAAGGATATGGGGTAGCCATCCATGACACAAAATCAGTACATGCATGAACCTTTTGTTAGGTATATTCATGTTTATGTCAGACTTAGTATATCTTGTTGTTTTGTACGACGTCAATAATTTTCAAGAATGTAAAAATGTTAAGTTGCCAATATAGTCCGGATTCTACTTCGTCAAATTTATCTCCCAATTACGCCATCGAATTTTTTCAATCGTAAAATGGAAGCCATTATAGGGATAACGTGCTGTCAATTTTAACATTTGAAAACCGTTAAATTCATCGAGATGGCATCATTACGATCCTTAAATGACAGTTGTATTGTAAAGACAAATGTATCTACTAGCTATAAAGCATCTTATAATGTACTTCTAGGCCCATTGTCAACTTAAAACTATTGTCTGATTGGTTGTCAGGGAAAAATTTTCGAAAGTTGAAAAAAAACATTAACAATATTCTATTTAAATATTTCGTGGTACGGCAGACTAAACATTTTTAGACGTTGAAGACTTATAACCCAAGATAAAACACACACAAACATAATTTTTTTTTAAGTTATGCATAAAAAAGATCCACAAGTGAAGTCTATCGCCAAGGTAGTTTAGTATTTCATGTTAGTGAACGTTGAATCCGACTTCGTTTTTTAGTACATGTCATTTCTAGTGGAGCAGGAATTGCTGACCAATGCGGAGTAACACAGAGGTTATCATTATTGGAGGTAGAGTAACTTCTAATACATGCGGAGTAACACAGAGGTTGTCATTATTGGAGGTAGAGGAACTTCTTATAGTCCCTGAGGGTATCACCAGCCCAGTAGCCAGTACTTCGGTACTGGCATGAAAATACGGATTTATTGTCATTAAAATTGCTGTTACAAAATTTTGGAAATTATTTTAAATTAAGGCATATATCTCCCTCATGCAAAGCTCTGATTTCTTGCCCGGCTTTGGCTATACTTTTTTGTCCTTTTTGGTTTATATCTCTTCATCTTTTTAATAAGCTTTGGATTTTCAAATATTTGGCCTCGAGCATCACTGAAGAGACATTGATTGTCGATTGCGCATCTGGTGCAGAAAAATTAGTACCGTTTATGTTATTATACATGCGGAGTAACACTTGTCATTACTCGTGGAGCAGATTCTGCTGACCTTTCCGGAGAAACACCGCGGTTGTCTTCACTAGTGAAGCTGTTTGTTTAGTGACACCGCGGTTGTCTTCACTAGTGGAGCAGTCTGTTGAGTAACACCGCGATTGTCTTCACTAGTGGAGCAGTCTGTTGAGTAACACCGTGGTTGTCTTTACTAGTGGAGCAGTCTGTTGAGTAACACTGCGGTTGTCTTTACTAGTGGAGCAGTCTGTTGAGTAACACTGCGATTGTCTTCACTAGTGGAGCAGTCTGTTGAGTAACACTGCGGTTGTCTTTATTAGTGGAGCAGTCTGTTGAGTAACACCGCGATTGTCTTCACTAGTGGAGCAGTCTGTTGAGTAACACCGCGGTTGTCTTCGCTAGTGGAGCAGTCTGTTGAGTAACACCGCGGTTGTCTTCACTAGTGGAGCAGTCTGCTAGGTAACACCGCGTTTGTGATCATTTAGTTTGTGGAGCAGGAACTGCTTACCTATGAAGAGTAATACCACGGTTGTGATCACTAATGAAGAAGGAACTGTTGACTTATGCGGAGTTGCACCGTTGTTGTCTTTACTTGTGCTGCAGGAACTACTGACTCATGTGAAGTAATACCATAGTTGTGATAACTTGTGGAGTAGGAACTGTTGACCTATGCGGAGTTGCACCGTGGTTGTCTTCACTAGTGCTGCAGGAACTACTGACTCATGTGCAGTAATACCATAGTTGTGATAACTAGTGGAGTAGGAACTGTTGACCTATGCGCAGTTACACCGTGGTTGTCTTCACTAGTGCTGCGGGAACTACTGACTCGTGTATAGTTATACCACAGTTGTGATCACTAGTGGATTAGGAACTGTTGACAACGGTTGTCTTCACTAGTGCTGCAGGAACTACTGACTCATGTGCAGTAATACAATAGTTGTGATAACTAGTGGAGTAGGAACTGTTGACCTATGCGCAGTTACACCGTGGTTGTCTTCACTAGTGCTGCGGGAACTAATGACTCGTATATAGTTATACCACAGTTGTGATCACTAGTGGATTAGGAACTGTTGACAACGGTTGTCTTCACTAGTGCTGCAGGAACTACTGACTCATGTGCAGTAATACAATAGTTGTGATAACTAGTGGAGTAGGAACTGTTGACCTATGCGGAGTTACACCGTGGTTGTCTTCACTAGTGCTGCAGGAACTACTGACTGGTGTATGGTAATACCACAGTTGTAATTACTAGTAGCATAAGAACAGCTTTTCCTGGAGATGTCTTCACTAATGGAACAAAACTGCTGACTCTTGCTGCCTTGTAGAGTAACACGGCAGTTATCATGACTAGTGGAGCATGAATTGTTGATCCACTCAGAGTAACACGGCGATTGTCTTCACTATTTAAACAAAAAACTACTGACTCACGTAGAATAACTTCGCGATAGTGTACTGGAGCAGAAACTAATGGCGAACCCATGCAGAGTAACTTGCATCAAAAGTGGTGTAGTTGCGCATATCATTTGCTCGCATTTAGGAATTATCTCTTTTTACGTTTGCGCGCAGCTTTTTATTATATGTGTGCGCATTCATTTTACAGATAACATAAATAAATACGATAAATATATCTAAAAATATATGGATACTTATTTATAATTTTAAATTACTAGTATAGAATTCTAAAAAAAATATATTAAGTGATCATGAGAATCCCGTCAGCGCTAAGGCATTCATGTAACTTAATTGCGAATGCCAACATGTAAAATCGGTACTTTTATTTTTCAGATTCGCTATATGTTTTTACATTTTTATCTGTTTATATTTCCAGGATTCGTGCATGATAAAATGTACTTATCCAGTTCGAAACCCCACTTCCACCTCCTCGTTGGCGAGAGGGAGACTTAGACTAACGGAAGGTGTTTTTGTAGACAATAGATAAATAAATAAACAAATAAGTGTTTCTCGTTTCTCGTTTTTTATATAGATTAGACCGTTGGTTTTCCTGTTTGAATTGTTTTACACTAGTCATTTGGGGCCCTTTATAGCTTGTTGTTCGGTGTGAGCCAAGGCTCCGTGTTGAAGGCCGTACTTTGACCTATAATTGTTTACTTTTTACACATTGTGACTTGGATGGAGAGTTGTCTCATTGACACTCATACCACATCTTCTTATTTCTAAATAAGTATAATTTACCTATGCTTAACTAAACTTACCTGTGTTTACCTGTAAAACGAATGCGCGCAAATTTAATAAAAAAATTTGCGCGCAAATGTAATGGTAATTCGCGTAAATGTAATGCACAGGGTGTAGGAACTGCTTCCCCTTGAGGAGTAACATGGCGGCTGGCATCACTAGTGAAGCAAGACCCTTGCGGAGTAATACGGTGTTTATCAAGATTAGTGGAACATGAATTATTGGTTCACTCAGAGTAACACGGTGGTTGTCATTACTAGGGGAGAAGGAACTGCTGACCTACGCAGAATAACACGGCGTTTGTCATCACTATTGAATAGATATAGGAAGATGTGGTGTGAGTGCCAATGAGACAACTCTCCATCAAATAACAATTTATAAAAGTAAACAATTATAGGTCAAAGTACGGCCTTCAACACGAATTGTTCAACTTGTGAAAAAAATCTTTTATCCCATAAACATAAAAAAGTCACTGGATGTAAATTGATGCCCGTTACTGCAGTTAAAGACATCCAAGACGGTGGATGGAGAAGTTATTGAAATAATTTTCTTAAAATTCGCAAGAATAAGAAATTCTTGCGATATTTGTATGCTTATACGCGTACGTATCTCGATTTGAGGAATATATCAATCAATAAAAAAAACGGGATCGATGATGTCTGTAACTAATGAATTTTTATACTCGTAAATGATTCAGAACGCCCGAAATATTATTATGTTTTAATATTCCATGATGAAGAAAGTCAACATAACAATACACAAAAAAATGTAACATAGTGATTTATATACATGTAATAACCAATAAAAAGCTTTTTTTTTATCCGAGTGAATCATTTTCATAATTGGCAACTTCCTTAAAATCGCCAAAAGCTCTCGAGATACCGGCCTTCTTATAAGGGAAATATTTTTTAATTGATTACATAAATTTGTACCGGAAAACAATACCTCTATAGCCCAAAAGGGTCAACTTGGGTATAGAAATATGGGCAACTGAATAAATTAATCCATATCAATCAACAATATCTTATGTAGAGTAGTAGTAAGGGAAGTGGGGGTTCTGGCAACTTTTTGTTAATATTTACTTCCCCTACTACTTAGAGTCAACTCATTCATTTCAGATGTTTAAATTGAAGAAAAAAGTCTGGATGTTTTGGAAAGTCTGTATCTTCGAATATATAATGATATATATCATTCTGTATGTCAATATACAGATTTAGTATTTTGTCTACCGTCACAACCTGCACTGAAATTAGTGTAAAAACGAGAAGAATAGAAATTGGTGCAATTAGAATCTCTGATCGACTCTTTGGATTTACCACAGAATTGACACGATTGTGTCGTCTTTGGTAAATTTAATTCCAAGCTAGCTCCCGGCAAACGTATGTAAAAATTTGATTTCCATACAGGTCCTTGAATTTAATGTTTCACCAATATTACTTGTAATTTTTGATAACTTTAATGTAAACTATGGTTTTATTGTGTTTTTTAATATAGAAAATTTGGTAAGATTTCGGATTTTCTATTGTTTTGATAGTAAAAATCATCAACTCCCCCATGTTTAACAGTAACGGAGATGAAAATCATGCGTGTTATCTCAGTAACGTATTGTTCGTTGTTTTATACAAAAATCTTGCCGTTGGTTTTTCTCATTTTGAATAATTTTACATTTGTTATGTCGGGGCCTTGTATAGCTTGCTATGCGGTATGAGTTTTGCTATTTTTTTAAGGCCATAAAGCGACCTATCATTGCTAACACCTACGACGTTTGGTCTCTGGTTGCCTCATTTGCAATCATACCACATCTCCTTAATTTTTTTTTATATTAGATACGTTGAATATATGTGATTTTGTATAGCTCAATACAAGCTGATAGTCTCTGACATGAGCGATTATCGTATTTGTTTCTGCGAAGTTTATAGATGAATTGAAGGAATTGGGTATGACAATTTGACGGCAACCTAATGACACAAATGATCAAAATACAACTACAATGTATGGAGCAACATACAACTACAATGTATAGAGCAACATACAATCTTTGACTATAGACAGTTGTCAATACAATGTGTCAAGTCCTTCCAATTATGACCGACTTTAAAAATGCCGTTATCTCCAAATCCTCCAAATAACAAATTAAACATAAATCCGCTTCATTTGGACTGTAATGGATATTTGTCTCATTGGCAATCATACCACATCTCCTTATTTATATATAGTGAGATATGACACGCGTCAAAGGTCCGCTGACGAAGTTCCTGAATAGCTAAAGGCACAATAATTCAGATGTTCTTCTTTTATTTTTTTACATTAAATCCGTCTTTTAAAAACGTTTTTGGTTGCAAAGTTAAGAAAATAGTTTTATTATATTTTCTTCCACATTTGGAAGAAACAGAATAATAGAATACTGTTGTTCTTGTTTTTGTTAAATGATATGTAAATGAGTCCTTTACATAATTGTTTCATATCAGAAACTTGACATGGAATAACAGAATAATATCGTCAAAAACAATTTCAGGCAGACATAATTATGTACCTAGACAGTATAATACAATCAAACTAAATATCAATCATGGAAATAAATGTATAGAACTCAATGTGATGGATGAAAATAAACAATTCAGTCGGATATAGCTGTGATTATTTAGATAACGACGATCCGTGTTCAATGTTTGTCGTTAAACATCTTATCATACAGGAGATAATTATAACGTTCTGTGTAATTTGTGTTGATTTATTGACTGAAATAAATGTTCGGAATAAGAGGTCATCTCAAATAAAATGATGTCTTCATCAAAATCATAATTTAGAATAAAAATCTCCGTGCAAGTAATCAAAACTTATTGCTTGTCTTAATAACATTTAAAAGCATATGCAAATGCAATGCCTGGTGATCTGATATATTTAAAGAATGGCTGTAATATTTGTTCTGTTTATGAAGAAATAAACTCAAAAATGTAGTGCACACTGAATAACCTGTGTAGCACCACATTTTTGAGGTTATTTTAAATAGACGGAAAAAATATTACAGTCATCCCTTATTATTTAATTCTAAATTCCATTTATAAGGAGTAAATAATAAAAAAAAGTTGATGACGTCAGGGTCGCATGACAAATTTATGTCTATGAGCATAGAAAAAACTTTCCGCCAATCAGAAGACGTGTTACATCCAAAATTACATTATTCAGATTTGATTATCTCAACCATTCTTCAATGGTGTTACAAGTGGACACAAAAGGCACAAAAATACCATATTAAGGTATATTGAGGTTTTTTTCAGAGACAAGTGCCTGTGGTGGACACAGAGGAATGTTTTCATATGTTTCATCCATTTGACATATTTATACAATGATTCGATAGTACCACAAAATATTATAGAAAGATTCATTAGTATCACAACATATTATGCAAGGATTCCAAAGTATCACACAATTTTATATAAGGATTCCATAGTACCACAAAATATTATGCAAGGATTACTACTTGTAGATACCACATAATGTGATACAAGGATTTCAAAGTACCATGAAATGTTATACAAGGATTTTATAGTACCAAACAAATTTATACAAGGATTCCATTGTTACAAAAACATGTTATGAAAGGATAACTAGGTACCACAAAATATTATACAAGGATTCCAAAGTACCATGAAATGTTATACTCAAAGTCAATAGAGCCATCAAATAAATACAACGATTCTTTTTAACGTCTCCTCGGAGACGTTATTAAGAATTGAACGATGAACAATCTGCGGGCTGAATGCTTCTTACAACCTGATTGGAAGATATTACTGAGACGTGAATAATTAAAGTTCGTTGATTGGTTGGGACAATCCAAACCTAGTAAATGTCTTTCAATCCCGTAGAATATCGGATTTGTACTCTCTATTTTAGCAATTAGATTTTGCCTAGTCACAAATCATGCATGTCGATACACAGTTAACCTTTATCTATAAATAGCCGAATCTTCTGATGTTTTGTTAACACGCACATGATTGTTTCACATTCAATCCATGAATTCAGTCGTTCACTGTTACGTACATTTTATACATGAAAAACGTAAGAAAACTTGAACATGGTTATGATATTTCATGATGAGAGAATGAATTGTTTGACAAACATGTAAAGCATTTACAACCATGATTTGAAGGATTAGTACGATAAAGACCTTATTTGACACACAACATTAAACGATATACTACGGCGTCATAACGTGTGTGGTAAAATGTGTTGATTAATATGCAAGGCTATTCTGAATGAATTAATCTACAAAGCGAGAACACTTTCCACTTTTATCAGCTAAGAGACGGCTAGCGTTTTTCGAAAAGCTATTACTTGTTTAAGCCCTTTAAGTTAATGTGTTGCCTATAGAACAACCACTATACTTAAAGAGGGTAATGATATAAAACTAGAGGCTCCAAGGAGCCTGTGTCGCTCACCTGATATTTTTGTTTATAATTGATGCATGAAATTTGCTTATTTAAGTTTCTAAATATCTGTAATTGTTTTCAAAATGATATGCAAAAATAAAAAATAATAATAAAATTTGTCATTTAAGGGCAATTACTCCTAAAAGAAGTCATCTGACTGTTTTGACTTAAGAGACAGTAGGTAGATCTCAACATCCTGAACATTTTTGTCCCTTTTAGATTTTCTCTACTCATAGCAGTTTTCAAGATAATAGACACAAATTGCATTTTACACCTATGTTCTATTTTAGCAATGGTGGCCATGTTGGTTGGCAGGCGGGGTCATCGAACATATTTGTTTAACTAGATACCCTAATGATGATTGTGGCCAAGTTTGGTTGAATTTGTTAATATAGTTTCAGAGGAGAAGATTTTTGTAAAAGATTACAACAATTTACGAAAAATTGTTAAAAATTGGCTATAAAGGGCAATAACTCCTTAAGGGGACAATTGACAATTTTGGTCATTTGACTTATTTGTAGATCTTATTTTGCTGAACATTATTGCTGTTTACGGTTTATCTCTATCTATAATAATATTCAAGATAATAATCAAAAACTGCAAAATTTCCTTAAAATTACTAATTCAGGGGAAGCAACCCAACAACAAATTGTCTGATTCGTCTGAAAATTTCAGGGTAGATAAATCTAAACCTGGTGAACATTTTTATCCCGTCGTATTTGCTCTAACGGCTTCAGTTTCATAGATATAAGCCAAAAACAGCATTTTATCCCTTTGTTCTATTTTTAGCCATGTCGGCCATGTTGGTTGGCAGGCGGGGTCATCGGACACATTTTTTCATCTAGATACCCTTTTGATGATTGTGGCCAAGTTTGGTTGAATTTATTTCTATGTAGTTTCAGAGAAGATTTTTGTAAAAGATTACAAAAATTTACAAAAAATTGTTAAAAATTGACTATAAAGGGCAACAATTCCTTAAGGGGTCAATTGACAATTTTGGTCATGTTGACTTATTTGTAGATCTTACTTTGCTGAACAGTATTGCTGTTTACAGTTTATCTCTATCTATAATAATATTCAAGATAATAACCAAAAACTGCAAAATTTCCTTATAATTACTTATTCAGGGGCAGCAACCCAACAACGGGTTGTCTAATTCGTCTGAAAATTTCAGGGCAGATATTTCTAAACCTGATGATAATTTTTACCTCCATGTCAGATTTACTCTAAATGCTTCAGTTTCAGAGATATAAGCCAAAAACTGCATTTTACCCCTATGTTCTATTTTTAGCCATGGCGGCCATGTTGGTTGGCAAGCGCGGTCGTCGGACACATTTTTTAAAGAAAATACCCCAATATTGATTGTGGCCAAGTTTGGTTAAATTTGGCCCAGTAGTTTCAGAGGAGAAGATTTTTGTAAAAGTTAACGGACGACGGACGCCAAGTGATGAGAAAAGCTCACTTGGCCTTTTAGACCAGGTGAGCTAAAAAGGACTCCAAAGAAAAGAAAAATAATTAATCTGTCGCAGCATTTGCCAAAAGAATATATATTCTGTTTTACAAAACTATGGGAAAACATATTCTGGTATTGATGTTTAAGAAAAATAATCAGAGTTGCTTGAAAAATCCCAAGCATTGCAAGAAATGGTTTGTTTACATATCTGACAAACTTTTTTTCGAGTCCATAATTGACCTTTCAGTTATTGAATATCTATATTGAGAGCAAAAATCAAAGCATTGTTCCTTTAGATATACATAACACATGTACATGTACATCCATCTAATGTCTGTCTACTCACATTGCAGATAGTTTTGTAAATTGCGTATGCTGACAAAGATATATAACTGCACCCCCCCTCCCCTCCATTTTGATTGGAAAACACATAATTTTTTCTTAAGTCTTGTTTCGAGAGATAGAATTTTTACCATTTCTAGTAATTATGTCCTCCCGTTTCTTTTCATCGGACCCTGTATCCGCTCCTGTAAAACCTATGCTTAAAAGATATGTAATATAAGTAATTGCGGTCTCATGAATATCCCATTGAAAAGTAATGTGTGTAAGTTTTGTGAAATGTTTTATAAAAGAATTTTATAGTATATACCAGTTTTTTTTACTGCTAGTGATTTCATAGGAATACACAAACATTTTACCTACTGTGAATTAAAAGATAATATCTGTTGCAACTTGATAACAAAAAATAATTAGTTGGTTTGATTGTAGCTGTAAAGAAATAAAAATGTGCCTATCTGTTGAAAAACAAATTTTCAAACCAATATGAAAAAAAACATAATCTCCCTTTCCGCTTGAAGTTAAATGATTGTTCCCTTTTTTCATTGATATTTTGCTGTGAAATGACCATATGACATACTATTATAAAAAAGAAGATGTGGTATGATTGCCAATGAGACAACTCTCCACAAGAGACCAAATGACACAGAAATTAACAACTATAGGTCACCGTACGGCCTTCAACAATGAGCAAAGCCCATACCGCACAGTCAGATATAAAAGGCCCCGTAATGACAATGTAAAACAATTCAAACGAGAAAACAAAAGGCCTAATTTATGTACAAAAAATGAAACAAATATGTAACACACAAACAAATGACAACCACTGAATTACAGGCTCCTGACTTGGGACAGGCACATACATACATAATGTGGCGGGGTTAAACATGTTAGCGGGATCCCAACCCTCCCGCTAACCTGGGACAGTGGTGTAACAGTACAACATAAGAACGAACTATAAAAATCAGTTGAAAGAGGCTTAACTCATCAGATGGACAAAAATTCATATACTACAAATACAAGTGGACGTGGCCGGGTACTTGTACATCCAAACAACAAAAAGACACTGAGTACAGATCTAAGAGTACTCGCAATTACTGACAACTAGTTCAAAGCCTCTAACAACTAATAAAAAAATCATGCATCTAAGACTAAATTATCAATCCGTACACATCCAACATCCAATGGATTTAGTGTAAAGACGTCATAAACAGTCAGAGAAAAACATGACCTTGTGCAATGCCAAGATACAGGTATCGACAGATTGTAGATCCATGAATGTGTATATGTATATAACAATAATATTTAGTTTGCTTTTAATTTACTGATAACAAAATCAATATAAGTACCAATAAAAACAATATTTAATGATCTAATTACAGTGTTGAATTGGTAACCTTTTAGAATAAGTTTATTTAAAGGATCGATAAGTTTACCAGGATCGTTTCTAAATTTCCGGGCACGGTAAACAATATTGCCATAAAAATGAGGATGTGCAATCCCGTTTGAAATAAGTTTTCTACAGGTACAACCAAACTTCAAAACCAAATCTTTATATCTGTGGAAGAATTTAGAAAAGGTTTTAAGTAATTTGTGGTAAAGAAATCCCTGGCTTAATAATTTACCAGTAATACATAGAGTACGTGCGTTAAAATCAAAAACGTCACAACAGACACGGGCATAGCGAACGAGTTGTGAAATATAAACACCGTAAGATGGTGCCAAAGGAACATCACCATCCAAAAAGGGAAAATTAACAATAGGGAACGAAAAATCGTCCCTTTTGTCGTAAATTTTAGTGTGGTTTGTCTATATCGCTTCTTTTCACTGAAGTCTGACATCAAGAAAATTGAATAAATAACATTTTTGTATTTAACATTATGACTGGAAATTACTGGCGTTAGTCACATTTTGATATAACGAATGCAGTACAGAAAAAAATCCCGGTCATTTCGGTTACTGTTCTATAGATGTCTCATTTGCAATCATACCATATTTCTTTATTTTATATTGAATGGCTTTCTGTAAAAGCTCAGATAATTTTGACAGCATTCAAATAGAATAATTATATAACAAACATGTTGATTTTCAATTTTAAATTTCACTGAGGAATTTTTTTTTTTTTTTTTTTTTTTCTGTAAAATCCCCTACATACAACAACAAAGAATTCAAATTTGGGCTGTGCAAGCATAGTAGATATGATAAGGTCGGATTTTATTTTTTATGATTTTATTACAGTACTTATAAATAAATCTTTATTGTTTTAATCTTTGATTTTGATATTACAGGGATTCAGATTCATCATATTACGTAAATATAGAATAAGTTTCAAGTTACCAATACTTAGATTTATTATTAACAGAGTTTTTAGACTACCAATTAATGGCAAAAGCTGTAGCCAGGTCAGCAAGTAGGGCACTAGGCCTATTTATTGTTAAATGTAAAGCACATGGTGATTTTCAGAACAATATCTACACAAAGCTTTTTAATACGATGGTTTGGTCAGTCATAAATTGGGGCTCATTTATCTTGGGCTCCAGAGATTTTTCATGCATCGCAGCAGTGCAGAACCGTGCCATGCGATTCTACATGAGCGTGGAGAAATATACCCCAAACGATGCTGTGTAAGGTTATATGGGTTGAAAGCCACCTTGTGTTAAACAGTGGAAAAATATTTTTAGACACTGGTCAAGATGTACAAATATGGAAAAAAAAATAGAATATATTATAAGGTTTTTAAATGGTCAGTGATTAAAGGCAGTTGTAAATTGAAAAATTGGTGTTACAAAATTATGGAAATTTTGAAACCTTTTGATTTTGAAAGATATTGTAAAATAAATGATAGTTTTCTTGATAGTTATAGTATATCTCAGTTAGAAGAGCAAATGTTTGATAAATATAAAAAAAGACTGGTGTACAAAATTCTATCATATAGAACTGGTAGTAAATTGAGAACATATAAACGTCATCGTAGTGCCTTTTCAAGATTTAGATGTGGTGTAGCACCATTAAAAATTGAAACTGGTCGATATGAAAGGAAAAATCTTGACGACAGAGTTTGTTTTAAACTGCAATATTTTAGAGGATGAAAAACATGTACTTTTAAATTGTCCATTATATGAGGATCTAAGACATGCTATGTTTATTGATATATTGTATTATAATGATATGTTTTTGAATTTGTCTGATGAAGAAAAATTTATATATCTTTTGAAAATATCAATATTTTTAATATTGTTGCCAAAACCTGCAATAACATTTAAACAAGGAGAAACAGCATTTTACATCATTAATTGCTCTTTGTAGTATTTTATATATAAATTGGTAAAGATATGTTTTAAATAGTCACTCAAAATTCTATAAAGAATGGCACATACTTATATTTTACTTGTTTTTATATATGTTTACTGTATATATATATATATATATATATATATATATATATATAAACACCAATATCTATCTCCTTTGAGTTGTCATCCTAAACACTGCACCAAGAGCATTCCCTACAGCCAGGCCATACGAATAAAAAGGATTTGCTCCACCAACGATATTGCAAAAAAACGACTACAAGAACTTCGCGGTCACCTAAAACATCGGGGCTACAAAAGAAAAGACATTGATAAAGGTTTTTCTCGTGCTAACAACATCAGCCGAGATGAGCTTTTACAATATAAAGACAAAAAGGTCAACAAGAGGGTGCCTTTTGTGTTAACTTACCATCCAAAATTTGACAACTTATCTCACCTAATCCGCGAAAATTGGAAAGAGATCGAAAAACATCCTAAACTATCCAAGATCTTTCCCGAGCCACCTGTACTGGCTTTCCGTAGGCCCAAAAGCCTTAAAGACTTGCTGGTGAGAGCTGATTTATCCTCTCAAGCAGGCTCTTCATCTGTGGGCTCTTGCAAGGGTTGCGGAAACAAACGATGTCTGACTTGCAAACAAATACTGGATACCCAGACTTTTAACAGTCACTCCACTGGTACAGAATACACCATATTTTGCAATGTTAATTGCAAGACTTCAAATGTTGTGTATCTCCTACAGTGTAAATGTGGTAAACAGTATGTTGGCGAGTCAGAACAGCCGTTTCACAAACGAATGAACGGTCATCGTAGCGACTACCAATGTAAGCCAGACCTCCCTCTCAGTCGACATTTGAGATCCCCTGGCCACACTAAGGCAGATCTCAATCGACTGGCCATTACAATCATTGACCACAACTCTGCTTGGTCTAGGGAGGATAGACTCACTCGGGAAAGGTTTTGGATACGAAAATTAACAACTTTGGCACCAAATGGGATAAATGAAAAGATGTAGTTCTACTCCGTGTAGTGCTTCACATTTAGGTTATATTACTTATTATTACAGCCTCTGTTTCTATTTCTTAACCTTACTCATCTATAAAATAAATTTGTTGAATATACCAATTTAAATTGCTTACTTTTTGAGGGATGTAAAAGTACCAAGCCACGTTCAACTAGTTTACCTAAGTCAAAACTTATTATAATATTTTAACGGCCGTTTGTTTGCGATGTTTAAATACGCAGACTCTGTTGCAACTACTCTACTCTGTCAATTTGAAATATTTATAAATTTAGATCGTTCAGTACTGTTTATTTGGTATTTTTATTGACGTAATCGTTCTAGTACCATCATAACTGTCGTTACCGTTAAAGCTTCAGAATTGTGCTAGTTCATATCGCACATTATTATTTTTAATTAAAGCATATATTTGAACTCTCTGTTGTAATTAGCCATATAACCTATGTCATGTTTAACAAATTTTTAGAATGGTGCAAGCGTCTTAACTGATGTTCGGTTTGACTTTTTTATTGTATAAATTTCAAGATTGTTATAGTTTAATCTAAAAAGACTAAAAGATGATTCATTTAACATCAGAATCTTACTGAGGAAGGATATCTGTTATCCGAAATATTTATAAATAATTACATTTATAGTTACCTTTTTTGTTTTTGGTGTTGTTGTGTACACTTTTTAGACGTTTATATATATATATATATATATACATAATTACTCTAAATATCAGCACAACAATGTTAAATCTGCAAATTAGCGGAAGCAAATTTTTGTTCTATATATACATATTCATATGTATCTTGTTTTGAATGCATGTTGTATGTGGTGAGACTTTAATAAACTATTGAATCTGAAGCTACATAATGTACATTTGGTATCAAGAATCTTTGCCGGAACACTACCTAACAAACACCTGTCATTCAATAATACAAGAACCTCTGTCGGAACACCGCCTAACAACACCTGTCATTCAATGACACAAAAACTACAAGATCTTTTGTTGAAACACCGCATAACAAACACCTGTAATTCAAAAAACAAAGACAATTTGTCAGAACACCGCCTCACAAACACCTGTCATTATAAGATACTAGAACATTTGTCAGAACACCGCTTTACAAACAACTGTCATTCAGTGATAAAGAATATTTGTCGGAACACCACCTAACAAACACCTGTAATTAAATAATCAAAGAACAATTGTCAGAACTACATCTTCCAAATACCTGTCATTTATTGATACAATATATAACTCCAAAATCTTTTGTTAAAACACCGCCTTACAAACACCTGTCATTCTAAGATACGAGAATATTTGTTTTGAACACCGTTTAACAAATAACTGTCATTCTAAGACACAGGAACATTTGTCGGAACACCGCCTAACAAGCGCCTATCATTCTAAGAAACAAGAACATTTGTAAGAACATCGCCTTACAAACACTTGTTATTCTTATAAAATACGAGAACATTTGTCGGAATACCGCTTAACAAACAACTGTCATTCTAAGACACAGTAACATATGTCGGAACACCACCTAACAAACGCCCGTCATTCTAAGAAACAAGAAAATTTGTAGGAACATCGCCTTTACAAACATCTGTCATTCTAAGGTACAAGAATATTTGTAGGAACATCGCCTAACAAAGGCTTGTCATTCTAAGATACAAGAGTATTTGAAAGAACATCGCCTAACAAACACCTGTCATTCTAAGATAAAAGAACATTTGTCGGAACACAGCTAAACAAACCCCTTTCATTCTAAGATACAAGAACATTTGTAGGATCACCGCCTGACAAACACCTGTCATTCTAAGGTGCAAGAACATTCATCAGTACACCGCCTTACAAAACCTGTCATTCTTAATCATAAGAACATTTGTAGGAACATCCACTTACAAACATCTGTGATTCTAAGATACAAGAATATTTAAGGAACACCGCTTAACAAACAACTGTCATTATAAGATACAAGAACATTTGTAGGAACACCGTACCTGTCTTTTATTCTAAGATACAAGAACATTTGTAGGATCACCGCCTGACATACATCTGTCATTTTAAGGTGCAAGAACATTCGTCAGTACACCGCCTTACAAAACCTGTCATTCCTAATCACAAGAACATTTGTAGGAACATCCTCTTACAAACATCTGTCATTCTAAGATACAAGAATATTTAAGGAACACCGCTTAACAAACAACTGTCATTCTGAGACACAAGACCATTTGTCGGAACATCGCATTACAAACACCCGTCATTCCTAATCACAAGAACATTTGTAGGAACATCCCCTTACAAACATCTGTCATTTTAAGATACAAGAACATTTGTCGGAACACCGCTTAAGGAACAACTGTCATTCTAAGAATAAGAACATTTGTCGGAACATCGCTTAAAAGAACAACTGTCATTCAGTACAAACACTTTTGCAGGTATACCGCCTAACAAACATAAATGATACAAGAAACTCTACTAGAACAATGTCTAACAAAAACCTGTCATTCATAATAATCATTGATACAAGAACTACAAACAACTGCAGCAATTCTCAAAATGAACAGGTTTAAAAAGTTTGATGCATTAAAACTCAATGGAAATATATATTCGCCATCCACTTAACTTCAGATTTCGCATTAAACAGTAAATCCACGAAAAATGTATACATTTGACAGATACAGTGATTGCTTTGATTTCTATCGGTAACAATTACTTGATTCTGATCTCAGTCAAAACTTTACAAGCAAGATCATTGCTGACATGTCAGTTTTCTAATTTTTTTACGTTTTTCCTTTTTTTAAATTTTACTATCACACCGAAAGTGATGACTCATGGGAAAAATTATAAGAAATGTTATCTATCTGGATTAAACCTGTCTTTATTTGTTAACATATACATCATTTTGGTCTCTGTTGGATAGATGTTTTATTGGCAATCATACCACATCTCTTTATTTTATTCTTTAATTATGATAGCATGCAAATAGAATAATTATATAACGCACATGCTGAATTTCAATTTCAAATTTTAATGAGGAATTTGTTCTGCAAAAAAAACCATTAAAAACTTCTTGATAATAACAGTTAAACAGCTGTCAGACTTTATTTTGTTTAAAGTCCTTGTTATCAATTTGGTAATGAAGTGAGTGCACTTTTACTAATTGTTTGTTGTTTAAGGTAATAGAAATAATATTTCCTGAAGCATTTCTTTCGGAGCTTGGATTTTAGAGAAAACATCGCTATACATTGTTTCATACGTAATTACATGGGATTTATTTAGGGAAAGAGATTTCATAACTATTGATAAAGTTTCGTTTTTAATATTTTCTGTTAGAAGACAAAATGTATAAATAAAATCTAGACATATTTAAAAAAAAAGAAAGGCACTCGAAAGTGTTAAATATCTTTCATTCGAACGAATAATGTTTGTCTATACTCTCTCCATCATTTTCAATGAAGTGATTCGCACAACTAACTCATTGCTTTTAGTGACGACCAAAATCATGATAGTATGAACACCTTTAGTATATGCACTAATATTCTGATTGACATAAAGGTTGTAACTTTAAACGGAAGGAGGAGTTAGCTGAACAAACCATGCTTTCTATGTGGGACGGACAGACAGGGGTAAAACAATTTGCCCCGACATTTTGTCGCAGGGGCATACACAGTCTGAATGGAGTAGGTTCGATAAGGCCTTAAAATGGCCCCCTTTTTTAGTTTAAATTTCAAATTAAGATTTATTGACCAATATCACAATGAATCAAAGCTAATACATTGACTAGATAGGAAATAAGCCTTTTTGTTTAAAATTTACGTTCCTGCGTTTTATTCATGACGTCACAAATAGTACTCATTTTGATTTTCCACGAAAAATCAAGGAAAATGGGTAAATTTCCAATGATTATTGGACAGAAAACATAGAGCGCATACGTCGACTAAAAAGATCTTTGAAAATAATTTTGTAATGGCATTTTACATGTCTAACTTGAATATTTAGTTTGTCGACGCCTGCGCTCTATGTTTCCTGGTCCTAAATTTGGCTGAAATCCGGTCGATTTTGTCAAATTTCGCCAAAATCTCTTATTTTGACCTAATTGGGATGTAAAAATCAACGCTTTAGAATAAAACTTTGACAGAAATAGTTCTATTTAACTTTTTCTCATGTCTTTAAGTCAACTTAAAACATTTTTCATCTTGTAACATTGAACTTTTAAATCGGGGCCAAATGTGGCCCTTACCGAACTTAACCCTTTTGTGTTAATGACAACGTTATGAAGATATTATTCAACTTAAAAACAATATGAAAATAACAATTTATAAAGTTGTTGCGTCCGAAAAACTCTTCCGGATTTACCACCCATACCCAAAATGTTAACATGTATGTTTCATTAAAATCCGTTAGTTTGATCAATCGTGCGTCGTTCAAAAATTAACTTTCATATCAAAATGAAATGTTACATTCGTAATGACACGTGTTTCCACAAAAAAAAGTGCAAAGGTGAATAATAGAAAAACTTGAAAAAAAAATTTTTCATGGTCTTGGCATAAACATGTAATTATAAGAAATGAATGCTTCTTTAGTAATTTGATAGGGTTGTTGGTGTTGATCGTGCACACATTTTTAGAATGATACAAAATGTCCTTCGGTCAACACTTTTACACCCCAACAGAATAACAAAAAGAAGCATTCATTTCTTAAATAACTTCCTAAACACACTTCAATAGGGGCCTGTGTATTGTTATAGGTAAAGCTTGTAATACACTATATTATGTATCGATGTTCCTGTTCTACAATTTTATACTGTACACTGCTTTCTTCCTCCTTACATCCACGATACCTGTACACAATAAATAAATTATATAAACGCTTAAAAAGTGTACAAAACAACACCAATATTAAAAAAAGGAAACATTAAATGTAAGAAAGTATCTATAAGTATTTCGGATAACAGATATTCTTCATCAGTATGATTATGATATAAAATGAATCATATCAGTCTATTCTCATTTAACTATATAATAATCTTTAAATTTATACAATTAAAACCGAACAACGCTAAGCATTGTACAATTCTGAAATTGCAAAAATGACATAGGTTAGGTATTTACAACATAGACTGCATAGAAATGCTTCTAACAAAAAAAAGTAATGGTCGATATGAACTGGTACATTTCTAAAATTACACAGGTGACGAAAGTTCAGTTATTACAACAAAGACTGCGTAGAAATATATTCCCAATGAATAGCACTGACCGATTTGAGTTATACATACTCAAATTTCAAATTTGACGAAAGTACAGTAATTACAACAGAGGCTGCGTATTCACACATCCCAAATAAACAGCAGTTTGATAATTTTTTAAAAATTTTAATTTTGTCAAAGGTTAAGTAATCATGGTTATTGACCGTGGCTGCGTTTTTATACATCCCAAATGAATTAGCACCCTGCGATTTAAAGTGGTATAATTCTAGAATTTCAGGGTTGGAAAAGGTAAAGGAATGGCAACAGAGACTGCGTAGTAATATGTAATATAACCCAAATGAAAAGCACTACGCGAATTAGAACTACACCTTTTCATTGATCTTATTTGGTGCCAAAGTTCTTTATTTTCTTATCCAAAATCTTTCCCGAGTGAGTCTATTCTCTATAGACCAAGCAGTGTTGCGGATTATGACTGTAATGGTCAGTCGATTGAGATCTGCCTTAGTGTGGCCAGGGTATCTCAAATGTCGACTGAGAGGAAGGTCTGGCCTGCATTCATAGTCGCTACGATGGCCGTTCATACGTTTGTGAAATGGCTGTTCTGACTCGCCAACATACTGTTTACCACATTTACACTGTAGACGATATACAGCATTTGTAGTCTTGCAATTAACATTGCAAAGTATGGTGTATTCCGTACCAGTGGAGTGACTCTTAAAAGTTTGAGTATTCAGTATTTGCTTGCAAGTCCGACATCGTTTGTTTCCTCATCCCTTGCAAAAGCCCACAGACGAAGATCCTGATTTAGAGGATAAATCAACACTCACCAGCAAGCTAAGTCTTTAAGGCTTTTGGGCCTACGGAAAGCCAGTTCAGGTGGCTCGAGAAAGATCTTGGATAGTTTGGGATGTTTTTCGATTTCTTTCCAATTTTCGCGGATAAGGTGTGATAACTTGTCAAATTTGGGATGGTAAGTCAGCACAAAGGTCACTCTTTGTTAGCCTTTTTGTCTTTATATTGTAAAAGTTCATCTCGGCTGATGTTGTTAGCACGAGAAAAACCTTTATCAATGTATTTTCTTCTATAGCCCCGATTTTTTAGGTGACCACGAAGTTCTTGTAGTCGCCTTTTTGCAGTATCATTGGTGGAGCAAATCCGTTTTATTCGTATGGCCTGGCTGTAGGGAATGCTCTTGGTGCAATGTTTAGGATGACAACTCAAAAGAGAAAGATATTGATGTTTTTCTGTGGGCTTGCAATACAGATCTGTAAATATGATTCCATCCTTTACTGGCGTAGCAGTGTCAAGAAATGTGATCTTAGAGTCAGAGATTTCATAAGTGAATCGTTGGCATGTTGAATGAACACATTGAGTTCTTGTTCAATATTATCCCACTTCATGTCAATATCGTCGATGAATCGAAACCAAGAGAGAGGTTGATAAAGAAAAAAATTGAGAATTTGCTGTTCTACTTTGCCCATAAAAATATTGACATAAGACGGGGCTATCTTTGTTCCCATTGCTGTTCCATTAACCTGGAGAAAGTGTTCACCATTGAATGTAGGTTATTGTATTTCAATACCAAAGTTAGAAGCTGGACTAGACATTCAGTTGTAGGGTGTTACCGGTAGGTGTTGCGAGAGTCCCAGACTACCCTACAGGCTTCAATACCATATTCATGGGGATGTTAGTATAGAGAGAGGTAACATCAAGTGAGATAAGGATTGTTTCAGGTGGGAGAGGGTTCAAGGATTCCATTTTCTTAAGATAGTGTGTTGTATCTTGTATATAGGATGGTATATTTTCTACATGTGGTCTTAAATAAAAGTCAATAAGTTCTGATACTTTCTCTGTAGGGTGGTCATTGGCAGAAACAATCGGTCTACCTGGATTATTGACTTTGTGTATTTTGGGCAGAAAATAGAAACGCCCCGGCTTTGAATTTTCAGGTTTTAGATATTCAAATGTGTCTTCATCAATATGACCCTGTTCACACATGATTTTCATGTTTGTGGTGACCTCTTTGTTGAATTAAGGGGTCGGGTCAGAGTCTGATTTCTTAATAAAATCTTTCATCAGAAAGTTGACGTTCTACCTTTTGAATGTAATCACATTTGTTCATGACGACAACAGCGCTACTTTTATCTGCTGGTTTTATTATAATGTCGTCTCTGCTTTTAAGCAACCGCACAGCTTCATTTATTCAGACGATAAATTGTTGAATGTTTGGGAAGTGGCGGTGGATAGATGTATAACATCGGATTTAATTTTGTCAATAAAAAATATGTTCTAAAGTGGCACATTTACTGGGTTTAAGGATCCATAGACTTTTTTCTGAATCTTGGAATATCGACATCTTCTTGTTCTTCATCTGAGTTGAGATCACTTATGTCCCCTTCAGTGTTAATTTTAGTGGTGTCCTTGGAAAAGTGTTCCTTGATTCTAGGAGATCTTGCTAATTTGTCTAGGTCATCTTCCAACAGTAAAGTATCAATTTTGATATGTATATATGGTTGGGGTGTGTGTGTGTTTGCGTGTGATATGGACGAATATGGAAGTAAGGCCAAAAACTTAATGGGACTACGTGTGATTCCTGTACATGTTCATGTTTTGTATGTTTAATCAGCCTTTCGATTCGAATTCACACCTGATATCTGTTCGTAAACACTACAACCTGGAACATAGACTATCAACCCATACGGACAAAAATTTACATTTGTTTTTACTTAAAACCGATCTGATGAGTCAAACCAATTTCTTTTTTACAGTCTTTTTTCTTATCTTGTACTGTTACACCCCTGTCCAAAACTAGTGGGGATGAGCGCTCACACACATACAATGTATACTTAACCCAACCACATTCTCTTGTTTGTCTTTCATAAGTAATGAACCTGTTGTAAGTGGTTGTCGTTTGTGTTTGCCATCTTATTTTTTGTTTATTGGTTTAACCTAAATCATGCTTTTGATTTTTTTCCGTTTGAAATGTTCCACATTTTTTCATGCCTTTGCCTTTAATATACTATACTAGTAACTATACGGTATGAGTTTTGCACATTGTTGAAGATCGGTGACCTTTTATAGTTTCTTACATCCTCGCCCAATGGTCTCTGGTAGATAGTTGTCTAATTGGCAAACATACCATAACATCATCATTTAATATGGAGTATACATATTAAATGAAGTCAATTATATTAACAGTAAAAACAAACAGTAAAACAATTATTTTTATCTCCTTTATTTTTTTAAATCGACATGCTACATGCAATGGTGTGTATTACGAATTGAATTGTAAAGTTTATACATTGGTTTAATGTATATGTAACAGCAACAACAAATTATAAGGATTATACACACAATAAAAGGACAGTGCTTCATAAATCATAATGTATAAGGCCTTTAATGAACATAGTCACAAGGCCCCTGCTTCGAAATAAGCAGTATTTCTGGATGTCAGTTTAATTTATAACTGCTATTAATTTGAAACGTCTTAAGTTTTTTAACATATAAATCAACGTAGAGATTATATTCCTCTTGACAATGTTTCATGATCTGACAAAATTAATCTTTGTCATAGACGTTAGTGTATCTTTCCAAATTTATAGGAACCTCGCAACCAAACACCGGTTTTGTCTCCTCATTTTTGAATACAGTCTTTGTCTCCTCGTCACCAAATATTTTTGTATCCTCATCGCCTAGCATACTTTTGGTCTCCCCTTCCTTGTCTGCGTTTTCTTCCCCTTTTGATTCTTTTTTGGAAGACTTTTGTTGCTTCGACAAAACGTAAAACTTTTTAAATAAAAAGAAGGCTACAGAAAACGCCAGACCAAATAACAATACAATTAACACTCCAGACATATGCTTCACTCCAAACTCTACTTGTAAAACACTTTTACTCATCGCGGCGTCGGAACATTGTCTTTTATCCTCCCACCACCTGTAATGGAAATCACATTTGTATTTTTTATTTTGAAATTATAACATTTGTGTACTTGTGCAATTGATTATTATTATTTTTTTTTTTATAAACTTTTTTTTTTGGTGTTTGACCTGCAAATACTTTGCATGTTGATAAGTATGGCATGATGCCCTGTTAAATTCTAAAAAGCCCCAAACAGCACCTTTTTTTTTACCCCAGACTAGTGGATTTGAAATTTTAATTTTTTTCAATACTTACATCAATCAACAATATCAGTAAAAGAAAGATAACTCAGTTTCTAGAGATATGTGATGCAGATTCCGATGGATTGATTGTTGGCTTAACGTCCAGTGGCAAATATCTCATGCATGTTCAGGACTAGAACAAGTTAAAAATAAATACAAAAAGAAAGGTCCTGTAAAAGGGGCCCTCCGTGATGAAGGTTGGGAAATTTGGACTGCCACTGGAAAATGAGGGTATATTAAATAGGGACAGCAATTTTGCATTTATAGCTTGCAACAGAGAAGTTCAAAATATAGTAAATATTTGAAGTAAAGCAATTGTCTATCATCGAAAATTCTTTCTATGTGAAAACTTGCTATATTTACCATGAATGCAAAACAGTACATTTGATATAAACAAATGAACATTTTCCATATTTAAAATTGCCGAAGGGACGCTGAAATCGTACCACGTGACATGATGGGTTTGCACAATGCAACAAGCTGTCGCCACACCATTGACAAATTTACTAAATTTGTAATTTTCTGCATTGATTGAAAAAAAGAAACTTGAGATATCAAAGGGATATTCAAAACTGTTAAGTCGAAGGGAACTGAGAAACACAGAACAAGGTCACCTGTTAATAAACTATTCGATATCCACGCCACAAAATACAAAATACAATGATGTCACAGAAACAGTGTAATCATATTAACCCTTTATGATATTAAGCAGACCTTGTAAATACCTTACGACATATATCATTGAATAAACATCAAAAAGACAGCTTATTACTAACACATAATTATGTGTTGTTGGGAAAGCATCCAGTGGTAAATAGTTCATGCAAATTCAGGTCTAACTTACTAACATAAGTTTACCAATAAAATTAACAAACCTTTTTCTGAGTCTAGTAATAAATCCTTTTTCTTTCAATTGTAGTATAGCAATGTTAATCGAAGTTTTAGCAGGATTACCAGCTTTCATTAAAATGCCGTGTTCCTGTAATCTGATTGGCTGACCAGACATTTTAGTTTTACAGTAATTCTTTTCGAAATATGAATTAATAAGGTAATCATAAATAAATGCAAAATTTCCTTCTCCAGAACGCTGCCGACCCTGACTGGAATTCGTCACAAGACCGTTACTCTCCAGAACTCGCTTCCAAATTGTCTTGTACGTACTATCTTCAGAGCTTTCAAGAAAACGCATTGTGGCGGAATTATTTATTGTCCCTACTTGTATATTTGTTCGTTCTGCTAATTCTTTTAATGTGTCTACAGGCTGATCTAGGTTAACTTTAGTCAAAAATGCTGCCATATTTGCAGTGTACGTAGAGACAGTTATTAATACAAAGAAAGTAAACCCAGCAGTAAGAATCCTCTGTGAACTTGGTCGAGGTGAAAAATCTGTTCCCCTCATTAATAAAGTGCCGACAGAAAACCAGAGCACTTCTTTAAGAGTAAACTTCCTGTCTGGATTGCCTGTGTCTAACATTAGATAGACAATACAGACAGTAACAGTTGCTCCTAAAATCCCCATCCATAACTCAAGTGTAAATGGACGCATGAACTGAAATATTGAAGAATGTTCCTTTGGTTTTGATATTAACATGTTGACTCCTGTACTGAGTACACCAAGGCTGAAATCTACAACTTCTTCACGCTCTGATGTAATAGATATGGCTCCCATGCCTAACGTAGCATTCTGTTGAAATATACATTTACTTATTAATGTTATATAATTGTTAAAATATGCATGATGCAGATACTCATTGATGATAAAATATTAAATTTTTCAAAATAAAAAACACTTCTAAAGAATTTTGTTCAGCCTTAATATGTATTAATTCTGTTAGAAAAACAGATGTACGATAGGCAGATGATTTTTCCCTCTCTAGCCAAGATAGATTTAAAACACGATTTCTTAAGCTGGCTATTCAATGGGTACCACCATAATCAAATTAATTCATAAACGAGCAAACAGATAAGACACCACAAAACCACATTGAGGCTACAAACTTTGGACAGATGCAATAACTGGTGTGTTGATCATTAATTGTTGATTTTAACTGTTAAAATCCCCATTAGTGGTTGTTTTCTTCTTTAAAAAAAAATCCTCTTAACCCCCTATCCGATTATCTGGAACTGTTCGAAACTTAAAAAAAGGTTTATAACAATAAAAATACAGATGGGTGAAAAAAAAATATTAGAAATATCGTATTAGAGAATGCAAGGAAAATTAACTCTAACAGGTATTAAATGATATCATAGAGAAATTATTATATATATAATACACTCAAAACAACCTGGTATTTGATGACATCATATTTAATTTCATTTACGAAATAAACAATACTATTAATATTATGAATATATCACAGTGATGAACTAAATGCATAGAAGACATCACACCGACTGCATACAACCCTATGAAAAATCTGTTATCACAGTTTAGAATTTAGGTATGTTTTACTACACCCGGAATTGACAGAACCCATGTAGAATTAACTACTGGAATTACATATAAACACTCACTGGTACCTGATAAAATTATATACTCAGCTGGTGTCACACTATTGGAACTAATATTAGTCCACACAAATAAAACAGAGCAACCGGACGGACATAAACACTCTAAAAATCTTATAATAGCTTTGTTAGGTTGGCATTGTTGTAAGTTTGTTAAGATTTTTATTAAAATGTGGCAAAGTAAATATGCTTTTGTATAATTTTGATTGATTTTTCTGGTGTCTTTACACTTTTTCGTCATACATATAACATAACTTTATCTTTCTATTACATTTCATGAAATTTTGTTCATACTATAAAAAAATTCTGGAGTTCGTATAGTTACTCTCAATCGTAAGTCCTAACTTACCCCTGTCCTGACTTGTTCTATCATCCCATTCCATTGACCGTTTATTTCTGATCCGTATGCATTGTTTGGACTGGGATACAGAACGTATTGAAATGAGAGTAACTTAGATAATTCCTCTAACAGGTCTATTGTAAAGCCCTCATATCCAACATTGTCTGGTTTGTTCATAATAAACGGTTCTTCCTGTAAATATGGAGTAAAACTTTCTATATTAATTGTTTCCATGCAAAATCTCTGCAAATATAAGGTCAGTATGTTAGTTGTCTGTTTATTCTTGCTTCAATGTCAGTATCCTTCAAGGTCAGTATCCTTCAATGTCAGTATCCTTCAATGTCAGTATCCTTCAATGTTATATACATTATTGTCACATATACAAATTAAAGAAACACTTAGAAATAACTCAACTTGACATCTACTTTGCACAAGAAATCAAAGACAAAAATATTCTAAGTGTCGAATACTGCTGGAAGTTGAGAATTCTGAAAATAATGTGAATATGGATCAACGATACCGTGTATGATTATAATTAAGTACACCAGACTCGCGTTATGTTTAATGAAGACCAGACAGTGGAATTAAAATCAAAAGAGATTGAAGGCCAAATCATTTGAAACCCTAAAATTACGACAACAACAAAAAATATACCACGCTGGCCAAACAATTCTAATAGATTAATTACCGCATCTCTGGCATTTTCCTTTACAATGTTACCAGGTCTTACCAGTCAGTCTACATGTATCATTGAAATACATATACAAGTTTAATGTTTGATTATGTTATGGGTATTTGATCTGAGTTTGATATTTAGTAACGTCACGTGTATTTAACATACATTTACAGTCTACATGTATTATTGGCAGATTTATAAAGTTTTATATTGAGTTTTGTTACATGTATTATTGATAGCATTATAGACGTTTGATGTTTAGTTTTGTTTACATGTATTATTGATAGCCTTATAGATGTTTTATATTGAGTTTTGTTACATGTATTATTGATAGCCTTATAGACGTTTGATGTTTAGTTTTGTTTACATGTATTATTGATAGCCTTATAGACGTTTGATGCTTAGTTTTGTTTACATGTATTATTGATAGCCTTATAGATGTTTTATATTGAGTTTTGTTACATGTATTATTGATAACCGTATAGAAGTTTGATGTTTAGTTTTGTTTACATGTATTATTGATAGCCTTATAGACATTTGATGTTTAGTTTTGTTTACATGTATTATTGATAGCCTTCGGCTGTTGTCTGCTCTTTGGTCGGGTTGTTGTCTCTTTGACATATTCCCTATTTCCATTCTCAGTTTTATTATAGACGTTTGATGCTTAGTTTTGTTACATGTACTAGTATTATTGAAAGCCTTATAGACGTTTGATGTTTAGTTTTGTTTCGAGTATTTAGCATATATTTGGTGTTTAGTTATGTTACGAGTAGTAAGCATAAGTGTGATGTTTAAATATATGACGTGTATTTAGACTTTAAAAAAAAATTGATTATTTGTATCATCAACAGACTTATGAAAGTTTGATGTTTATTTTTGCTATGAGTATCCAGCCGAATGTTTATGTTTAGCTGTGCTACGAGTATTCAGCATAGGTTTACCACTAATATATTCCTTTCAATTCTTACCATAACAAATACAACTTTAACAATGTTTGGGAAAATACCACGATGGTCTTTTTCCTGCGTGTCATTGACAGGAATAAGAACCAGTCTGTCACGCGTAGTATTACCTTTTGGTCTCCATTCACCAATCTAAAAAGAAATAATAGCATTCACACACTCAAAAAGATTGAATAATTTATGCTTGCTTAGCGTCAATAAGCAAACATGTGTTATATTAAAATTTTGTCTTTGGCAATTCATAATTTTACTATAACAACTGACCAAACTAAAGTGAAAATTATTAATTTTTACAATTTGGTTTAAAATATTTCGAAGTTTAAATTTTACTTTATTACTAAAATTTCTTCTTACATAAGTTACATTATTTTGGAATGTTAATTTTGATAAAGAAGAATGACATACAACTTGAATCTTTATATTACGTAATTAAGACGGATAACAAAGAGACATGTAAGTGCTAAATTATTTACTTTGGATTATATACCTTACATGTAAATTAAGGCTTTTGTTAAACAACCTTTTCCTATTACTCATGTGTGAAATTGTTAATAACACCTGTCACCCATGACTTAATTATTGACCAACCAGTGAAAATAGGTTGTGGTCAAGGGAGCTTTACAAGGTACCTTTTGATTGGTGAAAACAGGAGAAAGTTAAGAAATCAGTGATCATGTGACCACGCCCGCATGGAAACAATTTAGGTTTCAACGGTCACTTTGATTACTGATTTCAACAAATAAACATCTTCATTTACCAGAACTTTCTCTTGTTTTACACCAGGTAAGTTGAATTATATTTTTGTATTTTGTTTTATTTGAATTAAAGAGTTTTAATTACTTTATATTTTTGGAAAAGCTAACTAAAGTTAAAATTCAGTTTATGGAATTTACTTAAATTAATTGTATATATTTTGTATAGATTTTCTTTCGTTTCCATTGTGAGTAATTATATTTGTGTTGGTTACGCTTAGGACGCGACGCTTTTATTTATGTAAACAATTGATAAACGTTTCAAGAATTTATTTAATACAAATCTATTCTTAGTTTAGAAATATATAGTTGATTTTAAAATAGTTATTTTCAAAAGATTAGTGAAAGTCCGGAAATATTTCATATTGTATCCGTATTAACTTTAAGTATTATAATGTCCAGGGAGATAATTTGTAATTTTTATTTGCCGGGAGAAATGTCTTTGTTGATAAAGCAATGATTATAGAGTTGAATCAAAGCTAATAACAAAGATATGAAACCTTATTTTCCACTTAATTATTCTGTAAGTTGTGTTTTATATTTTGTATATAGATTGCATATTTAGTTCATAAATCAGGTTTTGGAAAGCGACACTTGTCCGCAGGATTTCAGTTTGTTTACAAAATTGTTTGAACATTTGAATTGACTTTAGAACTTATGTTTAAATTGAATTTAGTTAATTTATTGTATTACACACATACACGGAACTCGTGACAGAAGTACATGTTTGTTGCTAAGCAACATGGATATATTCTTTATTTTAATATTATGCAATAAGAGTAAATACTGTGTAAGAATTATGCAAAGTTATTTTACATACCAATTTATTTAGAAATAAATTGTATTTAGTATTAGATTTTATGCGATTAAATATTGAGATAGTTTGGCAAAGATTTCATTAATTTTAATAGTTTTGTTTGTTTCCATAGCAACAAGTTATTATGCAAAACATTTGAAATTAAGTATCCCTTTAGTTGAAATGATTCGGTTTATTTAACATATTGTATTATGTATTAACCTGTACGTAAAGTTTGTAAAGCTGTTTCACTTGATAAAAAAAGAGTTTGGGCAAGTTTTATTTGATTAGTTAAAATTTACATAGAGTTATGTTCCTTGATTTAGTTCATTTGTGAAATTCTAAATTTATTATCAAGTGAGATTGCTATTTTATTGTGTTATAATTGAGCAACACTTTGATTACTGATTTCAACAAATAAACATCTTCATTTACCAGAACTTTCTCTTGTTTTACACCAGGCGCTAAAAGTCATCAGACGCAGCAGAAAAGTCAGTACGACACATGTATATTCAGGACGAAATTACAAGAAAAACACTTAACTAGTTTGGTGCGTCCAAGTCTATTTTCTAGATTTATATTCATCAGGAACGCTCAAATCCCTCGAAAGTTGAGCAATATTGTACAAGTAAACTAGCAATTAATACAATATGTAGTAAAGAAAAACGACGAAAATTCAAACAAAATTCTACAAAACACTACAGTAACATCAATTTTTCACCAGTGAGTGATCCCAGACAGGTAACCATACCCTGCTCCCCTAGTAGTACTTGTCGTGTTCTTCATTATCATCGCAATTAAAAATACGTTTACAAGTCGCATTGGAAGCTGTCATAATCGAGGAAAATAGAAAGGGATTGTGGCTTACTATTTTATACATAGAACCCAACCCTCTTACATTCAGTTTTGCACTTACATTTTAATACAGTAAAGTAACTTTAAAGTGGTATACTAGTAGGTGAAAATGGCAGCATACCTTCCCTTTTGAATTCGGAATATGGTCCATAGTCAATATTATTTACAGTGAAGTGTCTCTGTAGAACCAGTGAAAAGTTGATTAGCCAACATTTTTCATTCATTAAGTAGGAATATGATTTTTGAATTATTCGTTTATATAGTGAAGTAACTTAGTAGTTATACCCGTGATGATAACAAGAAATGCTCTTCCAGCATTAGGAAAATAAGTCTATTACATGCAATATTTACACTCTCATATATACAGTGAAATGATTCAGTGGTTGTAGAGTAGAAAAGACTAGCGAACCATGTGTCTTCAGAGTTAGGAATATGATTATTTTGTTACCCTTTTATACATTGAGGTTCTAAAGTGGTTATACTGGTGAATTGCATAGCCAATTATCTTTCCTTCAGATGAGGAATATTATAAGTTATATAGTTCGCTACTGACTCCCTACGGATCCATAGAGGGTTAGTAAAATCCACAGGGGGTGAGGCCGAAGGCCGAATCTCCTGTGGATTTTATTCACCCTCTATGGTCCGTAGGGGGTCAGTAGTGAACCGTATAACGAATTTATCGCCCGCGAGACTTTTCTGCTGCGTTTTGTAGAGAAATAAACAATGAAACACAACAACATTAACCCTTTGAGCGCCGAGACGTTGTTTTTTTCAAATTGTTAGGTTGCCATACATATTTGGATGACGTTACTATAAACGATACGTAACGTAACGTCAACACATTACCTACAAGCACATGCACGTTATCCTATTAGACATCTCGTACATTCGGGGAAATTTCCAACATCCTCGGGACTAACCTTTAAACTTGAGTATACGTAGCTGGCCTTGCGAATATTCAGTGTTTTTATGTTCGAGTTGGAAATGGAAGTTATTTTATATCATTTCTATTTCTTTTCTAGAATACTATAAAAATAAACCGACAATATGGAAATAAATGAAATAAATGAAGGTTTTTATAACATGATAAATATTACAAACAATAAAGATATTGTTTGTAATATTTATCATGTTATGTTTAGCTGTGCTACGAGTATTCAGCATAGGTTTACCACTAATATATCCCTTTCAATTCTTACCATAACAAATGGTAAGAATTGAAAAATAATTACATGTGAGTTTGGTTGGAAAATTTAGCAAAATGACAAGTTAGAAGAAAATATAGCTCAATTACCGTATTTTGATACAAAGGATCATGCAAGATTTGATATCATCGAAGGATTCTCAGCTTCTTCATTGTTGGCTTCGGTCTGGTTTATTTTTTAAAACACCATCGATGTAGAGTCCGACTTAACATTTTGCACATCACCACAAAAATCGGGATACTAGTATATAACATTGTAATGATTTAACCACGTAAGTCTTAACTGATTGACAACTGCGTTCAGCGACAAATATTTCATGAATATTCACAATAATAACTTATCTTTTTTCTGATAATGTATAATCTGGAATAAGTTTACTTCAACGTTACAATTTTGTGACTTATCCTTCATTTTGATTTGCCAATTTGGTTTTGAGGATTGTCAATCGTCTGACTAAACTAGTAGTAGTTAACTTTTACCATCAGTTTTGATTCTTTTTTCATATAGCGCGCCTAAACTTTTTTTTTTTGGTATTCAAGTCAATATTTTACATGTCAAAGGCATGCGAAGTTCCATTAATTTCGCCAAATCTTTATTTTTTATGCCACATTTGATGTCTTAATTTGATGGTTTATCTGTGGTTCAAACTGTCTTGACCCTTTTATGGAATAAGCCGATGTTTACAGATAATATTTAAGTGTTTTGAACTTAAGTTCAGTAAAGAACAATTATAGGTACAGGTTTAAGAAATCCTTTGCTGTGTTAAATACACGTCCGACTTGATCAGTTTTGTCATTAAATGAGGCCTGTTAATAAAATTATTTTCCATTTCTTGTTGCGATCATTGACATAGAAAATCTTATATAAATTCTTTTTTCATTGGTGTGATTTAGGCAGATGATGAGAAGAAACTATCTAATCGTAGAGACACAATATTTTGGCAAGAGTTCATTTAGGAATTTCGGTAAAATCGATATGGCCTCAAATGCTGTAACTATTTTCTTACATTGCTTCCAACTTTATGATGTAGTATCTATTTTTCAAAACTAGTACATGGTTAGTTTGAAGTATGAAATAAAAGAGGTAAATTTTGGTACCAAAAGTTTTCCCCGATCATAATTACGGACGACGTACTTTCCTTTTGACTGTGGTTGATTCTTTTAAGATTTTGAATTTGATTTGATACATGCACAAACATAACCACAAAATGGTTACTTTTAAAACCCTCCTCCAATTTTAAAAAGAGTTGCGGACTCGGTGTAAATGAGACTTTAACTCCAGGACACACACTATAAAACAAAGATTTATAGAGGTCAACTTACATTCTTAAAAGATAGTCGGACATTATACGATATTTCAAACACCTAAAAGGATAAGGTATACAGTCTGTGAAAAAAATTATCAGAGACTACTAAAATTTGCTATCAGCATTCATTTCCCAAAATAAAATATAGCAGTCGGATATAAACAAACACAACCGCTTGGACAAAAAAAAACACTCAAATATTACCGAAAAAAACAACGACTGGGACAATAAATCAACTCCGACATGAGTGAAAACAACCGCCGTTGACTTACACAGATAAATGGTGCCGAATTAAAATAGTCACTCATATCCCTTCCCTTGTAAATCAATAGAGTTGGATAGAAGATTGCACTTGTGTGAAGAAAAGACGATTTTAGACGACCCTTTATTTTCCAGTTGAAAAATTTACAAAAATGGAAATTTTCAAATTATATGAATTAATTAACCCTTTCTTGTATGTTCTCAAAACTGTAAAAAAGTGCTTTGTCATATGCATTATTCAGGTTCCACCATAAGGAAAGCTTTTCACATAAAATTTAAAAATAAACAATTGGAACAGATGATCACGATGAGGACGTGGCGCAGCGAATGTTCGCTCCACCGAGTTTTGAATTTTTAAAGCCAAACGGAAACATTTCTTACAACACTGTGGTTTCGGAATTACAAGAAAGCCCACATTATATTTTTTCTAATTTTATCTCTTTTCCTTAGCTCTGTTTGGTTATATCTTGTTTTTTTCATATATAGTCATACGAAGTAGTTAGATTAGAGTCTTGTTTAATCTTTTCCACTATAAACAAAACAAAAAAAAAACAAATAAAAACGATTCAAAATAATGACAATAGTTCAATAGTTTTAATAGATCAGATGGACTGAAAAAAATCTACATGCTGTTAATAACTTCTGTATAAAAACAAGTTCGTATATCAAATTTGTGTGTTGGATTTAAATTTTCAATACTAGAATCATGCACTGCTGTCCGTGTTTAAATATTGTTTTTCTTTAGCTACCGTTAAACAATTTTGGTTGTGAAAATAAACAATTCAGAATTTTCTTTTGGCACCAGTATTATTTTGAAAGTCATGATATTTGGTATGGTTACAAATGAGACACCTATAGCCTCCAAAGACATCAGGACAAGGTTATAAACTACATGTCGTCGTACTGCCTTCAACAATAGTTTTGAATATATGATCTCCCCCAGTTTTTGGTTGGGTTCTTGCTGCTCAGTCTTTAGTGTTCTATATTGTGTGTGTACAATTAATTGTCTTTTGGTCAGTTTTCGTGTTTTGCCTTGGCATTGTCAGTTTGTTTTCGACTTGTGAGTTTGACTATCCCTTTGGCATCTTTCGCCTCTCTTTTTTTGTATGCAAGACTGGCCTTCATTTAATTCAATGTGAAACAATTAAAATGAGAAATGTCACGACATGTAAAGCTTTAAGCATTGAAGGATCGAAAAACAAACATAACAAACAAAGGGTATGTGATAACGACAAACAGTTGACCAAAGGCTTCTTCCTGGCTTTGGAAAAGCTCAGTATATTTTTGTTGGCGCTGAACCCCTCTTCTAACCTTGAACTGTCGGTGTCGTGTACCAGTATAACATTAGAACAAATAGCTAAAAAAAACATTTGAAAAGAGTTTGACTTGTCAGAATTGGACCAAGTACAAAAAAAAAAACCTAACACAATGACAAAAGACAAAAAGTAAATAAGAAAATAAAGGATAAGTAATTCATGACATGATCTTAACTAAAAATAGAACACGTTTTCAAACATCGAATTGACAACGAAGTGGTACGCATGAACAATTAAGGCGGAGTATGAAAAGTGTATGCCATGTTCAAGTATTAGAATGATAAATAAATAATTCTGGGTTTGATTTGGCTTTTCGCAGAAATTATTTTTAGTAAACATTGTCGAAATTATTAATAACTTTAATATTTTGGTATGTTTAATACTAATGAAGTCAACATATGTTTACACCAACAGCAAATGAGTAAGTTTTTCAAGAAATATGTTGGATAAAATAGTGCATTCAAAAACAGATATTCCCGAATTCAACCGACTTTATCTGCCGAGCTATACTACTAAATTTGAACAAACAGTTTTTATTGAATACATTTACAGAAATCAAACTGTGATACCAATCATCGAATGATTTGCAATTTGTAACATTTCACATTGTGAAAATCGGTAAAAAACTCAATGGTTATACTGCAAAACGTTACCAGTAATTTCAAGTACCTGCCAATTTTATACGCTTAAACGTCACACACAGCACCAGTTTTGATGACGTCATTCGAATAAACGTTACAATTTAAAATAAAATAACAATTGTTTTTTTTTTACAGTCAACTATGTGAACTAATTTCACTAAATTAATTTGATAAATAAAGACATACAAAGTTTATAATGGTGTATAGCTTGTGTCAAAATGTGCACCTTACCTCTAAAAAAATTGTTTTCAACCACAAAAATTCAATATATATTTGGGACTTTTAGGATTATTCTTGTATAAGAGAACCATGTCAGTTATTTTCCAGCGATTTGTGAACTAAATTGGTTAATAAGGTTACTCTTGAACTTCATACATTATAAAGGCATTTTAAATGAGTGCTATATTTAAAGCACAGAGCATCTGAAACTTGTGGGAAAAAATACAAAAAAAATCACGGTTTTACACCTAGCATTATTTGCACGTGCAATAAATGTGTATTTTAAAGGTACAACCGTAAAGCCGTGGTATAATACTTCAATCGACACGATTTACTTTTGCAGAAACTTAGTAATAAGCAATATATTTGTCTAAACATCTGCATTTTATGAGAATTTCAATTCCGGATATTTGTCACACATGAACCGACGCTGTTCTGGATTCTAGTTATCAACCCACATTAGGCAATTTTGCGATGGTCATTTGTAGTTATTATCACGCATATTTCTTGTTTACTTTAGAATTTCTGAAGCTTTATGGTTTATTTATATTATTAGGTATTGTTGTTTAGTCGTTAAAAATGGCTCCGTCCGTAGAAAACAGAGTCTGCTAAATACTGCAGCACTGAGACGTGATGATTTATTTATTTATTTCAATTAACTATGTAATGAATTGTAAACTGATTCAACCATATTTAGGTATCACAGGTCTTTTATTTTAAAGCTACACAAGTAATTTGTGGCAGGATAGTCAACCAGTTGACGGTGGCCGCTTATTTGAAATCAGTAGCACGACTGAAAAGGAAGCATTAGATATGAAGCCAGATTTGTCCAATTCTTTGACCAAAATACACTGATAAATCTATGAAGGGTTTTGCGTTTAAAATGGTAGTTAAAGTTATAGACAAAGACCTGATTCGTGACAAAAACACTATTGTTATTTTATCAATGTTGACAATGTACTAGTCTTTCTTACCATATAACATTAGTAAGACCTTCTGCAATAACTCTAAACTCAAGGTTAAACTTAAGAAGCACTACATAGATGCCATAATGTTCATTTCTAAACAAGGACATGGTAAATCGAATATTTTATTTGCAAGCGACATTTCTATTGGCGACACTTTTAAAGCCGCGAATAACATCAAAGGAAAATCGAAAAAAGTTTAAAAGCCGACTTCACGCTATAACCATGCATGAAGATATACAACAATGATTTTCCATGCTTTTCGTGCTGATGCTATGTTTTTCTACCTGATACTTAAAATTAAAAAAATTAAGAAGTATGTGTTAAGACTGGTTCAATTGACAGCTTGGAGGATTACAGACAATTTATCCCAGTTCACGCCAGTGTTTCGTCTTTTGACCCAGTTGTCATCGAAATTCTGCCGATCATTCATGCCTAGAGTGGATTTTATTTCACTTCAAGTTTTTGTGGAATCGGTAAAACGTCGGTATGCAACCTCCTTAGAACGAAAGCAAGCCACTTCAGTAATCGTGCAGCATTAGCACACGGTGATGTTGATATTGCTATAGATGATGCTAGAGTGTTTGATACTGCGTTATACGATCTTAAATACAAGTTCAATAAATCGACAAACAGTTGGCTATATATATAAAGATAAAAGTGTAATAAAGCTTCCACCATGTGAGTTAGTGTTTATGCAACACGTAATTCATTTGTACGTGCACTATGGAAAAGCAAAGTTTGGGTGTAGGCAAATGTCACAAACAATCAATCAATCTTTCTTGCACGAATTTGTGTTTTGTCAAAATGTAGGTAATTGTAATAATGTCCATGCCGTATCAGCCGACATAGCTGATGACACCGATGACATATCATGAACATTATTGATTGGAAATATTTCTAACTAAATTGGGGTGTTCCTCGTCCATGTCGTGCGTGAATTTTAGCCTTCTATATATTTTTTTCGACGTTTCATTTTGTATATGAAAACGGTCATGTCTTACTTTTTGAATTTGTCATAAAACCCGCTTGCATTCACTACAGAACCGTCGAATGAAAGTTAATCGTAGTTTTCACTTCAATAACTCATGCTTCTTTTATCATCTGAAAAATTAGCGTGTATTGAGACCAACAGTGGGAAATGTTTTCAAGAAAACTCCGTGGCATGTCGAATCCTGGAAAACTGAGACAAAATCTAACCTGCAAATGTTGTTGGATTTTATCGACAATGTATTTTGGACACTCTATTAAGAAATATTATTCTCAAATGTATGTATATCTTGTCCAGAAATGCTATTTATCGAGGTCGAATATCAAAGTCATTCTGTTGCAGTCATTTATTAGGCTTTGAAACTTCAACCAAACGTGTTACCTACGAAAAAGTTAAATAATACGTTATTCTGACGTGCAAATATGAAACGCATCTAAGTCGGAACTTAAGTATTTATAAATAAAACTACTTGTATAATTTATTGAATGGATTATAGATTTAGAAAAAATCTGCAGTTTGTTTCTCTAGATAAAAATACGAATTTTTTAAGCGATGACCTTTAACCTTTATTTAAGGCACCTGTTTTCATATTTACGGCACATATATTCAAAAAGTATACGATTTAAGCTTTCAAATGAGCTATTTTAATGCCATGAGGTATGTAGGTAATTTAAATTTCTAAAATTATCTTCTCCGCCGCTCCACTAATTTGAACATATGTTGAATATTGTTGCCTTATTTTACCTTTTTAAACAATGAAGTACCTCCATGGTTGTACAGGTGAAAGGTGTAGTCAACCCTCTTCCCGTCAGAATCGAATTTTACTGATCCCGTTTTACCATTTGGTAATGTCGACTGCAAAAGAAATAAACCAAATAATAAAGATAATAAGCTATGTTAAACAACACTGCATTGACATGTTCCAGGTCTCAAAATCTGTATTAGTAGTGTGTAGTGGGGTTCCTTTTAAATAGTTCCTGACATCTGCGTCATTTGGTCTCTGTAGGCTAGCTTTGTCAATTGCAATCAAACCACATTTCCTTATTTTTTATACTTTACATATCGACGAAAGGTAAAAAAAAAATTATAAAAACTTTAAAGAAAAACATTTTTTGACGCTAATATATCATGATGATTCTTATAACAAGTTTACTTCGATTGTAAAGTTCTGACATTTTTTAGATCCAGTGCTATCTCTAAATATAAAGTTTAGCGGGGAGTCGAAGTTATTGATTTAGTACAATTCTTTACATTTGGGGTGAAATTCGGCATAAATAACAAAGAGACATGTAAAGTTCATCAAAAAAACAGTTTATGTCAGGGAATCAATTCTGAAGTTTTGAAAGAATGAACATGTGGTTGAATAAAGTTTTGCATTTAATTTGGCATTTCACATATAACGCAATATTGCGACAGATACCTATCACCTTTAGTCTCAAATAAGCTTCAATCCAATTCTGTACAATATGTGCATCAGTTACCAGTAACAACTCACACAAACCCCCAATCTATTCTGTAAAATATTTGCGTCAGTTACAATCACCTAGTCTCAAATAATTAAACTTCTTTCTAATTCTGTACAGTATTTGTGTCAGTTACATGTTACCTAGTCTTAAATAAACTTCTTTCTAATTCTGTACAGTATTTGTGTCAGTTACATGTTACCTAGTCTCAAATAAACTTCCATCTAATTTTGTACAGTATTTGCTCCAGTTGCATGTAGATTAACGTAGCCTCACTCAATTGTACAATGATGTGTCAATTACCAGTAACCTTACTTCACGTAACGCCTCGTTAAAGGCGATATTTGGTGCAGTTAATTATATAAGCATTCTTCTATCGAATTCTAAACAATATTTGAATCAATTATTCCTACCTCACGCAGTGCTTCTATCATTTTCGTTCTGTTAAATTTATTTACATGTTCATCGATTCCACTCATCTTCTTCAGATAAAGTTTCTGTGATTTTTGTATCAAATGTGCAGCATCAGTAGCAGTGGCTTCATATGAACTTGTTAGGTATTTACTTCCGGGTCGTATCTCTTTATTACGATATGCTAAAAGCTGACACTTTGCTTCAAACAGTCCTTGTCGATACATAGGTCCTTCATCAAATGGTTCAAGGTACATAGACTGAAACATAGTTAGAAAGTAGTGTTTCTCGTCAGAGGCCGTAGCAATGCACCAAACTTCCGAATGGTTTGGAGGTGTGAAAAATAAGTTATCTAAAAAGTTGACAGCAAAAATATGGTTAAGGGAGCAGGGGAATAAACATCCTTTAGGTATTGATTTTGCCGCTAGGATGTCATCAAAAGATTTAAAGACTTTTAAAAATGATCCTGTTGTATTATAATGTCTGTAAAAAAATAGTCAATCATTATGATTTTTCTGACGATTGAATAATTGCTGTTATTCTTAAGGTACAGTGGCAATAAATAACTTATTCATATGTAGGACAAATATAAATAACAATCATTTAAAAAAGTCAATTATGCAAAGGCAGGGCGGAAATTTTGACAGATCCTTGGAAAAGAAGACATTTTGGATGAGGCAGAAATTATTATGTGTACGGATCCTTCGAAGTTGCAGGGATTCCTTTATGTGCACAAAGTGGGAAACTCTCCTTAGAAGAGACATTCTATTATATGTACGAGTTTCTTTTCTAAGTATTTTAACAGCTTACAAAGCCACATGAATGTTACCTCAGCAGGGGTTTTAATTGCCCTAGGTTGGAAAGATCTTGTAAAGGGGAAGTGAATGAAAGTTAATATCTAGATTGCAGGGGAATCATTAAAAATGTAAAACTTTAAAATGCGGTAACCTTTCACTTTTGTCCTTTAACTCAGAAACAAAGAGCAGCCACTAATCTAATCAAAATGTATCAAAGTGGTGATAGACCCACAGTCCCAAAAAGCAATGCTAGCCATTTTGTGTCAAATAATATTTTGCTAATATGTCATGAGAATCGGGCAACCAAAACTCAAATCATTGTGACAACAGTGTGAAAAAAAGTTTGTATATGCTTAACTAATACAGCCGCGACAAGGCAAACAGACCATAAGGAAAGCGGTTAAACTTCAATATAATCTCAAGATGAGACAGGTGAATAAAAGTAGTAAAAGGTTTGAACGGCCTATACTCAAAAACAAATTTTCTAACATGTCATGAGGATTTGTCAACTCAAGTCACTGTGTAATATGTTGTCTACAAACGTTAAATGGTGACAGTTTGTTTTCGCCTTGAGATAACTGAAACTAAAGTTGTGAGCTGCAGTGAAAATTATACGCAACAAAAAGTTTCACATAAACCATTTTATCATCAAATTAATGATTAATATCAAAACAGTTTCAAGATCAAAGCATGACACAATACTAATTCTTACCGAATCATGGAAAATAAATATATTCCTTTCATTTTCCATGATGTTTCCAAATGACTTTGCCTGTGAATAATAAGGAATGCTGAAATTATTATCGGTTTAAACTTACAACAGATCTTCAGTATTTATATGTCATTCTTTAATATAAAAAAAAAAGAAACACAATAGCTACAATGTAATATAATAACGAATTCATAACAAAAATATATCTTTCTCTAATATTCTATGGAGCCTACAAGCTTGTGATGATGTTTCATAATTATATTCTTATTTACCAACAATGATGAAAACGTATGACTCACTACTTCCAAATAAAAGACTTTTATGCTGCATTATAAAAAATGAAACATACTAATCAGCGTATATAAAGTGCGAATCCAGTTAGTTCATTTTCACTGTTGCATGCATCACAACATAGAGTATGTCTATTGTAGAATAAAGGGTGATGGGAAAATAAAAGTAACTGCGTTTGTTTACTTTTATCAGAAAATACAAAATAATAGATTTGAATGTATGTTTTAACAGAATTTCATTAGAATATAACTTTTAATGTATAATAACAGGTTTAAAGTCCAAAAAGTGTTATTTAAGCAGCAGAATCCATAATATTGATTACTGAATGCGATTCATTTTAACTATAGATGCGATGAATTATCACTGTAAGTGCAATCATTTCTGATGTGGAATTTTGGAAGTGCGATGAATTATCATTGTCTTTTATATGATTATTCGACATACAACAACTGAAAATAGTTTTAAATGACTTTAATATTGATGATATTTACAATTTGAAATGCAAGCTAGTCGTAGAGGCTTACTTGAATATACACGGGTATAACCACGTTCATATCATGAATATTAAAATATTGTTGGTGAGTTTGCTATTAACTTGTCATGGATCCGAAAATTTACTGGAGCAGAACATCCATGAATATAACATTTTCTACGACGAATTTTCTTTCAAAAGTTTTATAACTCGCTAAAAAAGCTTTGAACATTTGTCACGCCGTGTCATACATATTTCTACCGTATTGATAGGCTTTTGCACAACGAACAGTACAAGACTGTACAACGAACGGTACTAAAGAAAGAAAACAAACTACAAAGAGAATGAATCGTACAGTGTCAAAATTCTGAGGTCAGTTTTTAAGTAAATGTCTTCAAATGAAATTAAAACAACGGGTTTCTCATTCGTATGATGTATTTTAACAACAACAAAGCAAAAATACACGGTCGCATTTAGTGAAAGAGCCAACCAACTACAATGTATGTTCTATTTGTAGTTTAATCATGTTTGAATTACACATAGTGTTTGTATCGCGATGTTTACAAGTAATTCACAGACCTGTCTATTTAAAATAGTCACAATAACATAAATGATATACAAATATGAATGCTGCCAAGAGCAGTAAACTTTGTTTTCATAAACATTGAATACTTAACTTAACAGTTAGTCTTAGTCGATCAATTAGTCTTTGGTGTAAATATAAGAACGGTATATATACCACTTTGCTTCGCGATGTACCGATTAACGTCCGGAATCAACTGTACGGCGGTTATACCCCGTGGTATAGAACCATTTAAACATGTAACAATAAACTGTTTTCAATATTTCTTTGTATTTTCACAATTGCTTATTGGCTTATTTGTAACACCGACTTATAAGAAATTCAAGCATATTTAAGGTGACTCGACTGTTGCTCGAACTTTCTTTACTCTATAAGATTTATACACAATGGCACGATAAATATCAATTATCCAGTCATCCAAGCGTCAATTGTTTGTGCAAGATGAAAACGTTTCCACTCATTCAATCGTGAAATGAAGATCGTTTTGTGAATGCTCTTTGTTATCTGAAATGCATCCATTAGAGCTATTTTCCTAACGTTTGTAGTTTAAAGGTTTGGATGGCTTGCTTGCTTTGTTTGTATAACCGTTTGCTCAATCTTAATTACAATGCTTAGGCAACATTTACACAATCAAGGCCAACCACACCTTTTAACTACAAGCATTAGGAAATTAGCTCTAATGAAGTTTAATTTATTAGTATGCGATGTAGATTTAGACCGAAACAGAAACTTTACTCTTCCGGTGACGTGGATTGGCTTAACTGTCCAAGATATATGTATTTAATGATGACGTGTCATAGGAAAGAATAAATTTTACCCTACATATAGATCAGGACAAATTATTTGAGAAAATAGAATTGACTATATTAGCAATAAATACCATGTTTAAGGAATTTGTTGATATATTACCTCAGACTTTCACTCAGTAAGTATGCATATATAATCAATCCTTCTGACTTCATAAATTTTGTTATAGAGTCGGCTGAATTAAGACTTTATATAATGAAAATTAATTAATTTCCTTCTGTGAAAATGCATCGCATATACAATAGAAATAAATCGCCCTACAGTGAAAATGAAAGTCTAGTATCATTATTCGACAGTAAACATGAATCGCATAACGAAAACCGCATAGTGGAATTTGATTCAATATCAACAAGCTGAATAACAAAACCCGTTTTAAGTTAAAAACATTAATAATTATGTTAAAGGTACATTTTCTGCAAATGAAACTTAACTGCTACTTTTAAATCTCTTGCACGCTCTGTTCGTGAACTATTCTTAATATTTATCTATTTGTGTATCAATTTTGCACCTGGATGGCTGTAGACGCGATGAAAACCCGTCCGCATCTCATACCTATATCATGAATTTATAAAAACAGTACACATTATACATTATTTCTTATTTTATTCAAAAATCTTGAATTTGTCGTCTGTTTATTTATCATTCTACATCAGAAATTCATCACGGATACAGTAAAAATGACATTTTAGGATTCGCACATTACATACACTGCTAATGCTAAATAAATGGGTACGAGTTGGTCAAAGAACGAGTGGGTCAAAGTACGAGTTTGTAAATATTGGGTATGAGTTGGTTGAGTTAGAGTTGGCAAAGGTACGAGTTGCCGTGTACCATTAACAGCGACCTCGTGCGGAATATTTCGAAACTACTTGATTTGTAACTTCTTGATTTGTAACTTGTAGTTTTCTTGAGAAACGGAACTTCTCATTGGCTGTCAGCGGTAACAATTACATTGACATATTTTCCAATACGTGACTCAAACCAAGAAATTACATTTCACAGATAGAGAGTTTTAATAGTTCGATTAAAAAACAAATATACGTTTTATACAAAACTAGAAATTCCATTCGACAAATTATGAAATTTATAATTTCATAGGTGCGATTTTGAGTGAAGAAATTTAATTGAACAAATAAAGAAATATCCTCTTCCATAGTTACTACGATATTCCAGAACTTGCCTTTCCAGTCATTGTAATCATAATCCGTTCTCTTCTCCTCGATTGTCACTTCATCGAATAAGACTTATCACTGAATGTGTACTTGCCATGAGCACACGACTTGCCATGGCGTTGTCAGTTCTCTTTGATTTATGAGTTTTGAATATCTCTTAGGTATCTTTTGTTTCATTTTTTTTTTTTTTTTTTTTCTTTCAAACAAAAACTGTAATACGTCTTATAGTAATAAGTAATTTTCTACTGAATATTTTATGTAAGAAAAATCAGCTTTTAATGTAAAAGCATCATATTACCTCCTTTAAAACGTTCTGTATTAGTTTATGTTGATCATCCCTAGGACTACAAATTAGGATGATCTCTTGTCGAAGTAACTGGGCATTTCGTAACACCTCTACTGTTTGGTTCCTGATATCTTCCTCTGAATTCATTTGGAGAGAATATGATATTGGAGAAATCTGATTGGCAATCATTCGACGTATCAAATCCTGGCATACTACAAATATATATTGGAACCCAGAAAGTCAAAACAAGTTTGTAGGTTCTTTTGTATTTTTTCTGCTGTTCTTTTTAATATTCCTTAGAGTATAAATCAATTAATTTAATATATTCTGGTGCACTATTTATTAAGCATGATGTTAGTTATATATTGTGATATACAAATAAGGAGATGTGGTATGATTGCCAATGAGACAACTATCCACCAGATTTCAAATAAGCAATTATAGGTCACCGAATGGTCTTCATCAATGAGAAAAACTCATACCGTATAGTCAGCTATAAAAGGCCTCGACATGAAAAATGTGAAACAATTCAAACGAGAAAACTAACGGCCTAATTTGTAACAATACAATTTACGAAAAACAAATATGACAGACATGAACCAACGACAACCACTGAATCACGGGCTCATGACTTTGGACAGGCTAATAAAGAATGCGACAGGGTTAGACATGTTTGTGAGCGCCCAACCCTCTAAACGGGACAGTGGTGTAACAAACTTTAAAAATCAGTTCAAAAAGGCAGATGCACGCTTGACTTGGTATTCAATACATAAGCAATAGAAATAAAAGGTGAGTATATCTACCGGCATTTATTTTAGGATCATCTGGTAAAACTACAACTGCAGTTTTATTTTGCCAAGCGAGGAAAAGATCAACTATTGCTTGATTAAGTTGTTCAGCTGGAGGTGTCACCTCCAACAGGTTGGACCACGAGACATGATCTTCAATTCGGGTCTCGTCAACGTAATCAAATCCTTTGTCCTGGGTGATGACATACGGTATGTTCTCTTGTTCCAGTATCATGGCTAGATTTGTATAATATGGTCCAATGACGACACTGAAACCAGTCTCAGCTTTATCATTATCTTGGATTTTTAAAGCTGAAAAAGAGGATCATAATCATCATGGCTAGTTTGTATAATACCATGAGGGTTTGGATGGGGTTTACATAATATGGTATAAAAATAAAGAATAGATAGAAATAGTCAAAAACAATAAAGAATAGCGAATAATGAGGGTGTTACAATTTATCAAATAAGGAATAGATAGAAATAGTCAAAACAATTAAGAATAGAAAATAATGGGGAGATTAAAATATAAAAAAAAAAAAAAAATGACCTAATAAATCGAGTAATGCAGAAATGAAGAACCCAAATGAAGACCATCATACCATACGGTCTCATGAGTAACATAAGTTTGGTCGTTTAACTGCTATCTGTTTATTTAAACTGCCGACAATATTATTTCATGTAGATTAATTTGCTTTGAAAGTGTCTGAAATCAGTTTATTTTAGGACTTTACAGGGTATTGAATTTAAAATAAAAACAAACGTAAAAATATTTTTAAAATTTTAGCTTTTTCATCTTGGGATGCTTGTTACTAAAGTTACACGAGCCCCTTCCCCCAGTGAATTATGATGTAGGCCTGGTTGATTCTCAATCAACAGTATTGTAAAATTATATATGAAAACTCAACAAAAATACCCGGCTTATAATTGTGTACACCAGACGCACGTTTCGTCTATATAAGACTCACCAGTGCAGCTCGAATTCAAACATTTAGAAAGCTTAATTAAATACGAAGTTTTAGAGCTTCAAATACTGAAAATTCTGAAAAGTTAATTCAACATAAATAAACAGTAAATTTACAAATAAATGAATATCAATGATATTTCATGTCAACCCAAAGGTGCTGACTACTGTGCTGGTGATACCCTCATGAAAACAGATCATTGCTTAAACGATTCCTCTGTGTAGCGGGAAAACAAACGCTTTACTGGTCTTGAATGTCAGCTTATATGTTTCTTTTTGTGACTTTATCAAATTGAAAGTAATGAGAGAACATCCAGTTCTGACTACACAACATTTCGGAAATTCAAAACAGGGCTAGGTAATAGAAATATATGTACCTATCGAAATATGTTATAATTGCGCTTAAAGATGTAGTACAATACCTTAGAACTTTCAATCTTATTAATGTTGCGAAATAATTGATGCATTTATATAGACAAGGTCACAAGTGTCCTGGTCAGTCCCAGTTTGTTAATTCATTGATTGAGAAGAAAGATAATTCAATAAGATTTTTTATTGGTTACAGAAAGAAAAGAAAAATGTGTCCGATGGCACGAATGCCCCCGCTCAAGCTTCAAACAAACGAAAATGGGACGGAAAGACGGAAAGACGGACGGGCAAGGGTAACACCTAATGCCCTCGTGGACTACGGCGGGGGCAATAAAAAAACAAATTTAGATTATAAATTGTCTTCTTCCTCAAATTCATGATATGCTATTCAATATTACTTTGATGTGAGCAAAGAATTGTAACATAATTGTGCATACTATTACATTTCATTCTTTATAAATTTTGCACCGATAACAAAAGCATATTGATATTTATACGTATTCTACGCATAAAAACTGTCTTACCGGAATACAAGAATACAACTTTCACTCCTTGTGTAACACATCACAGAAAAATTATGAACAAAGTCGTGTTTACTCATGTCGCTTGTGTGTTTTCTCTAGTATAATAAAACTACCCATTGGCTAGATGAATCTTATGATACAACTATTTTATTAAATGACAGTGTAACCACAGTGTAACCATAGTGTAACCAGACGGTAAATCATTGGAAACAACATTTTATAAATTAAATAGGTTCTTGTTCCTAAAAAAATGATACTGACTACAGCTAATTGTCTTTACACGGATTAAAATATTTTTTCGCTCAGTACAAAGACAATACATATTGTGATTATTTAAAACTTAACCTGCTTATGACCAAAAGCCGTGTACCTGAAACATAAACCAAGTGTTCATGTAATGTGACCCTGCAAAAATTGACTGTCATACTATCAATAATATGTGTAACTCTTATTTAATTGTAGTGCAAGTATGTGAAAATTCATTGTTTAAACTATTTTGTTCCATACATACATTTGTAAAGTCCATCTTTGATGTTAGTCCATCCATTCTCCTGTATGGTCAGATTATTTCGGACGTTAATGTTCACTATACTGGTAGAACTGTAACAATCAATCACTTCTGTGTCGTTACTTTGTATATTCTTATCAACAAATTCTTGTAAGGGGATCAATCCAGTCGAGGGACTTAAAATACCTATGGAAACAAAACCAAAAATATAGGAGTACTCATAGATGAATGAGTATTCTGTTAATATCTGCTATTGTATTATCAGTTGATAATTACATTGTATATAGGATAGTTCTGAGAGTTAAGGAAGCAAAGCCTTAACAAAAGACACATTATACTTAAATAATGTAACTCATGTAAGTTGTAAAACTTGTCTCTCATCCGTTTGTTTGGTTTTATGAACAATAAAATATGTTTAAACTATCAAAGAATATATCAGGGAAAAGTAACCGAAATCGTCCAGATATGAAGTACGTATCCACATAATAATACAGAAACAATTTTAAAAAAACAAGTCGCTTTCTTTAAAAAAAGAAAAGCAATTCGTAAACCCGAGACTGTGGGTCATCAAAAAAAAATGTTGCCGAATATTTTTGCTTTTGCCGGATTCAAAATAATTAAATATGAATATATGAATAGAATAAGGTAATGATGATGTTAAAATACCTTTATTGAAAATATGTAATTGTGTGTAGATTCTTATACAAGTCAATTAACAGTCTGGGAATTCATTTCAAGCCATAACTTTTAAATCTTAGGGCTGAAATCTTCATGATTAAAAGCACCGTTGGATTTTAGTTGTAAATAGAAAAGTGTAGTCTGTACCAGCTAAAATATGAATTTACCTTTTAAATTGACTATTTTATTTATTATTTGGGAGTGAACATCATTTTTTTCTTTTTGTTAGATATAAAAAGGCATAATCCTATTAATCGCATTTCCCAATTTCTGGAAACTGGATGTCTAAAGCCAATAGCACAGACCAATGGCAATATAAATTTCAGCCCTCAATTTGCTCTATAACCTGAATGAATTTATTTTATCTTACATATCTTCATATTTTGTTGCCCGGATGCCTTCAATTATTCTTAAACTCATTATTGGAGCTGTGTTTACTCATGGTAGAGGTGGTATTAAAAAATTTGAATGTCCAATTTCCATGTGAAGAGCGCATGGTCTCAAAAGAACCAATTTATATAAAAGAATATGTTTGGTTAAGGTCAATAGGACTGTCACTCAAAAACAGAAAAACAAAAGAGAAACAACTAAATGTCAGAATACCTTAATGATGACCGTGCTCCAAAGTCACATGTCAAGCTCTTACTGCCGTGTCATGAATTAAGAACTGAGAAATACGAAAATTCCCATTTTCAAGTGAAATTAATATGTATGCATGTCAAGAAATAGTAAATGGAGAGTAAACGCACATTCGGATGTCAAACTACCTATCTATAGTGGTTTGACTCCCGACTAATTGCAAACCAATCGAAATTGTTGTCAAATCCATATCGTGTGACCACAGTGTAATATAATGTAAAAGTACAAAGACGTGTGTAGGATACACATGTAGCTGGTCAACACCATACATATAATTTTCAAAATCGCACCATATTGCAAAAATTTAGATACTATAATGTTGAACTATTAAAAAAATGAAATTCAATTACTAGTAACATACAATGTGTACATTATTGTCAATAAATCTTTTCCGAAAATTCAAATCAAGTATTTACTGATGGACATTTTTTGTCAACACATTAATCTCTTTTTCAATTCCAACTTTCCATTTTATGAATGTATTGATATACAAAATGTAAGCAGATACTTACAAAACCACACTAGAGCGGTATAAAATAATTGATATACGAATTAAATGATTATTGATTATTGTAAAATATTAATTATTTTTTAAGTGAGATGCAAGGATTTAAAATCCTTGTGAATTAAAACCATGCAACTATTTTTTAAACTACAGCTTAGATACTGATTTATTTATGTGCATCTCTCACTTGGTGCTCACATGTTGTATATAACTAGTATAAGTGTATTCACTGTTATAACTTGTGGGAAATGATATACTGTAACACTATATTAATCATATTCTGTAAATATTCCCTCGGTCTGTTAGTATCTATTGATGAAATTAAATATTTTTTGACAAAACTATCTATTTGTTTAATTATTTTTCTGCTTTCCGATCTGAGATAGATATTTCGTTTTGTTAAGTTTCTTCTTGCTTTCCGATCTTAACTCCATATTATGGAAATACAAAGTATCACGTGGTAAACGTTCAGAAATAATGGACTTATTCTGGGACATAATATAGTTGTCAGTATACTATTCCCAGGTTTATTATCACAATGCGCATCAGCACGTTGTATTAAATACTACACAAACAATGCGTACTGGGACCGTCTCAAAATGTTTTATAATTGCGTTATCGCTGTACTTGATGTTTTAAAATAATACTCACATTAAAACGTATATGTTCTGTCAAAAGGCAAATAGGTTGGAATATATCAATGTTTTTTTTACTGCAAACTAGTCTTAACTTTATATCTTTCCGATGTATTAATAAACTTTGATTGTTGAAATGTACTTTGTCACGTGGTATCATATCTATCGAGGGACCGTATCAAAGACATAGATTACTATACCTGACTGTATAAATGATCGAATATTTTCGGGACGTTCCGAGAATCTTCTTTCCGAGGATATTTGAATGACCCATATAGAACCTACCAAAACTCACTTATTATAGGCGTGAACATCTCAGGGGGCTTACGCAATAACAACACGACCCACATTTAGTATTGAGTATACGAATACTCACTTAAGAAATTTTATATGCCTAGGGAACACATAAATCAAAACAATAAACACTCTCACTAAAAGCAAAAGAGAGGTATTAAAAAAAAGGATTGAAGTTCGCGGCAAATTACCAAAACAAGATATCAGAAGAATCTTAATAAAGGATTTATTTTTTTGTCCATGGTTCATATTCAATTCAAACATTCCATACACATTATGCATACAGACAATGCGTATACTGGGATAAGATATACTAGATAATTGAGTACATATTTCATATTTAAGTTTGTATTGAACTGTTGATTGAATCTTTAGAACCAGATGTATGATGTTTCAAACTAAATTAGTATGATCAATCAACTAGAAGAACGATGGAAAATAAATGTTGAGCTGAGATAGTACGATCGAATCTGTGTTAATATAGGTTTATTATACAATTTGCTCATTTAAAACTACACAACGTACAGTTGAAAGTACGTGATGTTAGGCTTACCACACGATATGCTCATTTAAAACTACATGATTTTCAGTTGAAACTAGGTGATGTTAATCTAAGATAGCACGTTGTTATATCATTAGAATGTCACGATAGGCTTACCACAGGATATGCTCGTTTAAAACTACACGACGTACAGTTGAAAGTACGTGATGTTGAGCTATGGTAGCAATATCTTATATCATAATAATATCACGATAAGCTTGCCATACAATATGCTCATTTAAAACTACACGACGTACAGTTGAAAGTACGTGATGTTGAGCTATGATAGCAATATCTTATATCATAATAATATCACGATAGGCTTGCCATACAATATGCTCATTTAAAACTACACGACGTACAGTTGAAAGTACGTGTTGTTCAGCTAAGATAGCAATATCTTATATCATAATAATATCACGATAGGCTTGCCATACAATATGCTCATTTAAAACTACACGACGTACAGTTGAAAGTACGTGTTGTTCAGCTAAGATAGCACGTTGTTATATCATTAGAATGTCACGATAGGCTTACCACACGATATGCTCATTTAAAACTACATGATTTTCAGTTGCAACTAGGTGATGTTAAGCTAAGATAGCATGTTGTTATATCATTTGAATGTCACGATAGGCTTACCATACAATATGCTCATTTAAAACTACACAACGTACAGTTGAAAGTATGTGATGTTGAGTTATGATAGCACGATGTTATATCATAATAATATCACGATAGGCTTGCCATACAATATGCCCATTCAAAACTACACGACGTACAGTTGAAAGTACGTGTTGTTGAGCTAAGATAGCACGATGTTATATCATTATGACGTCACGAGAGGCTTATCATACAATGTGTTGACTTGAAACTACACGATGTAAATTTGAAATAGTTTGGTCTCGACTTGAAACAGTAAAATGTTAAGTTATAAAAACAGAACGTAAAGTCAAAATAAAACAATGATAGGATGACATATACTTGTGCAGAATTGAAGATTGTTGATGTTGACTTCGAATATAGTACAAATATTAGATCGTTTTATGTTAAATTGAAAGACAATAATGATGCGTAAAACATTACAGAATTATGTGAATTGAAACTGCAATTCTATGGAAAAGAATGAGGGACAAATCCCCAAGATTGTTTCTTCTTCATTTGCAAGTTCGGAGGCAGAATGATATACAACGAAAGTTTTCCATAAATTCATAAAGCAAAAGAATTACCCATCGCTATATATTATACTTGAATATAGTTTTGCCGTATATTTTACATGTTTTGTTTGGAATTTTTTATGATTAAAACCAGACTTTTTATGAACAATATTTAAGAAAATATTTATCTATGTTGTGTGTTAATATATACAACATAATATTGTGCTTATAAGACTTATGACTGTGAGGGTCAAATTTTACTTATATAAAATCACATCTATGTAAGAGTTAGCGGAGAATTTGTATTTACCACTCCCGTTTTCCTCGAAACATAAAAATCTGAGTCTTAATCTTAAAAACAAAGATCAACTGATATGACAAATAATACGCTAAAGCGTAGGACTGAGAGGTCAGAGCTATATGAGAATGTGACCCCCGGCCTTGTTAGAGGTATCTGAAAATTTTAATTTTCTTTTCCACGAAATAAAACAAAAAGAATTGATAGGTGGAAGAATCCTACTGCATGGGGCCAACCCAAACATAAAGTATGGTAGACTCTGTTATATACTTTTCGCTCATGCATGAAGTCTATATGAAACCTAATGAAATTTGACTTAGAGCCTCCAGTCTAAATCGTCAACTTTCAAAAACAAATACATCATTTACAGCAGTGCCAACCATTTTTCCAGCACCAAGTAAGATAGTGCCCAGGTTTATTCTCGTCCTTATATGCATGTAATATTTGCCACTGTACACTAAATACAAATACATTTTCATCAATTCTTTTTTATGAAAAGGAGCCTACTAAGTATTTTAAGCACGTTCATCGATTTGACAACCTGTAGTTCCTGTTTTTTGGGAGTTCCCCGAAAATTATAACACATTCCTTCTTTATTTGCAAAATCGCCAAGTGACGGGTGCCACTTATGAAACAGGATCTGCTTACCCTTCTGGAGCACCTGAGATCACCCCTTTTTTGAGGGTTTCGTGTTGCTCAATTTTTGGTTTTCTAGATGTTGCGCTTAATATACTGTTGTTTGGCTTTTGATCTTTTTTCTCTCGTTTATTTCGGCTCATGAGTTTTTGTCATGACATTGTCAGTTTGGTTAAGAGTTTTACTATCCCTTTTGTATCTTTCGCCTTCTTTTATTTATTTTTGTGTATTTTTTTTTTTTCGATTCTCCTCCTAGATAGATAAATGAAAACAAAACCCTTTTCAACAAAGGAGATCTACAAGTAACTCGACGTAAACCGAAATTGTAAATTTCTTCCTCATTAGATATATTGCCCTTAGGGTAGATCGGGTGTCTTCCGCCATCTTAAGGAGCTACTATTTGATTTTTATTGGGGCTAGAATGAAATTTGAAAAAAGGCAGGATAGGAGTTTTGAGTAAAAAACGGCAGGATGAGCAACTTGTTAAAAAAGGCAGGATGACAATTTATGTAAAAAAGTCAGAATAAACTAATAAAAAAAGATGCAGGACCGAATAGAGTGAAAAATAAAAAGGCAGGACAGAGATTACAACTAAAAAAAGCAGGACAACATTTTTCGTCCTAGCAACCCAACCCCACATGGTTATGCAGTTAACCTGTAGCTTGCAAAAGAGAGAGAGAGAGAGAGAGAGAAGAGAGAGAGAGAGAGAGAGAGACAGAGACAGAGAGAGACATATCTACAAATTAATCAAGGCAATACCAAAACAATTCATGGACTTAAACAATTTTTACAGATTTTTGTTTTTATTCTTTTTCTTTGAAAACACATATAGATAGAGAGAAGCTGCAAAGAACCAAGAAAATCACTATGGACAAGAAAATAAGTGATGGAAATCATTAATTGGCTTCTTATTATAAGTTATAGGGGTCATTGTCCATTAATGACTTTACCAATTTAAAAAAATAAAATATTCTCCGAGTGGATATATACATAAACCTGGGCACTATCTTACTTGGTGCTGGAAAAATGGTTGGCACTGCTGTAAATTATGTATTTTTTTTTGAAAGTTGACGATTTAGACTGGAGGCTCTAAGTCAAATTTCATTAGGTTTCATATAGACTTCATGCATGAGCGAAAAGTATACAACAGAGTCTACCATACTTTATGTTTGGGTTGGCCCCATGCAGTAGGATTCTTCCACCTATCAATTCTTTTTGTTTTATTTCGTGGAAAAGAAAATTAAAATTTTCAGATACCTCTAACAAGGCCGGGGGGTCACATTCTCATATAGCTCTGACCCTCTCAGTCCTACGCTTTAGCGTATTATTTGTCATATCAGTTGATCTTTGTTTTTAAGATTAAGACTCAGATTCTTATGTTTCGAGGAAAACAGGAGTGGTAAATACAAATTATCCGCTAACTCTTACATAGATGTGATTTTATATAAGTAAAATTTGACCCTCATAGTCATAAGTCTTATAAGCACAATATTATGTTTTATATATTAACACACAACATGAGGTACATATTTTCTTAAATATTGTTAATAAAAATAAGTCTGGTTTTTAATCATAAAAAAATATCCAAACAAAACATGTAAAAAATATACGGCAAAACTGAATTTATGGAAAACCTTTTCAGTATATCATTTTGCCTCCGAACTTGCAAATGAAGAAGAAAAATCCTGGGGATTTGTCCCTCATTCTTTTCCATAGAATTGCAGTTTCAATTCACATAATTCTGAAATGTTTTACGCATCATTATTGTCTTTCAATTTAACATAAAACGATCTAATATTTGTACTATATTCGAAGTCAACAACAAAAATCTTCAATTCTGCACAAGTATATGTCATCCTATCATTGTTTTATTTTGACTTTACGTTCTGTTTTTATAACTTAACATTTTACTGTTTCAAGTCAAGACCAAACTACTTCAAATTTACATCGTGTAGTTTCAAGTCAACACATTGTATGATAAGCCTCTCGTGACGTCATAATGATATAACATCGTGCTATCTTAGCTCAACAACACGTACTTTCAACTGTACGTCGTGTAGTTTTGAATGAGCATATTGTATGGCAAGCCTATCGTGATATTATTATGATATAAGATATTGCTATCACAGCTCAACATCACGTACTTTCAACTGTACGTTGTGTAGTTTTAAATGAGCATATTGTATGGTAAGCCCATCGTGACATTCAAATGATATAACAACATGCTATCTTAGCTTAACATCACCTAGTTTCAACTGGAAGTCATGAAGTTTTAAATGAGCATATCGTGTGGTAAGCCTATCGTGACATTCTAATGATATAACAACGTGCTACCTTACGTCAACTATTTCTATAGATGTTTTGTAAATCTCACCACTATTTCTATAGATGTCTACTCACCAACAGCAAAGTTATACATGTCTACTCACCTACAACAAAGTTATACCTGTCTACTCACCTACAACAAAGTTATACTTGTCTACTCACCTACAACAAAGTTATACTTGTCTACTCACCAACAACAAAGTTATACTTGTCTACTCACCTACAACAAAGTTGTACTTGACAGGTGTTTGGTTGTTGTCAAAATAACATATCCCAAAACATTCAGGTAACATCAATACAAATACGGTAAAGAATGTGACTGGTGTCATTGCTTAGGTCTATAAAGTCTTTCTGAAAAAAAAAAACATCATGAAAATAACATTGTCCAGAACATTGATGTAACATAAATACTAATACGGTGAAAAATGTGACTGGTGTCATTGTTAAGGTCTATCAAAGTATTTCTGACGAGAAAAAAAAACATCATCAAAATAACATTGCCCAGAACATTCATATAACTTCTATACTAATACGGTATGGGACATGGCTAGTGACATTGATAAAGTCTATCCAAGTATTTCTGAAAAAGGATAACAATATTTATCTGGTATCATTACAACACTATTACATGTAATACAGTATAGAGCGTATTGTCGCTGGTAACTTTGCCAAAATCTATCAAAGTATCATTTTTGAAAGAACAAAAAAACAGTATGTCTCGTGTTAGTACATCAATACTAATACGGTATAGAAAATGGCTGGTGACATTGCAACGGTCTATCAAAGTATTCTAACGATAAAGAAAACAGTATGTGTCTGGTGTCAAAACAATTGGGTATAGAACGTGACTGCTGAAATTATAATTAGAAAACAATATATAGGTTTGTACAGACTGATCAAACCAATATTGAGTCTGCTTATTCGTTGCTGAGGGCTATCAAGCAATGTCCTAGAATAAATAAAACAAACAATGTGAATAAAAAAAACACTCATCAAAAACACCATGCTAATAATTTGTGTACGCCAGGCACACGTTTCGCTACAAAAGACTCAGCCGTGACGCTCGAATTAAAATAAAGCTAAAAGGACAAATAAATTACGAAGTTGAAGAGAAGGAGGACACCCACTACTTGTAGCAGATATATACAGAACTGTATACCTATAGAATCGGGAGAAGTTTTGGATAAAAACACTGGGTGTCCTCCATCCAGATGGAATCAATAGAAAGAAATAATTAAATTTACAGTCTAATGTTTATATTATGATATTCAGGATTTTGGATTAAAATCAATCGACCAAAACTTACCTGTATTATTACTGATCTATGTTTACACCTTGTACATTATATATCAGTATTGTTAAAACTTTTAACACTGAGGAAGGCCATTTGTTGAGCAATTATTGTATAATTTATATCATCTGTATAGTCGTCATTTTCTTGGAAGATGGTTATTCTATTAATACGTTATTTCATTCTACGGAAATTTTGAGTCATCTTCAATTATCTTATCCAAAATGACGCCATTCCTTGCTATGGAAAGAAACCATGCTTTCGTTCTAACAAGTGATGGGGGTATACGCACATGACGTACATGAATCAAACCCGCCAATTCGGTATTTTAAACGACGCAGAATATTCAAGTTGATATTTTTAGTACTGCTCGCTTTGAAACTTTACGAAAAACTTTTAAAAAGTTAAAGTTTGTATGTAAGTTTTATTTTTATTTTTTATTTTTTTTTGTTTTTTTTTTTTTTTTCATCTAAAACTGTTAGTTTTTAGAACGTGTTTTATTTCATCAAATGGATACCTTTCAAATGTGTGTGTTGTTGTCATGCGGATTATTTTGATATCACAACCGTCATTTTAAGGGTCTTGTGTAATGATGACATACTCTTAGTTTCTTTATCACTACTGTCATTTTAAGCGTGTTGTGTTATGAGGACATCTGGTCTATATACCAGCTTTGATAAGTGTTTGGTACGAATATAAATTTTCACTTCGTACTATGAACATCAAAATTATTTATTTTGTTAAAATATTTCCTTTCTCTATTGTAACTGTATACGTATACCTAACAACAAAATTATTTTATTTACCTGTGTTTAAAGTTATTGCAAATGGCTGATATTTTTGTTCGAGCATATTGTTTTCTTAAATTGTTTAACATTTCATACCAATATAACATGTCACTTTTATTATTCTTCCTTAGTTTATTTATTTTGAATTTGCATTGTATCATAGGTCAAATTCATTTGTTCAGTGTATGTTCTTTGGTGTTACTATGTCCTTTGATTGAGTTAAGCTATTTCAGTTGATATTTTATAGTGTGTCTTTCTATGTTGTGATGTTACACTATTGTTTCAGAAAAAGGGTGAAGGTTTGGTACCATTAAAACGTTTAAACCCGCTGCATTTGTTTGCACCTGTCCTAAGTCAGGAATCTGATGTTCAGTAGTTGTCGTTTGTTGATGTGGTTCATAAGTGTTTCTCGTTTCTCGTTTTATATAGATTAGACCATTGGTTTTCCCGTTTAAATGGTTTTACACTAGTAATTTTGGGGCCCTTTATAGCTTACTGTTCGGTGTGAGCCTAGGCTCCGTGTTGAAGACCGTACTTTGACCTATAATGGTTTACATTTAAAATTTTGACTTGGATGGAGAGTTGTCTCATTGGCACTCATACCACATCTTCTTATATCTATACACTTAGTTTTTTATTACAACAGTCATTTTAAGAAAATGCCTGTACCAAGTCAGGAATATGACGGTTGTTATCTTTTCATTTGATGTGTTTGAGCTTTTGATTTTGCCATTTGATTAGGGACTTTCCTTTTTGAATTTTCCTCGGAGTTCAGTATTTTTGTGATTTTACTTTTTAATTGTGTCGTGTCATGATGATACATTCTTAGTTTTTATCACTACCGTCATTTAAAGACAAATCCTCTATTGTTAATGCGCACATACCAGCGCAACGGTATTATGCCGTCAGCGGTTTATGACGTCGTGGTTTCCGCGAACTGAAAACGTTTATTGAATGAGAGTTATTCCTCTTTAGCCTAAGGAGAGAGTGATAATCGTTTTGATATGTTGATTTGCCGAGAAGAAAATGAAATGGTCTCCAGAATATAGACGTGTTCCTGAACTGGATATATGAATAAATTATGTGTAAATAAATGTGAATTAAGTGTAGCAAAAGCAAACAACAAAACGGCAAAATAAATCATATGAATAAAAGAGAGTCAACTTAACATCAATCTAACGAAAACACACACAAAAACGACTATCAAATAAATCCGAATCTGGATATTCGACAACAAGATAGGATACTTTCATTGACACGGCCCCTGGATACTATCTTATGATCACAAACAAGCTTCTGTACAAGATTGGTAGAAATCCAGGATAGTTAAAGAAAGTTATTTAAATTTCAAAACTTTAACCACAGAGTGAATATTTGTGAACGACGACGACGGAATGTAGGATCGCTATGTCTCGCTTTTGCGACAAAAGTCGCAGGCTTGATAAAATTATGTGTCTGTTGTAACTGAAAACTAAGTACCAACATGTATATATTAATGTGCATTTAGTGTAGTTAAAAACAAACAAACAATAAAACAGCAAATAACGGGATCAGAATTGTCCATGACTTGTAAGAATATCGTCTAAACTGGCCTAACGTCTTTCGACGTTGCTTTTAGAATTGGCGCAATGTACTCCCGCCAATTCAAATTGTTATCATTTTTAGAAATATCTTTTTTCCATTACGGTGACCCTACCTTTTATTTCCTTATTTTGTTTGAATATAAAAACGCATATTCTGTTGAATTGTCATCGAGAAAACATTGGTCAATTTTATTAAACTTGATTGTTTTATAGATAATTTCACAATAAAAAGGGCGGGAAAATTATTATAGCAACTTATCGTTATCAATTTCCCCTCGGAAAAAGGTAATATCAATAATATAGTTTGTACTAACAACAAGGTTACCAAAACACACAATTTTTATGGGATACGGACTTTTCATAAAATATTACACTGCTATTGACTAAAATTCATAATTTCCAAATTCCACGAAAATGATGACGTTTTAAAGCGAAAACGAGGTCGGTGACCCCATTTTTTTATTTGCTTATTTTAAAGCTTTTACCTAACCTAAAGTAAAAATAAAATATAAAGAAGATATTATTGGTAGATCTGAATAGAAGGATTTGTCTTTAAAGCGTGTTGTGTCATTAGGACATATTCTTATTATTTTTTATCACTACCGTCATTTTAAGCGTGTCTTGTCATGATGAAATGTTCTCAGTTTATTTTAATCACTACCGTCATTTTAAGTGTGTCGCGTCGTGATGAAATATTCTTAGTTTTTCATCACTACGGTTATTTAAAGCGTGTTGTGTCATGATAGCATATTCTTAGTTTGTTATAACAACCATTATTTTAAGTGCTGTTGACTTATTTTTAGTTTTTCATTACTTTTTTAGTCTCAGTGTAGCTGTATAACAATGACATATAATTATTCCCATGTATTTTTGTGTCGTCGTGTCATGGTAAGATATTCTTATTTTTGTATCACAACCATTATTTTTAGAGTATACGTTTCAAAATCACTGCCATTATTTCAAATGCTGATCATAAAGAGCTTATAAGCAGTGTCTGTATGTCTGATTAAAAAGAACGACAGTTCTAATCCGAACGAAATCAATATGGCGGCTCAAAATTAGTAAATTAATAATATAATCAATGTAATAGTTGATATATGATATGCCATATAAATGGTAGTTACATGATATCAAATTAACAATTTATTATCAATATAAAACAACACATCATCAAATAAAATGTTTCCAGTTTCTATTAATGAGTCTATCAGATAATTCGCTTAGAGATAAAATTCACATACAAGTCCTTTGGGATAGGTTCGGTAGTTTTCGACCCAAGATTCATAATAGGTCAGTCTATCCCTTTTTTATCTGTCTTTTTACTCATTTCCCAGTTGTTATATGAATAAAAGTATAACTTTACAAAGAGAAATATATTTTGCATTGATAAGAGAAGAAACGAGTTATTTTCGGTATATTTTTATCTCCGTTCAAACCTGGCCAAATGACTTTTAAATTTGAATTGCTTATTCATTTTTCAATTGTCTAAGGTTTTTTGTTGACCTTTGATGGATAAAAGTGCTTTTTATGATAAGGGACATGAGTTTTGGTGCCAAATGTCCTCTTGGACATTTTTGGGATAAATATTCAAACCTTTCCAAAATCCGTCAAAAATCTATGTAGTGAATTTTTAAGCAATAAGCCATAACATTGTTAGAATGTGATACTGTGAAGATTAAAAGACTTTTGAAAACAGCACAAATGTGAAATAAATTCAGTTGAAACTGTCCCTAGCCCTTTCTTGGTTAGTTGCAAGGATGTTCAGACGTTAATAAATTATGACAAGCCGTTCCCGTAAAAACTGATTCAAATTGATATAAATATATAAAAATAAGAAGATGTGGTATGATTGACAGTAGGACAACTATCAAACAGAGAACAAATGACATAGACGCAGGCCTTTACTTCAATAATGAGTATAGTAATCAACGGCCTGATTTATGAATAAAACTATAACCTAAAAACAAATATAAAAGACAACAACCGACTCATTTTTTCGAAATCATAAAGGCTCTCGGATTAAAATACTTACAAAAACAGACAGGGAAAATTATAGATTTCACATTGAGATTTTAAAAAGCACACAGAGATTAAAAAAGTAAAAACAATACACACTGAGATTTGTGCGTACATTTTAGGTGCATATATCTCATTAGCATACATAGGGTGCGTTTTGATATCTATCTGAGGTTAAATATTGTGATTCAAAAGTATGGTATGATACCTGCGATTGAAAATTATGAGATGTAAAATATAAACGCATCCAATTGCAACGCCTGAATCCTTTACAAAATTTTAGCTTTCTACAAATTACACCTATTTCGATAGTCAATTTTTGAAACAAAATCATGTACATCTCTAATGTATTACAATGAGAGAACTTTATTAGGAAAAAAGTAAAATAGTAAAAATACCGAGCTCCAAGGAAAATTCAAAACGGAAAGTCCCTTATCAAATGGCAAAATCAAAAGCTCAAACACATTAAACGAATGGAAAACAACTGTCTCATTCCTGACTTGGTACAGTCATATCCTTATGTAGAAAATGGTGGATTTAACCTGGTTTTATAGCTAGCGAAACCTTTCACTTGTATGACAGTCGCATATAATTCCATTATATTGACAACAATGTGTAGGAATATCGTATCATCAAACACAGAGAGGCTGTCATGTAAAGTGTTTGTTCATGATAATGTAATCTATCATAAATATGCTACAGGGTTATAGAAGCAAGACGAGAGAGTCAAATTACTCGTTTGTTTTTGGCTTATTGTTTACAGAAATAACCCATTAACCATTTTACTGAAGTATTATTATACAATTTTGGAAGAAAATTGTCGCTATAGATTATATCTAGAGCTAAAATAATCTGACTTTTCAATTAGCAGATTTCTTGGTGTCCTGGGATCAGTTTTAATTTGCCTTCAGGAATTGTAATTGCCTTAACAAAAATGGTCAGTGTTTGCAAATGATCATTTTTTGTTTAGCATATTCGGGATTATAAATATGGTCTCTTTACACATCGTACTTGAATTGGTGGAGCAATCAAAACAATAAAAAATCGACAACACCACGACAAAAAAGTAAAAAAAACAACAGTCTACAAACACTACACAGAAAACTAAAGCTTCAGCAAAATGAACCAAAAACAAAATAGGGGTGAAGTCAGGTGTTTCGGAAGGGTAAGGGTGTTCCTGCTTCGATAATGGCACAATTTAAACTTGTTTTGGATATTTCAACTCTCCCGTGATTTATCCTCGATATGTGGATTAAGAGAAGGTGTATACAAGACTATTTTATCTTCATCATTTGAACTCTGTTGGATAGTTGTCTCATTGGCATTCATATCCAACTTATTTTTATATACAACTAAAAACATTATAAGAAAAGCAGTATACTCTAAAGTAACTGTTTAAAAGATAACAAAAAACACGAGTACAAACCACACAGTAACAAACAACTTTGAGAATGTTCACGGTGACTGAAAGCAAATTCAAAGTAAATAACCTGCGGATAGGAAATCATGTCGTCCTATACTTTATTTGTTATTTCCATGTGGCATAAAGGGAATCATGACCTTCTTATTTAATTGGACGATATGAACAAGTATTGTGAACAGGTATAATTCTTCCACATTCTCGTCCTGAACGTGTATGAAATATTTGCCACTAGACGTTAAGCAACCAACAAACAATCAATCGTTAATAATCAATTTTACCACAAGACTGTTTTTTCTAGGGTCCATACTTAATTTACTCTTTCGACGCGTGGTGTCTCAACACCTTGCTGGTTTCATAGAAACCTAGATTGTTACATGATCGTTTCTGTCATTTGTTCATCACTGGTTATCGACATTGGACCTATTTCTGTAAACCTAAGACGGGGTTGCTTGTTCAGTTTGGACCCTTTTCGGGTTTTTTTACTAGATACCATATGAACTAGATGTAAGCAACTATGTGTCATTGGTATGTCCTCAACAATGAGCTGAACATGTTTGTGAGCGCTCATCCCTCCACCTAACCTTGGACACCCACAACATTATATATAATCATAATTTAGAATTGATTTTTATGTCAGTATTATATTTGTCGGAAAATATTTGAATGTATTTTCCCGGCAGAGGTGAATTTTTTACTGTTTATTTTACTAATTGCTTGCATTGTTTATTGTTAGTTAATTAGGTAATTGTATACTGATGCTCTTACCATAAACCGAGAACAGCTATATTAAAATATGAAGTGTCATCTACTTGTCTCTGATGTTTGACCTTGCTATTTTAAAACTTATTTCAAAATTGTGAACATTTGTAAACTGATCTGAAAAATTAATCCAAATTATATATTTGTCAATAAATCTATAGCAGTCAAAAAGGTTTGTTGCATTCTAACAAAACAACAAATAATTCAGATTGGACCAATATATTTTTATTGTATAATACTTTATTTTTTTTTTTTTTTTTCGGTAAATCGACAGAAAACAAATCACGTGTTTCCATTCAAAATGAATTCATGGATTCATGGATTCTTAAAAATCGATTAATGTTATCAACAGATTTAATCATTGTCATGTATCCGAATGCAAATTTCAATCTAAATGAGTGCACAACAATTTTGTCATAATGATTGATCGACTGTTGAAGTTTTACGCCCAAGCACCACAGGGAAGGTACCTCTTTTTTATATATTCTTTTTTTTTGGGGGAGGTAATATTCTCAAGTATTTTTACTTACTTTCACTTTTTTAATGTAGTCTTACTCTTATCCATACAATATTACAATAGCAATAGTTTATATGTGATGCCCTCTGTATATAGTTCCCAATAGAGGGCATGATTTTCACCCATATAGGAAATATATCGAACGTTGGATTGAGTTTTAAAATGTAATATCCGTATCGGTACTCAATAAATCTACAATACAAGACGCACAGTGCTCGCGCGAATGTGTGTGTTGAGAAAGGCGTTTACCTTTCAGTCCATATATCTTTTCTAGGAGCATGTTTTTTAAACCAATTTTTGAATATAAATGTAAAATAACAAAAATACCGAACTTCAAGGAAAATTCAAAACGGAAAGTCCTTTATCAAATGGCAAAATCAAAATATTAAACACATCAAAAGAATGGAAAACAACTGTCATACTCCTGACTTGGTACAGGCATTTCCTTATGTAGAAAATTGTGGATTAAACCTGGTTTTATAGCTAGCTAAACCTCTCACTTGTATGACAGTCGCATAGAATTCCATTATATTGACAACAATGTGTGAGCAAAAACAACGGACATAATAGGTAAACATGTCAAAAATTGGGGAACAGCAGTCAACATTGTTTTATGATCTTAATCACTGTAAAACAAACAACTATTTCAACAAAATGGCATATAGACAAAGTACATAAGCAAAAATGAAAGACAAGAATACAAAAATGACCATAGCACAATAATACAATAGCGGGATGTATAAATACCGAGCCACGCAAAAGGTATATTACCAAAAATGACCTAAACAGAAAAGGTTAAAAATATACAAAGACAAATAAAAAGAACACTATAACACGTAACATCAGTACCTAGAATTTATAATTCAAGACCATCATGTATTATATGTGAAGTTGATACGGAATATTTATTAACAAGGTCTTGGTATCTTCTGATGATTTTTTTTAGTAAAAGGACGAGACGTTTTCTAAAATACTCCTGGTTCGTAAACTTTCTGCTCAGACACTGGTGACGTTTTATAAAGTCTGAGCAGCAGCAGCAAGCTCTGAGAATTGAATACGGAATGAGTTGGGAAATGTATATCCCATATGCAGGTGAAGTAAGTATATTGCTGCTAAGATGGGGTAAACTTACAATTTCAAAATTAAAATCGGCTCTTTTGTCATAGATTCTTTTACTGAAATTACCGCTTACATGTACATATATGTCGAATCGAGGTATAAGTCTACAGATGAGGCGGAGGAAGTCGTGTCTGTTGTTTCTTTAATTTCTAGTTCTGGGGGATATATTAATGGAACACAATCAGAAAAGTTTGGATTGATAATGGAAAGAACATCATCAATATATCTTAATGGGAAATTAAATGATCTGGGTTCTTTGATCTTCTTGGTTTTGACAAGTGTCTGAAGGAACTCCGACTAATATGAAAATAAGAAGAGGTCATCAAGGAGAGGCGCACAGTTCGTTCCCATAGAAAATGCCTATAATTTGTTGAAAAAGTCTACCTACAAATTCAACACATATGGTGTCAATAAGAAACTCCAGCACAATGATCACTTGTTCCTCTGTGTAGCATGTTTTATCTTTTTGTTCACTATTAACAAAATGTGTCGTATGGTATCCCAAAGCAATAAATTTATAGCGTATTATGCTACCATTTTTAAATTGAAAAGCATTGTGGATTATTGCTCTTAGACGATTTTTCAATTTCACATCGGGAAATGTCTTTAAAAAAATATTTGTATCAAAATGAAGTGACCACAAGTTTGTTTCCATTGAAAATAGGAGCCAACAGACATTGAGGTTCAAAAATATAATTCTTGTTCCTGTATGACAGTCGAAGAAATTGTATGTCTCGAGAAAAATACTCATGGGTCTCCCCATCCCAAAACCAAACAACAGAAGATGAATGGTCGGTGCCTACACATTAGAAGTATTTTGAATTAACAATTATGCGAGCTGACATTATTTAATTTGATAGTGATATATGTGGACTTAAAGCTGTTATTATGAAATCATATTCATTATGGCACATCTAATAAATCCGTTTGTTATTGCATAAATCTGATTAAGTAAGTTATGGTATCACGGGAGCATTCTTACTCAAGGCATATACATAATGACCTTGGGGAAACATGTTCACAGGTTAATCTGTGGTTTACATATAACGATGTGTGGAAGCTAAAGGTTTATATTTCATCAAAGATAGAACTGTTTTGTTTTTCTACTCAATATCAAATAAGTAATAGAGGAACAGTTACAATGTAGATACTTGTGTTATGCAGACCAAAAACGATACACTTTTAGTGTAGCCAACACAATATCAATGTATTAGTAGACAAGTAAATACATTTGACTGTTGCCGCACAATGACAACAAAAGATAAATATCTACAAGTCATTTTGAGTTCGCCATATGGTGTTCGTTGTTTTTAAACATCTGAAATGGTTTATGAAGACTGCGCTGATAAACATAGATGATTAACAGGCAACTAATCGCTGAATTAAAATGTATAATAATTACTTACTTGTCACATCACTGACGAACTAATTTTTTGATATTATCTTATTTCTGTTTTCATGTGAACAAAAATGGATATTTCAATATTTGGTTGGTACATCTACGTCCCTATATCACATCAGGAACTTTGTGCGTAAAATACAGTTACATTTTATTTTATCTTTCCATGTAACTAATTTAATAATTATACATGAAAATGTTTCCAAAAACTTAGAGCACTGATTGGTTCAATTAGAATATGTATCTGTACATTTACATATTTAAAATAAGAACATGTTTGGGCACATCTACATTTTTTTAAATAAGAGCATGTATGGATACATCTTCATATCTAAAATTAAAACACGTATGGGTACAACTACATATTTAAAAAAAAAAATTAAACACGTATGGGTACATCTACATTTTTATAAAATCGTATGGATACGTCTACATAAAAATTAAAATACGTATGTGTGCATTTCCGTATTTAAAATTAGAACACCTATGTGCACATTTCTATATCTAAGCACCAGTCGAGTCTATAACGAAAAAATAATATAAAAAAACCTACCTTTCTCTCCGAGTAATTTCAATTAGAAAAGCACACTATGCCATACATTTTTTTTTAGTATCTTGCTAAGCAATTGATAAAAAAATACTACTGAAACCCATCTGTCAACTATATAATTCCATTGTAAAATCGCCTCATTGATGCATTCAAACAAGTCTCGTGTGGGAAATGTAAATATTATAATTCATATAATATTAATACCATTATAACAGCGACTATTGTACACGGCAGAAAAACAATATGTAAAACACTATCTACAGGGATTTATTAATTATATCAATTCTAAATGTTATGTGTTGGTATTTCTCTTCTTCAGGATTCAATAATAGTATAACCCTCTGACAAGGGCTGTGGGTATCGTTGGACCTGTCTAAAGTGAAATTTATTTGTCAGATTGGAATTGGTCAGTTAGAATGTTTTGAAATAATTAAATTTGTACTATTACTCCAAAGCAGTTACAACATTCCAGTTTTCACTCCAAGACTTTATGACCATAGCAAGGAATAGATTCCTTTAGAGACATATTACCTAGAACCTGGTGAAAAAGATTTTCAGCATGAGATTAAAGATATCATTTTTCTTCAGTCTGTGCACTGTGTTTTCTGTGAAGTCTTTCTCTACATATTTAAATGCAGGTATGTTATAACTTCATGCACGCACTGATTTCTGGATTAACATTTCATCCAATAAATTTTCAAAAGGTAAAAAATAATAGATTTTCACAGACATTTATATCTCAAACAAATTTATTAATTGTTTAATCATATTTTTTATTACATGGGTTGCAATGAAATACCGTGATGTCCAAATGAAATAAAAACCGATAATTTCACACCTCTAACATCATGCAACAATCGGTTTTGTTAAGACTTTGTCGAAGAGGTTGCATCAAAACGAATTAAGAATACCTGGAAAAAGATATTAATAGTTCATTGCACATTATACTTAATTCCATTAAAAGTCCGTTTCAATGTAATAAAAAGAACAACTAATCCTAGACGCGCGAAATCGAAAGTTAATTTTTCTTCCGTCACTCGTTGAATTTTTCCTGTTTTTGAAATTATGATAGTGTTATTCTATAAAGTTTGATAAATGCTATCAACAAAAATTTAGTTTTATTTCGCTTGACAGAAAGAATGCTCTTGTTTTTTCTTATGAACTTTTAAATACGATATTCTTTGTGGAACATGTAATACGCTAGTAAGCATTTTCATATATGCCCAGGTTATACAAGATATTTTGTTCAGGAGACACCCAGCCTTTTCACTTACAACATGACCTATTGCTCAAACAAAACTTTACACAGTACTCGGGTTACAAAACTTGTGTTCAAACACCAAATCCAGTTCTTTGATTGGATGATTTTTTAAAGTCTGAGTACTAAAATCGTACTCTAAATGTTCGTGACCTCAAGGTGTCGCTCCTCATTTCCACTGCTTTGAAGTAGGCCGTGACCGCAAGGTGTCGCTTCTCATTTCCACCTGTTTGAAGTAGGCCATATTACTGTGTTTTACCTGCTTTCTTTACATTAGTAAAGAATAATTGATACAAGAATTCAAATATAGAAAAAAAAAAGTAACCGAACAACACATTAATTCACGAATGCGTGTTGCTCAAGAATAGACTTATAGAGAGTATGGTAGCGAGTCATTGTGCAGCATTCATCAGTCTAGGCAAATGAGTTAAATTTCAGTGTTGTTCGGTCATTATACCATGTAGTTGCAAGTTTATGATCCTTGAATTCTTTAATTATTCATTTTTTTTTTATTTCACTGATTATAAATGGAAACAAAGTAGAAAATGCAAGGGGCTATATTGTTCTACACATTCTCAATTCGTTTTGATGCTACGTCATCGACAAAATTTGACAACACCAACTGTTGTATGACGTCACAGGGGTGACATTATCGGCGAAATTATCGGTTTTTATTTCATTCGGAAATCACGGTTTTTCATTGCAATCAATGTAATAAACTTCAATAATCTTCATGTACCTAAGTAAAGTTCGTTTTGATTTTGATTGTTCTCACGTTTAGCGATTTAGTTTCTAGAAATAAAAGTGCGAGGGAGACTTTAATGATAAATGCCTCTTACCTTACCACATGTAATTCAAAGAAAAATCATGACAGTACATATGATTTGACAAGAAAATTAATGTTTTAGAGAATTTCATTTTTTTATTGAAAGTAATAAAGGATGCATTTTACGCAATTAAATTGGTAGTAAACTCGGGGTTTACTCATAAACTTGACATTCAGTTTGTTGATGTATTAGCTCAAGTTTAAACTCATCAATATTTTTATGATTTATAACCCTTTACTTTGTACTACCAACATGAGATGATGCAGACAATGTAAAGAAGAATGACTGAAATTGCTTTGATCTTGATGAGGGATTTTGTTGTTCTGAAGTCAAGCAGATTTTCAATCATGGTATTTTTCATTTCGATTTGACATCATCAGACATGTTATTTACAAAAGAATTATATATTTTCTGATTAAACCAAAAATCATTTTTCACAAAGAAAAAAAAAAACAAAAAATTTGTATAACGAAAGAAACTCAGGATTTGAAGCCTGAAATCTTCGGAACATTATGAAATCATTTTAACTATGTAAAAATGGCGTCGAAACCAGCATTTTACTTTTTTTTTTTTTTTTTTTAGCAAATACTACGTATTCATATAGTTTTGCTGATATCCCTCGTGACCGGTTCACTTAAAGTACACCCTAATCAGGATGCAAAAGAGTTGGTGGCTTCAATATAAGTGTGTAATTAAAAGTGATATATATATACATTTTGGCAGTCGCCATGGCAGTCAGCAGAGTTTAAGAACATCCGTTGTTCGACCTATTCTAGTCAAATGCGTTTTGTTAAAATATACTTTTTCACTCTTTTGGTCTTTTGGAAAATGTTGTTTGTGCTGTGTTTAGACCCCTCTTTCAAGTAATTTGTTTTGCATGCACACGTATAAAAATTTGACGGGATTGCTTCCCTTAGAAATTTAGTAGATACTTAGTCAGCCGTAAGCGGTTGAGCTAAGGAAGTACTTATTTAGCTCAGTCGGATGACGTGCTGCCTTGTAACACAGAGGTCCCGGGTTCGAGTCCCGGTGGAGACATGCGATTTTGCAATTAGAATCATGCTCTCCGGTTACATTGGCGCCCAACAATAAAAACCCACGGTTAGAAGAAATACCTAGCCGGGTTAAAACATAAATATAAAAAAAAGATAAGATATCATCATTATAGAGTATAATGACTCTTGAGGTGGGGGAAGTTTTTATCCAACTCAATCATAGGTTTGAACGTTGTTTTCAATTTAGACTTGTTTATATATATATATATATATATATATCTTTATTCTCGTAAACCAAAGTACAATGGTATATAGACATACACAAATACATAGACATACATAGTATAAAATATAATACAAATGCAAGGTAGAGACATTAAGTGGTTACCCAGGAAATTCTATGCATTCATTAATTATTCGAATAAATTTGCACAACTTGTTTAGTTCAGACGGCTTGTTGCTTTTCATAACATCTGGAAATTTTAAAAATATCTGGTCTGTGGACTAATGTGATGGCCCGTTATCAAAGTTTTCTTGTACGTTTTCTTGGTCAAAGTTATTGATGGATTTTTTTTATAGTGACAACAGTAAAAGAAAACTTAGATAAAAAAAAATGGCGGACTTGAATGGAATAAAATCTCATCATATGTTTCTTGGAATTTGGATTGACTTTGACGGTTATTATTCAATCACAGTGCAGTTTTATTTCTTTGACCAAGTTTTTGATGAAACATTTGATGTAACAACCGATGACTTTGACCAAGTTTTTGATGGAACACTTTGATGTTACAACCGATGACGTTCAGCTGTCAATTGAAGCAATCTGAACCCATACTTCTTTTTTTATTTTAAGCATCAGGTAGAAATGGACAGCCAGAACAAAAACATCAGTATCATCTGATTTGATAACAACTCTATCTTCCCGTCTTTTACACCAAACATAGCGTCAGCGTGAAAAGCATGTAAAATTATTGTGGTATCTGCCTCTTCATGGTTACAACGTAAAGTCGGACAGCTGATAACACCCGGGAAACGTCTGTCAGCATTTGAAAAATTTCCGATTTTGCCTTGATGTTATTCGCGGCTTTAATTAAAGGCGTCGCCAATAGAAATATCGCTTGCAAATTCTCGATTTACCTTTTCCTTGTTGAGAAAAGAACACCATGGCATTCATGTAGTGCTTCTTAAGTTTACCCTTGAGTTGAGAGTAATTGCAGTAGGTCTTACTAATGTTATTTGGTAAGAAAGACTAGTACATAGTCAACATTGATAAAATAACAATAGTGTTTTTGTCACGAATCAGGTCTTTGTCTATAACTTTAACTACCATTTTAAACGCAAAATCCTTCATAGATTTATCAGTGTATTTTGGTCTATATGCCAAACATGTGGTCAAACATGCAGCATGATTAACTATATTACTAAGCAAATTATCATGCCCTATTCGGTATATGATATCAGCGTCGCCTGCTCTAACAGCACCATCATTTTTGATAATCTTCCAGCATGGTATGGACTATTGATGTTTTCACTTTTTGAGACATTTTCCTGCAAATTATACACTTTGATGTATCGAGAGGGTCAACATTACTTCCAACCAACAAAAAATTGGATAAATCTGGCTTCATATCTGGTGCTTCCTTTTCAGCCGCGCTGTACTGATTTCAAATTCTGTGTAGCTTTAAAACAAGACCTGTGTTACTTAAATATGATGAAATCAGTTTCTGTATAATAACAGAATTCATTGAAATAAATAAATAAATCATCATGTCTCACTGCTGCTGCATTTAGCAAGTTTTCAGCAAATACAGTATTGCAGGTTATGTATTTGGCAACTTTTCTTAGAATCGGACGAAGGCAGTTTTAACAAACCAGTGTAATTGTCCTTTTACCTGATTATCCAACATATCGAACACACCTGATAACCAAACGCACCCTGCAATGATTGTCACTTTCACGGTTAAATTCAACAAACACGACTAAGCAACAATACCTAATAACAGAAATAAATCGCAAAACTTCGGAAATTCTAAAGTAAACAAGAAATACGCGTGATAATAACTACAAATGACCATCGCAAAATTGCCTAATGTGGGTTTATAACTAGAAACCAGAACAGTGTCGGTTCATGTGTGACAAGAAACCGGAATTTAAATTCTGATAAAATGCAGATGTTTCACTAATTATATTGCTTACTAGTATTACTAATTTTCTTCAAAAAGTAAATAGGGTCGATTAAAGTATTATACGACGGCTTTACGGTTGTACCTTTAAAGTACACATTTACTGCACTTGCAAATAATGCTAGGCGAGAACAGTGTTTTTTTTTTGTGTTTTTCCCACAATTTTCAGATGCTCTGTGCTTTCAATATAGGACTAATTATAAATTGCCCTTATAATGTATGAAGTTCATGAGTAACCATATTTACCATTAAGCTCACAAATCATGTTTAGAAAGTGGTTAATCATGAGATTAATCTATCGAAACAGCAGTGGGATTGAAAGTTGGGTAACGTCAGTTAAGGTGGCTCAGGTGTCTTCCTCCATCTTAGATTTTGAAGTAGAATATAACAGTTGGTCTAGATCTTTAATGAAATGTGCAAATTTTCAGAGTAGTATGTAATTCATGTGTAAGACTATTGATGTAAATGTAAAAATTATGTGTTTAATCATATTTACGGCCTTAATTTCTAAAGAACACCATATTTATGTTTGATTAATTTTTTTTCAACTTTTCCAAATAAGGGGAAATAACTCAGATAGTAGGGGAGATAACTCAGATAAAGTAATTTTACAATAGAAAGTGTTGTGAATTTACCTATTTTAATATGTAGCAAGAAAACAAGATCGGCGTCCCCATTTTTTCTTTTTCTTATCTGAAAGCATGTTATAAGAGCTATCTTCTCACATTTTATATTAAAATTCTATCATGTGGTTGTCTTTTTATCACACAAAATTGGATTTTCCAAGCATAATTTATACAAAACTGACAATTTTGCACAACCTGTAGCGTGAAAAAAAGTCCGGTGACCCATACTTTTTATTTTGTTTTTGAATAAAGCATGATAAAAACTTCATTTTGAGAAATTATTAAAAAAATGGATTTTAATGAGGACGCCCCAGCCACCTTCAGGTTGTTTTTAACGTCACTGGCACAAAACTTGACATTTACGACAAATATTTTTCTGAAGTTGAATAATCGAAAGACATTTTAAGATATTAAAATTCCATTTAGGTAATTTAAACTCGTTAACTAAGCGTCTTTTTCCACATTCGCCGCTCCACTATCGGGTTGTGTGACCGTCGGCAGTCTTCGGAGGTTATCTCGATGGTTAATTAGATGGCGTCTAGACTAAAATACACATAATATTGTCGAAATCCGGATTGGTGTACCAATTTTTGCACCTCATGTTTGCGGTATACCATCTTTTCCGCAAGTTAATTGTTTTCTGTTTGGTATTAAATTAATAATTAAGATCCATTTTGTTACATCTGCTGATCCGTTTATTTTGTAATCGCCATGGCAGTCAGCAGGGTTTAAGAACATCCGTTGTTCGACCTGCGTCTTGTTAAAATATACTTTTTCACCTTTTTGGTCTTTTGGAAAATGTTGTTTGTGCCGTATTTAGACCCCTCTACCAAGAAATTTGTTTTGCATGCACAAGTATAAAAACTGCGGTTTATATCCAACGCAATCGTAGGTTTGAACGTTGTTTTCAATTTAGACTTGTGTATATATATATATATGTACAAATTATAATTTGTATTTTGACTTTGTACAAATTGTAATTTGTACAAAAAGTGCTTGTACAAATTACAATTTGTACAAAATTTGACTAAAATTCACTTATAACTTGTACAATAATTTATAGTACGGATTTTGTTATAAAAATATGATTAAAACACATAGAATATTTATTCTATGGCCACATAATAAACCTTATTCACAAAATACAAAAATACCCAGATGGAGACAGAAAATGTAATTGATACATGCATGCCAGTTAATTCTAATAGTACAATAGAAATTGGCCCCAGTGACAATTCTGATAGTATATATGAAATTGGCCCCAGTGGCAATTCTGATAGTATAATGGAAATTGGCCCGAGTGACAATAAGAATGACACTGACATTGAAACACCAGTCATACGTGTCAGGAAGCATGGGCTGTCTGGCCAACAGATCAGAACTTGCTGTGGGGGATAATGTCATTATACCAATTCCACATGATCAGTATGTTTGTGCCCGAACTGGTCCTCGAAATATATTAGGTATGACTATTGAATCTGGAGTATTTGGGTACCGCATTGGAACAGCTGTAGGAATTTGAACAGGATATTTGTAAAGACATCAAATTGAAGCTGTTAAAGACACATCTTTATTCGCAACAACGGTTTCTCATCTTCCACTTTGGGTACGTGAAGCAGTTAAAAGGCTTTCAAAAACTGGTGGTCAGGGGTTTCTTTCATATAAATGGAAAGGGGGATGCAGCACTTCTAAATACAAATGTAAAAAGAAAAAGACGTTGACTTTTTTTGGTGTGCAATTCCCGATTCAATAATTTTCTCGCATGCTCAAACAAATGACACAGAACTATTTTTGTATTTTTCAAATAAGGTTTTTTGTATGGTCATTGAATAAAAGTTCTCTATTTTGTATCAATGCTTTTTTATAACAAGATCCATACTATAAATTATTGTACAAGTTATAAGTGAAATTTAGTCAAATATTGTACAAATTGTAATTTGTACAAGCACTTTTTGTATAAATTACAATTTGGACAAAGTCAAAATACAAATTATAATGTGTACAAAATGATAACTTGTACACAGCATATATATATATATTATCGATTCCATGCATTGTTAATTGTTAATTTCAGACTTATTGTAATTTGGATATACGTTTTAGTGTTAAAAATGAAATAAGAGAATTTGAGTCAAATCGGTGAACATGAATTTGACAGCTAATGCCCCTTTAATAACTGAACTATATTTGTTCTTCTTTAAATGCCATTGATTTAAACCAGTAAACAAAGCGTTTCTACAATTAGAATTTTAAATGGCGACATACTGGTGTAATTTGATATGCCAACCCAAAAATGAACATGCTCTAAAAATCGACAAAATTATATAACTTAATTTAAGTGGATGCTAAACCTGCGTATTTGTATATTCAGATAACAAAGCGTCATATTCCAGACACAGTACAATATAGTAAAATATGTTATTGAATTAATTCTTATTGTTTACCATCTCTATGGGAAAACTCTGTATTCATCAATATCTAAAATAATTCATCAAATTGTGCAAACAAAGTCCCGGGATAGTACCGTGGATACATCAGTTTAATGCCAGAAAACGTCAACATAAAACCAATAAATTGTGTAAGCTTATCATCAAATAACTTCCACTGATTGCATTAACTAAGCCGTCCGTTGTAGTCTGGGCTCTCCACCTGGCGTGTAAACGATTTATTTCATAATTATAACAGTATGAGATTTGAATTTAAGTCAGTTTACATATGAATTTTTCAATTATTTTTATTTAAGTTTTTAATTATACTGAATTAGAAATTATAAAATTGACGGTGCAAGCTAAATTACTATAACTCAATAATTCAGATACTTTATCGTCGATCTATAAATGAAGCCATTAGAATCAAAAGATTCCATTAGTAGTTAGCTAGTTTGCATTTTTTTCAGTTATCAAATCAGAGTTATAATTTACAATGTATTGACATGGAAGAAGTAGAACACTTTTGTTTAAATGACATTAAGAAACTCAAAACAAAAACAAAAAACACTGAAATGTGGATTTTTGACAACTGTATATACATGTAGGACCCTAAAACGCGATGGTCTACGCTAAAGTTCGATGGTTTGATACGTTAAAGCGATGGTCTGTGCTATTCAATGGAAAACGCTATAGTCCGATACATCAATACGCTAAAGTGCGTTTGTTTGCGAAAGTATAGACGTTACCAACGGTAAATAGCATTATGAAGTTACAAGCCGTTTGTCGGAAAACGAAAATGTTTGTCAAGATGAAGGTTTTTTATCAGACAAGTAACGAAAGTTGAGAGATACGAATGATCCTAATCCGGAACATCTTTGGAAGAGGTTAACTTGATTTTTAAAAAGAAATTTGAATAAAACAGCTGGGGTACCAAAAATAAATAAAGGAGAAACTAAATTTACAAATGGGAGAAACTAGTATTAGAAAGTGTTTAGACAACTTTTTGTATGATGACGATACTTGTTCATTGTTTTATAGACTTTAAGACCGTACTTTGACCTATAATGGTTTACTTTTATAAATTTTGACTTGGATGGAGAGTTGTCTCATTGGCACTCATACCACATCTTCTTATATCTATTTAAACCAAATTCAGCTTTGTCAACGGGGACAAACGTGTTTCTGTCAGGGTATTGGAAAGAAGGACTTTTCATAAACATAGAAACTGATGATAATAAGGGGAAGGTGTATACCGTAAAAATGAGTGAAAAAGGCAAAATACACCAAGTGTCAAAGTATTTATTCGTCCAAGTTTGATTTAGAAAACTCCTATGTTTGTAATGCCGTGTCATGTACTTGCGTGAAATAAAGTATCTTTTTTCACTTTCCAATTGAATTATTTCATAAAACTATGTTTTTACAATATTATTTCTGTTAAAGAGATGGATATACGTCAACAAAACAGTAACCTAACGACCAGAGGTGTAGTATCATTATATGATTGCCAATGAGACAACTCTCCATCCAAGAGCGAATGTCATAAAAATAACGGCCTGATTTATATATAAACGATGAAGGAAAAACAAATATGAAATACAGCAACACACGACTACCACTGAATTATAGGTTCCTGGCTTGAGACAGGTTCATAAAGTATATACTAGCTACTGCAATGTAACCATTACACTTTTTTTTACAAATATCGCACTTTGAATAAAAATAAGAAGATGTGGTATGATTGCCAATGAGACAGCTATCCACCCAAGACCAAGTGTCATTGATGTATGCAACTAATAACCGTACGGCATTCAACGTGAAGCCTTGGCCCATGCCGAATAGCAATCTATATAGGGACACAACATGACTAGTGTAATACAATTCAACGTGAAGCCTTGGCCCACGCCGAATAGCAATCTATATAGGGACACAACATGACTAGTGTAATACAATTCAACGTGAAGCCTTGGCCCACGCCGAATAGCAATCTATATAGGGACACAACTTGACTAGTGTTATACAATTCAACGTGAAGCCTTGGCCCACTCCGAATAGCAATCTATATAGGGACACAACATGACTAGTGTAATACAATTCAACGTGACGCCTTGGCCCACTCCGAATAGCAATCTATATAGGGTCACAACATGACTAGTGTAATACAATTCAACGTGAAGCCTTGGCCCATGCCGAATAGCAATCTATATAGGGACACAACATGACTAGTGTAATACAATTCAACGTGAAGCCTTGGCCCACGCCGAAAAGCAATCTATATAGGGACATAACATGACTAGTGTAATACAATTCAACGTGAAGCCTTGGCCCGTGCCGAATAGCAATCTATATAGGGACACAACCTTCTGTTGTTGTCTGTTCTGTGGTCGGGTTGTTGTCTCTTTGACACCATTTCCATTCTCAATTTTACACAACATGACTAGTGTAATACAATTCAACGTTAAGCTTGAGCCCACGCCGAATGGCAATCTATATAGGTACACAACATGACTAGTGTAATACAATTCAACACATAAAGACAGCTGTTTGATTTATAAACAAAACAATAAACGAAAAACTAATAGGGACACAGCAATAAACGAAATTGTTTTGGCTGATTCCCATTTCTGTTACATCATCCAACTTTCGCATGCTATACCATCTCACTTTAATGTGTTATGCCATTGCACTTTAGCGTGTCATACCATCGCACTTTAGCGTTTGACATCTTCGCACCTTAGCGTAGATCGTCGCACTTTAGAGTACCATCACACTTTAGAGTCCTACATATATATATATATATATATATATACAAGTCTAATTTGAAAACTACGTTCAAACCTATGATTTCGTTGGATAAAAACCGCAATTTTTATACGTGTGCATGTAAAACAAATTTCGTTGTAGAAGGGTCTAAATACAGCACAAACAACATTTTCCAAAAGACCAAAAAAGTGAAAAAGTATATTTTAACAAAACGCATTTGACTCACAGGTCGAACAACAAATGTTCTTAAACCCTGCTGATATATATATACACAAGTCTAAATTGAATCAACGTTCAAACTTATGATTGCGTTGGATAAAAACCGCAATTTTCATACGTGTGCATGCAAAACAAATTTCTTGTTAGAGGGGTCTAAATACAGCACAAACAACATTTTCCAAAAGACCAAAAATGTGAAAAAGTATATTTTAGCAAAACGCATTTGACTAGCAGGTCGAACAACGGATGTTCTTAAACCCTGCTGACTGTCAATATATATATATATATATATATATATTCACAGCTAAAGTGTGTCTTAAAATGCAGCATTTAGTAGACAACTTTTAATAAAACAATAATGGAGAGAATATTTTTTGTAAAAAATAAACTATTAACGGTATTCTTTGTTCCTTGACCTTAAAACCTCTGATACATTGTCGTTTAATATTTGCATGCCACCACGTTAATGTGATTTGATGCTTCACATTTAATGTGCTGTTTGAAAGACGTAGCCAAATTATGTGTAATCATGGTATTGTACTGATACTAAGGTCACAACTCTTTTTCAAAGTTTTAACTATTTCCCTCTGACCCCAGTTTAGTTTATTTGGCTCTCACACAATATATCATTGGTTTTATTATTATTTTGTCATCATTATTTTTCATAAATAATTTAATATGAATAAAATATTGGTTCAACTAAACTTAACCCTATATCTCTATGTAACTGTTGTTTATGTGCATAATATTTATTTTACTCACTATGTTGTCCACTTCTTCAATAAACTGCTATAATAATAAGCAGGATAAATGGTGAAACAGAAAATTACAATAAGTAAAATCATGATACTTTACATTTTTTTTTTTAATTTTCTATCTAATTACAGCAATTGTCGGGTATAAAGACTGCACTAATTTTGAGAATTACAAAACTATTTCTGAAAAACTGGAAAACGACTCATCTCTGCATTTCTGTAAACTGAACTTAACGGAAGTAGCCTATGATAAAACAGATGGACCACATGTTTACCAAAGTCTTACGTCAGGTATGTCTACTGATACGTGTATGTATAGTGCATTGTGATCTGAATTTACGATAATTAAAAATTAGCCTTTTTGATTCGTCCTAATTGATAGTTTTTTCCCCTGTTTATATGTTTACTTTTTTGACCCGTATGACAAAACCGGTACCTTCCATGTATAAGTGATGCTGAAACTTTTTCGTTACAAATTATTTGTAAACTAACACTATTTTACTTGAGTAAACTGATTTTTTAAACAACTCCGAAAGAACCGACTAAGAAATGAATGTGTTATGCAACAGGGTAAAATTTATTAGATAGTTTCGTTTTTCCCTTATGCTTTCTTTAAACAAGTGAACATGCTGACATACAAAGATCAGTTCACAATAAAATCCTTTTAATCGCAGACGGTTTATCAAAACTATCATTTTAATTGTAATCAGCAGTATATACCTATGGCTAAGACATATGTAAATGTTGTGAATGTGGTGCCTATTTCAACAATTAAGAATAACAACTAAAAAATAAAGCGATATCAAAGAACAATCAAATATTAAAAGTCGAGAAGGACAGGGTAAGGCTAGGCCAAGAAAAAAAGACTCAAGGCAATTGGGAAAAACTACACAGAAATTCGGAAATTAGCAACACAAACCCCGCAAAAACGATATTAGGTGCTCCTGTAAGGAAAACAGTATATTTGTCACTATAATGACCTTTTAGAATTCTCATGATAAACTCCATTTCTTATTCATTCGATTCCCGTGATTCATTGTGAACGCCGATGATATGTTTTTTTATTATTTGTTTTAGCTCGTTCTCTATTTGATGATGACCACATGATTATAGCCATTGGCCCGTATATTGATGTCTTCACTTCAATGCAATATGTTATAAGGAAACAGGTCCATCTGGTTACCGAGTCTGCAGAAATACCTGAGCCGTCAGATAGAACCTTCCCGATTCTTCCTGATGCTACCTCTATGTCTACTGCGATAGCACAAATCGTTGAAAAACTAAACTGGAAAAAAGTTGCATTTTTATCTCAAGGTGATATTATAGAGTATTTAGAAACCTTGTACATGCTAATTAAAATGATTACTTAATGAGTATTCTTGAGAAAACTTTGATGATCTAGATGGCAGAGACAAATGGGCATCTTCTGTAATTTGGCTTGCTTTGATTCTGTAAAAGATCATTGTATTCTTCCTACATGTACGCTTTCAAATGACTTGCTTTCATCCTTGAGTAAGATAATTTTATTCCTCCTTCGTTGTCAATCACATGACTTGCCTAAATGCTGAGTAGGATAACTATATTCCTCCTTCGTTGTCAATCAAATGACTTGCTTTCATACTGTGTAAGATAACTATATTCCTCCTTCGTTGTCAATCAAATGACTTACTTTAATACTGAGTAAGATAACTATATTCCTCCTTCGTTGCCCATTAATGAATTGCTTTCATACTGATTAAGACAACATTAATGACTTGCTTTCATACTGATTAAGATAACTGTATTCATTCTTCGTTGCCTATCAAATGACTTGCTTTCATACTGAATACGATAACTGTATTCCGCCTTCGTTGTCAATCAAATGGCTTGCTTTCATACTGAGTATTACTAAGATAACTGTATTCCACCTTCGTTGTCAATCAAATGACTTGCTTTCATACTGAGTAAGATAATTTTATTCCATCTTTGTTGTCAATAAAATGACTTGCTTTCATACTGAGTAAGATAATTTTATTCCACCTTTGTTGTCAATCAAATGATTTGCTTTCATACAGAGTAAGATAACTGTATTCCTTCTTCGTTTTTAATCAAATTACTTGCTTTCATACTGAGTAAGATAACTGTATTCCACCTTCGTTGTCAATAAAATGACTTGCCTTAATACTAAGTAAGATAATTCAATTCCACCTTTGTTGTCAATCAAATGACTTGCTTTCATACTGAGTAAGATGATTTTATTCCACCTTCGTTGTCAATCAAATGACTTGCTTTCATACTGAGTAAGATAACTGTATTCTTCCTTCGTTGAAATATTTAACAACTTTCTCCATGCTCATTTCACTCACATTTACTAAATTTTACAGAAAGTATTCTCTTTTACAGGTGATTTTGCACCCGTTTTGTCATTGAGTCAAAAGAATATATTTGTCTTTCCAACACAACTTCCGGTCAATATAACCAGTAAGGAAGACCCGGATTTACGACAGACTCTCACGACGCTACGGATAAATCACATGGAAAAATTCATACTGCATTCAATGGACAGAGATGTTGTGAAGAACGTCATATTTGCGGTAGTTATAATCTTTTTTATTCTTATTATTTCCTTTCCCGACAGTGACATTTTGACTGGGTGTGGATTCGCATTGCAGGTGATGCATGCATATCTGGAAAAGATAATAATAATGAGATGTGGTATGATTGTCAATGAGGTGGATGAAGTGGATGAAAGCAAGTTCAAATGAAGTGGATGAAAGCAATTATAGGCAACCGTACGGCCTTCAACAATGAGAAAACCCATACCGTATAGTCGGCTATTAAAGGCACCGACATGAAAAATATGAAACAATTCAATTGAGAAAACGAACAGCCTAATTTGTAACAAAACAATTTTTAAAAAACAAATATTACAGACATGAACAGACGACAACCAATGAACTACAGAATCCTGACTTGGGACAGGCACATAAAGAATGTGTGGATTTTAAAATGTTTGTGAGCGCTCAACCCTCCCCCTAACCTAGGACATTGGTGTTACAAAAAACTATAAACAATCATTTAAAACGGGCTCAACTCATCAGATCGATACAAAGCAGAAAAAAACATCTAACAATAACACAGACCGGACAACTTACATATCAACGCACCGAACTAAGGAGTGAGTGCTATTCCATCAGTTTTTGTTGATTACCATGATTTATATCTTCTTAATCGGTTTATGATATTTGAATACCGGTAAACTACTGTTGCTTAAATGTATGTGCTATGTTTAGTACTTTTTGTTATTCCCATATTCAATATATCGTATTATGCCGATTGTTTCCTTTGGGTGTTAAGATTTTCATACTCTATTTATAGACCGTTTACAGATCGATGTTCAAGCGAATGTTATGTAGACGCCTATGAGACAGCAACCAAGCGACATAATTAATAAAAACATAGATATCTTTACAATAAGTACAAATCCAAATCGCCCGGAGACTAAAATAAATACGAATGAATTAAAAAGAGACTATCAAAGATCATCATCAACACCACATTTTCCAGTTACCAAACAAATTGAGATAATGGCAAATATATAATAGCTTTGTTGACCGAGCCATCCATGACGGTGAAGGAAGTGTTTTATTCAATAAACGTCCATTGAAGAAAGTCTAGACTACTTCTTTCGCAACAAAGCGCCAGTTGATAAAAACTCTAAAGTTTTCTCACTTATAAGTTCGTGTAATTTTAACAACAATAAATTGCTATACATTTCAGGCAGAAAATCTGCATCTGCTTCACCAATCCAAGTATTAAACTCTTAACTGTGAAACCTGGGAATGTTTCAGATAGCAGGTCTTTATTTTTTCACGCTATATAGTTCATGTTTTTATCAATAACAAATTTCTGTACATTTCAGGCGGAGGATCTACATTTACTTCACCATTCAAGGAAGTGGTTTCTCACCTATTTGGTAATTAATTACATTGAGTTACAGTACTTTCACATACCACAAAATTGATCTGTGACGCAGAATAACAAGTAATTTTAGAAATTTCATACGAACAATTACCTTTAGTTAATATCAAAAACTTTTTACTTGTTGCCTCTTAGCAAGTTATTTGTGTGAAATTGCTATTGTCCTCCTTGAAATTAATATTGTTGTTTCACCTCAGAGTTTTCGTCCATGATAGATTGTATCTATTGGTCAAGTAAGTTGCTGACAAAATCCATTATTTCTACTACTTGTTGTGTCTCTATGACCAATGTTTTTCGCAAACAAAAAGATATGAATTTAAACCTAAATCAAAGTACACTATTATGTTATTACTTGACATTACATTGTACCATTAAAATATCAATAGGCTAAAACTGTTTGATTTTTTATCTCTTATGTACATTTTATATTTCCGCGAAATTTCATATGAAGAGTGTTTTTGATTTGCATAGTTAAACACAATTTTTTATTGCGTTATTGATGAAGGTAAATCCATTTATAAAGCGTATTTCAATAATAGAATTTTAGGGCTGAAATTGATACAAGTCTTAAAATCATTGAAGGTACTTTAGTTTGATTATTTCTAACTTTCTATTAAGGATTTTGAAGATATATTCGAGAAAAGCTTTCCAACGTCTGCTACCCTATTCGGTTTACAGATGCTCGATCCTACCCGACTTACTGCTGCAATACCAGGTAAACATTTTAAAAGATTATCTGTTATGTCACATCTTTTATTCAGCTGAACGTTGTTTGCAATAACCTAACAATTTATCAATGTATACCTTCAGTGTTATCAAGCTGCGATATGATAACATATATTCTCTAGCTACATATACTGTTATGGTCGTTTTTTAATACCGATTTCGGGGACGGTTTTTGACGATAATTTCAACTAGCAGTGGTGATTCTATCCAGAAAACAACACGTATATACTAATGTTTCTTTAATTAATGTAATTAAGCTGGGAAATCCTGAACACTCACTATAATAAAGATGTATCCAACTAACTTACACAAACTTAAAAAGTCATAAATAGTATATATATATATATTAACCATCACAATGTTTTACTGCAAACGAATGTGTTACTGTTTTCTGCAGGGAACTTCATATTCAAACCATGCAAACAAAATGGAGACTGTATGTCATTTACTGGCATTTGTTGTATACGCAGTTTTATTTCAAAGGGCTTGACATAGAATTCTGACATAATCAAAATAGAGTGAATAGTTCATTCCAGAATAGACGTGTTTGTCACCCCAATAATGGGTTGTCGTTTGATTACATCTATTGGTACTAGTAAATAGTTTATGCATGTTCAGGACGACAGAAACATTTAAGCTTTCGTTCTTGTTACAATAATTAAATTTGTAATTTAAAAATACCATTTGTTTCTCTACAACATCATCTATTATTGACCAAATTCACCTTTTATGTTAATGAAGTACTGCAAAGGCTTTTGGACTGGAAAAGTGCTGAACGCGATGTCTAATAGAGCTTTCTTACAATTTAACGAAAGGTACGTACGATTGACGAATCATACGTAAGACTCGTTTTAGGAATCCTTTATTTTGACATATTTATGTAATCTTAATCGAAGCGTCATGGATCTTCGATGGCGTTTTGCCTCTATGTTTGCCTATCAAGGACCATTAACATGATTACACTGCATGCAACGACGAATGTTAACCTTGAATTTTCGCGCGACATACATGTAGGAATTTTGGGGCGAACGAGGGGTAAAAATATAATACCACCGGGGGGAAGGCGATAACTCTACAAAATTGTCTAAACATAGGATCGTCAAAAGAAGAAAAAAATATCCCTAGAAATAAAAGATTGTGTCCTACACTCCCCCATCCCCACCCCATCCCCCACCCCACCCCAAAAATCACAGCTTTGCATTATTTAATCTAAGAAAATACCTAGGCAAATAATTTGGCTTCCCTCTCACACAAAAATAAGATAAATTAAAATACAAATACTTGCTAAATTCAAAATTTTGCAACCCCAAAAATAGTAAAATTGAAAAAAATGACTCCAAAATATATTATACCAGGGCTCGTTTAATAACTTGAAGAAATTCCCCGCCTCTCCCTGGAAAATTTATACCCATTGTTGCCTTGTGGTGTGTCCATACACACGAATTAGTCTCACCTATGGAATCGTTCTTTCAGCGTATAATTGCATTCTTGTCCTGAAAATGCATGAAATATTTGCCACTGGACGTTAAGCAACCAACAATCATCAATCTTCCAAGCATGTTTACTGATTAATCATCATTGTTCAATCCGTCTGTTGGATACTAAGGCAACGATCATTTAACTTTCAATGGGGTTTAGTTTTTGTTCCGTTTCACATTTGTTTCATGCAATCGCATGTGTCACATTACTTTTGTTCACATTTAACCTTTGAATTAAGAAAAAATCATCATTATTTTTTTTTCCAGATTTATTTCACATTACTTTTTCAAAACATTGTAGCATCCTTATTTTGCAAATCTTGATGATCCACGTTGACAAGTTAAACATAAAAAAAAATTGTCGTTAAATTAAGAGTATTATACTTCAATAATTTCATTAAAATGTTCATGATGAAACGCATGCTTGAACAATTCCCGCGCAAATGTGTGTAGTCGTGGTTAACATAAGTAACGTATTGAACGTAAGTGTACTTTAAACTATTTTTCTTTATTTTCAAATATTAAAAGCGTGTTTTATTTGCGATTTGCTGTAATTTTTAAAGATACGTTTGATTCAGAAAAGAATGCCGTCCTACCGGATAAAACACAGACTCTCAGTGTTATCGCGGAAATGTAATACATGATCACTTTACGTTTGTTCGTTCCTTTCGTCAAAATGTAAGAAAGCTCTATTACTTCTTATCACGATGCAAAGCTATTAGTTTCGGTCTATATACACCCCATCTCGAATTTTTAACGAAACAACAGTTAATTCTGATTGGTTACTTATCGGGTGTGGCTAAGATTCTGTTGGCTTGAATGAGTTGTAAAATTGGGAACACGTCAGGAAGAAAAGAAGAAATTATATAATGCGGATGGTCTGACAGTATGGGTGTTAGAGACCCGATCGATGAAAATATTGCTACAGGATCACATATTGTTTGATAAACACTAGTAGTCAGAATTGATACATTTAAAATATTTCTTTTGCTTTAATCTGTGTTCCTTGGAGGGAAAGGAGGGGGCATTTTCTATGCAACGAGTGGTACATGTAGGAATGAGCCGGTCTAAAATGTTGTTTTTTAATAAATGTAAGATAAGATTGTTAGATTGAGACATTTACACTAAATAGCTATAGGTGATAGAGGTGATAAGGTTGCTGATTATATCATAAGTATCTGAAATATTTATTATACATATATTTTTTTTCAATTAAAACCACCGCGATATTTTTTTCTTTTCACATGTGTGCTTATTTCGCATTCTTCGATAAAAAAAAAAGTCATGACGTTAACGGAAATAAATGTAAGTTTACTCTAAAAGTCGTTGTTATGGCCCGTTGTATAGTAACTGCTCTGTTTTTGAAAGGTTATGTTCCGTGTTTATGGCCCATTGTATAGTGAATGTTCTGTTTTGGAAAGGTTATGTATCGTGTTTATGGCCCATTGTATAGTGAATGTTCTGTTTTGGAAATGCTTCTTTGATTGTTTTGCTAGTCTTATTTGCATTACATATTTGGTTATTGATTTACGTAGTTTTTTCATTTGTAGGAGAGTACTTTAAAGAAAGGTCCCGATTTGAAGTTGCTGTACTGGTTGACACTGTGAATATGTTGCGTCATTTCCTGACCCGAGGCACTGATTGTTACGCACAACCGGAAAGGAACAGGTTTATTACAAAAGGGAATATCTTGGATAAAATGCAAGAACGGGTAAATTATTGTCATAACACTGAACATTTATATCTAACTTGTTACAACACGTGTGGTTAATAAACTCATCATAGATACCAGACTTGTGTACGCCAGACGCGCATTTCGTATACAAAAGACTCATCAGTGACGCTCGAATCAAAATACATTGTAGTTAATAAGGCCAAATAAAGTGCAAAGTTGAAGAGCATTGAGGACCCAAAATTCCGTAATGTTTTACCAAATCGGCTAAGTTAATTTTTTCCTGGGGTAGAAAATCCTTATCAGAACACCTTTCAGGAGCACATGAGTTTAATACGTGTCACGTTGTTCCATCTATCATTTTTCTATGTAGTGTTTTGAGAGGCTGTTGTCTGTAATTTGGTGTGTCTTTTCTGTTTACACAGGTGTCCTTCTTTTTTCGGCTTATTGATTTGGTTTTCCGTCTTGACACCCTCTCACTTTTGTATACAAATACCATGATATTTGTGTTAAATGCTACTGTGGCAGCATCCAAACGACAAAGATAACCAAATGACATCTAGTAGTTAACATATTCATTTTTCTTATAATTAACATCGAAGTTAACAATAGAACTGGCTTACCGATTTTATTTTATTTTACCACTGATGATCATTTCACAGTGTCTATGATTCAATTACTTTCAATATGAAAACAAAGGTACTATCCCGATATTAAGTTTATCCTATATTTGAAAAGACAGATTTTTTTCCAAATGTTTTTTTTATTTATTTTTTTTGTCGTCAGGAAAACCAATTCCATGGAGCTTTAGGAGCATACCATTGGATCCTTAAGCCTGAGACACAACTTCGAATAAAAACTAACTTCAATATGAGTATAACACGGTTGAATGGCAAAGTAGAGCAGGTGAGTAACTTATTTAAATAGTGTGATGCGTCTACATTAAACATATATAAAATATATAATTAAGTACATGTGTATGTCGAAGTAACATGAATTTTCTAAAGTTCATTCAAAATTTCTGCATTCTTACAAAATCCGTATAAAATCCCTACGTCCTTATAAATTCCTGTATCCCTTATTAAGTCCTTATAAAATTCCTGTATAATTTCAAAATCCGTATAAAATTCCTACTGCCTCACCAAGCTTGCATCCTTGCACAATCTTTATAAAATTCTTTTATCCTCAAAAAGTTCCATTAAAAATCTTTACAAAATTGCTATGACCTTACAAAATGGCTGCATCCTTTTAAAATTCTTATAAAATTCATTAAAAAATCTTTAAAAGAATCCAACCTCCTTACAAATTACCTGCGTTTTTTGCGAAATTCATCAAAACTACATGTAACAAAGAATACATTTTTTAAATACACGTGTGCTTACAAAATTCTATTGTTTTGAACCAAACAAAAAAAAATCATAATTCATAAGAATTCCTTTACGCGTTTGAAAATATATTACTGCATCCCATCCAGAAAAGATTTATTTCAGGTGCTTCTACAACAATTTTAAATACCTGTTACCGAAGGAACTCTTCCACGCCTCATTTACTTGTTTCATACAGCCGTTTTGAAATGACAATTTGTGTATATTTAATACTTTTTGAATTTTTTTTTACATTACTAGAGCCCACAGATAAAGTGGTCATCGAGAATATTACTGTGTTATCAAAAGAATCTTATGATGAAACACGTCTGTAGCATTGTACATATCGTGTTCCTTTGTACTTTTTATCGACCGAAACTTGCATGCGGGTGTCAGATTGTGCCTATAGAAACAAGAGGAAACGTAAAGTAGCGATTACTGGCTCAAAGGTTACAGGTCCAGTTACTGAGCAAGTGGTATACAAACGTACTTTATGTCACACGATAAGCGCTTTCAAAACCCATATCTCAAATCCAGTCATAATATAGCTCGCAAACACAATATTAGCTGATAAAGAATGTCAGAAGAATCCCAGAGATTCAAACAGTTATAGTCCTTTTCCTTGTTTTCATACAATCTACGATGTGTCTAATATGATGTCAAATGAATCCTAGACACGTAGTATGTTGTCCCTTCCCCTTCTCCAAACAATCACAAAATAGGCTAGCCAGAAAACACCATTCATATAGTAAGCATGTATAGTTCTTGACTCAGGTCTCTAAATAATCACATTCATTGTACAGGCTTGTGGAATGTCAGATAAATATCTGAAACACAACATATAGTCCAAGCTTAGGTCTCAAAGTAATTATTAAAGAGGCTCGTGGGTTATCAGATGAATTACAGACAATATTACATAGTCCAAGCTCATTGCTAAAAAGAAATCACTGAACAGGCTAATGGGATGCCAGATGAATTCCGAACAAAAAACAAATAGTTCTAGCTCATTACTTGAAATAAATCACAGAACAGTCTAGTTGGATGCCAAATGAATTCCAGACAACTAAAATATATTGTTCGGTATCAGATGAATTATAGACGAATAATATATAGACCCAGCTTATTTCTCCAAGCAGTCACATACATTCTAGAGGAATGTCAGATGAATTCCAGACATACAATATACATGTATAGTCCAAATATAAAAATAAGAAGATGTGGTATGATTGCCAATGAGACAACTCTCCACAAGAGGCCAAAAGACACAGAAATTAACAACTATAGGTCACCGTACGTACGGTCTTCAACAATGAGTAAAACCCATACCGCATAGTCGGCTATAAAAGGCCCCGTTATGACAAATGTAAAACAATTCAAACGAGAAAACTAACGGCCTGATTTATGTACAAAATAATGAACGAAAAACAAATATTATATATAGCAACAAACGTCAACCACTGAATTACAGGCTACTGACTTGGGACAGGCACATACAGAATGTGGCGGGGTTAAACTAGTTTGAAGGCGCGCCAACCATCCCCTAACCTGAGCCAGTGGTGTAACAGTACAACATAAGAACAAACTATAAAAATCAGTTGAAAAGGCCTTAACTCATCAGATCGATCCAAAGCAGAAATACATCTAACAAAAACACAGAGTGCAGTGTACTTATACATCCCGACAACAAAAAGACACTAAGTGCAGATCTGTGAGTACTCGCAGTTACTGAAGCTAGTTCAAAGCCAATAACAACTAATAAAAAAAATCATGCATCTAAGACTAAAATATCAATCAGTACACATCCAACATCCAATGGATTTAGTGTAAAGACGTCTTTAACAGTCAGAGAAAAACATGACCTTGTACAATGCCAAGATACAGGTATCGACAGACTGTAGAGCCAATAATATGCATATATGTATATAAAAATAATATTTAGTTTTTTTATTTTAATTTACTGATAACAAAATCAATATTAATACCAATAAAAACAAGTTTATTTAAAGGATCGATAAGTTTACCCGGATCGTTTCTAAATTTCCTGGCTCGATAAACATTAGGATGTGCTATCCCGTTAAAACAAGTTTTCTACAGTTACAACCAAACTTCCAAACCAAATCTTTATGTCTATGGAAAAATTTAGTAAAGGTTTTAAGTAATTTGTGGTAACGAAATCCCTGACTTAATAATTTACCAGTAATATATAGATTACGTTCATTGAAATCCAAAACGTCATAACAGACACGGGCATAGCGAACGAGTTGTGATATTTGAACACCGTAAGATGGTGCCAAAGGAACATCACCGTCCAAAAAGGGAAAATTAACAATAGGGAACGAAAAATCGTCCCTATTGTCTTAAATTTTAGCTCATGTCTCGAAGCAATCACGTACATGCTAGTGGGATGTCCGATTAATTCCAGACCCATAATTTCTTATACGTGTGGGTCCGGTGGGTCATTTTGTGCTGAGTTGTTGTCTGTTTATTTCGTTTGTGGTTTGAAATCTGTATTTTCGGTGCATTTCACATATGTCTTATTTGTCAGTTTAGTGGAGTTACTCGTGGTTCGTCTATAGGGTTTTTGTTTTATGTTGTTTGTTAACTGTTTGGTCTTACACGATCTTGCCTTATATTACAGTTATTTTATTTTATTTTCTATATGTATGTAAAAGCTAAGATAAAAAATCAGCTACTTCATTTATATGATTTTAAGTTTAAAGCAACTATATGCACATGATTTTTTTGTTTAAACACAGTTTTGATTTAGAAGAAAAACCGACATGGTGGAAAATACAAATAATAACACCATTACAAACACAATTCCTTTTTAATATTCTTGTCATGGTTAGAAAATACATAAAATAACACCATTACAAACTCAATCCACATTTTTAATATTCTTGTACGTGTCTATAAATAATACACATTTATTTTATTTTTAGAAATTTACCTGCGATAATATAAACGTCACACAAAATACGTCACTTTTTGTGACGTTGATCCATTCATGTGACTCGCAGTTTATATTTCCTTTGTGGTGTCTTGGTGTGCTGTCGTAAATTCATGGGAGATGTCCGTTGTTATTATGCGATTTACATGTTGTAATGTACTACTATATTATTTATTTATGTATTTCTCTGTGCTGGGTGTATCTGTTTGTTTGTACTGTATTCCTGTCACGTAGTGTTGTCATTTTAGCGGTGTTTTTAACATTGCCATATAAGCGGGAGGTTTGGCTAGCCATAAAACCATGTTCAACCCACCATTTTTCTTTAAAATGCCCTGTACCAAGTCAGGAATATGGCAGTTGTTATCAGATAGTCCGTTTCTATGTATGTTGGCGTTTGCTTTTGTTGTAGTTCAGAATTTCTGTTGTTCCGTTGTTTTCCTCTTATAGTTTATGTGTTTCCTTCGGTTTTAGTTTGTTACCCGGATTTGTTTTTGCTTAATCGAATTATGACTATCAAACAGCGATATACTACTGTTGCCTTTATTTATACAATATATAGTCCCAGCTCATTTCTTCAAGCAATCACATACATACTAGTGGGGTGTCAGATGAATTCCAGACACACAAAAATGTGCCAGTTGCATTTCACTTCAACACACACAAACAGTATCTAGCTATAGTTCACACCCATGTTTTAAAAAATAAAGAATAGGCTAGTTGGATGTATGAATCCCAGTCCCATCATAAGCAAATACGAACACGTCAATATATTTCAACCAACCAAAGTACAGGTAAAATATAATTCAACCAACCACAATATAAGTAAATGTGACATCACACAATATAATTCACTCAACCACAATATAGGTAAATGTGACATCAGAGAAGTATCAATACTTTTGTGTGCTTTCGCTAAATCATAATCCAAACTACATCCTAAGTTCGATAGATGAAATATGACATTACATTTAATTCGTTAATAACAGTTTTAGATTTGTATTGTAATTGACGTGATCCATATTTTCATTTTTGTACATTTTAGATCGGTTTATGTACATTTTCTGATAGTGGACCTATTCTGCGGGTGGACAGACAAATGGACAGGGCTGTTGATCACAAATTGCATGAAGTATTGCAAAATAAAACTTTTACCGTCATTACACGTTTAGTGAGTATTTACTCTACCGTCATTACACGTTTAGTGAGTATTTACTTTACCGTCATTACACGTTTAGTGAATATTTACTTTACCATCATTACACGTTTAGTGAGTATTTACTTTACCGTCATTACACGTTTAGTGAGTATTTACTTTACCGTCATTACACGTTAAGTGAGTATTTACTATTCAGGATATTAAAAAAAAATGCAATCTTTTCATCTGTGTTCATTGATATATGTGATAGCATAGGAATAGGAATTTAGTCCCCTTAACCCCGTTGATCTCAGAATAGGTAACACCTAGGCAAAACATGATTAAAATAAATTATAAAACAAATTTAAAACATAGCTTTGATCCGTCTCTTGATAACGAAATAGATAAACCAAATATGTTTATTTATAAACATTCATGTCTTATAAACACAGTTTTTATTTTCATCTATGTGTTATTTTGTGGACTGTTGTTTGTATTTGGATCGTCTTTCTTTTAAACATCGTATTGTCTGTGTTTCGTCGGTTTTTGATTTCCCACTAGGTATCTTCTCCCTCTGTTTTAACATATTGAAGTAATCTATTTCTAAAGACACGAGACGAAAGGATGCAGGCATAATTGTTATCCTTATTTTCATGATTTCATGTTTAAAGATCAATATGTAGTCAATTTCATTTTTTTATCACTAAATATCAGGAAGTTGAACAATTTTAGAAAAATTTCTGTATTTGTGTTCTTATAGATGGTGCTTTCTTTGTATTAGATATGTTTTTAGAGGTTTATTATTTATTATTTTATTTTTGTAAGACCCACCGTTTGTTCAGAGAGGACATGGTGGTAGATATGAAGGTTTCTGTGTAGATATTTTAGAGTTTTATTATTTATTATTTTATTTTTGTAGGACCCACCGTTTGTTCAGAGAGGACATGGCGGTAGATATGAATGTTTCTGTGTAGATATTTCAGAGTTTTATTATTTTATTTTTGTAGGACCCACCGTTTGTTCAGAGAGGACATAGCGGTAGATATGAAGGTTTCTCTGTAGATATTTTAAAGTTTTATTGTTTAATTTTTGTAGGACCCACCGTTTGTTCAGAGAGGACATGGCGATAGATATGAAGGTTTCTGTGTAGATATTTCAGAGTTTTATTATTTTATTTTTGTAGGACCCACCGTTTGTTCAGAGAGGACATAGCGGTAGATATGAAGGTTTCACTGTAGATATTTTAAAGTTTTATTATTTTATTTTTGTAGGACCCACCGTTTGTTCAGAGAGGACATCGCGATAGATATGAAGGTTTCTGTGTAGACATTTTAAAGGAAGTTTCCAGTATAATGAACTTTAACTATACCATAAAACTGGCAGACAATGGCGTTAGTGACTGGGACAAAATCATCAATCAAGTAGTAAAAGGAGTATGTAATGATTGAAACAGTAAATCATAATATCCTATCAATCAGAAACTAAAAAAGTTTAGTTTCCAACGTCATAAACACTTTTGGATATAAAAAAAATAAAGCAAAACTCATTATGATTTTCAGCTCACCTGGCTCAAATGGCTAATTGAGCTTTTCTCATCACTTGGCGCCCATCGTCCGTCGTCCTTCGTCGTCGTCCTCTAACTTTTACAACAATCTTCATCTCTGAAACTGCTGAGTCAAATTTCAGCAAACTTGGCCATAATCATCATTGTGGTATATAGTTTTAAGAAATTGTCTGATTACCCCGCCTGCCAACCAAGATGGTCGACATGGCTAAAAATATAATATAGGGGTAAAATCAAGTTTTGTCTTTTATTTTTGAAAACCGCTATAGATAAAGGAAATCTTACAGGGCAGACATGTTAAATATGTTGAGCTGTAACTTATGTCCAGACAGGTAACAGATTAATTATTAAACCAAAAATAAAGTCGCTGACCATATGATTTTTTTATATCATTAAAACGAAAAAAAATTTTGTATCAACAACATATAGTTTTTCAAGAAAAATCTATGTATTAGAAATAAGAGATTTGATGATTTTAAGAAACATTTAAGAAAGTTTTTCGCCGATTTTATGTAATTTCTATACAAATGTTCACCTATTTTGAAGGAATTCAATCACTAATATTTCAGATAAAAGATACATGCATTATTTTTTCGGTTTTCAGTTATAGTTCAACGAGCTAAGGTTGTATGCAAATGTATGCAAAATTTCAGCAAAATCTGTGACATAGCCCATTTACTGTTCCTTGACCTTAAATGATAAATTTTACCATGTTTACTTCATTTTTGTCTATTATCTTGAAATCTATACAAGAAAGAGAGAAACGTTAAATAGCGAAAATGGTCATCAAGACTAGATCTACAAATACGTCAAATGGCCGAAATAGTCAAATGCCTCTTTATTAGAGTCATTGCCCTTTAATGACAATTTTCACCAATTTTTTTGCCGTTTTGCCTAATATCTTACAAAAATCTTCTACACTAAAACTGCTGGACTAAATTCAATTAAACTTGGCCACAATCATTATTTGGGTATCTAGTTTTATAAAATGTGTCCGTTGACTCTGCTTGCAAACCAACATGGCCGACTGGGCTAAAAATAGAACATAGGGATAAAATGCAAGTTTTGTCTTTTATGTCTAAAACTTCTATGAACAGAGAAAATCTGACAGGGGCAGAAATGTTCAGAATGCTGAGATCTACTTCTATCCTTTAAGTCAAAACTGTCAGATGTTTTCTGATAGGAGTTTTTGCCCTTAAATGACAACTTTTACCATTTGTTTCGTGTTTGCCTATTATCTTGAAATCTATAAAAGATAGAGAGACTCATTAAATAGCGAAAATTGTCAGCAAGAAAAGATCTACATATAAGTCAACATGGCCGAAATAGTCAAATGACTCTTTATTAGATTCATTGCCCTTTAATGACGATTTTTACCATTTTCTTTGCGTTTTGCCTAATATCTTACAAAAATCTTCTACACTAAAACAACTGGTCCAAATTTAACCAAACTTGATTCATTTTTGCCTATTATTTTGAAAACTATAATAGATAAAGAGAAACTTTATTCAGGAAAAATGATAAGCAAGACAAAATCTACAAATAAGTCAAATTGCTGAAATCGTTTGAGGACATGTTATTGCAATTTATTGACCACTTTTACCATTTTCTGCATTTTTGCCTACTATCTTGAAAATTATAATAGATATATTATATAGAAACTTAAAATAGCGAAAATTATCAGAAAGACAAGATCTACAAATAAGCTATCATGGCCGAAATCTTAAATCGACTCGTTAATGAAGTTATTGCCGTTTAAAGATGATTGTTTAGTTTTTGCCTATCATCCTAAAAAGTATAATATATATATACAAGTGTATATAGAAATTATAAAAAGCAGGACAAGATCTACAAATATGTCAACATGACTAAAAGGGTCAATCAACTCTTTAAAGAGTGGTTGCCTTTTATACCGATTTGTACCAAATAGTGGTCATAGTTGAAGATGTAGGTCAACGATACAGGCTCTCTAGAGACTCTGGTTTACTTTACCCCATGCATGTGCTGAAAAATCAGAGAAAATCTATCAATTGAGTTAATTAATTGGTTATCAAGAGAGTGGCAATCATAATAAAAAGTGTTCTTAATATAGAGGTATGCTTTTTGGAATGATACTGTTTTAACTAGTGTTCTTATTGGTAAAGGAAAAGTAATATTTTTTGAAGTTTTATGAACGCCATTCTGACCTTTCTGGAATATCTGTCTCATAGATGAACATGGATGTGTTCGAGTTGCCGAAGTCACAATCATGAAGCGCATGACACAACATTTATTCAATAGAAAAATTCATATCATATATATAAAAAAGTAGATTTACTATATAGTTACCTTTAATAGACAGGTGACACTTGTAATTAAAATGATGCCAATTATTTTTTTTTAGGACGGAGATATCATCATCGGATCTTTGGACGTTAAATCATCACGTGAAGAGCAAATCTCTTTTTCAACTACAATAATGGACTCTACTGTTAGTATACTATTACAGAAACCACCAGCTACGCCCACTTTCTTCCAGTTCCTCGGGCCATTCACATCACATTTATGGTTTACAATCCTTGGTGTTTTCTTTGTTGTTGGAGGTGCACTTTATCTGATGGGACGATATGATACAACACAACGAGAGTCGGACCAACAATTTGATCTGAAAGAAAGCTTATGGTACTCTCTAAACGTTCTTTTACAAGGTAATAGGGCCTAGTCATGGATCCTTTTTTTTACAAGGTAATGATATGATCACTTATCATGGATCCTTTTTTTTATAAGGTAATGATATATTTAATAGGGCCTAGTCATGGATTCTTTTTTTTTTCTAACATAATGATATTGGGACTTATCATGGATCCTGTGCTTTTACAAGATAATAATGAAAGGTCCTAATCATGGATCATGTGTTTTACAAGGTGATTATAATAGGGCCTAGTCATGGATCCTTTTTTTACAAGGTGATGATATTAGGACTTATCATGGATCATGTGTTTTACAAGGTACTGATAATAGAGCCTTATCATGGATCATATGTTGTAACAAGGTAATTATAATAGGGCCTAACAATGTATCATATGTTTTTACAAGGTAATGATAATATGGTCTTATTATGGATCATGTATTTTACAAGGTAATTATAATAGGGCCTTATAATGAATCATGTGTTTTTACAAAGTAATGATTAGATCACTTATCATCGATCCTTTTTTCTATAAGGTAATGATACATTTAATAGGGCCTAGTCATGGATTCTTTTTTTTTTTATAAGATAATGATATTTGGACTTATCGTGGATCCTGTGCTTTTACAAGGTAATAATGAAAGGTCCTAATCATGGATCATGTGTTTTACAAGGTGATTATAATAGGGCCTAGTCATGGATCATGTGTTTTATAAGGTAATGATAATAGAGCCTTATCATGGATCATATAATGTAACAAGGTAATTATAATAGGGCCTAACAATTTATCATATGTTTTTACAAGGTAATGATAATATGGTCTTATTATGGATCATGTATTTTACAAGGTAATTATAATAGGGCCTTATAATGAATCATGTGTTTTTACAAAGTAATGATAATTACATGATAATAGGGTCTTATCATGGACTATGTGTTGTAACAAGGTAATGATAATAAGGTCTAATAATGGATCTTGTATTGTCACAAGGTAATGATAATACGGCCTAATCATGGATCATGCGTTTTTACAAGGTAATGATAATAGGGCCTTATCATGGATCATGTATTTTATAAGGTAATTATAATAGGGTCTCATCACACATCAAGGATCCTGTGTGTTTTCTCTTGATTATTCTTCAATTATTGTGTTTTGCTATGTGTAATTATAAGATAACCCAGAGTTTTGAATTACTCTATCATTTTGGGATATCATGGGGAAATATCAATTTGTAGCAGGAAAATTTATTTGAAACATAATTGAATTTCAAATTGCTTCGTAAAATGATAATAATGAAATTGCTGGAAATATAAAATTTTGAAAACACAATGGGAACTATACCAAAAATCGGAAAAAGCAATAACTCTTGTGAGGCTTGATAAGATATATTATATCAAGCAGACTGCAATGGTTAAATTTGACTTGGGATTATAGTAGAATTACACTTCTATAAAGCCCTTTGCGGTTGTAGGCAACACTTGCGGGAAGCTCCATCTACTCACGTTGATATGCTATAGACTATTAACAACAGCTGTACTGATTATTGCACTTAGCTCCGTCTCCTCACGCGAACATACTAATGGCTATTAACAACAGTTGTACTGACCATTAGACAATAGAACGATAGGTCAAAAATATTGAGTTTTAATTATCAAAGATCATTCTTACAGAATAGTAAAACAAGTTCCTTATACTTGGTCGTAATACATTCACATCAATATAAGGTTTTTTATTAGGGACGAAGATTTTGTCTGTAAATTTGTTTAGGTCTAATTAGCTCATTGACAGTTATGATTATAAGATACATATTCATTCTCATATTTTGAATAGTTCCACCTAAATAAAATCTCACACTAAATTCTCGTTTCCTGTTACAGGTGGAACTGAATACGCACCTCAAACAACTTCCATGAGAACAATTGTTGCTATTTATTGGTTCTGTACTCTTATTATAACTACTGCTTACACGGCAAACCTTGCTGCTTTCCTCACGCTAAAAAATATTGACAACAGAGTCAAGACTGTGGATGCCTTAGTCGCTCAAAAGAAGATCAACTACGGTGTTCTAAAAGGAAGCGATTTGGAAAATTTTTTTGCAAAGTCTGATAATGACCTTTATAAAAGAATGTGGATACACATGAAGTTAAATGAAGTCGATATCATGCCGAATAAGAGAGAGGATGCAAGGAAAATGGTTCAAGGGGAAAACAACAAATATGTGTTTTTGGACGACAGTGTAATGAACGATCACTATGCCATGGAGCACTGCACTACGTTGGAATCGATACATCAAGGATTTGGTGATAAACAGTATAGTTTTGGTTTCCCACGTGGTGCTCCTTATAGAGATGATATCAATCGTGCATTGTTGATGCTACAGGAGAATGGTCATTTAGATATTCTAAAAGGAAAGTAAGTTTACATAGAAATAATCACTGGTCCGTTTGATTTAAAAATGTACATACTTATGATCTAGGCTTTTTAGTTAAATGGATGTAATGGTCATTTGTATATATTTTTTAATTTAAACAAATTGTATGCAATATGATAATGAAAATACACTTAATAAATTTGGGGCATTCGAAGCGTTCTCTAGATTACCATCACCAAGAACGTTTAAGCTCAAAACTTTGAAAGCTAAAGATGTATAAATACTTAAATATGTGAGAATTTATATGACTGAAGAAGACATAAAAAGAGAAGCCAAATCCATAAACCTTATTTTCGTCCTAATTTCTACGTTTTGCAGTGAAGAATCTAAGAAATGTTTGCTCTAAACCATGTTAGTACTGAAACACTAACCACTGAGCTAATGATATTCGATACTCTCGGGGACTATCAGTCAACCAGCAGAAGTATCAACGAAGCGCTTGAAAATGAAAATACAAATTTATTAATTTGGATCTGAAAGTGTGTACTGGTTAACTCAGTTTCCTTCTTGCAGATGGTGGCGTTCAAACTGTACACAAGCGGAAGTAGAAAAGAGTCAGATAAAGTCAAGTTCTGAATTAGAAATAGAAAACATGTTTGGTGTTTTTCTGATTCTACTTGGCAGTATTGTTCTAGCAATCATTGTTGAAGTTTCAAAGCGAGTGAGACTTGAAATAGAAAAACGATATCATAAACACAAAGTTAACAAAGAGGTAAGTGATGAATTTGTTACAATTTTGTTTAATAAGAATAAATTAAAGTACATTGGTGTCAATGTCAGTCTTCGATTAAAGAAATGCAACGAATTCAAATGAGAAGTTTTATATCGGCCATTTAAAAGTCATTACAGAGATCACAAGACAAAATAACAAATTTGCATCTGAAGCTATAAATGCAAATTTTGTAAATAAATCAGCGATAACATTCAATAAAGCTAAGCAGCGTCATAATCAATTCAGGATGAAACTATCTTGTTCAATGACTAGCGCAAACTAAAATGTGTTTTCTTTTTTAATTGATGTTAATCTTTGAATGTTTCCGTCATATTTTCCACAAATATTTTAGTCTCGGAACATTTAGAGCTTGATATATTGTATTGACATATGCCTATAGTTGACGCTGTATCTTTACTTCTAAATGTCTTTTTTGTGATGAGCTTTCATATTTTTTTATAGATTACATAGATACAAAGTATGTATAGGGAATACAGTCTGGCAGTGGAAAGTATGTACATGATTCCTGGTCAAAGTTGAAGCAATATATTATCTTCGACAATTCATTTAGTGACATTTTCATACCATTTTCAGTTTAGTTTTGAATCACTCAAATGTTCTACTTTGTAAAATAAATGATTGAAAAGAACGAATTATTATCGTAAAACTGGACTATGACATCACTCAATTGGCTATGTTATGTCATATCCGTGTAAAGTATGAAAAGGGTAAATGTATTTAGATGTGTGCATATATGTCTTTATCCCTAAATCAAGTAGCAATTGTAATTCGACGACTTACTAATGAGATTGTTTCATCGCATTGTAAATTTGGTGGGTTTTCACAATTATACAGGTTTCATAGTATCAGATTCGTTTGTAATGTGTTTCCTCGCATGTCTAATAACATTAACGGTACTAATTTTGCTTCACTAGATGCTCATTTTGACAATTAATTCATTTAAGTGATGCATGAGGCCAAAATATTTACAAATCCAAAACCTTATACAAACGTTCAAAAGCTGATAAAACCTCAAATGACAATTCCTGGGGTTTTTCAAAGAGTGAAATATTTTCATGACTGACTTTTGTTGACATATGATGATATGTATCAACAAGACCTTACATCTATTTGAAATTCTGCAATACGTTACTTAACGGCCTCATGCAATAATCACATTTGTCTGTTAACTTCAGTTATTTATTTAAGGAAAAGGAGGATTTTGTGAATATATTTGATCGTCAATAATTGTGACAAAAATGCGAAAAGTTAAATTGTTTATTACATGCCATTCAACAAGTAAAGTTGCATGTATAAAATATATAACTATTTGTAAAGCTATATTAAACTATTATATATGATTAATCTTCCGATCCAAGAACTTGTCGGTAATGATATTAATGAACATTAATACTATGGACATCAGTATGACAAGGCAATTGTTGGTTGTCAATTAGTCGATGATAAATTCTATAGACACCAACATGACTAGGCATCAACTTGTCTCAAGAACGTTCTCAATGATCAGGTGATTTAAAGAGGAATACACAAAAACCCTTTCGACTTCCGGATAATACTTTTATCTATTTGGGAAATTAATGCCATATTTAAACTAAAAGACATAATTTCATTAAATTGTGTGTGTTGTTTGGATGTTCTTTGTATTTCTTTGTATTATTTATGTTGGTTGCCATGGTGTCTGAACTTTTTGGATTTATTATATTTGGTCCAACAGGTGTCTTCCTACATTAAACAAGTTTTTAAACACAATGCATGACGCAACAATACAAAGCAGATTTTATATACTGACACTTATATAAATTTAAGAAATCAAACGTTTGCATCAAAATTCCATATTATGACATAGTTGTTGACATATATAAGCAACCAAATTTTGAAGAAAGCGTTTTAAAAAACGCGATTGAAATTAAAGTTTTAGCGAAAAGTCTAGTATCCTGACATAAAAACACTATCGCTAGTTGTGTTACCAGGTTTTATGAATCTGCGATTCCTACTCCATAAGGAATTTCAAGTTTTCGCACTTAAAGCGTATATCTAGACAAAACCCTTGATTCAGATTTATAACGAGTTTCAAGGTTTCTGAGTTGAAACTTATATCTATACAAAACTTTTGATTCAGATTTTATAACGAGTTTCAAGGTGTCGCAGTTAAGACATATCTAGAAAAAATATTTAATTTAGATTTTAAAATGAGTTCCAAGGTTTCTCAGTTGAGACGTATACCTAAGACAAAACCCCTGAGTCAGATTTAAAACGAGTTTCTAGGTTTCTCAGTTGAGACGATTATCTAGACCAAACTGCTCTTCATTGAAATATGTTACATCTATGTTTTACTCTCATGTTTAACCATCGTTCTGGTTTAAACTACAGTAAAAACAAACCTGCATAAACTTTTTTCTCTTTTTTAGGATGATGTTTAATGTCCGTTTATCCTTAAATTCCTTTTCTTCATTTCTTCAGTTAACTGATTATGCATCTATAACAAGCAGACTGTTTTAGAAAAACAATGTTCATATTTCACAGATACACATAGTGAAATAAATGAATGATTCGTACTTGGCTTTAGAAATTTAAATTATACTTTACAAATGTATGCGTCCAAAGCGCTTTTCTGGATTTATCGTCATCAGGAAATCTCAAAGCCAGAAATTTGAAAGCCAAGGGTGTATAATTACCCAAAACACGCTAAAATCTGTATGACCAAAAGGGACCTAAACTAATAGCCAAATCCTACTAATGTTAAATCTCATGCTAAAAACTTATCGTTGAGTTTATAAACAGGTTGTATATTATTCTTTATAATCATATTCTCTTTGTTTGCTTTATCCTTAGCCCGCAAACAAAGTTTTATTATGAAAGACAAACCCTTGAAATATTGATACAACCAGATTCTAATGAGTGTAATTTATGTATCAAATTAGTAAAGTATATTTATATCTAATGAGCGCAATATATATAATTTTATATATCGAATGAGTGTAATTTATATATTGTATCAAAGAATGCGACTGTGTCGTGAAGAATACGATGAGTGCCACTAGTAAATCAGAAACTGGGAACCTTCCAGAGTATATGAGTTCACTCCTTTTTCTGTTGATCTTGCGTTGCTCAGTGTAGAGTTTTACCGCATAGTGTTTTGCGTAATGTTTTCTGTCCAATCCATAATTGTATTGTGGAATGTTTTCTGCAATGGTTTGTGGGCTGTTTTCTGTCCAGCCTTAAGGTTTTCGTGATATGTTTTGTGGAATGTTTTCTGTCCTGTCTTGAGGTTGTGAAATGATTTGTGAACTGTTTTCTGTCCAGCCTTTAGATTTTTCGTGATATGTTTTGTGGAATGTTTTCTGTCCAGCCTTTGGTTTTTCGTGATATGTTTTGTGAACTGTTTTCTGTCAAGCCTTTAGGTTTTCGTGATATGTTTTGTGGACTGTTTTCTGTCCAGCCTTTAGGTTTTCGTGAAATGATGTGTGAACTGTTTTCTGTCCATCCTATAAGTTTTCGTGAAATGGTTTTAGGACTGTTTTCTGTCCAGTCTTTATGTTTTCGTGATATGTTTTGTGGTTTGTTTTCTGTCCAGCCTTTAGGTTTTCGTGAAATGGTTTTAGGACTGTTTTCTGTCCAGTCTTTAGGTTTTCGTGAAATGATTTGTGAACTGTTTTCTGTCCATCCTTTAAGTTTTCGTGAAATGGTTTTAGGACTGTTTTCTGTCCAGCCTTTAGGTTTTCGTGATATGTTTTGTGGACTGTTTTCTGTCCAGCCCTTAGGTTTTCGTGAAATGGTTTTAAGACTGTTTTCTGTCCTGTCTTTAGGTTTTCGTGAAATGATTTGTGAACAGTTTTCTTGCCAGTCTTTAAGTTTTCGTGAAATGGTTTTAGGACTGTTTTCTGTCCAGTCTTTAGCATGTTTAGGTTTTCGTGATATGTTTTGTGAACTGTTTTCTGTCCAGCTATTAGGTTTTCGTGAAATGCTTTGTGAACTGTTTTCTGTCCAGCCTTTAGGTTTTCCTGAAATGTTTTGTTAACTGTTTTCTGTCCAGCCTTAATGTTTTCCTGAAATATTTTGTAGACTGTTTTCTGTCCAGTCTTTATGTTACCTATAGTTTTTTGTGTATTGTGTTCCGTCCAGTCATTTGATGTCAGTTAAATTTTTGTGAAATGTTTTCTGTTTAGTTTTTTTTTTTTTTTTTGAGTTTCTATTTAATGCTTTTTTACTGTTATGAGTCTTAATGTTTCGATGAAAAGGTCTGTGTCGGTTGCTGTCGAGTCTTTAGGTTTCCGCGCAATCTATTATGTACTGTTTTTTGTCCAGTCATTAAGTTTCCAAGAAATCCTTTAGTAATAGGACAACTATATACATTGTTGTACATGTCTGTCTGATGGGTTTCATCTGACCTTTACCTCATTTTCATGGTTGAAAGGTCAGAGTTTCGTTCTCTTTGTTATGTCCGTTTAGTCAGATACTATAAGTAATATGCTAATTATATTGTGTGTATGGAATTATTGTAAGACGTTCATGTCCGTATGGCAGGAAGATCATGTAATGCTTGTGGTACAACCTTTTTGTAACACTTTCAATATACCATCAATCGTGCTCATTAAAGCAGGCGAGACATTTCGGCGTATGCACTTTTGTTATGTGAAAGCTTGACTATCGATTTGATTGGGCCGGACAAGGGTGAATTTCCGTCATTGGGGTGTGAACTTTGGATATGGTTTTGATTGCAAAGGCTTTATTAAGTGTTTAATTGAGCTATTCAGTACGGCCATATGTTTGTTAATAAAAGCTTTGCTCTATTTGACTGTTTGTGTACTAGTACATAAAATATACAGGAGATATGGAATGAAGTGAGACTTCTATATACCAGAAATAAAAAAACATGGATATACGACCTTCTATTCAACAATGTGCAAGAAATTCCGTATCTTAAGTTATAAAGGCTAAAAGACACGGATATACGACCTGCAACAATGGGCCAAACATTCCGTATCTTTAGTCAGAAAGGCCACGAAACATGGATATACGATATTCAACAATGAACAAAACATTCCGTATCATAAGTTATGATGGCTTCGACACATGGATATACGACCTTTAACAATGAGCAAAACATTCCGTATCGTAATTTATAAGAGACTTGACATGAATAAAATGTGAAACGAAACAATTTTTCTGAGAATACCTGGGACAGGCACATTTAATATGTGCCAGGCTGTAGCATGTTTGTCAACGTTCAACTCCAAGAATGTTCAGTTTGGACGAAGATATGAATGTGAAGGCATGGCAATCTGTTTATTGCCCACATGGTTTTGAATACAAAGGTTTGATAGTCGGTAGACGCTACAGTAGTGACCATATTTAATCGACCATTTTCTACATAAGGAAATGCCTGTACTAAGTCAGGAATATGACAGTTGTTTTCCATTCGTTTGATGTGTTTGAGCTTTTGATTTTGCCATTTGATAAGGGACTTTCCGTTTTGAATTTTCCTTGGAGTTTGGTGTTTTTGTTATTTTACTTTTTTATACAGGATATTTATATGGATATTAGTGGAAAAAGATGGAACTGCTGGAATATGATTATAAGTAAATGAATGATTACGTATGCATCGTAGAGTTTATACATATACGCATACCTATATGCCTTTAATGTCACAATGTTAGTATGTGTGTGTATTCTTATAGATTTACAGAAATGTAAGCATATTATGTTAAAACACGTATACAATTGACAAAATGTGAAAAAAAAAAATGACACCAGAATATCAACTTGATATGTAGCAAATTAATTCGAACTTAAAGGGAGATGTAATGTTCCATTGAAACTAAATACAGATTAAAAAAAACATTCTATATTACATCTTAAGATATCAATTTTTGTTACGTTTTACACCAAATAGATAGTTTTAAAACATATGTTTTATTTGAAAAAAAGTTATTTAATGACATTGCAAGAGTAACATATTCTTAAAAAAGTGATCATTCAGAATTAGATAAATTTTAAATATTCTTTTCATGACGTTGGTAAGGGCAAGTCTACTATACTAGACGGAGAGCATGTCCTCAGAATCGCTGCTCGACACATAACCATTAGATTTAGACGATGAACTTGAAAGGAAGCATATTTTGTTGAAAAATTCGGATTCCAGATAATTCTGAATCGCACAGAGAAAAAATAGGCACAATAGTTTCAACGCTTTGACTAAAACACTTTTCCTCATTTAGTAATGGCGACATGTCATGGAGGAACATATGATTATATGCACAATACTATTGGTGTGTTCATCTTGAGTAATGAAGCAATGTGCTAATACATCTTTACTACGACTTGCAGTTAGTTTGCAACTGTTTTTGACAATGTTACAATACATCTTTACTACGACTTGCAGTTAGTTTGCAACTGTTTTTGACAATGTTACATTTGCTATGTATATCTGGAAATTTTATATCAGGTTTTTCATATTGTCTACACACCCACCCACCTGATCTCCTATGAACCACATCCATGTTTTTGGAATTTAAATGTCTTAAGCGTATACGTAAATGGCCAGAGTTAACATGTAACACTGAAATGACTGAACAAGGATGACTTGGATGAAAAATATAACTTATTTCACCTTTAGCTTTAAGATTTTAAAACTTTTGTTCTTTCTCCAGTCGTCGACATAGACTTTTCAGATATTGAAAACCAATTTAAACCGAGGCTATCCGATGCTTCCATAGGACATCTGAATAGAAACATGTCTAAATCTGGAGATATCAAACATTCTAACGGTTCTTTTAAAGGGTTAGTATCTCTCCACCATTCATGTATCAGTGCATGGTAATCAACAAAATGAAATTTTTCATTTTCTGAATTTAAAATCATCAACATGACATCAACCCATTCGTCTTCCAATCGATACTGAAATACATATACTGGAAAGCTATACCCAATGCATAATGGTTTTCCAAAAAATATCTGACCTCTTAACCTGTCAGGAAGTTCGTATTCCTTAATGATTGTTTGTTCGTGTTCCGCAGATAAATTAACAGTGGCGCATACTGGCCCCTTTAAGTGAATAATACGAAAGTAGTGGTCATCAAACTCACTTCTGATCAGCTCATTCCCAGTACACATAAAAAATGTTGTGTCAACAAGTTTTGTTGTATCCATATTGTATTCACCATATATGATGTATCAGTTATCTCTTACTTTATCAATTTTCACTCTAAAACAATAAAGTTTTGAAAGGTTACTAGTATTTGTTAAGTTCAGTTCGTGTTCAGTTTACATTCGGGACATATTTTACTGAAACTGAGTTTAAAAAGCGGATGATAGATGCATTATCAGGAGACTCTTACTTTCTCGAAGCATTCGGTCTTGTTTTAAAACAAATAAAAGAAAGTACGAAAAACGAAAGTATAATAACAATAAAACACATAATCTATTGGGTATTTTTTGCTGTTTTTGTTTAATATTTCTTGACCGAATTAGATAACGTTTCGTGTAAGAAACGGAAACACAAAAACATATACTGAAGTCAAATGTATATTTAAGGAAGGGTGAACATTTTAAAGTTTTGTTTCTACAATGATGATATAGACCAAAACAAATAAATACATTCAGATTTCCGTTTACTGCTTTGTTAATTTTATTTCCTTTGTCTGGTCAAAATGCATAACTACGGAAGCAGAACATAGGATGTCGATATTACGACATTTCTTTTTCAATGTGGCCCTAACCTGATTCAAAACATTATGCATAATACTTCAAGTAAAACATATATTGGACAAACAATTTTTAGGGGTGTAAAATATGTTACACAGTTAAAGGTTATATTGAAAAAAAATATATAATGTAATAGCGTAAATGTAGCGAAAACAATCTGGAAATTCAACGGACTTTTGAACGTACTATAAGACTTAATAAAATTACAGTTTATTCAAATAACCAATCTCTTGATCTGAACTTGTTTTCATGTATATAAACACAAAAGTTTCTTATGTATTAAGTGATAAAACCTGGTTGGAAAATTGGTTATAAGTAACTGAAAAAATATTTAGATGATGAAGAGAATATTTGAAAGCGCTCTATATGTTAAATTAGATAAAAAGAGAAAAAGTTTGGTTTGCAACTTTATATGTAATATACATATATTTTATTGTTTATGTAGAAGATTCCTTTGAAATATTTTTATTTTTTTATAGATGGAAACTAATATTTTAATCTGAATCTAAAATGTTTTTTTTATAATCTGATGGATTGATTGATTGTTGATACTTAACATCCAGTTGGAAGTACTTCATTCAAATGTATAACAAAGACGAGAACATATAAACAATATTTACGGCAGGTAGGTTCTGCCAGGTACATCGACCGGGATGAAGGGCAATAATTTGGACTGCCACTGGGAAATGAGGTTATGATGGATAGAACAGACAATTTATCCTACCAACAAACCCCTCGTGTTGCATGAGTTCTTTAACGTGCAGAGAGTGCGACACTCTCTTCACCAGACATCGGATTTAAGTTTCCCTTTCCAACCAGGTGTGTCTGTGTATTCATATATCCCGCAAAACCGAGCTGACGCCTTACTTTGACAACGATTCTTACTGCCGAATTGGATAATTCCAGGGATGACTATATGTCTTCTCCTCATATAAAATACGGAGATAAGGTATGATTACCAATAAGACAACTCTCAAACAGAGACCAAACATAGATGCAACCAACTATTGGTCACCGTACAGCCTTCAACAATGAACAAAACCGATACCGAAAGTCCCCGACAAGACATAATAATAAGCTTACATAGATCGTATCTTAATGTACGGGTTCTTAAATCAACATAACCGCAAAACAAAGACAACTATTTACGTGCAGAGTAAAGACAATTACACAATATACATTATAAAAAAAATGTTGACAATCATATTGACAGAATATTTTGATATTTGATATTTGAAAGAAAACATCAATAAAAATTAATAATGGAAAGTTCTATATTTTGCCTAAAGTACATAAAATACCTGAAAATATCTTATCAGAAATGGAAAAAAAACGAAGTTACTAGACTAGAAAATTTAATTCAGGACAGACTAATTTTATTACTTTGCAGAACGCCTCTTCAAAACAATGGACACTATATATATTATTTTATAGTTCCACTTGTTAAAATACATTTATAAAAGATACGTCAAGTTTTATTAATTCGATTAAAAAATATAAAACCCCCACGAGACTCATCCCTAGTTACATTTGAAGCACAAAATATGTACACTTGCTTTACATTTGATGAAATACTTGAAGCCACAAAAGGGGCACTGGACAGTATTGATCCAAGCGATTTGGCCAAAATGACATAGAAGTTAACCACTATAGGTCACCGTAAGGGTTTCAACAATGAGCAAAATCCATACCGCAAAGTCAGCTATAAAAGGCCCCGAAATGACAAATATAAAACAATTCAAACGAAAAAAAAACGACCTGATTATGTAAAGGTACAATAAACGAAAAACAAATACGACAAACAACAACAAACGACAACTACTGAATCACAGGCTGTCGACTTGGGACAGGCACACATAGAACGCGGCAGGGTTTAGCATGGCGCCCAACCCTCCCCTATCCTGGGACATTGGTGTAACAGTACAACATATGAACAGACTATAAAAATCAGTTGAAAAGGGCTTAACGATACATAGCTGGTTCATCAAGATGTTGGACTAAACATATTTCTAAAGTGCTGACTACTATTCTTTCTACAGTAAAAGATGGCCATCAAAAATATTGTGATCAGATATATTCAACCAGTGGTGTTAATCAGATGTGGATTCTCATAAATTCTAAAGATCTACTGCTAAATCTTAGATCACAATCTCTACAGCAACATTAAGACCTTTGATTTTTCTACGCTTTACACTACTATTCCCCATGCTCAATTGAAAGATCGACTTCATCATCTCATTAAACAGAGCTTTTTCTATAAAAATTGGAATCGTAGATATAAATTCCATGTTTTGGGTTATAATGATTCTTATTTTGTGAAGAACCACACTGATTCTACCAGAAAATAAACTGAGGATGATATTATCAAAATGCTGGACTTTTTTATCGACAATATTTATTTGTTGAGTTTGGAGGATTGATATTTCAACAGACAGTCGGTATTCCGATGGGTACTAATTGTGCACCTCTACTGGCCGGTTTGTTTTTGTACTTGTATGAAGCAGAATTTATTCAAAACCTTCTAAAAGACAAAAAATAAAGCACCTTGTGAAATTCTTTAATTTTACATTCAGATATATTGATGATGTCCTATCACTGAATAACCCATATTTCAGTACTGATCATAATCCTCTCACCTTCATACATAAGACGAGAAACAAGAACCAAAGATTGACTAGGTGGAGTTTATTGTTACAGGAATATGATGTTATTGTAAAACATATTAAAGGTAAAGATAATGTAATAGCAGATGCTTTATCTAGAACTTATTAAAACACTGTGTATATACTATGTATTTTGTAATTATTCATGAAAAGTTTTGTTACACTCAAACTTTTTTAAGGGGAGGTGTTATGATATTGTAACTATCACATTTATTTAGTTGGCCTTATTTGTTTTGTGTGGCCTATTATACATTGTGTACAAAATAAAACACATTGTGTTACAACTATGCAGTTTAGAAATCACTGGAACAATCATTGATACTCATGGAATGATTAGAACTTTCTATTTCACTTACATAACGTTTCCAGAATGACCATAACAAAAGATGCGTAATTTAAATTTCTAGCGTTATCTAGAAGTTTCCATTTCAGTATATATATAAGTATGCAGACCATAGAGATAGACAAAGATAGACTTAGACATCGATAGACATCAACATTCTCAGCAGTTGAATTGACACTTTTATTTACTAACAACATCATACTAAATTGTGACCTATTGGACGTAATATTCTGTGGATTCCCGTGAAGATTTCCGGATAAAGAAAAGATAAAAGATTGGACTCATATTTTGACAGTTAAGTTGACATTTCTTTTTGTGTAATACCTTTTGTAAACTAGTGTATAATAAATCTTGTTAAATTTTATTATTGATTTGTGTCTTTTGTTGGCTACAATTAAAAGTCGATTTTTCTATTCATAACACTATACAGACTTCATATACAGGAGTGTGCTCCTTACGCAGAAACTGCTCCAACAAAGTTATGAGGAGGAAAGATTAAAAATGACACTCCGTAAATTTTATGGACACCATCACGAATTGGTTGATCTATACGATGTCTCTGTGTCTAAACTAACTAACGACATTTTACCACGTCTTAGATTGTGGTTTACCATATACGTCGTCTGGTCTTTTAAGTATTCATATAGTTAGTACTGATGTTTTATTTGTAATTCTGATTCGATATTGTTTTATGTCTTATCGTTTGTGGTTTTAATTATATTTTTATTTTCTATATGTATCAAAACGTAAAGATAAGTAATCACCTAGTTCATTTGTATGATCTTTGGTTTAAAGCAACTATATGCACAGGATTTATTTGTTTGTTCACAGTTTGATTTAGAAGAAAAACCGACTTGGTTAGAAAATACAATTAATTACACCATTACTAACACAATTCTATATTAATATTCTTGTAAACTGTTAAAAAAAACATCAAATAACACAATTACAAACTTAATCCCGATTTTTTATTCAATTTTTAGAAATTTACCTGTGACATCACTTTTTGTGGCGTTGATACATTCGTGTGACGCACGGTTCATAATTCTATTATGCTGTATTTGTGTACTGTCGTAAATTAATTTCAGGTGTTCGTTGTTATGCTGTGGTTTACATATAGAAATGTACTATTATATTATTTATCTATGTATTTCTCTGTCCTGAGTGTTCTTGCATTTATTTGTACTGTATTCCTGTCACGTAATGTTGTCATTTTAACGGTACTTTTAACATTGCCATATAAGCGTGAGGTTTGGCTAGCCATAAAACCAGGTTCAACCCACCATTTTTTCTTAAAATGTCCTGTACCAAGTCAGGAATATGGCAGTTGTTATCATATAGTTTAGTTTCTATGTATGTTGCATTGGCGTTTGTTTTGTTTTTTTTGCACTTCAGTGTTTCCGTTGTTTTCCTCTTATAGTTGATTTGTTGTCTCTCAATCGATTTATGACTTTTGAACAGCAGTATACTACTGTTACCTTTATTTAACTCATCAGATTGATACAAAGCAGAAAAACAAGTAATAAAAACATAGACCGGACGTGGAAGGGTATTTATACATCCCTACTTGTACAACAAAAAAGACACTAAGTAGAGATCTGAGAGTACTCGCAGTTACTGACAGATCAAAGCCAATAAAAACTAATAAAACAATCATGTATCTAAGACTAAATTAAGGCTTATTCTAAAGAACAATGAGTCCACTTTTAACAAAACCGTGAAAACTTGGGCGTACCTATGGGAGGATCAGGTTCCGCAGATTTAGCAGACCTCACACTGTACGTTATTCTCGAGAACATTTTACAAAGCTTTCAACATAGAAACAAAATGATAATGACTTCCAGTTTTAGGAGTGATAGCTGGATTATATACTCCGAGCCTGTAGAATGAATCCACGAGCTGTTAACAATAGCTTACACTGTGTAGCCGCACTTGGAAGTTCACCTACGAATGTTCACGCAATGAAACAATATTCCTTGATATTGTCATTCAATAACATTGACAAAAAAGTAAAATAACAAAAATACCGAATTCCAAGGAAAATTCAAAACGGAAAGTTCCTTATCAAATGGCAAAATTAAAAGCTCAGTCAATTTTCCATGCAGTTCGGTATTTTTGTTATTTTCCCTTTTTTATAGCTTACTATTTTATAATGCTATTCTATTGATTTGCTTTATTCATTTTGATCAAGGTAAGCAGAGTCTTGAAGTTATCAAAATTAACTTTAACTTCAACTTATTTTTAAAAAAATTGTTTGTTTCAAAATTCTACGTTAAATTGGTTTCACTGACAAATCTTGACAAACTGATCGGACATGCAGTTGTGAACTATTTTAAATATTGGAATGTTGAAGTGTTTTATCATTTTTTAATAGTAGGGAATTTTCCATGCATTAGTTTTCTGGTCTGTGCGTCCGTTTGTTCGTTCGTCCGTCCGTCCGTCTGTCCCGCTTCAGGTTAAAGTTTTACATACATTCTGAACAAATAAGAAACATCAAATCCTGGAATTTCATTAGTTAAAAGCACTTCTTCAATACCTGAATGTTATACAACACTGCTAAAAGGTATTTATCTTAGGGTCAAAATCAGAACCTTGATGAAATGTTTAGGAATTTCATTATTACAGATTGTAAATATTAATAATAAAAGATATGGGGGAGAACCTGAACAAGGTTGCAATGGCCCTCCAAAATATATAGAAACAAAAAAGATAGAACAAAAGAAAAACTAATAAAACGGGAAAATTAAAAAAAAAACAAATTAGAAGCAATCAATAAAAAATCCATAAGAAACTAAAAGTAAAGTATTTGAAGGTTAGCATACAGTCATCAAATTAAGTATGGTATGTTTACAATACTAGTATCCTTAGATCACATTAATCGACCCAATTCCAGACAAGTAGTGAATAAAACACATATTTGTCCAATTAACACTAAAATGGACCAAAATGAGAAAACACATATTAAATATGTGTTAAAAGTCAACATTAAAGGGGTTCCTTACTTAGGACAGGCACATGTACATGAACATGTGGTAGAGTGAAATACTCAATTTTACGCCTTTCAAATTTCTCAAAACTCAGATCAACGTCAAACGGCAAATATGTCTACATATTATTTAAAATAGAGTCAAAATCAGAACCTTCATTAAATGTTTAGGAATTTGATTATTACAAAGTATAAATATAAATAACAAGATATATAGGGGAGAACCTGAACAAGGATTCAATGACCTTCCAAAATATATAGAAACAAAAAAGACAGAACAAAAAACAGTAAAATAAACGGGAAAAAACAAACAAAAAAAAACAAATTAGAAACAATGTTTTAGATGAATTACATGCTTTTGATGGACCTTTAGATTCGGTTGACAGTTTTGACTTTTCCACTCTTTGTACTACACTTCCACACAATCTTATCAAACAAAGGTTTTCCTATCGAATTAAATGGTCGTTGATAAATCTAATAGCAAATTTATTTGCTGCAACTCATATAAAGCCTTTTTTTCAAATTAGAAAGGTAAATATGCTAGATATAATTACTGGAGGTGTGATGAGATGATTAAAGCCCTACATTTTCTCCTTGAGAACATTTATATAAAAATAAGGAGATGAGATATGATTGCCAATGAGACTACTGTCCACCAAAGTTCAAATAAAGTGGATGCTTATGTACTTTTCGGCAATTAAGTTTATCGACATGTTGTAGGTATTCCTCTGGGCACTAATTGTACTCTTTTAATAGCAAACTTGTTCCTATACTGTTATGAATCACAGTTTATGGCTTTTTATACTTTTTATAGGTACCCTGTATGAACTGATGACTCTTCGTCCAAACGATTTAATACTTAGAGGCTACTGTCTTATAAGCATGTAGAAAAATATCAGAACAACTGTCATTTCTCATGCATTTCCTCATCTAGAAATACCCAGTAATTAAAATTGTGGCATTGAAATAAAATGGCAACTGTTATGCGCAAGAAAAGATACATGGCAAATAAGACAGATTTTATGCACATATGTCTATGACAGGAAAGGCACTTTTTATGTTCTCTGTTCTTTCTTGAATTGATAGGAGTTGTCTTGCCTAAAGGGTGTAACGCTAGACGGTATTACTTATTATATTTTTTTTTTAGATTCGTTTACCACAAAATGATAAAACCCCAATAGTATATGTTGGAACACGTCCATCAATATAAATAGCTTGTTTGATAACATTCACATAGAAATTCAATGTTTTACAAGTAGAACTTTATCTCACATTCGTCGGACTGTTTAAGCATTTAATATTAGACATTTCACACATAGTAACATTTATTCAACGCATTGAACATTGTAATTTACTTTGTATCTTTAGAATTTTCACCATTTGTTAGATTGGTCCAGAGACTACAGTTTCAGCACCTGATAGTCTTTTTTATGTTTGTGAACAATCGTCTGTTCAACTAACAGGGTTAGGCCATATAAAGTATCATGTATATTCAAGACGATGTTTATGAACTGATTTTAATAATAGTTTTGCAAGACACTTATCATTACGTTGTGTTTAATATAAATAAACACGTATTAGTTATTTGACGTTGATGAAAACATGCGACTGGACACAAAGCAAACACTGCAATCAATTAATTAGATATCAATATACAAATAAATCAAATATCTTGAAAAATCAAAATGTACACATTTATTTCACATGTGTGGAAGAACATTTATACTTTAAGAGAGAGGCGAAAGATACCAGAGGGACATTCAAACTCATAAGTCGAAAACAAACTGACAATGCCATGGCTAAAAACGAAAAGACCAACAGACAAATTATAGTACACAAAACGCATGACCGGCAGAAAATTTACCGTTGCAATAAAAGTATCATTCTGGAAGTTTCCGAATGTCAGATTAATTTCAATTTCATTTATGGTGTTAGTGAAAAACGAAACATTTGCCAGTCACGTTGCTTGCTTTCGTAAAATTTTATTTTATTTTACCTGAATTTGAATAAATTTGTAGCTGAGTAAGGGTGTCGTTGATGGAAAACCCTTGCATGCTTCTGATAGAAAAAATCATTTAGGATGGAAATGAGCGCTTTTGTGAGGTTTATAGTGACATACAAAAATATTTTGATATTTACGTATTTAACGAAGGATATGAAATTTAAACTGGCGATTCTTTGACCCTCATAAAATTCCTTAATTGCACACCTCGCTGCTTAACAAAATATTTGATGTTCAGCACTGCATCAAGTATCCCTTTCACATTGATTACATAATATCCAGGGGGGATATTTAGTTCACTTCATTTAATATTAAAATAGTTCTTATATTTAATTTCTATATAATAACTTCGTACTTTATTTGGCTTTTTTAACTTTTTGATTCGAGCGTCACTGATGAGTAATTTGTAGACAAAGCACGCGTGTAGCGTACACTCCTGGTATCTATGATGAGTTTATTTAGTATCTATCAATACTATGTAATCGTTATTCTTAAACTATGTATATGTATACGGACATTATTTTTATACATTCGTTATCGGTTCTTTTCTTTATACAACTTGCACTAATGTGGAAATTGAGTACTGTTAAAAACAGTTAGTTGCTGTACTATGGAATGTTGTTTTCATTTTACATTTAAGCCTATCTTTTTATTTGCAAATTTGACCAAAAATAAATGACACATGACCTCTACTTGTTTTATGTTTGTAAACAAACAAATTCCAATCGGCAATTATTTTTATTTAAAATTTTGACGTACCCCTATCGTATTTACAACAAATAATTGACACTACGCACACATACATGTACAGAGAACAATATTAGTTGTGTGTTTGTTATGAATATAGAATGTTAATGATAGGGTGGTGTGTTTTGTTGCAACTTGAACTCTATCACCTTTTTTTTTCTTGACAAAAAATATTTAGGTTAGGGACTAGTTTCCGAGTTTCTAATTCATATAGGCACACATACATACATACATACATACATATACACATTAAAACAATGTATATAATATGATAACAAAATTAGATTACTACATTCTTCAACTTTATAGCCTATTGATTGAACAAAAGAATTTTAGTTTTTGTTCAAAATATCAAGCACCTTTGCTAATATACTGCTTATCTTTATATTTGTCTTTTATATGATTCTACTATATTTCTAGTTCATTTCTAAATAGTTTTACTGTATCTAATTGTTTGCCCTTGCTATTTGATACATATTGTGTATAAAAAACTGAAAAGAAAATGTAGCCCAGTAAGTGATTAAGTGCAAAATATGCATCATCAGAGATCTTATAAAATAGTCCTTTAATTTAGTCCTTCTTTTCGGATGATCTACAAAAAGATGTGTTCGTTCTATGTGACGTCATCAGGCATGGTCGCCTTTTTTCATGACGTCACAATAGGAAATTCAAAGGAAGCAAGATTATCACATAATTTTGTCTTTAATTATTCTGTTTGAAGAAAAAAAATAGCTTTTAATTTTGTCCTTTACTTTTACTATTCAGTATTTAAAGCTGAACACTGCCTTACTTTTTAAGTAAACAAGTAGGACGACAATTCTGGACCTTGTGGATTCTCGTGACAAAAGACATCGCTTTTGAGTGGTTTTGACAGTATTATTCCCGTATACATATTCATGTGTATGCTTTATTTAGTCAAAATATAGTTTACAAAGATATTTGTAAGACCATATATCGCCGTTTTCATTTTCTGCTGAACAATAAAATGATCAACAAAAAGGACAACAAATGGCATTTTATTTTATATCGGGAAAGTTTAAACTCAAAATTGCATATCTATATAATTGACTATACTTTCACAAATAAACACATGAATCAATCAATAAAAAGATAAAACATATCAATTAATTAAAGCAATCAATATACTATTCAATCAATCAAAAATATATCAAATAATCAACCTTTACATTCGGTTGACAGTTTTGACTTTTCCACTCTTTATACTACACTTCCACAAAATCTTATCAAACAAAGGTTTTCCTATCGAATTAAATGGTCGTTGATAAATCTGATAGCAAATTTATTTGCTGCAACTCATATAAAGCCTTTTTCAAATTAGAAAGGTAAATATGCTAGATATACTTACTGGAGGTGTGATGAGATGATTAAAGCCCTACATTTTCTCCTTGAGAACATTTATATAAAAATAAGGAGATGAGATATGATTGCCAATGAGACTACTGTCCACCAAATAAAGTGGATGCTTATGTACTTTTCGGCAATAAAGTTTATCGACAGGTTGTAGGTATTCCTCTGGGCACTAATTGTGCTCTTTAATAGCAGACTTGTTCCTTTACTGTTATGAATCACAGTTTATGGCTTTTTATACTTTTATAGGTACCCTGTATGAACTGATAACTCTTCGTCCAAACGATTTAATACTTAGAGGCTACTGTCTTATAAGCATGTAGAAAATATCAGAACAACTGTCATTTCTCATGCATTTCCTTATCTAGAAATACCCAGTAATTAAAATTGTGGCATTCAAATAAAATGGCAACTGTTATGCGCAAGAAAAGATACATGGCAAATAAGACAGATTTTATGCACATATGTCTATGACAGGAATCTTTAAGGCACTTTTATGTTCTCTGTTCTTTCTTGAATTGATAGGAGTTGTCTTGCCTAAAGGGTGTAACGCTAGACGGTATTATTTTTATATTTTTTTTAGATTCGTCTACCACAAAATGATAAACCAATAGTATATGTTGTAACTGTCCATCAATAAAATTCTAATCGGCAATATTTCATTAAATTATTTTGACACGTACATTTATCTCAATAATTGAACTGTTTAAGCATTTTATATTAGACATTTCACAATTAGTTGTTTTATTCAATGAATTGAACATGTTAATTTAGTTTGTATCTTTAAAATTTCACCATTTATCACTTGGTCCAGAGACTTGACAAAAATATCTTTAGTTTGTGAACTAGTTTCTGTTTACTAACAGTTAGGCCATTTAAAGTATATTATATTCAACGATTTATGAACTGATTTAATAATAGTTTACAAAGAGACTTATCATTGTTGATTTAATATAATAGAACGAATTTTATTTTGACGAAAATGAAACACCTTGGCAATATCAAACACTGCTATCAATTAATTTGATATCAATATACTAATAAATCAAATATCTTGAAAATTTTACATGTATCTTTGTTTCCCTTGTTGATGAACATTTTGTTAATAAACTGAAAGAAAAGTAGCCAGTAAGTGATTAAGTCAAAATATGCATCATCAGAGATCTTATAAAATAGTCCTTTAATTTAGTCCTTCTTTTCGGATGATCTACAAAAGATGTGTTCGTTCTATGTGACGTCATCAGGCATGGTCGCCTTTTTCATGACGTCACAATAGGAAATTCAAAGGAAGCAAGATTATCACATAATTTTGTCTTTAATTATTCTGTTTGAAGAAAACAAATAGCTTTTAATTTTGTCCTTTACTTTTACTATTCAGTATTTAAAGCTGAACACTGCCTTATTTTTAAGTAAACAAGTAGGACGACAATTCTGGACCTTGTGGATTCTCGTGACAAAAGACATCGCTTTTGAGTGGTTTTGACAGTATTATTCCGTATACATATTCATGTGTATGCTTTATTTAGTCAAAATATAGTTTACAAAGATATTTGTAAGACCATATATCGCCGTTTTCATTTTCTGCTGAACAATAAAATGATCAACAAAAAGGACAACAAATGGCATTTTATTTTATATCGGGAAAGTTTAAACTCAAAATTGCATATCTATATAATTGACTATACTTTCACAAATAAACACATGAATCAATCAATAAAAAGATAAAACATATCAATTAATTAAAGCAATCAATATACTATTCAATCAATCAAAAAATATATCAAATAATCAGTCAATAAATCTACAGAAAAAAGTAATCATGGACTTCATGCTTTTGAAGAGTATGTAAATTCGAGCTCAGTACCTCTTGAAGGAATGAGAGTATGACGTGTGACGCTGGTTTAAAATCTCAGTATTGACTTCCATAAGATCGAAGCCAAAATAGATGGTACATTTTAAAGATTTGAAACGTATAATATAAGGTATTAAAGTCGAGGCCCTATACAAATATAAGGATAGTTCAAAATTATACAGAGCGGCCCTGAGATTGTCCACAACTTGTCTGTGTGACAGTAAATAACGATATATGTGTATTGGTATAAAATGCCATACTTATTGTATCAAATATAAGAGTACAAACCTTTCATTCAATACATGTTCGTTACAATCCCCAGGTGAAAAAGCAAACATAATATGACGTCAACAAGTAGAATAACAAAACAGGTTGATTTGTTATGAGTCACAGCGTACAAGATAAGAGATGAATATATTAGCAATATCTATAAATACAACACCTTGCCTTTCTTTAATTCATTTTATGTAGATTTTAGATATCTATAAGGAACTTGGACATTTCGTTATCATGTATTCCTTGACGTTAGTGTTCGACACTATGCCTAATATTATGTTCTTTGTTATGCTATTCACAAAACAATGTTTGTTTTTTTTATAAACTTGAAAAATGTTTTGTCTTTAGAAACCCCATGCCAAAACACTTAAAAGATTAAAAGGGCGGTACCTTACTATGTATCACTTACGATAAATCAATCTTATATTAGTAGTTACATGGTGTGTTAGTGACCTTATACGATATATATGGGGTCAGTAAATTCCATATGGGGTGAGATCGAAGCTCGAATCCTCATACGGAATTTACTGACCCCATATATATGGTATTAGGTCACTAGCACACCGTGTAACGAATTTATCTTACCGACTATCTTCACATGTGGTATTCAGACTAGCGGCCTATCAAAGTGATTAAGTCTTCAATACTTAGTATTAAGAACCTACTTCCATTTGTTTATAAAAAAAAACAAATGCCAACAATAACAATTTGTAAGCTTTAAATTTGTTTTATGAATTTATTTCAATCGTTCATTATCAATTTCTTCGTCTGTTAAACCTTTCAGATTTCTTTTTTGTTTTGAAAGGGAAGTAACTCCTTACTAGCCCCATATGATAACTAACCCTATATAGTAACTAAACCCATATTTTTAGGACACCCTATAACAAATACATGTAGTCAACACGTGTAGTCCTTTAACCAATTATATCCCCATAAATCTATAGGAGGTAAGATAAAATATAATATCATCTAACCCGAATAATTCAGTCATTAAATTCTGCTGCTCTCAATGGCTACATTAATGCCTGAATTAATATAGACAATAAAAAAAATCGTTAATCAAGCATCCGGCCGAAATTTACCTATCTCGATAGCATGGACTACTGATTGGTCACCTCTTCCACAGGGCACCAATCAACAATATCCATGACCATGAAGAGTTTTTAATGTGTTAGGACTTCAGGCCCTTGTGAGTAGGAGAGATCAATTACGATAAAGTTCAATTGGCTTTTTATTCAAGAAAACATAGAGGTATTGCAAATTTTTGGAATTTATATTGAAAAATGTTTTGAATTCTGAAAACTATCAGTATAGTACAAATATGTTAATATGTACCCCATTAAGAATATTTGCCTGTTAATATTATATATAATCTGTTTTGTTGCTGCCTTTTTACACATACACATGTATGCTAACGGCTCTGGTCTGTCTGTGGCTTAAAATCTTAAAATTTAGTTGATTAAATCATAGTTACATATGATTGTCAAAATCAATTGCGTCAATTATAACAAAATCATGGTAATAAATTACTTTGCTCTTCATGACCCTTTAATTAGAATAAAAATATGTAATCTTGTGTTATAAAAGTGACTGAATTATTTGGGTTAAATATCATCTTAAATTATTCTTTTAAAAAAAATGCTTTTTATTTCAAAATTTGTTGTCTTTATTTTTCAATGCTATAATTTGCCCTTCACTTTTACTTTTCAGTGTTAAAAGCCGAAAGCTGCCTTACTCTTTGATAAAACAAATAGGGCGACATTTCTGGACCTTGATGACCCTAGTTATAAAAGACTCGTGGTTAAGTGGCTTTGACAGTATGATTCCCTAATTTTCAATGTAGTTTTTCTACTCCGAGTTTGTACATACTAAAATAATTTTAAATGTTCGTTTCTTTTGAATTAGTTAACAAAGAAATAAATCTTTCCGTTTTCTAAAACAACAATTTTGAACATCAAATACTTTTTCTTTAATGTCATCACATTTAGAAAACTAACGTCAATGCATACAGGCGAATGAAATTTCCAACTTTCTCATTAGACATTTGAAATCTATATAAAATATAAAATATAAGATATGATAAGGAATACTAACGTAAAGTGCTGTGTTTATAATTATGGATAGTATATTTATCTCTTACCTTGTACTCGATGACTTACAACATAGCATCCTGTTTAGTTATTCTACTTGGTGATGTCATTTTGTCTGGGTTTTTTTTTTTCACCTGGGGAATGAACGAACATGTAGTTAATAAAAGGTTGGTACTCTGATATTTGATACAATAGGTATGCACCTTATATTTATATACATTTGTCGTTATTTACTGTTACACGGACAAGTTTTTGAAAGTTTTTTTTTTAGGGCTGCTATGTATTATTTTGAAGTATTCTTATATTGTATAGGGCCTCGAATTTAAGAGCTTGCACGTTTTAAAATTGTTAACATTTACTATTTATACATTCTTTGATCTTATGAAAGTTATTACTGAGATTTTAAACCAGCTTTACATGTGACACTTTAATTCCTTCAAGAAGTATACTGATCACGATCGCGCGAATTTATATATTCTTCAAACGCCTAAAGTCCTCGATTATTTCATATTGTAGATAGATTGATTGACTAATGTTTGGTTGATTAATTGATTGATTGGTTAGAAAATTGATTGATTAGTATATTGATTGTATTGTTTGCTTGATGTTTTTTATTTATGTATTTATTGATTGATTGATTGATTTTTATTTTAAAAGTATAAATATATTGAATTTTTATTTTCATTCTTTTGCACAAATAAATGAAATGTCATTGTTTCATATTTGTTGATCATGTTAATGTTCAGCTGAAAGATGGAATAAACGGCGAAACATGTTCTTATAAAAGTCTTTGTAAAATATATTTTGACTAGATTATTCAACTTCATGAATACATGTATGTATACTTGAATTATTATGTCAAAAGCACTAAAACACAATACTTCTTTTATCACGATGATCCGCAAGGTTCAGAATTATCGCCCTACTTGTTTACTGAAAAAGTAAGACAGCTTTCGACTTGTAATACTAAAAAGTAAAATTATAGGTAAAAGTATAGAATTGAAAAATAAATACAAAAGATTTTGAAGTATCCATATATTTGTATACATAAGGCAATATTCGTCCTTAAATATTGAAAAGTAAAAGTATAGGACAACTTATAGCATAGCAAAATAAATACAATAATTTTGAAATTAAAAGCTATATTTTCAAACTGAATAATTTAAATCGATATCATATTAGATTGATTTACTGTTAGTGCTACATTTCAAGAACATTCTAATTTAATATTAAATATTAAAAGTATATGACATATTATATCATGAAAAATAACTACCAATAATTTTGAATTTAAAAGTTTTTTTCAAAATACTAATTTAAAATGATATTATATTAGATTGATTTACAGTACAGACATTAACCTTTTGAGTGTTTGACCATTGTTTTTTTTTTTTTTTTTTTTTTAGGACACGATTTTTTTTCAACTTTATAAAAAAAAAAGATTTTTTTTAATACCATTGGGAGGAACATAATATTCGGCATTCAACCTCCTCCCCTATTAAATCTGTGATACTATATATTATAATCTAAGATAGAGACACAAAAGTTGCATTATAATTCAAGACCAAAAAAAAATCGTGATTTTGGTTCATTCAGTCTTTTCTGAGATTGTACTTTTTTTTTTTTTTTTCATTTAAGTTATTGTGTAGTATGAATGATCCTTCAAACTTTCCATCTATATAAGATTTCAAAATCACGTTGAATTTTCCTGATATATATATATATATTCGGAGAATTGTTATGTTATCAAAACTTTAAACATAATTAATTTACAGAGACTCGGTAAGCGGAAATATACTTTTTTGTAATCATTGTAATTTTTATTCATTTTTTCTTTAATCTCCTGTCTATTTCTATCAAATTATTCACGTTGTTCACTAACATTTGTATGTTTACTAGCGATGTACAGTTTACTACTCATGTTCTTATACTGAAAAGACCTGCAGGTAGCGATGTACAGTTTACTACTCATGTTCTTATACTGAAAAGACCTGCAGGGATCTAAAAATGAGGAGAAAGATACCAAATGACATTCAAACTCATAAGTCGAAAATAAATTGACAACGCCATGGCTATAAAGAAAAAGACAAACAACATTACACAAAACACAAAAGAGGATTATATTAGATTAATTTTAAAAGTCGACATTTTAAATTTCCTATCCTTCTTCAAATACAATAAAATTAAAAATATTTGTATGTGATTATAAACCTTACAATGCACTTATTTACTTCCTAAATGATTCTTCTCTTGCATTGCAATTTATTTTCGAAGTATGCATGGGTTTTCCAGTCAACGACACCTTTATTCAGCTACCATTTCATTCAGTTAAAAAAAAAACAGCGAAAGCAAGGTGACTGCAAAAGTGTTGTTTATCAATAACCAAGACGAAATTGGAGATAAATCTGACATTCGGAAACAACCAGGTTGATACGTTTATTGCAACGGTAATCCCTAAATATTGAACGCAAATTTGCCGAGGACTTAAAAATCAATCGATAAAACCACCTGACTGTTTGAAATAAACCTGTCTGTAGATGGATTAACAAAAATTACTAGCTTTTTGATGGATACATAACTAAATTCGAGTAGTTACCAAAATATTGATGTGGTGTTATCTTGAAGATGACTGACTAGAAAGCCATATTCCTTAATATAAAACAAACCTGATAATTTTTGGGACAACTATTTTATATTTCATTGAGGGTGAGGTAGAAGGATAATCTGACATTATAACAACTCATAATGATTGTTTTTCAGAAATGGGAGTTCGACCCGGAAAATGTGAATGATCCACAGAAATTTAGCCAAAAACGTCTATTTATAGCAAATTTATTAAGGTCGCATCAGTTCTTATGAATTGTTAGATAAGAGACCCGAATATTGAGCCAAGAAACGAAGATATGAGCCAGTCATCCGAATTTTGATCCAAAATGCTAAGATCTGAATAAATCTTTCCGTTTTCAAAACAACAATTTTGAACATCAAATACTTTTTCTTTAATGTCATCACATTTAGAAAACTAACGTCAATGCATACAGGCGAATGAAACTTCCAACTTTCTCATTAGACATTTGAAATCTATATAAAATATAAAATATAAGATATGATAAGGAATACTAACGTAAAGTGCTGTGTTTATAATTATGGATAGTATATTTATCTCTTACCTTGTACTCGATGACTTACAACATAGCATCCTGTTTAGTTATTCTACTTGGTGATGTCATTTTGTCTGGGTTTTTTTTCACCTGGGAATGGACGAACATGTAGTTAATAAAGGTTGGTACTCTGATATTTGATACAATAGGTATGCACCTTATATTTATATACATTTAACGTTATTTACTGTTACACGGACAAGTTTTGCAAGTTTCTTTTAGGGCTGCTATGTATTATTTTGAAGTATTCTTATATTGTATAGGGCCTCGAATTTAAGACCTTGCACGTTTTAAAATTGTAAACATTTACTATTTATACATTCTTTGATCTTATGAAAGTTATTACTGAGATTTTAAACCAGCTTTACACGTGACACTTTAATTCCTTCAAAAGTATACTGATTACGATCGCGCGAATTTATATATTCTTCAAACGCCTAAAGTCCTCGATTATTTCATTTAGTAGATAGATTGATTGACTAATGTTTGTTTGATTAATTGATTGATTGGTTAGAAAATTGATTGATTAGTATATTGATTGTATTGTTTGCTTGATATTTTTATTTATGTATTTATTGATTGATTGATTGATTTTTATTTTAAAAGTATAAATATTTTCAATTTTTATTTTCATTCTTTTGCGCAAATAAATGAAATGTCATTGTTTCTCATATTTGTTGATCACGTTAATGTTCAGCTGAAAGATGGAATAAACGGCGATACATGTTCTTATAAAAGTCTTTGTAAAATATATTTTGACTAGATTATTCAACTTCATGAATACATGTATGTATACTTGAATTATTATGTCAAAAGCACTAAAACACATTACTTCTTTTATCACGATGATCCGCAAGTTTCAGAATTATCGCCCTACTTGTTTACTGAAAAAGTCAGACAGCTTTCGACTTGTAATACTAAAAAGTAAAATTATAGGAAAAAGTATAGAATTGAAAAATAAATACAAAGATTTTGAAGTATCCTTATATTTGTATACATAAGGCAATATTCGTCCTTAAATATTGAAAAGTAAAAGTATAGGACAACTTATAGCATAGCAAAATAAATACAATCATTTTGAAATTAAAAGCTATATTTTCAAACTGAATAATTTAAATCGATATCATATTAGATTGATTTACTGTTTGTGCTACATTTCAAGAACATTTTAATTTAATACTAAATATTAAAAGTATAGGACATATTATAGCATGAAAAATAAATACCAATAATTTTGAATTTAAAAGATTTTTTCAAAATAATAATTTAAAATGATATTATATTAGATTGATTTACTGTAAGTGCAATATCTTTTGTAAAGTACAGACATTAACCTTTTGAGTGTTTGACCATTTTTTTTTTTTTTTCAGGACACGATTTTTTTCAACTTTATAAAAAAGATTTTTTAATACCATTGGGAGGAACATAATATTCGGCATTCAACCTCCTCCCTATTAAATCTGTGATACTATATATTATAATCTAAGACAGATACACAAAAGTTGCATTATAATTCAAGACCGAAAAATAATCGTGATTTTGTTTCATTCTTTTCTGAGATTGTATTTTTTTTTTTTTTTTTCATTTAAGTTATTGTGTAGTATGAATGATCCTTCAAACTTTCCATCTATATAAGATTTCAAAATCACGTTGAATTTTCCTGATATATATATATATATATTCGGAGAATTGTTATGTTATCAAAACTTTAAACATAATTAATTTACAGAGACTCGGTAAGCGGAAATATACATTTTGTAATCATTGTAATTGTTATTCATTTTTCTTTAATCTCCTGTCTATTTCCATCAAATTATTCACGTTGTTCACTAACATTTGTATGTTTACTAGCGATGTACAGTTTACTACTCATGTTCTTATACTGAAAAGACCTGCAGGGATCTAAAAATGAGGAGAAAGATACCAAATGACATTCAAACTCATAAGTCGAAAATAAATTGACAACGCCATGGCTATAAAGAAAAACACAAACAACATTACACAAAACACAAAATAGGATTATATTAGACTAATTTTTGAAAGTCGACATTTTAAATTTCCTATCCTTCTTCAAATACAATAAAATTAAAAATATTTGTATGTGATTATAAACCTTACAATGCACTTTTCACTTCCTAAATGATTCTTCTCTTGCATTGCAATTTATTTTCGAAGTATGCATGGGTTTTCCAGTCAACTGACATTATAACAACTCATAATGATTGTTTTTCAGAAATGGGAGTTCGACCCTGAAAATGTGAATGATCCACAGAAATTTAGCCAAAACGTCTATTTATAGCAAATTTATTAAGGTCGCATCAGTTCTTATGAATTGTTAGATAAGAGACCCGAATATTGAGCCAAGAAACGAAGATATGAGCCAGTCATCCTGAATTTTGATCCAAAATGCTAAGATCTGAACAGAGATCCCCGGACGTTTGCCAAAATGTCCTTTGATAAGTCGGAGAACAGATGCGGATCCAGGATTTTAAAAAGAATGGCCCCTTAACTAAACAACATTAGGAGTAGAACATGTATAGATACATTATCTATATATGTAGATTAATTAATAAGGGGCTGGGCCCCCTACCTCAATTAAATCCGTTTGTTGGAAAAACCAACAATTCTTTCCATACGTGTCTCACATTTTAAAACGTCAATGTTTGGAGAAATTGTATTCCAACTAAACACTTGATGACGGATAAGAACAATCGATTGTTTGTTTTTTCTGTCGGTCATTTTAAGGTATAAATGATTTTCCACACAAATTAAAATGTACATTTTAAGTTTCCAAGAGTATTGATTTATTTATATATTGATATATAATTAATAAATTGATTATATTTGCCTAACGTCCAGTATCATATTTTCATAAGCCTCAAATAACAAAAACGCGTCTATTCATATTAAAAATAGCGTATTGATAATTGACTTGCTTAACTATCATTTATAAAAAATCATATACATTGTCTTGAATTTACCAGTTACGTTTTACTGGCCTAACCCAGTTAGTTTTACATTCTTTTCTCAAGCGTAAAAAAATCTATCAGGCGCTGAAACTTTAGTCTCTAAACCAATCTAACAAATGGTGAAACTCTTAAAAATACATGACTGTGGGTTTCATCATATAGTGGTAGACGTATTTGTTAATAATATAAAAAGTAATGCCGTTTGACGTTATACCCTTTAGACAAGACAACTCCGATCCATTCAATAAAAAGTGCATTTCCTGTTATAGACATTTATACTCGGTTTTCAAATCATAACTGTTGCGATAGACCCGTTTGGACAAAGAACCATCAATTCATACAGGACACCTGTAGTATGTATAATTTGTTTTCACTGGACGTTGCGCTGAGAAATTTAAAAGGCGTTAAATGGAGTGTTTAATACAAGTAGGTTCACCCTACCACATGTTCATGTACATGTGCCTCTTTAGAATGAGGAACCTCGTTAATGTTTACTGATGACATAAGTTTATGTGTTTTCTCATTGTGGTTCATTTAATTGTTTATTGGACAGCTCTGTGGTAGTCTTTATTTATTCGCTACTTGTCTGGATTCAGGGCGATTAATGTGACCTCATTATATTGTACAGATACCATTCTTCTTTTGAGGACCGTATGCTGAACTTTAAATGCCTCTTTTTCATGTTTCGTGGGATATATCATTGATTGATTGTAATTTGTGTTTGTTTTTGTTTCGTTTTATTGTTTTTGTTTTTTTTCGTTTTTCAATTGTTCTTTCTTGTTTGTTTATATTTTTGTTTTGGGGAGGGGGGAGTGGTCATTGAAACCTTGATCAGGTTTCCCCTATATCTCCTGTTATTTATAATCAATTTCTTAAATACCTTTTAACATTGTTGTATAAAATTGCACAGCATATTTTCAATTGTTATAAAAAGTAGAAATGATAATTATGGTATTAAAGGGTGTTTTACAATGAAATTGCTGGATTTGATGTTTCTAAATTGTGAAAAATGTATGTAAAACATGTGCTTAGTAAGTGATTATAATCATGTTTTATATCCTAAATGATTCTTCTCTTGCATTGCAATTTATTTTCGAAGTATGCATGGGTTTTCCAGTCAACGACACCTTTATTCAGCTACCATTTCATTCAGTTAAAAAAAAAACAGCGAAAGCAAGGTGACTGCAAAAGTGTTGTTTATCAATAACCAAGACGAAATTGGAGATAAATCTGACATTCGGAAACAACCAGGTTGATACGTTTATTGCAACGGTAATCCCTAAATATTGAACGCAAATTTGCCGAGGACTTAAAAATCAATCGATAAAACCACCTGACTGTTTGAAATAAACCTGTCTGTAGATGGATTAACAAAAATTACTAGCTTTTTGATGGATACATAACTAAATTCGAGTAGTTACCAAAATATTGATGTGGTGTTATCTTGAAGATGACTGACTAGAAAGCCATATTCCTTAATATAAAACAAACCTGATAATTTTTGGGACAACTATTTTATATTTCATTGAGGGTGAGGTAGAAGGATAATCTGACATTATAACAACTCATAATGATTGTTTTTCAGAAATGGGAGTTCGACCCGGAAAATGTGAATGATCCACAGAAATTTAGCCAAAAACGTCTATTTATAGCAAATTTATTAAGGTCGCATCAGTTCTTATGAATTGTTAGATAAGAGACCCGAATATTGAGCCAAGAAACGAAGATATGAGCCAGTCATCCCGAATTTTGAACCAAAATGCTACGATCTGAACAGAGATCCCCGGACGTTTGCCAAAATGTCCTTTGATAAGTCGGAGAACAGATGCGGATCCAGGATTTTAAAAAGAATGGCCCCTTAACTAAACAACATTAGGAGTAGAACATGTATAGATACATTATCTATATATGTAGATTAATTAATAAGGGGCTGGGCCCCCTACCTCAATTAAATCCGTTTGTTGGAAAAACCAACAATTCTTTCCATACGTGTCTCACATTTTAAAACGTCAATGTTTGGAGAAATTGTATTCCAACTAAACACTTGATGACGGATAAGAACAATCGATTGTTTGTTTTTTCTGTCGGTCATTTTAAGGTATAAATGATTTTCCACACAAATTAAAATGTACATTTTAAGTTTCCAAGAGTATTGATTTATTTATATATTGATATATAATTAATAAATTGATTATATTTGCCTAACGTCCAGTATCATATTTTCATAAGCCTCAAATAACAAAAACGCGTCTATTCATATTAAAAATAGCGTATTGATAATTGACTTGCTTAACTATCATTTATAAAAAATCATATACATTGTCTTGAATTTACCAGTTACGTTTTACTGGCCTAACCCAGTTAGTTTTACATTCTTTTCTCAAGCGTAAAAAAATCTATCAGGCGCTGAAACTTTAGTCTCTAAACCAATCTAACAAATGGTGAAACTCTTAAAAATACATGACTGTGGGTTTCATCATATAGTGGTAGACGTATTTGTTAATAATATAAAAAGTAATGCCGTTTGACGTTATACCCTTTAGACAAGACAACTCCGATCCATTCAATAAAAAGTGCATTTCCTGTTATAGACATTTATACTCGGTTTTCAAATCATAACTGTTGCGATAGACCCGTTTGGACAAAGAACCATCAATTCATACAGGACACCTGTAGTATGTATAATTTGTTTTCACTGGACGTTGCGCTGAGAAATTTAAAAGGCGTTAAATGGAGTGTTTAATACAAGTAGGTTCACCCTACCACATGTTCATGTACATGTGCCTCTTTAGAATGAGGAACCTCGTTAATGTTTACTGATGACATAAGTTTATGTGTTTTCTCATTGTGGTTCATTTAATTGTTTATTGGACAGCTCTGTGGTAGTCTTTATTTATTCGCTACTTGTCTGGATTCAGGGCGATTAATGTGACCTCATTATATTGTACAGATACCATTCTTCTTTTGAGGACCGTATGCTGAACTTTAAATGCCTCTTTTTCATGTTTCGTGGGATATATCATTGATTGATTGTAATTTGTGTTTGTTTTGTTTCGTTTTATTGTTTTTGTTTTTTCGTTTTTCAATTGTTCTTTCTTGTTTGTTTATATTTTTGTTTTGGGGAGGGGTGGTCATTGAAACCTTGATCAGGTTTCCCCTATATCTCCTGTTATTTATAATCAATTTCTTAAATACCTTTTAACATTGTTGTATAAAATTGCACAGTATATTTTCAATTGTTATTAAAAGTAGAAATGATAATTATGGTATTAAAGGGGTGTTTTACAATGAAATTGCTGGATTTGATGTTTCTAAATTGTGAAAAATGTATGTAAAACATGTGCTTAGTAAGTGATTATAATCATGTTTTATACTAGCAATCCAAAACAAGAATTTCTAAAATGAGTCACGACTGGATGCCCGAAACACATTAATCAGTTTGTCAGGATTTGTGAGTGAAATCAATTTAACGTCGAATTTTGAAACCATTTTTTTTTTTTTTTTTACAGATGAAGTTAAAGTGAATATTGATAACTTCAAGACTCTGCTAACTTCAAAATGACTAAAACAAATCAATATAAAACATTATAAAAAAACAAGCTTTTAAACACCCCAATATGCCAAAATTTAAAATAATTCAAACGAAAAACCAACGGCCTGGTTTAAGTACAAGACATGTCTCTATTCTTCAATACACTGGATAATCTGTACATGTTGTCAACACATACGGATTAGGTTCCTCTGTTTGTCTCTAGTTTAATAATGTTCATTTTGCCACTTCGAATAAATCAACACTTACAATGCTATACGTAGGACTCTCAGTAATGTATGAGAAATAAGTATATTCTCACTTAAATGATCAGCTAAATAAATTCTAATACGAGCCTCGTATTAGACCCATAAAATGAAGCAAAACAACAATATTTTTGTTTGCAAAAATGAAATGAAAACGATATGAAAAATAGAAGGAAGATACTGAATTTCCATTGAAGGAGTAGGCGCGCGAGTATGTTCTAAGAATCTTTAATTTAACGTGCACAAACCAGGATAACATATTATGAATCTTTGGACTATCCAAATAACTTTTGCTTTGTTCTATAATCTAGAATCATAATAATTCCACTTAAATAGAATATGATATTGTTTCAAAGGTAATAACTAGAATCAACGTTGCTTTCGTATCGGTAAAGACTAGATAGATACATTATTTTTGGAATTAGTAAGGGAGCAATCTTTTGATTTTTATTGTTTGACATTGGACAAATTTGAAAAAATCCGTAATCTACTATTTGGTGTAAAATGTCACGTCTGAAAGTTTTGTCATGAAGGATATGTGATATAGGCCATCGTATTAAAGCATGATATATGCTACTAACTTTTTATAAAATTGTAAAATGTTCTGTCTGAGTAATCGCTAACAAGATATTGCCAAAACAATCGATATTTCCCGAGAAATATGAAGTATCAGTCATTTTTTTAAAACAGGTTTACTAGTAATTTTTGGGGCCCTTTATAGCTTACTGTTCGGTGTGAGCCAAGGTTCCGTGTTGAAGACCGTACTTTGACCTATAATGGTTTACTTTTATAAATTTTGACTTGGATGGAGAGTTGTCTCATTAGCACTCATACCACATCTTCTTATATCTATTATTTTATTGGTAACAAAATAAACATAACTTAATTGTATGGGTTTGCATGTATATTCTTAACATAAAATATTTGGGGCAAACTAATGTTTATTTATTAGAAATTTTCTAGAACCAAGTACAAAATGTTCAAAAATATTTTAAAAAACAGGATTGTGAAAAAACTACTTAGTACTAAATTCGTGCACAAAAAACTAAATTGTTTTGTTATAAATTAGGCCGTTAGTTTTCTCATTTGAATTGTTTCATATTTTTAGGTCGGGGCGTTTAATAGTCAACTATATGGTATGGTTCTTTTTCATTGTTGAAGACCGTAAGGTTGCCTATAATTGTTTACATCCACTGTATTTGAACTCGGGTGGATAGTTGTCTCATTGGCAATCATACCACATTTCCTCATTCTTATCAACATATACTTAATTGAAGTGTAATGAGATAATTAAAGGGGCATTATATGTCAAATCAATGTTCCCCGATTTGACTCAATTCTCATACGCAATTTTTTTTAACATACTAAAACGTTGATCCAAATTGCAAAAACTCCAAAAGAAAACAATTTACAATGCATGGACTCGTTATATATAATGGATCAGCATTGTGTGTGCATTTTAGACTAGATGCCATCTAATTAACCATAGAGAAGACCTCCTAAGAATGCCGACCAATAATGCCCCTTTAATAGCAAACTTGTTCATGTATCGTTTTGAATTACAGATTATGGCTAAACCTAGTAAAGATGCTTATAAATTTCATTTAAATGATCATTTAACTTATCGATTCACCACCTTCCGTGACCTTGAAGATATTTTTTCGTTGAATATTCAAGTATTCTCTAAATTTACTGCTGGTATTTACCATGATTAACTTAATATAAAACAATCTAATATACACAGCAATAACCGATCTTTAATAGATTTAGATATATCACCGGGTTTGTACTTACATGAGCAAAAGAACGTATGCAACATGTGGAGCAGGATCTGCTTACCCTTCCCGGGCACTTGCTATCAACCCCGATTTTACGAGGGGATCGTGTTGCTCAGTCTTTAGTTTTCTATGTTGTGTTTTGTATACTGTTGGTTGTCTTTTTGTCTTTTCTCTTTTTTTTTCCATGGTTTTCTGAGTTTATTTTCGACATATGAGTTTGCATGTCTCTTTCACACAGGAAACAAATGCCAAATCTTACGTCATCAGGAACTATTTTTCGTTTCAAATTGTAAATGTTCTTTTTTACTGTGATGTTCCTTTGACCTCATCTTACAGTGTTGATATATCCCAACTCGTTTGCTATGCCCATGTTTGTAGTGACGTTATAGATTTCAACGAACGTTATTTATGTAAATTATTTCGTCAAGGATATAATAACCATAATTTAATTAATACCTTTACTTTATTTTGTAGACATTAACATTTGTTTTGGTAGTTTGACCTACCTAAACAAATTACTCATGGGATATCATATCCTAATTTTTTCAGTTTTGTTGATTTTTAAAACCCGTACGTACATGGAGTTTAGAGATACGGTCATCCCTAGATTTATCAAGTCTTGCTTTAAGAACCGTTTTAATGCGAGGCGTCGGTTTAGCGGGATGTAGAAATACAAAGCCACATTTGGTAGGATAGGGAAACTTATTCCGATGCCTAGTGAAAAGAGTGCCGCGCCCTCTATACACTAAAAACCCTAGGCCATGCAACAACTCTCATGAGGGGGCTGTTGAAGGGACATACCCTCATTTCCCATTGGCAGTCCAAATATTTACCTTCGTCCCGGCGGTCGATCTACTTTGCAGAACCTACCTCTTGTATTAATTGTTGATACGTTCTCGTCTTGAAGATATAAAAGTACTTCCCACTGAATGTTAATCAACAACAAACAATACATCCATTAGATTAAAAACCTGTTTGTGAATCAAAATCAGAAAATAAGTTTCCAACCCCATGTTGGTTTCAAATTCCAAATAAGGATATTAGATTACACTTAAAAAAATTAAAAATGTTTCAAAGGAATCTTTTTCATAAGATGCATGTATATGAAAGAAATTCGTCATAGATACCAGCATTGAATTTTTGTACGCCAGACACGAGTTTCGTCTTCAAAAGACACATCAATGACGCTCGACTCAAAAAAGTTAAAAAGGAAAAAAAAAACGTACGAAGTTGAAGAGCATTGATCATTGCAAACAAAACGATTTTGCCTTTAAAAATTGATTCTGATCACACATAGATAGCACTTTTAGATATTCTTCTTAACCTCAGAATATATTTTTAGTTATTTATAAACAATTTTTGTTAGTGTTTCCAACCAGGGTCTTCACTTCATACATAAAAAACGTTTTTATTTATATACACCACAACTAGTTTCAGCTCAAGATTTGATAATTTCATTAATTATAATTATATGAAGTCTTACAGTACGTACAAAAGTCCGTTGAGTCCCCATAGTGTTACATTTACGCCGTTATATTTTATAATTAATCAATATAACCTTTAAATGTGCGATATAATATCTGTGTATAGATATAAGAAGATGTGGTATGAGTGCCAATGAGACAACTCTCCATCCAAGTCAAAATTTATAAAAGTAAACCATTATAGGTCAAAGTACGGTCTTCAACACGGAGCCTTGGCTCACACCGAACAGTAAGCTATAAAGGGCCCCAAAAATTACTAGTGTAAAACCATTCAAACGGGAAAACCAACGGTCTAATCTATATAAAAAACGAGAAACGAGAAACACTTATGAACCACATCAACAAACGACAACTACTGAACAGTGTCCAATATATTCTTTACATTAAATGTTATGTACGAAATCTGGATAAGGCCATATTGGAAAAAAATCATGTGGTAATTATGTACGGCTTCCGTACTTATAATTATGTACCAGACAAAAGAAAGAAAATAACAAAAATACCGAACTCAAAGAAAAATTCAAAACGCAAAGTCCTTATCAAATTGCAAAATCAAAAGCTCAAACACATCAAACGAATGGAAAACAACTGTCATATTCCTGAATTGGTACAGGCATTTCCTTATAACACCCTAGAGCTTATTTCTTCTGTCGTTATAATACTTTGATTCATACTTTCGTAATTTACCTTTAGTTGTTTCAAAAACAAGACCAGATGCTTCGGCAAAGTACGCGTCTCTTGGTAATGTATTTATTAGCCGCTTTTCAAACTCAGTCTAAGTAAAATATGTCCCGAATGAATATTAAACGCGAACTGAACTTTACAAAATACTGGTAATCTATGATTAAATGACATGCATAAATCTTTCAAAACTCTATTGTTTCAGGGTACAAATTAATAAAGAAGAGATAATTGATAAAACCTATACTGTGGATGCAATATGGATACAACAAAGATAATTGACACAACACTTTTGATGTGTACTGGGAATGAGTTGATCAGAAGTGAGTTTGATGACCACTACTTTCGTATTATTCATTTCAAAGGACCAGTACGCGCCACTGTATCTGTGGAACACGAACAAACAATCGTTAAGAAATACAAACTTCCTGAAAGGTTAAGAGGTCAGATATTTTTTGAAAAACCATTATGCATTGGATATAGTTTTCCAGTATATGTATTTCAGTATCGGTTGGGAGTCGAATGGACTAGTACTGATGTCATGTTAATGATTTTCAACTCAGAAAATGAAACATTTCATTTTGTTGATTGTCATGTATGTACCTTTGATTGGTGGAGACATATCAACCCTTTAAAAGAACCATTAGAATGCTTGATATCTCCAGATTTAGACATGTTTCTATTCAGATGTCCTATGGAAGCATCGCCTAGATATTGTTATGTTTGGTATTCAATATCAGAACAGTCGATGACTGAAGATAGAACATATGATTCGATTATCCCAGACAGAGATGGGGTAAATCTTGTGTTTCTCAGTTATTTCACTAATACATTGGAATTCGAATCGTTCACTTGTATGCTTAAAACATTTGTATTCCAAAAACATGAAAAGGGGTTATAATGTGACAAATAACAAAGTAAGGTGGTATAGACAATCCGATATAAAATTTCCAGATATACATTGCAAATCTTATCACGGAAACAACAGTTGCAAACTAATTGCAAGTCGTAGTAAAGATGTATTAGCATATTGCTTCATTACTGGAGACAAAAACACCAATAGTATTGTGAATATAATTATATGTTCCTCTAAGGACATGTCGCCTTTACTGAAGGATGAAAAGTGTTTAAGTCAAAACGTAGAAACTATTGTGCCTATTTTCTCTCTGTGCGATTCAGAATTACAAATCTGGAATCCGAATTTTTCAATAAAATATTCTTCCTTTCAAGTTCCTCGCCTAAACTTGATGGTAATATGTCGAGCAGCGATTCTGAGGACTTGCTCTCCATCTAGTATAGTAGACTTGCCCTTACCAACAACATTACAAGAATATTTAAAATTTAACTAATTCTGGATGAACACATGTTTTAAGAATATCTTACTCTTGCATTATCATTAGGTAATTGTTTCAATAAACCAACATGTTTTGAAAATACATATTTTGTGTAAAATTTAACAAGTTATGTCTTAAGATGTACTATAAAATACCTTTTTCAATCTGTAAATAGTTGTAATGGAACAAGAAATCTCTCTATAGGTTTGCATAAATTTTCAGATGACAAAAGAAATGTCATGGTTTTATTCACGTTTTGTCAGTTGTATAAATGTTTATAACGTATATATAAAGATAAGGAGATGTGGTATGATTGCCAATGACACAATTATCCACCAAAGTTCAAATGAAGTGGATGTAAGCAATTATAGGCAGCTGTAAGGCCTTCAACAATGAGAAAACCCCCATACCGTATAGTCGGCTATAAAAGACCCCGACATGACAATTATGAAACAATTCAATTGAGAAAACTAACGGCCTAAATTATAAGAAAACAGTTTGCGAAAAACAAATATGACAGACATGAACCAACGACAACCACTGAATATATGCTTACATTTCCGTCTCACATCCAAGAATACACACACATACTTACATAGTGATATTGAAAGACATATAGATATGTATGAAGGTATTAACTCTTCGATAAATTCTTAAACATGTTCCTTGTCTATAGAGTGTCTTTATGTCATTTTGTTTTTCGTATTTGACATAGTTGTTTGTTTCGTGTTATAGGTATTAAGATTATAACACAATGTTGACTACTGTACCCCAATTTTTGACATTTATACTTATTATGTCTGTTTGTTTTGTTCACCGATTATTGTCAATATAACGGAAATCTATGCGACTGTCATACTAATGAGAGGCTTAGCTAGCTATAAAACCATGTTTAATCCACCATTTTCTACATCAGGAAATGCCTGTACCAAGTCAGAATGTGACAGTTGTTTCACTCGTTTGATTTGTTTGAGCTTTTAATTTTACCATTTGATAAGTGACATTAAAAGACATATAGATATGTATATAGGTATAAACTCTTCAATAGATACTTAATCATTTATATACATAAAATCACATTCCCTCAGTTAAGTACTTTTTCGTCTGATATCTATTTAAATAACTATTGTAGCGCCTACCGACTATCAAACCTTCGTTTTCAAAATCATGTGGGGAATAAACAGATTGTATAGCCGTCACTTCAATCTTGGTATCTAAGATAAGTCTATTTCAAATCTTTTTCCAAACTAAACGTCTTAAATAGTTGTCTAATTGGCAATCATACCATATTTCCTTATTTTTATAGGGGGTTGAACGTTAACAAACATGTTTAAACCTATCTCAAGCTAAATGTGTCTGTCCCAAGTCAGGAATCTGTTATTCAGTGGTTGTCGTTGGTTGCTGTTTGTTATATTTGTTTTCCGTTTATTGTTTTAGAAAACGGACGAGACATTCTTTGACATAACCCTGGTTCATCAACTTTCTGACAAACCCTTGACCCTACTAAACAGCCAAATTAAACAGATTGTCAAGCCTTCGAAATCAAACATATATCAGGAAACCTAAAGACTGGACAGAAAATATTCCATAAATCATTTCACGAAAACCTTAAGGCTGGACAGAAAACATTCTACAATACATTCCGCAAAAATATTAAAGACTGGACAGAAACCTTACACAAAACATTCGGCAAAAATAGCATAGATCGCAAAACACTATGCGAAAAACAAGACACTGATCAACGCAAGATCAACAGAAAGGGAATGAACCCATAAACTCTGGTAGGGGTTAAGTTCTTGATCCACCAGGGGCATCCCCGTTTTCCTCACGACAAGTAAAACTGTGATGAACATTCGCATGCGTTGATACGAAGGAAAGGAGAAGAGAATAATGTGCGACACAAAAATGTCAGAACCAAACCATGACGGTGTTTGTTTAATTGGTACAGAGATGACTTCAACTTAACCATAAAGAATCTTGGTTCAACAGTTTACTTGTAAGTAGCAACCTTTTATATACATATAAAGTACAAGTATATGTTTAAATGCTTTTTTCTCCCCTCTGTTTGGTTTTTTGTTTGCTCCTAACATTCTATCCAAATTGCCGCGTACAAGTCATTCTTGTCACGTTTATTATATCTGAGCCAGATTAATTATGCTAGAAACCCAGTTAGGAAAGGGTCGGGGTGTAGTTGATTGCCAAACATGTCAAAACTATGAAGCATATCAACACTTTTTGTGAAACATTCTCCCTGGCAATGGCTGCACTGTTGTTTGGTTTCCTTTCTGGTATAGCAGTGGTTTTGTTCCTGACGGCATTTTCAAAACATTTTTCCAAAGCAGTATTGAATATTTGACCTGAAAAAAAGAAAAGAAAATTCAATCAGTTACTTCTCAAATGGATGCATAATGAGTTTTCATTTGTGTTAAAAGGAGAAGATTTCACATGAATTGAAAAACCTATATGTTGATTGCGTTTTGTGTTTGATACATAAACAGTTTGACATTGAATAAATCTACTCAAATATTGTATTTGTTTGTCGAATTACACAGTGTCGTTCATTCGCTTCACGTCTAATGTGTTAACATGTAATACCAACTATACATATAAATCACTAAAGGTCTTAATAACCTAACAATTCAACCGAATAAACAGGCAAAATACATTTACTGTCTTATTGAAACTAGTATCATTTGAATTTTCTATAGCGCTACTGCATGCAGCATGCGTGATAACAATGATAGACCATGAAAGGAAGGATAGTATTTACAAATATGAAAGGTGCATATAAATGATACAAATTCCTATGCATCAACCAATTTCCTTGTTCAAAAGGGGTATGAAAGGGCAACTATGTTCATTAATAAAATTGCACTGCACCAAACTTTATTCATAACTCGTTACTTCAAATAGCGTAACTTAGAACTAGCTTCCATTAACTGCAAATTAACTTTGATCTGTGATCTTTTGTTTCTAGTTTTGTGATATGTATTATGTACTGTGTCGATCTGATGAGTTAAGCCCTTTCCAGCTGCTTTTTACAGTTTGTTTTTATAGTTTGTGTAGTTACATTTGTACATCATTGTCTCATGTTAGACGAGCGTGAACGCTCACCAGCATGTTTAACACCACCACATTATTTATGTGTATGTCCCAAGCCAAGAGCCTGTAATTAATTGGTTGTCGGTGTTTGCTGTCTGCTATGTTGTTTTCGTTTATTGTTTTAGTATAGTATAGTGTATATTAGAAGAGGCCGTTAGGTTTTTCATGCGAAATGTTCCATATTTCTCCATGCAAGGGCCTTTTATAGCTTACAATACGGTATGGGTTTGCTCTTTTGTTACATGTGTGTAAATTATGAGTAATGTTTGTACATAAAGCCTCACCATTACAACATTCATATTGTATGGCATCATGATGTTTGTTATATATCATATCCCCACAACATCCTTGGAATGGTATCGTATAAATGTTGATATCATGGCAGCAGCCTTCGTGTGATATATTATACATCTCGTTATTACAGCAACCGTTTACTGATCTGTTGTATACGTTTCCGTGACAACATCCCTGTATATTTCTGACATAACTTTCCATCAAACATCGCATTTTAGTTGCTCCTAGAATAGAAAAAGCAAAGAAGGCCTTATGCTTTCGTATGGCACATGCTTCATTTAATAAAAAAAACAAAAGGTTTACTGAAATGACAATTCGAAAAGGTGATGTGTTACAAAGGATTATTTGTTCCATTCAAAATATACCTGAACCAAAGAAAAACGGTATCATACAAAGGTTTATTGTTCCATATGCATTCAAAGACCTTCAAAATTTATCTGAACCAAAGAAAAAACGGTATGTATCATACAAGGGATTATTTGTTCCATTCAAAGACCTTCAAAATATACCTGAACCAAAGAAAAAAACGGTATCATACAAAGGATTGTGTGTTTCATTCAAAGACCTTAAAATATACCTGAACCAACGAAAAAACGATATCATACAAAGGATTGTGTGTTCCACTCAAATACTTCAAAATATACCTGAACCAAAGAAAAAACGGTATCATACAAAGGATTATGTGTTCCATTCAAAGACTTCAAAATATACCTGAACCAAAGAAAAAACGGTATTTTACAAAGGATTATGTGTTCCATTCAAAAATCTTCAAAATATACCTGAACCAAAGAAAAAAGGTATCATACAAAGGATTATGTGTTCCATTCAAAGACCTTCAAAATATACCTGAACCAAAGAAAAAACGGTATTATACATAGGATTATGTGTTCCATTCAAAGACCTTCAAAATATACCTGGACCAAAGAAAAACGGTATTTTACAAAGGATTATGTGTTCCATTCAAAATCTTCAAAATATACCTGAACCAAAGAAAAAGGTATCATACAAAGGATTATGTGTTCCATTCAAAGACCTTCAAAATATACCTGAACCAAAGAAAAACGGTATTATACATAGGATTATGTGTTCCATTCAAAGAACTTCAAAATATACCTGAACCAAAGAAAACGGTATCATACAAAGGTTTATTGTTCCATATGCATTCAAAGACCTTCAAAATTTATCTGAACCAAAGAAAAAACGGTATGTATCATACAAGGGATTATTTGTTCCATTCAAAGACCTTCAAAATATACCTGAACCAAAGAAAAAAACGGTATCATACAAAGGATTGTGTGTTTCATTCAAAGACCTTCAAAATATACCTGAACCAACGAAAAAACGATATCATACAAAGGATTGTGTGTTCCACTCAAATACTTCAAAATATACCTGAACCAAAGAAAAAACGGTATCATACAAAGGATTATGTGTTCCATTCAAAGACTTCAAAATATACCTGAACCAAAGAAAAAACGGTATTTTACAAAGGATTATGTGTTCCATTCAAAAATCTTCAAAATATACCTGAACCAAAGAAAAAAGGTATCATACAAAGGATTATGTGTTCCATTCAAAGACCTTCAAAATATACCTGAACCAAAGAAAAAACGGTATTATACATAGGATTATGTGTTCCATTCAAAGAACTTCAAAATATACCTGGACCAAAGAAAAAACGGTATCATACAAAGGATTGTGTGTTCCATTCAAAGACTTCAAAATATACCTGAACCAAAGAAAAAACGATATCATACAAAGGATTGTGTGTTTCATTCAAAGACTTTCAAAATATACCTGAACCAAAGAAAAAACGATATCATACAAAGGATTGTGTGTTTCATTCAAAGACTTCAAAATATACCTGAACCAAAGAAAAATCAGTATTATACAAAGGATTATGTGTTCCATTCAAAGACCTTCAAAATATACCTGAACCAAGGAAAAAACGGTATCATACAAAGGATTATGTGTACCATTCAAAGACTTCAAAATATACCTGAACCAAAGAAAAACGGTATTATACAAAGGATTATGTGTTCCATTCAAAGACCTTCAAAATATACCTGAACCAAAGAAAATACGGCACTATTATTTTTGAATTATTTATAGATATTTCGATATTGATAACGACATTATTTATAACTACATTTACTATGTCATAGACCACTTTCGAGTCATGTCCTTCACAGGAAAAGTTCGGCAATTATGCGCGCTTCATGACTTCATTTACAAGAAAGAGGGAATTGTCTGTATCCCTGCACTATTCAAGTTCATCAAGCGTCTTCGTTATCGTCATTATGCAAGATAAACTAGAAATAATGACTGCTCCGTGGGTACTTAATCACAATTACATAATGACAGCAGTGCTGATTACCAAATATAAGAATTTAATTTTCCTAATAATTCGTGCAATATAACATCCTTTTTTTCAACCGCTCGCTCAACATGGGGAGGAAGTGACGATTCCCCTAAACGGACGAATGATGTTCACTAAAACTATACTTTTGACGGAAATGCAACGAACTCGAAAGTTGAGTATTCTATGAGGAGATTATTAATTGTAAACTAGCAGAAAGATTTTAACTCTGTGTGTTCACAACGGAACGTTATATGCAAAACATTTTCTAATAATTCTTATATGATTTGTCTATCTACAAATACTTGAATTGGATTGGTCCGTTAGCATTTTTCCCTTAGTTTACACTTCGATAGAAGATGTTGCCGAAACAATTTTCGTAACCATCATTGTGATCAATGCATGCGCGATACAGATGCATGGGGTACAAGCACATTGAGATTGAAAAAACAAATACTGTAAACCAACTAATTTTCGCGAGCGATTTATTTTCGCGACTTTCGCGAGTAGAAAAATAACGCGAATATGTAAAACTTGGATTTTTCCTTATTTATCTACATCAGGTAAATTTGAGAATCGCGAAATTAAATAGCCGCAAAATGGACTAGAAAGGGCTAAACGCGAAAAAAAGTATCCGCGAAAATAAGTTGATTTACAGTACATAACTGTTATTTCCATTCTAATGATTAACAAAAAGAGATAATGCATTAAAGCTTGGAAAATGTATAAATTTACAATAAAAGAAAATTCCGTGAAATTTCATGAATTAGCTTGGCGCATTAACTTCATCGGAAAATTGACGTCATACGAATGAAAACGTCCAATATGATGATTATTCCGTTTCTTGTACGCGTTAAATTTGGTTTAAATCTCATTAAAATGAAGTTTTTGAGGTAAGTGATATTTCATTTTAGATTCCATAGCATTAATCGAACATAAATGGATTTCAGAAAGTCAATATGGCGGCTAACTCCTTAGTTACGAAATGTTAATTGTGCATTTAATGGTAAATAGTAGCAATGGTCACGACAGACCGTTATATGAAAGTTACAGAGTGTAAACTAGCACAAAGATTTAACTCGATATGTTCGCAACGGACCGTTATATGCAAGTTACTGATTGTAAACTAGCACAAAGAATTAACTATATATGGTCACGACAGACCGATATATGAAAGCTACTGATTGTAAACTAGCACAAAGATTTAACTCTATATGTTAACGATTGACCGTTATGTGAAAATTACTGATTGTAAACTAGCACAAAAAATTAACTCTATATGTTCTCAAGGACCGTTATATAAAAGTTACTGATTGTAAAATACCACATCTTCTTATTTTTATATTTACTGCAGTGTTTGTTACTCGTGCTGTGTGGGTGCAGAAGATGTGTCACCGTGTCTGTAGTGTATGCAATTATATTTTATAGTAAGGTATTTTGCCTGTGAGAGAGCTGTCTACATAGTTTCTTGTGGAGGGTTGTCTCATTGGCAATCGTACCACATCTTCTTATTTTGATAGCACTCAGGGAACGACCATCTAACTTCAAAGGGGGTTATGGTTTTTTCCTAAAAAAAATATTCTGATCCCAAACTTGATGAAAAAAATATTGTGGTCAAGCAGATGACAAAAAAATATATTCAGAATCCAGATTTTTCCCATAACTTATAGTGTTAAATTTTGAAAAAAATAATTTGATTGATAGCGTCGAAAAATTAAAAAAAAATGTTCGCGCTTTGGGCAGACAAAAATCATGACCCCAACCTTGAAGTTAAATGGTTGCTCCCTAAGATTTTAACTCTTAATATTATCGACGGACCGTTATATGAAAACGTAAACTTGTATATCTTTTATAAGTTACATGGTTTGCTAATGAACCCGTACGGATCCATGGAGGGTTGGTAATTCGGCCTCATCCCCTAATGATTTGACTTACCCTCTATGGTTCCGTAGAGGGTCACAAGTGAACTGTCTAACGTATTTATTGCACACAGCACTTTCATGCTAAATTTCACATAAAATGCAATAACATTAATAGATGAAGTCACCATTAATAGTAGACGTGACGTCATGAACCCCATATGAAATCTACTGACCCCATACGGATCCATTGGGGGTCACCATGTTCAACCAAACATAACGTCACTAATTTATACGGGGTACGATAAAGATCCATAGCGAGTCACCACATGACGGCGTTAAACCAATCATAACATCACTAATTTTCCCGGGGTGCGATAAATGTTTGGACCGTTATATGAAAAACGGTGTCATTTTCTAGTTAATCACATTTGCTTCTATTAAGCATTTCCAAAATACTTTGACTAAAGGTGGCCGTATTCTTCATTTCTAGTAGCTGACCCCATGTCGATTTTATAAAGAATAATTTGGTTCATCAAGAAATTGTTAAACATCTTTAATGTTCCTTTCACTGCAATGCAATTAAAAAAAAACGAATAAAATGTGAAAACAGTATACAGTATATCTTACCTTGAACTTCGAATAAAAAACAAATCGCCATTGTTAAATAATGATAATTCATCATCAATTATAAACAAATTAAAAAGCAGTAGCCTGATAGCATATTATCGTTTCCAATTGCATATATTTTATTCTTGCATAGAGCTGAAACTTCCCAAATATTAAATTCATAAACGGGGATACACATTATGTATGATCTATATATAGATACATACATTATGTATGATCTATATCTATATATATATAAAATTCCAAAGAACGAGGAAACAGAGTGGTCGAATATTTTTTTCTATCAATGATCTATAATAACTGACTTCCCATATAACTATGTTTATGTTATAATTAATGTTCTACGGAGCATTGTTGATCTCATACAGATATAAAGAGTTGTGCTTAATAAAGCACATCGGGTATCCCGATTCGAAACTGCAAAGGAATCTGAATACCGAGGAGCAATTAATGTAAAGTTTAATCTGGATCAGATTCGCTCCGTGGGAATCGGCTTTAGATTTGACCTACCCACCGTTACAATCCTTCCGCGGGTTTCGGATCGGGATACTCGGTTTGTAAAGTCATGCGCTGGAGACGAAAAGTCAAGAGCTGATGATATAAAGTACAGCGCTAGAGATGTCAAGTCAGACAGTGTTGTGTAAAGTTCGTCGCTGTAGATGTTTAGTCCAGTGTTGAAGATTTTAATTCAATCGCTGGAGATGTAAAGTCCAGCATTGTAGATTAAACATCCAGCGCTGACGATGTAAATTCAAGTGCTGAAGATTTAAGTCCAGCGCTGAAGATGTTATGTCCAGTGTTGCAAATCTTAAGTCCAGCGCTGTAGATTTAAAGTCCAATGCTGAAGATGTAAAGTCCAACTCTGTAGATCTTAAGTCTAGCACTGTTCATGTCAAGTCCAGCGCTATAGATATAAACAAAAACAGATCGTATAGACATATTGTGTCTACAGGAAATTAATTATCAATGTCAATAAGGAAATGATTCAGTGAAATTTTAGATGTGAGAGGGTCTGTACGAGGTTTACAAATAGAGAATAATAGGTCAATACTACAGAAAAAATAAAGAATAGAGAATAATGGGATGCTAAAATATAAAGAATGGAGAATAATAGGCAAAATTGAAAATAAAAAAAAATGGTTTAAAATATTAAAAAGTATACAGAATTGAAGGACCCATCGTCAAGACCCTCGTGTGATGTTGTACTCAACTCAATAGCATAAAATATTATTCATTTAACAATAATGTAAAAATAAATGTATTACCGTATCGATTTCCCTTAGTTTGTGGCAAAAACATAATAGTAAATATTGATTGATTTTAATGTATACTCGTGAGAAAAGATGTCGTGGGTGGTCCATTTGAGGAAAGTGGGTCAATTAAGACCCATATAACAAATATCACTTGAGAAAAGAAGAAGCATAAAGGAGTGAAAACTTTCAAAATAGTATAATCTTCTAAAATAATGGGTCAATGACCAGGTATAAATTTTATTTCAACCAGGATATCACACATGACTATGCATACGGTGACATTGTTTATAGACCTCGTAAATTACGATGCGATACGGGTAAAAAGAGAGAGATTAAGCAAACAAAAACCACTAGTCCAATACAAACAGACAAGATCATGGTAGTAAAGAAAAATCGACATAGACACAGCCAAACGTTCACAAACCACTAAGCAGAAAACTAAATATTTAGCAACAGGAACCTTAATAAAAACCGGAAGAAGTCATGTTTAACGGAACAGTAAACAGTTCCTGCTCCTACATATTTCAAATTTATGGAAAGCAAAACCAGGAACTAGGTTTCTGACCGATCCGACAAGTGCTCACACGTTACAACTCTTCACTGTCAATCTGCTGACCAAATAAAAATCCATTTTGTTTACATTGTAATAGTATTCGAGAAGAGTGTGACGAAAATATTTATTGGAAGAACGAAAAAGCGTGTGGAAGGTCGAACGGACAAACGGACTCTAACATCATTCATTTTTTCTAATCTTGTTCAATTTCTAAAAGCACTAGTCCACTGTTTGATTTTGCATGGCATCCAGCCCATTTCACCATACAAAGACATATTAGGTGAGTATTTCCCTACACCCATGACAAAGCGCATGGCTTAATTTTTTACACTATTTATACGTATAAAAATCACGTGTTCCCCATATAGAGGCACCATAGATTATAACAAACCATACACGTATATCAAACAATTTTGTAAATGTACAATACTGAAAAACACCGTTAGCTTTACATTTAGATATCAACAAACCCAACGGTCTACTAGGGGCTTTAGCAACTGCTTTAGCCATATTATCATAACTGAAAAGCTCAGTAAACAATACACATCAATATGGGAAACAATATCAATATTATTACCATTAAACACAAATGGAAAATTCGATCTAGATACAGACTGTGTTCTAAAATGTACTATTATAGATTTTTTTTCAATTAACAGTAAGGTCATTAGAACAACACAATATATTCAAAACATCTAACATTTTTTGTAAATCACTCTCATTTTCAGTAATAAATACAAGATCATCTGCATATAACCACACTTTATGGTTTGTAATGTCTATACCTATGTTTCCTCACAAACAAGATCGTTAATATAGATATTAAATAATAGAGGCTCTAGTTACGAAGTTTCCCAGTTTCTATAATGGTAGACTGTGTACTTAAATGGCTGACAGTACTATGCCATTTTCGGTAACTGTTTTGTTCGTCACATAGAAAGTCAATTTCATCAAGATTGTACGTTAGATGTGAGTTCAATACTCCACAATACAGTTTGTAGGAAACCGATGCTAAAATAATACCACAGTACGATAAAGGATCACTCGGATCTGATGTTGAGCTTTTCGGAATAGGCGTTATAATCCCGTTTGACCACATAACTGGAACTTTACCAGAGTTAAAACAAACGTTGAACACTCTAGCTATGGCCTTTAACAAAGTTTGGTTCTTGTACAATTCAACTGGTATTTTGTCATATCGAAGTGATCCACCCTTTGTTGAACATTTTAAAACATTAAATACTTCTTCAAGAGATATTTCACAATCTCACATATCATCATATAAAACATCTGCATTATTTCACAGATATTTACGACACTATCATGATTTTTATTAAACATATTAGAGAAATCACACTCCCTTTTATTTAAGACTTCATCTTTATCGCAAGAAATTTGACCATTATCTAATTTTAGTTGCATGGGAATACAATTTTGGCACTCGCTACCTGCACCAATTTTTCCAATTTTTCACCAAAACTCTTTTGGATCTCCACAAGAGTTACTCAATTCTTCCTGCACTGAATAATTGGCGTTTTGCTTTCAACCCATATTTGTTCGGATGCACAAACGTCGTTCCATAATTCAGCTAGCTCCTCTGATACGGTGCTTTTAGTCCGCAATTTGCTTTTTGTCCGCTTTTGCTTTTTGTCCGATAGTTTTGCTTTTTGTCCGACACTTTTGCTTTTTGTCCGTTGCTTTTTGTCCGTTTTGCTTTTTTTAGCTCACCTGGCCCAGAGGGCTAAGTGAGCTTTTCTCATCACTTGGCATCCGTTGTCGTTTTTAACTTTTACAAAAAATCTTTTCCTCTGAAACTACTGGCTAAACTAAAGTAAATATGGCCAAAATCATCCTTAGGGTATCTAGTTTAAAAAAAGTATCCGATGACCCAGCCTAATAATAAAGATGGCCGCCACGTCTAAAAATAGAACATTGGGGTAAAATGTAGATTTTGGCTTATATCTCTGAAAATAAAGCATTTAGAGTCAATCTGACAGGGGTAAAAATGTTCATCAGGTCAAGATCTATCTGCCCGAAATTTTTCAGACACATCAAACAACGCTTGTTTGGGTTGCTGCCCCTGAATTGGTATTTTTTAGGAAAATTAGCAGTTTTTGGTTTTTATTTGATTGGAGTTTTATTTTTAAGTCGTTGTAACGACTAAGCTTACTTGTTATAATGACTTAGCTTACAACTTAGCCAACTTGTTTTAACGACTTAACTAACTCGTTTGAACAACTTAACTAACTTGTTTACTTAAAAACTACTTATTGTAAATACAGAAATCAATGCGTGCATTTATTTTTGTGATTCCTTGATTACTATCCAAAATTTGCGTTTAATATTTTTATTGAGATTTCAGTAAATGTTATATCAAATAGTTTATACTTATAAAATCAAAATACGAGTTTTTATTTATGCGACGAACTTCTTGTTGCATTATTCGCATTAATAAAATCGTCGCAATAATATCTAAACTTGCAGTACTTCATCAGTATTTGCGCCCTGAACTTCAAGCAAAATTATCGGACAAAAAGCAAAACGGACAAAAAGCAACGGACAAAAAGCAAAAGTGTCGGACAAAAAGCAAAATTATCAGACAAAAAGCAAAAGCGGACAAAAATCAAATTGCGGACAAAAAGCACCGTATCACTCCTCGTTTCACCAAGGTTCTTAAAATTCCTTCTTTTATTATTTACACCGTCGGATAAAACAATCACTTTATATGATAATCTTGTAGGCATATCTGTTTTAATAATTTTCACAAATTCATCATCAATGTTGTTTATATTGTTTTGCGTTACACTTGAAATTTCCAAATTTACTATCCATTTCATTTAAAGTAGGTTCCAAACTGAGCTAGTCTTTCGATAAATTCCTGATATCATACTTGCTTTCGGTTTAACGATAATTTTTGAATGGCGCAGCCTTTTATTACTTTCGCTAAAATTCAACGTTATTTCCCAAGTAAGTAAAGAGTGATATAGGATGATCTTTTGAAGGTCAAATTTACAATTAGCACATATTTGCTCTTCAATCAAACTAGTTCTTGTAACTTTAAATCGATCAAAAATATCCAGCATTTCGTACGGTACCATGCAGTAGTCAACGACAATTAAACCGCTAATTGACACAGACAGGACAAACATGACATAAGTGTAGTTATTTAATAGCTTGTTCTACCATTTAAAATACAACAGCTCACATCGGTAACTCGGAATTCACAAAAAACTTTCCATAACTGTTACATCGAAAGTCTACACCATCTCTGTTTGGAAGATTATCAATACCATTGATTGAATCCGCAAAGTCTGAACATCGGCTATTCCAGTCGCCACACATATAGAAGGCATTTCATATAGGTACAGTGTACACTTTAGTCATTAATTGTCAAAGAACTTATGGACGTTAACTGCACGTGATGAATTTTAGGGAGGAAGATTAAACAACACACACATAAAGAAAGTTATTTGCACAGGTTTTATTATCCAGTTTAATCCAAAAAAAAAACCCTCAGTGTCATTATCTGCAATCGTTACATCAAAATTATTACATATGTCCTTTCGGATAAAAATTCCAACACCATCCGATCGAGATTTCACATTCTGAATCAATTTTTCTTACAGGAGCACAATTTAGTTCACATTCGAATACAAACTTTATGAATATTTTATCGACCAAAAGTCATAGGCCTGGAATTTCATCGATTAATTGATATATGCTTAACAGCCAGTAACAAAACTGTATATTCAGGATAATGTTATATTAATGTAACTTGCTATTGCAGTAGACTGCTAAGCCAGATATACAGTGAAACTCATCTGTTTGGATTAAAGAATGTTATTAGTTCATACAAAAATGTATTTTTACAAACATGAACAAATATTGTACATGGAGTACACATTTGTCATCTAAGTAGAAACCAAATTTTTTACATTTTCATTTTAAAATTCTACAAAAACAAACCTAAAAACTATATACAATTGTAAAGGACTTGTTTGGAACTTAATATATGACAATTATATTCCGCCTACTTTATCTGATTAAAGGTACTGCTTTGCAAACAAATCTTTTTGATAGGTTACAGTCATGGTCATCTAACCCGAACCCTGTCTCAAGCTTCCAAATCTGAACACATTGTGCTTTATCATCCGGTCTGGGCTCTCCACTGGCCCAAAGTGCTGAATATGGACTAATTTGCTTTTGATAGTTGTATTGTTGACACTCCCATTGATACACGTAGCCATTTTGATTGCCACCGACCCACGTGTGGTTATTTGTGAGATGTCCTATCCAGTTTATATCTTCATGAGACAAAATGTTAGTCAGGCAAGAAGACATGTTTCTGCAGAATTTGTTTGCGTCGGTCCATGCCAATGTTGTATTACTTATATAATAACATCCAAAAGACTTATCTTTAAAAACCCAGCCTTCACGACACGGTTTAAATCCAGCTCTGTACCAGGTATATTTCGATAAAGCTTCTGAATTGGTAGAATTCTCATTCATTGTACAATTGTCGTAAGGAAAACCCTTCTTATTATAATTTGTCGGAAAGTCTCCAAAATACAGATATAGAGTCCATCCAAATAGTGTCAATAACAGTAACAAGAGGGAAGCCGACAACACTTTCCATCTGATCAGTCTTCGATCCGTTGTTTTCTTATCTAACGTTTGTAGGGTGTCATAGTTCATCTCTTCTCTGTTTTTCTCTAGGCCTTGGTAGTGTCCATCATATCTGTCTTCGCTGATATTTACTTTCTCCTTTTTCTTCCTATTAGCATCAGACCCATCTAGATTTATGACGTCATAATCATCGTTTCCTCTATCAGAATGGACGTTCCAATTTGGTAGAGTAATTCCTTCAAACTTATCTGAGTGACAAGCAGAATTCATTTCTGTTGACTCCGCTACCAAACAGACAAAAAATATAAAATGTGCATTATGTTATTAAATAAGTACAATCAACTGACAGGAAGAAACCACTTCCTCCGGACTATTCTTAGTGAATATTTTAAAGTAGAAAAATCCGATGCAATATTTGTACATTATATAGGCGATATAGAATTTTCTTCTTACATTCAATTTCTATATTTTGATTAGCGTCGACCACAGAAAAAAACCGATGACACGACAGCAAACACTAAGTGACTCTTCTTATAAAAAAAAAGAATGGAAACAAATCAATTGTTTGTAAATGTCATAAGCACACTGCTTAATTACAGGTTATTTCAAAACCACAACCATACATTTTAAAGAAATTATCTGTCAAAATATGTTTTTTGAAATATTCATGCAGAGAAATGATAGTCTCATTTTCATTATTCATCGAGATAAATATTTAAGAAACTTGTTACACAGAAATTTCTAAATGTTAATCTTTAGATTGCTGCATACAGCTTAACAAAAATGGAAAATCCATAATACATTTATAGCTTTTGCCAGTCACCCATTTCTGTGTTTATGCAAAAATTGCTGTTCTACGGAGCCCTATTGATCTCAAACAGATAAGGAGTTGTGTTTTATAAAGTCAAGCACTGAAGATTTAAATCCAGAGCAGTAGTTCTAAAGTCAGGAATGTAGATTAAAAAAAAAGCACTGAAGATCCAGGTCCAGCGCTGAAGATTTAAATCCAGAGCAGTAGTTCTAAAGTCAAGCGCTGAATAAAGTCCAGCGCTGCAGATGTAAACTCAAGTGCTGCAAATGTGGATTCCAGTGCTGTAGATATGAAGATCAGCGCTGTAGATGTAAAGTCAAGCGCTGAAGATTTAAAGTCAAAGTACATGTAAGATTTTAAGTCAATTCGCAAACAGAATGGCCAAAATATCTTTTTCTATAAATAAATACCTGACTTCCCATTAAATTATGTTAATGTTAAAATTACTGTTCTACAGAGCCTTGTTGATGTCAAACTAATAAAGATTTTTGATTTAAAAAATCCAACGCTGAAGATCTTAATTCTAGCGCTGTAGATCTCAAGTCGAGTGCTAAAGATGTAAAGTCCATTGTAGGTAAAAATACAAGCGCTCAAGATCTAAAGTCTAGCGCTGTAGATTTTAAGTCAATCGCTTCAGATGTAAATTCCAGCGCTGTAGATCACAAGTTCAGCTATTCAGTTGTGGAGATCAGCGCTGTAATGTAAAGTCCAGCGCTGGAGATTTTAAGTCAATCGCTGGAGATGTAAATTCCAGTGCTGTAGATCAAACTTCTAGTGCTGGAGATGAAACTTCATGTCCTAAAGATTTAAAGTCCAGCGCTAAAGATTTTAAGTCAATCGCTGAAGATGTAAAGTCCAGCGCTGTAGATCAAACGTCAAGCGCTGGTGATGTAAAGTCTAGCGCTGTAGATTTATTAAAATTCTAGCGCTGTTGATGTTAAGTCCAGCGCAGTCGATATAATGTACAGATCTTATAGACAAATTGTATATTATTTAAGCCTTATGATGCCCTGTAGCTGTCTTTTGCTTATTTGTATCGGTGGGTTAATGTATCGTTGACTTATATTCCACATCTCTTTTTATTCGTATTGATAGGAGCAATGCAAAGGAAGGACCTCGTAAGTAATTTTTAAAACACAACGTAAACTATGTCTACAAGGAAGTTGATAAACAATGTCAATAAGGAAATGATTCAGAGAAATGTTAGATGTGAGAGGGTCTGGATTGAGTTTACTGAATAGAGAATAATGGGCCGATACTACAGAAACATTGGCCAAAAAATAAAGAATAGAGAATAATGGGACACTTAAATATAAAAAATTGAGAATAATAGGCAAAATGACACTATATGGTTGCAATGACAAAATTGATGGTATAGGTATTCTATCTAGTCCTTCCTGTAGCTCGGTGAATGTGATGAATATTTTCAACTCTACTCCTCAACGTAGACGCAGTCATGGTCATCGTCATTATACATCACCTACATGTGTACTTTGCATGATGTCTCTATTAATGACTTGCTGCCATTTATACAAAAGCCGTTAGGTATTCATCACATTCGCACGAAACTTTATTCATTACCCCTTTCAAAACTTCAGTCTCTGTTCAATTTATGTTTGGAAACCACTGTTACAAACCCTCATTCAAACCAATACAAACTTACAGCTATCATTTCGGATATTGCAAGTCACAGACTTTTCAAACCAGTTCGCATTGGAAAAGATGAAAAAGAGAAAAGATCTTTTCTTAAACTTTCTTTTGCCAACAAAGGTCTCGATGGCGTCAACTTAGGCAATATCCTTCATCATAAATTAGTTCAGTCGAAAATACCTCCTTATTTTAAAGATCAGTCTGTACCAATAATTTCTTATACCTATACCAAACCAATTGCAACTAAAATTTTCAATTACAAACACGTTTTGCAGGATCTCAACATTGCCGACTTCAAGTCTAAACCTCCTGATTGCACCTGTGCTAGTTCCCAATTCACATATAATCCGGCTGGCCACGTTATTACCGGAGACCTCAACATTGTTAATAACACTTCCCTGCGAAATTTGTTATCCAAAGGTCCGAAATATCGTGAGCCTAAATCCATCAATTGGAAATACAACTTCAAAATACTGATGGATTTAGTCGAGGATTATGCCAGGCAATGGGCTAAACGCGAGAAAGAAGACGTAGATACTCTTTCCGAAATGGATTAAGGCTGTGAGGTCGTTGATACAAATCCGAATTAAGAAACTAAATAGGTCTATCAATACCCACGCTACGTCAATTTTTAAAGACCCAAATGTTGCAAAACACTTGTCCTACCTCCATGACAAATATGTTGTTGTCCCCGCAGATAAAGCTCCAAACAACATTGTCTTTGTGTGTAAATATCATTACATAAACTGCTTGATAAATGAATTAGGTATTGACAATTCACTTGGAAACTCAACATATACCCTCACGACACTTACCGAAGAGGAAATCCTGGATAATCATAGGTCTGTTCTATGTTCCTTTGGAATTTCAACCAAAGATGAAGAACTGGATGTTCCATCACTGTATTGGATACCTAAACTACATAAGTGTCCTTACAAACAACGGTATATTGCTGGGTCTTCCAAGTGCTCCACGAAACCTCTTTCTAAATCATTAACATCTATTTTATCAGCGATCAAAGCCGGGCTCCAAAGTTATTGTGAAACTGCCTATTCTAGAGGTGGCGTGAATCAGATGTGGATACTAAAAAAGATCTTTTAGAGTACATACAATCTAAGACTCTCTCATCTTGCAATAGTATTAAAACATTTGACTTTTCTGCACTTTACACAAGTATTCCCCATTCCAAACTAAACGACAAATTGAAAGAGTTGGTATTACTTTTTTTCATTAAAAAGAATGGCGAACTTAGATACAAGTATCTTGTCTTGAAACTGACATTATCAAGATGCTTGATTTCTTGATTGACAACATATTTGTTACGTTTGGAGGACGTGTTTTCAACAGACTGTCGGAATTCCAATAGGAACCAATTGTGTCCCTCTTCTTGCCGACTTGTTTCTTTATTATTATGAGGCTGACTTCATACAGGAACTTCTTAGGAAGAAAGATAAGAAGTTAGCAATATCCTTTAACTTTACGTTCCGCTATATAGATGATGTTCTCTCACTAAATAATACAAAATTTGGTGACTATGTTGAACGAATCTATCCCATCGAACTAGAGATAAAGGATACTACAGATACAGTTAAGTCTGCCTCATATCTTGACTTACATCTAGAAATTGACAATGAGGGTCGGTTGAAAACAAAACTTTACGACAAAAGAGATGATTTCAGCTTCCCAATTGTGAACTTTCCATTTCTATGTAGCAACATTCCAGCAGCGCCTGCATACAGAGTATATATCTCCCAATTGATACGATATTCTCGGGCTTGTATTTCCTATCATGATTTCCTTGATAGAGGATTGCTGCTCACAAGGAAGCTATTAAACCAAGAGTTCCAAATGGTGAAGTTGAAATCATCCCTTCGTAAATTTTACGGACGCCATCACAAGTTGGTTGACCGTTATGGAATAACCGTTTCACAGATGATATCGGATATGATCCTTATGTCGTAACTACAATACCCTTCCCTTTTCACGAATGTGACCAACCGAATTAGACTATTTACCGGATTTGTAATAACATAAGCAACACGATGGGTGCCTCATGTGGAGCAGGATCTGCTTACCCTTCCGGAGCACCTGAGATCACCCCCAGTTTTTGGTGGGGTTCGTGTTGCTTACTCTTTAGTTTTCTATGTTGTATCATCTGTACTATTATTTGTCTGGTTGTCTTTTTATTTTTGGCCATGGCGTTGTCAGTTTGTTTTCGATCTATGAGTTTGACTGTCCCTCTGGTATCTTTCGTCCCTCTTTTATAAAGAATAGAGAAAATTGAAGGACCCTCATTAAGACCCTCGTGTGATGTTGTACTGCAATATTTGCTCTATAATTAAACTAGTTCCTGTGACTTTAATTTGGTTGAACATATCCAGCATTTCTTACGGTACTACGTACTAATCAACGACACTTAAACCGCGAGTTGATACATAAATAGTGTGTTTCTACCATTTAAAATACAACAGCTCACATAGGTAAGAAATTCACAAAAAAATTTCCATAAATGTTATATTGAAAGTCTAAAACATATCTATCTGGAAGATAATAAATACCAGTGATCGAATCTGCAAAGTCTTAACATCGGCTATTCCAGTCGCCAAAAATATAGAAGAATACTGTGAAACTGTTTACTCGCGTAGTGGTATTAACCATATGTGGATTCTAAAAAACGCTAAAGAATGTCTGGATAATTTTAAATCTCGATCTTTCTCTGAAATTAATTTTATGAAAACTTTTGATTTTTCAACAATGTATACCACCATTCCCCATGTGAAATTGAAAAATCGTCTAAAAGAAATAATCAACAATGCATTCAATATAAAAATGGTAGCATACGCTATAAATTTATTAATTTAGGATACCATACGACATATTTTGTGCATAGTGAACAAAAAGGTAAAACATGCTACACAGATGAACAAGTGATCAGTATGCTGGAGTTTCTTATTGACAACATATTTGTTGAATTTGGAGGTAGACTTTTCAACAAATTATCGGCATTCCTATGGGAACAAACTGTGTGCCTCTCCTTGCCGACCTCTTCTTTTTTTCATATGAGTCGGAGTTCCTTCAGACACTTGTCAAAAACAAGAAGATCAAAGAAGCCAGATCATTTAATTTCACATTCAGATATATTGATGATGTTCTTTCCATTAACAATCCAAACTTTGTCTGATTGGGTTCCATTAATATATCCTCCAGAACTAGAAATTAAAGAAACAACAGACACGGATTCCTCTGCCTAATTTTTAGACATATACCTCAAATTTGACATAAGCGGTCATCTCGGTACCAGAATCTATGACAAATGAGACTATTTCAAATTTGAAATTATAAATTTTCCTCTCTTTGCAGCAATATAGTCATAATTATAAATTAACTGTTTACATAACTTTGAATTATTGAAATACTAAGGCTTTTAAACCTCAGGAATAGATAACCTTAGATGTATTTGGCAAAACGTTTAGGAATTTTTGGTTCTCAATGCTCTTCAACTTCGTTCTTTATTTGGCCTTTTAACATTTTTTGATTCGAGCGTCACTGATGAGTCTTTTGTAGACGAAACGCGCGTCTGGCGCAAATACTAAATTTTAATCCTGGTATCTATGATGAGTTTATTTATACCAACTTCACCTGCATATGGGATATACATTTCCCAACTCATTCGGTATTCAAGAGCTTGCAGCTGCTACTCTTTATAAAACGTCACCAGTGTCTCAACTCCACAAATAATACATGATGGTCTTGAAGTTTAGATTATAGGTACTGACGTTGTTTATCGTCTTAATTACGTGTTATAGTGTTCTTTTATTTGTCTTTGTAAATTACTAACCTTTACTGTTTAGTCCATTTTTGGTAATATCCTTTATGCGTAGCTTGGTACTTATACATCCCTCCTTTGTGTTATTGTGCTATAGTCATTTTTTGTATTCTTATGGACGTTAACTGCACGTGTGAAATTTTCGGAAGGCAGACAAATAGCACAGACATAAGAACGTTATTTAGACAGGTTTTATTTTCCAGTTTAATCCATAAAAAAAACCCCTCAGTGTCATTATATGCAATTGTTACATAAAATTCATTACATAATTATGTCATTTTGAATTAAATTTCCAACACCACCCGATCCGGATTTCACATTGTGAATCAATTTATCTTACAGAAGCACAATTCAGTTCACATTCGAATACAAACTTTATGAATATTTTATCGACAAAAAGTCCTAGGCCTGAAATTTGATCGATTAATTGATTGATAGATGCTTAACGGCCAGTAACAAAATTGTATATTCATGATAATGTTATATTAATGTTACTTGTTATTGCACTAGACCGCTACCAGATATACTGTGAAACTCATCTGTTACAATTTTATTATTTCATACTTAAATGTACTTTTACAAAAATAATTAACAAATATTGTACATTGGGTACACATTTTTCATCTAAGTACAACCCAAATTTTCTAACTTTTCTTTTTAAAATTCGACAAAAACAAAACAAAAAACTATATACAATTGCAAAAGACTTGTTTATAACTTATATATATCACAAATATATCCAGGTTTCTTTACTTGATTAAAGGCACTGATTTGTAAACAAATCGTTTTGATAAGTTACAGTCGTGGTCGTCTAGCCCGAACCATGTCTGAAGCTTCAAAATCTTAACATATTGTGTTTTATTTCCTGGTTTGGGCTCTTTACTGGCCCAAAGTTTTGAGTATGGATTAATTTGCTTTTGATATTTGTATTGTTGACACTCCCACTGATACACGTAGTCATTTTGATTGCCACCGACCCACGTGTCATTATTTGTGAGGTGTCCTATCCAGTTTATATCTTCATGAGACAAAATGTTAGTCAGGCAAGAAGACATTTTTCTGCAGAATTTGTTTGCGTCGGTCCATGTTAATGTTGTATTACTTATATAATAACATCCAAAAGACTTATCATTAAAAACCCAGCCTTTACGACACGGTTTAAATCCAGCTCTGTACCAGATATTTTTCCGTAAAGCTTCTGAATTGGTAGAATTTTTATTTATTGTATAATTGTCGTGAGGAAAACCCTTCTGGTTATATTTTTTCGGAAAGTATCCATAATACAGATATAGAGTCCATCCAAATAGTGTTAATAACAGTAATAAGAGGGAAGCCGACAATACTTTCCATCTGAACAGTCTTCAATCCTTTGTTTTCTTATCTAACGTTTGTAGGGTGTCATAGTTCATCTCTTCTCTGTTTTTCCCAGGCCTTGGTATTCTCCATCATACCTGTCTTCACTAATATTCATATTAGCATCAGATGCTTCACGATGTATAACGTCATAATCATCGTTTCCTCTATCAGAATGGACGATCCGATTTAGCAGAGTAATTCCTTTACACTTATCCGAATGATAACTAGAACTCATATCTGTTGACTCCGCTTACAAACTGACAAAAACTATTTATCATGCATTATACATAAGTATTAACTGATATGAAGAAAACACTTTCTCGGGGAATTTCTAAGTGAATATTTTAAAGTAGAAAAATCCGATGTAATATTTGTGTATAATATAGGCGTGATAGAATTTTCTTCACACATTCAATTTCTATATTTTAATAGCGTCATTCACACCACAGGAAAAACCGATGACACAAGGGCAAAACAAAAGTGACACCTTTAAAAAAATTCGTAAGGGGTTCCGTGGAACCCTGTGTCTCGCCTGCGATTGCGATAACTAATTCTATTTATCAGTAAAATACAGAAAAATGAAAATAAACATTTTCAAAATTTTGCTGTGGATACTGTCTTTTGGTCATAAACAAGCTTCTGTCTAAATTTCATAAATTTCCTAAAAGGTTTGATAAAGTTATTGATAACTAAAAAACTTTAACCTCAGACTAAGCCTGAGTGTTAACTGTAGAAAAAAAACTAAGTCCGTTTATCAGTAAAATACGGATAAATGAAAATAAATGGTTTCAAAACTGTGCTCTGGATACGGTCTTTTGGTCAGAAACAAGCTTCTGTCCAAATTTCATAAATTTCCAAGAAGATTTGACCAATTAATTGATGACTGAATAACTTTTCCCTCAGACTAAGCCTGAATGTTAACTGTAAAAAAACTAAGTCATTTATCAGTAAAATACGGAAAACTGAATATGAATATTTTTACAATTTTGCTATGGATACGGTATTTTGGTCATAAACAAGCTTCTGTCCCAATTTCATAAAATTCCATGTAGGTTTTACAAAGTTATTGATGTCTAAACAAACTTTAACCACAGACTGAACCTAAATGTTGACGCTGGCGAAGCCGACGACGCGACAGAATCTAGGATCGCTATGTCTTGCTTTCGAGAAAACAAATTTCGCAGGCTCGACAAAAGTAGGGAAACAAATCAATTGTTTGTTCACGCCATAACCTCACTGCTTAATTAAAAGTTATTTCAAAACCACAATCATACATTTTGAAGAAATTATCTGGAACAATATGTTTTTGGAAATATTCATGCAAGTAAAAAATAGTCTTGTTTTCATTAATCATCGAAATAAATGTTTTAGAAGCTTTTAAATGTTAATCTTCAAATTGCTGTATACTGATAAACAAAAATGGAAAATTCATCACACATTTAATGTTTATTCCAGTCACCAATTTCCGAAGTGTTCTACATATTCCAAAAATACCAATTTTCCATAACTATTTTATCGAGCTTTTCGACCTGTCACCAGAATTTCATTATATGTAATTAAAAAGGTTACTCGGGAACACGTATATTTGTTTACTGAAAGCACGTGTGCTTGAATCAAAACATGTTTATGTTTAATTTGGTTGGATAGACAGTTAATTGTCATGAAATAAAAGTTCCAAGTGGAAGAAATATTCTGAATTATTCAATAAGAACATAAATACAAATATTGTTTTTGCGTGAATATCAAGATTTGAAAGTTATGTCTCTGCAGGTTCAAGTGAGGTATGCACAAGTAGAAAAATAAATTGAGGTTTGTACGCAAGGAACTTATTTGCATAGTATACAATCAAATTAATTTCTCAAGTAGATTCACAGTGAGTTTTCAGTTGTGTAAAACAAAGATGATTTAACATGAATTGAACAACCTTTGTGTTGATTGCATTTTGTTTTGCATGCATAAAAAGTTGGACATTGACATCGCGTTTTAAATATTAAAATTTATTTGTCTCGAGTGGAGAATTATCGTAAAACACTTGATGCAATGGTGGAATCTATATGTCTGTCATATCCCCACAACACCCTTGGAATGGTATCGTATAGATTTTGATATCATGGCAGCAGCCCTGATGTAATATATTATACATATATTATATATATATATTACACCAACCGTGTAATGATCTGTTGTATACGTTTCCTTGCCAACATCCCTGTATGTTCCTGTCATAACTTTCCATGAAACATCGCATTTTAGTTGCTCCTAGAATAGAAAAAGCAAAGTAGGCCTTATGCTTCCGTGTGGCACATGCTTCATTAGAAAAAAAAAAGGTTTACAAAATTGACAATGTTGGAAAGGTTATGTGTTACAATCAACTGAACCAAAGAGAAAACGGTATCATACAAGGGATTAGTTGTTCTATTCAAAGTCCTTCAAAATATACCTGAACCAAAGAAAAAACGGCATCATATAAGGGATTATTTGTTCTATTCAAAACGGCATCATATAAGGGATTATTTGTAACATTCAAAAACGTCATCATATAAGGGATTATTTGTTCCATTCAAAAGCGGCTTCATATAAGGGATTATTTGTTCCATTCAAAAACGGCATCATATAAGGGATTATTTGTTCCATTCAGAAACCTTTAAAATATACTTCTACTTTAATAGGTAATGTGGTAAAAATACAAAGCAGTGGTGCTTAATATATTTTTTTTTCTTGTAAAATAATAAAAACTTGTCAGGTTTAAAAAGTATTGGCAGTTTTGCAGTACTATTAAAATTAAAGACGAGTATTATAAACATGTGTATTATCTATTCTATTCTCAAAATGAAGATATTTGTTACGACACAATTATCAACAGACTACATTGAAACTTTACGTTATTATTTGTCATTATTATTTATGAATTATTCAGAGATATTTCCCGAACGACCTTAATTATAACTACTATGTAATGATATAAGGAAGTCATTAATTGTCAACAAGCACAAAGATTTCAACTTTGTATGTTCACAACGGATCGTTATATGAAAAATATTCTTACAGTATTTTCTAATAACTGACTTACTATCGATTTTATTTTGAATAATTTTTTCATCAAGCAATTGCCTTAAAACATCTTACACTTTCCTTACATTGCCAATCAATAACAAGAATAAAACGTATGCAGTGTGTTAAGAAAACATTGTATAGAGTTGATCTTACCAAGAACCAGGGAAAATACTTGAAATAAAAAACAAATCCCGTTGTTAGAATTATAATTCATCATTAATTATGTTAGACATAAAAAGCACTAGCCAAATACCATTCTTCTTTCCAACTGGCATATATTTTATTCTCAAATTTATTTTAAACTTCCAAAATTTTAAATTTGTAAACGGAAAGATACATTATTTATGACCTCTATTTATAAAAGAAAATCCTATCAACTCAACGAGGAAACAGAAAGGTCGAAATATCTGTTTCTATCTATTACTGACTTCCTATTGAATTATGCTTATGTTACAATATATGTTCTACGGTTCTCTGTTGGTATCATACAGATAAAGAGATGTATTCTCTAAAGTCAAGCGTTGAAGACGTAAAGTCGAGCTCTAAAAATTAAATGTCAAGCGCTGGAAACGTAAAGTCTAGCGCTGAAGATCTAAATTCTAGCGCTGTAGATATGTTAAATGTCTAGCACTTGAGACGTAAAGTTCAGCGCTGTAGATTTAATGTCAAGCGCTGTAGATCTAAATTCCAGTGCTGTTGATCTAAAGTCTAGCGCTAGAGATGTAAAGTCCAGCGTTGTAGATATAAATTCAAGCGTTGAAGATATGATTTCCAGCGTTGTAGATATAAAGTCCAGCGCTGTAAAGATAAAGTCAAGCGCTAAAGATTTAAAGTCAATTGCAGTCGATGTAAAGTCCAGCGATGAAGATCAAGCGTCCAACGTTGTAGATCTAAAGTCTATCGCTAGAGATGTAAAGTCCAGCATTACAGATATAAATTCAAGCGTTGAAGATATAAATTCCAGCGTTGTAGATATAAAGTCCAGCGCTGAAGATGCAAACTTCAGCTTTGCAAATGTAAAATCCAGCGCTGTAGATCAATTGTCCAGCTCTGTAGATGTAAATTTCAGTGCTGAAGATGTGAACTTTATATCTTTACATCTCCAGCGATTGATTTTAGATCTACAGCACTTGACTTTGTACCCACAGCGCCCGACTTTATTCCAGTCCGTTCAGGGTTACGCCAGAGCATCGGCAACATGAAAAAAGGTTGAATTAGAGACACTAGAATTGGTTTAAGTAGTTAGGTCGTTGATAAAACGAAGAGTCCACAAGTTGAAATACTATGTAAATGTTTGACCTAAGTCCGTATTCAGAGACAAAGAGACTATGCAATTGTTCATGCGGACAAAGCTGCAAACAATGTTGCTTTTGTATGTAAATCCCACGAACGAACATGTAACCTTTGATAAAGATGAGATCTTGGCAAACCACAAATCCTTCATGGCCTCATTAAATATTTTAATGAACAAGAAATCTAAGGACTTATCTTGTTTGTATTGGATACCTACACTTCACAAGGCTCCGTGCAAATAACGGTACATTGCCGGATCATCTGCATGTTCTGAATTGTTCGTTAGATTAACCAAACTTTTGTCTGCAGTGAAATAGGAATTACAGAAATACTGAGACCCTGTTTACTCGCGTAGTGGCATTAACCATATGTGGATTCCTAAGAACCCAGAATAACTTCTGGAAAATTTTAATCTCGAAAATTTCCTGAAATTAATTCTATCAAAACCTTCGATTTTTTTCACCCTTTACACCACCTTACCACATGAACAATTAAAAACCTGTCTTTAAAAAATAATCCACAATGCTTTCCTCCATACAAATGGTACCATACGTTACAAATTTATTGTTTTTGGGATATAATTCTAATAAAAATTATCCCGAAAATAATACATGCTACACTGAAGAACAAGCGAACAGTATGCTGGAGTTTCTCATTGACAACATATTTGTTGTCTTTGGAGGTATAATTTGTCAGCAGGTTGTCGGTATTCATATGAGAACCAACTGTGACCTCTCCTTTTCTTATTTTCATATGAGTCGGAATTCCTTCAGACACTTGTAAAAACAAGAAGATCAAAGAAGATAGATTATTTTATTTCACATACAGGTATACTGATGATGTTCTTTCCATTTACAATCCAAAATTTTTCTGATTAGGTCCCATTAATATATCCCCCTGAACTACATATTAAAGAAACCACAGATACAGCTTCCTCCGCATCATTCAAAGCATTTACCTCAAATTTGACAACAGCGGTTATCTCAATACCAGAATCTATGACAAACGAGACGATTTCAAATTTGAAATTATAAGTTTTCCTCACCTTAGCAGCAATATACCAACTTCATCCGCGTATGGAGTATACATTTCTTCAACTTATACTATACCCACAAACTTCCAGATGCTACTCAGACATTGTAAAACGTCATCGGTGTCTGAGCAAAAAATTAATGAGCCAAGTTTTTACCTAATAGATTAATATTCAGCTTCTACTTCACAAATAATACAAGATAGTGTTGAGTTATAGATTCTAGGTGCTGAAGTTGTGTATCTTTTTATTCTATTTTAGTTTCCCCGTTATTTGTCTTCGTGCTATTATGTTTCCTTTGGCCGAATGACTTTTGATGTGTCTCGGTATTTATGAATCCCGCCATTATGTTTTTGATTTTTTGAATTTGGGCATTAACTAATATAGATTTTGTACATTGTCTAAGGATGGAGGATTTTTACAATAAAAAATGGCAACTTTCTCTTTAAGCAGTTTTGTTTGTGATAAAGTGAAGGCCAGTAAAAATTCGTATTAATATAGCGATCGTGATTTATAAGTTCTTAACCTTGCTACCGACTTCAGTCATACTTTTTCGAAATCATAAAACAAGACATTTTGAATTGTCAGTAAAACCAAGCAATAAGTACAAACGTGATGTTTTCGTGAAATATCCAGTACATCGAGATTACAGATTAGTTTATCGAGATAACGCATAGGAAGATCGATATAACGAACTAGTTAAATGGAGTTAACTGACTTGTTAATCACGTTAATAGTTAATGGAGATAACGGACTAATTAATTGAGGTAACGGACTAGTTATATTGCGGACTCATTAATCGAAATAACGTATAATTAAATCGTGAAAACGATTTTGAATATTGATATAACGAATAAGAAGATCGAGATAACGAATAGATTTATCGAGATAACGGATAGTTAGATTTTAATAACGGACTAGTTAATCGAGATAGAGGAATCATTGATCGTCGTGATAATGGACAGGAAAAAAATGAAGTGTGCCCCTTTAGGGATTTCGTAGAATTGATATTGAATATGAAAGAATCAATTCTTCTTGCTTGACAAAGGTTTATATAATCATAACAACTACAATAATAGTAACATGTACAACGGACATCACAGGGCATTAACCGGGATAATAATAATTGAAATAACGACCTTATATATTGATATAACGGATAGATAGATCGAGATAACGGATACGTTTATCGAGATAACGGATAGGTAGATCTTAATAACGGACTTAATTTTGTGGATTTCTATTGATATTTTAGTCTGAGTCATAAGACTAAGATGCATGATTTTTTGATTAGTTGTTTTTGGCTTTGAACTAGCTGTCAGTAACTACGAGTACTCTCAGATCTGTACTAAGTGTCTTTTTGGTGTGGGGATGTATTAGTCCACTCTGTGTTTTTGTTAGATGTATTTCTGCTTTGTATCAGACTGATGAGTTAAGCATTTTTCAACTGATTTTATAGTTTGTTCTTATGTTGTACTGTTACACCACTGTCCCAGGATAGGGGGAGGGTTTGGCGCCATCTAACTAGTTTAACACCGCCACATTCTATATGTGACTGTCTCGAGTGAGGAGCCTGTAATTCAGTAGTTGTCGTTATATATCATGTTTTTTTTTTTTTTCATTATTTTGTACATAAATCAGGCCGTTAGTTTTCTCGTTTGAATTGTTTTACATTTGTCATTTCGGGGCCTTTTATAGCTGACTATGCAGTATGGGTTTTACTCATTATTGAAGGCCGTACGCTGACCGATAGATGTTAATTTCTGTGTCTTTTGGTCTCTTGTGGAGAGTTGTCTCATTGGCAATCATACCACATCTTCTTATTTTTATACTTAAGCTACCGTATGGCACATGTTTCATTTAAAAAAAAAAAGGTTTACAAAAAAGACAATATCGGAAAGGTGATGTGTTACAAGCTACTGAACCAAAGAAAAAACGGTATCATACAAGGGATTATTTGTTCCATTTAAAGACCTTCAAATATACCTGCACGTTTATATGTAATGTGGTAATACAAATCAGTGGTGCCTAATATAATATAAATATAGTATAATATTCTATTCTCAAAAAAATCTGTGTTACGACACAATTATCAACAGAATACATTGAAATTTTACGTTATCATTTGTCACTATCATTTTTGAATTATTTATAGATATATCATTTTTGAATTATTTATAGATATTTCCCTAACGACCTTAATTATAACTACTATGTAATTAGCACAAAGATTTCACTTCGCACCTCGAGTAAATTAATGACGTTACGATTGGTTTAACGCCGTCACATGGTAACCCCCTATGGATCCGTATGGGGTCAGTATATTTCATATGGGGTTCATTACGTCACGTCTTCTATGAATGGTAAAGTCATATATTAATGAAATTGTAGCACTGTTGATATATTAAAAGTCTAGCGCTGTATCCCCTAGTTTGTGGCAAAAATAATAGTTAAACTTGATTTATTTTAAGATATAGAGTGGGGCGCACATATTCGCCGGGGACATAATTTCGCCGTTTTATGATTTTGAGGTGTAGACACTTCAAAGGATTGCTGAAATGGAAGAAATATGCCGGTAAATTATATTTTTATAACAAATATGATTATTTTTTAAACTTTAGAAAAAATTTTGGCACTTACCGCAAATGACCGAAAAACGGACAACGATTTTCGGCCAATTTCCTGAATGAAAAAAAAAAGATTCCAAAGAAGTATTTCTTAGTAATTCTTTGACTGATTGCCCTAAATTTCAGTTCTTTACACCTTTGAAATGTCTGCTATTCATCTATAATGAAATTGATTTGATAAATATTGTTTAGAGCTGCAGTTATTTGGTTTTAAATAGATGTGTAAAAACGGCGAATATGTGTCCCCCTATGACAAAACGTCAGGAAATTTCAAATAGCCTTTAATCTAACTTTTCAGATGAATTTTTTCAGAGAAACACGTTTTCAAGCTAAGAATATTTTGCTTTTGATGTTATCTTCAAATAGAAATATCAGTATACTTCAAAAACTTAAAGGTCTGAATATTGACTGCAGAAAACATGGAAAATTATGGCGAAAATGAGCACCCCACTCTACTCGTGACAAAAAATGTCGTGGGTTGTCGATTTGTGGAAAGTGGGTCAGTTATGACGCAATTAACAAATATCTGTTGAGAAAAGAAGAGGCATAAAGAAGTGAAAACTTTCAAAATAGCATAAACCTCTAAAATAATGGGACCAGGTATAATCTTATTTCAAACAGAATATCACATGATTATGTTAACGATTACATTGTTTATAGAGCTCGTAAACTACGATGCGATCCATGTAAAAAGAGTTCACAAAACACTACACAGAAAACCAAAGATATAGCAACACGAACCCCACCAAAAACCGGGAGAACTCATGTTTACCGGAAGGGTAAACAGTTCCGCTCCTGCATATTTAAAATTTAAGGTAATAGCAACAAGTAACTAGGTGTCTGACCGATCCGGCAAGTGTTCACGCGTTACAACTCTTCACTGTCAAGCTGCTGACCGAATATGAATTTATTCGCTCTAGTAGTACTGGAGAAGAGTGTTACGGAAATGTTTATTGGACGAACGGACAAACGGGCGGAAGGTCGGACGGACCAGTGGGAAATCTAGTGACAAAATATTACCTCCCCTGTAAACACTGAAAACTAGATCTTTTCAATGTTTGTCCCGTTTTAGCAAGGACGTAATCAAATATGAATTCACGGGAAAACGTTCTGGTAAATAGTAAGAATAGAAATATGTTGAAATAAAAACAAAACTTCCATTTAATGTTATCATTTCTTTCCTTTAATAGCAAACGACGAATACAGCAGGCTATAGGTACTACAATCTGTCGGTCCATTATTTTGGAATTGCACAAGGTCATGTTTTTCTCTGACTGTTAATGACGTCTTTAACTAAATCCATTGGATGTTGGATGTGTACTGATTGATATTTTAGTCTTAGGTACATGTTTTTTGTTTTTTTATTAGTTGTGATTGGCTTTGAACTAGCTGATCTGATGAGTTAAGCCTTTTTCAACTGATTTTTATAGTTTGTTCTTATGTTTTGCTGTTACATCACTGTCCCAGGTTAGGGGGAGGGTTGAGCGCTCACAAACATGTTTAACCCCGCCACATTCTTTATGTGCCTGTCCCTAGTCAGCAGCCTGTAGTTCAGTTGTTGTCGTTGGTTCATGTCTGTCATATTTGTTTTTCGTTAATTGTTTTGTTATAAATTAGGCCGTTGGTTTTTTCAATTGAATTGGTTCATATTTTTCATGTCGGGGTCTTTTATAGCCGACTATACGGTATAGGTTTTTCTCATTGTTGATGGCCGTACGGTCTTTTTGGGGAAATTTTAACATGCTAAGGACTTTGTAGAACACTCCGAAAATTGGTGACCCGAAAGATCTTTAGATTTTGTATGTACATGATTTTTTCCAATTTGTTTTATCAATATGCAGCAAAGATTATCATTTTTAGATTACAGTTTCACAAGCTTCTAATTGCAATTATCTCGATAAATACTGAATATAAAACATCGTGTATTTGCATGTATATTTCTGAAAACACAGTTTAAATAATTTCTTTAAAATGTACAATTGTTATTAAGAAATAAATTTTTATCAGTATCGTCATCGGCATTGTTTTATTATTGATTTTCTCGACTCTATCATAAGAAGAGTGAATTTTCTTTTGTTCTAGTTCACTGGGACAAGATGAATGCATTATCAATCCCACTCCTAAATTTTGGATGTCATATATTATTTTAGTCATGTCAGCACTGGCCACTGGTCGACTGGTACCCTCAACCATTGACACACTTAAATACGACATGTTTCGCTTTAATTTGTGACCACTTAATGTAAAGTTGATTTGTAGGAAAAATTAATTCACATTGTGAATCAAAATTTATCTGACAGGTGCACAATTTAGTTTACATTTGAATACAAACTTATTGAATATTTTATCGACCGAAAGTCCTAAGCCTGGAATTTGAACGATTAATTGATTGATGACATGGGTGCTTAACGATCAGTAACAAAACTGTATATTCAGGATAATGATATGTTAATGTAACTTGCTTTGTACTAGAACGTCGGATTCACTGTGTCTGTTGGGATTAAAGAATCTTATTATACCATATACTTAAATGTACTTTTACAAAATAATATAAGACTTTTTAATAACTTAATGTAAATGACAATTATATTCCGCCTTCTTTATTTGATCAAAGGTACTGATACTGATTTGCAACAAATCGCTTTAAATAGCTACAGGGGTGGTCATCTAACCAGAACCCTGTCTGAAGCTTATAAATCTGAACACTTTGTGTTGTATTTCCTGGTTTGGTCTCTCCATTGGCCCAAAGTGGTGAGTTTGAAATAATTTGTTTAAGATAGTTGTATTGTTGACAATCCCGCTGATACACTTGGCCATTTTGACTGCCACCGACCCACCCACCGAGCCACGCAGAGTCATTTTCGATATTTTCTATCCAGTTCATATCTTCACGAGACAAAATGTTAGTCAGACAAGAAGACATGTTTCTGCAGAATTCGTTTGCGTCGGTCCATGTCAATGGTGTATTACTTATATAATAACAACCAAAAGACTTATCATTAAAATTCCAGCCTTCACGACACGGTTTATATCCAGCTCTGTACCAGGTATAATTCGGTGAAGCTTCTGAATTGGTAGAATTATCTTTCAGGTGTCAGACCACCAATTAAATATCCCTATCTGTTCAACCAAATTTTGCAATTTTCACAGCTTTCTAAATATTTTACCTTAAGTTTAACTTCATAGAAACCAGGTATATCCTGAATGTACATGTATCAGCTTTCTGCATGCCAATTTTCAACATACATTTAAAGCCTTCTAAGAAAAAAACTGACCTTCAAAAAGAGGTTCTACAAAAATAACCCCTGGTTTTCTAAAAATCTTAAATTAGTATACTATGGAGCGCATTAATCCTCAATTTTTAATGCAAACTCATAGACAAGTAAATTTTGGCTCAAAATGGTCTAAATATATTTCTCTTTCACCAAAAGTTTCATTTCTGCAAATTTGTTGGTTAGTTTAAGTAAACAAGGACATCAAAAGCACTATTTTGTGTCAGAGTAGGGCTACTTTTACATACGTTCTAAATTAGAGGGAGTAATTGGTGGTCTGACACCTTCATTGTACAATTTTCGTAAGGGAAAACCTTCAGATTACAATCTTTCGGAAAGTCTCCAATATACAGATAAAGAGTCCATCCAAATAGTGTCAATAACAGTAACAAGAGGGAAGCCGACAACACTTGCCATCTGATCAGTCTTCGATCCTTTGTTTTCTTAACTAACGTTTGTAGGGTGTCATAGTTCATCTCTTCTCTGTTTTCCTCCAGGCCTTGGTAGTTTCCATCATACCTGTCTTCCCTGATATTCATATTAATAACTTGAACACAATGCATGATCAATATTTTTTGTCAGTTTGTTAGCGGAGTCAACAGATATGATCATGAGTTCTAGTCATCATTCGGACAAGTGTAATATGTAATGAGAAATCGTTCCTTGGTTAGACAAAAGTCATACATTTATCATATATAATGAAAACAAAATTTCATTGTAGGCAATGATCATACATTCATCATATACAATGAGTCCTTGGTTAGGCAAAGGTCATACATTTATCATATATAACGAGAATTAAATCAGTTATTGGTTAGGCAAAGGTCATACATGTATCCTATATAATGAAAAAACGTTCAGAAAATATTAAAAAGGCACATAATGCGCCCATTTCCGGAAATGGAATTTAAATTACGAAGAAACAAACTTCAAGTTATCGTAAAGCAGTTAGTTTATGTACCGGCCAGCAAAGCAGTCTACAATATGGTGGTGGTACAAATATTCTTAAGGTGGATCATCACTATATATATTTCCTCTGATAGACTTTTCTTATGCTTTGCCAAAATGTAGATTTCACTTTGCTTTTTCAAAAATATAATTAAATATGGAGTGCAAAAAATTGTTTGGATGTTTTAGATAAATTACGTGCATTTGATGGTCGTTTTAATTCGGTTGACATGCAGTTTTGACTTTCGACTCTTTACACTACACTTCCACACAATCTTATTAAACAAAATGTTTCCTATTCAATAACATGGTCGTTTTGAAAAATCAGATTTCACATTTATTTGCTACACCTTATTTAAACCCTTCTCCTGTAAATTAAAAAGGTAAATACGCTAGATATACTTACTGGAAGTGTGATGAGATGATTAAAGTTGTAAATTTTCTCTTTTACAACATCTTTGTTCGTTTCGGCAGTAAAGTTATTGACAGGTTGTATATATTCCTATGAGAACCAATTGTGCCCCAATTGTGTTACCAATTCAATACTGTAATTAGATCTTTGAATATTGTTTTACTAATATAAATATTGATTTTGTTATCAGTAAATAAAAACCAAACTAAACATTATTATTATATACATATGCCTATTCACGGTTCTACAATCTGCCGATACCTGATACCATTTTAATTAGATAAATGTACAGCCAAAAATGCCGTTTTTTGACTAAAATCATGAAAAAAAATATGATAAAAATGAATTATTTCCAAAGAATTGTTACACAAACTCGAAACACACTTATGTAGCGAAGATATTCCAGATGTTTTTACAAAACTCCGCTTGCGTTTATCTTTTGAAACAAAAAAGTTAAGTGTGTCTTTCCATTGAATAGAAATGTCCAAGAAACCGAAATGTCCAGTAAATGGCTAAAACTTCGACCCCATTTATCTATAAATGTAGCTCATGAAGGTATATTTTTTATTACATATTTGAATTGGCTTAGGTAAAAAATAGCTTGTATGCAAACTTTCGCCAAAAATCACCGTGGGATCAAAACTGTATCGTATTTTAGTCTTAGATACATGATTTGTTTGTTATTTGTTATTGGCACAAACTAGCTGTCAGTAACTGCGAGTACTCTCAGATCTGTACTGAGTGGTTTTTTTGTTGTGGGGATGTATAAATACCACTCCGCGTCCTGTTTGTGTTTTTGTTACTTGTGTTTCTGCTTAGTACCGATCTGATGAGCTAAACCCTTTTCAATTGATTTTTATAGTTTGTTCATATGTTATGCTGTTACACCACTGTCCCAGGTAAGGGAGGGTTGAATGCCCGCAAACATGTTTAATACCGCCACATTCTGTATGTGCCTGTCCCAAGTCAGGAGTCTGTAATTCAGCGGTTGTCGTATGTTACTGTATATCATATTTGTTTTTTCGTTGATTGTTTTGTACATAAATCAGGCCGTTAGTTTTCTCGTTTAAATTGTTTTACATTTGTAATTCCGGGGCCTTTTATAGCTGACTATGCTGTATGTGCTTTGCTCATTGTTGAAGGACGTACGATAACCTGTAGTTGTTAACTCCTATGTCATTTGTTCTTTGGTGGAGTGTTGTCTCATTGGCAATTATACCGCATCTTCTTTTTTTATATATTATATCTAAATTTAGTTCCACTCCATAACATTATGTTTTCAAGTATTCTTCACGTACCCATTTTCTGCACAAATCCGTCTTTTTTCCATGCCCAATGAACCTTTCAATTGTTTTCCAATTGACCATTCTAATGAAAATTTGGTTTCAATCCTTAAGTAGTGGAGATATGGTCATTTTCAAAAATGTTGAATTTTCTGTACACTTTTGCTAACATTTTTTAAATGAAAGTTTGTATGATTTTATTAACATCAATAATAAAAACGATTTAGATCTATTTTGATTAGATTAAAATATATTTAAGTCAGATTTTTGCGAAAATTATGTGCGTACAACGCCAGGGTTACACATTTCAAATGATGTTTTTCCTGTTTTCTGATTGTCTTAAGATCTGCAAAATGAACTATTTTAGAATGTTTTTGATAACTCTAACGAAAAACACAGTTTCTTTATTATTCTATTCAATATTTTTCTACAGACTATATACAATCGGCGTACATGAAATGCATGTCTATCCTAGGCCTGTTACCAATACTAGATCAACCGTTAAAGTGTGTCTCCCTATGAATATGGAACCATTCACTGAGGGTTTCATCAGCACGAAGCGTTTCTAGCATAAGAGTAGATAAAAGAAAGTTAAAAAATTTGGTAAACAAAATAAGTGCGTACCGTTTTATCCTATCTATGCTGTTACCAACAAATTTATTAATTATATAAGTGATAATGTTTTTCTTTTGAAGTCTTGTTTTCCAATACGTGATTGCACTTTTAACAAGTATAAGATTGAAGAAAAACATAATCACTGCATATAAGGGAGTAGTCATTTCACAACAGCATTCATAGATATACACGGTGGGTAAGGTTGTCCTACAAGAAAACGTTCTGTGCTGGTGATTCGGTCCCGACTGGTGCTGGTGATCATTGAAAATATGTAAACAAAGACGAAAATTATGATTTTTGACGTTTTCTCTCATAAAAGATGGAAGTAAACAGTTGAGATTTTTTAATTTTGTTTTTTATGCGTTCATAGGCAAACCATTAAAATTGTGACCCTCTAAACTGTTTCAGTAAGCGTAACACAAAAATGCTCATTTTCAGAAAATCGAGAACTGAAAAAATAAAACAAAAACGCTCCAGGAGTCCGCTTCCTATACCCAAATCCACAATTTATCAAAATTTTGCAGTTTCTCAGACAAAATTATTTTGTGAAAACTGTGCTGGTGAGTCCAGTGCAATTTATCAAAATTTTGCAGTTTCTCAGTTTAGACATGTCCTGATTCTGTGCTGGTGGGTCCTGTCATTGTGCTGGTGAGTCCTGATACGGTGCTGGTGATTTTGGATTAAAATTGTGCTGGTGAGTTGGTCATATTTGAAACAAATGTTACAAAATCAATAAAATTGGGCAGATATTGTATTCAATCGGATCTGTGACTCCTATTTTTACTTTTGTGCATCCATTTGGCTGTTTCATAAGCGTTTTCAAAATAATCGTAACTTATATTACATAAAAGGCCAACATCTTCCGTCCAATATCAGATGAAAATATATCTAATTAGAATAGTTTTATTTAAGATATTAAATGCCCTTAAATTGCTGATTCTCTACATAATATACCAACTAAAACAGTTTTAAAAGGTGCTTAAAGTTAAGCGACATTTATAACGAGTCGACAATAAACGTTTGACTGGTTTATTTCAGTTAATATACGAGGTAATATTATGTCTCCAATTAATTTCGACTGGATAATAAAAAAAAACGACCTAGACTTGCTTTTCAAACATGACTGATAAAAACTAACTAGAATGGAACAAGATGTAAACAATTGCAATTCAAAGTATGACCTTCAAAAACGAGCAAAACCATAACGAATACTAGCTATAAAAATGTAAACGATTAAAAAATGAATACCTTCGGCCTGATTTTAACTACAACTTTGAACAAAATACAAATATGACAGAAAGCAACCATCGACAACCACTTGTTTTGGGCACTCTTGACAGGGTTTAACATATAAAAAAGAAGATGTGGTATGATTGCCAATGAGACAACTCTCCACAAAACACCAAATGACACAGAAATTAATAACTATAGGTTATCATACGGCCTTCAACAACGAACAAATCCCATACCGCATAGTCATTAACATGTTTGTTTGCGCTCCACACCCCCCTCCCCACCTCCACCCAACCAATCCCTCCTCCTTTCCTCCTTTATTGGTATATATAGTGGTGTAACAACACAACAATTTAGCACATAAAATAATAACATAAAAACACAAATTATTGAACAACGAATACTCGCAGCTACTGAAAGCTAGTTCAAAGCCACATTTTCAACTTATAGATAAACATGTTCTCTTAGATAAAATCTCAATCGTACCGATCAAAAAATTTCACAAAAATTAAGTTCACATTTTAATGTTTGATAAAGCAGAACTTTAAAAGTGTGCAGTGAATCTTGTGCTCACAACAGTTATTGTCATAATTATGTATACATCAGACATTATAAAGGCATTTGGAAGATACCAAGAAGTATTTTACAGTTCAATTTAATGATCATGAATGGATGGAGATTGAAAGGAAGTTAACATAGGATAAGAAGAAATTGATAGTATTTTTGGCGAAAGACTTTAAACCTTCTTTGCATTAAATTCTAAAAAGTTTTCTTGTTGCCGTAAATGGTTAAATCCTCAACAAAATCTTAATAACTTTTTTGGAACGAATAAACGTTTTAAATCAAATTTTCATGGACATTGATCCACTTTTAAGCTTCCACCCTGACGAGCCATGTAAGCTGTCGGTATCCTGTTGCACCTACCGCACATAAACTTTCACATTTCCATCTTCTTTTCTGAAATATTTTACCCAATTCATACGTGACAGGATTACTATCCTAGTAACTGGTGTTACCAATGTATTGAACATTATTAAAAAATTCCACAATACTATATTCATTTTGTGTGTCAATTTGTTTAGGCAAAACAAAACTGCAAAATCTTCGAATACAAGAGAGATTTTTTTTTTAAATGTCATGATTATCTGTCGATTTCTAGATCTATGCTTAGTATTTATTTCAGATGACATGGAGTTCACACCCTGGTGACCTGCTGTCTTTCATAATTATATTCATATAAATATATAATTAAACAAACTAAAGGCTGCAACTGGTATTTTTGCATTTAAAATGATGCATTGCAACAAGAATATTTGTGCTGAATGGAAACAGTGTGGGTCAAGATCTTGAATTGCTTATAAATGTTGCTGGACCAAGTTTCGTTATCTGATCTGAATTTTCTGAAAAGTGCAAGGTAGATAGACATTGGCGTTTTGATATTTTTACTCGGTAAGTTTTGCTCTAACTGCTTGAACTTTTGCGATATAAACTAAAAACTCGAATACATTTTAACAGACAGTGGTCATGTTTGTAGATTAATATTGTTTTTCCTAGATTCACTCTTGAAAAATCATTTGATAACATTTGGTCAAATAAGCTTATAGCGAAACGGGTTGATAACCAGTTGAAATTAAACCCGTTTTGTGAAGTGTGAAGATTTGGATTGTTTTAATCTTTTATGGCTTTTAAAAGTTAAATGTAGGTGTATAATTCAAGATTTTTTTGCATCTTATATACTTGTTTATACTCAATCGGTAGTTTGAAACTACGAGATATTTTAATTTTTGAAATTAAAGGCACATTTAACAAAACAACCAATTTCGGTAGGTGCAAATACTTCTGGATTTTTAATATGCACAAGCATAACTTCAACTGGAAAAAAAAACATACACGAAAAGATAAAATTCTAGTCTGCCCTTCCATAAAATAGTAAAATATTTTTTAAGTGTTATATCGAACTCTCGAAAAAAAAAACTGACAGCCGTTCAGACAAAAATTTTATGTTGAAAAAATCTTAAGGATATAGCTAGTCATGCTTAATAGCTAATAGATGCATCTTTATTTTAAAGTACAACTTTTAAATCTTACGGGAAACTCCCTTCTTGGAAAATGTTTTTATGGTAAAATTATCATCTTCAGTAATAAAATCGTTCTTGAACATCTGCATCAAATTATTTTTTATCAACAACTTTAGAATTTCAGAAACTATTCCAAGCTTAAAAACTTTCACTGTGACCCCCCACCCCCGGGAAAAAAACGCAATACTATTGTCATCCTTTTAGTCAGCACTAAATTGCTCACAAAGAAATCTGATTTTAGCTGCTGAAGACACATGATTCTTACGCGCAGAAACAAGCCAGAGTTTCATTTGGTTGAATAAAAAGAAAAGTATCTACAGTATCGTACAAATTTGTCAGAATCTACAGTATCGTACAAATTTGTCAGAGAAACAATAATAGTATTCAGGATGCTTAGGTTACACTGAATGTATTATCATCTAAGAAGTGTTCAGGCTCACCTGATTGTTTGTGCCTGATTCTTACAAAACATGTTTAATCCCGACGCATTATAGCGCCTGGCCCAAGTCAGGAGCCTCTTGCCTTTGTTAGTCTTGTAAGTTTTTTTTTTTTATTATTATTGTTCATTTATATGTTATGAAGATGAGTGTGACGTCCATTTTCATTGAACTAGATTACATTTTGTTTAAGGACCGGCTGAAGCCCGCCTCGAGATAGGGTATTTTTTTCGCTGTGTTGAAGACCCATTGGTGGCCGTCAGCTGTTATCTGCTCTTTGGTCAGGTTGTTGTCAGATTCCCTCTTTCCATTCTCAATTTTATTAGAAAAAGGTCCTTTGTTCTATATTTTATGCTCTCCATTTTTATGCAAAACCTTTTACATTTTGATTTTTTGGGTCATTGTTGAAGGTCGTACGATGACGTATGGTTGTTAACACATACTTCCTTTGGTTTCTTATGGAAATCTGTCCATTGACAAACATACCACATCATCTTTTTTATATAGGTATTGTATATTTTACACCGTTTTTTTGGTGATCATGCAAAAGGATCGTAATCCCGAATATCGTAAACATATTTTCTTCTTTTCTTAAAAAGGGACATGGGGGGGGGTTCCATTAACAGGTCAATATATAAGATTACAGTTAATTTAAAATATTGATAACCGATAATAGCATTTTTAAAATCATCTTAAATGAGAAAACAGAAAACAGTAAAATAAAAAATTAGGGGTATTTTTTTCCCATAATAACAGTTAACAGATTCACAACAATGTCAATTTTAAGAAAACAGATAACAGCTTATTAGTCAATAACAGTTAAGCATCAATGATCTTGAATATTTGCCACTTTTAACTAAAATATAAAGGCACAGAACCAGGACATAGGAGCACAGAACCAGGACCGTTTTTCTAATCACCAGCACATCGTCAGGACAATTTCGTTTGGCGAACTTGCACGACTTTTGCAATACAAAATTGTTGTTATATTCTTTGCATGGTACTTATGACGTATCAGAGAAAAATTAAGCAACAATACGGTTGTTTTATTGCCGTTCTGATACAATGTAAACAAACCCACCAGCACAGAACCAGGACCCACCAGCACCAGTCAGGACCGAATCACCAGCACAGAACGTTCTCTCACAGGACAACCTTACCCACCGTGATATAGAAATTTCTAGAAAATACAATTAGTGGTTTGGTCTTGAATGGGTTTTTTAAATTATATTACCACGTCATCCTCTAGAAATACATATTATATGTCATGTCCTGTTTTGTTTCCTTTTAGATATAATGACTACACAGAGTAAAGGGCAACGTCATGACTGCGTTGTAAATAACTTATGTTATTTTTCTGAAAGTGTACACTACCAAGAATTTTACTACCCTCTTGTAAATCAGTATTGAACGGCTACATGATAAAATGTAATGTTGTACTTTTGATAAATTCGGTACTGCTGAATTTTATATTTATATTTGTACAGTAACTTATTTTTTATATTCAGTACTGTGACAGTAGCTTATTCATTACTACATTTAAAATCGATCGAAATGGAAATTCAATTTAATTGATGATAATTGAAAATATATATATATATACATGTATTTAATATCAATCATTCCGGAATGATTGGTGTTTGGTGTCAGTCCATCTATGTGATCTTTATTGTCAGGTTCCGTTCGTGAACATGCCCCCCCAAGCCCACCCCTAAAAATAAGATTGGACGATTGCTCCTTTAAAACCAAAAGCAAAGATCGCATTTTAGGTAGTAGGATCATTTTGCATATTCCTATGAATAAAGTATGAATATTTGATCAATCATTTGCTGATATAAAAGATGATGATGATTTATTTCCTTTAAATGGGCTCACAGAGCATATTACAATATAAGACATTGTTTAAACAACAAAACAAAACAATAATCAAGTACACATACAAAAAAAGAAAAAAAACTGAACATGAATGAACTACACACACACGCATATAAAGTTCATCGGAAGATACCAAGACCTTGTTGATAAATATTCCGTATCAACTTCACAAATAATACATGATGGTCTTGAAGTATAGATTCTAGGTACTGACGTTGCTTATCATCTTAATTACTTTTATTTGTCTTTGTCAATTATTAACCTTTACTGTTTAGTCCATTTTTGATAATATCCTTTTGGCATGGCTCGGTACTTATACATCCCGCCATTGTGTTATTGTACTATTGTCATGTTTTGTATTCCTGTCTTTCATTTTTGCTTATGTGCTTTGTTTATATACCATTTTGTTTTTCTTTGTTGACATATTTGTTTGTTTTTATAGTGATTAAGATTATAACACAGTGTTGACTGCTGTACCCCTATTTTTGACATTTTACCTATTATGTCTGTTTGTTTTGTTCACACATTGTTGTCAATATCATGGAATTTTATGCGACTGTCATACAAGTGAGAGGTTTAGCTAGCTATAAAACCAGGTTTAATCCATCATTTTCTACATAAGGAAATGCCTGTACCAAGTCAGGAATATGACAGTTGTTTTCCATTCCTTTAATGTGTTTGACCTTTTGATTTTGCCATTTAATTAGGGACTTTAAGTTTAGAATTTTCCTTGGAGTTCCAAATTTTTGGTTATTTTACTTTAAATATATATATACGTTTACAAGTGTAATGTTTCCATCTCAGACACACCCCAACATGATGATAATGATGGATGGCTGATTAACGTCCTGCGGCAAATTAATATGCATATGCAGGACGAGAACCTGTCAATGTAATATGAATATTAATCCTGCTTTGTACTATACCGACAGGCTGAGCCGGATTTTTAACGTGCTAGTTCACAAGATAACAGTATGCAGGAAGACATGTCACCTTACCCGGACACATTATTCTGACTCCTAACCGACCAGTCTTTGTTCTTAATCCTTAATGCCACGTGCTAAGCGGAGTAGCAGAAAATACCATTTTTAAAGTCTTTGGTTTGACCCGGCCGGGGTTCGAACCCATGTCCTTCCGCACTCAAGGCGAACACGCTACCACGAGACCAACGAGGCGGTTCACCCCAATTTGAAAAAGTGCTTTTACTAAATTGGCAATTTATTGGATATTTAATTCAACTGCAAAAGCCACCAAGGGACGGTCTGCATGGCAAGGTGTGAGATAGACGCACATAATATACAGTCAGGAATCTGATGTACAGTAGTTGTCGTTTGTTTATGTAATTTATACGTGTTTCTCGTTTCTCGTTTTTTATATAGACTAGACCGTTGGTTTTCCCGTTTGAATGGTTTTACACTAGTAATTAATTTTGGGGCCCTTTATAGCTTGTTGTTCGGTGTGAGCCAAGGCTCCGTGTTGAAGGCCGTACATTGACCTATAATGGCTTATTTTTATAAATTGTTATTTGGATGGAGAGTTGTCTCATTGGCCCTCACACCACATCTTCCTTTATCTATGTAAATAGACCATTTGGTTAAAATATTATGAGTAGATGCACAAACTTGGCATGTCATCTACGTGCCTGATGCAGAGGGGTTGATACATATTGTAAGGTGACCCGACTGCAAATGGCACCAAGGGACGATGCTAAATGACATGCCCAAGAACACATAGAACCAAATAGAAAATTCTTATATATAATATATATGGTAATAGTTCTAGTTGGCAATCATTAAATAAATACAAAAAGAAATATTATTATTATTGGTGAGTCTAGGTGACCACCATGCCATTCTCGTGCCTAGTGCAGAGAAGCTAGATCTATATTTTGTCTTCATCAATCAGATCACAACCAGATATTAGTATATTAACATTCTCTACATTAAGTAGCCAGATCAGTTTCTGGATAGGAATCAAGTGCTTAAAGTTAGGATAGAGTGAGTAATCTTGAAGTACGTGCAGTTTCTCCTAGTTAAAGGTTAAAATGAAAAAATGTTTTCCATCGTCAATTACATTTGAGGTGCATCTGAGAAATTCTCGGTTTTGTCGAGTAATACCATGCTATCGACCTTGCTCAATTCTACGTCTATGTGAAGAAATACGTAATCGAGTAAAATGTATCCTCCGCTCAGGGGGTCGCAATAAAACAAGAGATATTTCAAGACCAAAATTTGTCTTGAAAGTGCTGTAGCTACAGAGCTTTCTATCAGCACAGTTGTGCATTTGGAGTCTCCACTGATCCTTATAGTACTGGTACAGAAATTGTTTTGATATATATATATATATATATATATATATATATATATATATATATATATATAGTCTAAAATTTGCACAACGATACTAACTAATATAAGATGGTATTATACGAAGATGTTGTTATTAAATCGTGTTGACAAATATTTCGGCTTAACAAATAGCCTTCTTCGGTGTCAATGAGTTTAACAATACTGATTGTAGGTTAAAAATAGATCAATAATACAGGTAAGTTTTAATCTATTGATTTTAATCCATAATCTCGAACATCATAATATAAACAAAACTCGATACTCTAATATACGTGACTGTGTATATTTACATTCCAAAATGAGTGAAAACAAAACTTAGTATTTCTTATTGATGCCGTTTGGATGATGTACATTTAGTTCCTTTATCCAAAAGCTTTCCCGAACCTGTCGCTGGGCATCACTCCAGTGAATGTTCTGTTCAATCACTAGGATTTTCATGCGATTAAAGTCATCAAGTTTGTGACCTGATTGTCTGAAATGCTGAGAAACTGGGAGAAGTGGCTTCTTAGAGATATCACCCTATGGCCATTGAGGCGTTTGTGGAAAGGCTGCTTTGACTCACCAACATATTGGAGGCCACAAACCGAACATTCCAGTATGTAAATAACGTTCATACTTTTGCAAGTAACATTGCAAAATATCTTATAGTTATTTTCGGTTGCCTTACTGTGAATGTTGATGAATGCTGCATCTGTAGGCAGCATTTGCAGCGTTTTTCCTCACACGAACGACATTCTCCAGAAGAACTTCTATTATCAGACACTTCAGCCCGCACTAGCAGGTTCCGCAGACTGTTGGGTTGCCTAAAAGCTATCATGGAGGCTGAGGAAAATCTTGGATAGTTTGGAATTCTTTTCAACTGTTTTCCATATATATATATATAAGTCTAAATTGAAAACAACGTTCAAACCTATGATTGCGTTGGATAAAACCGCAATTTTATACGTGTGCATGCAAAACAAATTTCTTGGTAGAGGGTTCTAAATACAGCAAAAACAACATTTTCCAAAAGACCAAAAAAGTGAAAAAGTATATTTAAACAAAGCGCATTTGACTAACAGTTCGAACAACGGATGTTATTAAACCCTGCTGACTGCCATTGGCGTTTGCCAAATAACGGATCACAAGATGTAACAAAATGGATCTTTATTATTAATTTAATACCAAACAGAAAACAATAAACTTGCGGAAAAGTTGGTATACCGCAAACATGAGGTGCAAAAATTTGTACACCATATCCGGATTTCGACAATTAATGTCTCTTCAGTGATGTTAGGAATCGAAACGGTATTTGGAAGGCCATATAATTTACCTCAATTTAGGATAGACTCTTGAATTTTGAAGAGTCGAAATAGGATGACAGGATCATATCAACCCGAAGGCAAATATAATACAAGCCCAAACGAAAAAATATAAATAAGTCTAAATTGAAAACAACGTTCAAACCTATGATTGCGTTGGATAAAAACCGCTATTTTTATACGTGTGCATGCAAATCCAATTTCTAATAATAGCCACGATAAATCTTACGGGGCGATGGATCATATAATTATGATACAGTACACTACAAAATATAATATATAACAAGTCTAAAAGGGTACAACATCACCAAAAAAAAAAAATAAAATCATGAACAAATGTTAAATATTTCGGATAACTAATATTCTTCATCAGTAAGATGTCAAATGAATCTTATCTTGACATGTGATAGTCAAACTGAAATAATAGTCTTGATCGTTATACAAATTATCACGAATCAATACGCTGGTAAAAAAAATCTTAATATTAATGTTTGGGAGGAGGAATAAATTCCTTAAAACTGTAAGAGTCCTGTACGGAAGCCTGAGTTACAAAAAAACAAGTGATCGGAGGAAAATGAGTGATGGTAGGGAAAATGAGTGACTCATTCTATGTTTTTTCATTAATGCCCTCTGGGGAAACTGTCTTATCCAAAACCTTTCCCGAGCAAGTCTGTCGGCCCTTGACCAACCCTCGTTGTGGTCTATGATAGTGATGGTAAGGTTTTTTAGATCAGCTTGGGCGTGCCCAGGTGATCTCAAATGGCGACTTACGGGGAGGTCGGGTTTGCAGGTGTAGTCACTTCGATGACCATTCATGCGTTTGTTGAATGGCTGTTCTGTCTCGCCAGCATACTGCATGCCACATCGACACTGAAGAAGGTATACAACATTGTGGGTTTTGCAAGTTACATTGCAAAATATAGTATACACAGACCCAGTGGAGTGGCAAGTAAATGTTTGAGTATTGAGTATCTGTTGGCAAGTCAGACATCGTTACCACACGACTTGCACCATTCTGCAGTTGAAGAGCTTTTATTAGGGGACACATCAGCTCTCACAAATAAGTCTTTTAGACTTGCTGGTCTCCGAAAAGCTAAGACAGGAGGTTTGGGAATGATCTTGGATAATTTTGGGTGTTTGGCAATAATCTGCCAATTGGCACGGATCAAACGTGAAAGGTTAGTAAAGGCGGGATTGTATGTTAAAACAAACGGAACTATTTCGCTTCGTCTCTTCTGTTTGTACTGTAATAGGTCATTGCGGCTGTTATTGTTAGCACGCGCAAACCTCTTATCTATGTCCCATTTCTTATAACCTCGTTTGGTCAAAAATCCGCGAAGTTCCTGTAACCGTTTAGTGACAGCCTCCTCAGAGGAGCAAATCCGCTCGGTTTATATTTATATACAGCACAACAATGTTAAATCTGCAAATTTGCGGAAGCAAATTTTTGTTCTTCCCTCATATAATATGTGTTTCAGCCGTGTATCACCTTCACTGGTAATCAAATGGATGGATCTGTCGTAGAGTTCTCACTTGTTTAGACATACTTATTATATATATCGTGTAAAAGTTGCGATTTTGTACATGTTATAACATGTATAGAAATATTGTACATGTTATAACTTGCACAATGCAAAAATACAAGTTATAACATGTACAAAATATTGCTTAAAAATGGTTTTAACTTGTACAAAATTTGAAAATAAATTTAAATAAAGCCGTATTTAAATAATAAAGATTAATAATCAAAAGCAAACGAAAGGTGCATCATTTACAGCATAGATAACATACTATATTTTCATACATTTTAAAAACGAGTTTTGTTTACTTGTTGCTACAAGATAGAGACTTGTGACACCTATAGTTGCACAAAACTTTCATTCTTCTACATTTACACCTACCAGACTTACAATTGACAATGCACAAAACCTTTCCCTCCCTCCACTCAATAATATCTTACGCACTTTCTCTCTCACACTCGTATCACTCATTGAGACTTCAAACACATCTAATGTACTGCTTCAGAAGGGCTCTTTCTTTGCTATTAGGTTTAGTTGCATTTTTTTTTTTTAGCTTAACACTCCTTAATTTCTATCCTCTTCTTTTAAAAACAGGGTATTCTTTGCAGAGGGATTTTTCCTCGACATATCAAGGATTTGTTTTTCATTGTAAAATATATCCTGGCTATCCATTTGGATCTTAAGTCTCAACTAGTATAAAAGTATTTTCCTATTGCCTTCTGAGTGGAAACTTATAATTAATCAGGTGAGAATTTTATTGACTACATGTGTGATTTAAAAGATACTAAGTAATTACAAAATTATTTATCTGGTCATTAACTGTATAAAAAAGGACAAAACACACTAACATGAATCCACAATAAAAAAATGAGGAAAATATTATTGAGGTTAATGACATGTGTTGTAATAATAGAAACATATCTTTATTTTCAAATTTTGTACAAGTTAAAACCATTTTTAAGCAATATTTTGTACTTGTTATAACATGTACGAGGTACTTTTGTACATGTTATAACTTGTATTTTTGCATTGTCCAAGTTATAACATGTAAAATATGTCTGTACATGTTATAACATGTACAAAATTGCAACTTGTACACGACATATTTATTTATATATATATATATATATAGCTAGCATATTTTGTTCCGTGTCTTCAGCTTGGAAAAAATGTCATTTAGTCTTATCTCATTAGCAATCATACCACATCTTCTTATTATTATATTATTATGCATTTTGCATGAAGATGGATGTCTGTGACATATTTTAGTTTCTCATTTTTAAAAGTAGATTTTTTTATTTAGATAAATAAAAGTCTTCATTGCTTTAAAATTATTGACTGTATATATATTGTATAACAACGTTGTCAATAGAACGGAGTAATAATCAATTGTCATTCATATGGGCGGTTAAACGTATAACAGTACTCAATTAGCACCCATTTTTTTTTTTTTTTTACAGATATCTTATAGATTTTGTTTTATTGACTTAACAAGTCGTATTTTTATCATGTATCGTGATGCACGTCTTTCAAAATAGCTAAATATTCTTAAAGATACACAAAACGGTCACACAACATACCAACTGAGTGAAGTCTCCAGTGACAAAAAAGTTAAATATACAGAAATATTGCATGCGACGTCTACAAAAATATACTTTTAAAAATCAAAATATGTCACAGACATCCGTCTTCATACAAAATGCATAACAATATAAAAATAAGAAGTTGTGGTATGATTGCCATTGAGACAACTCTCCACAAGAGATTAAATGACATAGAAGTTAACAATTATAGGCCCCGTACGTCCTTCAACAATGAGCAAACCCTATACCGCATAGTAAGCTATACAAAAACCCGAAATAACACTGAAATGTAAAACATTTCAAACGAGAAAACTAACGGCTTGATTTTGGACAAAACAAAAAAGGAAAAGCAAATATGATATACAGCAACAAACGACCACTGAATTACAGGCAGCAGTCCTGACTTGGAACAGGCACAAGCAGAATGTGGCGGTGTTAAACATGTTTGCTGGCGCCAACTCCCCCACCCCCCCTTTTTTCCCTTAATGTCTTATTTCAAAGTTGTTCCAAAACTGTGGATAAATAAAACAAAACATAAGATATTCGAATTTTAGTGATGTGTAGTTAAGCATAGGTGAAATTTAGGTACTCCTCATTACAGAATCTTAGATCGTTTTGGGGTCGGATAAAACAAATTTTTCTGTGATTCTGTTTTGATTAAAAATTAAATTTGTGAAACTTTATGATAAATAAGGATAAATTTCCAAAAATAAACACAGAATGGAAAGTTTAGCCTGTTTCACAAATATACTTGAGAATAAGTACTTTTAATACGTCATTGAAATTTGTATATTGCCTCATCAGCATCTTTGCATCTGAATTGCTTGTAAAATATGAGGCTCTATACCCTCCACATGGTCTAGTGACAACACAACTTAAATTTTGAGGTCTTTTATTAGTATTTATAAAATGCCATTAATACATAAAAAATGTTCGGGCACACAACATGAGTTATCTCCCATTTTAATAGGTACTAATACCCAACTTTATTGGACCCTAACTTAGATATATTGTATACTAATAAGATGATTCATTTATATTATGAAGTCTAAGGTCAAGGTCGCACATATTGAAAAAAGACAAATTATTCCAGAAAAGGTGTTTTTGAATGATATATGGTCATTTAAAAAAAGTCTAATTTTTAAATACTAGTAGCAAACTTGAATAAAAGCTACTAGTTTAAACCACCCTCTTTATAAGCAAATCCAAACAAACAATACTGTTGGAATAACATTCGGTGTAGTCATTATATCTAAAAGGAAACAAAACAGGACATGACATATAATATTAGTTGCATTTCTAGAGGATGACGTGGTAATATAATTTGAAAAAAAAACCATTCAAGACCAAACTACTAATTGTATTTTCTAGAACTCCGTTTACAAGCTTCTGGCATCACTTTTTGTCCGTCGTCCTTTGTCCGTAAACTTCTCTTTCAAAAAATCTTCTCCTTTGAAACTTCTCAATGGATTGCAACCAAAAATGTTTCTTAATATAGAACATTGGGGTCAAACTACAGTTTTGGCTAAAATCCATAAGACTTAAGCAATTAGAGGAAAAATGACAGGGTAAAAAATGCCACATGTTTTTGGGGTTTTGCCGCTAATTGAAATTTAACTCTTTTTGGCATTTTCTTGCTATTGTTTAAAAAACTATAGGAGCTAGGTCAAAAGTGAAAACTGCAAAAATGGTCAGCATGGAAAGATGTATCCACTTTGAAAATTGAAGAAACAGCTAATTACTTGTTTAGGAGTTATTTCTCCTGAAATACCGAGTTCTTTTCAAATTTTAGCAGATGTTTGCTGTAATCGTGAAAACTATAGAAGTTAGGTTAACATTGTAAATAAAAAAAGGTTCAGCAAACAAGATGCGCTTACCCTCAATATTGGAGAAAAATCTGTTAACCTGTTTTTTAGTTATTGGCACTGAAATAATAATAATGTTTTAACAGTTTTTGACTGTTATTGTGAAAAAAATAGAAGCTAGGTTAAAAGTGTTAATAGCAAAAAAAAATTAATGCAACAAGATCTATTAACCTTGAAGACAGAAAAAAATCTGTCAAACGTATTTTTGAGTAATTGTCCCTGAAATATAAATTTTTCCAATTGATTGCATTTTTTTGCGATTATTTTAAAAATTATAGGAGCTAGGGTAAAAGTGCAATCTGCAAAAATCTATCTACTAGTACTCCGATATATGTGACAACCTGTTTTGGAGTTATTGCCTCTAAAATGTTTATTATTACTGTTTTTGCAGTTTTTTTTGCTAAAACCTATAGGAGCTATGCTAAACATGTAAACCTATAGGAGCTATGCTAAACATTTAAACCTAAAGGAGCTATGCTAAACATGTAAACCTAAAGGAGCTATGCCTAACATGTAAACCTAAAGGAGCTATGCTAAACATGTAAACCTATAGGAGCTATGTTAAATATGTAAACCTATATGAGCTATGCTAAACATGTAAATTTCAAAAATGATCAGCAACACAAAGAGTAACTATACTATGTCAATATAAAAGTCCTAATTAGCAAACTGGCGATTTTTGCACCAGGGAAGTGATACAGGCAAAGGTGTGCCTCTTGTTTTACAGAGCTCTAAATATCACTTATCATTTTATATTTATACAACTTTCAAAAAATAATTAAGACTCAGATCGACGTCCGGTCTCTGATCGACGTCCGTTTCTCAAATGGACGTCCAAATCTGACGCCATGATCAAATAAGATTCAAAAACCGAAGGCCAATTCTATGCCCCTCTAACGGACGTCTTTTTTGTTGTTCTCAAATCGACGTCAAAGTTATGGCTTCTCTAATTGACGTCCGTCCCTGTTACGGACTTGCCGCAATGAGATCACAATTTTATCAAATGATGGCTTGAGCCTAAAACTCAAGAAGTTGTTGAAAAATATAAGATTTTAAATCTTGTAGAATCCAAATTATAATACTTTTCAACTATTGACTGTATTTTTTAATCTGTCTATTGTTTTAGTCTGTGTATTGCCCTCTAGATTATTTCTCTGTTATCTTTGTTGTTGGGTTGTTGTCTCATCGTATAATCACATGTCATTTATTTATTAATATGAATATGAAAGGAATACGACAACATAGATATAGAGGATGAACTTCTTTCACACAAAGATTAAACGATACAGATAATATAAACAAAGATCAAACTAAGAATTAAAGATTATAATAAATGATATTGGACTTCGATGAGTGGAGACTCCGATTGATTGGACGTCTTATTTGTAAAACATGATGTCACATTGAAGGGTAAAAATATTGGACACTGATTTGAGAACATGACGTCACATTAGACATCGATTTGAGGAAAGGACGTCGATTAGAGACCAAATGTCGATCTGAGTCTAACATATATGATACCATTAAAGAACTAATATGCTTGAAATTAGTAGCCTTCCTGTGAAAAAACTAACCAGCATAAAAAAAGATAAACTCATTACACCTGTTTCTTAAAATCATATGATACTTCAAATTAAAAAAATGTTGAATATATTGTTAAAAATGTTTTATATACTTGAATGGCTAAGTTTTACTATAAAACAAATGTACATGGACTTTCTTGTAAAACAAAATCTTCTACATTATCAAAACTTCAGAAATGTATTAATTGAATTTTTGTCTTTCTGTACTCTAATATTCACCGATAGCTTTTCCGTATGCAGTGATCTTAACCACGAGACCTTTCGTTAAAACTTCGACAACCACACAGCGCAAGTACGAGAAAAACCGTGATGAAAAAAGGTATACAAACATGTACTGGAAGGTAGATAGTGTTAATTTATTCTGAAAGAAAAAAAAAATAACACACCAAATTATTAAATAACTGTTATGACAAAGTTTGATTAACAAATGGAAACGCATGGACAATATTTAAAAAATATTTTAACATACCTCTACCAACACACTTATTTTTCACGTGCTCCATGATTGTTTATCAAGGTCGCGATCGGTAGACGTCGGCAACATTACCCGAAAGTTAATCAGCAGCTTAAATTCTCAATCAACAATTACTGAATAAAATATTTTTTGTCGATTATAGGTTTTTGATTTGTTATAGATGCAAACAAAATGTGCATAGATGTATTAGTTTAGTTTTTATGCATGCATTTGTTCAATAATTTCCTTGTTGACATTATAATAACAAGAAACTCGTTTTTTATGACTTTAATGAACCTAATGAGTGCCAATGAGACAACTCTCCATCTAAGTCACAATTTCTAAAAGTAAACCATTATAGGTATATTTATTACAACAATTATTTGTTTCCAATTAACACTGCGCACATAGAAATATACATGTATTAGAGAAAAATAAAAATATATTCAATGGTTATATAAGATTGCTTTGTCAGCCAACAGCCTGATTTTGGACACCAACTGCTCCACAAAACAGGCCGTCCAGTCATTAGATCAATCTCACTCGAACCAATGGTGGCCATCTGATAGTTGCCACTTGTCACAGTCAAGTTTTACATTGAGATTATAGATGTTTTAAATTGAACTACTTAATTCCCTAACCTAATGTGTTCACTATGATCATTAATGCAAGAACTGTAGGCCTTCAAAATTTAATCAAGATGTCTCGTTGAAAAATCTTTATATATCTGACCCTCTCTCTCTCCCTCTATGTATTAAAACAAAACTAATGATAAATGAATTGTCAATATAAAAATAAGAAGATGTGGTATAATTGCCAATGAGACAACTCTACACCAGAGACCATAGAAGTTAACAACAATAAACACTGTACGGCCTTCAACAAAGTTAGAAAATCCGTTGTCTATCTCCAATGGAAATATAGGGATAAATTTCTGAAACTACATTGTTTGTAGTGAAATGTTCTATCTCCAAACTAGAAGCTCTAAAGAGCCTATGTCGCTCACCTAGGTCTATGTGCATATTCAACAATGGACTCTCTCCAACATTGTTGACAAGAATAGAGTTCATGACAAAAATTTCTTTTTGTTGATCTTGTATTGCTGATCATTTTGTCTGTTTAGTTTCTCTCTATCTTCTTAAGTTTTTGCTCAAAACACAAAAGAGGGTAAAAAAAAACTCATTTAAGGGCAATCACTCCTATGAAGGGTGCATGACAGTCTACTAACTATATCGTCGAAATTTGACTTGTTTGTGGATCTTGCCATGCTGGTCATTTTTGTTGTTTAAAGTTTCTATTTATCTACTAGTATTATAATTTTTATCATATAAGGCAAAATGAAAAAAAAAATGTAAAAATCATCATTTAATGGCAATAACTCCAATAAGGAGTTGCGGAAAATTTCCTCCATATGGTCTTGAATGTAGATCTTGTCTTGCTGATCATTTTACTTATTTGAGTTTCTATCTATCTATTATAATTTTTAAGATATAAGGCAAAAACGTTAAAAATTGGTAAAATTGTCATGAAAGGACAATAACTTTAATTAGAGTCGACTGACGATTTCAACCATCATACTTATTCGTAGATCTTGTCTTGCTGATCAATTTTGCAACTTAAAGTTTCTCTCCATCTAAAATAGTTTTCAAGATAAAAGGCACAAATGAAAAAAAATGGTAAAATTTGTCATTTAAGGGCAATAACTCTTATAAGAAGTTGCCTGACAGTTTTGACGTCAAAGAACAAATGGTAGAGCTCAACATTTTGAACATGTGTGCCCTGTCAGAATTTCTCCATTTATAACAGTTTTAAAAATAATAGACAAAACTTGTATTTTACCCCTATGTTCTATTTTTAGCCATGTCGGCCATCTTGGTTGGCGGGCGGGGTCATCGGACACATTTTTTAAACTAGATACCCCAATAATGATTGTGGCCAAGTTTGATTAAATTTGGTCCAGTAGTTTCAGAGAAGATTATTGTAAAAATTAACGACGACGACGACGACGGACGACGGACGCCAAGTGATGAGAAAAGTTCCTTGGCATTTCGGCCAAGTGAGCTAAAAAAGGGATAATTTTTTATCTAAGTTGGTTGTCTATTAAACTAGAGGCTCTTTAGAGCCTGTGTCGCTCACCTGCATCTTCAACAATGACCTTTTCTTAGTTAAAATCATCATTAAAGGGGAATAGCTCTACTAAGAGTTAACTGACAATTTCAGTCATGTTGACATATTTGTAAATCTTACACTGCTGATAATTTTTCCTTTTATCTTTCTATTTGTAGTTTTCAAGATAATAGGCAAAAAATGCATAAAAATGTTAAATTTTATCATTCAAGGGCAAAATATGTAACTGAAATAACGAGTCAACTGAACATTTCGGCCAATATGACTTATTTGTAGATCTTCTCTTGCTGATTATTTGTGTTATTTAAAGTTTCTATCTATCTATTACAGTTTTCAAGATAATAGGCAAAACTGGGGAAAAACGGAGAAAATCGTCATTAAAGGGCAATAACTTCAATGGAGAGTCGACTAACGATTTGGGTTATGTTGACTTATAAGTAAATCTTGTTTTGCTGATCATTTTTCCATTTTAAAGATTCTATTTATCTATTGTATTTTTTAAGATACATGAATTATGTAAAAACTGAATAAATTGGTAAAAATCATCATTAAAGGGCAATAACTCTAATAAGGAGTCGTCTGACGATTTTAGTCATGTTGACTTATTTGGAGATCTTGTCTTGCTGATCATTGTTGCTTTAAAGTGTTTGTCTATCTATTATAATTTTCGAGATAATAGGCAAACAAATTTTAAAATGGTAAAATTGTTCATCTAAGGGCAATAACTCCTATAAGAAGCCGTCTGATAGTTTTGACTTAAAAGAAAAATAGATAGAGCTCAACATTCTGAGCATTTTTGCATTGTCAGATTTTCTCTATTTTTAGCGATTTTCGAAATAATAGGCAAAACTTGCATTTTACCACTATGTTCTATTTTTACCCATGTCAGCCATCTTGGTTGACAGGCGGGGTCATCGGACACATTTCTAAAAATTGATACCCCAATAATGATTTGAGGCCTAGTTTGGTTAAATTTGGCCCAGTAGTTTCAGAAGATTTTTGTAATAGTAATAGTCAACGGGCGAGTGATAAGAAAAGCTCACTTTGCCTTTCTGCCAGGTGAGCTAAAAAACAATCGAACAAAAAAGAGTTACTCTTCATGTACGTAAATTCGATTCCTACACAGCTTTTTATGTCTCAGCCAAATATTTATGATATTGAGCTTTTAAACTTTAATTTAAATGTTTACCACTATTACCAAATGGAAAATACATTATTATAGGATTCACACGACGAATTCTGCATCCATGTCGGCAGACGGAATCATTGAACGTACATTTTGAACGATTATCTTTAGTCTTTTATCAACTGTTTCGGTTCTTATAAATCATTGGCTTTCAAATATTCGGCTTTGTGCGATCCTGATGAAGATAAATCAAGAAAAGCGCTTTGGACGCATGAATTTTTTAACGTGTTGTTTTCATTTTTTATAAATTGCATGACGATCATATATGGCCTTTTATCATGGATTTCAATTCTAAGTATTGGTACGGTAGGTGAAAAATGAATCAATGGTGTCGTAGTGAACGTTGTTCTAGCCTCGAAAGTGGGCGGGTGGGGCAGTTGTTGATATTGATATCTGCTTTACACTGCTTATCCGCTATACACGCTTCATTTAAGAGTAAGACCAAATAGTAGTAGCTTGGAGCCAGGATAATGTGAAAGGTAGAACTTTAGCATCCAACTAACGTGTTGGTCTTGTAAAAGCTGAATACATTCATACCACATAAACATATAACGCAAACATTATTTTCAGCCTGAATATTTATGTAATAGTTGCCGCTGCACGTTAAGCGCCCATCAATCCACGTGTAGCTGTCGTTATTTTGTGCGTGGCATCAGTTTAGCAATACCATGTTAACCATTTTAACGATTCAGTCGCGGGATAGTTTTGATAATAATTTTTTTTATTTTGTGTTGTCATATTATGTTTGTGTATACATTTTTTGCTCTCTTCGGAAGGGCTTGCAGATGCTTAATCTGTTGCACCATCCAATTTAATATATTTTGAAGAAGAAAAACACATAATTTAAACAAAACCGTAATTTGAAATAATTTTTAAAAGTTCACATCACCAATAAACATATTCATGTGCAAGAATATGTCACATTTCCAAGCGAGATAACCCAATCTGTTTATATTGGACAGTAGATAATTAACGATAACTCTTAACTCCTTCCAATAGATGTCGTTGCATTTACTAATCTTGTTAAAGACAAGAGAGGCATGTCTCTGATAAAAATTAATTAGCGTCTTCACGGGAGTTATAAATTACGATACTCGAGTTAGTGGTCTTTAAAAGGACTATGATACTGAGATCAAAACCGCGTCGAGATTATAAATCAAAATGCAATGTACGAAGGGGAAATTCATACCCAAGAATGAAGGACACTAATGGCCGATTACCCTTATCAGCAACACCTGGGTGCAATGTTTTAATGATGTTCCATTAACATAGAAAGTAATGGGAAATAAATGGGTACCCTTCATTAATTCTTCATATTTTTTTATTAATCATCTGAATTCTTATTAACACATACGACCGAATTCTACATAGATTTACCTTTCTGTTGGTATTAAAAATCTAGTTTATCTTATCTCATTGTTAGGTCTCCGATTTTTTGAAATTTCATTATCTAAATTCCCTTACTCGCATCAGTAAATATCGATGGATTACCTCAAAAGAAACGAGACAGCAGTAACTAAAAAAATTGAAGCACACTTAATATGCGGAGGAAATACTATTAACACATACTGTTGAATACTCCTGTCAATAAGCTATATTTTGATGTCAGAAAAGTCAGTTTAAATTGAGAAATTCTTAGGTCTCCGGCGTTTTGAAAAGTTGTCTTTGAAAAAAATAACCAACACAAATGTAATATACGAAACAACGTACATTAGCGAGATCATACTGTTATACATGTAAAATAAATTCTGGTTATTCTTAAATAAATGAAATAATACATAATAAGTTCAAATTCAAAGTGTTCACTGCGGCTATTTTTTATTGTTCAAATAGAAACGATAAATATTGAATACAAAATAAAATTATATTTAAATATACTAAATTGTATTCGTCGGAATAACCCATCTGTTCAAAGGACATAATGGAGTTTTACTATAAGGGTCCTTGTTCATGATAGTTCATAGTTCGTACAATTTCATATAATAGAGACTATAAAGATATTTTTATTCATATTTGGTGAAACGTATTTAGTGATAAATGATAAAGTATACATTTATAATTAAATAATAATAAACGATTCGCTGTTCAATTTTTTTTTTTTTTTTTTTTTTCACCCGTAAAACATTTCTCCATCATTTTATTTCGATAATATTTAAAGAAAATGAAAAGGTGGTATATTAAAAAAGTTCGAAATTGATATATTGTCAAATGAAATTTATTATCAGCAGGCACCCTGTCGCTTGATTGTCTTTCTTATCTCCAATTACGACGTCTTATATATGCTCAACAGGTTGCCACTGTTTGTTTTATTAAATTGAATCTGATCATGGAAGTAATATTTTTTATAATCAATTGTTCATGAACAATGTAAATTGCTTTCTTTGATAAATAAATCAAAGACAAACTATGAATCGCATAAATGAGCTTTGATTTAGGGACGACACCAAAGGATCAATGTAGGATAAAAAACTTAATTCAAATAGTTTGGGGTGGGGTAAAATTGCTGCAAGTTTTGTTTATTTGACATCGATTTTACATATATCTGTATTGGTCAATCAATTTTCCCAAATTAAGTTAAGAGGGTGGGGTCAGTGAAAAACTATGTGAATTAAGTTTGTTTATCCTAATTTGAACTTTTGATGTCGTCCCTTATTGCACTGTTGAAAATAAGGAGAGGGACATCAGATATACTGAATACTGTTAGTATTAAATCGCACTGATAGCAGTTAGAAAATTTTAGACCCACTATAAAAGCGCTTGCGACCTAACTCGCTTCATTATGATGTCTTTAATTACTGCAATTGATAAATCTTTTCACTTATCAATCAGAGAGAGAGTTCTACTTATCAATATCAATAAAAATATATTTTAACTGTTGAATGACTTATTTTTCAATTATTTAGTTTTAGAATTTATATATTTAATTTTCACCTATTTTCTAAATTTGATTTATTGAACCTTTTGTCTGCTTACGCCTTACCTAACTAAAGATGGTTGAGATATGTTTAGCCGTTTTACATAAAACATTTAAATTTAAAGTTTCTATCTATCTATTACAGTTTTCAAGATAATAGGCAAAACTGGGGAAAACGGAGAAAATCGTCATTAAAGGCAATAACTTCAATGGAGAGTCGACTAACGATTTGGGTTATGTTGACTTATAAGTAAATCTTGTTTTGCTGATCATTTTTCCATTTTAAAGATTCTATTTATCTATTGTATTTTTTAAGATACATGAATTATGTAAAAACTGAATAAATTGGTAAAAATCATCATTAAAGGGCAATAACTCTAATAAGGAGTCGTCTGACGATTTTAGTCATGTTGACTTATTTGGAGATCTTGTCTTGTTGATCATTGTTGCTTTAAAGTGTTTGTTCATCTATTATAATTTTCGAGATAATAGGCAAAACAAATTTTAAAATGGTAAAATTGTTCATCTAAGGGCAATAACTCCTATAAGAAGCCGTCTGATAGTTTTGACTTAAAAGAAAAATAGATAGAGCTCAACATTCTGAGCATTTTTGCATTGTCAGATTTTCTCTATTTTTAGCGATTTTCGAAATAATAGGCAAAACTTGCATTTTACCACTATGTTCTATTTTTACCCATGTCAGCCATCTTGGTTGACAGGCGGGGTCATCGGACACATTTCTAAAAATTGATACCCAATAATGATTTGAGGCCTAGTTTGGTTAAATTTGGCCCAGTAGTTTCAGAAGATTTTGTAATAGTAATAGTCAACGGGCGAGTGATAAGAAAAGCTCACTTTGCCTTTCTGCCAGGTGAGCTAAAAACAATCGAACAAAAGAGTTACTCTTCATGTACGTAAATTGATTCCTACACAGCTTTCTATGTCTCAGCCAAATATTTATGATATTGAGCTTTAAACTTTAATTTAAATGTTTACCACTATTACCAAATGGAAAATACATTATTATAGGATTCACACGACGAATTCTGCATCCATGTCGGCAGACGGAATCATTGAACGTACATTTTGAACGATTATCTTTAGTCTTTATCAACTGTTTCGGCTCTTATAAATCATTGGCTTTCAAATATTCGGCTTTGTGCGATCCTGATGAAGATAAATCAAGAAAAGCGCTTTGGACGCATGAATTTTTAACGTGTTGTTTTCATTTTTATAAATTGCATGACGATCATATATGGCCTTTTATCATGGATTTCAATTCTAAGTATTGGTACGGTAGGTGAAAATGAATCAATGGTGTCGTAGTGAACGTTGTTCTAGCCTCGAAAGTGGGCGGGTGGGGCAGTTGTTGATATTGATATCTGCTTTACACTGCTTATCCGCTATACACGCTTCATTTAAGAGTAAGACCAAATAGTAGTAGCTTGAGCCAGGATAATGTGAAAGGTAGAACTTTAGCACCCAACTAACGTGTTGGTCTTGTAAAAGCTGAATACATTCATACCACATAAACATATAACGCAAACATTATTTTCAGCCTGAATATTTATGTAATAGTTGCCGCTGCACGTTAAGCGCCCATCAATCCACGTGTAGCTGTCGTTATTTTGTGCGTGGATCAGTTTGAATTATATTAGCAATACCATGTTAACCATTTTAACGATTCAGTCGCGGATAGTTTTGATAATAATTTTTTATTTTGTGTTGTCATATTATGTTTGTGTATGCATTTTTTTCTCTCTCGGAAGGGCTTGCAGATGTTTAGTCTGTTGCACCATCCAATTTAATATATTTTGAAGAAGAAAAACATAATTTAAACAAAACGTAATTTGAAATAATTTTTAAAAGTTCATCACCAATAAACACATTCATGTGCAAGAATATGTCACATTTCCAAGCGAGATAACCCAATCTGTTTATATTGGACAGTAGATAATTAACGATAACTCTTAACTCCTTCCAATAGATGTCGTTGCATTTACTAATCTTGTTAAAGACAAGAGAGGCATGTCTCTGATAAAAATTAATTAGCGTCTTCACGGGAGTTATAAATTACGATACTCGAGTTAGTGGTCTTTAAAAGGACTATGATACTGAGATCAAAACCGCGTCGAGATTATAAATCAAAATGCAATGTACGAAGGGGAAATTCATACCCAAGAATGAAGGACACTAATGGCCGATTACCCTTATCAGCAACACCCGGGGTGCAATGTTTTTAATGATGTTCCATTAACATAGAAAGTAATGGGGAAATACATGGGTACCATTCATTAATTCTTCATATTATTTTTATTAAGCATCTGAATTCTTATTAACACATACGACCGAATTCTACATAGATTTACCTTTCTGTTGGTATTTAAAAATCTAGTTTATCTTATCTCATTGTTAGGTCTCCGATTTTTTGAAATTTCATTATCTAAATTCCCTTACTCGCATCAGTAAATATCGATGGATTACCTCAAAAGAAACGAGACAGCAGTAACTAAAAAAATTGAAGCACACTTAATATGCGGAGGAAATACTATTAACACATACTGTTGAATACTCCTGTCAATAAGCTATATTTTGATGTCAGAAAAGTCAGTTTAAATTGAGAAATTCTTAGGTCTCCGGCGTTTTGAAAAGTTGTCTTTGAAAAAATAACTAACTCAAATGTAATATACGAAACAACGTACATTAGCGAGATCATACTGTTATACATGTAAAATAAATTCCGGTTATTCTTAAATAAATGAAATAATACATAATAAGTTCAAATTCAAAGTGTTCACTGCGGCTATTTTTATTGTTCAAATAGAAACGATAAAGATTGAATACAAAATAAAATTATATTTAAATATACTAAATTGTATTCGTCGGAATAACCCATCTGTTCAAAGGACATAATGGAGTTTTACTATAAGGGTCCTTGTTCATGATAGTTCATAGTTCGTACAATTTCATATAATAGAGACTATAAAGATATTTTTATTCATATTTGGTGAAACGTATTTAGTGATAAATGATAAAGTATACATTTATAATTAAATAATAATAAACGATTCGCTGTTCAATTTTTTTTTTTTTTTTTTTTTCACCCGTAAAACATTTCTCCATCATTTTATTTCGATAATATTTAAAGAAAATGAAAAGGTGGTATATTAAAAAGTTCGAAATTGATATATTGTCAAATGAAATTTATTATCAGCAGGCACCCTGTCGCTTGATTGTCTTTCTTATCTCCAATTACGACGTCTTATATATGCTTAACAGGTTGCCACTGTTTGTTTTATTAAATTGAATCTGATCATGGAAGTAATATTTTTTATAATCAATTGTTCATGAACAATGTAAATTGCTTTCTTTGATAAATAAATCAAAGACAAACTATGAATCGCATAAATGAGCTTTGATTTAGGGACGACACCAAAGGATCAATGTAGGATAAAAAACTTAATTCAAATAGTTTGGGGTGGGGTAAAAATTGCTGCAAGTTTTGTTTATTTGACATCGATTTTACATATATCTGTATTGGTCAATCAATTTTTCCCAAATTAAGTTAAGAAGGGTGGGGGTCAGTGAAAAAACTATGTGAATTAAGTTTGTTTATCCTAATTTGAACTTTTGATGTCGTCCCTTATTGCACTGTTGAAAATAAGGAGAGAGGGACATCAGATATACTGAATACTGTTAGTATTAAATCGCACTGATAGCAGTTAGAAAATTTTAGACCCACTATAAAAGCGCTTGCGACCTAACTCGCTTCATGATGATGTCTTTAATTACTACAATTGATAAATCTTTTCACTTATCAATCAGAGAGAGAGTTCTACTTATCAATATCAATAAAAATATATTTTAACTGTTGAATGACTTATTTTTCAATTATTTAGTTTTAGAATATATTTATTTAATTTTCACCAATTTTCTAAATTTGATTTATTGAACCTTTTTGTCTGCTTACGCCTTACCTAACTAAAGATGGTTGAGATATGTTTAGCCGTTTTTACATAAAACATTTAAAAAATGAAAAACATCTAGCTTGTAAGTTATTTCTTCAAAGACATATATAGCATCATTTTAAAGCAAACTTGTTTGTCCAAGACATAAATGAATGATTGTACTGAAATGAATATATACATATAGCCTATTGTTAGAAAGCTGGACAAAGTTTTGTTTGCTGGTGTTAATATGTTTATAAAAACACAGCTGATATTATGCCATATAATGTCATTACTAATGGTGATTAAACTGCAATAAGCTACGGTTCGGTACCAATTTCGTCGTCAGCTCTGTTGCATAAGGACAAATGAAAATATTAAATTTCTTGGTAATAAGGATGTCATATAACCTCCAAGATGGTATTTTTAAAGATATATGAACATCAAAACTCATGAGATACGTTTTATGACTGTTTGTTAAAAAATGTCATTCAAGATCAATTAACAAAAATTATGGATTTTTTCCCTTTTTTTTCAAAGACAACTTTTCAAAACGCCGGAGACCTAAGAATTTCTGACATCAAAATATAACTTATTGACAGGAGTATTTAACAGTATGTGTTAATAGTATTTCCTCCGCATATTAAGTGTGCTTCAATTTTTAGCTCACCTGGCCCGAAGGGCCAAGTGAGCTTTTCTCATCACTTGGCGTCCGTCGTCGTTAACTTTTACAAAAATCTTCTCCTCTGAAACTACTGGGCCAAATTTAATCAAACTTGGCCACAATCATCATTAGGGTATCTAGTTTAAAAATTGTGTCCGGTGACCTGCCAAACCAACCAAGATGGCCGCCATGGCTAAAAATAGAACATAGGGGTAAAATGTATATTTTGGCTTATAACTCTGAAACCAAAGCATTTAGAGCAAATCTGACAGGGTAAAATTGTTGATCAAGTCAAGATCTATCTGCCCTGAAATTTTCAGATGAATCGGACAATGGGTTGTTGGGTTGCTGCCCTGAACTAGTAATTTTAAGGATTTTTTCCGTTTTCGGTTATTATCTTGAAAATTATTATAGATAAAGATAAACTGTAAACAGCAATAATGTTCAACAAAGTAAGATCTACAAATAAGTCTACATGATCAAAATGGTCAGTTGACCCTTAAGGAGTTATTGCCCTTTAAAGTAATTTTTACCAATTTTTGTAAATTTTGTAATCTTTACAAAAATCTTCTCCTCTGAAACTACTGGACCAAATTCAACCAAACTTAGCCACAATCATTATTAGGTATTTAGTTTAAAAATGTGTGGGTGACCCAGCCAACCAACCAATATGGCTGCCATGGCTAAAAATAGAACATAGGGGTAAAATGTAGATTTTGGCTTGTAACTCTGAAACCAAAGCATTTAAAGCAAATCTTACAGGGATTAACTTGTTTATCAAGTAAATATCTATCTGCCCTCAAATTTTCAGATGAATTGGACAACTGGTTGTTGGTTGCTGCCGCTGAATTGGTAATTTTTAAGGAAATTTTGCCGTTTTTGGTTATTATCTTGAAAATTATTAGATAGAGATAAACTATAAACAGCAATAATGTTCAGCAAAGTAAGATCTTCAAATAAGTCAACATGACCAAAATGGTCAGTTGACCCCTTAAGGAGTTATTGCCCTTTATAGTCAATTTTTAACAATTTTCATTAATTTGGTAAATTTTGGTAAGTTTTACAAAATGTTTTCCTTTTGTAATCTTCTTTTCTGAAACTGCAGAAAATCAATATAGAAAACAATCTACTAATGAACTGGCAATAAAAATAATTGATAATTCTATAACATGAAAAAAAACCACATTAATACCTGATGATGGTGTTTCTTTCTTTACATTGAAAATGATGTCACAACTATAATCCTGAACAATAGGTCGAATGTCAGATATGTTTCAGTACTTTGGCTTCATTTTCTACAGATTCCAAAGTGCAAATGTTGCTTGAATTCCTACACTAATTTATACAGACTTCATCCCTTTCACAGGTAATGCCTGCCTCATATTATATTTAAAACTTTAATAGAATATCAGAAATTTTGACAGAAAATTAATCAACCATGCAAGATTTAAAACTTAATTAATATTGTTCAAATTATCAATTAACTATTAAAAAAAAATTCTCATTAAAAAATATAGTTCTTCATTTTATATTTTATCAGAAGTTTAGGGAAAAATTGAATTTAATTGTGTCCTTGTTCTCATTTCCTGGGATAAATCCAATACAAATTAAAGTATTGGTATTGAATTAATATTTAAGAAATATTTCAAACCTTACCATTTTCTTCACAAGAATGAAGACCATATTTTCAGTGTCATGAGTATCAGTCATCATATTTGTTGTACTTTGTTGTTTAAAAGTTGAATACAAAAAAGATCAACAAAGCAATTCAATCAAAGAGCTGATAGCTCTGAGGTGGAAGAAGGTGAATAAATTAAAAGGTAACTTGAATTACCATAAAAGCAGCCCCACTAACCCAGCCTGCTTTGTTCCATTATCGCTATGATGTATTTTGTTTCTTCAAACAAGAATGTGTCATAAGTACATGGATTTCAATCTCTACAATCATTTTCTATGTTCAGTGGACCGTGAAAATTAGGTAAAATCTTTAATTTGGCAGTAAAATTAGAAAGATCATATCATAAGGAACACATGTGTACTAAGTTTCAAATTGATTGATTTCAACTTCATTGAAAACTACCACGACCATAAACTTTAACCTGAAGCAGGACGGACGGACAGACCAGTAAACATAATGCCCATAAATGGGGCATAAAAATAGTAAGACTTGTTACATACCTGCCAACTTTTGAAATTTCCCATGGGGTTTTAGTGTGCGACAACAATTTTAAAGGTTACAATTTTAGCGAAGTATTTTGCACGATCTGGATTGTCTTGAAAAAGTGTCATATTTGTATGATGAGCTTACATGCCTTTTCTTAAGTCTGTTTGCATGATTTAAGTTTTAAATCAGTAGAAAAGATGAACATGTAGCTAGCAGACCAGGGTTTATTTTCTTGTAAGAATATTAGATGCTTGTTGAAATTTCCAATTTTGAATTATGCAAAGATGTGTCACCCTCATTAGAAGAACATTACAACCCACTGTAAAAATGAGCACCTCTATATTCATATTATTTGATGAAACTTTTCCCAAGAACTATGCATCTATCAAGTATTAAAGTGTCAAAACATTTCAAAAGAATTTTGTGATGTTTCTAAACTTATATCTTCTTTATTAATTTGACCCCTCATTTAGAAAAGTTGTTCCAAATATAATGAATTTTCCCACTTTTGAGTTAAAAATCTTAAAATTTTCCTTCTTATTTTTCAACAGTAAATGACCCCTTTTTAAGGGACAGTCCTCATTTAAGGGACACCACTCATAATGGGTGGGGTGGGGTCCCAACCTGTTTGTTTGTCTTTGTGAAAAAGAATAGTACATTGGGCTTTAAATGATTTAATTGAATACAAAATAACATATGTTACAAAAGTATAATGTCAATAAATTAGTGAAAAAAAACTATTTATTATCTTTATGGTAGTACTGCATCATTGATTTTGGTCAATCAGTCATGCTTTTATCCTTAAGCTGTGTAAGAACCTCCTTGCAGATGAAAATTCACATGCCATGTTCACGATTTTACAACTTCTTCTTCTTCTTCTTCTTCGTATTTCCTTCCAATTAGGAACACCAAGTAGAAACGGGTTGTTTTCACTTGTATTATTTAAAAGTATTTTTTTAAAGTACTAGATGAAAACAACACAAGTTCAAAATCTAGCATGTTAGAATAATCTTCAGAGAAAACGTTTTTGATTGGCTTATTAATTTGATCATGAGAAACACAGAATTTGATTGGCTGAACACTATTGTCTTACCTTGTGAACAAAATAAGGAACAGATGATTTTCACTAAATCGTGTTTTAGAGCTTTTTTAACGATACCCTTAATATCAATATTTTTTAATAAATGCAAGGACGTATTATAAAACGTTGTGTAAGATAAGAGTGAAGAGAATGAACACAGGGTGAACGTACTATACGGGCGAAAGAACTCAGGACGAACAGACCAAGGGCGAACATGTAAACAGGGCGAGTTGTCCTGATACCAAATTCACGCATGGGTATTACAAATATCTACATTAAAACATCCGGTTACAAGTAAACAAATAACGTTCATGTAGATGAGATGAAATCTAATAAATAACATAAATAAAAGGGTAAATATTAACGATAGTGATTGTTTTCAATCCTAATTTACAAATTAAATGATTCAGATGCTTAATCATGTGTAAAAATCGGTGTCAAGAATCGGAAGTTGTTATGAAATTGTAATACACAGAAACGGATGCGGCATACGGAGGTGGTTCAATGATTTTAAAGTCGGCACCATAGGCCTTCAGAAGACTTGAAGTCTTCTTCCACCAAAACCACTTGAATTTTGCAACAACAAATGAGAGTTTTAACAACCTCAGCTGGCTATACAACCCTTGCACAATCAACTGAATTTTGCAGAAATCATTAATAGGAAAGATTGCCCTTAAATGATAATTTTATTACCTTTTGTTTTTTGTTTTTTTTTTTTGGGGTGGTGCGCAATAACAAAACTTCACAACAAACTTTCTCATCACTTCTCGTTAGATAAATTTTACAAAATTCTCCCCTGAAACTACTGTCAAATTAAACCAAACTTGGTTTAAATCACCACTAGGATATCCAGGGACCACTGTGTATGATGACCCTGCCTGCCAACATGGCACACATGGCTGAAATAAAACATAGGTTTCAAACGCACTTTTTAGTCTTATATCTCTGAAACTAAACGACAGTACAACAGTTGCATTTATCATGCATCAATTGTAAATAAAAATATCAGGTGAGCGACACAGGGTCCTTGGAGCCTCTAGTTTTAGTTACTGCTGTCTCGTTTCTTTTGAGGTAATTCATCGATATTTACTGATGTGAGTAAGGGAATTTAGATAATGAAATTTAAAAAATCGGAGACCTAACAATGAGATAAGATAAACTGGATTTTTTAATTCCACCAGAAAGGTAAATCTATGTAGAATTCGGTCGTATGTGTTAATAAGAATTCAGATGATTAATAAAAATAATATGAAGAATTAATGAAGGGTACCCATTTATTTTCCCATTACTTTCTATGTTAATCGAACATCATTAAAAACATTGCACCCCGGGTGTCGCTGATAAGGGTAATCGGCCATTAGTGTCCTTCATTCTTGGGTATGAGTAAGTTGAAGTGACCAACCTTAATGGTAAACTATTTTGGTTTCTTTTTCCCATATTTACTTTTCGTTTATTGTTTAGCATAATTTAGGTGCCTCATTTTATCGTGTCATGTAACACAGTAGGTACGGTGTCCAGCTGAGATCGTGTTATTTCGGGTGAATCGGTCCATTTTTTTTTTTGAGTGTAGATCTGTTGTTTTCGATATTAAATGCAATCAGATAGATTTACTGCTATTTCGGAAGAATAATAGTTTTATTCATGACTGTTCATCTTATTTTGAATAATATACATTTTTCAGCACAAACTACGAAAAAAATCAGCGTTTTACATTGTCCGGGGTTTTTCGAGAGCAACATTTAAAACGTCAAGGTTTTTACCAGACTCAAGCTAGCGACCAATTCTAGCGACCAATCAAGCTAGCGACCAATTCTAGCGACCACTAAAGAACACAATGAGAATCAACTTGTCTAAGAATCATTATGTGGTATATGAGAAAACCACAAAACCACATTATGAAACAACGTTCTGTTAAAAAGAAAATCTATCTACCAGTACGGTATATATTGTTTTAACGTTAAAATGACCAGAGATGTCCATCATATTAAGGGAGAAGGGACACTACAATACGAATGACGTCTGTAGCTGAATGCACTAACTAGTTTGGTTGTTATATGTCTGCATCAATATCAATGAGTAAAAAATCTAACGTGCACGAGAATCGTAAAAGTCAAAACAATTTAATACAATAGAAAAATCTAGGATATGGGGTATCCCTTCATGACACAAAATCAGTAAATGCACAGCGAAAAACACACAAAAGCTAAGGGACATTCTTTGTTAACGAACTATTTTATTCCCTACATTCGAACACATACTATATGTTATCATATATGTATTTATATAGATAAAGGTGCGCCTCTCCGGAGTTTATTCTATCGGGAGAGGGACTAGTTGGAAATAAAGTAATCCATATTTTGATGTCTTCTTTACGTTTTCTCTGTTTTCCAAACTCTAAACCGAGATCGCAAAGATAAATGTTTAAAGTCTTGTATAGTGACACACGACGTTCCGAAAGTCACTAATTTCCAAAAAAGAGAACTATTGTTTTCTGAAGATCTCAATAAGCATACTATGTACCAGATCTACTGTTAAATTGCAATCCAAATTCACGTACAAGTAAATTTGGGCTCATAAATAGCCAAAATATATTTGTCATTCAGCAAAGGTTCAGTGACGTAAATCTATGTGCTAGTTTAAGTAAGCAACAACATCAAAAGCACGAATTCTTGACAAAACTGTGACCTTTTTATCGGTCAGAACACTTTGCCGTGGTCCATTTCTGTGCAAATAAGGATTCAGAACTGTAAAGAAATGTACAAAATACATTTTTAAAAATCTATGATCTATACTTTTCGTAAATCTACAGCGCTAGACCTAACATCTTCAGCGCAGGACTTTATATCTACAGCATTGGTCTTTAAATCTCCAGCACTTGACTTTAGATCTGCAGTGCTGGACTTAAGACCTCCAGCACTTGACTTTAGATCTGCAGTGCTGGACTTAAGACCTCCAGCACTTGACTTTAGATCTGCAGTGCTGGACTTAAGACCTCCAGCGCTTGACTTAAAATGTACAGCTTTGGACTTGAGATCTTCAGCGCTGGACTTTATATCTGCACCGCTGGACTGTATACGTGTATATCCAGTGTTTGACTAGACATCTACAACGCTCGACTTTACATCGTCAGCGCTGGGCTTTATATCTGCATCGCTGGACTGTATACATTTATATCCAGTGTTTGACTAGACATCTACAACGCTCGACTTTACATCGTCAGCGCTGGGCTTTATATCTGCATCGCTGGACTGTATACATGTATATCCAGTGTTTGACTAGACATCTACAACGCTCGACTTTACATCGTCAGCGCTGGGCTTTATATCTGCATCGCTGGACTGTATACATGTATATACAGTGTTTGACTAGACATCTACAACGCTCGACTTTACATCGTCAGCGCTGGGCTTTATATCTGCATCGCTGGACTGTATACATGTATATCCAGTGTTTGACTAGACATCTACAACGCTCGACTTTACATCGTCAGCGCTGGGCTTTATATCTGCATCGCTGGACTGTATACATGTATATACAGTGTTTGACTAGACATCTACAACGCTCGACTTTACATCGTCAGAGCTAGCTGGGCTTTATATCTGCATCGCTGGACTGTATACATGTATATCCAGTGTTTGACTAGACATCTACAACGCTCGACTTTACATCGTCAGCGCTGGGCTTTATATCTGCATCGCTGGACTGTATACATGTATATCCAGTGTTTGACTAGACATCTACAACGCGCGACTTTACATCGTCAGCGCATGACTTTATATCTGCACCGCTGGACTGTATATGTGTATATCCAGTGTTTGACTAGACATCTACAACGCTCGACTTTACATCGTCAGCGCTGGGCTTTATATCTGCATTGCTGGATTGTATACATGTATATCCAGTGTTTGACTAGACATCTACAACGCTCGACTTTACATCGTCAGCGCTGGGCTTTATATCTGCATCGCTGGACTGTATACATGTATATCCAGTGTTTGACTAGACATCTACAACGCTCGACTTTACATCGTCAGCGCTGGGCTTTATATCTGCATCGCTGGACTGTATACATGTATATCCAGTGTTTGACTAGACATCTACAACGCTCGATTTTACATCGTCAGCGCTGGGCTTTATATCTGCATCGCTGGACTGTATACGTGTATATCCAGTGTTTGACTAGACATCTACAACGCTCGACTTTACATCGTCAGCGCTGGGCTTTATATCTGCATCGCTGGACTGTATACATGTATATCCAGTGTTTGACTAGACATCTACAACGCTCGACTTTACATCGTCAGCGCTGGGCTTTATATCTGCATCGCTGGACTGTATACATGTATATCCAGTGTTTGACTAGACATCTACAACGCGCGACTTTACATCGTCAGCGCATGACTTTATATCTGCACCGCTGGACTGTATATGTGTATATCCAGTGTTTGACTAGACATCTACAACGCTCGACTTTACATCGTCAGCGCTGGGCTTTATGTCTGCATCACTGGACTGTATACATGTATATCCAGTGTTTGACTAGACATCTACAACGCTCGACTTTACATTGTCAGCGCTGGGCTTTATATCTGCATCGCTGGACTGTATACATGTATATCCAGTGTTTGACTAGACATCTACAACGCTCGACTTTACATCGTCAGCGCTGGGCTTTATATCTGCATCGCTGGACTGTATACATGTATATCCAGTGTTTGACTAGACATCTACAACGCTCGACTTTACATCGTCAGCGCTGGGCTTTATATCTGCATTGCTGGATTGTATACATGTATATCCAGTGTTTGACTAGACATCTACAACGCTCGACTTTACATCGTCAGCGCTGGGCTTTATATCTGCATCGCTGGACTGTATACATGTATATCCAGTGTTTGACTAGACATCTACAACGCTCGACTTTACATCGTCAGCGCTGGGCTTTATATCTGCATCGCTGGACTGTATACATGTATATCCAGTGTTTGACTAGACATCTACAACGCGCGACTTCACATCGTCAGCGCATGACTTTATATCTGCATCGCTGGACTGTATATGTGTATATCCAGTGTTTGACTAGACATCTACAACGCTCGACTTTACATCGTCAGCGCTGGGCTTTATATCTGCATCGCTGGACTGTATACGTGTATATCCAGTGTTTGACTAGACATCTACAACGCTCGACTTTACATCGTCAGCGCTGGGCTTTATATCTGCATCGCTGGACTGTATACGTGTATATCCAGTGTTTGACTAGACATCTACAACGCTCGACTTTACATCGTCGGCGCTGGGCTTTATATCTGCATCGCTGGACTGTATACGTGTATATCCAGTGTTTGACTAGACATCTACAACGCTCGACTTTACATCGTCAGCGCTGGACTTTATATCTGCATCGCTGGACTGTATACATATATATCCAGTGTTTGACTAGACATCTACAACACTCGACTTTACATCGTCAGCGCTGGACTTTATATCTGCATCGCTGGACTGTATATGCATGTATATCCAGTGTTTGACTAGACATCTACAACGCTCGACTTTACATCGTCGGCGCTTGACTTTATATCTATCGCTACTGTATACGTATATCCAGTGTTTGACTAGACATCTACAACGCTCGATCTTACATCGTCAGCGCTGGACTTTATATCTGCATCGCTGGACTGTATACATGTATATCCAGTGTTTGACTAGACATCTACAACGCTCGACTTTACATCGTCAGCGCTGACTTTATTCTGCACCGCTGGACTGTATATGTGATATCCAGTGTTTGACTAGACATCTACAACGCTCGACTTTACATCGTCAGCGCTGGGCTTTATGTCTGCATCACTGGACTGTATACATGTATATCCAGTGTTTGACTAGACATCTACAACGCTCGACTTTACATTGTCAGCGCTGGGCTTTATATCTGCATCGCTGGACTGTATACATGTATATCCAGTGTTTGACTAGACATCTACAACGCTCGACTTTACATCGTCAGCGCTGGGCTTTATATCTGCACCGCTGGACTGTATATGTATATCCAGTGTTTGACTAGACATCTACAACGCTCGACTTTACATCGTCAGCGCTGGGCTTTATATCTGCATTGCTGGATTGTATACATGTATATCCAGTGTTTGACTAGACATCTACAACGCTCGACTTTACATCGTCAGCGCTGGGCTTTATATCTGCATCGCTGGACTGTATACATGTATATCCAGTGTTTGACTAGACATCTACAACGCTCGACTTTACATCGTCAGCGCTGGGCTTTATATCTGCATCGCTGGACTGTATACATGTATATCCAGTGTTTGACTAGACATCTACAACGCGCGACTTCACATCGTCAGCGCATGACTTTATATCTGCACCGCTGGACTGTATAGTGTATATCCAGTGTTTGACTAGACATCTACAACGCTCGACTTTACATCGTCGGCGCTGGGCTTTATATCTGCATCGCTGGACTGTATACGTGTATATCCAGTGTTTGACTAGACATCTACAACGCTCGACTTTACATCGTCAGCGCTGGACTTTATATCTGCATCGCTGGACTGTATACATATATATCCAGTGTTTGACTAGACATCTACAACACTCGACTTTACATCGTCAGCGCTGGACTTTATATCTGCATCGCTGGACTGTATACATGTATATCCAGTGTTTGACTAGACATCTACAACGCTCGACTTTACATCGTCAGCGCTGGACTTTATATCTGCATCGCTGGACTGTATACATGTATATCCAGTGTTTGACTAGACATCTACAACGCTCGACTTTACATCGTCAGCGCTTGACTTTATCTGTATGAGACAAATAGAACTCTGTATTATCCGTATGCTCGTTCAGCTGATATGATTAGTGTTTTCCTTTTTGTTTGTTTTTTGTTCTTCCGTATTATACAGAAAATAACTTAGAAGTTAAGTTGACCTATTTTTTTATTTCAAATTCTAACTTCGAATATTTAATTTTGATAAATTAGACCAGGTACTTATTAAGATAGGTATTTAATTAAATAATTATTTATTTCATAACATTTTATTTGTTAGATAAAGCGGTTTAAAAATATCTGGCATTGACCGCTTTAATAAAAACAGAAAGTTTGTCCTGTGTATTGTTCTATTTGTTTGTTTGACAAATGTGTTCAGAATTAAGGTAATCGATTTTACATTTAAATTATATCTATTACCGTCTCAAGTTACATTTGTTATCCTTTAATATCCCCACCAGCTATAAAAATTTTTATTATTTTTGTGCATCATCATCCATTAACCTATTTTCTTGTAGGTTAGGAGCAAAAAAGTTTGCTATGGTCTGTTAATTTTTTTTTTTGTTAAAAAATTAATGCGTTTTTAATAGTATATGTTTAAAAATATATAGTTTTTTCAGAAAAATCTATGGATTTGAAATTGGAGATTTGATTTATTCGTGACATAGCCCATTTACTGTTCCTTGGTCTTAATTCAATTTAGAAATTTGTCATTTTTATCATTAATTTTGCTTTTAGATTCTGCCAGGTCTTTATTCAGATACAACTCCTGTTTAAACTATGGAGGAACATCGGTTTCCGAGTGGTCTTAGTAGCCAAACTTCTATATCACTAACCTGTCAACACCGAGGTTGTGAGATCGAGCCCTGCACTTTGCAGGTGCATTCGACTACAATCTTAATTGACTGGGATTGTTAATTTTCCTGCCGAAGGTCGGTGGTTCTCTCCGGCTTCCTCTGCCAATAAAAACTGACCGCCATGGAATAGCCAATAGTGCTGAAAGTGGTGTTAAACACCATTCAATCAATCAATCATTCAATTCATTTATACTAATGATGTCAAAGAGAACACGTACACTCAAGTATCGATCGGTATGGTATGTAATGTACAAACTGTCACAAGAATTGATAGATAACATATCAGGGAACTTTGTTTAAATTCACATTTGATATCTTAAGTTGTTGTTTCATTTGTGAATGTCCATTATATTTCTTCCAATCATATTTACAACTGTTAAGAAAAGAACATTTTTATTTAAGAATTTTAAGAATAGAAAATTTGTATATTGATGCGCGCAACATTCACACTAATGCAAATCATTGTGATTTTATAGCCCTTATAAGGGCACATTGCAATGAAACATTGAATGTTCATATAAATTTGCATATATATTTTTATCTCATATAAATCACCCACGTTTTATTCAAGCCAGGACTAGAACCATATATATAAAGTTTTATACCTGCCTCTTTCTATTTTGAAATATCCTTTTCATCCAAAAACTGTTTAAAGATAGATAAATTTCTTTAGAAAACAAGTTTCGAGTTTGAAATAACTCAGTAAAGACCCGTCTAAATTGCATTTAATTGATGAATTCAACAACACTTACCGTTATCTTGATATTTTTTTCGCTAAATAATCAAGAATTTTCTATATATACTACCGAAATTTATCCAAAGGAACTTGCTTTAAATAAATCAAATATAAACGCCAATAACTGTCCTTTCCTAGATTTAGATATTTCAGTTTTACACGGGAAACTCTACACTAAGATTTACGACAAAAGGGACGATTTTTCGTTTCCTATTGTTAATTTTCCTTTTTTTGGACGGTGATGTTCCTTTGGCACCATCTTACGGTGTTTATATATCACAACTCGTTCCCTATGCCCGTATCTGTTGTGACGTTTTGAGTTTCAATGAACGTAATCTATGTATTACTGGTAAATTATTAAGTCAGGGATTTTGTTACTACAGATTATTTAAAACCTTTACTAAATTCTTCAACGGATACAAAGATTTGGTTTGGAAGTTTGGTTGTAGCACATCCTAATTTTTACGGAGACGTTGTTTACCGAGCCCGGCATATTAGATACGATCCGGTTAAACTTATCGATCCTTAAAATAAACTTATTCTGAAAGGTTACCAATACACCAGTTTCACATCAAACTGCGCATGTCTAATCTAATTAGCCAAACTATGAAATCACGCGATAATTCCCGAGAGTTCATCAACTGGGGGCTAACGGTGGTAAGCATACAGTGTCCATGCAGACTTCGAAAAAACAATCATCTGATTAAGTGTTTGCGTTTACATGTCCATGCATTGTAATTAGATCTTTGAATATTGTTTTATTGGTATTAATATTGATTTTATTATCAGTAAATTAAAATCAAACTAAATATTATTTTTATATACATATGCACATTTATGGCTCTACAATCTGTCGATACCTGTATCTTGGCATTGCACATGGTCATATTTTTCTCTGACATTTTTACGGTAAATCCATTGGATTTTGGGTGTGTACTGATTGATATTTTAGTCTTATATACCTTATTTTTTTAAGTTGTTATTGTCTTTGAACTAGCTGTCATTAACTGCGTGTAAATCAGATCTGTACTTAATGTCTGTTTCGTTCTGGGGATGTATTAAGTACCCTGCCACGTCCGGTCTGTGTTTTTGTTCGATGTATTTCTGCTTCGTATCGATCTGATGAGTTAAGCCCTTTCAACTGATTTTTATAGTTTGTTCCTATGTTGTACTGTTGCACCACTGTCCCAGGTTAGGGGAGGGTTGGCGCCTTCAAACTAGTTTAACCCCGCCATATTCTGTATGTGCCTGTCCCAAGTAAAGAGCCTGTGATTCAGTGGTTGTTGTTTGTTGCTGTATATCATATTTGTTTTTTTCTTTATTATTTTGTACATAAATCAAGCCGTTAGTCTTCTTGTTTGAATTGTTTTACATATGTCATTCCGGGGCCTTTTATAACTGACTATGCGGTATGAGTTTTTCTCATTGTCGAAGGCCGTACGATGACCTATACTTGTTAATTTCTATGTCATTTGGTCTTTTTTGGAGAGTTGTCTCATTGGCAATCATATCACATCTTCTTATCTTTTATATCTAATTTACCACTTTTTAAACTATTTCTTTTATGTCCCAACGTTTAATAAAACTTTTTCATAAAAAGTTTTGACTGTTTGATTTGAATAAGCAGTTAAGTTTTACATCGGAATTATTGATATTCAGAAGTTTTTAAAATAAAATGTATAGAGGAACACCAGCATGTCATACCATTGGTAAAGTTAACGACTTTTTGTTACAGATATAGGCATACATTAAGCATTGTTAAATGACTGTGTATGTACAACACAATATACTTTATATACCTAGGATGGCATTTATTTAAAATAAATCATTGATATAAATGTACTGTAGTGATTTGTAATACATTTTAATTTTCTATCCGGCATGCTGCAGAACTAGTTTTGAACCTACATGTACTGATTTTCACTTCAATTCATTAAAATATGCCATATACATATATACTAGTAATATGTAATCGAGTTGAAATACTATGCCGCTTTTAGATATTTTTGTGTAAATAGATATAGGAAGATGTGGTATGAGTGCCAATGAGACAACTCTCCATCCAAGTAACAATTTATAAAAGTAAACCATTATAGGTCAAGGTACGGCCTTCAACACGGAGCATATTGGCTTACACCGAATAGCAAGCTATAAAGGGCCCCAAAAATTTCAAGTATAAAACCATTCAAACGGGGAAAACCAACGGTCTAATCTATATAAAAACGAGAAACGAGAAACACGTATGAACTACATAAACAGACGACAACTACTGTACATCAGATTCCTGACTTAGAACAGGTGCAAACATTTGCAGCGGGATTAAACGTTTTAATGGTACAAAACCTTCTCCCTAACCTGAACCCTTCTTTATCTTGCTTAGACCCCTAGCTATACATTTTATACCTAAATACATAAAATCATTACACATTCTATAGTATCATTCTCAAAAAAGAAATATTCTTTTAATAGTTTACCAAGTTTGTTACTGAGGTTTGTTAAATATATTTAATTTAGTTCGTGATAGATTCACCTCTAAGCACTATTTAGTACAAAATTTTTGGATAAAAAAAATTATGTATCCTTCTAGACATACTTGACCGATTACATCATCTTTCTATTCTTCCAAGGTCGTTAATTTTAGCTACGAATCTAAGTTATGAAAATTATAGAATTTCACATTTCATATAACAGGTTTTCAAGAGTGAAATGTCATCTGAAATAATCGTGTTGTCTTTCGATCTTCTAAAACTGTATTAACGCATTAGATTAGTTAATGTACTTTTAAAATATCAACATCCTTTCATTTTCTCATTAAAATTTATGTCAACGCAGTTGTTGTTTGATTAAATTCATGTTCAATTAACCGAAGGACGGGTGTGTATATGTTCCAGCCATGTTTATAAAGATGTGAATTAAAATGTCAATCCTCATACAATTGACAAACGTAATGTAACACGAACGTCACTCATAAAAACAAAACCAAACCTGTGAAGTTTTTTAACGTTCTTTTTCTGTCATGTGGAATGAACCGAGTTAAATAAGATCCGGGAACTATGAACTGACAACGGGCATAAACAGTATCAAATAAAAACTGAATTGACGTGTAATTAAATGGACCATGTTAACTTTTAATGGATTTCTAGTTTAATTTACACAATTTAAAGGGACATTAGCTGTCAAATTCATGTTCACCTATTTGACTCAAATTCTCATATTTGAAAATTCTCATATTTGATGTATAACATACTAAAACGTATATCAAAATTACAAAAGAAATAATTAACAATGCATGGATTCGCACTTCGTGTATATTTTAGACTAGACTCCATCTAATCAACCATCGAGATGACCTCCGAAGAATGCCGATGATCTATGACCCTATTTACACATAAATATAATTATAAATACACAGAGAAACAAGCGCAATTGTATAAAGACGATTTTTCTGTAAAGATGTAAATCTGTACCTGTACATGAAAGAATGTGTATGGGTCGAATAAGTCAACGACAAAAATTAACCAAACTCACTGCTTGTAGCGAAATATTATTTCAAATTCCGCTTTGAGAATTGTTTTAAACAAGCAAAATCATATTTTAATGTTATAGATGCTAATGCCCCATTAAATGACCGGACTTCCATGTATCGTATCATATTAGAAGATACTTTTAACGAAAGTTTGTGATTTCCAAGTCAGATTATATAAAATGTTCAATGAATCTTAGTATAATAAGAACATACACTTATTTTTATTAACTTGAGTTTATTTTGTTCATATTTTCTTCTTTGTTCAAACTGTGTGTACTTTGTACCTTATCGTTTGTTCAAACTGTGTGTACTTTGTACCTTATCGTTTGCTGTAACTGTGTGTACTTTGTATCTTATCGGTTGTTGTAACTGTGTGTACTTTGTACCTTATCGTTTGCTGTAACTGAGTGTACTTTGTACCTTATCGTTTGCTGTAACTGTGTGTACTTTGTACCTTATCGTTTGCTGTAACTGTGTGTACTTTGTACCTTATCGTTTGTTCAAACTGTGTGTATTTTGCACCTTTTCATTTGTTGTAACTGTGTGTACTTTGTACCTTATCGTTTGCTGTAACTGTGTGTACTTTGTACCTTATCGTTTGTTCAAACTGTGTGTATTTTGCACTTTATCATTTGTTGTAACTGTGTGTACTTTGTACCTTATCGTTTGTTGTAACTGTGTACTTTGTACCTTATCGTTTGTTGTCTAATCACTGACATTGAACTTGGCTCCTTGTGAGACAATTTAAGACACACGTATTCACCTTATTGTGAGACCATTTATTGTGAGGCCATTTAAGGACACACGTATTCATCTTATTAGTGAAATGTCATCTGAAATAATCGTGTTGTCTTTCGATCTTCTAAAACTGTATTAACGCATTAGATTAGTTAATGTACTTTTAAAATATCAACATCCTTTCATTTTCTCATTAAAATTTATGTCAACGCAGTTGTTGTTTGATTAAATTCATGTTCAATTAACCGAAGGACGGGTGTGTATATGTTCCAGCCATGTTTATAAAGATGTGAATTAAAATGTCAATCCTCATACAATTGACAAACGTAATGTAACACGAACGTCACTCACATAAAACAAAACCAAACCTGTGAAGTTTTTTAACGTTCTTTTTCTGTCATGTGGAATGAACCGAGTTAAATAAGATCCGGGAACTATGAACTGACAACGGGCATAAACAGTATCAAATAAAAACTGAATTGACGTGTAATTAAATGGACCATGTTAACTTTTAATGGATTTCTAGTTTAATTTACACAATTTAAAGGGACATTAGCTGTCAAATTCATGTTCACCTATTTGACTCAAATTCTCATATTTGAAAATTGTCATATTTGATGTATAACATACTAAAACGTATATCCAAATTACAAAAGAAATAATTAACAAGGCATGGACTAGTTATAATGTATTCGCACTTCGTGTGTATTTTAGACTAGACTCCATCTAATCAACCATCGAGATGACCTCCGAAGAATGCCGATGATCTATGACCCTATTTACACATAAATATAATTATAAATACACAGAGAAATAAGCGCAATTGTATAAAGACGATTTTTCTGTAAAAAATGTAAATCTGTACCTGTACATGAAAGAATGTGTATGGGTCGAATAAGTCAACGACAAAAATTAACCAAACTCACTGCTTGTAGCGAAATATTATTTCAAATTCCGCTTTGAGAATTGTTTGAAACAAGCAAAATCATATTTTAATGTTATAGATGCTAATGCCCCATTAAATGACCGGACTTCCATGTATCGTATCATATTAGAAGATACTTTTAACGAAAGTTTGTGATTTCCAAGTCAGATTAAAATGTTCAATGAATCTTAGTATAATAAGAACATACACTTATTTTTATTAACTTGAGTTTATTTTGTTCATATTTTCTTCTTTGTTCAAACTGTGTGTACTTTGTACCTTATCGTTTGTTCAAACTGTGTGTACTTTGTACCTTATCGTTTGCTGTAACTGTGTGTACTTTGTACCTTATCGGTTGTTGTAACTGTGTGTACTTTGTACCTTATCGTTTGCTGTAACTGTGTGTACTTTGTACCTTATCGTTTGCTGTAACTGTGTGTACTTTGTACCTTATCGTTTGCTGTAACTGTGTGTACTTTGTACCTTATCGTTTGTTGTAACTGTGTGTACTTTGTACCTTATCGTTTGCCGTAACTGTGTGTACTTTGTACCTTATCGTTTGTTCAAACTGTGTGTATTTTGCACCTTTTCATTTGTTGTAACTGTGTGTACTTTGTACCTTATCGTTTGCTGTAACTGTGTGTACTTTGTACCTTATCGTTTGTTCAAACTGTGTGTATTTTGCACCTTATCATTTGTTGTAACTGTGTGTACTTTGTACCTTATCGTTTGTTGTAACTGTGTGTACTTTATACCTTATCGTTTGTTGTCTAATCACTGACATTGAACTTGGCTCCTTGTGAGACAATTTAAGGACACACGTATTCACCTTATTGTGAGACCATTTATTGTGAGGCCATTTAAGGACACACGTATTCATCTTATTGTGAGACCATTTAAGGACACACGTATTCACCTTATTGTGAGACCATTCCTGCGGACACATGTGTTCATATGGCATTGCACAACTCAGATGTTTATCTAGCATTGCACACTTTTATTCCTGCGGACACATGTGTTTATATGCCATTGCATAACTCAATCCTTGTGGACTCAGGTGTTTATCTAGCATTGCACACTTTTATTCCTGCGGACACATGTGTTTCTATGCCATTGCACAACTCAATCCATGCAACCTTAGGTGTTTATCTAGCATTGCACATCTTAATCCATGCGGGCACACGTATTCACCTGGCATTGCACACCTTTATTCCTGCGGACACTTGTGTTCATATGTTATTGTACAACTCAATCCATGCGAACTCATCACGTATTTATCTAGCATTGCACATCTAAATCCATGAGGACACACGTGTTTATCTGACATTTTCGGTTCCTACATCATGTATAATAACAGATATCGAGTAAATATAAGATACACTAACATACAATGCGAATGCTGTAGTAAATATAGGATACATACAATGTGCTGTAGTAAATATAAGATACACTAACATACAATGTGAATGCTGTAGTAAATATAAGATACACTAACATACAATGTGAATGCTGTAGTAAATATAAGATACACTAACATACAATGTGAATGCTGTAGTAAATATAAGATACACTAACATACAATGTGAATGTTGTAGTAAATATAGGATACATACAATGTGCTGTAGTAAATATAAGATACACTAACATACAATGTGAATGCTGTAGTAAATATAAGATACACTAACATACAATGTGAATGCTGTAGTAAATATAAGATACACTAACATACAATGTGAATGCTGTAGTAAATATAGGATACATACAATGTGCTGTAGTAAATATAAGATGCATGCAATGTGAATGCTTAATTTTTTGGTTTAATCTAAATTAAATGCTTCTCTTCCCCGCGTAACGCGTTGCGTGGGACATGGAAATACTGGGCGTCCGTCCGTGTGCCCTTCCGTCCGTCCGGTCTTTTATCGCACCGCGAGTAAAATATGACGTTGTGATTGGTTAAACGCCGTCACGTGGTGACCCCCTATGGATCCGTAGGGGGTTAGTAAATTTCATAGGGTGTTCATGACGTCACGTCTACTGTTAATGATGACGTCATCTATTGATGTTGTATTTCATTGTTTATTTTTCTACAAAACGGGCAGGAAAAGTCCCCTGTGCGATAAATTCGTTATACGGTTCACTACTGACCCCTACGGACCATAGAGGGTGAGTAAAATCCATAGGAGATTCGGCCTACGGCCTCATCCCCTGTGAATTTTACTAACCCTCTATGGATCCGTAGGGGGTCAGTAGCGAACCATATAACTTATATTAGCGCTCTCACAGGTACAATTCTTGCCAGATTTTTATAAAACTTATACTATAGCTTAATATCAGCAATATCTTGGACAAGTTCTATAATGGTGGCCTATCGACTATTTTTCCAGATTTTTATAAACCTTATACTATAGGTTTATATCAGCAATATCTCGGACAAGTTCTATAAATGTGGACGATCGACTTTTTTTAAAAGAGTTATGACCCTTGGAAATATTAAATTTAATGAAAATGGCCTCGTTAGCGCTCTCACGGGTGCAATTTTTTATAAAACTTAGAGTATACTATAAGTAATGCCCTTGAAGGTCTGTTTGAAATATTTAGTATACAATAAAAAGAAAGTTTTTTGCCCCCCGCGCACGCTTTTTATTTATAAATTGTTTTAATATGTGTTTTTTTAGTTATTGCCCCTGGATAGATAAAATATGTGCAACGTGGGGGACAGTGGAACTCTGTTCTTTTATTATTTTTTTTTAATTTCTATTACAATTTGCTAATGATACAGTAGTTTGACTACTTACAGTCGGAAAGCTGACCCGTTTTGACCCCATTTCTTAAAGCAACAATGGAAGTCATGTGATTACCATATATGGGCATTTTTTTACCAAAAAAAGTGAAGCCCGTTTTTTGGAATTTGTAGTTTTTTGCAAGAATTAAAACTAATTTGCTTTTAAGTGAACATTCTTGAGTATATAAGAAATATATTGATCCACTCAATTATGGATTAAACTAATTTTTTCTCTCAAAATGTGTCTTCAAAGTCTAGGTGTTGACCAAAAAAATCGGTCACTGGAAATTAAAATCGTAATTTTCTTTCTTAACTTCTCGGTAAGCTATGCTGAATTTAAATTATGTTATGTAACATAACTTTGACTATGATATGTCAAATTTGTGCCACTTAATACGCTGTAATACGCAAATGTGCCACTTCGATGTGTCGATATTTCTGACGAAGGGGCCGATAGTAATTTACGAGTTACGTCCCTTTGTTTGACACTCTCATGATCAAACTATTATTATATCAAGCACCATATGCTGTTATTTACATGAGGATATTATTAAAATAATTTTATTGAATATATTTTGATACTAAAGAAATGTGCAAAAAATTAGCGAAACACATTTTATCACTTTTCAGAACTCAGTCTCAGTGAAATACTCAAATAGGCCCTATGTCAGTATGTGCCATAATATTATTATTCCAAGAGTTAATTTAATATAAAATTTATATTTTGGTAAGTATTTATGCTGCTGTAACCAAATTATTTCAACACAGAAATAAATTTCTACTTTAATCATACAAGGGGTAGCCAAAATATTCATGAATAATGGATCAAGACAGGATTAAAATGATCAAATACAGGAACTCCTTTTCATTACTGATACCTGATCCTACCTTTTTCATTTAAACTTAAACGAGACCATAATGAAAGTATTCTGAATGTAAATTCTTCATTATTTGAAATAAAAGGAAATTAGTTTGCAATTCTTGTATGAACAAACTAAATATAACAATACATTTTGTCTCACTGATTCCATGCAGATTCTAATGAATGGACTCAAATTATAAAAAAGCACTAAACCAATAAACGTATTTACACTTTTGGTATTTAGCTATATTTTGCCTCCGAATGACCTTAGATCTACTCCGAATCACCTTTTGACGTCAGGCAACAATCACTTTTTAATTGTGACGTCAAATGTTTTGAATTATGATGTCAAAGTTTACGGGAACCTGTGTGATTTTACGTAATGGCGGACAAATTTGCATACAAGTGTAAATACGTCTATAAATAAATGGTTCTAATCATGAACTTGAAAATAGATAAGAACAAAAAAGACTGGGTCTAATATTTTTCTTCTTCTATTTATTTTTTTTAACAATTATGCACTTTTATATTTATATGAAAGTATTTCAGAGCAGATTCTGAGTGCTAAGTCAACAATATTATGTTTTAGATCACAAGTCATAAGTATTAAAGTAAGTCACACTTCATGTCAGTATGAACATGCTTTGAATAAGAGTGATTAAAATGCTAGTCTGAAAGAGATTGTTTTAAGTTCATATTTAGGACAAGACTTTTTCATTTACCTTTGACAGTTTTGCAGAATTACTTCATCACATTTTTTTATAATATTATAAACAATGAATGAGTTTTGGTTAAGGTTGTGTAAAGACAGTATACGATTTCCTTACCTTGTTTTAGTTAAGTCAAACAATCTAATGACTTAAAGAGAATAATTAATCCAGTCAAATATTCACATCTGAACTCGCCATTGCTTTTTCAAACAAACACACTAAATGTGTGTACATTGTGTAAAGATGCAAGTTGACATCGATGTGTAAGATAAAAAACTACAATGTCAAAAATGTCTTTCGTTTGGAATTTAGTTCGAACAGGGTTTCCTAAGGGTGATAGAACGTTAGACTTGATTTTGTTTTAACTTTGAGATACTTATTATTGATTTTTATATAGTTTGTATATTCTTTGTTTATCTGGAAAAAGAAGAAAAAATAACAGACAATTTCGCATAATTCTTAAACGACGATCAAAGGCATTACGTTATTTTTAAAAGACGGAAATTTATAACATGTTTAAGTATTATTTTCTTTGATAATAAGAACCATGCTTGAAAAATCGAAAGAAATCTATTTCTGACCCTAATGGCAAGTAAGAAACAGAAAAAGAAAAATTCCAAATTGGCGCCAAATTATTTTTTCCGCGAAATTAACGCAATTTCAGAATGGCGGGTTTTAATATCAGTCCCATTGTTGTCTTAAGAAAGTAGCAACAACGGTCGTTTCTAAGGGCTTGCTTTCCGACTGTTAGACCACTCGGCCACCGAGACCCCATACAATGTGGATGCTGAAGAAACTGTTGTTAATTGAGCATCCAATCTATTAGCCTATCTTTTTATTTCTTTGGTTTAATCGAGACTAAATGTTTTTTTTTTTTTATTTTGATTACAATTTTCTATAGGCAACTAATGGCAAATCAACATTTTGATCGTTGACTATTACTCATAATTATTGTTTTTGTGTATATGAGATTGTATATATTATGTCACAAAGTTGCATATCATTTGTAAATAAATAGATTCATCTTGCCAAAGAAAATGTTAATCTTTGCTGCATATTGATAAAAAAGAATTGGAATCAAAGAGCTGAAAGCTATGAGGAAAAATGACGCCACTGTCTCTAATATTGTGATATTTTTTATGCAAGTCTTGATTTTCACATACCGTAATTAGTTTAACATTGCAACATGTCTCGTAAGCATATAATTGATATTCGTATATGTGTGTGTGTTAAGTGAAGATGACAACTGGCTGTTTTTTTAGTACAAATGAATAGGTCAAGACTACCTGAATGATCTACAGTATCCAATGACTACTGGCTGTTCTTTTGTACTAATAAATAGGTCAAGACTATTTGAATGATCTACAATATCCAATGACTACTGGCTGTTCTTTTGTACATATAAATAAAGACTACCTGAATGATCTAAAGTATTCTAAGTAATGTGATTTTTTTCTTGCAATTACATTTTTCTAAATCAAGAATACAGACTACTAGTATCCTTTTCAAACCAAATGATTATGAAGAGCCTGTTGTAAGCAAGCTCTTATACCAGACATACTCATTAAATAAGTTACTAGTGACCTAGTTATTTCTGTTACTTGAAGCAAATTATATTTCTGTAGATTTAGACAATAGTATAATATTGTTTTACTAGTTTTATTTCACCTTGAAGATTAGACAAATAGGGATACTCCTTTGATTTTTTATGTCATGTCAGTCAGGTCGCTTTATATGAAACTTGAAACCACTTCTCTGCCAAATTATTTTATATTAACTCTGCCCTTGACCATGTTGACCCATGTAATTGATGTTCATTCTTTAACCATATATCATGTCAGTTTGTTTTTGATTTTGCACTCCCACACCATCTTTCAGGTCAAATGTCTGTCTCCATTTAAGTTAATGATATTGAACCATCATGGTATTAAACACAATTTCATTAGTGATAATGCTGTTCTCGTAGGTCACCATATATTCAACTTGGGTAGCATTCCAGAAATTTGTGTCAGATTAGAACAATTATCTAGACCTTTAGGAATGGATCTTATAATTTAATATGGAGCCATAGTATGGGACCCCTACATGGTAACAAAAATAAACAAGCTTGAAAGGATACAACGTCAAGCGGCAAAATTTATCACCAGAGATTACAAGTCAAGAGAGGATGGACGGGATACGTCTCCAAAATGCTTGCCAAACTGGAACTACAACAAGATCTCCTTACAAGACGAACAAGGCATTGAAGCCAGAAGTTAATAATTTATGTAAAAAGTAGTTGCGGGGCTGATTCCCGCTATTGAACCATACTGTCATGACTGTCATTCTATAATATTATTACGTAAGTATTTCTAAAATTTGCCTTGTTATTGGTCCGAGGCTTGGTGTATTGGCCTTCGGTTTCGCCTCAGGCCAATACAGCTGGCCGAGGACCAATAACAAGGCCAATACAGAAATACACGTAATAGTATCTTTATTAATTAACAGTGTTACAATATTTTTTTTTATTTCATTTCACAAGAGATAAACATTTTTACCTTGAAGTGGAACTATCCAAATCTCAGTTTCTTTTTATAAGATGCAATATCTATAAATGATCTGGTGCCGTTTCCATGTATCTTCAGCCTTTTCTCCTCTGATGAATTTTTCTACCCTTTCCAGTCACTATAAAGTGTTACAACTTAAATTTAGACACAACACATAAATAGTAATTGGAAAGGTACTGCCATTGCATGTGTAATGCAAATATATTAAAAAAAAAATAATGTAAGAGTTGAAATTGATACAACTATCCATAAGCCAAATGACCAAAGAACGAAGATTTGCACAATTACAGAATGCATATGTCTGGTTCGGGTTTAAAAATAAAAGACCGTTTACAAAACATTAGAAGCGAAAGTAAACAGTAAAAATCGATTTCGTGAAATATTATGAGGTCGTTAAGAATGAACTTTGTAATAATTTACTCGTTCCCCAAACCTGAAATAATTCCATCGTCTGCTTTCAAAATGCTTTTTAAATGAATGGGACCGTCTTTAGCCTAAAATATGTGCCATACTGAACGTTTCAGCTTGTTTATGGTGAGTAAATAAAAACTGCGTCTTATAAACAACTGTTTACTTTCAGTTTGTGTTTATCGTGACTTACGATCTAAAAACTAGAGACGTTCCGAAATCCTGTTTTGGCCGGATCAGAACTCGGCCAATACAGAAAAAAAATCTATATTGGCCGAGTTGACACCTTATATTGCATAGGCAGTTTGCATCATATTAAGTACAATAACAGTGTAGTTAATTAATAATGATACAGTTACAGACTCTGCTGCTGTAACTTTGTAAACAAAGATTCATACGCACCACGTGGGTATAACCGTATTACTAATTTCCGATATTAAAATCTTCGTAAATCTGGATATAGACCAGTATCTATCCAATGGATATCAAAATGATTCCGATTATTACCTTTTTTAATGATTGTAAAGTTGAAATGGCATGAAAGGCTGACATTATTTAGGAGAACTATTTTGTCTAGCGATTGCTGATCATTGGAGTGTAAAAAGTCCAACACCATAACAAAACGGATCTAATTATACATACCGATTGTTTGCGATTGTAATACATGTGCATAAAAGTGAAAGCTCGAATAAATATGAAAAATGTAACAAAGGGATAGCTCCAAATACCATTTAATAGTAAAAACATATGGACAGGTCAAGATATTTTTTTGGTAAATAAAATAAAGTATGTAAACTGGTTCCCGTCCGACTACAACATTTTGTTCGAGTGTAGCGTAATACAAGCAGATTCCAGTTAGTATGTAAAATAGTAAATATGAAACCGAGTGCGGAAGGCGGAGAAATATAATCGACTTCCGTAAGTTCTGGTCAATGGTATCGGAAACATGCCGCTGATAGCGTCATTTTCCAAAAATCATGCACATACAAAATCTAACGATTTTTCAGGTTACCAATTTTCGGAGTGTTCCATAAAGTCCTTAGCATGTTATAATTTTCCAAAATGTACCTTTTTTCACATTTAAGTTTTCGAGTACACCGGTCTGCTCTTGTCACTTGAACTTTCAATATAAAAATATTGTTTTTTTTCGTGAATATAACAAATTTGTATGTGCAGGTTCAAAAATTAAAGATAAATACTTTTATAAAGTAGGTCATCCGTTAAAAGAATTTAACTATTTTTAAAATTTTAAGAAAAGGTCGTCTTGATTTCTGTACATGTATTTGCAGTCTCTCGGTCTATTCACATTCCATGTTTACATTGGGATCGATAAGATCCGATTGAATTTGCTTAGTAACTTAATTTGAGTTGCGTCGGATAGAAATCGACATTATGCAAGTGCACATATACATAAAATTGAGAATGGAAACGGGGAATGTGTCAAAGAGACAACAACCTGACCTGAAAGAGCAGAAAACAGCCCATGGCCACCAATGGGTCTTCACCACAGCGAGAAAATCCCGCACCCGGAGGCGGGCTTTAGCTGGCCCCTTAACAATAATGTATACTAGTTCAGTGAAAATGGACGTATTTAGCTGATTTCCTTGCTGTAGCCCAGCTGTTCCATCAAAGTGTCGTTCTTTCTGTCTCGACAGTCCGTCTCCAGGTGATTTTGGTACGCCCAACTTTCCTTTTACCCTCTGGTTTCCATGTCAGTGCACACATATATATGGTATTCATTCATAGTACATGACTAATCCATCTCCATCGCCATTCCATATTATCGTCACTTTATTTCTTTGTTCCAGCTCTGATGTGAAGGTTCTCGTTTGATTTTTTTTTTCCATCTTATTCTCAGAATTTGTCTCAGACATCTATTTTGAAAGGTGTTTAATTTTCTTGCTGTCTTGCTCTGTTGTTTTCCAGGTTTCACATCCATACAGTAGGACCGATATAACCAAACTGTTGAATAACTTGACCTTTGTTTTGAATGACAAAATTATTGATCTTCATATTTTCTTAACCTACTAAATTTGCCTTTGGCATTCTTGAACCTGTTTTTTTTTTCTCTGTCATTGTCACAGCCACCTTTTGTTGTTACTATTCTCGCATAGTAAAATTTTAAACCAATATTACAAATTTTTACAGTGTTTACAGGGGAGATACTATTTTTACACTGTTACGTCCAATCAAAGCTCATCGTTTATTAAATAACTCTTTGTACTAATTAGAATCAAATTAGACAAAGATCCAATCTAAACCATCTATTAATAATACAAAGTTTTTCGAAATTTCTGATAATCACGTTTTCAACTTTTAGTGTAGCATTAACTTATTCATATGTAAACCATGTGATAAATTCAATATTTCACAATAAGTATACAATGGATTAACACGTAATGGTGTTTTCACTTTAATGTCATTTTTATTTTTCTGATTTGTAATGTGTTTTGATGATTTTATAGTAATAATCGAACCAGAACACGATAAAAACAAACTATCCTTTCGTACTTTTACGTACTTTAGACAAGCATGATTGACAATACCTATTTCAAACATATTTAAAATTCAGTCATTTAATAAGATATGAGGGAAATATTGTGTTTTCTTCTTTTTCTTGAATTATTTTCCCAATTCAACGCATTTTTTGGCTTACGAGACGGAGGGTAAGTACTGGTCACTTTGTAATTATATTCTGAATACATTATTTGTGGGATATATATTTTTTTGTATTTTGTGGGTACAGTTGTTAACAAAGAGCACATTAACTAAATAACTTTATGCAAATTATTTAAAATCGTTATATCAATTATACTATTAGCTTGAAGATATAATGTGTCATCATGAAACGAAATTTAGTACCCACGAAAAAAAAAAAAAAAAAAATTCATGTGGGTTCTACATACATATAACATACAATGCATATCCTTAGGAAACCAGTACAGAACTACACATACTTAGGAATAAATTTTTCAGCATCTGGGAGCTTCCAAATAGCAAAGAAAGAACTTTATAATAAATGAATGACAGCTTACTTCAAATTAAGGAAGACCTTTTCAGTGGAAAACCCAAAACCTAGTACTTTATTACATATTTATAACCATACAATCCGACCCATCTTGTATAAATCTGAAATTTGGGGTTATACACCACATAAGAAACAAAAACATTTGGATAACTTTATATCAAAAGAAACTGATTATCTTGTTCTAGAGAAAATCTATACTAAGCTTTGTAAATTTTCACTTGCAGTTAATACAAAAACGTCAAATATGGCATGTAGAGGGGAACTAGTTTCACTCCCTACACTTTATTATGTAATTACCAATATGATAAAATATTGGGTTCATCTTATGAAAGAAATTGAACCTTCAAATATTATCCTATGGGAGGTCATAAATCTATCCCATTCTATGAACAAACCTAACCAGTAATCTTGGATAGGAAACATTAAACATATATTTAAATTCCTAGATTTAGACTATCTATTTGTAAACCAGTCAAACTTTAAACAAAACTATACATTAAAAAAAGTAAATAAACAGCTGTGCCATGAGCGCATGATACGCCCGTCGTCTTGTGTGTGAATTTTTATGCAATAGCATAAATAGTTTCTGACATACGGCGTGACATGCGAAAACCCCCCCTTTTTTTTTTTTACAAAAAACTCAATATCTCTAAAATAAAATTTTGAATCAAAACCAAAAAGTATACAGATCTTAAGATTAATATAACTAAGACGTTTGTAAAATTTTAAGCAATAATCATAAATCGTTTTTGAGATACGGCGCGACATGTGAAAACCCCCCTCTAAAAAAAAAATCAATATCTCAAAAATAAAATTTTGAATCAAAACCAAAAAGTGTACAGATCTTAAGATTAATATAACTAAGTGTGTAAAATTTTAAGCAATAATCATAAATAGTTTTTGAGATACGGCGCGACATGTGAAAAACCCCTCCCCCTTTTTTTACAAAATACTCAATAACTCAAAAATAAAATTTTGAATCATCACCAAAAAGTATACAGATCTTAAGGTTAATATAACTAAGAAGTGTGTAAAGTTTTAAGCAATAATCATAAACTGTTTTTGAGATACGGCGCGACATGTGAAAAACCCCTCCCCCTTTTTTAACCAAAATACTCAATATCTCTAAAATAAAATTTTGAATCATTACCAAAAAGTATACAGATCTTAAGATTAATATAACTAAGAAGTGTGTAAAGTTTTAAGCAATAATCATAAATTGTTTTTGAGATACGGCGCGACATGTGAAAAAAAAAACACACACCTGTTTTAGTTACTAAGTCCCGTAACTAAATAAGTTTTAATCTTATTTTCACCAAAAAGTATACAGATCGTCTATTTTAAATTCTAAATTCAAAAATTTTTCAGTTATCTGATGACATGAAATTTGTTTGGATTCTTTCATCTGAAGATTTGTTTGTTACTTCAAACTTATCTAAATTATTGCACTCCCTTTTTGAAGAACGAAAGAAACTCTTAGAAAATATCGATGTTGTTTGAAAAAAAATCGAAAAATATAATAAAATATATCAGGAGTTGTCTCCCATAGGCCTAGGGCTATAAATTGATTAAGAAATGTAATTTCTCCAGGTCACAGTGGCTTCCAAAATAACTTAATGTTTTGTCAATAACATGCATGGTTTATGAATATCTTACTTTGTTTAAATATTTATACATGTTTTTGTTTAAATGTACTTTAATCATTCTAATCATTTGCAGTACTGTGCTTTATTTTGTAACTCATTTGATTGTATAGCTCAAATTTTGGGCACCATGATTGGTTAATAAAATTATCTATCAATCTATTGCATGGCCATAAGTATTCATCACTTGTGATTTTTCACCAGTATATATTTCACACAAAACTACGGTTTAAAACAAATATTTGGTCGGAATTTAATCAACTTGCTACTAATAGTACCAGAATTGACACAGGCCTATTCTTTTATTTGGTTATTTTTTGTTGTGGGACGTTTTCATTTTCTGATGATATAAACACATGTCAAGAATTTTTTTACTTGTTCATAAATTGGTAATACATTTCAACCAAATAAAATTCAAAAAAATTATTATATGTGTTCATATCAAGAAAAAAAATTGACACCAAAACTATGATCAAATAAACTAATATACTTTAGACAATTTTGTGTCTTTTAATATCTAGTTTGTAAAATTCTAACAATAAATTGCCTTCAAAATAATTCATTAAAACAAAGTGTTTTCTATGAAATATATAGCAAAAAAAAAAAAAGGCCATACACTGTACAAGTTAACATGATGTGTTTCTTTCTTATAACAGAATGTTGAATAACCCGATGATTTGATATTTGGAAACTCCAAGTTCCAAATGAAATATCATTTATTGAAATAAATTCCAAAATTAAGGGGCCTCGGTGGCCAAGAGGTCTAAGTGGCTTATTCTCATTTTATATAAGTGTCAGCACCTCGCTGTGATAGAAGAGAATACACCAACGGAAACAACTTTCCTAATGACAAATGTTTTTATTGTAGATTTTTTTCTGATTTCACAACTTTTGAAATCATAAAAATGGTCACTTTTGTTAAATGAATATAAAAATAATAATTCAAGAGAAACAATTCCCAATTACATGTTGTTTAAATTGTTATAAAAACACAGTTGTTTAATTTGTTTATTTAAAATTTTTATCTAAAATCACATTTCGCCGGTGTCTTCCTCCTATTCCCACTTTTTAAAAATCACTATTCCTTCTATTCCCACATGCAAATAACAATAGATGTTTTGATAAATAATCTGTTTTATAACAATTAAGGTTAATTAAAATTCACCTAAGATTTACCTGTATTTTTAAAAGAAAACATATTTCTTACACTGTTGAAGTATAATATTATTTTAAAAAATAAAGATAATAATAATTTAATACACTGTTTATTTGTAATATGTTTTTTGTAGACTTTTGTGTCTTCAAAAGAAATACTTAAAAATAAAGAATAAGTCAGATAATTAGAAGTAAGATAAAAATCATTGAATTTGTAAACTTAAAAATTGTCTTTCGAATAAATAAGTTGATGATAGATGATATTATAACAAAATATAATCTAAAGATGTGAAATAAAAGTATACTCTAACAATAATATTATTTGGACCAATAATCATTTAGAATAGTTTGTTTAACCATGAAAAATCACCATAAATACTCTGAATATCATACCGACCAAAGTCTCAGCATACCACAACAATAGGTCTGACCACATGCAGCTGGAACCATTACACTACACAGGGACCGAGGACTACAAACCATCTAGAGGGATGGCACAGCAAGCTAAAGAAACATGTCCAGCAACCACATCCAAACATATTTAAACTCATTAAACTACTGAAACATGAGGAAGCTTTCAATGCCCTGACCATGATCCAGCCGGTGGGAAGGGAGTACCCCAAAAACGAAATCAACAACAGATTAGAAGAGCTTATGGTAAGACACCGACACCAGGAAGTCACAACAGGACAGTTTGGTGATGCAGCCTCCCATCTTCTTCACGTTCAATATATTAATAAACTTTAATAGTCTTATATACAGTAAATTTCTAATGTGTGTGCTACACTGTCTGATTTGTTTTAGTGCTGTTGTATTGTTTGTTTCATATTATAATGAATGCTTGAATCTACTGTTAAATTTGTGTTATAAAAAAATAAATTAATTTACTTATATTCGTTTCCATTTCTTTCATATTTATTTTTAAAACACAGAATCCAAACACATACAAAAATAACCTATCACCTATCCTAAAATACTTGTCAATTAAAAGTTGATTAAACAATGTTTATACAGTATAATCCTTTGTTTGCACAAGTTTTCCCCCTATTCCCACATGAAATTTTAACTTTTCTTACCAGATTTATAAAAAGTGGGAATAGGAGGAATGAACTTCAATTCCCATCTCGCCTTAGTATTTTTTTTTTACCTTTTTTACCTGAAATTCACAGCTAAGGCGAAATGGGAACACACCGTCTAAGTAGTTCATCTAATCATTGATAATAAAAAAAAGCTGTGTATTCCGGCGAGGGACATTTTGGATTTTTTATAAGACATTTGCCACTTTTTTAAATGGACATTTGCGCTTCAATGTTTAGGACATTTGCGTTTTCTTTTAACATTTACGTAATCTAACTTCCCTCCAACCGGTTTATCCGGGCTTGGGATCGACAGGTTTAACCTGGCCGAGCTATAGTCATAATTTTCTTTATGGTTAAAAGTTTAAAAATCATTTCATAGCACATCCACATAGTTATATACAACTGAAAGAAAAAATTCTAAAGACATATAGTCATTACAGTTCAGTTTAGCTTGATAGCTGAAGCCAAAAGAATGAACAGAATTAGCTCGCTGATGAATTCTTTTGTATTGCCATCGTCCGTTATGATTCTTGCATTGTAGTTTAGATTGGTACATTTCCATGAAAGATCTCGACTAGATGGTTTATTTAAAAAGATATAAAAATCCATCGTGACATATACAATTGTCCCCCTTATTAGTCTTTTAACTTTTTAAAACCTAAAAAATACATGTTATTGGCTTTGTTAATGTGAATTACTTATAAACGACAAATATATTAAGTTTTACAATGTTCTTATTCAATACTTCAAACGAACATAAATAATTTACAAAGAAAGCTCAACACCGTTACTTGGTTGTCAGCTCGTGACGACAGCACATATTAAGCATATTTTATTACAAATCGCCTTGTATTAAACATTCATTCCCAATCAATATATCACCGTGATATATAGCCTTTGTGTTAAAGGAGACATGACACGATTTTCAATTTGTGTTTCAAAATGTTTATTTATACTTAACTTTCCCCCAAAATACATCGATAGCAATATAAGTGTCAAATATTTGGTAAAATATATATTTTAATGAGATTTTAATGCCACGATTTATCGAGCTGTCAAATATGCATATTTCCATCCCGGAAGTCACTCAGAACGAGGCTACTACGTCAGTGGTTCCTTTCATTCATATTGACATATGGGTACAACGCAAATTTAGTTTCGATTATTATCCAATATTACGCATGACAGTGATAAACAATGAATATATGTGATGCTTATGGATTCAACAATATAATTAAAAGAATATTGACATGATATTTTCTGGGGTGTAATCTGCACGGAAGAACGCGAAATAAAATTGCCATTTCACGATGAACGCAATTAAAAACATCCTGGTATCATCTGTGAATATAGGTAAGCATTCTGAATCTACCTTTCTTGCACGTTGATCTTTTACCGATTTCACGAAACACGGTGAATAACAAACCTTTTTCACGGCTGCACGTGAAATAAAAATGGCAAAACACATTGCACGAAAATACCCCTTTACCACCCTCTTATACAGTACCAAACACATCTAAGGGTCTGGGTTTATTTTGCCCATTATTGATTCTCTGTTCTGTTATATTTCAGCACCCCATTATTCTCTAATATTTATTTGCTTTGCCTATTTTTTTCTCTTTTCTTCCCCCCTTTTATTCTGCAAATTTTGCCAATAATTCTCTATTCTGTAAACCCCATCCAGACCCTCATATTATTATTCATAAATTTAAAATAACCCGTGATTTACACAGTTAAAGAACCATTTGAAGGAGGTAATAAACTCTCATGACGTCTTAGGTTATATGGCTTAATGGGTCATGTCCACGGGAAAAATTAAGTAAGAGCAAAGACATAACATGAGATTGTAATTACATTCCCCTTCCCAAATCGTATCCTTTATGCAGTAACATTAAATGCCTATGGTGATGTTATAAACAAGTACGTACAAATGTTACAAAGAGAGCAGTGACAGTGGATATAGTTTTATCTTTGAACAGGTGAACCAAATCATGTGTAAAAAAACTGAATTTATAGTTCAAAAGTTGTAGTCAATGTTACAAATGGGAAAATTAGGATATGGAAACATTAGACACAATGTCTAATTATCAAGCCAAAAATACTCAAAACTCAAACTTTCAAACTAATCTTTCCATTCAAAATAAACCAAAGTCTTCTCCTAACTCAACTAGTACACAAAATACAAATAAACCAAAGTCTTCTCCTAACTCAACTAGTACACAAAATACAAATAAACCAAAGTCTTCTCCTAACTCAACTAGTACACAAAATACAAATAAACCAAAGTCTTCTCCTAACTCAACTAGTACACAAAATACAAATAAACCAAAGTCTTCTCCTAACTCAACTAGTACACAAAATACAAATAAACCAAAGTCTTCTCCTAACTCAACTAGTACACAAAATACAAATAAACCAAAGTCTTCTCCTAACTCAACTAGTACACAAAATACAAATAAACCTGCAACACAATTACACATTACACCTGAAGATATTGAAAAGATTTTATCATCTGCATGGGTAAACAAAAAACTTTGTTACAAAATAAAACTCTAAAACATGTCAAAAACTGAATGGGTGCCCCAAAATTTAGTCCCAGGAAATATGGGTGAGAATTTCATGAAAATAGAACACATACAGGGAAAAAAGACAAAACAACAATATTACAAGAAAAACATAAATTCTTTGAAACATCTGATGAATAACAAAATGTAGATGCATGTACTACAGCCAACAAGTTTACCGAAAACTAAAATAGTCAACTTTTGTTACTATGAATGACATTAGCAATAAAAGTTGGATGACAAAAGTGGACTCTTAGAGTAACTTAGATCAAGCATAATAATTCGAAAGATAATATTTGCTTCATGTTTAATGTGTTTTTGTTGTTCTTTGATTAAAACATTAATTTGTTTTGTTAAAACAATTTTTATAACATTAATACTTTTTTACATGTCCAGAAATGTGTCGTAAAATCAACATATCAGAATTTGCTATCGCTACATACATGACATGAGAATGGCTATGTATCACGTGATAACAGTGACATTCACCATTTTAAGTTTATATATGTGAGTCGAGGTATATGATTTGGTAACATTCCCTTTTTACAAATATTTTATTCTAGATGTCAGAATATTTAAATATGTGAAATACTATAAATTTTTAACTGGATAGGTTTAAAATATTCCCTGAGGATTAAATGTCAATATAGAGTTAAGAATTTGGGAACAGTAAAATAAAACATTTTAAAAGGGATTTATTACATTAATAATATTTTAATTATGTCACGAAGACTTGATGATTTGACATTAAGATATAAATAAGTATTATTATTTAAAGTTGAGATATTAAGTAATACTGTATTGATATTCCAATGGAGAAGGCCGTAATGGCCGAAACGTATGGAAAATTGTGTTATAGTTTTTATTATACATGTACAATCATTCAGAGACTTTATATATATATATATATGTATGTATATATAATTGAATAATCAGAAATAGAATATATAAGTGTTGACCATGTTGTTGAGGGTCAGTTGTTGTTATGTACATTTCTACACGAACTTGTGTTATTTGTTACCACGGTTACTGCTGATATTGAATCCTGAACATAAGAAACTTTAATATTATTTTCAAAATATTAACAACCCAAAAACTAAGGAGAAAGTTCTAGACTTAATAGAATTTTATAATTTAACAGACCCATTTAGGGAAAGTTACCGAGACTTAAAAAAATTCACATGGAGAAAAGCTAATCCCATAATACAAGCAAGATTAGATTTCTTTTTAATATCCCAAGACCTTAATCAAAATGTATATGATGTACAAATTCACAACAGTTATAGATCCGATAACTCCCCAATAATATTAAATCTGAAGATGAATGATTTCATAATTGGAAGAGGATTATGGAAATTTCACAGCTCGCTTTTACATGATATTGAATATTCCAATACTATACATAAAGTAAAAGACCAATATGCATCATTAACATATAATTGAGAAACTTTAGAACAAATAAATGATTTAGATATTCACTTTACCATGAACGACCAACTCTTTTTAGAAATATTACTTACTGAAATCAGAGGGAAAACTATTTCATATGCATCTTATAAAAAGAAGGAAAAAGCTAAACAGGAAAAACTGTTATCAGAAGAAATTCAGAAATTAGAAGAAAGCAGAGGAAATATTAACAGAAATCGAAAAACATAAATCAGATCTTAAAATAATGAGGCAAGAAAAAATGAGGGGGTACTATATCAGATCAAAAATGCAATGGATTGAAGAGTGGAAATTAGCCATCTATTTTTTTTATACGACCGCAAAAAAATTTTGCAGTCGTATATTGGTATGACATTGGCGTCGTCGTCCTCCGAAGACACATTGGTTTTCGCACTCTAACTTTAGTTTAAGTGAATGATCTAATTGAAATTTTACCATAAGGTTCAATACCGCAAAAGGAAGGTTGGGATTGATTTTGGGGGTTATGGTATCAACAGTTAAGGAATTAGGGGCCAAAAGGGGCAAAAAATAAGCTTTTTTGTAACTTCCAACCATAACTTGTGTGTTAGTGTATGGATTTCTCTAACATTATACCACAAGGTTCCATATAGCAAAGGGAATGCTGGGATTGATTTTGGGGGTAATTGCCTCTAAATTTTAGGAATGAGGGGCCAAAAAAGGGGCAAAAAACAAGCATTTTTCTAGTTTCATGACAATAACTTGTGTGTAAGTGTATAGATCTTTATGAAATTGTACTACAAGGTTCCATATCACAAAGGGAAAGCTGGGTTTGAGTTTGGGGGTTATTGCCATAAACGTTTAGGAATTTGGGGCCAAAAAAGGTCCAAAAAACAAGCATTTTTCTAGTTTCCAGACAATAACTTGTGTTCAAGTGTATGGATCTCTCTGAAATTGTACTGCAAGGTACCATACCACAAAGGGAAGGCTGGGATTGAGTTTGGGGGTGATGAATCATAAGGGGGTTAAAAAAATTTGAGGGGGGATTTTTTTTTCTTTAAAATTTTCCATTTTAAATTGGTTATTTCTGATTTATATATAAAAGCAAATAATAATGATATTGGTTTGAATAGGTAAATTAAAAATTTTTAAGTTCTTAGACCACATTCATTCTGTGTCAGAAACCTATGCTGTGTCAAATATTTAATCACAATCCAAATTCAGTGCTGTATCAAGCTTGAATGTTGTGTCCATACTTGCCCTAACTGTTCAGGGTTCACCCTTTGCGGTCGTATCAAGCTGCGCCCAGCAGAGCATTTTATTTTGAATATGGAAACTAAACATTTTATATATATGAAACCATTCCAAAACTAGTTAACGAAAAGGGGACACAATTTGTAAACAAGATGAAATATTAGAAGAGGCCAAAAATTGCTATAAAAAATTGTATACTAAAACAGAGAGCTTGAGTAATGTAAATCTTAACAGCAAAATTCCTGATTCTGATATTGAAAAGTAATATGATACTTTAAAAGATTCTTTGGAGAGGGAGATAACTTATAATGAATTGACAACAGCTTTGCGTAGAATGAAAAATGAGAAAAGCCCTGGGTAGGATGGCTTTACAAATGAATTTTTCAAATGTCGGAAAATTTGTTTTTAGATCTTTAATTTATGGTTATAAAAGGGGGGAATTGTCAATAACTCAAAAACAGGGTATTATTACTTGTTTACCAAAATGCAATAAACCTAGACATTTCATGAAAAACTATTTTAGTTTATACAGAGGTAAATGATTTGCCAGGTCTTCTCCTTCTCATAGATATTGAAAAAGCATTTGATTCCATATCATGGAAATTCATAAATGAAGTATTAGACTTTTTCAACTTTGGACCCTCTATAAAACACAAATATAAGTTCATCAGTATCTCAAAATTGTTTTCTGTCAGATTTCTTTGAGATTCAAAGAGGCTGTAGACAAGGGGATCCTTTATCACCTTACATTTTTCTTTTATGTGCTGAAATTCTAGGAATTCTTATCAGAAAGAACAAAGAAATTAAAGGAATTAAAATTGATGATTCAGAATATCTAACTCCTAATACGCAGAATTGACCCATCAATAATACTTGACGGTATTCCTAAATATCTAGATGCTGATCTCTTCACTTACTGAAAAAATATGCTGAAATGTCTTGTCTCCATATGAACCTAGACAAAACAAAGGTGGTGTGGATAGGCAAAAAGAAATATAGTCAAGACACCTTGTGTATAAAACGGGGATTGGAATGGGGTTCCAGTAGGTTTACATTACTAGGAATAAACTTTTCTGTCAATTTGCATGAAATGGAATTGTTGAACTATGGTCCAAGAATAAAAGAAATTGAAAATATAATAAAAATTTGGTCTAAACAAACATTGTAACACCAGTTGGAAAAAAAACAATCATCAAGACGCTAATTATTTCAAAATGAAACCATCTGTTTTTAACATTACAAGCGCCATGCAAAAATACTTTAAAACAACTAATTGATAGAATTTATTCATTTATTTGGGAAAACAAACCTGACAAGACAAAAAGAGAAATTTTATGAACAGAAATTAGGAGGGCTGAAAATGCTAGATATTGACAAATATATTAAAGGGTTGAAGTTAACATCCATGGATTAGACGGTTGTTGAAAAACAACCCAAAACTAAATAAACTATTAGAAAGTACTGAAAAAATTAATATTGAAAGCCTAGTATATTTAGGCCTAACAAAAAGATGTAAAAACCCTTTTTGGGTAGAGGTCGTTAAAGCTTGGACAGATTTACAAAATAAATGTATACCAAAAAATGAAGAACAGTTTGTTTCAGAATCGCTCTGGATTAATGAAAATATTAAGATAGGAACAACATCTATTTTCTGTAAAGACTGGGCAGATAAAGGGATCTTTTTGATACACGATTTATTAGATGATGAGGGAAAACTGATGACTTTCCAACAATTCCAAAACATTTATAAAATTAGGTCAAACTTTCTTACTTATAATGGGGTAATTTCATCAATAAAATCATATAAAAAAGCTCTCAAGAACGATATATCCATAAACAATCTGTATAAAACACAAGGACCAATTATTCCAAATAATATAAGAATATTTTTTTTATCAAACAAAGGCTCGAAAAATATGCATATTTTATTAGAAAAAAATAGTACTAACTTTAGCTGTGAAGACAAATGGTCCTTAAGATTGAACAAAAATTTTGATTGTAAACTGCATAATATGTCTTTTTACTCCACAAAAAGTTCAAAACTTCATTGGTTCCAGTATAGAATAATATACAGAATCTCAGGCACAAATAAAGTTTTATTTGAAATTAAAATAAAACGAAGCCATGAATGTACTTTATGCAATGAAGCTATTGAAGATATTGAACACATATTTTGGACATGCCATAAAATAGCAGAACTGTGGATAAGACTTGGTGATTGGATTTATAACCAAACACAAGTAATAATTCCATTTAACATGGATATAATTTTAATTGGAAATTTAGGAAAACAGGAAATAATAAAATAAAAAACTTAATAATACTATTATCAAAATTCTTTATTTATAGAACAAAACTATGTGAAAATCAAGTAAATTTTACAAGGCTCAAAAATTATCTCAAAGAAAATCTAATACTAGAAAAGAATATATCTTGTAATATTAAGCCTCTTCACATTGCCAATCTCTGCTGGGACCCCTGGCTTCCATTACTAGAATAATTTATACTAAAACAACTTAGCATTACCCTTATAATGTAATGTAACTGTGTATATTGTGTTAGTCTTTTCCACACCACCATATATGTTTTATATATTATATTGTTATATGTTGTTTATTTTTTTTTTTTTGTATTTTAAGACCCACTTTAGTTTTGACCAATATACTGCTGCCAAAAATCCAAATTTCAGTATTTTGTTTTTTTTTTTGTTTTTTATATTTGCTTTTGTTTTTGATTTTGTTTTTGATTTATTTATTATTTTCTTATAGTTAAGTAAAAGCACGACAAGAATTAATGATAGTTTTTATTTTGGTCTCATTATTTTTACAGTGCTTTATCGAATTTTTGATTGTCATATATATATTTTAGGTTTATTTATGATACAGTTTTCTGATAATTAAAAAAACTCAAAATTTCTCCCCCTAGCAAAAATATTTAAAGAATGATGCAACAGGATTATAAAAGAAATTGTGGCGAACTTATTATCATTTTGGTATGGAGAAATATGGATTTTTTATTGTCGAGCCTGCGACTTTTGTCGCAGAAAGCTCGACATAGGATAGTGATCCGGCTGTGGCGGCATCGTTAACAAACATCTTAAAAGCTTAATATTTCAGAAGCTAGAAGACCTGGATCCTTCATACTTTGTATATATACATGTATGCCTTATGTTACGAAGTTTCTGTCTGTCAAATGTCCATTGTCCTTGACCTCATTTTCATGGTTCAGTGACTACTTGAAAAAAAGTTAAGATTTTTAGTATTCTTAATTTCTCTCTTATTATGAGTAATAGGATAACTATATTTAGTATGTGCGTACCTTGTAAGGTCCTCATGCCCGTCAGACAGTTTTCACTTGACCTCGAACTCATTTCATGGATCAGTGAACAAGGTTAAGTTTTCGTGGTCAAGTCCATATCTCAGGTACTATAAGCAATAGGTCTACTATATTTGGTGTATGGAATGATTGTAAGGTGTACATGTCCAACTGGCAGGTGTCGTTTGACCTTGACCTCATTTTCATGGTTCAGTGGTTAAAGTTAAGTTTTTGTGTTTTGGTCTGTTTTTCTAACACTGTATGCAATAGGTCAACTATATTTGGTGCATGAAAATATTTTAAGATGTACATGTCAGTCTGGCATGTTTTATTTGACCTTGACCTCATTTTTACGGTTCATTGCTCAATGTTAAGTTTTTTTGTTTTTTGGTCTGTTTTTCTAATACTATAAGCAATAGGTCAACTATATTTGGTGTATGAAATGATTGTAAGGTGTATCTTATGTTTTCCTTGTTAAGTTTGTTTCTTAGATACTATATGCAATAGGTCAACTATTATATTTAAAGCATGTAATGATTGTAAGGTGTACATGTCTGTCTGGCAGGGTTCATCTGACCTTGACCTCATTTTCATAGTTCATGGATCAATGTAAAGTTTTCCTGGTTAAGTTTGTTTCTTAGATACTATGTGCAATAGGTTAACTATATTTAAAGCATATTTGGTGTACGGAATGATTGTAAGGTATACATGTATTTTAAGTTTGGTTTATCTGACTGTGACCTCATTTTCTTGGATAATGTTCAGTTTATGTGATAGTTGAAGTAAAGCTTTATATTTAGGGTTATCAACATAAAATCAATGGTTAGTAAAGAAGGCGAGACATTTCAGTGTGTGCACTCTTGTTTTATTTTTTTTAGTTTTAAGATTTGAGTAAAGTTTGGCTAAGATATTCATGGTAATAAAACCAAAAACAGAGGTGGGACTCTGTTTCCTGTCTTCCAACTGACCCAACCATAAAACTTTTTTTGACTTGCCAAGCGTTCTGTATCATTAGGTCAGACTATGAATCTTTTTTCTACTTTGAATGAACAAGTTGTAATAACACTGGAAATGTTGTGAACAGGCCTACCAAACCTATTTCTTTATGACAGGAAATATACATATGAATATTTTTCATTGTCAGTATAGTCATTATTTTTTTTTCTTATGGTCTACACTTGAGTCTACCTCTGAATTCTAGACCAGTGTAACTTGGTCTAGACTCAGTCTACTTCTGGACTAGAGTAAGGATTTTGTACTTCTTTGGGTGAACCATTGATCTTACACAATTTTTGATTCAGCCATGCTGGATCTATGTGATCACTCTGATTTTGAGATGGTGCAAAATTAGAAGTTGAAGACTTATGATGAAACTAATTATGTGTTTTTATGGCATGTAGAAACTTTCTACACCATTTTAATTAACTATTGCCAACTTTTGACATGTTATTTGCCCTTAAATTAAGAAAATATTGGTCGAATAGCTTCTTTATTTTAGATAAACACTTACCTATAGTTCTTTTGTAAATCAAAATTTATAATATTATAGATAATAAATATATTTATTAATTAATGTGAAAAAGTAATATATCAACTTTGAGCAGTTGATGAGAATATTGAAAGTATTTTATCAGTATCTAAGACTAGGTAATTGAATAACATGTAGTACAAGATGTGTATTCATATCAAAGTTGATTCCCACACTTTTTTGAAATGTTAGTATTCCAATTCTTTTCTTAGGCAAATAAGAGAGCTGATTGACAACTGTCATTGTTTACAAATAATTTCACTCAAAGGCATGAAAGGTGGAGTATTTTTTATTGGAATCCCCTCCACTTTAATGCCAATCCTAATTGACCACAGTTGATATCTCTTGTATTGCATAATGAATACACAATGATATTGACCTCAGTAGTATACCTATAATTACTTTTGATCTACACTACATAAAATTATCCAGTAAATTATCTCTCCGAGATGAATAATTAAGGATAAAAAAGATGCATTTTTTCAAAGAAAAGACAAAAAACAAAATATATATGAAAAATGCAAGCAGGGTCTATTTTACTTGTAAAATCAGTGTTATAATCATCTGATATTAGTCAATAATTTTGGTTGGTTTAATTTAAGTTACAATTATCACTAATTAGCTTGAAACAATAAACAAAATTAAATAACTCTAACCAGGAGATTTTCTGCAATAAAATTTATTTGTTTATTCCCCATGCATTATATTGCTATTAAACAGTGTAAGGTATTTGTATATTTGAATACAGGAAAATTTTTTTCTCAATGAAGAATGAACACCAATTTAAATAAAAATTAGTTATTTAATTTTTGTTGTTGACAAAGTGCATTTTCAATTTTCAATGCCACTTTTCTGAAATTATTAAGTCAAACTTCAATAAAAAATATACTACACCTTCCTTTGAAGATTTCTATTTAAATCATGCAAAAGTTATTTAACTGAATCAAAAGATGATATCAGAAATCAGAACACCTTCTAAAAATTAAAGTATCAAAAGAATTTGTATGAAGATTGAGAAATTCTCCATCTTTGGGCAATTGAACACAATTTTATGAGTAAGATTATGGAAATGAAATAAAACCATTCATCTTCGGTTTCATAATTTTTATAAAAAACCAATAAATGATCATAAGATCAGGTAGAAAAATTGCAAACCTATGTTAAAAAAAGAAAAATAACACTGGTAAATTTTTTAGTGAAATAATAATGTACGTCGTCGTTAGCTTTTTACAAAAATCTTCTCCTCTGAAACCACTGGGCCAAATTTAACCAAACTTGGCCACAATCATCATTAGGGTATCTAGTTTAAAAAATGTGTCCGATGACCCCGCCAACCAACCAAGATGGCCGCTATAGCTAAAAATAGAACATAGGGGTAAAATGTAGATTTTGGCTTATATCTCTGAAACCAAAGCATTTAGAGTAAATCTGACTGAGTAAAACTGATTATCAGGTCAAGATCTATCTGCCCTGAAATTTTCAGACAAATCTGACAACCTGTTGTTGGGTTGCTGCCCCAGAATTGGTAATTTTAAGGAAATTTTGCAGTTTTTGGTTATTATCTTGAATATTATTATAGATAGAGATAAACTGTAAACAGGAATAATGTTCAGCAAAGTAAGAACTACAAATAAGTTGTCAGGCGACCCCTTTAGGAGTTATTGCCCTTAATAGTCAATTTTTAACAATTTTTCGTAAATTTTTGTAATCTTTTACAAAAATCTTCTTCTCTGAAACTACTGAGACAAATTTAACCATACTTGGCCATAATCATTATTAGGGTATCTAGTTTAAAAAATTTGTCTGATGACCCCGCCTTCCAACTATCATGGCCAACTTGGTTAAAAATAGAACACAGAGGTAAAATGCAGTTTTTGGTTTATATCTCTGAAACTAAAGCATTTAGAGCAAATCTGACGGTGGCAAAAATGTTCATCAGATTTAGATTTATCTGCCCTGAAATTTTCAGACGAATCCGACAACTAGTTGTTGGGTTGCTGCCCCTGAATTAGTAATTTTACAAAAATTTTGCAGTTTTTTATTATTATCTTAGATATCATTATAATATCTAATATCTAATACTATTAATTATGATTTTAACCTTATTTTACGTGATTTCCAAAGCATCAGTAAACACAGGTGAGCAACACAGGCTCTTGAGAGCCTCTAGTTTTTTAGACATATGATATTAGATTGTCCCTTGGTTTCTTTTCGGTTTGAACACAAATTAACATTTTGGGCCAAAATCACTTACCCAAAGTTGCGATGGTTGTCACTAAATGTCTTACAGGAGCATGTATAATTTTTTTAAAATTAAAAATGAGATCAGAAAAAATTTCCGTCTATCTGTCATTTCTAAAAAATGGCTGAATCACAGCAGCGGGGATGCTTTACTTATAAATGTAATGGTTAATTATTTTGTTATTTTTGTAATTTTCCAAACATATTTATTATTTTTTGCAGAAACAATGTCAAGAAATATGAATGGTATGAAGAAAGAAAAACAACGCGGAAATGTAGTTTTTGGAAATGGGGCCGTTGCACTAAATATGTGTAAGTTCCTAATTAATACTGGACCAAAGGACTCTGAAAAGATTGTTTATCAAGATTGTGTTGCATAATTTGTTTTTACATATCATTGATAAAACTTGATTATTTTGGATGATGGTATATATATATATATTTAACTCATCTTTAATTTTACTTGAATATTTTGGAGGGCATTATATTTATTTTCCTATTTTTGTTTTTTAATAAGGTTGTTCAATAGGGTAATTTGACTTTTTACAGATCAGAATACAAGTACAGTTTAAAATGTGAAACAGGTTGGGCTGTAGCAAACATATTTTCACAAGATTGTGATTATGGTAAGTAAAAAATATGAGATTTTAAAAAATGTATTGGGATCAAGTTTGAATGTGAAATATATTTGTATTGATTGTTTAAAGAAAAATAACTCTTCATAAATTATGTGCGTCCAAAGTGTCATTCTGGATTTTTTTTTATCAGGAACCCTCAACTCAAACCATTTGAAAGCCAGGGATTTTAAAAAAAGTATCAGAAAAGTTAGGAGCTACATGATTAAACAAGACCTTTAAAGCTTCTCAATTCATCTAAGGGGCCTCAGTGGCAGAGTAGTCTAATTAGTAGAACTACTGTATCACTAGCTTGTCAACACTGAGGTTGTGAGTTTGAATCCCTCACGAGACGGTGCACTGAGGTTGTGAGTTTGAATCCCTCACGAGGCAGGTGCACTCGACTTCAATTGACTAAGATTGTCAGTTTTCCTACTAAAGGGCAGTGGTTCTCTTTAGGTACTCCTGCTTCTACCACCAAAAAAAGTGACCGCCATGAAATAGCACAATAGTGCTGACAGTGGCATTAAACACCAATCAATTAATCAATCAATCCATCTTAGGTCAACTTTGCTTCATTTTAAATTGCATGATTTGATTTTGATTTTCCTTATAGATTAATAATATTATGTCATGTATGTGAAAGAATATTATCATGATTTTGTCTTATATTTCAAATCAGCAATAATAAACGTTCTTTTAAATTTTTTTACTTAATGCCATGAACATCTTATACATTTGAAGAATGGAAATGTATTGGTATGATACAGTACTTTTTGGATGATATTAGATTTATTTAGTGAAAATATATAAAACACATCAAATCTAAAGTTTGTCTCTGAAGTTGAAAACAACTGTCCTTAAGGCTACAGTGGTTAAATCAACATAGACTGTGGTCACAAATATTGTTAGGACTACTTAATCAGGGGCGGATCCAGCCATTTTTAAAGGGGGTTCCAACCCAGGATAAAGGGGGGATTCCAACCATATGTCGACATTCAAAAGCATTGATTGTCAAATAAAAAGGGGACAATCCAACCCCCTAACCCCCCTGGATTTGCCACTGTTAAGTATAACTTCTGTGTACAGGAATCAGTAGGCACTCCCTCACCTATATTTATTGTCTAATTTTTATGAAGTTTATATCAATAGCTTATATGTATCTCTTGATTTTGAGAAGAATATACATAATTTTGCTAATAATTGTACAGTCTATTATTTCTGATTGTAACTATAAACATGATAAATAAAAGGAGATGTGGGGAATACCTCAATGAGACTACAAAATATATGCTTTAATATCTTACCTCAGTCCTAAACAGAATGGGACTAAATCTTTTATTTCCAATATGGGAAGTCCTTGATAGCAAAAATGTGGAATGGTTATGAAGTGTGTCTGTAAGACATTTATCATTTTCAATGTTACTTAATTAGCCTTTTCTAATTACTTTTTCAGCAATTTGTGACGGAAAAACTGATTTAAATGATGCTTGTGGTATTTCGTACTCTTCTGATTATCAGATAACAAGACTAGGAAATGTCTACCACAGTGGAGGAAGTTGTTCATCTCCAAATGTTTGTACAGACTGCAATCATGGATTCTATTCTGATGGACCATATTGTCGCTGTAAGTATCACTGGGTTATTAATCCAACTGCAACAATCAAATCTATTTAGAAGGACTAACCACAATTTTCGAAGTTCTGATTGTTTAGTATACATTTAGAAGGACTATACTGGCAGATTAAATATATTTAAAACATTGATGCAGAAGGAACAATGTTTCTTTAAGAGAACTGTCCCAAGTCAGGAGCCTGTAATTCAGTGGTTGTCGTTTGTTGCTGTTTACATATTTGTTTTTCGTTCATTTTTTTTGTACATAAATTAGGCCGTTATTTTTTCTCATTTGAATTGTTTTACATTTGTGATTTCGGGGCCTTTTATAGCTGACTATGCAGTATGGGCTTTGCTCATTGTTGAAGGCCGTACAGTGACCTATAGTTGTTAATTTCTGTGTCATTTGGTCTCTTGTGAAGAGTTGTCTCATTGGCAATCATACCACATCCTCTTTTTTATACTTATCACTTTTTTTATGAATCTGTGACAATTGACTGGTGAATTTCGAACACTTGAACTGTTTGTCTTTTGCCATTCCATTTTTCAGCTTGTCATGGACTTATGAGTTTTAATATCTGTTTGGTAGCTTCCACATCTCTTTTCCATCTTTTTTTTTTGTGACAAATAGTTGGTGGAGGGGACTGCGAAAGAGATGGCAACCCTAGAGCAACATGTAGGGGTTTAAGAGTGAGACTAAAGACGGGGCTAGGCAGAAAGAAGTGAAATAATATTAAAGGGATTTAGAACATATTGAATTATTTGTGTTATTTCAAATTGATCATTGTTTTTCTAATGTTTACAGTATATCGGCCCATTGATCATTGTTTTTCTAATGTTTACAGTATATCAGCCCATTGATAATTGTTTTTATAATGTTTACAGTATATCGGCCCATTGACCATTGTTTTTCTAATGTTCACAGTATATCTGCCCATTGACCATGATTGTTTTTCTAATGTTTACAGTATATCACCCCATTGACCATTGTTTTTCTAATGTTTACAGTATATAGGCCCATTGACCATTGTTTTTCTAATGTTTACAGTATATCAGCCCATTGACCATTGTTTTTCTAATGTTTACAGTATATCAGCCCATTGATCATTGTTTTTCTTATGGTTACAGTATATGGGCCCATTGATCACTGTATTTCTTATGTTTACAGTATATTGGCCCATTGACCATTGTTTTTCTAATGTTTACAGTATATCGGACCATTGACCATTGTTTTTCTAATGTTTACAGTATATTGGCCCATTGACCATTGTTTTTCTAATGTTTACAGTATATCGGCCCATTGATCATTGTTTTTCTAATGTTTACAGTATATCGGCCCATTGATCATTGTTTTCTAATGTTTCACTATATAAGCCCATTGATCATTGTTTTTCTAATGTTTCACTATATTGGCCCATTGATCATTGTTTTTCTTATGGTAACAGTATGTGGCCCATTGATCATTGTTTTTCTTATGGTAACAGTATAATGGCCCATTGATCATTGTTTTTCTAATGTTTACAGTATATTGGCCCATTGATCATTGTTTTTCTTATGGTTACAATATAATGGCCCATTGATCATTGTTTTTCTAATGTTTACAGTATATTGGCCCATTAACCATTGTTTTTCTAATGTTTACAGTATATCGGCCCATTGATCATTGTTTTTTTAATGTTTCACTATATCAGCCCATTGATCATTGTTTTTTTAATGTTTCACTATATTGGCCCATTGATCATTGTTTTTCTTATGGTAACAGTATAATGGCCCATTGATCATTGTTTTTCTAATGTTTACAGTATTTTGGCTCATTGATCATTCTTTTTCTTATGTTTACAGTATGTGGCCCATTGATCATTGTATTTCTTATGTTTACAGTATATTGGCCCATTGATCATTCTTTTTCTTTAATATATGTTTTCAGTATGTGGACCAATATATCATTATTTTTTCTTATGTTTACAGTATATGGGACCATTGATCATTGTATTTCTTATGTTTACAGTATATGGGCCAATTTATCATTGTTTTTCTTATGTTTTCAGTATGTGGACCCATTTATCATTGTATTTCTTATCTTTACAGTATGTGGGACCATTGATCATTGTAACTACAGAAGATGTACTACCTCTAGCAATCAGCATTGTGAATGGTGTGATGGGGAAATAACACCAAATATATATTGGAGAGCTTACACAAGACATCTTGATAATACAAAATGTCAAAGTAAGTAGAGTTATTTCCCGTGGATACTGATGTTGTTTTTGATGCTTCAGAAAATTACAGAATACTGCAATGTTATACCAGTTGATAAAAAGTCTACAACTGAAAAATTTAATTTCAGCGGTTATATCTGTTCAATTTATCAGAAGATGCACCATGGTTTTTCCCCAGCTTCAACGAAGTTGAGTCATATAGGGATGTCTGTCCTGTTAGTTTATCCTTCATCCAACCATGCTTCACCCTCATTGGAAGTCTAGGTTGTAAACATCGTCGTAGTAGTAGACCATCCTTCACAAGTTTGGTTTCTTGGATGATAAGCACCACTTAACAAAATCTCTTGAAACTTGGATATATTCTGTTTGAATTATCACACCCATCCGTGATATCTTTATTGTTACCTGAATCATGTGACACTATTCTATTTTTGCAGAGGCTTGTTCATGGAGAACAGATAGTACACGATGTTACCCTGGAACTTGTACTAATGAACTCGCCAGTGGTTGTGTGTGTGCTGATAACTTTAGTGGAACACATTGTGAAAATAGTGAGTATATAATTATGGGACAGGGGGCACAGGTCTTTAACATATAGATATACTTGGTGTTCATTTGAAGAAAGTGTTTACTTGATAATTTTTTGTGTAAAATATACCGAGGACATATCATAACTTTAATCAGTGCTTTAACTCTTCAAAATGGCCAAAATGTTTAGTAAAATTATGGTAGGTAGGGACACATGAACCAAACATATTATTTTATTTGGCCTAATAACAATATTTAGGAAATTATGTGTAAACTTAACTTCAAGGTATACAAATTTTGGAATGAGATCTTCAGATGAACCTATGGACCATGACATGATTCAAGAGTTTCAAAAAGGGGGACAATGAAAAATTATGTTATAAAAGGGGCTGTATGAAACTGTCAAAAAAATTTTTTTTATGAAAATGCAAATTTTCTGCCATAATTATAAGGGCAATGGGGGCACATTTGTCCCATGGATCTGTCACCATGGTCACATGCAGGCCATCACAGAAAATATTGTTATTGTTTTTTCACAATTTATTCTATTGAATGTCAGTCCTTCAAATATTTGAAACACTAAAAACTCACATATGCATAAAACACAAGTAAGAAAAAAATACAAATTACAAATGTACATGTGTTGTACAATGAATTGATGAATTACAAATGTACATGTGTTGTACAATAAATTGATGAATTACAAATGTACATGAGTTGTACAATAAATTGATGAATTATAAATGTACATGAGTTGTACAATAAATTGATGAATTACAAATGTACATGTGTTGTACAATAAATTGATGAATTACAAATGTACATGAGTTGTACAATAAATTGATGAATTACAAATGTACATGTGTTGTACAATAAATTGATGAATTACAAATGAACTTGTGTTGTACAATAAAAAACTATCACTGATTGAAAGGAAGTTATTTTCAATTAAATTATTCTTTTCAGTTGACAACACACCAACAATAGAATACAATCATTGTAAATTTTCTGACAACGGTGGACATAATGTTCTAGAAAATGATCCAAACTGGGTCACCACTGACCATTCAACTATTTGGACAAACTTTGCTGCATATAGCAGTATTTCAGTAGTTGAAACAGCAAAGTATTTGCAGCCAGCTGATAATAGAAATGCTCAACATTACGTGAAAGATTTCCGAGTTGGTGTCATTGAGGAAAAAGCAACTCTCTTATATTATAAAGGTATTTTTTTTAATGAGTTTTGTTTTAGTGGCTTTCATAGGACAGCTTAATATATGTGGTTTTAACCAATGGTATACTTATTGAAACAGGGAATAAATGATGTCATAAATGATTGATTGATTGCTGCTGTTAAATGCCACTTTCAGCACTCTTGGCTATATAATGGCTGCCAGTTTTTGTTGGTGGAGGAAGCTGGAGTGCCCAGAGAGAACCACAGACCTTTGTCAGGAAAACTAACAATCCTAGTCACTTAAGATCAGAGTCAAATGTACCTGCCACAAGCAGGGTTGGAACTCATTACATTACCTCAGTGTTTCATTATCTCAGCATTGACAGGCTATTGATCTTTGAAAATTAACTATTTAGACCTTGCCATGGAGGCCCCTGCATTAAATTATTTATTTGAACAAGCAGGAATTAGAAGTTCTGTGAGTATTTGTTATATTTATTTTGCACTTTCATTTCAAAAATAAAGCTGGTGAGACAAACATTACAAAGATTAATGTATGGGGGTCAGTACAGTTTCAAGGTATTTAATTATTGATATGGAGGGAACTGAGATGATCCCCTAGTGGAAAGGTACGTTTCAGTCTATGCATCTTTTTGTCTTTAAAAACACCAATAATGGTATATGAATACTTACTCTAATTATACCCATGATCGTTGCATAGAAAACTGGCAAATATAAAAATAAGATGTGGTATGATTGTCAGGGATGAGAAGTAAATGAGGTAGAAATATAGGTTTTTGTCTAGCCTGCGACAAAAGTTGCAGTATGTGAGACATAGGTATTACTATCCAGCGGCGGCAGCGGTTGCATAAACTGTTTGTATAAAGCTTTATATTTCAGACGGTAGAAAACCTGGATGCTTCATATCTTGTATGCAGATACCTTATGCTACGAAGTTTCCATCAGCCATATGTTCATTGTCCTTGACCTCATTTTCATGGTTCAGCGACTGCTTGAAAAGAAAATTGAGTTCTTTTGTATTGTGAATTTCTCACTTATTATGAGTAATATGATAACTATATTTGGTATATGGGTTCCTTGCAACGTCTACATGTCTGTCAGACAGAGTTCACCTGACCTCGACCTCATTTCATGGATCAGGGATCAAGGTTAAAGTTACATGATTAGGTCTGTTTCTCAAATACTATAAGCAATCGGTCAACTATATTTGGAGTATGGGATGATTGTAATGGGAACATGTCAGTCTGGCAGGTTTCATCTGTCCTTGACCTCATTTTCATTGGTCATTGGTCAATGTTAAGTTTTTGTGTTTTGGTCTGTTTTTTCAAGTACAATAAGCAATTGGTCAACTATATTTGGTGTATTGAATGATTGTTAGGTGCACAAGTCTGTCTGGCAGTAATCATCTGACCTTGACCTCATTTTTATGGTTCATTGGTCAATGTTAAGTTTTTGTGTTTTTGTCTGTTTTTCAAGTACTTTAAGCAATAGATCAACTATATTTAGTGTATGGAATGATTATAAGGTGTACATGTCTGTCTGGCAGGTATCATCTGACCTTGACCTCATTTTTATGGTTCATTGGTCAATGTTAAGTTTTTGTGTTTTGTCTGTTTTTTAAATACTTATAGCAATAGGTCAGCTATATTTGGTGTATGGAATAATTGTAAGGTGCACATGTCTGCTGGCATGTATAATCTGACCTTGACCTCATTTTCATGGTTCATTGGTCAATGTTAAGTTTTTGTGTTTTGATCTGTTTTTCAATTAGCATACGCAATATGTCAACTATATATATGTCTGTCTGACACGATTTATCAGATTTTGACCTCATTGTCATAGATCTTTCAAAATGTTAAGTTTCTGTAATGCATTTAGTAAAACCTTTATCTTTAAGACTTTCAACATAAAATCAATGGTCAGTAAAGCAGGTGAGACATTTCAGCTTGTGCACTCTTGTCTTTAAATACAGCCTTCAACAGTGACCAATATGGTTGGTTAGATGTTCATTATGACTTTCCAAGACTCTTAGTCAACCATTTTGTGCCTTATAGTTCCAAACAACTTGAAATTTCATACTTATTTGATGAGAATGAGATTGCAAATAAACAGATTTAATTTAAACACTTTTCTCCTCTGTTTCTCATGCAATTATCATGTTTCCAGCTCTCCCTTTTTTATTTACAATTTTTTTATAATCTGGAAAAGTCAGTATATGGGTAAAGAAATATTGAAAATATATCATAGTATACCCAAAAATATATATTATTTACAGTGGCTGTCTTTTCTCTCAGAGTTCCAAGATCTTTGATTTAAAATTATTTCTGGGTTATTGATACAATATATATAACACTCCATCAGTGGTTTTGTGAGTCTTATTGACTCTATTTATACCACATCCAAAGGTGGGGGTATACTGTTTTACTCCTGTCTGTCCGTCTGTCTGAGTGCCAGGGCCATTCTATACTGTGATGTCAGAATCATGGCTAATTGACTGTTTTCTGAATACTTATATATTCTAAACATAATGGACAAGAATGAAATTTTCGTCACATTTTTCTATTGTCCAATTTTATGACTTTTTGTAACTTCATGCTAACGATGACCAACAAGTCACAATAGATAAAATGTCAACCAATTCCTATAGTATAATGATTATGTTTATATAGGCTCAACATATGTTTCCAAACAGACGAAGACATGCAGTGGTATGAATAAAAATCAGCCTGTAGATTTTAAAGAATGCAGCTTTTCTTTTAACACTTGGTCATTTACTCATAATGATAGGTATGTATATATGGGTGTGGTAATTAAACTTGATAATTAAATGGCAACTTTTTTATTCAGATAATCTTAGAAATTAATATTTTACTCTGTTAGACTCTAATGTGACCTTAGAACTTATAGACTATTTTAGTTGTGAAAAAAGACTGTTGATTCTAAAAGGCTATCCAATCCTTTATATGTTAATGTATAGGTACATTGTGAATAATTTATTTTGGTCAATTTTGAGTACCTCACTGTCCAATTGTTTTGCCAGACTGTTTTTACTTTATTGCTAAGAAATAACTATGTAACCATTTGTACTTGCAAAATATCATTATAAAATATAATAGTATTGCCGAAGTAATATCTAAATACCAATAGATACCTTGGATGGTTGGTCCTATGTCAGGAACGGCCAGATTGCTCTTCAGTAATATAGACGTGGTCTGTTAGCCATTAGTTATGTACCAGAAGAGGCTGATTCCTGGGTAGTTCTTTGGGACATCTCTAGATGGTCTCTCTGATGACCTAAAACTAACCCTACCAATACTACTCTATTCATGATATTGACATCTTTATGTTGCCAATACTTTAAGTTTTACATTTTATCAATAGATAAAAATGTGGGATACTTGTCAGTGAGACTGTGAGACAGCAACTCATCAACATGAAACAAGCAAGGTTTCTTAAAGTTGTGTGTTTGCTGTTTGTGAAATTGTCAACTGTCAGAAAGTATAGAAAAACTATTTACAACTTAAATATGTTGTCAGAATAAACATTTCATGTTGATTTACGAATGATATGAATTTTCTAGAGTAGTTGCTGAATTCTCCTCTACCAATGGAGGATATGTGAGTGTAGCCAATCGCGACGCTAGTTCCACAGATTCTGTGAAAAAGACTTATTATTATTCCGGACAAACCCTGACACGGGAGTTTGAGTTCCACTGGGATTTAGAGAATCCCTATCATTGTTCTGTGATATCAGGAACATCATGTACTCCATTTGTAAATATTTTAGATGATTTAACTGAAGATGTAAGTATTGGTTGTTATGTATTATAAATACTACAAGGAATCTTATTTAGTATGCAGGTATCTTTTCAGTATTAATTTCCAAAGTACAAATACAATTAATTACTGTAAGTTCAGAAATGATTGCAATATTTTTATTAATGCATTGATAGCTGCATAACAATAATAATCAGGTAAAAAATACTTCTTTGTCAATTGTTTCATAAGTTCTAAAAATGGAGAAGATCAGAAGTTAACATGATTTTATTTTTGGAAAACTATGATTATATATATGTAAACAACCATCACTTTAGTAGTGTTTGACCAAAAGTTGTCAGTTAAAACGGACTTGGAAATAAATTATTGGGAAGCTAAAAACAGATACGCATTTCTCTTGGCCTCATTTGTTTAAAAACTAGTGTATATATGTATCTGTTGTAGCCTAATCTGAGTTTTACATGGGGAGGATGGTCAGATGACTTAGCAGGACTAGATCATTATGAATATGACCTGTTTGACCTTGGAGTGGATGGTTCAGTGTTGATTGATGGTGCTGGTGCTGGTGGATCTTTAGTGTCATCAAATAAAAATGTACCAATCACAGAATCCTCTGTAAGTACAAGTGTACCAATTACTGAATCCTCTGTAAGTACAAATGTACTAATTACTGAATCCTCTGTAAGTATAAGTGTGCCAATCACTGAATCCTCTGTAAGTAAAATGTACCAATCACAGAATCCTCTGTAAGTACAAGTGTACCAATTACTGAATCCTCTGTAAGTACAAATGTACTAATTACTGAATCCTCTATTAGTGCAAGTGTATAAAACACTAAATCCTATGTAAGTTTAAGTGTACCAATCACTGAATCCTTTGTAAGTACAAGTGTACCAGTCAGTGAATCCACTGTAAATCCAAGTGTGTCAATCACTGAATTCTCTGTAAGTAAAAATCTACCAATCACTGAATCCTCTGTAAGTACAAGTGTACCAATCACTGAATCCTCTGTAAGTACAATTGTACCAATCACTGAATCCACTGTTAGTACAAGTGTACCAATCACTGAATCCTCTGTTAGTTCAAATGTACCAATCACTGAGTCCTCTGTAAGTACTAGTGTACCAATCACTGAATCCTCTGTAAATACACATTTACCAACTACTGAATCCTATGTAAGAACAAGTGTGCCAATCACTGAATCCACTGTTAGTACAAGTGTACCAATCACTGAATCCACTGTTAATACAAGTGTACCAATCACTGAATCCTCTGTTAGTACAAATGTACCAATCACCGAATCCTCTGTAAGTACAAGTGTATCAATCACTGAATCCTCTGTTAATACACATTTACCAACTACTGAATCCTATGTAAGTACAAGTGTACCAATTATTGAATCCTCTGTTAGTACAAATGTACCAATCACTGAATCCTCTGTAAGTACAAGTGTACCAATCACTGAATCCTCTTAGTCCAAGTGTACCAATCACTGAATCCTTTGTAAGTACAAATGTACCAATCACTAATTCCTCTGTAAGTCCAAGTGTACCAATCACTGAATCCTCTGTTAGTACACATTTACCAATAACCGAATCCTCTGTAAGTACAAGTGTACCAATCACTGAATCCTCTGTTAGTACAAATGTACCAATCACTGAATCCTCTGTAAGTACAAGTGTAACAATCACTGAATCCTCTGTAAGTCCAAGTGTACCAATCACTGAATCCCCTGTTAGTACTTATTTACCAATAACTGAATCCTCTGTAAGTACAAGTGTACCAGTCACTGAATCCTCTGTTTGTACAAATGTACCAATTACTGAATCCTCTGTAAGTACAAGTGTACCAATCACTGAATCCTTAAAGTCCAAGTGTACCAATCACTGAATCCTTTGTAAGTACAAGTGTGCCAATCACTGAATCCTCTGTAAGTCCAAGTGTGCCAATCAATGAATCCTCTGTAAGTCCAAGTGTACCAATCACTGAATCCTCTGTAAGTCCAAGTGTACCAATCACTTAATCCTCTGTTAGTACTTATTTACCAATAACTGTATTCTCTGTAAGTCCAAGTGTACCAATCACTGAATCCTCTGTTTGTACAAATGTACCAATTACTGAATCCTCTGTAAGTACAAGTGTAACAATCACTGAATCCTCTGTAAGTCCAAGTGTACCAATCACTTAATCCTCTGTTAGTACTTATTTACCAATAACTGTATTCTCTGTAAGTCCAAATGTACCAATCACTGAATCCTCTGTTAGTACAAATGTACCAGTCACTGAATCCTTTGTAAGTACAAGTGTACCAATCACTGAATCCTCTGTAAGTCCAAGTGTACCAATCACTGAATCCTCTGTAATTCCAAGTGTACAAAACACTGAATTCTCTGTAAGTTCAAGTGTGCCAATCACTGAATCCTCTGTAAGTCCAAGTGTACCAATCACTGAATCCTCTGTAAGTTCAAGTGTGCCAATCACTGAATCCTCTGTAAGTCCAAGTGTACCAATCACTGAATCCTCTGTAAGTACACATTTACCAATAACTGAATCATTTGTAAACTTCAATGAATATACTAGTGTACCAATTACTGAATCTTCTGCACGTTTAAATGAATATACAACTGTACTAATAACTGAATTTTCTGAATTACAATGAGCAACTACACAACAACCTTCAACAATGAGCAAAACCCATGCCACAAAGCAAGCTATTAAAATCCCAAATGACAAATTTAAAACAATTCAAAACAAACTATAAGAATCAGTTGAAAAGGGTTTAACTCAAAAGAACGATAAAAGCACAAAACAAAAAAAACAAAAAGACACAAAGTCCAGATTTGACAGTAGTACCAGTTACTGAAGCTAGTTCAAAGTCAATAACAACTAACAAATAAATCATGAATCTAAGACTAAAATATCAACCACTCACAAACAAAAAACCTGTAAAATATAAGGGAATATACACAGCATAAAACCAGTTTAAATTTATTTGTAGATGTTATCTTGAATTGTTAATTGTATTTAAGGGGTCTGTGGTTTTGACAGAACCTGGGATGTATTCCTTACATCTTGTTGCCTATGATAAAGCTGGAAATTTTAAAACAGGCAGAAATCTTTTCCTGTATGATGACCAGTCTGTTGTAGATACCCAAGGAAATCAGCCGACATACTGTTCAACTGCCTCTGAAGATACATCATATACTTGGGTTACTACAGATACAAACCAGGTCAAGGTTGATTGGAAAGATCGATTTATAAATATCAGACATAAAAATAATAAATGGTTAAACCTTGTACAGACATATGCACCAGGGGAACCTAAAATTGTAGTGTATGAAGATTTGTATGGAGACAGAACAAATGTTCAAATAAATAATGTGCATGGTAAGGTTTAGGATGTAACAGGATTCGTTAGGCTTCACATTATTTAAAAAAAACTGTATAAGAGAATATATCAATTTACGGTTATATCTTTTTAAAAACTTCTAAATTTAAGTTAATCATCTCTCTGAAGTCAATTTATTAATCATGTACTTTTCTGTGTTTTTTTATAAAACTATAATCATAAGTAAAGAATAGACAAATGTCTCCATTTATGTTAAAATGTCACAAACTAAATCCAGTAAACATAAAAATCTTTGCTGATCATATATGCAATATTTAACAAAATATACCTATTGGATGTTGTAAGCTAACTGAATACTGATGTGAGTTTTAAGCTTACAGAATACTGATGTGAGTTTTAGGGGTCTTGTTCACTAGGCATATGCTTTCACAGTATATTTTTATTTGGTCCGAGCCGCACAGTTACAGCCACTACCCAGGTAGCACAAAACATTTTCAAAACATTTTTAAAAGGTTGTATAAATGTCTTCTCAAAACGTTGTCGAAAAAATATATATAGTGGAGCAGGAACGGACTTCATCCTCATATTATAGTTTAAGTGCTTAAGAAGGTATTTTTATTTCAGCCATTGTTGATTTCCAAGTATCATATCAGGTTGACAGCAGTGACTCAATAACCACAAGTGTCAAGGATTCACAACCTTTCACCTCTGTTTCCAATATATATAACCAATACGACATCTTAACATTAGACTGGGCTGATGGAGATCAATTGACGGCTACAGTTAAAGCTATTGATGTACTGGACAAGACTAACCAAGAAACAATCGTGGTGTACAGAGATGCCACGCCTCCTATTATAGAAAATGTATGGTTAACAAAAGGGGACAGATTAAATGTTAGTGTGCATAGTTTAGAAGATTTTACAAAGATGACGTAAGTAATTTATTTTCTCTCCCTTTCTGATTTTTGTGTTGTTTTTTCAACTTATTACAATTTGAAGAATTCAGTGCTGCATTAATATAGAGATACTTTTATTTTACTCTGAATTGCTCTCAGTCCAAAAAAAAGATTATTGTGGATTCATTTATTTTCTTGTAGTGAAGAAAAGATTTGTGGATATTAGATTTCGTAGTTTTTCAAAAATCTGCATACACAATCCTATAAAAATTTTGTACTTGGTTGAACATTGTTGGTTGACCTGTATTGGTGATATCCAAGAGAATTGGTATCTTATGAATGAATCCACAGTAGTTAAACAACACCAAAGACATGTATTGTACAAACCTTCTTTGACTGTTCATCACTTTGCCATAGGAACTGTACTTGCCAATCTTAGTTAGAGTGTAAAAAGAGGCAGGGTTGAGTGGCTTGTCTTCATATTTGTGTCCTTTCGGGAATTTGTTGTCTTTAGGAGATCTTTGGTATGCTCTGTTAAATTATAGGAGTGGGTACTAAATCAAATTCATTTTGTCTGTCTGTCCATCCATTTGTTGATGGTCCAACAAATATGTTTGTCACACTTATACAGGTACTACTGAACAGAATGACTTCAAATTTAGTCAGCAGCTTGGCAGAGATGAGTTGTGGTGATTTAGAACATCTCCGGTAATTCAGATCCCCTAATATCTGTTTGTCAATACAGTTTAAGCTGGGTAAACCGGACCCTAAATAAACACTCATTGAACAATAAACAACGAGATGATTCTGATGCAAATGAAAACAATAAACTCAAAGTGAAAGTAAAACTGAGGAGTCAGAGACTGATACTACGAAGGTGGATTTGACATTCGAGGATATGTAAAAAAAGTTAATAATATTTCTATGAATTTCGAGGACAACCAATTTCTGTTATTTCTAAAGCCAATGAATACGAAGACTCAAAACAAGGATCATGCATAGTTACATGGTGAAAAGTCAAGGAACTTGTAATGTTCATGTCACAATATTTTCATTCAAATCATGACATACCTTTTAATAAATAGACTATTATATTCCTTTAGCCGGCTGGTTTATACAGGTTTTGCTGTACTTTGAATTTTGCGATATTTTGACTAAACTTAACATTTTCGTCACATGTTTCCCCAATGCTACTGAACAGAATCACTACATATCTGATCTACAGGTTGACACTGATGACTTGTAATGTTTAATGTATGCATCTCAATAGGATCTGTCAGACCCTTTTGAGATAAATTGAATTATGAGTGAGGGTAAGGTTAGATTGATAAGTGTCCAACTTCTTGTTATTTAAAAGGGCAATGATATTCACAGGAAATTAGAACTGCAAGTTAAGTAAGCTGTGAAATGTTGTAATTAATTATGTTTTATTATTCCTCCTGCAAACAAAGTTTGGGGGTATATAGGAATCAATCAGCCTTGTCTGTCTATCTGTCTGTCTGTCTGTCTGTCTGTCTGTCTGTCTGTCTGTCTGACTTCAAATGAACTCATCATACACACCAGGTTTAAAATTTTGCACACCACAGGCATGTAACTTAGTCTACAAAAGTCTCATCAGTGAAGCTCTTTTAAGAAAGGCATACATCTTAGACACCATCAAATAAAATATTTAGAAAGTGTCAAAATTTATTAACTAGATTGATTTGCTGTTTTTCAGTAATTAACATATTCAAACCTTAATCTGTGATGCCGAAGTAGTTGTCTAGCTAAGTAGACAATTCTTGTTTGATTTTATTCTCTACAGGATAGAATGGAAGGTATATGATGTAGACAGTAACTTGGACTCCAGGTAAAATGATTTATCGCTATTTTGTGCTTTTTCCTTTGATCTTTTTGTGATAATTTTCATATCATGCTACTGCTTGAGATGGAAAATTATCGCTAGAAACTAAGAGGCATGTGGCGTTAATGAAATTGACAACGTCGTATAGGTAAAATAGCGATAAACAGATTATCATTGATCTCAACTCGATTGCTTTTCTCGCTTTCGCTGTACCGTCAAGCGAGAATATCAATCTCGTTGAGATGATCAACAATAATCTATAAGTATTATTTGATTTTATTCTCTACAGGATAGAATGGGAGGCTTATGATGTATACAGTGGTTTGGACTCCATGTAAAATGATGTATTATTTGATATTATTCTCTACAGGACAGAATGGAAGGTCTATGATGTACACAGTGGTTTGGACTCTGTGTAAAACTATGTATTATTTGATTTTATTCTCTGTAGGATAGAATGGAAGGTATATGATGTACACAGTGGTTTGGACTCCATGTAAAATTATGTATTATTTGATTTTATTCTCTACAGGATAGAATGGAAGGCTTATGATGTACACGGTGGTTTGGACTCCAGGTAAATGATGTATTATTTGATTTTATTCTCTACAGGATAGAATGGGAGGCCTATGATGTACACAGTGGTTTGGACTCCATGTAAAATGATGTATTATTTGATTTTATTCTCTACAGGACAGAATGGAAGGTCTATGATGTACACAGTAGTTTGGACTCCATGTAAAATGATGTATTATTTGATTTTATTCTCTACAGGACAGAATGGAAGGTCTATGATGTACACAGTGGTTTGGACTCCATGTAAAATGATGTATTATTTGATTTTATTCTCTACAGGACAGAATGGAAGGTCTATGATGTACACAGTGGTTTGGACTCCATGTAAAATGATGTATTATTTGATTTTATTCTCTACAGGACAGAATGGAAGGTCTATGATGTACACAGTGGTTTGGACTCCATGTAAAATGATGTATTATTTGATTTTATTCTCTACAGGACAGAATGGAAGGTCTATGATGTACACAGTGGTTTGGACTCCATGTAAATGATGTATTATTTGATTTTATTCTCTACAGGATAGAATGGAAGGTATTTGATGTACACAGTGGTTTGGACTCCATGTAAAATGATGTATTATTTGATTTTATTCTCTACAGGATAGAATGGAAGGTATATGATGTACACAGTGGTTTGGACTCCATGTAAAATTATGTATTATTTGATTTTATTCTCTACAGGATAGAATGGAAGGTATATGATGTACACAGTGGTTTGGACTCTGTGTAAAATTATGTATTATTTGATTTTATTCTCTACAGGATAGAATGGGAGGCCTATGATGTACACAGTGGCTTGGACTCCAGGTAAAATGATGTATTATTTGATTTTATTCTCTACAGGACAGAATGGAAGGTATATGATGTACACAGTGGTTTGGACTCCATGTAAAATGATGTATTATTTGATTTTATTCTCTACAGGACAGAATGGAAGGTCTATGATGTACACAGTGGTTTGGACTCCATGTAAAATGATGTATTATTTGATTTTATTCTCTACAGGACAGAATGGAAGGTCTATGATGTACACAGTGGTTTGGACTCCATGTAAAATGATGTATTATTTGATTTTATTCTCTACAGGACAGAATGGAAGGCCTATGATGTACACAGTGGCTTGGACTCCAGGTAAAATGATGTATTATTTGATTTTATTCTCTACAGGACAGAATGGAAGGTATATGATGTACACAGTGGTTTGGACTCCATGTAAAATGATGTATTATTTGATTTTATTCTCTACAGGATAGAATGGAAGGTATATGATGTACACAGTGGTTTGGACTCCATGTAAAATGATGTATTATTTGATTTTATTCTCTACAGGACAGAATGGAAGGTATATGATGTACACAGTGGTTTGGACTCCATGTAAAATGATGTATTATTTGATTTTATTCTCTACAGGATAGAATGGGAGGCCTATGATGTACACAGTGGTTTGGACTCCATGTAAAATTATGTATTATTTGATTTTATTCTCTACAGGATAGAATGGGAGGCCTATGATTTACACAGTGGTTTGGACTCTGTGTATTGGAGATTATATGACAGTAAGACTGGAGTTCTCCATGGACATGAAGATATCATAGCTCAGGGACATTCTACTGTAAGTTATAGACAATCATTACATTGCTTGCAATGAATTACTGTGATTTCCCAGTGAAATAAAAACCGGTAATTTCACATGTGAAATAAACTCGATAATTTCACTCTCTGACGTCATACAACAATGGGTGTTGTCAAGACGTTGTCGATGACGCTACATCAAAATAAATTGTGAATGAGTAGAAAAAGATATAGTCCCTTGCATTTTCTATTTTATTTCCATTAAAAAGCTCGTCAATGTAATAAAAAGAATAGCCAATCAAAGAATTAAAAAATCGAAAAACAATACTGACAAATTAACTAATGCGCTTTGCACATTTGTGATTTAATGTGTTGTTCGGTCACTTGTTATATATTTTTCTATATTTGAATTCTTCGATTAGTTATTCTAGAAGTACAATTATTTAGTAGGAAAAACACCAGCTGATTAGTTGAAAGCATATGGATAACAGATAACAAACATATTCCCAAAAAGGGATATTTTACCTATCTTGCAGGAATCATTTAACTTTCCCCATAAGAAAATTTTGAAAATGAGATGCAAAATCCTGCAATCTGAGACAATTTCTAAGGCCTTGTTTGGAGGAGTTTTTACCTTTTATTCCAGAATTATTTAGAAAAAAGGATAAAATCGGTCAATGTTTTAATTTTCATTAATTCTTCAAACAGTTTATAATATTTTTGTTGAAGTGATACAATGTCTTTGTTTGTGTAGTAGAGGTCATCTTCATCATCACTATTTAAATCCATTTAGTGGAAAAGTTCCTGAAACAAAATGCCTTTAATACTGTTTTGAATGGCATACATATGTTTTTTTTACGGAAAGCCTCCAAAAAAAAAAATTCAGTGATATTGTTGTCTTTTTCCAAACTACCTCTACCGTTTTTTTTTTGGGGGGGGGAATGAAATTTGTTTATCCAAATTGGGAAGTTTTTTTAACACATGTACGTTTTTATTGCTGACCTTTGCTGTCTTTTTTGCAGTTTTTTCACGTATATTTTGGTTGTCAGACATTTTCAACCTGAAAGGTACTTTTCGGGGAGGGGAAAGAAACGGAAACAATGATGATTCTAATCAGAAATCTGGATCTCAAAAGTGCTTTCATAATATCAAAACATAAATATGAAAAAATTTACGTACATTACTACCAATGCCATCACTGTTTTGGAAAAATGTAAAAATTATTAGGAGGACTTTTATGCCATTTTTTAGCATTGAAATAGCCAGATCATACACAAAATTTCAGGTGGTCCACAGGACTACTGATTTACCATGTTTGGGTAGTCCTCCTAGATTTTAGGGGGGCACCGGACTACCATTAGTGTCGAACCTGCATTTGTGTCTCGCCTGCGATGAAAGTCGCAGTATGCGAGATATAGGTATTACTGTCCGGCGGCGGGGATGGCGTAAACTATTTAAAAAAAAATTACAGTTTTTTTGTCATGTGAATTTATCACTTATTAGTAATTGGATAACTATATTTGGTATATGGGTTCCTTGCAACGTCTACATGTCCGTCAGACAGGGTTTTCCTGACCTCGACCTGAATTCATGGATCAGTGATCAAGGTTTTTACGTGATTAGGTCCGTTTCCCAGATACTACAAGCAGCAGGTCAACTATATGTGGTGTATGGAATGATTGTAAGGGGTACATGTCAGATTGGCAGGTTTCATCCCTTGACCTAATTTTCATGGTTCATTAGTCATTGTTAATTTTTTTGGTTTTGGTCTGTTTTTCAAGTACTGTAAGCAATAGGTCAACTATATTTGGTGTATGGAATGATTGTAAGGTATACATGTCTGTCTAGCTGGTGTCAACGGACCTTGACCTCATTTTAATGGTTCATTGGTCAATGTTAAGTTTTTGTGTTTTGGTCTGTTTTTCAAGTACTATAAGCAATAGGTCAACTATAATTGGTGTATGGAATGATTGTAAGGTGTACATGTCTGCCTAGCCAGTATCATCTGACCTTGACCTCATTTTCATGGTTCATTGGTTACATTAAGTTTTTGTGTTTTGGTTTGTTTTTCAATTACCATAAGCAATAGGTCAACTATATTTGGTGTATGGAATAATTATAAGGTGTACATGTCTGTGTGACAGTTTTTAAATGACCTTGACCTCATTGTCATGGATCTTTAAAAATGTTAAGTGTATGTGATACGTGTAGTAAAACCCTTATCTTAAAGACTTTCAACATAAAATCAATGGTGAGTAAAACAGCCGAGACATTTGAGCGTGTGCACTCTTGTGTAAATAATACATTAAAAACATAACAGGCATTACCAAAAATATTGGACAGTAAAACAGACCAAACAAACCACCAACACAAACCTTACCAATAATATAGATGCATAAATTTAAAAAACAAAATAACAAAAAGAACAACACATGGTCCAGACAGACTGACATGGTACAGGAACAAAATAGGGTGGGGTTAGACCTGTTTTACATTCGCAGACACCTTCCCCTTTATCTACCAAGACCCTATGTCTGAAAAGTAAAACACACAATAAAAATACTGGACAGTCCAGGTAAAGAAAGATTGACAAGTAACTTGAACAATGATGTAAAAAGATGGCAAGTTATTAATGGAAAGCAGGGTAAAAATTGTGCTGGCTACTACAGGAAGCTAGCTAAGATTGTCACAGCTGTTGATTGAATACTTCCCTAAACTTATTTAAAAATCAGAAACAACTGAAAGGTTTCGTAAATATTAATTAGTGTTCATGGAAGGTTTACTCAATAAGTTGATTCAGAAGTCAGTTTGAAAACCTTTGAAATATCCAGTATCTCATAACATGTATACTATACAATATATTAGTTTTTGCACTGAAATATCCAGTATCTCATAGCATGTATACTATACAATATAATAGTAATTGCACTGAAATATCTGTATCACATTCCATATATTAGTTATTGCACTGAAAATCCAATATCACATACCATGTATACTATACAATATATTAGTTATTGCATTGAAATATCCAGTATCTCATAACATGTATACTATACAATACATTAGTTATTGCACTGAAATATCCAGTATCTCATAACATGTATACTATACAATATGTATAGATTATTACATGGCATTTTTCATATCAGACCCTTTATCGGCCCTAGGTCATGATATCAGCCCAAGAGCCGCAGGCTCGAGGACTGATATCATGAACGAGGGCCAATAAAGGTTCTGATATGATAAATGACATGTAATTATCTTTATATCATATATTTCAACAGAAGAAATACAGACAAGAACTATTAATTAAAATTTTGTCTTTCCATTAATTTTTAGATAATAATTTACAGACAACCAAATACAAATTTCTTAACTTTAATTGTTTTATTGATATTACAAGCATTTTATTCATCTTGTCACAACAATTATCATGTTCTTAGTTTGAAATTTGCTCCTCAACCATTTTGTGAAAAGCCTTATAATCACTTGCGGTTTCCACACTGTGTTGTCGTTTCGAACAAATTTCCGGAAATGCAAGTTGCATGTGATAAACGTCACGGAAATTAACGGAAAGGCATGTGATAACATTCGGAAGCAGTCAATAAAGGTTCCTTTATCAGCCCGCTGAGGAAATTCTTAGGAATCTGATCAATAAACCTAGTAATCCTTTCATAGCCTTTTAATATTTTTAAATGTTATTGAACTGTAAAATTTTAGTAATATTTTATACAAGTATATGATAAAATAGTAATTGCACTGAAATATCTGTATCACATTCCATATATTAGTTATTGCTCTGAAATATCCAGTATCTAATAACATGTAAACTATACAATATAATAGTTATTGCACTGAAATATCCAGTATCATACATGATGTATACTATACAATACGATAGTTATTGCACTGAAACAAGATGTACACCATACTCATGATACTGATTGACAAAATTGTTTCCTGTTAATTTAGGAATGTCTTTTTAAATTTGAGAAGTGTGCATATTGTGAATATAGGAAATGTTTTTATTCCAGTTGTTTTGTTGTATATTATAGTGATTTAGAGATTATTTTGGGTTGATGATTGAAAGATTCTCTTTGTTATTTCAGAATTTGACACATTGTGAGGATAAATACAGTGATTATGCAAGGGGAGCTAACTGCTACTGCACACCATTCCAGGGATGTTTCCATCGTCATTTCCAAATTAAACCTGAAATAAAACAAGATGGAGGACTGATAGTTAATAAAGATAAAGGGACACATGAATATGATTATTTTATAGAGATATCTGTCACAAGCATCGCTAATCTAACCACTGTCCTGACCAGAAAGGTTGGTATCTTAGCATTTTAGCAGTGGTGCACATCAATAACTTCAGAAAGCACAAAACAAAAGAACAAACATGATCACAAAATATTTAAAGATTATGAAATTTGTACCCAAAAATATGAGCATCAGGCAAAATAAATTTGTTATAAAAAATGTTTTAGATGTTAATACTGTTGTTTATGACAAAGCATTCTCATTGAAAACAATAATATGCTATGCTGTATCTACCAGTATAAGTTTTCATAGGTAACTGAAATCTGTCTACTGATTGATATAAAAATGCTTTCTTTCACTAAGAAGTTAAATCGAGATATTGATATCTACAATGGCTGATATTAGTGTGTCACTTGACATTTTTTTTTATCAACAGCAGATAAATTATTTTAAGCTTTATTTTTGTAAATGAACATTTTTATTTTAATGATATGAAAATATTAGGGGGTCACCTGATTATTTTTGCTGTCTAAATCCTTAAAGTTTAAGAGATCTTTGAGAAAAAGCATGACATTCAGAACTTAATTAATATTTTTTCGGCAAAAACAGGTTTCAATACATTTCTTTGAAACTTCCAAGAATGATTTCACATATACTGTAGTTGTGCACCTGCTATTATTGAATTATTTGAATAATTTTTTTGTCTTTTTACCAGTCTTTTTATAAGACTTGGGAACTTATTTATTTTTCAGCAAACATTTTCAAAAGATGGTAACAATTTTTTGTTCTTAACCCAATTTTTTTGCTTCTTAGAGTGTTTGAAAACCTATTGAGGTTGTGCCAATTCCAAGTTGGAGTATGGAGACCAGTAAAGCAATTTGAAAAAATATTTTTATGCTGCTTTCAGAAATTTCTAGACTATTATAGATCTGTCTTGAAAAAATTTATATGATAATATATTTGGAAGTATAAATGTTACATATATATATCATGTTCTTGGTATTCAGGTGCAATTTATAATACAAGTTATAAATGCATACAAAATTTCATGAAAATAAAAATTAAAATAAAACCAATTACTGTTGATTCATTTTTCTTCGTCGCTTACCAATTCTTGTGGATTTCGTGGGTATTGGTGAACCATGAATGTAAATGTTTAACTAAGTACACATTCATTATAGGTTTGTTAGTAGACTTTTGCTAAACCATGAAATCAAGTAACCATGAAAGTACAATTTTTCCTCAACCCACGAAAATTGTTCCCCACGAAAACAAATGAATCCACAGTACATATATGTTTTGCCTTAAGACAATTCCCTTAAATCGTATTTAGATAAATCTAAATATAATACTGATTTTGTTTGGTATCTGACGTATAATTAGTTAAATCTCCTCAATATTTTATTTTAGATAACAGTAGACATTAGTCCACCACATTCAGGAGCTGTCCATGATGGACAACAAGGAAACCCAGAAATAGACTACCAACAAGGAATGGACCTAAATGCCTATTGGGACCAGTTCTTTGACAGAGAAAGTGGGGTGTTTTTCTACCAGTATATAGTAAATACAACATGTGCTGATAAGACTGATTTTGTTCTTGATGGTTCAAATCCAAATGTAAGTTATTTTTATACATTTTTTGCGGTCGTATATTGGTATCATGTCGTCGTCGTCGTCCGAAGACATTTGGTTTCCAGACAATAACTTTAGTAAATGTAAATAGAAATCTATGAAATTTAAACACAAGGTTTATAACCACAAAAGGAAGGTTGGGATTTTTTTTTTTTTTTTTTTTTTTGGAGGGGGGGGGGGTCAATTCGCAACAGCATAGTGTATTGCACAAAAGCAAAAAATTGAATATAAATTCAAATCATATAACCAATTCTAAGTTCTTTGACTACAGTTATTCTGTGTTAGAAACCTATTATGTGTCAAATATTTAATTACAATCCAAATTCAGACCTGTATCAAGCGCAAATATTGTGTCCATTTTTGCCCCAACTGTTCAGGGTTGGACCTCTGTGGTCTTATCCAGCTGCACTCGGCGAAGCAATTTATTATTTTTTCTGTGATTTGCTAAGGTCAAAAACATCAGTTACAATAACTCTGTCTCTCTCAACAGGATATGATTAATCTGTATTACAAATGTTAGTTATTGTAACTTTATGGAATAATTGAAAGACTGTCATAAAATTGTGAGGTTTGGAGTCAAAAACCTGATTTTTTTTTTCTTCTCTAAAATCAAGTTTATTGCACTAAAACCTGTTTTATCCAATCACATTTACCTTGAAATATTTCTGAATCAGATAGTGTGTAGTTGAGTGGTTCGGTTCCACTCATGTCCCAATATTTCTGTTTCAGATTGTGGAAACATACAATAGTTTTGGTAGTCACACAGTCAGTGGAGATGGAACCTATTATTTCACTGTGGTTGCTTATAACAGGGCTCTGGACCCTTCCGAACCAGTGTGCTCAGACGGTGTTACTATAGACAGTTCTGTACCAGGAGTTAAGGAGGTGGTTGTTAAAGATTCTCTCATCACTGGCGGTCTTGTCAAAGATCCAGACAATGTGGACTACTATATCCTGGGACCAGATCGTGTCAGGAGACTGATACCTAATCCTACCGCTGACTGTATGTAAGTATACACATTGTACTTCCTGGAACCAGATCGTGTCAGAAGACTGATACCTAATCCTACAACTGACTGTATGTAAGTATACACATTGTACATCCAGGGACCAGATCGTGTCAGGAGACTAATACCTAATCCTACCGCTGACTGTATGTAAGTATACACATTGTACATCCAGGGACCAGATCGTGTCAGGAGACGGATACCTAATCCTACCGCTGGCTGTATGTAAGTATACACATTGTACATCCTGGAACCAGATCGTGTCAGGAGACTGATACCTAATCCTACCACTGACTGTATGTAAGTATACACATTGTACATCCTGGGACCAGATCGTTTCAGGAGACGGATACCTAATCCTACCGCTGACTGTATGTAAGTATACACATTGTACATCCAGGGACCAGATCGTGTCAGGAGACTAATACCTAATCCTACCACTGACTGTATGTAAGTATACACATTGTACATCCTGGGACCAGATCATGTCAGGAGACTAATACCTAATCCTACCGCTGACTGTATGTAAGTATACACATTGTACATCCTGGGACCAGATCGTGTCAGGAGACTAATACCTAATCCTACCGCTGACTGTATGTAAGTATACACATTGTACATCCAGGGACCAGATCGTGTCAGGAGACTAATACCTAATCCTACCGCTGACTGTATGTAAGTATACACATTGTACATCCTGGGACCAGATCATGTCAGGAGACTAATACCTAATCCTACCGCTGACTGTATGTAAGTATACACATTGTACATCCTGGGACCAGATCATGTCAGGAGACTAATACCTAATCCTATCGCTGACTGTATGTAAGTATACATTGTACATCCAAGGACCAGATCGTGTCAGGAGACTAATACCTAATCCTACCGCTGACTGTATGTAAGTATACACATTGTACATCCTGGGACCAGATCGTGTCAGGAGACTAATACCTAATCCTACCGCTGACTGTATGTAAGTATACACATTGTACATCCTGGAACCAGGTTGAGTCAGGAAATTTATATCTCATCCTTCTGCTGACTATATAAGTATACATATTGTTCATCCTGGAACCAGGTTGAGTCAGGAGACTGATACCTGACTGTATATAAGTATACATATTGTTCATCCAGGAACTAGATTGAGTTAGGAGACTGATCCCTAATCCTATCACAGACTGCATGTAAGTATACACATTGTACCTCAAGAAACCAGGCCATGTTAGTGTCAAGACTATGGGATAAATTTCATTTTAGATTCTACATATAATTTGAATTGGCCCTAGCTTGTACATTTATACCTTTCATTATTGTTGCTGTGATAAAATATAGATAAAAGATTTTGAAACCTATATATTTTTTCTTATAGAACTAAAGCCACAGCTTTGAATAGTATAAATCTATTTCCTTTGACAAGAACTGACAATGGAAGTATTGTTGAAGTAGACGGGAATATTTTCTGCAGTAATTCCAGTTCATCACCTAGTGTCATAGGATTAACTTTATTTAAATCATCATTGGTAAGTTTGAAATGTCAGTACTTGCTATCACAATTTAGTCAAAATAAATGGTGGTGATTTCGAAAGAAACTCTTATTCATCAATATTAATGAAAGACTCGATTAATAATCAAAATTTAAGATTAATTTAGCATTCTTAGGAGACCATTGAAACCTTATCAGTGGTTGTCTTTAGTTAAATGTGATTTTATTTTTGTTTTCTTGAATTATTTGGCTCATGATCTTTAATAGTCTCTATTAAATGTTCACTAATTGTCTACAGTCATGGTTATACATGTTATATTAAGAGCTTGACATATTGTTTCGACAATTTTCTATTGTAAAAGTAAGAGAAATATAGCTATGTTCCTAAACTGGTAAATCCATTATTGATAATTACAGACCAAGAGATAAAAGATGAGGGAATCCAGAAGCCTCATGCAAACATAGCGTGACATTGATTTGTCAAAATTCAGTTATGACGTCAAATGTTCTTCCTTTCCTGTGAATTCCTATTGTGACGTCACTAAAATAATAATAATAATAATAATTCTTTATATAAAGAGGGTTACACAGGTATAACACTAATCTTTCCTGAGGCCCTCATGAAATTCAATGAAATATAACAAACAATTACAAAAATAATAAAAAAAAACACACACATAAGAAAATCATAAGGAATTGTTATGAAATATACAATTTTCAAAACAGGTAAAAATTATGAATTCATATAGCATTGGCATCATTCAAATTACCTCGACAATATTTAAAGTTTAAGTAAGTGTGTGAAAATAATTATGCATATAGAATTACACAGCTTCTTAATGTTCCAACAAGTAATTTTTTAAATCTTTTTTGAATGAGCTTGTACTTGAGGTTGATTTTTTCAGGGATATTGGTAAGTTATTCCATAAAATAGATCCTGAATATATAAAAGATTTCTTATACAGCTCTGTTTTTGCAAGACATATTCCTCAAACAATATTGGTTCATTTCTGGCATTTTCAGTTAAATATACAGGGGCTTCATTCTTAAGGCATTTCTGCATCAAAACAGATTTATGGTATGAGATTCTGTTCTCTACTGTCATCCATCCAAAAAAGGTGACCATGCCTGATGATGTCACATGGAAAGAGCCCATCTTTTTGCCAATCATTGAAAAATAAAGTTGAAGTTTGTCTACATATCGTCCAAAAATCATTAGAGAAACTACCACCTTACCTTGTGCAATATAATATTTTTCCACTTTCAAAAGTATGATTTTAAAATAATTTTAATTTAAACTGTTGATCGGCGAGACATATTGCATCACAATGGTTGTAATGGTAGAATCTATATATATATTTTAGCCAAGGTGTTAGGTCATGGTATTGTCCTTTATTCATATTATTAATCTCAGGATGATGTAGATACTTCTGTTTTAACATTATAGCTAGAGATGTCATGGGAACCTTATGATATACCAGCCAAAATATTTGATTATGAAGTTGGATTTTCTTCAACAGCAGGAAGTGGAGCACCAGACATCATGGCGTTCGAGTCTACAAAACAACATTCTCATGCTAGAATAATGCATACCAACATACCTGACGGAACACAGTTTTATATCATTATCAAAACTATCAGTAAATCTAATGTAGAAGGACTAACAGTAAGTATAGTGAACAAACGATAAGTAAATCTGATATAGAAGAGCTTGTATTATGTTTAGTTCTTGAAATTAGATTATTTACAGTCAAAATTAGTGTACTTTTACAAAGTTACCTTAAATGTGTATTTTTGAGTCATTAATAATGTACAGTATTTTTTAAATGTATCATGAGATTTATAGAATAATCCAAGAATTCAAATTTAGAAAACTTTTAAATGAGTGACAGAACATCACATCAATTCACGAATGTGCGTAGCGCATGAGTTAATTATCAGTGTTTTTTGATCCATTGTTGTATGACATCAGAGGAGTGAAATGATTAGATTCATTTCACATGTAAAATTATAAGTTTTTTATTTCACAGAGAAATCACATAATAATATTAAATTTCTTATCAATGCATGGTTGTCTGTTTGAAAACAATTTTGCAAGAGTTATTAATACAGTTTTTTTTTTAAATAATTGACAAAGAGACAGCAACCCAAAATTTATATTGCCTCTTCTATATGTTATATAGCTTGATCTGTATCTATGATTACTTCAAAAGTAATGATAAGTAAAGTGTACATGTAAGTGAAGCTAAACTAAAAATACTGCTGCATACTATAGTTGTAAGAATGATCTGTAAAGGTTAAAAAAGAGCCAGTTAGGTCTAGACAACTACCAAAGCCCAACTTAAAAGAAATAAGTAGAAATGGACCAGTTACATGGACCATTGCACCAATAAGTAGAAATGGACCAGTTTCATGGACCATTGCACCACTAAGTAGAAATGGAACAAATACATGGACAATTGCATCAATAAGTAGAAATGGACCTGTTACATGGACTATTGCACCACTAAGTAGAAATGGACCAGTTACATGGACAATTGCATCACTAGGTAGAAATGGACCTGTTACATGGACTATTGCACCACTAAGTACAAATGGACCAGTTACATGGACCATTGCACCATTGAGTAGAAATGGAACACTTACATGGATCATTGCTCCACTAAGTAGAAATGGACCTGTTTCATGGACCATTGCACCATTAAGTAGAAATGGAACAGTTACATGGACTATTGCACTTCTAAGTAGAAATGGACCAGTTACATGTACCATTGCACCACTAAGTAGAAATAGATCAGTTACATGCACGATTGCATCACTAAATAGAAATGGACCTGTTACATGGACTATTGCACCACTAAGTAGAAATGTAACATTTACATGGATCATTGCACCACTATTAAAGTAGAAATGGACTAGTTACATGGACTATTGCACCACTAAGTAGAAATGGACCAGTTACATGGACCATTGCACCGGTAAGTAGAAATGGACCAGTTACATGGACCATTGCACCGCTAAGTGGAAATGGACCAGTTACATGGACCATTGCACCGCTAAGTGGAAATGGACCAGTTACATGAACCATTGCACCACTAAGTGGAAATGTACCAGTTACATGGACCATTGCACCACTAAGTAGAAATGGACCAGTTACATGGACCATTCCACCACTTAGACACCATTGCCAAGGATCAATTAAACAAAATACCATTAAGTTATTTCTGACTTGTATTGTTAATGTAAGATAGCTGAAAATTTCATCTCTATATTTCAGACTTTAGGTCCATGTTTCATGGACACGACACCACCAGAGATTGTTGGAGGTGCTAGTATTTTTACAATACAGTTGTCAGGGGAGTATCTGGTGACCTCATGGCCTGGTGCAGCTGTTTCTGACAGTGAAGAATTGTTTACACTGGACTATCAGTTTGCTGTCGGTATGTCCTTAATTATTCTATTTGCAACATAGTGTATGTTATATCTCTGTCATTGCATCATAGTTATATTTGATTGTTAAATTTACTTAATTTGAATCTTTGGCATGTCAAGATCATAAGCTTACTTTTATTTTGAGGCTTCACTGTTACTTTGAGATGAAGAATAGCAATTAAAAGACTGTTCATTTGCTTTGGATTTTATCAAGTTCTTGTAGAGTTTTATGTGCCAAAGTGTCAAAAAGTAAGATTGCAAGATGGAATAAATCTTAAAGAGCAAAGGAATCTTTGTACTTTCAATCTTTAACAAACCTGGTAAACTCTTTATGAGATGATAAAGTTTTCTATTAAATTTTGACATGTATTGAATGTCACCAAATAAAATCTTGGTGCATCAGGATGATACAAATTACCCATTGCTCAAACCAAATTTCAAGGGTCCTGTGTGAAAACTGGGTCATTTAAAGAGAAAAACCAGCTTTATCTGTAACTGAACATTGTTAATATAAACAAAAAATGTTTTTGTTTTGTTTTTTGGCCGTAGAAGAAAAAGGTCAAGTTAACAATATTACAGTTGAAAGCATTCATTTTTTCACTGTTATAAAGCTGCTGGTAATGAAGCTTCCAATACTGTTACATAAGCTACCAATCACAGTTTTGGAAATAAATGGTTTATTTTATGAGACAATTCAACTCACATGTAACTATCATGATTGATTATAACACAATTTGAAAATCCTGGCTTTAATCCAGATTAAAAAATCATGTTCTGTAACAGTCATGAAACCGTTTTAACTTCATACAGGTCACAGTTCTTACGGAACAGATGTACAAGGCTTTCAACCATTACAGTCAGGTGGCACCTGTACATTTACACAGCCTCCATCTTGTACAGCTGTCAAGGTAACCGATCTGGACTGGTATCTACATGGACATCACACATACTATGTGTCACTCAAGGTTACCAACACAGCAGGACAAACAGCCATCCAGTCATCTGGGCCCTACATACATGATGTACAGTTACCAGCGGAGGGAGTTGTTTTAGATATTGATACTCAGGTATACCTATATTTAGTAGTGTTAAATTAATCCCTTTCAATGGGTTCACTTTTTCATACCATTGACCTTGTGGCATATTCATGCAGGTCTTGGGTGGCCTTACAAACATTCCACTAGTTTAACCCAACCACATTTCTATGTGCCTGTCCCAAGTCAGTAGTAGCCACATGTCATATCTTAATGTTTATAGTGATTTAGGAGAATTTGTTTCTCATAGCACTTATTTTTTTCAAATAAAGGTAATAAAATTTTATATTTATTTTCTTTGTTATAAATACCAATAAAACAAAACATTTTATTGATAATTTCTTTTTTAGTTTACTCCAATTCATTTAATTTTTGATTATTTTTTTCAGGATTTTTCAACAGACATCCCCTTTAAGGTATGTAAACATGTTAAGACCTAAAAATGACACTGCATTGTTTTATTATTCTAAGTAAATTCTTTGACACTGCTATCCCATTAGGACCAAAAATGGTTTTGATTATTCTTTTATTTAATTATTAGTCTTTCAAAATTAAGTACAGTTACCAGTGTTCTGGAATAGATATAACCTCTGTGCAGTTCATATGGTGTGTAATCATTAAGAACCTTAGTATAGTGAAATCAGTATTGTCTCTTGGTGGTGAATTTTCTGTATTGTACCTTTATTACAAAGTCACATTAGACTTGGTTTCCAACTGATTGATACAGACTCATTTAAAAGTCAAGGTAGCATTCTCCTAGACCCTTGTTCTGATTGATACAGACTCATTTAAAAGTCAAGGTAGCATTCTCCTAGACCCTTGTTCTGATTGATACAAACTCATGTAAAAGTCAAGGTAACATTCTCCTAGACCCTTGTTCTGATTGATACAGACTCATGTGAAAGTCAAGGTAGCATTCTCCTAGACCCTTGTTCTGATTGATACAGACTCATGTGAAAGTCAAGGTAGCATTCTCCTAGACCCTTGTTCTGATTGATACAGACTCATGTGAAAGTCAAGGTAGCATTCTCCTAGGCCCTTGTTCTGATTGATACAGACTCATGTGAAAGTCAAGGTAACATTCTCCTAGACCCTTGTTCTGATTGATACAGACTCATGTGAAAGTCAAGGTAGCATTCTCCTAGACCCTTGTTCAGTTAGTTAATCTATACCTGATGAAATCAAGAAACTCTTTAATCTTTTGATATACTTTTATTCTAGGATATACAAGACTTAGACTTTCAGACATCAACCAGTAGTATGGCTGCCCGTTGGTCTGGATTTGCACATCCACATTTAGATGTAACCTACAGTATAAGTATTGGTACTACTATGGGAGGAAGTGATGTTGTATCAATGAAGGATGTGGGTACCAGTCCAGCTCACCAGGAAACAGGACTGTCTGTGACACCTTATCAGGTACTTTAGTCAGTATAAGTATCTGTACTTCTATTACTTCTATGAAGAACAAAATGTAAAAGTATCAAGCTAGGGTGCAATCAAAAGCTACAAGTCAGAGAAAAGAGAGACATGACCCTGGCCAAAACTTTAAAAAAAAACCCAGACAAACACTGGTCAAAAGATAAACAGACAAGACTTTGGTCAAAACAAAAAGGAAAACAGACAAACGAAAGTCTACAAAAACTTATCTGAAAAGTAAAGATTGAGCAGTATGAACCCCACAATAAGCTGGGGGTAAACTGTTATTGAAGGGGAAGCATTTCCTGTTCCACTAATTGCACCCATCTTCTTGCTCATTGCAAGTTTGCAAGTACAAAATACTGTGATGAAAAAAAAAAACATTGGGTGATTTCACAAAAGAGAGATGGAAGCCAACAGTGCCCATGGGAAAAAAACAACAAAAAGACAACAAATCAAGGATAAGAGGATGGCATTCTGTACAGTGTTTTTTATGCTGATCAAATTTTACATTTTTAGAAATACTATTTTACTGTAACAGCTGTGACTACAGCAGGGAATACAGCTGTATCTTCTGATGGTGTTACCATAGTAACAGAAAATGGTGTCCTGTCTGGAGTTTCAATTTATGATGGAGAACCTTGTAATATGACTGGTAAGTTAATTTCAATACAAAAATATTATGCATTAGCAAATGACAGTTCATAATTTCAAGAAAATGGAATTTACATCAATAAAACAGTATTTATATTTGTAGGTATTTTAGATAGCAACATTTCATAGTAGAGAATAAAGAGAATATAAATTATCATGAATATCTCAAATTTGCATCTTCTGTTTTATGAATACTTCAATAAATTTAGAAAATCACCCCAAAAAAAATGATAGAAAGCAAGAAAAAAAAAGATTTACTAAAAAAAGTTGAATGGTTTACATTATTCAAGACATAGGTGAACAATGAAATACCATTATTCTGTTATCTGAAATATTGGAAGAAAAAAATTTTCTGCATCTTTGACACTGTACATTGACCTGTGGTTGTCTAGATCCTTGTCTTTTGGAATTTGGTGGATAGTTGTCTCATGAAAAATCATACCACATCTCTATCTTTATTTGTGATAAATAAAATAGTAGAAATTAACTGTACTATATTGATTTTATCTTTTTCAGATAAAATGTTAAAACATCATATGGAGGTTTGTATGATTATTTTTAGTTCCTTCAAAGTCAGTTCTACAATCTTTCCATTCTCTCCAAGTCAGTGTTCGTAAATCTTTCCTTTCTCCAGAAGTCAGTGTTCTTAAGGATGTACTTAGGTGAAATTAAAAAAATCTAAAGTTAAAATTGATACTATAAGTCGGAAGAGCATTAGTTAAGGAACAAAATAAGTTAAAAATATTGATAGGTTATGGAACTCCTTTTCGAGATATTTGAGTTTTGAAAAATTGTGGGAAAAGGCTGACTCGTACTTTTACCTTGTATTTGCATTGGTATTATTTGGGTCTCAAATCGAAAGAAAAGAAATCTAGGATCTGCTTAAATTTTGGTAAATGACCTTTTATGAGCTATTGAAGTCTTATATGAAAAGAAAAATTGGTGTTATGGGGCAAAATATTTTACCCTGTATCGTAGGAAAAAACCAAGGAGTCCGAACATCTGACACAAATTCCTTAACCTCACCTAAGTACATCCTTGAGTCGTTTCTTTCTCCCAAAGTCAGTGTTCTTCAATCTTTACCTCCCCAAGTTCATATTTGGTCAGCAGCTGGACAGTATTGTGTGATGGGTTGTAATATTTCAGCACTTTCTGGATCTGTTCGACATCTACTTCCAATTTGCCAATACTTTAAATTTTTCAATATGTTAAATGCACTTAATATTTTCATCACACATTATTCCATACTACCAAACAAAATGACTACATATTTGGTCCGCACCCTGATAGTGATGAGTTGCTAATTGAGAGCACTTTTCAAATCTGTTCAACAACAACATCCTGTTTTGTTGATACTTTGAATTTTTGAATACGTTGATTAAACTTATGACAACATTTTTTGCACACATTTCTCCAGTACTACTGAATGAACAGAATGATTTCATAACTGGTCTGCAGGTTGACAGTGATGAATTATAAAGTGTTAGCGGTTTAAGGATGTGTCCGATTCCTACTTCTTGTTTCAGATACTTTGAATTATGTGTGGTGGTATGCTTAGAAGAAAAACATATATAACTTCTTGTTAGGTAACTGCTTTTCCCCTTGGATGTTATATCAATTAATTAATAGCGAATTTGACCAGTAGTGTAAAACAACTTCCATTTTGTAAGAGTTTGGTAAAGATAACACATAATTATTCTGAAGGATATTTGTAGGTACACACTGTTGGATAAATTTCAGATAGAAAACTATTTCTATTTTTAGCATTATCTACTACAGTAAGTGAAATTATTGAAGTAACCAAATATAAAAAGTGACTTACTTCCCTTTATAATCAAATATTGTACTGTTCAAATTATGTCAACCTAGAGATGTCCATAAATTATTAATGAGGCTTACCAGACTGCACCAGATAATGTAAAAATGTCTGATTTATCTCCCTTTAGGACCACAGATTGTACTGTTCAGATGATGTCGACATCCAGATGTCCACTAATTCATTGAAAGCCTACTGGACAGTTCCAGATAATGTAAAGAACTACACACCTGATGCATACATTGCTATAGAGAAGAGATCCAGTGTTGGAAGTAAGTTTCTTAAGGGAATAAGTTTTGGAAGGATGACTATTTTTGTTTGAATGTAAGATGTAAGAACAGAACAAAATGAAGTCATTCAATATTGTTAGTGACTGCTTTAAATTATTTGGTTATTATAGATGGTTTGCTGGCAGTCAAATTTGATTTGTTCATCATGTTTTTAATAGTTCAATCTGAGACGAGCATATTTTTAAAAAGACAAATTAATTTCTTTCAGATCAATGGAGTGTTTTCCGTGATTTCCTTCATGTGTCAACAATATTTGACATTAGTATAGACGACCTGACATTGAACCCAGGTATCAAATACCGAATTGTATTAAAACTGTGTGCCAAAACTATCTGTTTCTCACCAATCAATACCGACGGTGTCATGGTTTTGGCAAATTCCCCCATAACGGGGGACATTACTGTGGAGCATCTTAATACCACACAAACAGGTGGGGCTGAGAAGGTATGTATTAAGGATGTACACCTCTGTGATATACATTTGTCGTGACTCTGTACTTTGTTATGAACAGAAAATCGACTATTAATTGTAGCCAACAAAAGACACAAATCAATAATAAAATTTAACAATATTTATTATACACAAGTTTACAAGAAATATTACATAAAAAGAAATGTCACCTTAACTGTCAAAATATATGTCCAATCTTTTATCTTTTCTTTATCTGGAAATCTTCTTGGAATCCACAGAATATTATATCCAATATGTCACAATCTAGTATGATGTAGTTTGTAAATAAAAGTGTCAATCAAACTGCTGAGAATGTTGATGTCTATCGATGTCTAAGTCCAAAGCTCTATATTTAACTAACTTTTGGGTCTGCATTTAAATACTCAAACGGAAACTTCTAGACAACGCTAGAAATATAAATTACGATCTTTGTTATGATCATTCTGGAAACGTTATGTAAGTGGAATAGAAAGTTCTAATCATTCCATGAGTATCAGTGATTGTTCCAGTGAATTCTAAACTGCATAGTTGTAACACAATGTGTTTTATTTTGTACACAATGTAAACACATATAATAGGCCACACAAAACAAATAAGGCCAACTAAATAAATATAGTAGTTACAATATCATAACACCTCCCCTTAAAAAGTTTGAGTGTAACAAAACTTTTCATGAATAATATGTACAAAATGCATAGTATATACAAAGTGTTTCAATAAGTTCTAGATAAAGCATCTGCTATTACATTATCTTGACCTTTAATATGTTTTACAATAACATCATATTCCTGTTACAATAAACTCCACCTAGTCAATCTCTGGTTCTTGTTTCTTATTTTATGTATGAAGGTGAGAGGATTATGATCAGTATAAACAAGAATAGGATGGACAGTGAGATTTAAATATACATCAAAATGTTGAAGTGCAGACAACAGTGCAAAACACTCTTTTCAATAGTTGAATAATTTTTCTAATGTTTATCTAATTTCTTAGAAAAATATGATATAGGTTTTCAACATTATCATCTGTCTCTTGATATAAAACAGCTCCAACTCCTACATCGCTTGCATCAACGGCAAGTTTAAATTGTTTTCAAAGTCTGGAGTGATCAGAACTGGACTATTAATTAAAAGTGATTTGCTATTTTCAAAAGCATTTTGACAATTATCACTCCAGATAAATTTAGAATCTTTCTGTAAAGATGAGTCAATGGTTGAACAACAGTAGCAAAATTTGAACAGAATTTCCTGTAAAATCCAATCATGCCTAAATATCTCATAAGTTGTTTTTATTTGTAGGAGGAGGAAATTTGGTAATTGCATCCACTTTAGCCGTAATAGGTTTCACTTGACCTTGGCCAACTGTATGCCCTAAATAATCAACAGTGGCCCGCAAAATTCACTTTTACCAAGATTTACAGTCAAATTTGATTGTGACAATCTATCAAAAGTATCATATAAATGTGTTAAATGTTCTTCCCAGCTATCACTTCATACAATAAGATCATCAATATAAGCATAACAACAGTCTAAATCTTTTATAACATTATTGATCATTCTTTGAAATGTAGCTGAGCACTTTTCATGCCAAACGGCATTGCAGTATATTGAAATAAGCCGTCTGGTGTGACAAAAGCTGATATTTCTCGAGCTCTCTGTGTCAATGGGACTTGCCAGTAACCTTTCAATAAATCAAATTTGCTCACAAATTTTGCTTGCCCAATATTATCAATGCAATCGTCTATCCTTGGAATGGGATAGGAATCAGATTTTGAAACAGAATTTACTTTTCTGAAATCAGTTACTAAACGAAAAGTTTTATCTGGTTTGGGCACAAGCAGACAAGGAGAGCTCCATTCACTATTACTCGCTTAATAATATCATTGTCAAGCATATATTTAATTTCTTGTCTCATAAATTCAAGTTTGAGTGGATTGAGCCGGTAAGGATGTTGCTTAATTGGAGAAGCATCACCTACATCGACATCATGACAAACAGCAGTGGTTTTGTTTGGCACATCTGGAAAAAGATTTTGAAAGAAAATACCAAAGTTTTTAATTTTCTCTTCGATCAAAGGTCAGATGTGCAAGTTTTGAATCTAAATTTGACAAAATTTCTGAATTTTCAATCTAACTGTCTCTTCCATAGTTTTAGAACTAAAAGGTGGTTCAATTAAATCTGGTTTGTCATGATTGTTCTCCAATTTAACCATGGCTAAAGTGGCAACTGGTTTACTCTCACCTTCATTAGTACGCTCAAAATATGGTTTTAACATATTAATGTGACACACTCTATTTTGTTTACGCCTACCTGGTGTTTTTACAATATAATTCAAATCATTGATTTTACTCTCTATGGTATAAGGACCACAATATTTAGCTTGTAATAGATGTCCAGGGACTGGCAAAATACAGTACCTTATCACCAGGCTCAAAAATCTGTCCCTGGCATCTTTATCATACAATATTTTCATCTTATTCTGAACAGTTTTTAAATTGTTCTGAGCAATTTGACAAGCTGCAGTATACAATTTTTCTTTAAATCTAGATACATAGTCTAGAAGATTCAAGTCAGTGTGTTCAGTAAGCCATTTTCCTTAATTAACTTTAAAGGTCCCCACAGTATGACCAAATACCAACTCAAAGGGACTAAAACCGAGGGATTCTTGAACAGCCTCTCGGACCGCAAAAGTAAAAGTTAACACCATCATCCCAGTCCCTATCAAATTGAAGACAAAAGTTCTTGTCATGTTCTTCAATGTTTGATGAAAACGTTCTAAGGCACCTTGAGATTCTGGATGTAAGCACTTGACCTATACTGAGCAATCCCTAACTGGTACACAACTTGCTGAAATAAACCTGACATGAAATTTGAACCCTGGTCGGACTGTATAGACTTTGGAAGTCCTACTAGCGTGAAAAATTTGATCAGAGCTTTGACAATAGCAGGTGTCTTGATATTCCTTAACGGAATAGCCTCAGGAAAGTGAGTGGAAGTACATATGATCGTCAGTAAATACGCATTTCCAGTCTTGGTCTTCGTAAAGGTCCAATGCAATCAATGAGTACTGGCTAAAAGGTTCTTCAAAGGCTGGAATAGGCAGAAGTGGTGCTGGTGGTATTTTCTGGTTAGGCTTACCAACAACCTGGCATATATGGCATGATTTGCAGTATTCTGCGACATCATTTCTAAGTCTTGGCCAGTAGCAATGCTGCAAGATCTTAAGGCAAGTCTTCCTTATACCTAAATGTCCAGCCAAGGGGGTGTCATGAGCAAGACCAATAATGTCTTGCCTATAAACTTTAGGCACCACCACTTGGTATACCACTCTCCATTCCTCCTCTGGGGTAGCATCAGGGGCCTCCACTTTCTCAATAAAATGCCATCTTGATGGTAATAGCATTCGGCCACTTTGTCTGCTTCTTCCTGTGGTTGAGCCTCTTGCAGAGATGAAGAACCTCAGGGTCTTTATTTTGTTCTTCGACAAATTTCCTTCGGTCTAATGAATGGCTGTTTACGTCTGGCCAAGGCATAATTACATTCTTGCTAATACTAGGTGGTCTTATGACGGCCTTCTCTGAGCTACCTGAACCTTCAATGTCGGCTAGAAAGGTGTCAGAAAGGTCCATGTAATCAAACTGGTCTTCTTGCAAATCCTCATTTTGTTGTTTTCAGCCATCGCCCTAGTAACGACACAAGCTTGATACAGTTCAGCATCATCTTCAGGTGATTTAACATCCACCACCGGTTCACTTGTAACAATTGGTTCAGCAACCACTTTGTTCCTAGCTAGATCATTTCCTAGCAATAATGAAACTCCTCAACAGGGAGATTAGGACGAACACCCACAACAACTGGTCCAGTAATCAAATCTGACTTCAGATAAATACGATGGAGGGGAACATCTATACAACCTAACTCCACACCTTGTCACAAAACGAAGGCACCAACAGAAGTCTCCTCGGACACACCTTCTAACAATAAAGGCTGAGAAGCTCCAGTGTCCCGTAAAATCTTAATAGGCTGAGGAGTAGTATTATCAACAATAGAAACAAACCCATCAGACATAAAAGGTTTATAATCCTCCATGTAATCACAAAAACTGGACTTAAAAGTCTGACTCGCAGGACATTCCAACGTATTGGTAACACGGGTGTCTTACAAGCACTGGTCTTGGGCTTATTATCTCTTTCATTCTTCTTCTGCAGTCTAAAACAATCAGCCATCAGATGACCATTTTCTTACAATAAGCACAAGTCAGTGACTTCTTCTCAAAAGTATCAAATTTTGGACTAGACATATTATAACTAGACTGACTCTTATTCTGTGCAACAGGTTTACTATCAGTATGCTCAGTGCTTTGATTTTTGTAATTTCCACTCAAGTATTAAAATTTTGACCTTTGAAACTTCTCTTATGTGAAAGGGTATAATTATCAGAAATAACAGCTGCATCTTGTAATGTCTCAACATTTTTGTCATCTAAATGTGTTTTAAGTCTAAATGAACACACTGCTTGAACTCTTCTTATAACATTAATTGTCTTAAATTATCTATTTTCTTTGACGTGAGCCATTTATCAAATAGATCTTCTTTTTCCCATGCAAATTCAACATAGGTTTGTGAATCAAACTTTTATAAAACCTAAATTTCTGTCTATATGCTTCTGGCACTAGCTCATAAGCTTTCAAAACCTCTTTAACCTTGTCATAATCAGAACTATTTTCTGATGAAAGTGCTGAGTAAATTTCAGCGGCCTTGCCCTCAAAAACACTTTGCAGCATTGTAGTCCAAAAGGCTTCGCCATTTCAAATTTTGAGCAATTTTCTCAAACTGTGGAAAAATTTGTCAACTGTTTTTCACAAAATTTGGGAACCAAACATATATTTTTGCTGCATCAAAATTATGTTCTGATTTTGACTGGAATTTAGTGTTGCTTTCTTCTTTGCCATTTCAATTTTCATTTTCTCAATCTCTAACCTTTCTCTCATTTCAAGTTCTGCTGGTCTTTCTTCTTTTCCAATTGTTTTATTTTGAGTTCATGTTCTAATTCAAGCTGTTTTAATTTGATAGCGCCAACATTTTCGACCTTAAGATCAAGAGCCTCTTCACCTAAAATTTCTCGTCCAACTAATTTGTCTATTACCAATTTTTTATAATTTGTTTTCTCATAGATACTCTAAAGTCTAATTTCAGATGTTTAGCAAGCAACACTAATTCCTCTTTCTTTAAATTATCAAACTCCTCCAGGTCTGGCGTTTAAAAATATACCGCATCAAATGCCATTTTGTAGAATTTTGTTGGTTAGCTCTAATAAAATACTGCAAAATTTTTAATAAGATATTAACGTTATCCCGGACGAGCCCCAATTTCTGTTATGAACAGAAAATCGACTATTAATTGTAGCCAACAAAAGACACAAATCAATAATAAAATTTAACAATATTTATTATACACAAGTTTACAAGAAATATTACATAAAAAGAAATGTCAACTTAACTGTCAAAATATATGTCCAATCTTTTATCTTTTCTTTATCCGGAAATCTTCTCGGAATCCACAGAATATTATATCCAATATGTCACAATCTAGTATGATGTAGTTTGTAAATAAAAGTGTCAATCCAACTGCTGAGAATGTTGATGTCTATCGATGTCTAAGTCTAAAGCTCTATATTTAACTAACTTTTGGGTCTGCATTTAAATACTCAAACGGAAACTTCTAGACAACGCTAGAAATATAAATTACGATCTTTGTTATGATCATTCTGGAAACGTTATGTAAGTGAAATAGAAAGTTCTAATCATTCCATGAGTATCAGTGATTGTTCCAGTGAATTCTAAACTGCATAGTTGTAACACAATGTGTTTTGTTTTGTACACAATGTAAACACATATAATAGGCCACACAAAACAAATAAGGCCAACTAAATAAATATAATAGTTACAATATCATAACAACTTATGTATCCCGTCATATTTTGAACCACAATATTATTTTATTTATTAATATTACATTTACTGTTAAGTCTGTGTTTTGTGATATACATTTTACGTGACTCTTTACTTATGTATCCCGTCATACTTTGAACAACAAAATTATTTTATGTCTACCTGTGTGAATTTCAAATGCGCGATGTTATGCCAGTACTTAAAACCTTCCATCCTTTATGGGTGGATTTTACATAAATAAATATAATCGTATAATAATAAAGCAAAATGAGGATGTTGAATTTTATGTATGCCTTTTGTGCTTCTTCGTTACATTTGTTTGTTTTATAGTGATTAAGATGACAACACAATAATGACTGCTGTACCCCTATTTTTGACATTTTTACCTATTGTGTCTGTTTGTTTTGTTCACACATTGTTGTCAATATAATGGAATTTGATGCGACTGTCATACAAGTGAGAGGTTAAGCTAGCTATAAAACCAGGTTCAATCCACCATTTTCTACATAAGAAAATGCCTGTACCAAGTCAGGAATATGACAGTTGTTATCCATTCTTTCGATGTGTTTGAGCTTTTGATTTTGCCATTTGATTAGGGACTTTCCTTTTTGAATTTTCCTTGGAGTTCAGTATTTTTGTGATTTTACTTTTCTCTGAGGAGTCAAAAATTTCTAGAATTAAACTTTTTTTCTGAAACTGGTTTTTGGGTTTATATGACTGTAAAATAATAATTGGTGAAGAAAAAATCATATGGTGGTGCACTTCTTTTTTTGCTACGGCCGTTTGAAAGTACCCAATTTCGATGATTTTCCCATTTTTCATAATTTTTTACCCATTTTTGGGCTATTATCGTGAAAAAAATCACAGTTCCACAATTCAACTTTTTTTCATACTTTCATTAAAGATGAAGTGGACCAATCTGAATAAATTTAACTTAAAAAAAACTATAGGTAGGTGTTAATATAGGAAAGTTTTATCATATTTTGATGCTTTTTTGTGTCATATTTACCATGCTGTCTATTTTGTAAATATAAATTTTTTTCTCTATTTTAAGAACAAAATGCATATTATTTGAACTTATAAAAGATTGAAAAAATACATATGTAAGAAATTTGAAAAGAAAAAAGTGATATGGGATGTACATGTTCCTGGTAAAATCATTTCTTGTACCTCTCACCCATTTTCTCAAATTTTTGCTTAAAAAACTGACTTGATTGGTAATAAAATTTGAAAAATTTATTACTCAAAAACTACTTATTGTAAATACACAATTTTTTCACAGAGTTAAGTTTGATTATAACATTTTTTAAATTAGTTGATATTTTCCATTTGTATTACTTGTTTTGGAAATAATTCCAGAACGAGATTTCAACGAGACTGAAAGGTCAGAAGAATACATCCTTAAGGATGGATTCTGGATGGCTTGTATACCATTTTTAACTCCATATATTTTTTTTTGGGAATATATATATTTTCATTTTCATATCATTCTCTAGTCTCATCTACAAATAAAGATGTACAAGATGTTAGGGAATATTCATAAATACAATATGTAAAAGAATGATTATCTAAATACATCAGTCAATGTTTACATGATGTAAAAATCTTTCAACCTTTTCCCTTTATATAATATTATCAATATTTGACCATTTTTCTTTTATCCTATTTGACTCATTGGTCCAGCACAAACTCATAGAGGCCATATATTCTATGATAACTTCTATGTCATTCTTCAATGATAGATTTTACTGTAAATGTATATAAATACATATCTCTTCAGTATCGAAATACGTGTGTTAAGGTATAAATACATATCTCTTCAGTATCGAAATACATGTGTTAAGGTATGAATACATATCTCTTCAGTATAAGGTATGAATACATATCTCTTCAGTATCGAAATACATGTGTTAAGGTATGAATACATATCTCTTCAGTATCGAAATACATGTGTTAAGGTATGAATACATATCTCTTCTGTATCGAAATACATGTGTTAAGGTATGAATACATATCTCTTCTGTATCAAAATACATGTGTTAAGGTATAAATACATATCTTTTCAGTATCGAAATACATGTGTTAAGGTATGAATACATATCTCTTCAGTATCGAAATACATGTGTTAAGGTATAAATACATATCTCTTCATTATCGAAAACATGTGTTCAGGTATAAATACATATCTCTTCATTATCGAAAAACATGTGTTCAGGTATAAATACATATCTCTTCATTATTGAAATACATGTGTTAAGGTATAAATACATATCTCTTCAGTATCGAAATACATGTGTTAAGGTATGAATACATATCTCTTCTGTATCGAAGATACATATCTCTTCAGTATCGAAATACATGTGTTAAGGTATAAATACATATCTCTTCAGTATCAAAATACATGTGTTCAGAATACTCTTAAATACTTCATGATTCAATGTGTAATACTCAAAAAATGATGTAAATGAGCCGGCAACAATTTGTTGATTAGTTTAACAGTGAATTCCCAAAATATACTTTCAACACCAATTTTTTTATTGATGATCATTACTTTTTTTTGTGTTAACTGATAAACAGGAACTTGCTGTCAATCAAATCTACACATTCATAAGTTACACCATGTGCAATATAGCGAGCCATTTAAAGCTTTTGTATTCTAACTGAAATTCCTTCACATAATATTTCCAGCTAATGGTGTCCTTTGCTCAGTTCTATGACCCAGATATTGAGGACATGATTGAAAAGTATGCTGCAGTTGATAAGTATGAGTTTGCTATCACAGATAATTCTGTACAGGGAAAGACGTACATGGTGTGGACCAAACTGGATTATACAGCCATTGGACATCAGGTAGTATTGAGTTTGAGTGTTGCTTGTCAAGCGAAGACATAGGAATCATTACATTGTTACCAGTGTTGTCCCTAAATGTCATAAAGACAACCAACAAAGATAGACATTTAGAGGTTTCTATACAGCCCTCAATGAAAGACAATTATCCAAGAACATATGTGAAATTCACTTGTCAATGGAACAAAAATCTTTTGTATTATATAATTTAAAAATTTAGAAATAGTCAACCAAGACATTACGTAATTAAAACAGACTTGTTTTGCCATTTTTAATTTCAGATTACATTTGAATATGTTTTGAATGGTACAATGGATTTCTCCCGATGCAAAAGATTTTCTATTAGGGGATACAACAAAGCCAAACAGTACTCAGCAGTGTCTACGGTCATCAAAGATTGTCAGGCATTTAACCCAATTCTAATAAAACCTAATATTGTTATAGATGCTGTAGGGGCACCTGATGCTAATGGTAAGCAAAGATTGTTAGACATTTAACCCAATTCTAATACATCCTAACATTGTTATAGATGTTGTAGGGCAACTGATGCAAATGGTAAGCAAAGATTGTCCGACATTTAACCCAATTCTAATACATCCTAACATTGTTATAGATGCTGTAGGGGCTCCTGATGCTAATGGTAAGCAAGGTTTTAGACATTTAACCCAATTCTAATACATCCTAACATTGTTATAGATGCTGTAGGGCATCTGATGCTAATGGTAAGCAAAGATTGTCTGACATTTAACCCAATTCTAATACATCCTAACATTGTTATAGATGCTGTAGGGGCACCTGATGCTAATGGTAAGCAAAGATTGTCCGACATTTAACCCAATTCTAATACATCCTAACATTGTTATAGATGCTGTAGGGGCTCCTGATGCTAATGGTAAGCAAAGATTGTCCAACATTTAACCCAATTCTAATACATCCTAACATTGTTATAGATGCTGTAGGGCTCCTGATGCTAATGGTAAGCAAAGATTGTCTGACATTTAACCCAATTCTAATACATCCTAACATTGTTATAGATGCTGTAAGGGCTCCTGATGCAAATGGTAGGCAAAGATTGTCCGACATTTAACCCAATTCTAATACATCCTAACATTGTTATAGATGCTGTAGGGGCTCCTGATGCTAATGGTAAGCAAAGATTGTCTGACATTTAACCCAATTCTAATACATCCTAACAGTGTTATAGATGCTGTAGGGTCTCCTGATGCAAATGGTAAGCAAAGATTGTCGACATTTAACCCAATTCTAATACATCCTAACAGTGTTATAGATGCTGTAGGGTCTCCTGATGCAAATGGTAAGCAAAGATTGTCCGACATTTAACCCAATTCTAATACATCCTAACATTGTTATAGATGCTGTAGGGGCACCTGATGCTAATGGTAAGCAAAGATTGTCCGACATTTAACCCAATTCTAATACATCCTAACAGTGTTATAGATGCTGTAGGGTCTCCTGATGCAAATGGTAAGCAAAGACTGTCCGACATTTAACCCAATTCTAATACATCCTAACATTGTTTAGTTGCTGTAGGGGCTCCTGATGCTAATGGTAAGCAAAGATTGTCTGACATTTAACCCAATTCTAATACATCCTAACATTGTTATAGATGCTGTAGGGCACCTGATGCTAATGGTAAGCAAAGATTGTCTGACATTTAACCCAATTCTAATACATCCTAACATTGTTATAGATACCGGAGGGACGCCTGATATCAATAGTAAGCAGTTGTATGTAATTTAAAATCAGTGCTGATCAATTATTTTTTAAAGAGTTATACCACTTGGAAACAGTGATTATATGAAAAATTGCATCGTTAACGCTCTCGTGTGAACAATTCTTGACAGATTTTTTAAAACTTATATTGTAACTTTAAATCAGCAATGTCTTAGGCAAGTTCGAAAATAAGTGCAGATCAATTATTTTTAAAAGAGTTATGTGCCTTGGAAACATTAATTATATGGAACATTGCATAGTATGTGCTCTATATGTACAATTTTTGGCAGATTTTTATGTTAATATCAAGAAAGTCTTGGACAAGATAAAAAATCTGTGCTGATCAAATATTTTTAAAGAGTTATGCCCCTTGGAAATATTAATTATATCGGAAATGGCATTGCATTTGCTCTCAAGCCTTCATTTCTCTAAGATATTTATAAAAAGTTTTAAAGAACAAAAAAAGTTTTTCTTTTAGTTATTGCCCTTGATCCTTGCAATTGGACAGATAAAATATGTGCAACGTGGGGGACATTGGAACTCTGTTCTTTTATTAATAACTAACAATATTAAACAGTCAAGATCAAATTGATCTGACCAGTAGCAAGATAATTATAGCTAACAATTGTATGAAGATTTTGGGTGCAACTTAATATAACTAATTTTATTAGGTTCCACTTGGTCATATAGCTCCTGAAGAATTTATACATCCTTGACTTTCAAAATGTTTGGTTTTCAGCGTTTCTGATGAAAGCAAATCCAGAAAAACGTTTTGAAGCACCAAATTTAAAGCCTTTCACATCATGAATAAGTATTTTGATAAAGGAGGAAAGTGGTATTGTAATCTGTCCAATTCTTGAAGGTTTTCTTTATAATTAATTCATAGAGAAACAAATATTTTCCAATATGAATATGAGTGTTGATAAACCTTCTGTTCTTGAAATCTTAAACCACTGATATATTTCAGATGGAATAGGCAGACCTGTTTTTCTTGAACAAAATGCTTTGTGGACAGAAGCAGATAGAGACTATACTGCATACAAGAATGTGATTTCAGCTGTGTGGCCAACCTTACGGCATAAAAATTATGACTATGCCGTTATAGAAGCCAAAGATATTGATGTTACTACATATTATCGCCAAGTTAATCAGCTGAATTTGAAGATACCATGTGACCATCCAGATAGAATAAAATGTGGCCATACAGGTAGAATATTATCCAGATAGGTTGATTATCAAGTTTGACATGTTCCTGGTATGAATGTTTGTTTTGATTTTGTCAGGTTTTCTGCATATTGATACTGTAATATATAAACTCCCTGCCACACAATATGATGCCTTTCATTGAGAGGGTGCAAGGAACCAATACAAAAAGGTTTCATATTGTGTTTATGGTGTTGAGGAGATGAATATTTTACAATATCAATATGATGGAACTCATATAATCGATTTATTGGATTGTATACTTATGATAGAAACAACAGTTTTTTCCAACATGCTAGAAGGGGAATTGAAAAGCACTGGTCAAACATTCTATATGTGCCTGTCCCAATTCAGGAGCCTGTAATTCAGTGGTTGTCATTTGTTGCTGTGTATCATACTAGTATTTGTTTTTCGTTCATTATTTTGTACGTAAATCATGACGTTAGTTTTCTCGTTGGGATTGTTTAACATTTGTCATTTCGGGGCCTTTTATAGATGACTATGCGGTATGGGTTTTACTCATTGTTAAAGGCCGAATGGTGTCCTATAGTTGTTAATTTCTATGTCATTTGGTCTCTTGTGGAGAGTTGTCTTATTGGCAATCATATCGCATCTTCTTATTTTTATATCAAACATTATAATGCTGGTGATAAGTACTGGTTTGGTTTGACTAAGAGTTTTTTTTGTGTTATTTACCATTATCAGGCTTTGATATAACAAAAATATTACAAGATTTATTTTAGGAGTATCTGGTTGCCTGTGTTACTGCAAAAGTTGTAAGCATGGGTATATTAAACATTTGATCATTTAACAATAATATACAATAAGCACTCTTAGAAAGGGTTAATGTTCACCCCTAATGGTTATTGTCCTGTTTGCCATGCCTTAGAGGAAAATAATCTTTTAAAGTTTACAATTTTGGAAATTCACTGCTTCTAAGAGCCACAATTGTTTACTATAACTATCAGTAGAAAGGCCTGTTAAAGAAGAACGTGCCTTATAATAGTAAAAGATTGTCAAAACACTTAAGTCAGATGATTAGTTTTTGTAATACACAGTAGAGGAACTATCAAACCTGGTGAATGTCATTTTGTTTACATACGGAAGTGACATCATTTGGTGGGAGATAACTGGTGTACAAATTGAGAAGCTCAAAAGGTTATTTCAGTAAATAATAGGGATATTCATCATACACTGTTAATGTTAAGGGTTATTTATCATTCATTGTATTTAAAGGAAAATTACCTCAATTAAATTCATGTGACGTCATAATGTATTATTGGATAGAATTGTTTATTTTATTTGTAAGTTATAATAAAAAAATGTGCTTCAGTCAAGAATTGATATAATGTATAGCCTTTCTGAATATCTCTTTTTAGAAAATGGATTTATCAATGTAGAGTTTACAAACAACGAGTTAGTTCATGGTACTCGCTACACTGTGTGTGTCCATGCTGCTGCTACAAAAGTTCAACATGAAACCTGGATAGAGGATCTTCCAGAGATTAGCTCCTGTAGCGATGGTGTAATTGTGGACCTGACTCCACCTGTAGCAGGCAGATTGTGGATTGGTACTAATCCTGGTCAAATTTATCAGGTCTGAAATAATTCTATATTGTTTTTATGATTGCTTGACTTTTGTTTTTTGCCCCAACAGTGCATGAGGCTCTATCTGGTGAGTTTACACTTGTACAGCTTAGGCTTTCAGACTGCAAGCTGTGTGTTCAGACCTTGTTCAGCATCTCTAGAAAGTTTTACCTTAAATGTCTTTTTGAATGGCTTTAATACATTTAAGATTTTGTTAGTGTGGGGTGTCTTTTCTTAATGTTGTATATTAATGATATTTCCTTTGAAGTTTTTTATTTCAAGCATCACTGATGAGGGTTTTGTAAATGAGTGAGTCTGGCATACACAATTGTAATCCTGATATCAATGATGACTTTATTAACTAAAACATTTGAACATGAACAAGTGCACATTAAAGATTTCATTTGACCTGTAAGTTGACCTCAAATTTAGAGTTTATTGTCCCTTAAAAACACTTCCTATATTGCAGCAGGTGTGACATTTTAGTTGTGTCTTTTTAAGAAATCTTAAGCCAGAATTTTTCATTAAATCTTTATACACCATACAAGTATTTTATATTCACATTAATGGCAGCACACGTGTATTACACCACACATGTATTTTATATTTGCATTCATTTCAGCACACTTATATTACACCACACATGTATTTTATATTCACATTCATGACAGCACACTTGTATTACACCACACATGTATTTTATATTTGCATTCATGACAGCACACTTATATTACACCACACTTGTATTTTATATTTGCATTCATGAAGGCACACTTATATTACACCACACATGTATTTTATATTTGCATTAATGACAGCACACTTATATTACAGACTACCATTACAGACTTATATGTAAATTGGGATGGATTTCACGATGTAGAGGAATATGAAGTAGGGCCACATTCTACTGGTATTAAACAGTATATACTGGGTATCGGTGAGTATCAGATTTTTATTGGTCAAAATTGACAATTGTTATTTTTCTGGTTTCATTCATATTTTCTCTGATATAAACCTACAATGGATTTTTTGTAGATGTAATGTTTGAAAAAGCCTAGTGAAAGGAAATCATTTAACTAAATGGTTGTTTGAAATCTTTAGTCATTTTACATATTGAAGACTTGACCTTAATAGCATTTATCTTGTTAAAACTTTTTGTAAAAATAAAGAATTGTCAGCTGTATAATAAAGAAAGTATCCGAAATGCTTTAGTGCACGTATTTTACGATGGAATCCATATGCCGCTTAATATTTTCACACCCCTTTTCAAAGTAATTAAGAATAAGCATCAGGGTCTGACACATGGACCAATTCAAACATAATATCTATGAAACAGATGTATGTTTTTATATGCAAACATCCTTGTATGTACAATCATCAATAAAAATAAGAAGATGTGGTTTGATTGCCAATAAGACAACTCTCCACAAGAGACCAAATGACACAGAAATTAACAAATATAGGTCACCGTACAGCCTTCAACAATGAGTAAAACCCATACTGCATAGTCAGCTATAAAAGGCCCAGAAATGACAAATGTAAAACAATTCAAACGAGAATATAACGGCCTGATGTATTTACAAAATAATGAACCAAAAACAAATATGATATACAGCAGAAAACGACAATCTAGTCCATAAGAATCAAAACTGAGGGATGTATACTGAAAGATAACAATGCTATTGACAGTTCTAAAGTATCAAGCACTTGTAGATAATATAAAATTTGTGGTATTTTAGGAACAACTCCTGGAGGAAATGATGTGCAAGCTTTTGAGAATATTGGAGTGGTACAACACAAAGCTTTACCAAAACTTACTCTCCAGAACGGGTACCAGTATTATGCAACATTGAAAGGTATAATGACAAGATGTGTAACATGACATTTGTGGTGTGCTCTGTTAATTTCAAGATACAATACAAAGATATTGTCCAAAAACAGTCCCTTTTAGAGCTCCATATGAGTAATTACATTGACCAGTATTGCTTGTTCTCATATATCAAGCTCAGTTAGTTACCTTAGGTTGATTGGGGTATTATATGCAAGACCCATCTATTTCATTTTCATTTCTCTATTAAAGCATTTTATAAGAGATTCATTCTCATATATTGTTTTAAAATTCTATTGTTAAATTTCTCTTTAAGTCACATAAAAATGTGTATACTGTAATACTTTAAATAGCATGTTTTAAACTACATTTTGACCAGTTACAATTTACTATTCTATTATACTTTGTTTTAATTCCCATACTACCTTCAAAATTGATATCTAGTGATTGTCAGGTGTGAATTTCTGTCTGAAATGTTTCTTCCGACTGTGGCCTCATTTTGATCATGGACAAAGTTAAGTTTATGTGATAGCTGTGGTAAATTCTTATTGTAAATTTTTCAACATGAAATTCTGTGTATGCTCTTGTTTATTACAAATGCAAAACAGGAATGAATTAATATGGATTTTATTAAAACATTATTAGAATGTATAGAAAAAATAGAATAGGTTTAATTGTGTATCACATGTATTAATTGCAATCAAACTTTTTATCCAGTTATATCTGACCTTAAAGCTCAGTCTTATATTGATGTCTAGGTCTAATTTAGGGGTTTTATATATAAAAAAAACATGTGATTTGTTAAATATGAATGATTCATTCAAGTACTGCCATATTTATTTTAGCTGTTGATTTTGCTAACAGAGAAACACAAAAAGTGTCCGACCCAATTACAATTGACTACACACCACCAGAGAGATCTGACAAACCGATCACTTTATCAAATCGTCATATCACATCAACAACAGAGATTAGTCCATGGTAAGTAATGACTAAGTTGTAATTAATTCGTGGTAAGCAAATTACCCCTCAAAATCATATAGACTATTATATGCTGTCATATTGACATTTAAAACTTTGATTAAAGAAGTTTAGATTATATATCCCTCTATTCATAAAACTTTTCTCCCAGCTCTTTTTGTAAGCCTTTTCCATCAAACAAAAAAGAAAGGAGGAATTGATGTATTACTTTGAAAAATAAATTATTCCACCAAATCAAAGATTATAATATGCCAATTTAATGGCCATGACAGGGGTCCTGGCACTTTAAGCTTAGGATTTATTGACGCTTATGGTTATTTTAGGGTTTGTCTTAGATTTAGGCTGGAGTTATGGTTATTCGTCAGACAATAGGTAGGGGTATGGGTAAGATTTCAGGGTAGGATCAGTGTAGTATAGCTCAATATGGGTTTGAACCCTAAAGTCAAAGAAGACCCAATTAAAATTGCCATTTAAGAAGTTAATGGCAAATACCCTCCACTCCCTGTAATGTCTTTTGTTAGTATTTTTTTCAATCAAATACTTGGATTCCTTCTCTCAGATGGGGTGAAGATATCAGTTATTGATTGGGTATGTTTGGTTGTGTGGAATGTATAAACACACGGCTATGTCTGTCTTGCTGTTCCAATACACAGCAATGTCTGATTAGGTGTTCCAATACACAGCAATGTATGTTTACCTGTTCCATTGGGAACATTGACTTCAAGAAACATAATGGAACTTAAATGGCTGTTATACAAGTGGTAGGTTTTGTCCACTGAAAAACTTTGTTCAATGGGCCATCTTCATTTGAAAGTGTCTGTTACAAGTCAGGAGTCAGACAGACAATTGCCGATTGTTTCCCCCAAGAGAATCATTTGAGGAATATGACAAAGTTTTTCTGTATGGTCAGTCAGATCAGAGCCAGGATTGTTATATTTGTTGTTATATTTTACAGTTGGAAAGGAGTATTTATTGACGTAGAGTCTGGTATAGATTATTACCTGTGGTCAGTTGGTTCAGAGCCAGGATATACAGATATGATGTCTTATTTGAAAGTTGTTGATGAAGAATGTGGAATGACAGACGAAAATAATCCTTTAGATCTCCAGGATGGCCATTTTTATTATATCAATGTCAGGGTGAGTAAGTTGTGATAGACAGACAAACATTATCCATAAGTACTGCAGGATGGCCATTTTTATTACATCAGTGTATGGGTAAGTACTGATAAATATATGGGGATGCTAAAATGTGATGGTCACGCTAAAGTGTGGTGGTCTGCACTGAAATGTGATGGTCCTTTTGCTGATGTACCATATTGTCTTTATGACATGTGATGGCTAGGTTAATATTTATTTACTTTCAAATTATTATGAGAGTTTGATATTTTTTAGTTAGTATATGAAAACTCAGCCATCCATAATTTCTCCAGGAAAAACATCTTCTGTGGTCTATTTTATTTCTTGCTCTCATTCACAGCAGCCAAATACTTTTTTAGCTAATATTTTGTTTCGTTCTGACTAATCAAGTAGTATTTGCATTTCAAACAACTACCACGATTTTCATTCATTGAAATAGTACTGTTTTAATAGAAAAAAACTTAACATGGAGCATCTATAGTGATATATTTCAAAAAGGTTGTATGAACGTTGACTTATTTTGTCCAAGCTTATTTTCAAAGTAAACTACAATGTTTCAGGAATGGTGAAAATAAGAAAGGGTTCATAGACATGTTAATTCTATTAACGAATGCATATTTTGTTTTAAAATTCTTACTAACAGACAAATGTCATGATTTAGCTGAATATATTAAGAATGTAGTGTAGTATAATATTTATTTAGGCATTCAACAAGGCAGGATTATCATCATTAGCTACATCCTGGGCTTTCCAAGTGGACACAACGCCACCTACACCTGGTCATGTGTATGATGGAGATAAAAGTCAGCTGACAGGAAGTGTCAAGGACATTGACTACCAAACAGACACCAAAGTGTTACATGCCTGTTGGGAAGGTTTCCATGAATCTCACTCCACCATTAAAAATTATTATGTTTCTATTGGGACCTGTCCACAGTGTGAAGATATTTTACAGGAACAGGCTGTGGGAATTACGTATGGTATGTATCAACCTAAAATATCTCATTTGTTGAAAAAATAGTTATCTCTATGTAGGAACCTATCCCAGTGTGAATAGATCCGGACATCCTGGCATTTAAATTTTTCAGGGGTGATGCCAACAGGAATCCTCTAGACTTTTCATCTATTTGAAGGTGATTTCTGATTATTTATATTGCCAATTATTTTTTAACCAGAGGATATAGTATGTTAAAAATCAAAATGGAGATATTATATAGTGTCTTTAACAATATTAAAAGAGTAAAATTACTATATTCAACTGGTGTCGATACATATCAATTAAATTAATTTGCATTGAAGTCTATGGAAAATCTAGAGGATTCTTATTGGCATCACCTCTCAACATTGTTTACATAACACAAATGCTAATCATTGATTGGTCACTTACATGTTGTGATGTCACTGCAGATTACATCCCAGTATGAACAATTGTCGGAAATGTCTGATCTTAAACTAAAAACTGTTGTACTCTTTTTAGAATGTTAAGGATAAATATAACTACATGAATACACAATCCCTATTTCTGGTCAACATGTAAACAGACAAGGAAGATGTTTAAGGACAAATTAACGACTCTTGTACAAAAATCATATATGATAATTGTCTGAGAAGGTAATTAACTGCATGTTAACATATAATAACATTTAAGGACATTGTTGTTAAGAGAATTTACTATGCAAAACATCTGGTCCAACATTATGACCATGGGACATAAATGTCATACTCATGGATAATATATTGTGAAAATTATGAAATGGAATTGAACGGAATAAGTTTTCATCATGTGAATAATACACCAACTTTGCACAGCACATTTTTTATATTATTTATTATAGAATTTACATTAGAGAACATCCATCTTAGTTCAAGACTGAGATGTATACCACAGTGACAGCATGTATCAACTGCAAACGTGTAACAAATATGTCTTACATATATAAAAATAAGGAGATGTGGTATGATTGCCAATGAGAAAACTATCCAGCAAAGTTCAAATGAAGTGGATGTAAGCAATTATAGGCAACCGTACGGCCTTCAACAATAAGAAAAACCCATACCGTATAGTCAGCTATGAAAGGCCCCTACATGAAAAATATGAAATAATTCAATTGAGAAAACTAAGTATGTTTTGTTTTACTTCAGAATTTACATCAGCGAACATCCACCTTGGTACAGGACTGAGATATTACACCACTGTGACGGCATGTGTAACTTGATGCAACCTTAACACATATATCTTACATCTGTATCTTTTGTTTTATTTCAGAATTTACATTAGAGAACATCCACCTTGGTACAGGACTGAGGTATTACACCACTGTGACGGCATGTAACACAGCAGATATGTGTACAACTGTGACATCAGATGGCGTGATTATAGACAACAGTCCACCAACAGCCGGGGCAGTACAAGATGGAACAGGATTCTACGATACTGAATATCAATCAATGCCGTAAGTCAAAAACTTAGTTAAACCAAGGCACCACTGTGCACAAAAATAACTTTTCTCCTTTACTTTAAAACCCCTTGGAGCTTGATAATGAAGCTTGTCATGATTATTTACCACTACATGTACTTGAAGGTGTGTTGGGTTCATGGAAGAAAACCATACTTTGAAAATCATGCTCAAAAACTTAGTTTAACTTAGCCACTTGTGTGCACATGTACCAAAATCCTTCCCATCATTGAACTTAAAATCCCTTTGGTAACTTAGCAATATTATTCACCACTACTAGTAGGTGTATCATGTACACTGAATAAAGTATGTTTGGAAGGCATGAACACAGCTGGTTTTGATGACAAAGTATTCTCTATAGAGTCCCATCTGACAGTCTTTATTTTAATTACACAGGATCTACATATCAGCCAAGTGGTATGGGTTTGATGACCTCAGTCTGGTCTCCAGAAGTATGTTTGGAGAGCAGGAACAAAGCCAGGTTATGATGATATAGTACCTCCTATAGAGCTCCATCTGACAGAGACTGCAGCATTACTGAACTCTACTAGTTATTACCTTGACCTTCCTTTGAGCAAGAGAATTTATGTAACAGTAAGAGCATATAATAAACTAGGTATGTACACTGCCATCATTGTTGTAGTTATATATTATGACATGTTATTTAATGTAGTAGACAATAGCACAGATAGGTCTAGTTTAACCCTGCCACAATCATGCACTTGTCCCAAGAACCTCACCAGTTCTTTTCTTTTAAGTCAGTTAAGATAATAGGGTGTTGCTGTCATATCCTTGATTGTCTTTGTTCACATATTAAAAGACTTTGGACTATTTAGATCTTGATGTATTGTATAAACACCTGTCTTCTATTGTATGTTGCCCTCCAAGCCCATAGGCAAGATGTCTTGAAGGGGGTTATTTGAGGTCATGATGCTCTCACTTTAATAATCAAACTTTTATCTAAATTCTTTGGGATTATTTCAAGGGTGTTTGGGTGGGGAAGGGAGGAGTGAACAATTAGCAGTGATTAATTCTATCTTTATTACAAAGAATTTTTGTAATACAGAATTTTGTACTTAAGAAACTGACAGATTAACAGAGTATAGAAGAAATATTTCATACATGTTCAGGATGAGCAAATGCCATTAGTAAAATAGTTCAACATCTACTTTATTGATGAATATATAAATAATAAAAAAAACATAAGATAATAGTTCTGGTTTAGATAATTCATATCAAGACTAGTGTTTCACCATTAAAATATAATTTTGTCTCTCCTCAATGAACCTGAGAAAGTGAGACTTTCACAGTCTGTTGACAGTAGGCAGCGTTAACAATGTATTTATTTGTGATTAGGTCAGTTTGAGAGGAACTACCAGTGGTAGGTCAATGATATTTGGCATGCAGTTGTATAAGGATTGGCACATCTCATTTCCATTGAAATCATTTGGCCCCACTGCTCAGTTATGATCTATTGACTTCAAACTGTTACTTAGTTTACATATTAAAGTTTGTTATTAGATAACCATTAGAGGTCAAACTATGATATTTTGTATGCAGATTTATTATTATTAACATTTGCACATCTCTTTCCATTGAGATTATATAGCCCTTCCTTTCCATCATGGTTAATTGACTTTGAAAGTTTGCATTCAGGTCAGTTTAAATTTTAAGTTCAACATTTGCATTATGCTATTAAAATTAGATAAAGGCGAGACATATCTCTGTGTCATCTGTTTATTTTCTTAAAACACAATGGAACTTTAAAACATCTATAAATAAATCATTGTTAGGAATGATGAGATGTTTGAAAACTGGGGAATGCCTATAAATTTACATTTTATAAGTAATCTTTCCATTAGATATTAAGGTGAACCATCAGTATATATTTCCTGAGATAGAATGTTCTTATACGTTGCCAAAATGTAGATTTTCCCATGCTTTTTTCAAAAATATAATAAAAAGTATGGGTCACCGTATTTTTCAAGCTGCAAGTCATATAAAATTGTCTAATTTTGTATAGATTATTCATGAAAATACGCTTTTTTGTGAATAAAAAGAAATCTATGAGATAGAATTTTAAAATTAAATATGAGAATAAACCTTAAGAAAATAAAAAGAAAAATTGGTGTCGCCCAACTCGTTTTCTTGCTACAAGTAAAAATGAAAATTTCATTAACATTCAAGTATAAAATTTTTACTATAAGAGTTATCTCCCCTTGTATGGCAATGTTGAAGAATTGAATCTATTAAAAACAAATATTTGGTATTTGTTAAAACAGTCTAAATAATGCAATAAATCACTTTAGTATTTGTCTTTATCTAAATGAATAGTATTACACATTTATTACCAATCTGTCTCAAAATTTGCAGATTTAAGAAAAGAACTAGACCCATTAAGTACTGCTATTTCCCAATCCAAGATATACAGTATACAGCTAATCTACCTTAAGATGAAAGATCCTGCTTGGATTCAAAATAAACAACATTATTTTACTGATTATTATGTGCATAGTTAAGACCCCTGCTTTCATAGTTTGCATCAATCCTCAAAATTATTCAACAAAGAATAATGATAAAGATGCAGTTTAGTAATATTTATTTTATCAATGTTTAACTTTCCAACAAGTGGTGTATCTTTGGAAACAGCATACTCTCTGATTCTTTATTATTAATTGGACAATTTTCTGGGAAAAGGTTATCCTTGAATTTGTAGTTTTTTATATGCATATCAAACAGTGAGTGGTACTGATTTAAGAAAGCTGTCAATTCTCATACTTTCACACTATTGTCATGTTTACCTTGAATGTGGAAGAGAATTCTCATGATATATTATCAATACTGTAAATTCAGAAATTATTGCTAGGTTTTTATTTATGCGAATAATGTGACTGGTTGAGTATCGCAATAATAGAACTCATATTCTGATAACTGAAACCTAGACCTGTATGCAGATTTTTTCGAAAATAATTAAACTCGAATTTTTGTTCATTCTTGATAAATCGCAATAATAAATGCACACAATAATTTCCGAATTTACAGTGTTGAAAAAGGCTTAAACAATAGAGAGATGATGTAATCATTTTTCTGTCAATACAGGTTTGTGGTCTGAGTCATCATCTAATGGTTTTATCGTGGACAACACACCACCAGTTATGGCAAAACCACCTACATTCTCAGCTGACTTTGGAATTAAGGGATTGACACAGATTTATAGAACATCAATGAAGGTGGAATGGGCTGTTGATGATGACGATTCATATATAAAAAGACAGTATCTGTCTGTCAAATCTCATATTGGAGGAGAGTTTATGCTGTCTTCACAGTCAGTAAGTTGACATTACAATCTCACTCCAGGGGAGACAATTCATGCTGCCTTCACAGTCAGTAAGTTATCATAACAATCTGACATCAGGGAAGACAATTCAACATCAGACAAGAGAATTCATGTTGTTATAATAGTCAGTAGTTTTGTCTCACAATCTCACATCAGATGAGAATTTTTGTTATCATCAGTCTGTAATTTTGTCTCATAATCTCACATCAGATGATAAAATTGAGAATGGAAATGGGAATGTGTCAAAGAGACAACAACCCGACCACAGAACAGACAACAACAGAAGGTCACCAATAGGTCTTCAATACAGCGAGAAATTCCGCACCGAGGCGTCCTTAAGCTGGCCCCTAAACAAATATATATACTAGTTCAGTGATAATGGACGTCATACTAAACTCCAAATTATACACAAGAAACTAAAAGTAAAATAATACAAGACTAACAAAGGCCAGAGGCTCCTGACTTGGGACAGGCGCAAAATGCGGCGGGTTAAACATGTTTATGAGATCTCAACCTCCCCTATACCTCTAGCCAATGTAGAAAAGTAAACGATAACAATACGCACATTAAAAGTCAGTTAAAGAGAAGTCCGAGTCCGATGTCAGAAGATGTAACAAAAGAAAATAAACAAAATGACAATAATACATAAATAACAACAGACTACTAGCAGTTAACTGACATGCCAGCTCCAGACCTCAATTAAACTGATTGAAAGATTATGTCTTCATCATATGAATATCAGGCACAATCCCTCCCGTTAGGGGTTTAGTATCATACCATCATAAAATATATGAGAAGAGCATAACCCGTGTCATGCCAACAACTGGTTTTAAATAAATGTGTTTAGTTCCGATGCAAAGACCCTATAAGTGAATCAATATTAAAGCCAAAATATGCAATCTTTAATGACCTGACAACAGTATCGTAACTATATCCCTTCTTAATAAGTCTATTTAAAGGTTTTGTTAGCTTCTGAGGTGAATACTGACATTTTAGTGCTTTATAAAGAATATTACCATAAAAGATTGGATGTGAAATACCTGAACGTATAAGAAGTCTGCATGTTGAGCTATATTTACGAATGATGTCCTTATACCGATGATAAAATTTAGTAAATGTTTTGACTAGTTTGTGATATCGAAAACCCTGGTGTAATAATTTTTCAGTAATACATAAATTTCTTTCGTTAAAATCTGAAACGTTGTTACATACACGAGCGAATCGCAAAGTTGAGATATATAACACCGTAAGATGGTGACAAGGAACGTCACCATCTAAAAATGGATAATTAACGATAGGAAATGAAAATCATCTCTTTTATCATAAATTTTTGTATTAAGCTTTCCGTTAATGATATGGATATCAAGATCGAGGAAAGGGCAGTGGTCATTGTTAGTATTAGCTTTATTTAAAGTAAGTTCAACAGGATAAATTTCTTTAGTATACATACTAAAGTCGTCATTATTGAGAGCCAATATATCATCCAAATATCTAAAAGTATTATTAAATTTTGTATCAGATGTTGTTTCGATGGGTCTTTGCTGATTTTAGTCATAAATTGTAACTCATAGCAATACAAAAACAGGTCCGCAATAAGTGGTGCACAGTTAGTCCCCATTGGAATTCCGATAACCTGACGATATACGGAATCTCCAAAGCGAACAAAAATATTATCTAGTAAAAATTCAAGGGCAGATATAATATCAAAGCATGTCCAAAAACTTAGTTTAACTTAGCCACTTGTATGCACATGTACCAAAATCCTTCCCATCATTGAACTTAAAATCCCTTTGGTAACTTAGCAATATTATTCACCACTACTAGTAGGTGTATCATGTACACTGAATAAAGTATGTTTGGAAGGCATGAACACAGCTGGTTTTGATGACAAAGTATTCTCTATAGAGTCCCATCTGACAGTCTTTATTTTAATTACACAGGATCTACATATCAGCCAAGTGGTATGGGTTTGATGACCCTCAGTCTGGTCTCCAGAAGTATGTTTGGAGAGCAGGAACAAAGCCAGGTTATGATGATATAGTACCTCCTATAGAGCTCCATCTGACAGAGACTGCAGCATTACTGAACTCTACTAGTTATTACCTTGACCTTCCTTTGAGCAAGAGAATTTATGTAACAGTAAGAGCATATAATAAACTAGGTATGTACACTGCCATCATTGTTGTAGTTATATATTATGACATGTTATTTAATGTAGTAGACAATAGCACAGATAGGTATAGTTTAACCCTGCCACAATCATGCACTTGTCCCAAGAACCTCACCAGTACTTTTCTTTTAAGTCAGTTAAGATAATAGGGTGTTGCTGTCATATCCTTGATTGTCTTTGTTAACATATTAAAAGACTTTGGACTATTTAGATCTTGATGTATTGTATAAACACCTGTCTTCTATTGTATGTTGCCCTCCAAGCCCATAGGCAAGATGTCTTGAAGGGGTTATTTGAGGTCATGATGCTCTCACCTTAATAATCAAACTTTTATCTAAATTCTTCAAGTTATTTCAAGGGTGTTTGGGTGGGGAAGGGAGGAGTGAACAATTAGCAGTGATTAATTCTATCTTTATTACAAAGAATTTTTTGTAAAACAGAATTTTGTACTTTAGAAACTGACAGATTAACAGAGTATAGAAGAAATATTTCATACATGTTCAGGATGAGCAAATGCCATTAGTAAAATAATTCAACATCTACTTTATTGATGAATATATAAATAATAAAAAAAAAACATAAGATAATAGTTCTGGTTTAGATAATTCATATCAAGACTAGTGTTTCACCATTAAAATATAATTTTGTCTCTCCTCAATGAACCTGAGAAAGCGAGATTTTCACAGTCTGTTGCCAGTAGGCAGCGTCAACAATGTATTTATTTGTGATTAGGTCAGTTTGAGAGGAACTACCAGTGGTAGGTCAATGATATTTGGCATGCAGTTGTATAAGAGTTGGCACATCTCATTTCCATTGAAATCATTTGGCCCCACTGCTCAGTTATGATCTATTGACTTCGCAACTGTTACTTAGTTTACATATTAAAGTTTGTGATTAGATAACCATTAGAGGTCAAACTATGATATTTTGTATGCAGATTTATTATTATTAACATTTGCACATCTCTTTCCATTGAGATTATATAGCCCTTCCTTTCCATCATGGTTATTTGACTTTGAAAGTTTGCATTCAGGTCAGTTTAAATTTTAAGTTCAACATTTGCATTATGCTATTAAAATTAGATAAGTGCGAGACATATCTCTGTGTCATCTGTTTATTTTCGTAAAACACAAAGGAACTTTAAAACATCTATAAATAAATCATTGTTAGGAATGATGAGATGTTTGAGAACTGGGGAATGCCTATAAATTTACATTTTATAAGTAATCTTTCCATTAGATATTAAGGTGAACCATCAGTATATATTTCCTGAGATAGAATGTTCTTATATGTTGCCAAAATGTAGTTTTCCATGCATTTTTCAAAATATAATAAAAGTATGGGTCACCGTATTTTTCAAGCTGCAAGTCATATAAAATTGTCTAATTTTGTATAGATTATTCATGAAAATACGCTTTTTGTGAATAAAAAGAAATCTATGAGATAGAATTTTAAAATCAAATATGAGAATAAACCTTAAGAAAATAAAAGAAAAATTGGTGTCGCCAACTCGCTTTCTTGCTACAAGTAAAAATGAAAATTTCATTAACATTCAAGTATAAAATTTTACTATAAGAGTTATCTCCCTTGTATGGCAATGTTGAAGAATTGAATCTATTAAAACAAATATTTGGTATTTGTTAAAACAGTCTAAATAATGCAATAAATCACTTTAGTATTTGTCTTTATCTAAATGAATAGTATAACACATTTTTACCAATCTGTATCAAAATTTGCAGATTTAAGAAAAGAACTAGACCCATTAAGTACTGCTATTTCCCAATCCAAGATATACAGTAATCAGCTAATCTACCTTAAGATGAAAGATCCTGCTTGGATTCAAAATAAACAACATTATTTTACTGATTATTATGTGCATAGTTAAGACCCCTGCTTTCATAGTTTGCATCAATCCTCAAAATTATTCAACAAAGAATAATGATAAAGATGCAGTTTAGTAATATTTATTTTATCAATGTTTAACTTTCCAACAAGTGGTGTATCTTTGGAAACAGCATACTCTCTGATTCTTTATTATTAATAGGACAATTTTCTGGGAAAAGGGTATCCTTGAATTTGTAGTTTTATATGCATATCAAACAGTGAGTGGTACTGATTTAAGAAAGCTGTCAATTCTCATACTTTCACACTATTGTCATGTTTACCTTGAATGTGGAAGAGAATTCTCATGATATATTATCAATACTGTAAATTCAGAAATTATTGCTAGGTTTTTATTTATGCGAATAATGTGACTGGTTGAGTATCGCAATAATAGAACTCATATTCTGATAACTGAAACCTAGACCTGTATGCAGATTTTTTCGAAAATAATTAAACTCGAAATTTTTGTTCATTCTTGATAAATCGCAATAATAAATGCACACAATAATTTCCGAATTTACAGTGTTGAAAAAGGCTTAAACAATAGAGAGATGATGTAATCATTTTTCTGTCAATACAGGTTTGTGGTCTGAGTCATCATCTAATGGTTTTATCGTGGACAACACACCACCAGTTATGGCAAAACCACCTACATTCTCAGCTGACTTTGGAATTAAGGGATTGACACAGATTTATAGAACATCAATGAAGGTGGAATGGGCTGTTGATGATGACGATTCATATATAAAAAGACAGTATCTGTCTGTCAAATCTCATATTGGAGGAGAGTTTATGCTGTCTTCACAGTCAGTAAGTTGACATTACAATCTCACCCAGGGAGACAATTCATACTGCCTTCACAGTCAGTAGTTATCATAACAATCTGACATCAGGAAGACAATTCAACATCAGACAAGAGAATTCATGTTGTTATAATAGTCAGTAGTTTTGTCTCACAATCTCACATCAGATGAGAATTTTTGTTATCATCAGTCTGTAATTTTGTCTCATAATCTCACATCAGATGAGAATTTTTGTTATCATCAGTCTGTAATTTTGTCTCATAATCTCACATCAGATGAGAATTTTTGTTATCATCAGTCTGTAATTTTGTCTCATAATCTCACATCAGATGAGAATTTTTGTTATCATCAGTCTGTAATTTTGTCTCATAATCTCACATCAGATGAGAATTTTTGTTGTTATAACAGTCAGTAATTTTGTCTCACAATCTCACATCAGATGAGAATTTTTGTTGTTATAACAGTCAGTAATTTTGTCTCACAATCTCACATCAGATGAGAATTTTTGTTGTTATAACAGTCAGTAATTTTGTCTCACAATCTCACATCAGATGAGAATTTTTGTTGTCATCAGTCTGTAATTTTGTCTCATAATCTCACATCAGATGAGAATTTTGTTGTCATCAGTCTGTAATTTTGTCTCATAATCTCACATCAGATGAGAATTTTTGTTGTTATAACAGTCAGTAATTTTGTCTCACAATCTCACATCAGATGAGAATTTTTGTTGTTATAACAGTCAGTAATTTTGTCTCATAATCTCACATCAGATGAGAATTTTTGTTGTTATAACAGTCAGTAATTTTGTCTCACAATCTCACATCAGATGAGAATTTTTGTTGTCATCAGTCTGTAATTTTGTCTCATAATCTCACATCAGATGAGAATTTTTGTTGTCATCAGTCTGTAATTTTGTCTCACAATCTCACATCAGATGAGAATTTTTGTTGTCATCAGTCAGTAATTTTGTCTCACAATCTCACATCAGATGAGAATTTTGTTGTCATCAGTCTGTAATTTTGTCTCATAATCTCACATCAGATGAGAATTTTGTTGTTATAACAGTCAGTAATTAGTTTGCATCAGTTCAGTTAGTTTAGTTCTGTTCAGTTTCATGTATTTTCGTCCTTTAATAGTAGAACACTACCCTATATCATCATGGTGAAGATTGTGTACATTTGTTTGAAATAAAGATACTCCCACACCCATTTCAGAGAAAAATGTCTATGTAAAATTTGAATTACTTTGGATTGATTATTATTCGTTGGATATCAACTTTCGTGTATTTGGTGGGTACAGGGAAACCACACATTTAAATGTTCAACGAATGACAAATTTGCTGTATGATTATACAGAGACTTTTGGAAAACCATGAAATCAAATATCCCCTAAAATGCAAGTTTTCCACAATCCACAAAAATTGGTACCCACGAAAATAAATATATCCTCAGTACTTATAAAGTGATCATACTTAAAAGTCAACAAAGCATTAAAATCTTACATTAGGAGAGAAATGGAACATGATGTTAAGGTAAATTATACAATAATTCGTCAGTAGTCAAGATCATTAAATACACTCTCTTTTTAGTTCATTCAACATAATGATGAATTTAAACTGTTTTCATGTTCAAATTTAATAGTACTTCTACATAGACCTCATAGTTTTCTTTATCATTTCCAGGTGAATGGTATTGCCAGGTCCTATGTATTTACTGGACTAGATTTACATGATGGAGTGACCTATTATGTGACCTTAATTTCCTGTAACAGTGCTGAGATATGTATAACTTCTACCTCTCAGGGAATGTTTGTTGATAGTACACCACCATCTAGAGGTTTGTATAGACATAAAGGATTATATTCTGTAACAGTGCTTAGATATGTATAAAGGATTCGTCTCAGGGAATGTCTGTTGATAGTCCACAACCATCTAGAGGTTTGTATAAACATAAAGGATGAAGTACTGTAACAGTGCTGAGATATGTACAACTTCTACGTCTGCGGGAATGTTTGTTGGTAGTACTCCACCATCTAGAGGTTTGTATAGACATGAAGGATGATATACTGTAATAGTGCTGAGATATGTACAACTTCTACATCTCAGGGAATGTTTGTTGGTAGTACTCCACCATCTAGAGGTTTGTATCGACATGAAGGATGATATGCTGTAACAGTGCTGAGATATGTACAACTTCTACATCTCAGGGAATGTTTGTTGGTAGTACTCCGCCATCTAAAGGGTTGTATAGACATAAAGGATGATATACTGTAACAGTGCTGAGATATGTTCAACTTCTACATCTGAGGGAATGTTTGTTGGTAGTACTCCACCATCTAGAGGTTTGTATAGACATGAAGGATGATATACTGTAACAGTGCTGAGATATGTTCAACTTCTACATCTGAGGGAATGTTTGTTGGTAGTACTCCACCATCTAGAGGTTTGTATCGACATGAAGGATGATATGCTGTAACAGTGCTGAGATATGTACAACTTCTACATCTCAGGGAATGTTTGTTGGTAGTACTCCACCATCTAGAGGTTTGTATAGACATAAAGGATGATATACTGTAACAGTGCTGAGATATGTTCAACTTCTACATCTGAGGGAATGTTTGTTGGTAGTACTCCACCATCTAGAGGTTTGTATATACATGAAGGATGATATACTGTAACAGTGCTGAGATATGTACAACTTCTACATCTCAGGGAATGTTTGTTGGTAGTACCCCACCATCTAGAGGTTTGTATAGACATAAGGGAAGGTATACTGTAAAAGTGCTGAGATTTTTTCACCGGGGTAATGGGACTTTCACTGTTTTACTATTCTGAAAAAGCATCTTGTGAACTCAACTCCTCTGATTTCATTTTATATAAAGCTCTCATACTGGGTCAGATTGTTCGTCATTATGTGTAATTGATCATGTTATATCGTAATTTTGATTCAAGTATTTTTACAGGAGCTATGGGAGTGACTATTTTTTGGGAATTTTGTGACAATAAGACCTTGTAAACACATTAGTCAATGTTAAGTTTTCCTGGTTAAGTTTTTTTCTTAGATACTATAAGCAATGTGTCAACTATATTTGCTGCATGGAATGATTTTTAGGCATACATGTCTGTCTGGCAGGGTTCATCTGACCTTGACCTCATTTTCATGGTTCATTGGTCAATATAAAGTATTCATGGTTTGGTCTGTTTCTCGTATACTTTAAGTAATAGGTCAACTATATTCGATGTATGGAATGATTGTAAGGTGTATGGCTTGGTTAATCTGACCTTGACCTCATTTTATTGGATCATATTAGGTTAATGTGATACTTGTAGTAAAACTTTGTATTTAGGACTAACAACTTTATCAATGGTCAGTAAAGCAGACGAGACATTTCAGGGTATGTACTCTTGTGTATGTATGTATCAGTTAGAAAAGGAAGAGTAGCTATTAATCTATGAAGAATGACTAACACTACTACATCTTGCTTTTTCAGGAACATTTGCTGTGGCTACTGACCATGCAGTTAATCCAGACTTAAGCAGAAACGAAAAAGGATGGATGACCTGGGGAACTAATGCTGTTTACCTGGCATGGCTAGGATTCAGTGATATCCATTCACAGATTGATCATTATATGGTCACTGTAGGGTCATCATACATGGCTAAAGATTTGTCTAAGGTGAGTGGAAGAAAAGGATCTTGTATGAATGGGATAACAGAAACTTCCACTGAAGATAAATCATAACTTAATCAATAAAAAACTTGATGCATTGCAAATATATGGCCAAGGCTGAAAAACTTTTCAAAATGAAGACACTTTGATTTAAGTTTTTGTAAGATTTTTTTGATGAAAGAACACAGTTGAGAAATATTTTTTGGGGTAAAAATTGCACGAAATGTAATCTAAACCCTATTTTCTCTATTTTGATAGCTATATTGTCCAGGTTTCATTTCTGCCTTAGAGACCACAAATAACTTAGTGCATTGAAGTGGCCATTCTTTAGATCTTATCAATCTCGACATCAAGCAATGTGTCAATGATATATACTTAATAGATATACAAAATTTTTGTATATATGTAACAATATTTGTCAATAAAATTTTATTCAATATTTTATTGAAAATTAAAGAAGTTGTGCATTGTTACGAAAAACTGTTCGAAAAAAAGGTTCAACTACAATTATGGACAAAGGAAGATAACTCCAATTCAGAATATTGCCTAAATGTGTTCTCTTGCATAATACAATACAATTATTAATGTTAGGTTCACATTGCAAAGTGAAAGCAATCTTTACCTTCCAGTGCTCACAAGCACTTTGATTACCTTCAGATATCTGTCTGAAGGATCTGTAAGCTGAACCATGTATTGAAGTTATTTTTTAAAATTTTCATGTCAATGATTTTATATTAAGAATAGAGTGATTTTTAAGAGATATATGATGTTGGTTGGACATTAATCTTGTGACAGTAAGTCCATTCATTTTATGTTGTGCTAACAAATGAAAAGGACTTACCAACAAACAAAATAACTGGACTTGAATTTCTTAATTTAGGCCGTTAGTTTTCTCGCTTGAATTGTTTCACATTTTTCATGTTGGGGCCTTTTATAGCCAACTTTATGGTATGGGTTATTCTCATTGTTGAAGGTGGTACAGTGGCCTATAAATGCTAACTACCGCTTAATTTTAAACTCTGGTGGATACTTGTCTCATTGGCAATCATACCACATCTCATTTTTTTATGGAAGGTTTATTTATAATCCATATTTAGATTTTCATTTTTATCATCAATAAATCAAGATTGTATTATATTAAATTAGGATCACAATGCTAAGTACATTCATGTTGATACCAACACTGACCATGGTGACGAGGGCAAAGTTCAACTGTACAAAGTGGAGACACAAACACTGACTAATTATGATGAGCTGTTTATTACTGTGTGGGCAGTAAATAAGGTTTGTAAAAATTAAACCAGAGTTAGGTATAGACAGCCATATTTCACTAAGAACATAACATGGTTTTCTTTGGAAAGCCTTTTAAAAGGGAGCAATGGTGCCAAGCCAAGGAGGATATAAAAAACCAGAAATCAAAGAACAACACCATTGACAAAAGATAATTAACAGTCCACATGATACTACGCAGAGTAACAATATCCCTGGCTAAAAACTAGTGGTCAAATCGGGTGCACTTAGAAGGTCATCAGTTGGTGCTCAAATAGTGATACCATTCATGTATTTGAAAATTTCTTCTGTCATTCATTTTAAAGACTTTCTTTTCAGTTAAAAGTGTTTTAAGCAGCATTTGTGACAGATTTTAGATACTTCTTTTCATTTAGGTATTTTTACCTCACCTGGCCCAAAGGGCCAAGTGAGCTTTTCTCATCACTTGGCATCCGTCGTCCGTCATCGTTGTCGTCGTTAACTTTTTACATTTTGAATTTCTTCTAGAGAACCACTGAATGGAATGAAACCATACATGGCACGAATGTTCCTTATGAGGTGCTGACCAAGTGTTGAAACTTTGAAGCCGCTCCATCATCCAAGATGGCCGCCAGCGGGGGACTTAGTTTAACATAGGATCCTATGGGAAATACATACAAATGTCATCTTTTAGAGAACCATTGAATGGAATGAAACCAAACATGGCATGAATGTTCCTTATGAAGTGCTGACCAAGTGTTGTTACTTTGAAGCTGATCCATAATCCAAGATGGCCGCTAGCGGGGGACTTAGTTTAACATAGGACCCTATGAGAAATATTTACAAATGTCTTCTTTTAGAGAACCACTGAATAGATTAAAACCAAACATGGCATGAATGTTTCTTATGAGGTGCTGACCAAGTGTTGGTACTTTGAAGCTGATCCATAATCCAAGATGGCTACCAGCGGGGGACTAAGTTTAACATAGGACCCTAAGGGAAATACATACAAATGTCTTCTTTTAGAGAACCACTGAATGGAATGGAACCAAACATGGTATGAATGATCCTTTTGAGGTGCTGACCAAGTGTTGTTACTTTGAAGCCGATCCATTATCCAAGATGGCCACCAGCAGGGGACTTAGTTTAACATAGGACCCTATGGGAAATTCATACAGATGTCTTCTTTTAGAGAACCATTGAATGGAATGAAACCAAACATGGCATGAATGTTCCTTATGAAGTGCTGACCAAGTGTTGTTACTTTGAAGCCGCTCCATCATCCAAGATGGCCGCCAGCAGGGGACAATGTTTAACAATGGACCCTATGGACAATACATACAAATGTCTTCTTTTAGAGAACCAATGAATGGATTGAAACCAAACATGGCATGAATGTTCCTTATGAGGTGCTGACTAAGTGTTGTTACTTTGAAGCTTATCCTTCATTCACAATGGCCACCAGCGGGGGGACTTCCTTTAACATAAGAAATACATACAAATGCTTCTTCTAGAGGTGCACTGAATGGAATGAAACCAAACATGGCATAAATGTTTCTTATGAGGTGCTGATGAAGTGTTGCTACTTTATTGCCGATTTACTGTTCAAGATGGCCACCAGGATTTTTTATTAAATTACAGGGCCAATATTAAACCAAATTTGGCCTCACTCATTTTTAGGGTATCTGTTATGATTTTAATCTATTTTTACATGATTTCCAAAACCAAAGTAGAATCAGGTGAGCGACACAGGCTCTTGAGAGCCTCTAGTTATGATTACTATTTTCCTTTGTAATGTAACATGCATGTGTTGAAATTTATTGTATGTTTTCAATTTAGGTTGGTTTGAGAAGTCATATGGTCCATTCAGCCTTTACAAAGACTCCACCAAGCTCTTTAGATTTAATGAGAAGATGTGATGCTCTATCATGTGAAGGTCATTGTGTTTGTGCTCCACAGGACCAAAGATGTCCTTATTCACCAACTTTAGGAAACTGTACTGATGTATCAGATAGTAAGTATGTCAAGGTCATGTGAAGGTCATTGTGTTTGTGCTCCACAGGACCAAAGATGTCCTTATTCACCAACTTTAGGAAACTGTACTGATGTATCAGATAGTAAGTATGTCAAGGTCATGTGAAGGTCATTGTGTTTGTGCTCCACAGGACCAAAGATGTCCTTATTCACCAACTTTAGGAAACTGTAATGATGTATCAGATAGTAAGTATGTCAAGGTCATGTGAAAGTCATTGTGTATGTGCTCCACAGTACCAAAGATGTGGTTCTTTACCAACTTTAGGAAACTGTACTGATGTATAAGATAGTAAGTAAGTCAAGGTCATGTGAAGGTTATTGTGTTTGTGCTTCACAGGACCAAAGATGTCCTTATTCACCAACTTTAGGAAACTGTACTGATGTATCAGATAGTAAGTAAGTCAAGGTCATGTGAAGATCATTGCGTATGTGCCTCACATTACCAAATATTTCTTTTTCCCCCAAATAAAGGTAGCTGTACTGATGCGCCGGACAGTAATATAAAATATGGAGAGGTAGAGACGTAAAGATGTTTTTCTAGTACAAAGTATTTATTGTATTTCATAGTAACCAGTATAATTATACTTTATAAGAGTACTTTCTGGTTACCAATTACATTATATTTTGTAGATGTATTTTCTGGTACCCAGTATACACTATTTCTAGTGAAGGATACTAATGGCTACTCCACTGTTGACCAGGCTGTGACATCATCTAACAATGTTCTGAGAGGTACATGGCAGATTTCACAGATATATCCATCTAAACCTAAGTGGTGAGTCTTATCATGAATACACTGACATTCAATGCAAGGTTTAGTTTAGAACTAAACTTCAATGAAAAAAGAGATTGAATTAATTTTCCAATTGGGAACTTTCGCTTTTTACATAAAACATTACAGCAGCACTTGCATATAGTGTGTGTTTATTCCAAACTATACAATATTAGGATTTCGTTGATAGAAGGTCGCTGCTTATACAGCTTTTATCTGTTAAACGAAGTGTTCTTTATAGTTATATTAAAGGTTCAAGTAATGTCTTTTAAAGTTTTATGGACGCCATTATGATTTCGTCGATTGTTATGGAATATATATGTCAAAGGTGACAATTAGACAAAATGATATCCTCCTTTCCATATTTTTTAAACATCAAGTGGGATGTTACAACATCCCTAATAAAACAACATAAACCATAGTTAAATCATGGAATTGTTTTATAAAGATAAACAGTTCCTAACCTTTTCCTGTAAAAGCCTTTACAAAAAAAAAGGCCAGCGTATGACATTAAAGGTTCTCAAATTGCTACGGACAAGTGAAAGTCATTCTAAACGCTGCATGATACTTGTTTGATAGGTAAGTGAAAAATAAAAGTTGAAGACATGGTAGGTTAGCAATTGAACATGGTCAATATAGTAAAACAGCTTAAGAAGATGGAATGTGTATGTTATGTAATTTGAATTTGGAGATGGGCTATGAATTTCATTTTGTAATAATGTGTCTACACATAGATAATATATCAAAATGTTGAACAAAATTTCTGATATTGGTCTTTGTTTTAATTCAATGAGTAATAAAATGATCAAAATGAAATGAAATAAAATAAATTTTAACTTCTGTTTTCTTTTAAGAATGTGACATATTGAAGATTATTGTTATTGGTATAAGTGAGATGTATAGTGATAGAGACTTATTGTTATTGGTATAAGTGTAATGTATAGTGATAGAGACTTATTGTTATTGGTATAAGTGTAATGTATAGTGATAGTGATAGAGACTTATTGTTATTGGTATAAGTGAGATGTATAGTGATAGAGACTTATTGTTATTGGTAGAAGTGTAATGTATAGTGATAGAGACTTATTGTTATTGGTATAGTGATAGAGACTTATTGTTAAGTGAAATGTATAGTGATAGAGACTTATTGTTATTGGTATAAGTGTAATGTATAGTGATAGAGACTTATTGTTATTGGTATAAGTGAAATGTATAGTGATAGAGACTTACTGTTATTGGTATAAGTGAAATGTATAGTGATAAAACAACCTTATATTTGTGTCTGATTTGTGTATTTACATGTATTGTGTAATATGTATATTGAAAATAGATTTTTTCTTATTTCTGATATGACATATATATATATACATAGGAGTGACAGCACCTCTTCTATATGCATGGTGTAACTTATAATACTTTATTGGAAGAAATTATTGTTGTTACATACTTTTCATATTCCTGTATATGTCATTTCTTATTTTGCCTTGTGTTATTATCTCATATTTGTTTGGTCACAATCCTTATGTTTGGATTTTAATCAATAAAAAGCTATGTTTTACTTCTTCTTCTTTAACCCTTAGCTTACTATCAATATACGTATATATATTATTTAGGTATGAATGGAGTGTAGGGTATGCAGACAAGTTAGGACCAGAAGGTATCTTTGACCCAGTAGATGATAAAGTGTGGCAGGACGCTGGTCAGTTAATGGATGCTGTTTTTACTATTGGTCAAGGTAAATTAATCATATTGTCTTGTATGTATGCACTGTCCCTATTGTATAAGAAAGCTTAAATGAACTTTAATTTTATATCCCCTGTGAATTTGTTGTGACTAACTCAGGGCTGTTAAGTTTTCATGAAGCAAATGTGTGAGATTTGGCAAAATTTGTAAAAATCAAAGAGAAAAAAAACAATAGGTCATAGGAAAATGCCTCCAAATAAGCATGAAAATGTGTGAGTCTCACACAAATTGTGTGAGACTTGACAGCACTGCTAACTACTCTGTGAATATGTTGTCACCAAACAAGGACTTTGAGTTTGTTGTGAATATGGTTTTTTATGGCCCTGTTGGTATCTTCTCCCTCCTCTTAACTAACAACCATGTAATTATGTTGTGACCTATAACCCTTTGAATATTTTTAATGTCTCTCAACCCCTGTGAATATTTTGTTATGAAGAACCCCATTGAATATTTTGTGACTTACAACCTCATTGAATATTAATCTGATTAAAATTCAGGTGTTAGTTTCCACTACGATACTCTCAGCTCTAACTTTGGGACCATAGCATATCACAACATTGGATTTGATATTCTAAGTTAGTCAAAGTTTGGTATTCCCTGTAACATCAATGCTATGTTTATATTTACACAGATAAAGACTTACTGAGGAATACATTGGTTTATTCTGTGTTTATTAAAGTTTGGTATTCCCTGTAACATCTATGCTATGTTTATATTTACACAGGTAAAGACTTACTGAGGAATACATTGGTTTATTCTGTGTTTATTAAAGTTTGGTATTCCCTGTAACATCTATGCTTTGTTTATATTTACACAGGTAAAGACTTACTGAGGAATACATTGGTTTATTCTGTGTTTATTAAAGTTTGGTATTCCTCTAACATCTATGCTGTGTTTAAGACAAATGGTATATATGTGATGACACAAGCACCTGTTTTAGCAACAGTAAGAGGCACAGCTGTAAGTAGGAGAGATGATAGTGCAGAGTAGATATTTTCCAAATATATATATATATATATATATAAAAGTGCCTAAGAATGTAACTTTAACACACTAATGAGTGTTATAAAATATTCACGCAATAAACAAATTAGCTTCATCAGGCGTGTGCAGCCAACCAGGTAAAAGTTAGAGGCTGTAAAGAAATTTTTGCAGCTCAATGTCTAGAAAAATATTTTTGTCGCTTATTGTACATAGCAATTCTTAAATCAAAACAAATAGTTTGTTTGCAATTAGTTGTAACATAGATGTTGTATCGCTGCTTTGTTACTGTGCTGGTGAAAAAGTGTTCAGTGTTGGCTACTTTACAGCACTTACAATTGATTCTTCTGCAAAGTAAAAAAACAAGAGACCTCTAAAATCGGGTGTTACAAACAATGCGGAAGAAGCAATTGAAAGTGCTGTAAAGTAGCAAACACTGAACACTTTTTCACCAGCACAGTAACAAAGCAGCGGTACAACATCTATTGTTACATCTAATTGCAAAACGGAAAATAGTATTTATTATCTTACTTGTGGAACTTGCAAGCTGCAATATGTTGGCGAAACAGAAACTAAATTCAACATCAGACTTAATAATCACCGATTATTTTATACCAAAGGAAGAAACTGCCCAATCACGAGACACATCTTAAGAACAGGACATACTTTTGAAAATATCACCTTTCAAATAATAGAGGTAAACCAAAATTGGGACAACCAAAGTAGAAAACAGAGAGAGAGATTTTGGATGCATCAACTACGTACTCTTGAACCTGATGGACTGAACGAGAGAGATGAAAAACAGTTTAATCCAAAACAAAAGGAATAAATCCTGAACTTCATACTATTTAACTAACACAACTATTTGTTTTGATTTAAGAATCGCAATGTACATTAAGCGGCAAAAATATATTAAAGACATGTTCATTAAGCTGCAAAATTTTCTTTACAGCATCCAATTTTTCACCTGGATGGCTGCACACGCCTGATAAAGCTAATTTGTTTAGCGAAATATTGCGTGAATATATAAAATATAACAACTATTTTTATAACACTTATTCGTATGTTAAAGTTACATTCTTAGGAATATATATATATAAGCATTATGTTAACAGGGAGGCTCTTAGTGTGTTCACCATTTTCTATTCTTGATTGGCATGTTAGTTAAAAGTAATACATGTATATTCAACTATGATTTATTTTATAAGTTTTCAGTTGATTCTGAGAATGCAATTATCAAAACGCAAACATAATTATTATATAATGATACATTTTATTGTGTTAAAAGTTTTCAGTGAACAAGGGATGAATATATAGAATGGGATGAATTTTCATATATATATATACTTGGATGGAGAGTTGTCTCATTGGCACTCATACCACATCTTCTTATATCTATATAGATCCGGATATGGTGTACAAATTTTTGCACCTCATGTTTGCGATATACCATCTTTTCCGCAAGTTTATTGTTTTCTGTTTGGTATTAAATCATTAAGATCCATCTTAAATCTGGTGATCAATTTATTTGGCAATCGCCAATGGCAGTCAGCAGGGTTTAAGAACATCAGTTGTTCGACCTGTTAGTCAAATGCGTTTTGTTAAAATATACTTTTCAGTTTTTGGTCTTTTGGAAAATGTTGTTTGTGCTGTATTAAGACCCCTCTACCAAGAAATTTGTTTTACATGGGCACGTATAAAAATTGCGGTTTTTATCCAATGCAATTATAGGTTTGAATGTTGATTTCAATTTAGACTTGTTTATATATATATATTTACATACATGTAGGTAACAGAAAAAGTACAAGGTACAACAGCTAAAGATGACGATTACATGAGGATAGGACGACCTATAACCTACACATGGAAAAATAAATTCCTCGATGCTGAGGCAACTATAGAGAAATATAGACTGTATCTTAGTTCATTTCCTGGAGGTCAGTTTATTGTTAGTATGATCTTTAGAGGTCAATTAAAGCTTACAAAATCTTGGTTGAGTAATAACATTGATCCTAATGGGGCTCAGGAAAGGTAAATAGTTCTGGAGTGTTGGTAGCCCTGGTCATGTTACTAATGATAAAATTTATTGATATTGTGTGTTATATGTGTCTCTTAAATGTACTTATGTTAGCATGGATTCATTTCACATGTTTTGATATGGTTTATGCTTTAATGCAATATGATGTATGTTTTTTGTTATGAAAATCTGACAATTTCAAGAAATTTGTTGCACCTAGAGTGAAATGCCTATTTTCACTGTTCATTTTCACATGGCCAATCTACATTCAAACTTTACTTATGCAATTTCTAAAAGTTAACTACTAAACCAGCACATCTGATAAAGGAGGATCATCAAGACATTTGTTTTTAGGTCAACAGATTAACGCAAACTTGAGAAAAATCAAGTACTTCACATACCATCGGGGACACTTTTTCTTCGTAATCTATGACTCAAAAATATTCATTAACCCTGTTATATTTAACAATATGTAATATGAGCATTTGTCTGAAGCAATGAATGCACAATAGAGATCAAAAGTGATGTCAAATATTGGCTACTCACTGCCCATTCCTTCTTTACTAGATATTTAATTGTGTCCATTAAACAAATTATGTAAACACAGTAGTTGACATGTTTTCCTTTGTTTTACCAAATATTTTGTTCATACTGGCAAAATTTATGAAATATCCTATGTTGAGAGTTAACAAGGAGCTTTTGCATTCATGATGTTATATTGCTTTGTCTAGAAACCAGTTATTTCAAGTGCAAAAGTCACTGTTTTTAGCATTGATAATTTTGTTTTGGCAAGTTTGATCTCATTAACGTCTGACAACTTACCATGTTGATGTTTCAAAACATAAAGTGTTTATGAATTGTTGACATGGAAACTATTCAAGCACACTAATAGCTCACTCCTCCCATCTTGACATGCATCAGGAAATAGCATGCTACTTTTCCAGGGAAAATTGCAAAACCGCAAAAATGTATCCTTGGCAAATATGGGCCACCCACTCTACGACTGGTGAATGATATGCCATTCATAGTAATACAGTGCACTTTTAATATGTTGTAGATTCTACCACGACATGAAGTGTCATATGATATTTATTCACTCAAGACCGTTAAAATTTCAAATTTAAAACCCATGGCTTGCCAAGCTTTTTAAATATTTAAGATTTAACTGTTGAGAGTAGAGAAATATCATATTGCATGAGATTTAGTGGTAGAATCTGTTTCTCTGGCGATATACAGACAATCTTAATACTTCTTTTTGTCTGGCGATATACAGACAATTTTAATCCTTCTTTTTGTCTGGCAATATACAGACAATCTTAATCCTACTTTTTGAATGATCTGCAAAAAGATGTGTTCTTTCTATGTGACGTCATCAGGCATGGTCGCCTTTTTTCATGACATCACAATTGGAAATTCAGAGGAAAACAAGAAAATTTGATGTCATAATTGAATTTTTATCAAACAAACCACACGTTGGTTAATAAAATAATCAACAGGTCAGGAAAAGGATAAATTGGGTAAGAATAAGAGAAACATATTTCTGTGTCTTATAGAATATAACATAACATAACAACTATATGTTGAATATATCTAGAGATGATGTTCTTTATAGGTTATGATATCCTGACAATACCAGAGGTTATAGCAGGATCAGCCACAGGATACAATATGTCTAGAATCAACCTGATACCTGGTGTTAGATATTACTCTAATGTCATAGCTTATAACTATGCTGGAGTCCACACTACATCAACATCTGATGGATTCATAGTGGATCATGTTGATCCATCATCTGGCATTGTTTATGATGGATTAGGTAAGTTTACAATACATCTACATCTGATCAATTCATTGTGGATCATGTTGATCCATCCTCTGGCATTGTTTATGATGGATTAGGTAAGTTTACAATACATCTACATCTGATCAATTCATTGTGGATCATGTGTATTGTTTATGATGGATTAGGTAAGGTCACATTACATCAACATCTGATGGATTCATTGTGGATCATGTTGATCCATCAGCTGGCATTGTTTACGATGGATAAGGTAAGGTAACACTACATTTTCATCTGATGGATTCATTGAGGATCATGCTGATCCATCGATCAGCTGGCATTGTTTATGATGGATTAGGTAAGTTTACAATACATCTGCATCTGATCGATTCATTGAGGATCATGTTGATCCATCGATCAGCTGGCATTGTTTATGATGGATTAGGTAAGTTTACAATACATCTACATCTGATCGATTCATTGTGAATCATGTTGATCCATCGTCTGGCATTGTTTATGATGGATTAGGTAAGTTTACAATACATCTACATCTGATCAATTCATTGTGGATCATGTGTATTGTTTATGATGGATAAGGTAAGGTCACATTACATCAACATCTGATGGATTCATTGTGGATCATGTTGATCCATCAGCTGGCATTGTTTATGATGGATAAGGTAAGGGCACACTACATCTACATCTGATGGATTCATTGAGGATCATGTTGATCCATCGATCAGCTGGCATTGTTTATGATGGATTAGGTAAGTTCACACTTCCTCTACATCTGATCTGATGACATCTTTCAGTGTGATTCCATCAGTAGTTATTGTTTATGATGGATTAGGTTAATCTTCACTACATTGACATTTGATAGATGTAAAACAAAAGATTGTAGAATTATCTGGAAGTCTTGTTCACGATGGATAAGGTAAATCTACAAGGACATGCATGCAGGGAAAAGAGGGCACTTTTTGAAATGATTGATTGCCCTTCAGTTAAAAGCTTTCAAAATTTGTACAATGTGTTTAGATACCTAAAAGGTGAGCACCTCTCTTTTTGTACATATTTAAGATTTTTTGGACATTTCTCAAATGATAAAACTTTCAGTAGAATTCATGATGGAGGGTACAAATTTTGTTTCATCAAATGATCCTACAGTTTTAGACCGAGAGTAAACAAACTTTCTAGAAGTTGTGTATTTTCAGATATTGATAATTTTGCAGGCATTCAATATGGTGAAACTTGTCAATATTAGCAATATTCTCAAAGATGGTTGCCAGTTTTTTTGGATAATTTTGTCTGTTTTAGCTGATATTCCCTGGGAAGATTGAGTTTTTCTAAGTTATACTAATTTTGAGAAATCTTACTGGTCAATCTGTCTATTTAAGTCATTGACTCATTAGTTATTCGATGAAATCTAGTTTGAAAAGAAGTTATATATATATTTGTTTAGGGGTCAGCTGAAGGACGCCTCCGGGTGCGGGAATTTCTCGCTGCATTGAAGACCTATTGGTGACCTTCTGTTGTTGTCTGTCCTGTAGTCGGGTTGTTGTCTCTTTGACACATTCCCCATTTCCATTCTCAATTTTATGTTCTTATGAATTATAAACCTGAGAAATGGATGTAACATCACCCTCTAATGTAACCTATTGAGAACATATTAGTATAATACTAACCAATATTTTACCTATAATACAGGAATACTGGACATAGAATACCAGAACTCCACAGACAATGTGGCAGCTCACTGGCATGGATTTATAGATACAGAGTCGGGTATACTGTCATACTACTGGTGTGTAGGGGAGACAACCCATGTACACAGAATTTACGCCAATACAGAATGTAGTGTTTTACCATGGACTAACGTTGGACTTCACACCTCTGCATCAAAGAATCTCTCTATAGAGATATCACAGGGTAGGTTAATGTGGATTAATATAACATGTCAATGTTAATGCTAAGTCAAAACATCTAGAAATAGCTTCTTTCAAAACAGAACAAAGTTAAAGTAGGCATTTTGCAAAATTACCAAATATAATATGAATAAGCTATAAAGATATTTTCATGAAGTAACTTATTTTTTTGTTGTTATAATATCTATTTTAGGAATCACAATTTATAGTAAAGTGTATGCGATCGATAGTGTCGGCAGAAGATCATCCATTGTTGTCTCTAATGGGGTTATAATTGACATAACTCCTCCTATTCCAGAAAAGTTCATTCATGCTTCAGAAATTCTTGGAAATAATACATCATTTGAAATCACTGGTGGAGATGATATTACGTTTGAAAATGTTAGTTCTACTGATATTTGTATGGTTTCCGATAGTTACAATCCATTGTCATGGATTCCTTCGACAATAACTTGTATGGCTGTGGTGTCGTCTGATGTTAATTTAGCTAAAGATGGTCGATCTTTTTTGTTTATAAGAGGAAATGTTCACCAGCAGTTAGACCAAGTCAGGGCAGGATATCTATACAAAGTCTCATTTTTCTCCAGCCATTTGCCAATAACAGATTCTGTTGGAGCAAACAAAGAAGGATTTATACAGTTTGATGATGTCATACATATTTTCCTGATCTACACAAAGCCGTATCGTCATGATGGACATGGACAGGGAGAAAGTCGTGAGAAAATTTCCTGGCATGCTCACACATTCTATTTCCAAGCCACCAATGACCATGCAAATATTACGATAGGTAGTATGGACATGACTACAGGTATATTTTTAGATGACCTCTCTATACAGGAAGTGAACTTAACAAAAGGTGCCACCAGTGGCCATGTGCTTGGTCATGTTGTTTATTTACATGAATGGAGTTCTATTCATGGGTCCTGGAGTTTTACAGATCTGGAATCACCAGTAGTAGACTACACATGGGCTATAGGTAAATAGATTCATAGTACTGGATATATTTAGAAATAACAAAACTGTAAAAAGGTACTTATCTGTGTGGTTAAAGTTACCTGGCTGTTTATTATGTTCATTCCTGACTGACATCAGTGTTATTTAAAAAAGCTAATTGAAAGTCAATAAGGTAAAACAGAAAAGATAATAGCATGTTATAATTGATATCAACATACTAGTGTAACACTATTCATGTCAATAGTTATGTCTTTCCAAATGTAAAAATGAAATTAAACCTAAATGCCAGTATTATTCAGATCCATATGAAATCAATTTTATTGATTAAACATATTTATCACCACAAACAATATCAAAATATTAGTATTTTTGCATTATTTGACCAGTGTGAAAAAGTCTTAATTGTTTAAAATTTTTGTCTGCCAGCAGAGTAAATTATTTGTATAAAGCTTTATATTTCAGAAGTTAGAAAATCTGCATGCTTTACCTGGTATATAGATGCCTTATGTTTCAAAGTTTCAGTCTGTCATATGTCCATTGTCCTTGACCTCATTTTCATGGTTTGGCAATTGCTTAAAAAAGCTGTTGTTTATTTTTTGTGTGAATTTCCAACTTAATATCATCTAACCTTGACCTTACTTACATTAGTTATTATTGATAATAAGTTTATGTGATACTTTTAGTAAAACCTGTATCTGAGAATACATTAGTAATAAATCAATCATGATCAGTAAAGCATGCAAAATATTTCAGTATGTGCACTTTTTACCTGAATCTTAACTTTAACAGTCTCAGGTGATAAGTATATGGAGATACCAGAATAAATTGATAAACTTTATCTGTGGTGCAAGCTTTGCAAAGTCAGATACCTATGTGAAAGGATGGGACTGGTGAAATTAGTTTATATTGTAACATGAATGGTATTTACCCTTTGATCTTTGAGTGAGTTTACTTCTGTTATTTTAAGAGGAGTGCGTTAACTGAATGATTTTTTTTAGTTATTGCACTCTCCAGTCCCGCCGTGTGTCGCTTGTCATAGGAAAAGCAAAGAATAGGAGGAGCTTAGACCAGTGCTCTAACTTCCATCTCAGAAGTTGTTATTTCACTGTCTAGCCCCGCCTCCTTGACTTGGTAAATAATGAAATCAATAACTATAAAATGCCCTAATAAATTTAAACAAAATGCCGGGGGGTTGGGGGGCACTTCAATAACACATAACAGGTGTGCTGACCTGATTAATAAAATTGAGAATGGAAATGGGGAATATGTCAAAGAGACAACAACCCGACCAAAGCGCAGACAACAGCCAAAGGCCACCAATGGGTCTTCAATGCAGCGAGAAAATCCTGCACCCGGAGGTGGTCCTCAGCTGGCCCCTAACTAAAATTGTGTGCTAGTTCAGTGAAAATGGACGTCACACTAAACTCCAAAACATATAAATGAACTAAAATTAAAAAACATACTAGACTAACAAAGGCCAGAGGCTCCTGACTTGGGACAGGTGCTAAAATGCGACGGGGTTAAACATGTTTTGTGAGATCTCAACCCTCCCCCTATACCTCTAGCAAATGTAGAATAAAGAAACACATAGCAATACGCACAGTAAAACTCAGTTTAAAAGAAGTCCAAGTCCGATGTCCGAATAGATAACAAAAGAAACTAAGCAAAATGATACATAAATGAACAAAGGACTACTAGCAGTTACTGACATGCCAGCTCCAGACCTCAATTAAACTGATTGAAAGATTATGTCTTCATCATATGAAAATCAAGTAATATCCCTCCCGTTAGGGGTTTAGTATCATACCATCATAAAATATATGAGAAGAACATAACCCGTATCATGCCAACAACTGGTTTTAGAATAAATGTGTTTATTTTCGATGCAAAGACCCTATGAGTGAATCAATATTAATACCAAAATATGCAATCCTTAATGACTTGACAACAGTATTGTAACTATATCCTTTCTGAATAAGTCTGTTTAAAGGTATATTTAGCTTTTGAGGTGAATGCCGACATTTTTGTGCTTTGTAAAGAATATTACCATAAAATATTGGATGTGAAATACCCAAACATATAAGATGTCTGCATGTTGATTTATATTTACGAATGATGTCCTTGTACCGATGATAAAATTTAGTAAATGTTTTGACTAGTTTGTGATATTGAAAACCCTGGTGTAATAATTTTTCAGTAATACAGAGATTTCTCTCGTTAAAATCAAATACGTTGTTACATACACGAGCGAATCAAACAAGTTGAGATATATAAACACCATAAGATGGCGACAAGGGAACGTCACCATCTAAAAATGGATAATTAACAATAGGAAATGAAAAATCATCTCTTTTATCATAAATTTTGGTATTAAGCTTACTTTTAAAGATAAAGATATCAAGATCCAGGAAAGGGCAGTGTTCATTGTTAGTATTAGCTTTATTTAAAGTCAGTTCGGCAGGATAAATCTCTTTAGTGTACATACTGAAGTCGTCATTATTGAGAGCCAATATATCATCTAAATATCTAAAAGTGTTATTAAATTTTTTAACTTTGTTTATGTTGTAGATTATGCAGAGGGAGGTACACAGATTCACCCATTCAGAAGTGCTGGATTAATGAACATGGTTTATGTTGTAGGTTATGCAGAGGGAGGTACACAAATCCAACCATTTAGAACTGTTGACCTGATTAACTTTGTTTATGTTGTAGGTTATGCAGAGGGAGGTACACAGATCCAACCATTCAGAAGTGTGGGATTGATGAACTTTGCCTTTAACAACAATGTAACCCTGGTCCATAATACCTTTATTTATGTGACAGCTATAGCCACTAATGCTGCAGGATTGAGGGGTGTGTCATTTTCTAATCCCATACTGGTAGACCTGACACCACCTAATATTAGATTTGTTAATGATGGAGCAGGTAAATAAATTTTATGAATGCGAAAAACTATTTTAGTTTTATTACAAATATACCGATATGAATAATTTTTTTTAACGTAACATTATCTTTATTGCATATTTGCTGTAACAACATACTAAGTTTACAGCTTTTAACTTAGTATATCTCAGGTTAGTAAACCTAATAGTTAAAGGAAGCACTATTTGGTAAGATATAACTTATTCATAATATTAGTATCTATAATATGATTTATTCCACAAATGTATTTGATAAATTATTGTGAATATACATACAGATCTTTGTTTTTTTTCTTCTTTTTTTTATGCCCCACCTACGATAGTAGAGGGGCATTAAGTTTTTCGGTTTTTGTGTCCGTTTGTCCGTCCGTCAGTCTGTCCCGCTTCAGGTTAAAGTTTTTGTCAAGGTAGTTTTTGATGAAGTTGAAGTCCAATCAACTTGAAACTTAGTACACATGTTCCCTATGATATGATCTTTCTAATTTTAATGCCAAATTAGAGTTTTGAACCCAATTTCATAGTCCACTGAACATAGAAAATGATAGTGCAAGTGAGGCATATGTGTACTATGGACACATTCTTGTTTTATATAACTTAGTTTTCCGGAATCAACTCCGTTATCGATGTAATCCGTGTTCCATTTAATTTGGGCACAGTGCTGCTTCCAATATGAATAACAGGAAATGAGGGGTACACATCAACGAGGCAGCAACCCAACAATGAAAAAGCAAAAACATCTAGAAGTCAGCATTCGTATAGCTTTCTATGCAGTATGGGTTTTGCTCATTGTTGAAGTCCGTTCAGTGACCTGTACTTTTACAGTCTTTAATTGAAATAAAGGTGTTTATAAATGTCAACCTCTTAATAGCCTGAACCTAAAAATAGATGTGAATAAATATTACAGAGACCATCTACAGAAACATTCCCAAATGACTAAAACATTGAGAAAGTGAATAAATATTACAGAGACCATCTACAGAAACATTCCCAAATGACTAAAACATTGAGAAAGTGAATAAATAGAACAGAGACCATCTACAGAAAAATCACCAAATGAGTAAAACAGGGAGAAAGTGAATAAATATTACAGAGACCATCTACAGAAACATCCCCAAATTACTAAAACATTGAGAGAGTGAATAAATATTACAGAGACCATCTACAGAAACATCCCCAAATGACTAAAACATTGAGAGAGTGAATAAATATTACAGAGACCATCTACAGAAACATCCCCAAATGACTAAAACATTGAGAGAGTGAATAAATATTACAGAGACCATCTACAGAAACATCCCCAAATTACTAAAACATTGAGAGAGTGAATAAATATTACAGAGACCATTGCATCAGTCCACTAATGGATCCAGAATAGTTCTGTCCTAAGTGTTGATATTATAGACATTGAATGAAAACATGAAAGAGACAAAATAATCAATAAAACAATGACCTAAGAGATGTCATTGAGACAGCATCCGAGCAACACAAATAACAATAAAAACAGTATAAATCATAATTCCATGACCAGAAGAAATGTAAAAATAGTCAAATTGAAAAGTTTTTCTTTCTTAAATGCAACTTTCTCTTTCAAGTTTGAAGTTAGACTGGGAAGGATCACAACAATCAAGTTGGATATCATATAAGATCAAATGTTAAGCCCACCCCATATGATACAAACAGTGTCTTTTGTCAGGTACTTGTCGACTACTTTGGCCTAATTTTTTTCTTTTCTCATTTTTTGGTTCAATTCCATTTCTCTGATGAGTAAAAATAACTGACCTTTTCTTTAGTTACACAGAGTAACTCAATTAGAAGAGTTATTAGTTAATTGAAATTTGTTATTACCTGGTTTGAGGGCACCCATTTGGGACAAAGGTGCATTAACTATTTCTAGCATTTTATAGTTGTCCTGCCCCTTAATTTTATTTAAATGATCATCCCCTTACAATTTAAATTTTTACTTAGTTTTTTCGGGGTCTGTATCTGTTCTTTAATATATATCCATGAACTAAATGATATGTTTATAATACAGAAACATGTGAAAATTTATAGTTTTATGTCAACATAAACCTGTAACGATGTAATCATACAAATTTTTTTAATGTCTGTACTTGGTTTTTTTTTAAAAATGTTTTTGAAATCAAGATATATAGCAATACTTGAAGTTTCAAAATGCAGTTAAACTTATTTATGCTTAAATATTTTAGGTACAGATGAAGATGCCTGGGAATTAAATGAAGTGATTGCTAACTGGGCTGTTGAAGATCCTGAATCTGGTATCCTGTTATGTCAATGGGCTATAGGTAACAGCTAGTGTAATATGCATAACCATGTATCCTTCCTACTTTACTGTTTTGGTGAAAAGATGGCTTGGTTAAATGTTTTTTTCTTTATGTTTAAACATTAAAATCAACCTGTAGCACTGGATATGTTAGGGGTCAACAATCTAGACCTATTGAATTTACATTATGGGTCCACTTTACGGTTAATTTTAAGTGGGTAAGATAAGTTCTGTGTAGAATTTATAAAGTGCCCCCCCAGATTTAAGGTTTATTTTAAGTGATTTAGATAAGTTCTGTGTAGAATTTATAAAGTGCCCCCCATGATTTAAGGTTTATTTTAAGTGGGTTAGATAGGTTCTGTGTAGAATTTAAAAGTGCCCCCATGATTTAAGGTTTATTTTAAGATGGTTAGGATTAGTACTTGGTACCACCCATTAATATTTAATGTCATGGACTTGCAAACCTTTAGAAAATATGTACTTGGTTACACATTTAAATTTCATATTTTACCTATGACCATGAAATCCACAAAAAATGGTATCCCACAAATAATAACAGATCCACAGTATATAGGATCGAGATGAATTTTATTTTTAAGTTGCAAGCTATCATGTTAAAGTTGAAAGAATCTCAAGCAGTGGGAAAATCTGATGTTACAATTGTATATACACTGTATCTAATGCTATAAATTCCCAAATATTATATATGTATTTCAGAGGTTAACAATAATTAGTATTTGTAAGCTTTAACTGTAAACTATACCTTTATAAACATTCAGAAGTGAAAAGGGGAACATATAGAAGTATATTGCAGTTAATTATAAGAACTAAACTAAAACATACAGGAAAAAGGAGACAGTTATTATTTCACATTGTCAATTTTTGCATAAAAGATCATGATAAATGTCAAACGTGTTTTGCATTATTTAGGTTACCAGCCTGGAGGGAATGACCTACAACCATACACTGAAGTAACATCTACAACAGCCTACAAAGAGTTCCCTTACAGTGTATTAACAGGCTTTACCATTTACACAACTCTGACATGTGAAAACAAAGCAGGATTGTCCTCTGTTATGTCATCCAATGGTGTGAAGATTTCAAACCTGCCTCCTACATCAACATCAGCAGTTGTACAGACATTACCTTTGTCATTGACAGAGTACAATCCAAGGGACTCATACCAAGGTGTAGCCGATAACATCCGTCTGAAGTGGACTGGATTTGATGACGATATAGGAGTAGAAAGATACAAGGTAAATTGTCTAATTACAAACCTGCCACCTGCACCTGTCCCTCTTTGATGACAAATCACCCTTTTTTAACCCCTTTCATCATTTCAGTTGTTTTTGGAAGTATTTTCTGTGAATAATTTTCAGTTTTATTGTAAAAATTATGCATATTTGCAGAGTAAAAAGACATCCCAGGTCATCAAGAATGTTGCTTTAACTAATTAAGTTCATATATTGATAGTTACGTTTTCCTTTGGTGCAGGAATATGTATATACTGTGTATTTTTTAATATTAAAGATCGCTGCACACAATCTTCCTCCTAAGTAAAGCTCAAAAGAGGGTATTCTCCTACTTTTTAACTCCAATAGATTGGTAGGTATGCTTAATAAGAGACAACAATATTTTACCTTGTTGAGAACACATAAATTCATAATAAATATACATAATTTAATTTTGGATGTAACACGTCCATACCTGCCAACTGTCACTATTTCCCCCATGGAGGCTCCCAAATGGAAATTTTGAAAGAGCAATTTTGTCCACAATTTAAAACAAAACAATCAATTTTACCATGGGTATAGGATTGTAAAAGTATGAAGAAGCAAATAAACGTCTTTAAAATAAATTTGACGGCCCCTTTAAAGGTTTTGTGGGACTATGAGAGCCATCTTGCACATAAAACCCCCATGGGCATTTTGAAATGTTGGCAGGTATGCACGTCTTCTGATTGGCTGAAAGTTTTTTGTCTATCAGCTCATAGATATAATTTTGTCATGTGACTGTGACGTCATCATCGTTTTTTCAAAATTTACTCCTTAAAATGGAATTTAGAATTAAATTATAAGGAATGACTATATTATTTTTCTCTCTACTCGAAATAACATCAAAAATGTGATGCACACTTTTAAATAACCCGTTTCGCATGTTATTCAGTGTGCACCACATTTTTGATGTTATTTCTTCATAGACAGAAAAAAATATTACAGTCATTCCTTAAATAAACAAGAGAAAAAAGCTGAGGGAATGGTCTAAACTCAAAAGGGGTTTCAACAGCATCTCCCCATCTATGCATGCTTCACTTGCCGTGTGTATCCAGACTCATTAATACCTAATAATAGGTATTGTAATCAGACTCAAGCCTGACACAGTTATAGAATTGTTCATCTGTTATAACAATGACCAAGAATGCTCTGAAGTTTTCTAGAAATGTAAAGAAAGGTAAATTCACATGACAGATAAAACCCTGAAAAGAATAGCCAAAATGTCTAAGGTTAGGAATCACAACCTTAGTTTTTGTAGAAATAATTCAGTTGAGGAATACAGATGAAATGAAAAGTCTGTAGCATGATTGTAACTGTTTAGACAATAATCTGTAAGTTTATATATTGAGGTTACAATTGTTTTTTGTCAAAGGGGAACTTTTTGCAATGTTAGGTGTAAATTGGACATTCTAAATGTTCTCAAGTTCTTTTTTTTTTAAATAAATTATAAATGATAAATTTAAACATGAAAAAAATGTCTCAGTTGCTAATAGATTACCTTAAATAGACCTCTAGATCTCACAAATGTAAATCAAAAACCAGGACCAATTTTTTTTGTGAGTTTTTTTCATTTAATTTTTAATCCTTGAAAAACCGTCGTACTTTGATTTGTTTCTGGCTTTCTTTGAATTTCATATGAAATATTAATGTAACCAATATCTCTGGTAAGAGAAAAATGATTGTTATTTTCATGCAAGATATGTACCTTTAAAATGTATTCAGGTGCGGGTCCAGGATTTTGAAAAAGGTGGGCCCCCTGTTTGGAGTGATACTTGTAAAAAGTATATACATTCATCATATATGAAGCTCTATAAGGGGGGGGGGGTCTCTGGTATTATTCATGGAAAATTGTCTTAAACACTATCATGCTAATTTTTGTTTATGGCTTTGAATGAACAGTCATTTTAAAAAACTAGTGTCCTTAAAAAAAATTATGTCTGTCAGAGAATAATACCAATGGCAGGGGGCATTAGCAATCACGTATACAATCTTCTTGTTGAAATTTGATTTTAGAATTCAAATGTACAAGTGTCTTTGTTTTTCTATTACTGAATGTAAAAACTGGAAAAAGTGTTTGATTATCTCCCTTTAAACAGTTTAAGTGCCAATCTTTGTAAGAATCAGGCAATTTAAAAGAATATCAAAACAAGGCAGAAAAAAATACACCGACCTAACCATTCTATATTGAAGTTATTTTTATTCTGAGTTAGAAATGGTAGGTCTTTCATTTCTGCATGTCTGGTAATTCAAGAAATCTCTAGATAACTTTTGGTTAGAATGATAGCAAATTACGGAGTTAGCTCCCCATAATTGTTTATTTCAAAGTGCATTTCAACCAAATTATATTTTGAGATACCAGAGCAGGAAAAGGAAACAAATGTTATATTCATGCACCATTATACATTTTGAATATAAATTAGTGTAAACTTGAGCGGGATTTTGTTTGTCATGTTTTTACCACTAATTGATTCTTTAGACAGATTGGCAACTGTTATTTATGTTAGCTTTGTTGGTTATAATCAATAATCAGTTTTACACATTTTTATACAGTTACAATTTTTCTGTACATGAATTAAGAATGATTTTATGATTTTTTTAATTTCAGGTGTTTTATCAAGATGATGGCACTTCAGAGTTAATGTTCTTTGCAGATGTACAAGATGTAAATTTTGCACATTTTACGAAGATGTCTCTTACAGAAGGATCTCACAACTTCTCAATACAAGCTATAAATAAACTGTTTAAACACAGTAATAAAGCAACATCATATTCTATAACAGATGTATCTTCTCCAACAGTAGATAGTAAGTTACTTATTATCATGTTATCTCTTTATTTGTTTTATACACTTTTTTATCTCAGAGAATTTTAATGGCACAGGATTGCCATAAATAAATCAGCTCATTTAATGTTACACAAAGTAATGTTAAAGCATGATGACTACCTATTGTTTATTGGGTAAAGATTGCACTGGCTGGTTAGCTATAATTCAGCCATCTTCTCTACTTATTTTTATGCCTTGCCTATGATAGTAGAGGGGGATTATGTTTCTGGTTTGAGCATCCATCTGTTATTCAATCCATTGATCTGTTCGTCTGTCCCTAAATAAGTTAAAGTTTTTGGTTACAGTAATTTACCATGAAGTCGTGGTCATATCAACTTGAAACATGGAAATATGAAAGTATGAGAGGGGCATTTTGTCCTCTTTTTTTGTAAATACACACAACAAAGTGCAGTAAGGTAAATATTTTTTTTATCCTATCCATGCTAATATCGAGCAATTTATTATTAATTTATACTTAGATATTTAATTTACAAAATGATTTGCATGTGTATTACCAAACTTTATAACAATAAAATATTTTATTATAAATTACACAAGTTAGCAGAAAGTAGTGTATGATTACTGTTGTTCATCTGTTCCCCTTTTTTTTTCCTTTTTGGCCATGTTGTAGTCCATCTTTCTTTAACTTCAACTCATGTTTTTTTATTTTTTTCTTCACCACTGTTTAGCAATTATAAGTTTTCAATTTTTTTTACAGCAACAAAGACCCTGACGATTAACTGGATAAACAAACAAGTGGTTGTTTCATGGGACACTATTTTTACATCAGACAATGACATATTCTACGAAGTGTCGTCTGGTTCTACTCTAGGAGGGGTTAATATTATCCAGTGGCAGGAAACAAACCAAACCAGTATAACATTTGGTATACCAGCATCTGTAGCAGCTATCACTGGGTTACCAGTCTATGTAACAGTCACAGCTATCTCCAGTGGCGGATTTTCAGCAGTGAAAACAGGAATTTTCAAAATTCCATAGATATTACTTTTTCCAGTTAACCAGTAACAACTAAAACTAAGACATATTGTTTATGAAATAATGAATTTATAATTTCCAACATCGGCATTAATGGGACGGATGGACTGACGGAAGGACAGACAGAGGTAAAACAGTATATCCCCCCTTTTTTAAAGCGTGGGGTATAAAAACTATTTGCAATTGAGTAAAAATTGTCATCAGTCCGTCCGTCCCATGAATATTTTCGTCGCATTTTTCTCAGGAACTACGTGACAAGGATTTCTGAAATTTGGTTTCAGGGTTTATATAAGTAAGTTACACTGTGTGATGCATTTTCAGATTCATCACTCAACAACTTCCGAACACTTGTATTATTTTACACATGATAGCCAAGTTGAAAATTTTCGTCACATTTTTCTCAGGAACTACTTGACAAGGATTTGTGAAATTTGGTTTCAGGGTTTATATAAGTCAGCTATACCGTGTGATGCGTTTTCAGATTCATCACTCAACAACTTCCTGTTTACCAAAATATTTCGGCGGGGGTATCATCAGTAAGCAGTAGCTCACATTTTTACTTGTTTAGTATCTTATACTTATTCACCGTATAATGCATGCAAGTACAAATAAATCTATATATGGAGGTAAAGAGAAAATTAAAATAAATTATGTTTTTTTTATACTTGGTTATATAATAATTGTCTTAGTTATATTTTGCTAATTGTACCCATTTAAAGTTCTAATTATTTTTTATGCTATTTTTCCATGTTTGAGAATTTGGAAAACTTAACAAAAGTTCTAACAGTAGTGGCTTGATCTTGCCAATCTTACAAATGGATATTTTAACATCTAAAATGTCATCTTTTACTTATTTGTGACAATTTTTTACCATGATTGTGATACCTTTTTTCGTCCAATTATTTTTATACTTATTGTTACTTTTTTTTTTTATGTTATCTTTTGTTCATATTTGTGATATCTAAAAATGTGATATTTTTAAAGTTGGGTTGCTCTCTCATTTATGTATACCCAAAATCACTTTTATTTATATGATCTCCTACATTTATTTTGCATCTGGTGCACTATAATTGGTTCCGTTAATGTTACGACAATACAAAGGCATGTAATAATTGCTTTTTAACATGTACAGTAATGAGGTTCAATTTTGTTTTGACAAATCAATATCAAATAAAAAAAAAGAAGATAGGGAAGTAACATATGTATTGATACCACTAAAAAAAATAAAATTATATTTTTATTCAAATTCAAGAACATTATATATTAAAACTTTCTGAAATAGACCCATGTAAAAAAAAAAAGAAATTGGACATGTTCCTTGAGCATAACCTGGGCTTGTTCAAATATTGTACACACTTCTAATTTTGTAGATTTTTTTCCAAATAGCCTCAGACTTGGTCTAATTCAGATTGATTCTCATGTAGGATTGTTAATATTATAATAATGTTCATGGAGGTTCTTTTTCTCAAAGGATACAAAATAAATTCAAAATTAATTGTTTTTCTTCTTTTATTTTTATCCAAAAAAGAAGGGGAAAAAACCAATGAGGCAATAAAACTGTAGGTTGAAGATTGATTGATATAAGAAATAATTCTTTCATACGCATGCCATGCTCTATATATAAATAAGAAGATGTGGTATGAGTGCCAATAAGACAGCTCTCCATCCAAGTCACAATGTATAAAAAGTAAACAATTATAGGTCAAAGTACGGCCTTCAATACGGAGCCTTGGCTCACACCGAACAGCAAGCTATAAAGGGCCCCAAAATGACTAGTGTAAAACAATTCAAACAAGAAAACCAACGGTCTAATCTATATAAAAAACGAGAAACAAGAAACACTGTGAGCCACATCAACAAACGACAACCACTGAACAACAGGCTCCTGACTATGCTCATTTTAACATGGGTAGGCATTATATTTGTCAATATCTTAATACCAAGCGTTAGCGAGGTGTAAAATGTTGACAAATATAATGCCTACCCATGTTAAAATGAGCATAGAGCTGGCATGATAGAATTATTTTCATTCTGATAGGAAAATTTAGAACTTTTGTACTTTGAAGAGAACCTATAATACGTGTTGAAAGGCATCCATTGTGATTTGATGAAGCAAATGTCCATTTTGATTTCCGGCATTGTTCATAACACAGCTGACGTTGCAATTGCAATTGTGATGTCAATCACGTGCAGCCCATGTTTTATTGGAATTAGAACATGGCTTTGTTTCCAAAGTGAAAGAAGACAGACATATTAGAATGTTGGTTTAAAGCCACTTTGAGCACTCTTGGCTATATTGTTGGAGGAAGCCGGAGTGCCCAGAGAGAACCACTGACCTTCAGTAGGAAAAGTGGCAGTCCTAGTCAATTATGATCAGAGTCGAACACACCTGCCATGAGCAGGGTTCAAACTCACAACGTCAGTTTTGACAGAGTAGAGATCGCTATAGTTTAACTACTTAGACAACTACGCCATTGAGGCCCGCAGTAGGTTGAACAAAAACAAACTATGGCCAAAAGAAGAATGACAAACAACAATCCACAGTATATCAAAGATGAACAACATGAACCAAACCAAAACCCCAGGGTGAACTAAACTGCTCCTGAATGGGAAGCAGTTCCAGCTCCAATGCTGGCACACGTCATGTTGCTAAGGAGAAGTTATAATCCAGAGAAGTCTCATTTGGCAATGTCGCAAACAGTGAATAGAGGACAGGATTGTCGCTACAACAATTGGAACATAAGTCTTTGATGCAGATATTCCATAATGGTCTACCAAATCATGATTGGGTCTGTTAAACTTAAGGACAACATATTGGACCTTCCTTGTAAGCAACAACCCAGTAGAATAACATTTTAGTGTAAAGTGCAATATGAACAAATATTGTTGCATGTCCGTTTAAAGGGGCATTAGCTACGAGATATAAAAAAAAAAGTAAAATGTGATTTTTTTTGTTCAATCATTAATGATAGTGAAATAATAATTCGCTTTCAGAAGCCAGTTTGGTTCAATTTTGTCAAAATATAAAGCTAAGAAACATCGCTGATGAATTGTTCACTTGCAAGTGAATAAATTGACCTCCTTGAATCCGTATTCATGTGACCTCCAATTTAACCCCTTAGCTGGAGATGGGTTACACATGTATTCAGCTACTAAAAGGAAAAGAATGTCAACAATGAAAGTGAAACAAGGATGAACCATTTGGCTGACTGATTTGATCCACAAAAAAATCATTCTTATACAGGTAAAAATGATGATAAACATGCTTTGTAACCTACAATATGAATTCAAAAAAACAATTGCACGTGGTCGCTATCTATTTATATTTATGCTTTTGTTTATATCTGGTTATATGACCATCGGTAGTCATAGGAGGTCATCTCCATGGTTAATTAGATACAATTGTTTATTTTAGACTTTTTGTAATTTGTATATACATTTTAGTATGTTATAAATCAAATATGAGAATTTGAGTCAAATCGGTGAGCATGAATTTGACAGCTAATACCCCTTTAACTATCAACGGTTAACTTATGTATAATCTATTTGGGTCAATATCCCTAATGCCCCTAAAATAGAGGTACTCAAATATAAAATGTAAACAAAAGATCTCTGTGTTGTGATATTGGACATGTTGCAATTTTTAAAGAGTGACTGAGCTTAACCATTTGTGCTTATTTGAAGAGCAGAGGACCATAGAATAAAGGTGTAATGACAATGGAGTTATAATTCCTATATTATTGGGGTATCTAGTTTAAAAAATGTGTAAGATGACCCCACCTGCCAACATCGCTAAAAATAGAACATAGGGGTAAAATGCAAGTTTTGTCTATTATTTTGAAAACCATTATAAATAGAGAAAATCTGAGAGGAAAAAAAAAATTTCAGAATGTTGAGCTCTACCAATTGTTCATATAAGTCAAAACTGTCCGACGACTTCTTATGGGAGTTATTGCCCTTAAGGTAACTGGGGTGTCTTCCTCCGTCTTGGATTTTGAAATAGCAAATAACAATCGGTCTAGATCTTTAATGAAATGTGCAAATTTCGAGAGTAGTAATTCATGTGTAAAACTTTTCATGTTAATATAGAAATTTATGTGTTTTATCATACTTACGGCTGTATTTTACAAAAAAACAGAATATTTTTGTCTGATTCATTTTATTTTAAAACTTTGCCATATAAGGGTAGATAACTCAGATATAAGGGGAGATAACTCAGATAAAGTAACTTTTATAATAGAATGTGTTGTGAATTTACCTATTCTATTATGTAGCAAGAAAAGGAGTCCAGTGACCCCATTATTTCTTTTTCTTATCTAAAAGCATATTATTAGAGCTATCTTCTCATATTTTATCTTAAAATTCTATGGTGTAGTTTTCTTTTTATCACACAAAATTGGGTTTTCCATGCATATTCTATACAAGATCTGACAATTTTGCACAACCTGTAGCGTGAAAAAAGCCTGGTTACCCATACTTTTTATTATTTTTGAAAAAAGCATGATATAAACTACATTTTGACAAATTATTAAAAAATTCTATGGATTTTAATTTAGACCCCCCATCTACCTTAAATGACAAATTTTACCATTTTTTTTTTTCATTTTTGTCTATTATCTTGAAAACTAAAGTAGATAGAGAGAAACTTTAAATTGCAAAAATGATCAGCAAGACAAGTTCTAAAAAAAAGTCTAATGGTGGAAATTGTCCATTGACTCCTTATTAGAGTTATTGCCCTTTGATGACGATTTTTACCAATTTTTTGCGTTTTTGCCTTATATCTTAAAAATTATAATAGATAGATAGAAACTTAATTGACCAAAAATGATCAGCAAGACAAGATCTACAATGAAGACAATATGGAGGAAATTGTCCTACGACTCCTTATTGGAGTTATTGCCCTTTAATGATGATTTTTACCATTTTTTTTGTGTTTGCCTTCAATGATAAAAATTATAATAGATAAATAGACATTTTAAATCACAAATATAATCAGCAAGGCAAGATCTAGCAACAAGTTAAATTTTGCCGATATAGTTTATAGTAGACTGTCACTCTTTATAGGAGTGATTGCCCTTAAATGAGGATTTTTTTTTACCCTCTTTTGTGTTTTGAGCAAAAACTAAAGAAGATAGAGGGACACTAAACAGACTAAATGATCAGCAATACAAGATCAACAAAACAGATTTTTTTTTCATGAATTCTATTCTCATCTACAATGTTGGAGAGTGTCCTTTTTTGAATATGCACATAGACCAAGCAGACTTGGGGTAATTGTAATTGTTATCATTAATCAGCTGTAATCGATTACAATTTTTCAGGAAATCACTGTATTCATTAATCAGCCAAAAATCTGATTACATGTAATTTGATTTAATCAATTACTTTTCAAAATACCAAGGTGAGTGACACAGGCTCTTTAGAGCCTCTAGTTATGCATCCTAAAACACTCAATTTAAAATAGCTGGTGCACAATGGCATTATATGATTAAGTTTCTGCGAAATTTTTTATTAAATTCTAAGGAGGAGTTCAGGAGCAGATACAAAAGTGAGATTAAATGGCAAACAGCTGGCCTTTCCCATCACTACATACTGCCCACTTCAGAAAACAAGGGGTATAATAATTGAGTATTTACCTTGTAGTTAGAATCAAGAATAAAAAGTTTTTCTGCATTGAAATTGTGTTGAATTTGTTATGGGTATTGCACAAGTTTCTGTATTTATTAACATATCTTGTATATATGGACTAGGTATTAATTTTAAAAACAGAAGTCAGCTTTTCTAAGAAAGATTCCAGGATATGGTCCATTTGAAAAATGCTGTAATAATTCACACTGTAAAGATGTTTTTACAATATTTAATACATTAAGTTATAAATATATTATTTACATTGTAAGAGATAAACATAAATAAAAGCATCAACAAGAAGATATGAATGTGAATAACCGCAAGATTTAGAATTATCGCTATTTCCTAAAATTTTGTTTTGATCTTTTTTTTGTGACATGTTTTCATATCATGCTACTCCAGTGATATGGTTTTTTTCTCAGTCAAGTAGAAAGAGATATATGACACCATGAGCCTAGGTCAATGGTGATAAACAGATTATCAATGGTATTTCGAACTCAAGGATGTTTCTCATCTGATCTCATCTCAGGGCTGTCGCCCTTCAAAGAGATTGTAGCTGAGAAACACCTTCTTGGTTGAACAACCATCAATAATCTATAATTCTCTGAATGAAATAAGATCATGTGACTGTCCATTTTTCTCTAAACAGTGCTCAATACAGATCATGTGACCATGTTTCTATCAATAGGATTTGACCATGCTCAATTTCACTTCCTGTTCCTGTGGATTTTCTGCATCCTTACATACCTTCAAACATTCTGAGGTGGTGGACGTAATCATTAACAAAACAAAGTATGGAGCGTTGTCAGATTCTGTGAAGGGTGGACACAGGATCTGTCCTTAGTCAGATTGCTCATCTATCAGGTCAAAGCTGCTTTACTACATATTTATTTTCAAGATTATCTTTTTTATCATTTTAAAAGAAGAGGCTGACAATAGTGACTATACAAACAGAATAATAAGATCACAAATATTTCGACTCTTATAAAAAATCTTTGGAGAAAAAAAGAGTTTTACTGCATTTCATTCAATACAGCATGTCATATACTCGCAGTACTAGATCATCTGTTGGGAAAAAACATTAAAAAAGTACTAGAGAATTCTTACCATCAGGGGCTCTTTTCACAAAAAAATCTTACGACAAAAATTGATCTGAAGTTATATTGAAATGTTCATAATTATAAGTTTTTTTTAAGGTTAAATTTTTTTGTAAAATGAGTTGCAGAACCTTAAAGCTAGTTCCATTATGAAAAGGCCACAACAATTAATATCCCAAAGCTAGATAACGAGATCTCTGTCTGTCTACAGCTAAAAAATGTGCATGTCAACCTTATACTTAATACATTTGTGTACAGCTGAAATATTTGTATTTAAAAAAACTTTCATTTTTTTACAGCTTAAACATTCAATTGTTCAAACTTTATCTGTGTAGAGCTATTACATTAACTTGATGACAAATAACTGCCAGTGTTTTTTTCATAGCTTAAATATTTCAATTATTAAAATTTCTTAAAAAACCATTGCAAATCATTACATTCTTAAAGATGACACATGATGGACAAAAGAGATATTTTCAGTCATGGAAAAACAAGACATCCGTGGATACTTCAGTTTGTAACTATTATGAATATTTGATTGATTGATTGATTGATTGCTCACTTTCAGCACTATTGTGCTATTTCGTGGCGGTCAGTTTTTTCTGTTGGAGGAAGCTGGAGTCCGCAGAGAGAACAACCGATCTTCAGTAGGAAAACTGACAATCCTAGTCGATTAAGATTGGAGTCCAACTCACCTGTCACATGCCGGATTCGGAACTCACAACTTCAGTGTTGACAGTGTAGTGACACAGTAGTTCCTCTACTTAGACAACTCAGCCACTGAGGCCCTTATGAATATTTTAGTATGTAACATCAACTGCATAATTTTTTCAAATAGTAAATACAAATGACCAAATAAGGAATATTTTGGCAAATCATGTGTTTTACGGTCTAGTCAACTACAACATAAATTACTATATTAAACAGGTAAATGGAGAGGTTTGTGTACACCGTTTAAACCCATCAGATTTTGTGTCTGTACCAAGTCAGGCTATCCAGACCATATGTTATTCGTACACCTTTTTTTGAAGGAGTTGGGTGTTGGTGTGGTCTGCTGTAGTAACCAATATTTTAAGCAAATCCTGTTATCCTTTTTTATTTGTTATGTTACCGGTAATAAAATTTGTTTTTCAAGAATAAGTATTTGAACCGCTTTCAAAAGTCTTACAAGTATGTAGAAAATCACTTTTTAGGACAAAATCATTGTAAAGTGTACCTTATTATAGTCATCTCCAAAATAAGTTCTCAGGAGGAGTTTGACGAATCATGCTTTCAATTCTGTTGTCATTATTTGAAACAATCATATTAGATAGCAGACAGAATTTGAGTTTTTGCTTAGCTGCATAGAATTAAAAGCATTAGTACAGACTTATATGTATAAACAACAAGAAACACCATCGATATTGATTCATGACATCTTTCTTACAACAAACTTAAAACCTGTAGAATAATCTGTCTAAATGTGCTGCAATCTAGGCATTTTTTAAAGTTAATTTTACAATGCTTGAAAATTATATATAATGGAAACAACAGTAATATTTCCATTCTGTACACCTCTGGTTTTTACAGACAGGGTAACTATTGTGGATGACATTTATTATTGTCTAAGTTCTCTACTGATGTCAGTGTTTACTGGTCTCTTGGGTCTATTGAAATCAGTCCTCGCTCGTCTCCTCAGATTGGTCCTCTATGTTCATATTCTCTGTTAGTTCTAATATGTGTTCTACAGGCTGAGGGCGACCATCAGGACCAACCACACTAGGCTGGATAATTCCACCTCTGAAATACAGATATAATCTTGATTTGTAAATTATCTGAAATCATAATGGACCCACCACACTGGACTGGATAATTCTACATCTGAAATACAACGATATAATTTTGATTTGTAAATTATCTGAAATCATAATGGACCCACCACACTGGACTGGATAACTCTACCTCTGAAATACAGATATAATCTTGATTTGTAAATTATCTGAAATCATTATGGACCCACCACACTGGACTGGATAATTCTACATCTGAAATACAAAGATATAATCTTGATTTGTAAATTATCTGAAATCATAATGGACCCACCACACTGGACTGGATAATTCTACCTCTGAAATACAAAGATATAATTTGTAAATTATCTTGAAACATAATGGACCCACCACACTGGACTGGATAAAATGAACTCTGAAAATCAAAGATACAATCTCGATTTGTAAATTGTGTGGAATCATCAGGACTTACCAAACATTGAAAATAAGATATATGTATAATTTCACACTGGGCTGAAATATTGCACTTCAGAAATACTAGATTTATGCTTAATATGTAAACTATTTGGATCTATGCAATTTAGCTGGATGATTTCACCACTTGAACCAAAAATAAAGATTATACCCAACTAATTGGAAGGTCAATGACAGAGAATCTTTTACTACTTTCTAGAAAACCAAAAGTGTATGGGTTTTTTTCTTAGAACCTATTTGACATACTACATTGTGATAAAGAGGACAATAAGGAAGGGAAGGGTTTTCTAATTTGTTGGTTTATGGACATGTCAAACCTTTATTTGAATTTTCAGGAGGAAAATTAAAGTTTCATGATAGCAATAAAGAAACTAACTAGAATTATTGATCAAATACCTTTGTAGTTTGTCCATGGCATTGACTAGTTTCATTGCTTCATATTCTTTCTGTTCATCAGACATCCCTTCGAATGGATTTGATTTCTCTGTTTCATATCTCCCCGCTACAGGATTGACACTGAAATGGAATAAAACATATATCTATTATATTCCCCCTTTAATTTCATATTGTGTTTATGTATTTGACTAACAGAGGGAATACGTTTTCTCACATGTAATTTGTAATTTATTTTCTAATTTTTTCCACTTAATTCTCTTTTGTTTTTTCCATTGATAGCTGTGATTTTTTTCTTGCCATGTGCTTGATAGGCCTGGAGAACATGGGAGTTTGGGGTGGGGGGAGGGGAGAATACATCAATTGAAATTTATTATCTTCTTTTACATAATTGTACTAAAAGATACGCATCATAAAATGAAAAGATATGAGAAAAGTAGAAAGGGATAGTATAAATAAAAATTCTCTTGTGCAGCATCTTTTTCTTCCTGGTTGTATATAACTACCTTCCTTTCAGATGTGAATATTCCTCTGTTTCTGAATCATCAGAATTACTAGAGTAATTGCCATCAGTTTTACCACCCAGTAATAATCCTCTGTTAGCCAACAGTCCAGCACAGTTACCATATCCAGTATACTTTACCATACGCTGAACTACAATGAAAAATATATCCATCTTCAACTCAATATCATTTAAAATGGTTAAAATGAATTATATTTTTCTGACATGAAAAAATTGTACAAAATCAAAATTTTATGATAAAACTTTCTGCAAACTCAGATGGTATGAAGATTTTAAGTTTGTGTATGTTTTGTCTTGAAAATCCCTATTACAGCCATTTAAGCACTATACATTTGATGCCTTTAGACCAAATTTAATCATAACATACATTTCACCTTCCCAGATATCTTTCCTAAACCACTGTTTTTTACAGTTTTTTTTTAGTAAAAAAATCAAGTGATTTCTTGTTCTTAATTTGGCGAACTTCTTGGCATCAACTTTCTTCTGTCTTTGTCATTATGAAGACATTAGATGTATTTCTATTTGTATCCATCTGATGAGTTAACCCTTTTTCAACTGATTTTTATAGTTTGTTCTTATGTTGTACTGTTACATCTCTGTCCCAGGTTAGTGGAGGGTTGGGCACCCACTAACATGTTTAACCCTGCCACATTCCGTATGTGCCTGTCCCAAGTCAGGAGCCTGTTATTCAGTGATTGTTGTTTGATGATGTGTATCATATTTTTTTTTTCGTTCATCATTTTGTACATAAATCAGGCCGTTAGTTCTCTCCTTTGAATTGTTTAACATTTGTTATTTCGGGGCCTTTTTTAGCTGACTATGTGGTATGGGTTTTGCTCATTGTTGAAGGCCGTACAGTGGCCTATAGTTGTTAATTTCTATGTCATTTGGTCTCTTGTGGAGAGTTGTCTCATTGGCAATCATACCACATCTTCTTATTTTTATATGACAACAAGAAAGGTGACCACACCAGAGTCACAGAAAAAGAACACAAGTCTTTTAAAAGAAATTGAGAAAAAAGGATTATTCAAGAAACAGATTCCACAATTGGATAGGCTACATCATCTCTTTCCTAGATAATTCCACTACTTTGAGTTAAGAAACATAAAGTTACACCTCTTATGCAACACCTTTTTCTGAATGAGATAAGTTGTACTAATCTCACCACTTTCTTTGCACATAACAAACAGAAAATCTGCTACCAAATCTTTCACTTCTGTTATTGATGAAGTTAATAATTTACACAACCTGAAAATAATAAGATTTTACAATTACACTGTGTAAACCTCATCTGATGTTATAGGTTTTTGCTATTTTGATAACTTTAGTTTAACAAATCTTGCATTATCTTAGACAGTAATTTAATACTTTAATGTATGTCCAGTAAATCTTTAAAAGAAATAACTATTCCATGTCCCATATTTTATTTCAAGTCTCCAAACATCACTTCAAAATGGTAATCTCCGAATAAAAAATAAAGACCCTTCAAAGTCAAGAACGTATCATACATGCAGGTTTGTAATACCCAATTTGGAAAGGGGGGGGAGAGAAGAGTTATCTTCTTTTAGCATTAAAAAATTACATATACAAACAATGCGCGAATGGAATCATTGAACTAGAATACACTGAGTAAATACAATTTGGATAATTTGGTGTAATGGCCTGGTGATAAACCAATTGAAATTGTTTGCTTTATTGTAATGGAAGAAAGTCATTATGAAATGGAGTGAAGGATAGTTCATTGGAAATCAGTTAAACAGAAATAAATCACTTCCTTTTATTTTTCTCTTTTATCCTTCCCCAGTTTTTTTCTAATATTATGTAAATGATGACCTTTCTCTAACAATTTCTCATTTGGCTCCAACTTATCTACTTGCAAATATTGTAATTGATACATCGCCGCTGCATCTTGAATGTAAATGAAAACATTGAACACTAAAACTTAACGTTCTCTTTATATTTGTTTAGTAAATTTCAAAATCATTCTATAAGCTGTCTTATCTTTCTCTTCTACTTTTTCTTTGCCGATCAATAACACTGAAAATGCAATTTAAGTGCTCAAACCTATTTCTAAATGACTCTCCCTCTTCTGGTAACTTCTTTACTTCATCCTTCAAGGGAGGTAAGACCTGAAATAATTAAGTTATACTCATGCTGAAGTCACTGGACAAGAGAGGGTCTATATGAAACAAACCAATGTGACAGATACTTAAATTATCATAATCTGGAATATCTGAATGTGTCACATACTTGCCAATATATGACTGTCTAAGTTGTAAAAATGTCATTGTTTGGGTGTAGGATTAATCGCATGTGTTGCTTCAAAAAGTTTCTTATGAATATTACTGAATTGAATTATACCCCTACTCTATTGACCTTGATTTATTTCAATGTTGAATTTTGTCAAAAAAAATCCATGCAATGTGTGTAGTAACTTTGATCCATACACTTTTTCTTTACACATTACTTTCATATAACTTCACAAGAATTTTATGGTAGTTGCCATTACAGTATGTATAATACTTACCAGTACATTTCTTTGATCACAACAAAATAAAACATTTGACGAAAAAAGCACTTTTCCTGCTAATATCATTTGGTCAGCAATTGCAAAATTAAGGTCAGTCATAACTAAATCCCTTAAATTGGTATTTATTTCTCATTATTTGATAAACTGAATAATACGCTAAAAATTGTACTAATCTGAATAAATGTTGTAAGCATTAAGTGCAAAAATTAATTAATTTATTTCAGCTCTATACAATTTTGATATAGTCAACTTGTACATTTAAACAGTGCATACATTCTCTAGACCTATAGAATCAAACAAAGTGTGTTAACATGACACAAGAAAACTTTAGCCCCAAAGTTGTCCAACCTGTAAAACATTTCACATAAACAATACCTACCCTAACTCTACAGAATTTTCTGATTGATCTGTTTGCACAACACATTTCGCATAAGCAATGAAGTATTGGTGTGAGACTCTCTTTGAGTGATTTATAAGGCTGAAAAAAAGAAAGAATTTATTTAATTGCCATTAACTGTCTATACAAGTAACATCTATTACAACAGTGTAACTGCAGATCAGCTGATTATAGACAGAAGACATTATTGTTTTATACATGAATTAGGCCTTTAGTTTTTGTGTTTGAAGTGTTTCCCATTTGTCATTTCAGGGCCTTTTATAGCTTGCTATGCGGCATGGGTTTTGCTCATTCTTGAAGGCACTGACATATAGTTGCAAACATTTACGTCATCTGGTCTCTGGTGGAAAATTGTCTCATTGACAATCATGCCATATCTTCATTTATTTAGCAATAAAATAAAATCTGAGATAAACCAGCATGAAATATAATAATTAATTTACTGATGTTACATAATCATTCATATTACTTCAATTTATCATTTTATTGCCAGCTTTTAAATCTTTAATGCTATATTTATATCACTACTCAAGCTTCATATTTCTAAACACTGGAGGTTAAGCAACCAACAATCAATCAATCATATTTCTTAGTCATATATGTGTTATAGAACATCTTCATGATACTTAGCCACTAATAATTTTTTTCAAATTTTTTTACAATCATGTATGGTTGCCCTTCTCTTATTATTTTAGTTGCTGCAGAGCTTTTGTGGGAAGATTGGAATAGCTGAATGAGGCATTTGCAAATTGGTTTGCTGCTTATGTGCATTTAAACAGTCAGTCCTCTACATATTGCATGGTATTTTGAACATGTTAAACTAGCTGCTATATATTTTTAAATGGTGCATATGACATATTATGTTTTGTTTTGTATACAATTTGTATCTAAAAGTTAAAGTAAAGCTTTCATCGTCTTTCTCATTTCTTAGCATATATAAAATCTGTCAATCTCAATTCTATGATTGCATATTCTCAGGAAGGTTCTTAATACGTTGTTACACCCCAGTTCTATTGTTATACTTCATAGTTTCTATTTCTGAAACATGTGTAAATTAAATAGATCTATTGTTACGAATAACAATGGATTTTGACCACAGGGTGTGACGAGCGGGGTTTCTGGAAACCCTGCTTCTACATCCCAAAACAAAGTCCATTGTTATTCGTAACAATAGAAATTGATTATTTTTAAAATAGCATGAATATAAGACATTACTAATAGTGTTCACTATAAATTGTTTCATGATATTAAAAAACACATTTTAGGAAATTCAATAGGCATCTATATGGAATACAAAAATAATCCTTTATTAAAATACTCTTTGCTTGAAGGTAATTTTTTTATCACAGTCATGTGTCTCTATTCTAAAGCATTGATCTTTAAAAAATGGGATTCTAACTACTGGAACCCCTCCCCGTTTACCCAGTGGCCGATCCGGGTTGGGGTTCCGGTTGGACCCGACTTTTATTGAAAAGATCAATGCATTTGAATGGTTGGACCCCTTTTTCTTTTAGTTGGGAACCCCGGGATCAGCCCCTGATTGCCCCAAAAGGGAGTTTCTATATTAAATATTGTATGTTGAGCATGTCTGGTAGTCGGGTTTTAATGCAGACACACCTATCCCTTAGTATGTTCGAATATGAATGTTTGTTTATTCTCGAGAAAGGGGGGTTTTGATAAAATCGTAAGATATAAAATACAGTTATGATTACCTTTATTAAACTGATACAGGTAAGTACTTTGGGTAATAATATTGCCTTTATCTTTAGTCTCTTCTACCAAATCCAACGCTTGCCAAAAATGTCGTCCGTCTTATACCCGTCCATATTGACAACTGTATACCAGGAGCATGATGTATTTTTGTTTGTAATAAGAATACACGAAACAGTCAACCTTGACCTCCTGATCCATATTAGCACATAGATTTAACGGAATATGCAAAACAACTTTGACATTTGTAAAATATACTCACTTGTCAAAGTTTGAACGAAGATAACCAAAAAAGGTTACTAGTGGGGTTTCATGTAATAAAAAAATATTTTATAAATCATTGTTTGATATTGTCAATAAATATGCTATCTTTTTTTTCATTTAATAATCAATGTTAACAAATATAGGGTTTAGAAAGGGGTGTAAGTTAGTTATACACCTCGGGATACGGCATGTCTGGATAAGAAACCCCTCCTGCCTCCGGCCGACGGGGTTTCTTATCCAGACACACCTATCCCTCGGTGTATAACTATTACTGAATTCTGTGTATGGATTTTCTTAGGCAAATACTTGTCTTATGAATTCTATAAGTCTTAGTGATGGATAAAGAATTTTCAAATCCAAAATAAGTTGATTTTTTCACAAGTGAAAGTTGTTATTTCAAAATTTTCAATTTATACTTACCCTATCAAGTCTACTGAATAGAAAATTTAATAAAAGGATTATTGCTTCCATATTTCTACCATCATATTCTACTTCCTTGTTTTCCATGCCCTCTATATCCATCTCATTCAGGGGAATTAATAACTCCTGGTAACAGTCTCTAGGTATATTGGTTAACAGGTTAACTGTGTGGCTGGAAACAAAATAAATACACTTAAGACAAAGTGTACATATTGTATAATCTGTGTTATTACTGGTTAGAAGGTCTGCATATTATTTAATCTTCATAAAAATAAGGAGATTTAGTATGATTGTTAATGAGACAACTATCCACCAAAGTTCAAATGAAGTGGATGTAAGCAATTATAGGCAACCGTATGGCCTTCAACAATGAGAATAAATTGCTTCGCTGAGCGCAGCTGGATACGACCCCAGAGGTCCAACCCTGAACAGTTGGCGCAAAAATGGACACAATATTCGCGCTTGATACAGGTCTGAATTTGGATTGTAATTAAATATTTGACACATAATAGATAAAAAAAAATAAATAATATTTGAAGAAATTTTCTTTTTAATTTTTGAAATCTGAAATGAGAAAAATTGTCCCCCCCCCCCTAATTTTTTTTTCACCTCCCCCCTTTCCCTTTTTCCCAAAAAAATTCTTTCCCTCAAGGTATGGTCATAATCCCAATTCAAATTCCTAATGGAATTTGCAACCATAATTACCCATTTAAATACATCATAAAAGTCTTAAAATAGAAAATGACATATGGCTAAAATTAATATTAATTAATAGTAACTTCTTAAAATAAATTGACAGCTATAAATCACCCCATGACAATTTACATTTCTTTATACATAATTTACAAGCAGTGTAAGGGAGGTAATCGAATCACACAACTTTTTACTTTAAATGTGTTTGGATTACCTCCCTTACACTGCTTTTAAATTGTCTTAATTGTCCATTAACCAGGAAACCATTGTTTTCCCCCCTTTTTTGCCCCTAATTCCTATATGGTTTGAGCCATAACCCCCCAAAGTCAATCCTAACCACCCCATAGTGGTATGGAAACTTCTGGTATAATTTCAGAGCGAGATTCATACACTTAAACACAAATTATTGTCTGAAAACTACAAAAATGCTTATTTGGGTCCCTTTTTTGGCCCCTAATTCCTAAACTGTTGGGACCATAACCCCTAAAATCAATCCCGACCTTCCTTTTGTGGTTATAAACCTTGTGTTTAAATTTCATAGATTTCTACTTACTTATACTAAAGTTATTGTCCGGAAACTAACTGTCTTGGACAACTACGACAACGTGATACCAATATAAAAACCTATACGGTATAGTCAGCTATAAAAGGCACTGAAATTTGTTTATATTGGCAAATACATACACCATATGCTCTTACAATTTCATTTGAAAACTGGTATTTTAAAGTATTTCGAAGAACATGAAATAACACATAAGTAGCTTGATTGAAGGCTGAATCTGGAAGCTCACAAGGTAACAGTCCACAATAAGATATATTACCTTACTACCATTATTCTAACTCAGGCCAACCAATCTACTATTACAATTAAATGTACCATGCTTTACAGAGAAGCAGGAAATACCAATTTCAAGTATTTGGTTTGACCGGTTGAGCATGCATCCACCATACATATTTTTAAACAACAAAGATCAATATAAAACCATTATTGTTTATCTTAATCATTATATTCAGTCATTTTTGTTAGTTACAATACTTATCATACTAATTATGTCACCCGATCGACAATGTCGGGTGACATATTGCTTTTCCTCTGTTTCTTTTTCCCTATTATTATGTCACCCGATCGACAATGTCGGGTGACATATTGCTTTTCCTCTGTTTCTTTATTATTAAGTCGCCAAAACGGAGTTTTGGAGACTTATTGTTTTTGTCCCGTTTCCTATTATTATTATTCTTATTCTTCTTTTCTAAACCCTTAAACTGTCCTACCATTTTCTTGGAAGCTATAGAGGATGGAAACTTTATATTTTTTCTGGGTATGGGTCTGCATCATGGGGTTGCAGAACCCAATGTTCATGATACCAGGGTGTCATCTTGGCATAATTAGGGGCTCAAAGATGGGTGGGGTCAAATTTATTTTACATTTCTTAAATTTGCTACTGTATGTAGAGTAGATGGAATTATGATTACTTTTATAAATATTAAGAGACACATGTCTGCTTCAACATGGAACTTTTTTTATTTCAGTAGGGGTCTCCTTGGCATAATTTGAGGGGGTGAATTTTCATGGAACATTCTAGAACATCAGTGTTGCATTAATTCTAGAGACATAAAATGTTATATGATGGTATATTATAATGGGTAGCACTATATGCAACAGCAGTATGACTTTGCAATTTCAAAATGGCTGCCGTTACCATGGAAACAATGCAAAAAGGTCAAAATGCTTCAAAACCTTAAAGTAGCCTTTACTCTCTTAAAATGGTAGGTCAAATCCATTGAAACTTTGATGGTATGTTCCTCCCATGTACCAATGTGGCATCTGTCATTACATTTTGGGAATGGTCTTTGTAACCATGGAAACCAGCCAAAATTTCAAAAATTTCAGAAATTTCAAAATGCCCCAAACTTGATAAAACTTCACTGAAATGTCAACTGAGATGTGCAGAGTTGCTATTTGTCTTTTGAATTTTCAAAATGGCCGTTGCCATGGAAACAACAAAAATACAAACATAAACTGACTATGCAGTATGGGCTTTGCTCATTGTTGAAGGCCGTACATTGACCTATAGTTGTTAATTTCTGTGTCATTTGGTCTCTTGGAGAGTTGTCTCATTGGCAATCATACCACATCTTCTTTTTATATATAAAACACCTCGTAAATTTGAGGCAAATATCCGTTATCAAGAGTATGTGCATACGATCAAATTCAAATCTGTACTGCAAAACATCTTTTAGAATATGCTAGAAGAAAAAATATATAATTTAACGTGCTTCTATTCTATACAAAATCGTGCTGTGAAGAGAAAATCGCCACCGACAGAGAGAAAACACTAAGAGTACATATTAGTGACATTTCTGTACTTGCATTACAGTACACATCCGTGAATTACACACCTGCTAAAATATACACATTAGCTGAAATCAATCGATGAACGTGTAATTTAATTGTACAAAATAAGATACAAGTATCGTGTGATACGCGAGCTATTAAAGAACAAAATGAACAGTTAGTATGGCGCTCCGTCAATATATACACATGTTGTCTGTCCAAGGTCCCTCTAAAAGAATATAAATATGCTAAGTCCACGATAATATACTTGCGCATCACGTGACGCCACGTTCTTCCTCGCGTGGGTCTAATTTTAGATTCTAAAGAATTCCCAAACTATGTATAGAACTCAAACTTATTCTACCTTATTCTACGGGAAGAGAAAAACTGGGGATCAAAGACATGCCAATTCCAGCATGTATAATAGATGTGCCATTTGACTTTGGTACACTCGAAATAGTTGCAATGTCCAGTACAGGGTGACATCCTTCGCTATTGCTTGCAATAGCAAATCTAATCAAGTCGCCAAAACGGAGTTTTGGAGACTTATTGTTTTGTCCCGTTTCTTATTATTATTATTATTATTATTCTTATTCTTCTTTTCTAAACCCTTAAACTGTCCTACCATTTTCTTGGAAGCTATAGAGGATGGAAACTTTATATTTTTCTGGGTATGGGTCTGCATCATGGGGTTGCAGAACCCAATGTTCATGATACCAGGGTGTCATCTTGGCATAATTAGGGGGCTCAAAGATGGGTGGGTCAAATTTATTTTACATTTCTTAAATTTGCTACTGTATTTTGAGTAGATGGAATTATGATTACTTTTATGAATATTAAGAGACACATGTCTGCTTCAACATGGAACTTTTTATTTCAGTAGGGGTCTCCTTGGCATAATTTGAGGGGGTGAATTTTCATGGAACATTCTAGAACAATAGTCATGTGATTAGTCATGTGATAGTGTTGAATTATTCCTATGTACTTTTATGTTATATAATGATAGATTATTACAGGTAGCACCATATGTAGCTGTAATTCGACTTTGGAATTTTAAAATGGCCGCTTACCATGGAAACTGCAAAATGTGAAAATTTTAAAAATGCTTCAAATTTAATGAAATTTTACAGATATGTTAACGAGTGTATGTAGATTTGGAATTTGACTTTGGAATTTCCAAAATGGCCGCCGTTGCCATGGAAACAACAAAAATGCGAAAAATCTAGATTTGGTCCAATCTTTATGAAAGTTGACAGTAATGTGACCTGTCATGTGTAGATGTGCCATTTGACTTTGGAATTTTCAAAATGGCTGCCGTTACCATGGAAACTGCAAAATGTAAAAATTCAAAATGCTTCAAACTTCATGAAACTTTACACAAATGTTGACTGTCTTATGTAGATGTGGCATTTGACTTTGAAATTTCCAAAATGGCCACCGTAAGCATGGAAACACAAATGCCTAAATTTGAAAATTGGTCCAATTTTGATGAAACTTGTAAGTAATGTGACCTGTCACGTGTAGATGTGATATACGACTTTAAAATTTCAAAATGGCTGCCGTTACCATGGAAACAGCAGAACAATGGTTGGGGCCGTTTTGGCGACTTTTGTGTTAGCATCCTAACACAGGATTACTTGTTATTATTATTATTATTATTCCACCTTTTTTGTCCGCCCGTTTTCTCATAGATTAGTGGACCTAATTTAATGAATGGGTACCACAATGAGGACCACCAACTCTAGTTGTGCAGGAACATTTTGGAATTTTTAAATGGCCACTGTTACCATGGAAACTGCAAAATGTAAAAAATCCAAAAGCTAAATCTTTCATTGATGGACCAATCTAAATGAAACTTTATGGAAATGTTGCCTGTAATGAGTGGAACCACTGACAATATTAAGAAGTTCCAAAATGGCTGCCATTGCCATGGAAACAGGCCAAAAGTTTAACATTGTCCCAATGGGAAAATACATTAAAGTAGCATTTTCTCAAAGAATATAAGATCAAACCAAATGAAACTTCACTCATATGTAACATGCCATCAGTCAATGTGGCATGTGTCTTTGGAATTTTGGAAATGGTCAGCGTTACCATGGAAACAGCAAAAGTTTCAAAAATTTCAAAATGCTCCAAACTTAATGAAAACATCTTCTAGAATATGCTAGAAGAGAAAAAATATATAATTTAACGTGCTTCTATTCTATACAAAATCGTGCTTTCATACCACATCTTCCTATATCTATTTGAAGAGAAAATCGCCACCGAGAGAGAGAGAAAACACTAAGAGTACATATTAGTGACATTTCTGTACTTGCATTAAAGTACACATCCGTGAATCACACACCTGCTAAAATATACACATTAGCTGAAATCAATCGATGAACGTGTAATTTAATTGTACAAGATAAGATACATGTATCGTGTGATACGCGAGCTATTAAAGAACAAAAATGAACAGTTAGTATGCCGCTCCGTCAATATATACACATGTTGTCTGTCCAAGGTCCCCTCTAAAAAGAATATAAATGTGCTTAGTCCACGATAATATACTTGCGCATCACGTGACGCCACGTTCTTCCTCGCGCGTGGGTCTAATTTTAGATTCTAAAGAATTCCCAAACTATGTATAGAACTCAAACTTATTCTACGGGAAGAAAAAAAAGGGGGTGATCAAAGACATGCCAATTCCAGCATGTATAATAGATGTGCCATTTGACTTTGGTACACTGAAAATGGTTGCTGCTACTGTGACAATGTCCAGTACAGGGTGACATCCTCCGCTATTGCTTGCAATAGCAAATCTAGTTAATATTTACTCTTTATATGCGAAGAACATAAGTTATGACATTTATAAGCGACTTGATAAAATATCTTAGATTTACTTACCTACTTATTTTCCAATTTTCAGAAAAAAAATAAAAAAGACATTTCATGCTGCCAACTGAGCAATAATGTTTGGAACAAAAAATTTAGAAAAAGCACACTAAATCTATTGTTAGTAAGTTGAAATATATATTTAATCTATACATATTTCTGTCTTCTAAGATATTTTTTTTTTCTTTTTCCCGACCGACCAACCCAACTTTTTCACCTAAAATATGCGTAAACCAACAAATTAAAAAACCCTGGCCTTATAGTGGTGCACACCAAATGAAAAAAACAAACTATAGGTCATATCATCTCATCCAATGTGTTTTTATCTACTGTCACAGTTAAATTAAACAAGATTTTTAGGATTTCACAGATCAGGTCAACTTCTTGGTCTACCAAGCTTGTATTTCTACTCTCGGCATCTCGTAATGTCAGATCTAATTATAATTATAATTATAAACATAAAAATAGAAATAGTGACTTAGTCAAGAAACTAACATTTTACCATGCCATCTTATAGAATTTCACTGTAGCAGTTTTTCTGTATTTGTAAATTAATTTAGAAGATTTATTTTTTGGAGAGGGGAGGAAGAGGCTAACAAGAAAAAGTCAACATTGATGAAAATGCTGTAAATACTATATTTAGATTTTACTGTCTTATATCTGATATTTTTCCATTAAAGATTAAATTCAATCAAACTTTGTATCATCACAAAATTCCACACACGCATATATATAAACTATATATATATTTCATTTTATGCTAAGGAAACTTATGTCTTTAAACCTAAAACACTGAAAACTGGAACTTTTGAGGTGTACATTTTCATGGTCAAGCTATTTAACTACCATCACATACATACCTACAAATTCTCAGGGCTTGTGTACTGTTGAATATTAAATTGCACAAACATTTCTGGGCCTCAACTACCACTGAAAAAATAGAATTTAAAGTTATATTTCATTTGTGCCCCTTCAATTATTAAAAGTTTCAGAAACCATGAATTATATCTAAAGCTAAGTAATGGCATTCAATATTGTTAAGTTTGGTTACTTTTTTCATATTTTTTTTATAAAACTATTAGAAAATGAGTTTATATTTTGACATTAAGTTTTTTTCAAATGTAGAAAAGAAACCTTTGACTACCTAAAAATATATAAATATTTTTTTAAATACTGTAATTACATGAATTAATTACCAACCAAAATCAGTCATGACAGTGTGATTTTTAGAGACAACCAACCAAAAACAGTCATGACGGTGTAATTTTTACAGATAACCAACCAAAAACAGTCATGGCGGTGTGGTTTTTACAGATAACCAACCAAAAACAGTCATGACGGTGTGATTTTTACAGATAACCAACCAAAAACAGTCATGACGGTGTGATTTTACTGATAACCAACCAAAAACAGTCATGACGGTGTGATTTTTACTGATAACCAACCAAAACAGTCATGACGGTGTGATTTTTACAGATAACCAACCAAAACAGTCATGACCGTGTGATTTTACTGATAACCTGAGACTACTATAACACATATAACCAGAGACTCAGATAATCCGATAAATCGATAGTGATAGTGACCAATCTCTGTGTTATAGTAGTCTCAGTGATAACCAACCAAAACAGTCATGACGGTGTGGTTTTACAGATAACCAACCAAAACAGTCATGACGGTGTCATTTTACTGATAACCAACTAAAAACAGTCATGACGGTGTGATTTTTACTGATAAACAACCAACCAACCAAAACAGTCATAGGTTCACATTTGTCATATTTGTTTTTCGTTAATGGTTTTGTTATAAATGAGGCCGTTTGTTTTCTCAATTAAATTGTTTCATATTTTCATGTCGGGCCCTTTTATAGCTGACTATTAGGTATGGGTTTTCTCAATGTTGAAGGCCGTACGGTTGCCTATAATTGCTTACATCCACTTTATTTAAACTTGGTTGATAGTTGTCTCATTGGCAATCATATCACATTTATATTTTTTTATAATGAAAGTGTAATTTTACCGATAAGATAACAACCAAAAACAGTCATGACAGAGTGATTTTGCTGATAACCAAAATAAAACTGTCGTAACAGTGTTATTTTACTGATAATTTCCAATCAAATAATAGTCATAGTGTGATTTTTTCAGATAACCAAAGTCCAAACGAAAACAGTCATGACAGTGTGTTTTTTCACTCTTTTTTTACAAAATAACTTTCATGTTTGCATTCATTTTTCTACAAATTCAAATATTTCCTTACCGTTCTGGTTGCCACCATCTTGGATAGTTACACATTCTGGATTGGTTTGTTCGGCATAATGTTTAAGTCCAGCCATCTTCATAATAAGACCCAGTGAGTATTCTGTGGTCATATTAACCAGCTTGTCTTTCTCCCGACTAAACAATCGTAACATCTGTAATGCCAGGATATGACATTGTGTTGATGACTGTTCATTTTCAAGTCTCTTCTGTAAACTAGCAATAAATTCCTACAATTCAATATTTAAAAAATAACTTAAAATTTTTGTTAAGGTGGTACATAACACTACAGGGAGATAACTCTGTAAAAATCAGCTGAACGTTTTAATCACATTCTATTGTTAAGGAAATATTAAGCTTCTCAATGATCAAAATTAGTGTTTGTCGAACTGCTATATATCCAATGAAATTTTTCCGATAAAGTTTGTGGTTCAAGTTTTTTGAGATTCTTATATTTTTGTCAAAGGTTCAAAGTAAATATTTTGTCAAAATTTTATGAAAATTAAAAGAGCCAAATTAATTTTAGTCAAGGTATTAGGTAACACCTTAAAATATCTGAAGTTATAGTCAAACAGGACTGTAAATAAAGTTGAAATATCATAAATTGCATCCTGTTACAAAATACATGTATCTACAATCATTGACAACCATAAGTCATCATATGTCATAAGTGTAAGTTTGTTAAAAACACTTGATTTTCATTAACATAACAGAAAAGGGATATGGTGTACTAGTAATTCATCATACCAAATCCTAGCTGGCACTTAACAAACCCAAAAGCAATGTCATGTTTACAAAAGTTCAGGCGTTTTTGCTATCGGCTCTTCAGATTAAGAAAATTTAATATTACCTGTTTGGCTTCTAATTTCAAATCTGGAAAACTGAAGGTCTGTGCATGCTGAAAATATCAAAATATAATTTACAATTAAGTAATGTCAAAGTTCATTGTGTCCTTGATTGATTATTCCAGTTATTTCCATTCAAGTCGTGAAGATACCCAAAATTGACCTCGTAAAATCAACCAACCATTTTCAGAAAAAAAAAAGACATTTCATGCTGCCAACTGAGCAATAATGTTTGGAACAAAAATTTAGAAAGCACACTAAATCTATTGTTAGTAAGTTGAAATATATATTTAATCTATACATATTTCTGTCTTCTAAGATATTTTTTTTCTTTTCCCTATAATTATAAACATAAAAATAGAAATAGTGACTTAGTCACGAAACTAACATTTTACCATGCCATCTTATAGAATTTCACTGTAGCAGTTTTTCTGTATTTGTAAATTAATTTAGAAGATTTATTTTTTGGAGAGGGGAGGAAGAGGCTAACAAGAAAAAGTCAACATTGATGAAAATGCTGTAAATACTATATTTAGATTTTACTGTCTTATATCTGATATTTTTCCATTAAAGATTAAATTCAATCAAACTTTGTATCATCACAAAATTTCCACACACGCATATATATAAACTATATATATATTTCATTTAAACCTTTAAACCTAAAACACTGAAAACTGGAACTTTTGAGGTGTACATTTTTCATGGTCAAGTTATTTAACTACCATCACATACATACCTACAAATTCTCAGGGCTTGTGTACTGTTGAATATTAAATTGCACAAACATTTCTGGGCCTCAACTACCACTGAAAAAATAGAATTTAAAGTTATATTTCATTTGTGCCCCTTCAATTATTAAAAGTTTCAGAAACCATGAATTATATCTAAAGCTAAGTAATGGCATTCAATATTGTTAAGTTTGGTTACTTTTTCATATTCTTTTTATAAAACTATTAGAAAATGAGTTTATATTTTGACAATAAGTTTTTTCAAATGTAGAAAAGAAACCTTTGACTACCTAAAATATATAAATATTTTTAAATACTGTAATTACATGAATTAATTACCAACCAAAATCAGTCATGACAGTGTGATTTTCAGAGACAACCAACCAAAACAGTCATGACGGTGTAATTTTACAGATAACCAACCAAAACAGTCATGACGGTGTAATTTTACAGATAACCAACCAAAAACAGTCATGATGGTGTGATTTTACAGATAACCGACCAAAAACAGTCATGACAGTGATTTTACTGATAACCAACCAAAAACAGTCATGACGGTGTGATTTTACTGATAACCAACCAAAAACAGTCATGACGGTGTGATTTTACAGATAACCAACCAAAAACAGTCATGACCGTGTGATTTTACAGATATCAAACCAAAACTGTCATGGCGGTGTGATTTTACAGATAACCAACCAAAACAGTCTTGACGGTGTGATTTTACTGATAACCAACCAAAAACAGTCATGACGGTGTGATTTTTACTGATAACCTGAGACTACTATAACACATATAACCAGAGACTCAGATAATCCGATAAATCGATAGTGATAGTGACCAATCTCTGTGTTATAGTAGTCTCAGTGATAACCAACCAAAAACAGTCATGACGGTGTGATTTTTACAGATAACCAACCAAAAACAGTCATGACGGTGTGATTTTTTACTGATAACCAACTAAAAACAGTCATGACGGTGTGATTTTTACTGATAAACAACCAACCAACCAAAAACAGTCATAGGTTCACATCTGTCATATTTGTTTTTTGTTAATTGTTTTGTTTTAAATGAGGCCGTTTTTTTTCTCAATTAAATTGTTTCATATTTTTCATGTCGGGCCCTTTTATAGCCGACTATTAGGTATGGGTTTTTCTCATTGTTGAAGGCCGTACGGTTGCCTATAATTGCTTACATCCACTTTATTTGAACTTTGGTTGATAGTTGTCTCATAGGCAATCATATCACATTTATATTTATTTTTATAATGAAAGTGTAATTTTTACCGATAAGATAACAACCAAAAAACAGTCATGACAGAGTGAATTTTGCTGATAACCAAAATAACAGTCGTAACAGTGTTATTTTTACTGATAATTTCCAATCAAATAATAGTCATAGTGTGATTTTTTTCAGATAACCAAAGTCAAAATGAAAACAGTCATGACAGTGTGTTTTTTCACTCTTTTTTTACAAAATAACTTTCATGTTTGCATTCATTTTTCTACAAATTCAAATATTTCCTTACCGTTCTGGTTGCCACCATCTTGGATAGTTACACATTCTGGATTGGTTTGTTCGGCATAATGTTTAAGTCCAGCCATCTTCATAATAAGACCCAGTGAGTATTCTGTGGTCATATTAACCAGCTTGTCTTTCTCCCGACTAAACAATCGTAACATCTGTAATGCCAGGATATGACATTGTGTTGATGACTGTTCATTTTCAAGTCTCTTCTGTAAACTAGCAATAAATTCCTACAATTCAATATTTAAAAAATAACTTAAAATTTTTGTTAAGGTGGTACATAACACTACAGGGAGATAACTCTGTAAAAATCAGCTGAACGTTTTAATCACATTCTATTGTTAAGGAAATATTAAGCTTCTCAATGATCAAAATTAGTGTTTGTCGAACTGCTATATATCCAATGAAATTTTTCCGATAAAGTTTGTGGTTCAAGTTTTTTAAATTCTTATATTTTGTAAAGGTTCAAAGTAAATATTTTGTTAAAATTTTATGAAAATTAAAAGAGCCAAATTAATTTTAGTCAAGGTGTTAGGTAACACCTTAAAATATCTGTAGTTATAGTCAAACAGGACTGTAAATAAAGTTGAAATATCATAAATTGCATCCTGTTACAAAATACATGTATCTACAATCATTGACAACCATAAGTCATCATATGTCATAAGTGTAAGTTGGTTAAAACACTTGATTTTCATTAACATAACAGAAAAGGGATATGGTGTACTAGCAATTCATCATACCAAATCCTAGCTGGCACTTAACAAACCCAAAAGCAATATGTCATGTTTACAAAAGCTCAGGTGTTTTTGCTATCGGCTCTTCAGATTAAGAAAATTTAATATTACCTGTTTGACTTCTAATTTCAAATCTGGAAAACTGAAGGTCTGTGCATGCTGAAAATATCAAAACATAATTTACAATTAAGTAATGTCAAAGTTCATTGTGTCCTTGATTGATTATTCCAGTTATTTCCATTCAAGATACCCAAAAACTGACCTCGTAAAATCAACCAACCTCTTGAGCATGTTGAGTGTAAAACCAATTTTAGAATCACAAGGAATATGGTCAAAAGGCCTTCATTTGACCTTAACAATCGAACTTCAGTCTGCAATTTCATATTAAAAGCCTATATTTATGATCTTACATATGCAAATTTAGTAGACCCTCTTTCTAAATGCTCCTCGCTTCAACAATGCTAAAAGCTTCAAAAGTATGAAAACTTACATGTTTTTAGCAAGATTGCCTGTTATTTATGCATTTGTAAAGTCTATTTCATTCTGAAAAGACATTGGTATGAGACAGCATATGAGAACATGTACTAAAATATCTAAGTCTTATTGGTATAACTGTAATTGAGACAAGTAGTGGCTATTGTATCCACAGTATATATTTTTGTGACTAGATACATAAGTATGCAGCTAAATAAGTTTGCATGATAATGAATTACGAACATTAGTTTTATTTATTACTTAGTAAACAGGTTTATCTATCTGTAACTTATAAAAGATATAGGAAGATGTGGTGTGAGTGCCAATGAGACAACTCTCCATCCAAATAACAATTTATAAAAGTAAACCATTATAGGTCAATGTACGGCCTTCAACACGGAGCCTTGGCTCACACCGAACAACAAGCTATAAAGGGCCCCAAAATTACTAGTGTAAGACCATTCAAACGGGAAAACCAACGGTCTAGTCTATATAAAAACGAGAAACACGTATAAATTACATAAACAAACGACAACTACTGTACATCAGATTCCTGACTTAGGACAGGTGCAAACATTTGCAGCGGGATTAAACGTTTTAATGGTACCAAACCTTCTCCTTTTTCTGAAACAATAGTATAACATCAAAACATAGAAAACACACGATAAAATATCAATTGGAAGGCTTAACTCAATCAAAAACGTAAATTAACACACTATGAACGAATAAATTTGATCTGTGATACCTGAATGTAAATACATAGTTAATAAAATATTAGGGACAAACATTCAAGGCCAAAAGCAAACAAACAAGTCCAAACAAAGCCATGGCAAGACACCACCACGAAATATTTAATCCTTAGAAAATAATCACTTTTGAAAAAAACGGTTTTCATAATATATACAGGTAAATGAAAATAACTTTGTCGTTTTAGGTATACTACTTCTGTCTATATAAAATCTTCCAATAATTAGGAATACCAAGAAAGGTCTGTCATATAAATACCTAATTTAACACTAGATACATAAGGAGTGAATATCAACAATAAAACTATACAATTAGAGCTAGCTTAAACTTCTCTGTACAGATTTAAGGAGAATAATCTTGATGTTCATACAAATGTAGTATGAAGAAGTGAAAATTAGCAGATATTCCAAATAATCAAAGCTGGTATATAGACAAGATCCATATTAATATAAAATAACAAAAGTGTATTACAAATAGTATCAACAGGTCGAATTAAAGAGAAAGTACGATTTGAGAGTACTCGCAGTTACTGACAGCTAGTTAAAAGCCAAAACAATTAATTATAAAAATCATGCATCAGAGACTAAAATCAACTAAAACACATCCCAGGGATTTAGTATTTTAACGTCATGAACAGTCAGAGAAGACATGACTTGTGCAATGCCAAAAATAAATGTATCGACAGGTAGTAGGATAGTGAGGAGCTACTTTAGAGATAAAATTAACGTGTGTGTCTCTAAACATCCCGCCTCAAAAGAAGATACAATTTAGTTATGTTTTAATTTGCTAATGACAAAATCGATATTAGTGCCAATGTAAACTATATTCAGAGGTCTAATTACAATATTGGTACGATAACCCTTACTTATAGGTTTGTTTAAAGGTTCGATGAGTTTACACGGATCACATAGTGATTTCCTCGCTTTAAGTACAATATTACCGTAAAATTTTGGATGTGAAATACCATTTTAATAAGTTTTCTACAGGTACAGCCAAATTTACTAATCAAATCTTTGTATCTATGAAAGAATTTAGTAAAAGTTTTAAGTAATTTATGGTATCGAAATCCCTGACACAATAATTTCCCAGTGATGCATTGATTACGTTCGTTAAAATCTATGACATCAGAACACACACGGGCATACCGAACAAGTTGGGATATATAAACACCGTATGATGGAGCCAAAGGCACATCGCCGTCTAAAAATGGAAAATTAACAATAGGAAATGAAAAATCGTCTCTTTTGTCGTAAATTTTAGTATGTAGTTTCCCGTTAGAAATTGAAATGTCTAAATCTAGAAAAGGGCAACTGCTGCTGTTTATGTTAGATACATTTATATTTTACAGGGCTGTATTTACATATTCATATAGTTACTTCGTTTTCTTCTGAGGAATAAAAGTTACAGAATCCTAGATTGAATTTAGTTATTATTACTAAAAGCCTTAGGAAAACCGGCTTTTACAGAATGATATACAAATGGATGGAAATCATATATACATGTAACTGTTATTTTAATATAATATATAACAACAAATCAGTGTACTGATTTGTATCACTAATATAATAGTTATTACGGTGAAGTTGAATTTCCTGTCATTTATTCATCATCCACGACGAACTTGTCTCAGAAAAATATATCTCTGTACATTAATCTCAGTTTCAGGTAAAGAGATATGTGATTTTTTTTTCTGAGACAAGTGCTTTTGACCATCCACAAGAACTTGCGGTCATCCGATGTTCAGTACTTCAGAACTTTGATTTCATTTCGCCAAGGATTTTTAACGAGCAGTAAAATATGGATTGCGCTCATCCAATTTTGTTTTAAATAATTAAAGATCAATAACAGAGATAAACGCATGATGTTTTTCCATATAATTAATCAAGTTGTGAATGTTGTGTTGTGCCTGGGCGGGGAATTTCTCTCAGTGTTTTGTTTTATGGATAAAGGGCATGCATACAAAACTTATTCCCTTTGTTCAACAGAGTTGTCACTTTACAGCTTCTTTTCGGAATTCAAATAATTCAAGTCGGTCATGTACCGAGGTAGTGAAACATAATATTTTACATTGCAAAATAAATATGCACCGGAAATTGCTTACTGATTAAGTCTTAAAAAATTCTAATTGTGGTAAAATCGTCTTTGTTGAAAGAACACAAAGTATGACCTGACCGGACTATAATAGAAATACAAAATAAGTTTTTCTTCGTATTTTTATTCGTTTGTACGTTTTATTTCAAATGACAATGACATGGGGCAAAAACATATAAGAATAATTATCTTATGCTGAATGATAATGTCACATCTTTATCTGTCAAAGAAAGGAAAACATTTGTTAAAATTTTAATACCATGTTTTTAAAGCACACAGGTGCAATCAAGATCGATTAAATGTACATAGGTAAATAATCTGGCTAATCCGATTATGTTGTCGCGCGTCGTTAATTTATAGGACATCCGATGGGCAATAAACCAATTAACAGTCACGCGGTGTTGGGAGAGAATCTTTGGAGGAAATTGGGAGTATAATCCGCGGTACGCGGTGTGACTCCGAAAAACACGGAAATCGGAAAAAAACGATCTCGAATCGATCCGTTTAAATGGTACTGTAAAAGAAACTAGTATTTGGGAAATTGGAATTACCTTTTAACATGTTTAAGACTAAAACATGCATATAGAGATTTTCTTTAGCTACTCTCTTAAGAAAGGGAGTGGAGATTTTCTTTTATCTTATGTACAACAATTTTGACTTTGTCTTCAATATTGGCAATCTAATTAAAATATAGAACTCGGATTTCGTTATACTCGTATGTAGTATAACGAAATCCGAGTTCTATATTTTAATTAGATTGCAATATTGGTAGCCCTGAATAAGGTTATACATGTACAATTGACTGAAGACTATTGTTCATCCATCACAATCCCTTATGTCTTGGTAAAAAAATGAGGTAGTGAGTCAAAATGAGGGCCAGGAACGTATACGGCCTATGATCGGTGAAATTCAGTGATAGGCAGAAATGTGATGGTGTTCATAAAAGTAGTTACAAGTTGAAAGGTTTGACAATTTCAATTACGGATCAATATCCAAAATCTGTTGTGGAAAAGAGGAAATCACTTATTCCCTATCTTAAAAAAGCTCGTGAGTCAGATGTGAAAGCAGTGCTTATTAGGGATAAATTGTTTATTGGAGGTGTATTATATTCAGGTGGCTCAATAGATGTTGCTAATGAAAATGCGAAAATGGAAAAATAAAAGTATTTAGTGATACAGGAAATGTTTTACATAAAAGTCAAAATCATGATGGTGCTGATGTCATGAAAGAAAATGTTATGCAAGTAACATAGGAATCGTCGGAAATTTTAATTACAAAATTAAAGTGTTTATCTTGGAATATAAATGATGGTTTTGAAAAAAAAAATAAAGATGAGAAATTTAAAATTTTTATTTGTACTTACATGTATGATATTGTGTTTTTATCAGAATGTTGGATCAATAATACTTGTGATATTGAAATTGATGATTTTGTGTGTAAATTTATCCCTTTATCTAGAAAAAAGTATAAATAAGGGTGTGGTATGTATGTAATGATAAGAAAAATATTATCACCCTATGTTAAAATAATTGACATTTCATATGAAACATTGATTTGGATAAGTATAGCTAAAGAACTGACTGGATATGAAAGTGACTATTTAATTGCAAATCTATGTATACCACCACAGAACTCATCCTTTTACATGTTTTATGGGATTCATAATTGTGATTCATTTTATGAGCTTGAGTCTCAAATGATACATTACTCAGCTGAATGTCCAAATATTTTTGTTATTGGTGATTTAAATGCTAGAACTGCTAATATGAATGATTTTGTACAAAATTATTTATAACATGATAGTATTTTAGATAGGGTTGGTGATTTGTTTACTTATGCCGCTGACGAGGCTTTGTCATGCTGAAGTAACCCAGATCCAGGAACCAACGACTACGGAACAAAACTACTTCATTTGTGTAAGAGCAGTGGACTTAGAATTATAAATGGACGTCATCCTGACAGACTTTCAAATGATTTTACATACAGATGTCCAAGAGGTATGAGTGTAATCGACTACTTGTTAACTAAGCCAAATAACCTTGGAAAAGTTTTTAAATTTATTACAAATAATTTTACAACATAGTGATCATGCACCCCTACATGTTCAATTTAAAACTGACTTTTCTATGCAATTCATTGATGATATCAATTCAAATTTAGTGGATGGTGAAGAATCTCAATTTTTCAAATGGAATAGTGAATTTAGGGACTTGTGTTAAAATGCCTTACTAGTTAATGCGGATGATTTAAGTTCAACAATAGATAACATGGACATATTGTCTCAGGAAGATATGGACTTTTGTGTAAATAACTTCACTCAGTGCTTAACAAATGTGACAGCTCCTTTCTTTAAACAAATGCTTAAAGTAAAATCGAAATTAAAGCGCAACTGCCAAACACAGAGAACAAATACTGATAAACCATGGTTTGACCAGAAGTGTAAAGAGCTATATGCTGATTACTGTAAAAGATTACAAATTTTTAACCGTAAAAAAACATATAATAGATTTGAACAGTGCCAAAAAAGCTTATAAGAATTATGAATGTAAGCTCAAACGTAGTTACAAACGACAGGAAGGCTATATGTCGTGTTAACTAAAGAAAGACAATCTGAGAAAATTTCTATTCATTATTTAAGAAAAAAAATCAGAGGAAATGTGATTTAAACATTACTTATTTCAAAGAACTTGTATCAAGTGTGCCTATTCGCAACAAGAAACCTGAAGTGATTAATAACGACTGTGTTTTTGATGAGTTAGATGCAGATATTACTGATGATGAGATTTTAAAGGCAATTCATGAACTTAAAAGTGACAAAGGCCATGGTCCAGACTGTTTGCTGAATGAATGTTTTATTGAATACAAGGATTTTATTATACCACATTTATGTACTATTTTTAATGCCGTATTGAAAAGTGGATATTTCCGTCATCATGGTCATCATGGTCAGATGCTATCCTGGTACTAATTTTCAAATCTGGTGATGCTAATGATGCAGCAAACTATCGTGGCATAAGCCTTGCCAGCAATCTAGGCAAACTTTTCACCACAATTCGCAATAAAAGATTGTTAAATTGGGCAACTGTTAATGATATCTTATCTGATGCACAGTTTGGTTTTCGAAACGGTTATAGTACAGTTGATGCTGTTTTTTGTTTATACTCTGTTATTCAAAATACACTCTGTAAAAATAAAAGATTATATTGTTGCTTTGTAGACTATTTGAAAGCTTTTGATTCGATTGATTGCTTATGTTTATGGTACAAAATTGCCAAATTAGGTATCCGCGGAAAACTATTAACTGTTTTAAAATCTATGTATATTAATGTTAGAACATGTATTAGATTCAATGGGCTAAACTCTGATTACTTTTGTAACAACCTTGGCATAATGCAATGTGAATGATTTTGAAAATGAATTTATTGCTAATGGCAATTGTGCCTTAGAGTTTCAAGATATAACATTATTTTTGTTGATGTATGCTGATGACATGATTTTGATGTCTGAAACAGTAGAAGGTTTACAGGAATTGTTGAATACTTTGTCAATTTACACAAAAAAATGGGGCTTGTCTGTTAATACAAAGAAAACAAAAATTGTTGTATTCAGGAAGGGTGGAATTGTACGGCCTAATGAGACATGGGTCTATGACGGTCAAACAATGGATATTGTGGAACAATTTTGTTATTTAGGTGTATTAATACCCTATAATTGTAAATTTCTTAATACACAGAAACATTGTGCAGAACAAGGTAGAAAAGCTATGTTCAGTATGAGGAGAACTACATCATCATTATGTTTAAATGTATTTACAATGCTTAGTCTATTTGATACCTATGTTAGTAGTATATTAATGTATGGGTGTGAGATATGGGGAGTACACAAATCTCCTATGATAGAAAAGGTCCATTTGGAATACTGCAAAATGTTATTAAGTGTCAAAAGAACGACCTCAAATGTGATGGTCTACTTTGAATTAGGTAGATTTCCACTGCAGTATGAGCGTAATTATAGAATACTTAAATTTTGGTTCAAAATTTTAATTAGTGACAATTGTATATTAAGGTCTTGTTATAAAGAACTTGTGTTAAATTGTTCAAAATGTATGAATTGGGCAACATATGTAAAAAGATTGATATATAGTCTTGGTATGAATAATTTGTGGGATAACAGTCAGTGGTTGTTAAATGTAGACAGCTCATATTTACCTTTGATAAGACAGCGTTTGTTTGATCAAGCTAACCAAGAGTTACATTTTTTTATTAGATTTTTCTGCAAAGTGTAGATTATATAAGTATGTGGTAACAAATGTAGTTTTACAATTTTATTTACAGAAATGCATTCCTGTACTTTTTCGTAAATGTATAACAAGGATTCGTTTGTCTTCACATAACCTTTGTATTGAAACTGGACGTTATGTTGGTACTAATAGAAATGAAAGAAATTGTATTTTTTTGTGATTTAGGAGTAATAGAGGATGAATTTCATTTCATCCTTCAATGTAGTAGATATACTGATTTGCGAAAAAAAAATATATAAAAAAAATATTACTGGTCTAGGCCATCAACTTTTAAATTAATAGAATTATTGTCAGGTGAAAACACAAAACAGCTTTGTAACTTAGGAAAGTATATACATTTCTCTTTTAAATTAAGAAACAGTTTATTGTAATAAAAGATATTTTGTATTGATGAAACTTCTGACGTCACCTATTGTTAATTATGCATATTGTTAATATTGTTTGTAATATGCCATATGTATACACTGTACATGTATTTGATTATACTGATGAGCCGTAAGGCTCAAAGTTAATAAAGAATTTGAATTTGAATATGTTTCACCAGAATACTTCACCTGTTCTTTTGTGTGATTCTTATTATACCAAACACAAACCATTCGCCCTCCGGGCTCTGTTTCTTTTTCAGGAATCTACGCTTATTCATTGTATCTATATTACGTAATCACGTGATACATTTAATTAGACAATGGATTTACACATAATCATGCGTTAATGGTGTTTTCACTAGTACTTTAATGTAATTTTTATTATTCTGAATTTTAATGTATATCGATGACAATACCTATGTCAGACATATTTAAAATTCAGTCATTTAATAAGATATGAGGGAAATATTGTGTTTTCTTCTTTTTCTTGAATTTTCCCAATTCTACGCATTTGGCTTAGGCTTACGAGACGGAGGGTAAGTACTGCTCACTTTGTAATTATGTCCTGGATTCATTATTTTGGGATACAAATTTTCTTGTATTTCGTTGCTTGGTACAGTTGTAAACATAGAGCACATTAACTGAAGGATTTTATTCAAATTATTTAAAATTGTTATATCAATTAAAACTTGAAGATATAATGTGTCGTCACGAAACAAAATTTGGTACCCACGGAAAGAAAAGAAATTCATGTTTTTTTATACATATCACATACAATGCATGGCCACAAGTATTCATCACACCGGTATTCATCACTTGTGATTTTTCACCAGTTTATATTTCACTCAAAACTACGGTTTAAAACAAATATTTGGTCGGATTTTAATCAACTTGGTACTAATAAAACAAGAAAAGGCATTTTTATTTATTTGGGTTTTTGTGGGATCTTTTAATTTTCTGATGATATAAACACATGTTAAGTATTTTTTTTTTTTTTTTTTTGCTGTTCATAAAAACTATGATCAAGTAAACTAATATACGTTAGACAATTTTGTGTCTTTGAATAATTAGTAGAGTTTTAAATAACTAGCTTGTAAAATTCTAACAATAAATTGCCTTCAAAATATTTTATTAAAACAAAGTGTTTTAGATGAAATATATAACAAAAAGACCATGCACTGTACAGGTTAACGTGATGTGTTTCCATTCCTATAAAATAATGTTGAATATCCCGATGATTTGATATTTGGAAACTCCAAATTCCAAATGAAATATCATTGATTTATTGAAATATATTCCAAAATAAATGTGCCTTGGTTGCCGAGTGGTTTAAGAAGTTCATCTAATCACAAAAAAGCTGTATATGCCGGCAAGGGTCATTTGCGCTTTTTTAAATGGACATTTACTCTTCAATTTTAGAACATTTGCGTATTTTCAACATTTACGTTCTCTGACTTCCCTCCCACCTTATTCGGGCTTGAGAGCGACATGTTTGACCTGGCGAGTTATAGTTATTATTTTCTTTATGGTTAAAAGTTTAAAAATCATTTCATAGCACATTCATACTAAAAGAAAACATTCTAAAGACACATGGGTCATTATAAAAAAACATGCAAATTTCGATGAGGAAAAATTTTGGAAAATGATGTCATTGTTTTTTAAAAATTTGAATATGTCCTCCTATCAGAAATATGCAATGGGGAAAAATGAAGAGTTCCTTCAATTCTAACAAATTTAGGTCATCCTCTGATAGAACCATGTCAATGGTGTTACCAATATAAAACATGCATTTAGTTACTAAAAAATATTGTTAATATCAAACAACTGTTCCAATTTGTTGTTAAGGTTTACATTACTACTTATTGACATTATTTTTATATAAATTTCAGAATAAATTGTCGTAAAAAAGTTGGCTGTCCTAATTATGGCCGTTGTAAATATTAAAATATACACTTAAACTGAATATATGTAAAATGTGTAAGATTAAATGATTAGATAATGCCTAATCCGGCATAAACACACTTTCATTTGTTAATAAAAAATATTGCAAGACAAGACAAGACAATATTTTATTTAAGTCTCACCTCTTCATTTTATAAAACATACAAATAATTAATGAAACAATATCATAAAACATACAAGAGCCACTCTAAAAGAGTTATGAGAGACTATCTAAAAAGTATATACATTATCTACACTAAAATTAGCTATATAAAATACATCTTCTTTTCAATAAAATATCATTGCAGATTTTGGCAGATTAAAAGTACATATTTTCATCTTTGAATAAAAATATAAATTTATCGTTATCAGACAAATGTATAAAATTAACATTAAATAGAGATGCTTGATAAAACAAATAACAACGCAAATCTTCATACACTGGGCAATTCATTAATACATGTTTTTATACGACCGCAAAAAATTTTTGCGGTCGTATATTGGTATGACGTTGGCGGCGTCGTCGTCGTCGTCGTAGTCCGAAGACACATTGGTTTTCGCACTCTAACTTTAGTTTAAGTGAATGGATCTCTAGGAAATTTACCATAAGGTTCAATACCACAAAAGGAAGGTTGGGATTGATTTTGGGGGTTATGGTACCAACAGTTAAGGAATTAGGGGCCAAAAATAAGCATTTTTGTAACTTTCAGACATAACTTGTGTGTTAGTGTATGGATCTCTCTGACATTGTACCACAAGGTTCCATATCACACAGGGAATGCTGGGATTGATTTTGGGGTAATTGTCTCAAAATATTAGGAATTAGGGGCCAAAAAGTGGGCAAAAAACAAGCATTTTTCTAATTTCATGACAATAACTTGTGTGTAAGTGTATGGATCTTTCTGAAATTATACTACAAGGTTCCAGATCACAAAGGAAAAGCTGGGCTTGAGTTTGGGAGTAATTGCCCTAAAAGTTTAGGAATTGGGGCCAAAAAGGGGCCAAAAAAACAAGCATTTTTCTAGTTTCCAGACAATAACTTGTGTTCAAGTGTATGGATCTCTCTGAAATTGTACTGCAGGTACCATACCATAAAGGGACGGCTGGGATTGAGTTTGGGGGTGATGAATCATAAGGGGGTTCAAAAAATTTGGGGGGGATTTTTTTTCTTTAAAATTTTCCATTTTAAATTGGTTATTTCTGATTTATATATAAAAGTAAATAATAATGACATGGTTTGAATAGGTAAATAAAAAAATTTTAAGTTGTTAGACCACATTCATTCTGTGTCAGAAACCTGTGCTGTGTCAAATAATTAATCACAATCCAAATTCAGTGATGTATCAAGCTTGAATGTTGTGTCCATACTTGCCCCAACTGTTCAGGGTTCGACCTCTGCGGTCGTATCAAGCTGCGCCCAGCGGAGCATTTTATTCATCTTCAATTAAAAGATTTTCATTACAAATGCTGTTATAACAAATTCTATTTTCAACTAAAAGACCTTCATACCTTCCAGTCTCAATTTTCAAAGGAGCAGTACCACTTCTAAATTTGGCATAGGCACTCCTATATTTACCAGGTATGTTTTTCAATAAATAATTTTCTTCACCAAATTAATTTTTGAACAGTCTGTACGTACGTAGTTTGCTACGCTCGTTTGACATTAAATCATTATACCATTGCTCTTTAAATCTATTAAAACAAATATTCTCAATATTTTTTATAACATGTTTATCAATAATTAAATCAGTATTACAAAAATGTTCCATATCAACTTCTTTAAACTTTGTGTGTACTCTGAAATTCCAATTTTCAGTCTATTATTACATATATTATTTGCCCATATAAAACTTTTTGTTTATTCTATTATTACACATTTTCGTAAATCTACTATATGTTCTAAAATACATGTTTAATAAATGTCATCTTGTATAATATTCAGGTATCGATTGGAACTTTTATTATTGTAAACATCTTGGTATCATCTGTGAATATGTAAGCATCTGAATCTACCTGGTCAGGTAATTTGATACCATCTATATATATATTGTTACAGGCGGGCGAGTAGGGGTCGTCTGTACTTTTAATTCAGTATTAATTATCGATAGTGTTCCTCTAGATAGTCTTGTTTTAAGTGTAGTTGGTTGACTCCAGCATAATCATATATAAATGAATCCAGCGTAAAAGAATGACTTTTATTCTTGTCCAGTATGTAATATGTATTTATCTCAATAAATAACTCATATAACAGCAATAACATAGTTAGTATAAATTAGAATAGTAAGATGCTGGCCTTCCGAACCCCATATGTAACTTAATATACAGATTTACAAGACTTTATCCTATCAATCATACTAGTTCAATAATGAGAGAATGAAATATACTTATTCCATTAAATTACGATATTATAGAAAGTTGTCAACGTGGTGGGACATCGTATCTTTACATCTTAAATAATTGTATAATTTGCCAAAACTGCTATTAGAAATTGTAAACATTGAACTGGTTCTGCATCTTGTCTAAATATGAAGCCACTTCCTGTTGAAGACCTGCTTAAGCGGGAATATTTGTAAAAACGGTATTGGTTCCTGGACGTCTTTATGTAAGCTTTTAGTTTAATATTCCAAAAGATGTAAAAAGATTAATATAGACTTGAAATGCTATCGCATAGCTGAAGGTAAAATAGCTTTATATCGAAATGCATCCTGTACCTAGATAGCTTTGTTCACTTTTAGGGTTGTTTTGTTTATTGTTCTGCTCAGCTTGACAGCCAGATACGATATGCCAAAGTGCTGGTGCGACGCCGTATATATACTTGACGGTGAAATACATCCGCGACTCACAGAACTGAAAATCTACTATAACTTTGAAATACTAACGAAAACTCTGGCTCAGGTCACGAAATGGCGTTATAAATCCATAAAATCGCGAAAGTTTGTCTTTATTTCCAAAAGAAAAGTGACATATTAAATATAAACCTTAAAATTCCATACTTGTAGCCTTATCACCTACGTTTCTATATGACGTCATTGAAATCAGAAAATAGTTCCTTAACGGCGCTTGACAAAAACGTATCTAACGTAATTATATCATATTATTCAGTACCCTAAACAATAAAAGGAAGGCCAGCAAGTAATTTGATTATATCTTAACAAGGATTTGTATAGTATCACTATACAAATCCTTGATCTTAATAATACTTTTATGTATTATTGTAACTTTATCAAGAAGTACCGTTACCCAGAAGTGACCATTCATTGGAATGGCAACTTCTAGTACGTAAACAAGCACTCGCCACGATGGAATTTAAAGGAAAACTACCCCAACGATGTGTCAAATAACACTCAGACTGAATGAATAGATAACAACAAACATGTTTTATAAACCCTTACCCCTGAAAGTGTGAATTTAATGTAGACTCGTGAAAATCGTGATCGAAGTGCCTGTTCACTGACAGTTGAATTTTACCGCTATGTCAACTTGATAATTTGATAGACATTATGTTAAGTGTTATGTTATCTGATAAAAGTGGTACAAGTTATGAAAATGTGCAGTTTGATCTCCTAAATTGAGTTTGCCAAAGTTGTCTTATAGTTAGAAGTTTAGTTTCGCATTATGGCCATGGTGAATTTTTAAATATGAAAGTTTTTGTACAATAAAATTGATTTTAGATAATTGAAGAATAATATAGCCTTCTTAGTGGGTTTATATGAACATTTAGATTGTTTTAGCATGTTTTATAGGCCATTTTTCTGTTTGACAGTCCGTATTTTCCTATCCGTACCGCCCATAGGTCCATAAATTATTGTAGTGTTTATCAACAAAGATTTTGCGCTCGATCTTTTCAATTCAATTTTATGGAAAAACGAGCAGAAATGCATATGATTTTTTTTGGACCTCTTGATAGATATATGTCTATGGATTCAGGAAAGGTATCACTGCAATTGATTGAAATTTTCCTTTGGACCAAATTTTGGAGACTTTTGTGACATGTTCACCCCCCTTTTATGCAATATTTTGTATCAAAGAAATGCAGATTGTTGCCATGGTTACACCCAAAAGAGATTATATTTCACCATTATAACCATTAGAAATCAAATCTATGGAAGATTCTCTTTCTATAAATATACACATGCATAACACAAATATTAAGCCTTATTTGTTAGAAAGGAAGGAAAGAGGTGTTTAAAAATTATGAGTGTCAATTTTAAGTTTTTTCCTAGCTGTGTATTGCTGCCTTAGTGCATAAAAATCATCTAAGACCGTTATTTTCAATTTTGAAATATAAAATGTGTTGTTTCTTTGTGATTATTATTAATACCCATTTATAACACTATATATACCGAGTACAAAACACATCTTAGGGTCTAGATGAGTGCCCTTCATTTCTTTATTCTTTAATCATTTAGATTATTTTCTTTATTATTTCTATCTTATATTTCAGCACCCCATTATTCTCAAATATTTAGTTGCTTCGCCTTTATTTTCTCTATTCTTATTTTTTGCCCTTTCTTCTGCACATTTTACAAGTTATCAGTCTCTTATTCTATAATCCCCCAACCAGACCGTCATATCGTTATTCGTTAAATTAAAAGAACCCGTGATTTACAAAGTTAAAGAACCATTTGAAGGAGGTTATAAGCTCTAATAAAAGTTATATGACCTAATGTGTCATGTCCACGGGGAAATTAGCGGTCATTTTCGGCTACCTTTAGAGTCAAATTGATTAAAATTTTACCGTGATTTGTCAGACGTCAGACGTCTTAAAAATAATTATCGGAATATGGCATTCAATATAAAGGATACGATTTGGAAAGGGAATGTAATTAATTACATTTTAAGCCCATGCTTTCATCTGCAATTAAAATCACAGACTTGTGATATCATGTTATGTATGAGCTCTTGACTAAGGGAGCTACCATTTGATTTTTATGGGGGGCTAGGATGAAAAATTTTGTCCTGTATTTTTTTAGTTGTAATCTCTGTCCTGCCTTTTTATTTTTCACTCTATTCGGTCCTGCCTTTTTTTAAAAAGTTTATCCTGACTTTTTTTTACCTAAATTGTCATCCTGACTATTTTTTGCAAGTGTCTCATCCTGCCTTTTTTTTTACTCAAAACTCCTGTCCTGCCTATTTTTTTCAAATTTCATCCTAGCCCCCCATAAAAATCAAATGGTAGCTCCCTAATAACACGTGGTCCAATCGCAATTTGATATGGAGAAAATTTAATCAGAAAAAACAATTGGAAATTTACGTTTGCATCATGGAAATTAAAAGATATAAACGATTTATCTCTTTAGAAAAGAGGTTTAGTCGTATGTTTTTACAACTTTCAAAGAATTATTTTCTCTCCCTTCCGCCGTTCCGGTTCTTGTTAATCAAGAGCGTATATACAACATTTTGATTTTAGCAAAATAAGTTTGATACTTCTTTAGAAAGTGATAATTGTAATGCATTGAAAGCATCATATTCATTCCCAATCTCCTGTCAAACATTGTTTATTTTCGGTAAATTTTCTTCGACCGCCATTGAAATATTTTTGTAAACTATGGATTGGATGCGGGAATTTCAACAGATGTGACCAAAATCCGCATTTTTGCGATATTAACTACAGACGCACTTGTAAATGGCACAGTAGTCAGAATAAAAATGATCCCAAAAGAGAAAACTACGCAAATTTCACGCATTATCAGACTATTTGTTAGATCTCCTTGTATTCATAATGAAAATGCATTGTTTCAATATACTGTTTAACGTACAGTAGCGTAACTTTATTAAAAATACACATCATTTTGATAAGAAACACCCCCAAGGGTGACTGGGGAATAGAAGTATGGTCACCATTGGTCTTCCTCCGACCAGCAGTAAAACCCTTGCTAAAGTGGGGCGTCCGTTTGGCCGTGCGGGATGTACAAATTTGCAGCCACGTCCGGTCAGAATGGGGACGTTAAATCCGATGCCTCGTGTAAAGAGAGTGCCACGCTCTTTGCACGTTAAGAACCCTTGCAACAACTCTTCGAGGGGTCCGTAGGTGACCTGTTGCAAGGCTAAATTTCCGTCCCTATCCAATATACCCTCATTTCCCGTGGCAGTCTAAATTCCTCGACCTTGTCCTTAATCCTGGACGCCCCTGTTACAGAACCTACCTATTGTATTTATTGTTAATTTGTTCTCGTCCTGAATATGCATGAAATATTTGCCACTGGACGTTAAGCAACCAACAATCATCAATCAATGATAAGAAACAACTGGGACTAATACATTGAGTACCATGAAACAATTAATTTCATAGACATGATAAACAAAAAAGTTTTTAATTGAAATGTTATTGCTATATGATACTTTCTCTTCCTTTTTTTTTTATATAAAAACCATTTTTTTGTACTAGATATTTAGTTGGTAGTTTCTGACAAGAGGAAACAAAATAATTCTGTAACTATAAATGTATATAGAAAACATAAACTGAAACAACTGTTATACTTTAATTGTAATCTCAGTTATGAATTGAACAATATAAACGTAACTTATAGGAAATAGAGCATTGCCGCGACACCACAATGACATTGAAAAAAATAGTTTTATTTTTTATGCCAAATGTGATGCTATCCAAAATTTCTGGGGAGAACACTGGATTTTGATAGGTTTGATTGTCTCAAGTATTCCCTGAGGTTAAATGTCAATATAGAGTTCAGAATTTGGGAACAGTTATAGAAATAAAAATTTTAAAAGGGATTTATTACATTAATAATATTATGTGACAAAGACTTGAGGATTTGACAATAAGATAAATAAGTATTATTATTCAAAGTCAATTATTTTAAAATTGAAACTGTATTGCTATTATATAATTGAATTATCCGAAATAGAAGTTATATAATTGTTGATGTGGGTCAGTTGTTGTTATGTACATTTTTACATGAACTTGTGTTATTTGTTACTGCTGATATTGAATCCTGAACTTTAACATTTAGAACTTGTCATCTGTGTATGTCAACATGAATTTATAAGATAGATTAACTTGGTTTAGGGAACTCGCTGACCATTAGTTAATCATGTTAATGGATAACTAGGTCAGGAATTGGCATAGCACTGCTGACCTTGATTATAGAACTTCTGATCATTTTAACATAAATTGTATAATATTAGTGTTTTTGATAAACTGGAAGTAATTAAACCTTAAACATGCCATAAGCTGGTGACAATGAGTGAACCCCCAAAAAAAAAAAAAAAAAGAAAAAAACAATCGTCTAGACCATAAGTATACTTGTTGAAACATGAAAGTATTTTCATGAGAAGGAGACTACCAAGTCAATGTTTGGAGTGGTATAGATGTAAAAATTCAAAAATATTACCAATTAATGTAGCTCCTTTTAATAACGTAACACTACATGTATGATGTGTTAAACATCAGTCCTGCCTTTTTTTTTTACATAAATTGTCATCTGAATCTGTTATGAAAAATTTGGAAAATATAAAGCAAAATATTGCAGAATACTAAGTTTACCTTCGAAGTCTGCACTAGCATGACTAGTGTAACTTGGTCTAGACTCCGTCTGCTTCTGAACTAGAGTAAGAATTTTGTACTTCTTTGGGTGCAATCTCATTAAAATCAGCTGTTAGTGTTGCTACGATACTCTCCAACATAGAGGAGTGTAGCCTATCATAACATCGGGGTTTAATGAGATTGCTAAAATGGTAGAACATTTATCTTACACAATTTTTATAAATGTTTATAATTATTATGTTATTTTTTGTAAATTTCCAAACATATTTATTATTTTTTGCAGAAACAATGTCAAGAAAGATTCATGGTATGAAAAAAGAAAAACAACACGGAAATGTAGTTTTTGGAAATGGGGCCGTTGTACGAAATACGTGTAAGTTCCTGATTAATACTGGACCAAATTGGACCTCTGTAAAGCTTCTGCATCAAGACTGTGTTGCATAATTTGTTTTACATATCATTGATAAATATAGATTCTACCACTGTATCGTATCGAATGTAATATGATATTTATCCACTTGAGACAGTTAAATTTTGAAATTTAAAATTTAACTGTCGAGAGTGGATAAGTATCATTTTGCACAAAATTTTCTATTTCTCTAATGATTTTTAAACCATATGCAGACAATCTCAATCCTTTTCGAATGATCAGCAAAAAGATGTGTTCTTACTATGTGACATCATCAGGGTTGCGTTCAATATCGTAGCAGCTACATAGGGCTACGTAGATTTTTGACTACTGAATGTGTAGCTAGCCTAGCTGCTAAATAGGATCTATTTAGCAGCTAGGCTAGCTACACGTTCAGTAGTCAAAAATCTATGTAGCTGCTACGATATTGAACGCAACCCAGGCAAGGTCGCCTTTTTCATGACGTCACAATAGTAAATTCAGAAAAAAGCAAGAAAATTTGACATCATAATCGAATTTTGACCAATGAAGTACTGAGATCAAACGAACCACACATTGATTAAATAAAAATAATCAACAGGTCAGGAAAAGGATAAATCCTGTAAGAATTAGATAAAACTTGATTATTTTGTATGATAGTATGTATATATATTTAACTCATCTTTAATTCAATTTGAATATTTTGAAGGACATTATTTTCCTATTTTTGTTTTTTAATAAGGTTGTTCAATAGGGTAATTTTACTTTTTACAGATCAGAATACAAGTACAGTTTAAAATGTGAAACAGGTTGGGCTGTAGCAAACATATTTTCATCAGATTGTGATTATGGTACGTAAATTAAAAAATATGACACTAAAAAAAAAATTTGCATTTGGATCAAGTTTGAATATGAAACATATTTGGATTGATTGTTTAAAGAAATATAACTCTTCATAAATTATGTGCATCCAAAGAGCTTTTCTACATTTTTTTTTATCAGGAACCCTCAACTCAAAACATTTGAAAGCCAGGCATCTTTGTCGAGCCTGCGACTTTTGTTGCAGAAAGCTCGACATAGGGATAGTGATCTGGCGGCAGCAGCGGCGGCTTTAGCTAACTTCTTAAAAGCTTAATATTTCAGAAGGTAGAAGACCTGGACCTTGAATATAGATGCCTGATGTTATGAAGTTCCATTGTCCTTGACCTCATTTTCATGGTTCAGTGACTACTTGAAAAAAAGTTAAGATTCTTAATTTCTCTCTTATTATGAGTAATTATTTGGTATGTGCGTACCTTGCAAGGTCCTCATGCCCATCAGACAGTTTTCACTTGACCTCAACCTCATTTTATGGATCAGTGAACAAGGTATAGTTTTCGTGGTTAAGTCAATATCTCAGATACTATAAGCAATAGGTGTCCTATATTTCGTGTATGGAATGATTGTAAGGCATACATGTCCATCTGGCAGGTGTTATCTGACCTTGACCTCATTTTCATGGTTCCGTGGATAGAGTTTTAAAAGTTTTTAGCTCACCATTCCGGAGAGGAACGGTGAGCTTTTGCCATCACTTGGCCACTTGTTCATTTGGTTAAGTCTTATCAGCCCTTAAATTTTCAGATGAATCTAACAACCCATTGTTGGGTTGCTGCAACTTAATTGGTAATATTAAGGAAATTTTGCAGTTTTTGGTTATTATCTTGAATATTATTAATGATAAAGATAAACTGTAAAAAGCAAAAATGTTCAGCAAAGTAAGATCTACAAATAAGTTTTTATATGACCAAAATTGTCAATTGACCCCTTAAGGAGTTATTGCCCTTTAAGAACTATTTTATACAATTTTATTATCATGTTTTCTGACTTCAAAAAATCTTCTCCTCTGAAACTACTGAACCAATTCCAGCCAAACTTAAGCTGAATGATCCTTAGGGTATCTAGAATAAACTTTGTGTTTTATTTTCTGTTTCGTCTGAAAACATGGCCGCCATTGCTAAAAATAGTACATAGGGGGGTAAAATGCAGTTTTTGGCTTATATCTCAAACACTAAAGCATTTAGAGCAAATTTGATGTAGGTAAAAATGTTCATTAGGTCAATTTCTATCAGCCCTGAAATTTTCAGATAAATCTAACAACCCATTGTTGGGTTGCTGCCACTAAATTGTAATTTAAAGGAAATTTTGAAGTTTTTGGTTATTATCTTGAATATTATTAATGATAAAAATAAACTGTAAGCAGCAAAAATGTTCAGCAGAGTAAGATCTACAAATAAGTTTTATGATAAAAATTGTCAATTGACCCCTTAAGGAGTTATTTCCCTTTAAAGATTTTTTTCACAATTTGTTCATCTAGTTAACTTACTTTAAAAATCTTCTCCTTTGAAACTGCTGAATCAATTTCAAACTAATGGGCTGAATGAGATTTCAGGGTATCTAGTATAAATTTTGTAATTTATTTCCTTGTACGTCAAGAAACAAGGCCACTATGGCTAAAATGGAACATAGGGGTAAAATGCATTTATTTTGCTTTTGAAGAGAATATGACAGATACAAAGAACATTTAAATGGAATTTTTAAGCCACTCATTATTATATATTGAAAAGCAAAAATAATCATTGATGAAAGATTTAAGCAAAAAATTACAGGTGAGCGATTCAGAGCCTCTTGTTTGTTTTGGTCTGTTGTTTTAAAACTATGTATGCAATAGGTCAACTATATTTGGTATATGAAAATATTTTACGATGTACATGTTAGTCTGGTATGTTTTATTTGACCTTGACCTCATTTTTATGGTTCATTGCTCAATGTTAATTTTTTTTTGTTATTGGTCTGTTTTTCTAATACTATTAGCAAATTATAGGTCAACTATATTTGGTGTATGGAATGATTGTAAGGTGTATATGTCTCATCTGACCATGACCTCATTTTCATGGTTCATTGGTCAATCTTTAGTTAAGTTTTCCTGGTTTAGTTTGTTTCTTAGATACTATTTGCAAAGGTCAACTATATTTAAAACATGTAATGATTGTAAGGTGTACATGTCTGTCTGGCAGTGTTCATCTGACCTTGGACTTATTTTCATGGTTCATTCATCAATGTTAAGTTTTCCTGGTTTAGTTTGTTTCTTCTATGTGCAATAGGTCAACTATATTTAAAGCATATTTGGTGTATGGAATGATTGTAATGTGTACATGTATTTCCAGTTCCAATATCTGACTTTGATCTCATTTTTGTCGAGCCTTCGACTTTTGTCGAAAAAGCGAGACATAGCGATCCTACATTCCGTCGGCGTCGTCGTCGTTGGCGGCGTCCACAAATATTCACTCTGTGGTTAAAGTTTTTGAAATTTTAATAACTTTCTTAAACTATCCTGGATTTCTACCAAACTTGGACAGAAGCTTGTTTATGATCATAAGATAATATCCAAAAGTAAATTTTGTAAAAAAAAAATTCCATTTTTTCCGTATTTTACTTATAAATGGACTTAGTTTTTCTGCCAGGAAACATTACATTCACTCTGTGGTTAAAGTTTTTGAAATTTTAATAACTTTCTTAAACTATCCTGGATTTCTACCAAACTTGGAAAGAAGCTTGTTTATGATCATAAGATAGTATCCAGAAGTAAATTTTGAAAAAAATAAATCATTTTTCCGTATTTTACTTATAAATGGACTTAGTTTTTCTGCCAGTTAACATTACATTCACTCTGTGGTTAAAGTTTTTAAAATTTTAGTAACTTTCTTAAACTATCTTTGATTTGTACCAAACTTGGACAGAAGCTTGTTTATGATTAAAAGCTAGTAACTAGAAGGAAATTTTGTTAAAATGTTGTTCCATTTTTCCGTATTTTACTTATAAATGGACGTAGTTTTCTTCCAGTTAACATTACATACAGTCTGCAGTTTAAGTTTTAAAACATTTATAAGATTCATAAACTATCCTGAATTTTACCAAACTTGGACAGAAGCTACTTACAATCAAAAGATAGTACAGAGAGGAATATTTTTATTTATTTTTTTCCTCATTTTTGTTGAGCCTGCGATTAACAGCAAAGGTAGGCGAGACACTGGGTTCCGTGGAACCCTTACGAATTTTCTTTGATCATATTAAATTGATGTGATAGTTGTAGTAAAGCTTTATATTTAGGACTATCAAAATAATATCAATGGTTAGTAGAAAAGGCGAGACATTTCAGCTTGTGCACTCTTGTTAAAAAAAGGCTTCTCAATTCATCTAAAGAGGCCTCAGTAGCGGAGTGGCTAATAAGCAGAACTACTGTATCACTAGCCAGTCCACACTGAGGTTGTCAGTTTGAATTACTCATGAGGCAGTAGTGCTCGACTTCAATCTTAATTGACTAGGATTGTCAGTTTTTCTACTGAAGGTCGGTGGTTCTCTTTGGGCACTCCTGCTTCCACCACCAAAAAAACTGACCACCATGAAACAGCACAATAGTGTTGACAGTGGCATTAAACAACAATCAATTAATTAATCAATCACTGCATCTTAGGTCAACTTTGCTTCATTTTAATTGCATGATTTGATATGGATTTTCCGTATAGATTTTAAAATATATTATGTAAAAGAATATTATCATGATTTGATCTTTATTTTCAAATCAGCGATAATTCTTTAATTTTTTTTTACTTCATGTCATGAATATCCTATACGTTTGAAGAATGGAAAGGTATTGGTATGAGTACATTTTGGATGATATTAGATATATATATGTGTAATTAGTGAAATAATATAAAACACATCAAATCTAAAGTTTGTCTCTAAAGTTGAAACAACTGTCCTTATGACTACAGTGGCCAAACAAATCTTAAGTTTGTCTCTAAAGTTAAAAACAGCTGTCCTTAAGGCTACAGTGGTTAAACAAATCTAAAGTTTTTCTCTAAAATTGAAAACAGCTGTCCTTAAGACTACAGTGGTTAAAGCAGCATACTGTGGATTCATTTATTTTCGTGGGTACCAATTGAGGAAAACTTGCATATTCGTGGATACTTAATTTCGTGGTTTTGGCAATGTCTGCATACATTCCTTTAGAAATTTGTAATTCGTTGAATATTTAAATTCGTGGTTCCCCTGTACCCACAAAATCCATGAAAATTAGTATCCAACAAATAATAATGAATCCACACTAGACTATTAGGACTATGTACCGGTAGTTTTGTGTACAGGGATCAGTAGGAACTTCTTTACATACATTTATTATCCAGTTTTTATGAAGTTTATATCAACAGCTTTAATAAATGTCTTTTGATTTTGAAGAAAAAATACATAATTTTGCTAATAGTTGTACATACTATTATTTCTGATTATAACTATAAACATGACAGATAAAAGGAGACTTTAAGAATGTTTGCTCCTCTTGTTTTTGAGTTTTTGCCAGATATTTGGAATCCTCCGGTTTTATCCATGTAGTGCCATTAAACAATTTTACCCACTATAAACCAATACTTTTCTTTTCATAAATTTATTAGTCCCCTACCGACGAAGTCGAAGGGGACTAGTTTTGCACTCCGTCTGTCTGTCTGTCTGTCTGTCCATACGTCAGTCCGGCAAATCAGTTTTCCAGACTTTTTTTCTTCATGCTTGAAGATATTGATTTGATATTTGGTGTATTGTTTTATCATGACAAGTTACAGGTCAAGTTCAATTTTCACGATTTTAGCTTTTCTCCTTGTTCAGTTAAAGCCCTTTCCCTGGAATTAAATTTTTGATGAAATACTTATTAATTACTAGATTTCTGTTCAAAGGGAAATAACTCATTTTTGAAAAGATTTTTAAAGACATTAATGACATTTTGGATTTTTAAAAATTTTTTTGGTAAATTGTTTGAAGAATTTTGTTGTAGGTTTGTTTGTTATTCTGTATAAACTAATTTTCTGAATGCTATATTATTTCTTTTTTTTTTGGATGAAGTGAACTCTTTTATTTAGATAATAATCTATTTTTGATAAAGAATGTATTTCATTTAAGAAATAATTCATGAAAGCCTTAGATTTATTGGAAATTTACACATGGCCTGGGCCATGATATACAAATTTTATCCTGAGTGTTAGTGAGGGATAAAATTTACGAATATCACGGCCCAGGCCATTTGTAAATTTACAACAAATCTATGGCTTCCATGAATTATTTCAATTCTAATAGGACAAATACGGTCATTAATAAACTGAAGCGAGGATGGGTATGCCATGTGTGTGACTGTTCTTTTTTAGTCCCCTACAGACGAAGTTGAAGGGGACTTTAGGTTTGCACTCTGTTCGTCTGTATGTCTGTCTGTCCATCCGTCAGTCTAGCAAATCAGTTTTCCAGACTTTTTTTCTTCATGCTTGAAGATACTGATTTGATATTTGGTGTATTGTTTTATCATGACAAGTTACAGATCAAGTTCAAATTTTGTTCCGGTCTGATGATTTTGTGCAGAGTTATGGTCTTTGGACATAGAAAATTCACTTAAATAATCAGTTTTCAACTGTTTTTTTCGTCATGCTTGAAGGAAGATATTGACTTGTTACATATAGTTTCAAAAGCCATATTTGAAAATGCTATAAAATCCTTGTTATTTTTTCATAATATTTTAAAAAAAAACATGAAAAAGGTTGCCAATGTTAAATGTATGAAAATTCTAAAGAGAATTATTTCCGGCCAAATTTTCAATGGCTTACATCTCGAAAACAAGCACACAGACCCTTAATTTTTTTCTGCTTTTTTAGTTCCTTTATTTAAATACTATCAATTTATGAAAACTTTTAAAAAGCTAGTTATTTTGAAACAGAGTAGCAAACATCCTTAATATCTTACCTGATCAGTCCCAAACAGAATGGGACTAAATACCTTAGTCCCAAACAGAATGGGACTAGATCTGTAATTTCTGATATGGGAAGTCCTAGATAGTAAAACGTGGAATGTTTATGAAGTGTGTCTGTTAGACATTTATTACTTTCAGTGTTACTTAATTAGCCTTTTCTAATTACTTTTCAGCAATTTGTGATGGAAAAACTGATTTAAATGATGCTTGTGGTATTTCGTACTCTTCTAATTATCAGATAACAAGAGATTTAGGAAATGTCTACCACAGTGGAGGAAGTTGTTCATCTCCAAATGTTTGTACAGAGTGCAATGATGGATTCTATGCTGATGGACCATATTGTCGCTGTAAGTATCACAATCATGGATTCTATTCCGATGGACCATATTGTCGCTGTAAGTATGACAATCATGGATTCTATTCCGATGGACCATATTGTTGCTGTAAGTATGACAATCATGGATTCTATTCCGATGGACCATATTGTCGCTGTAAGTATGACAATCATGGATTCTATTCCGATGGACCATATTGTCGCTGTAAGTATGACAATCATGGATTCTATTCCAATGGACCATATTGTCGCTGGAAGTATCACATAATCCAACTGCAACAATCAAATCTACATTAATGTATCTACAAGAACTAACCACAATTTTCTGATTGTTAAGTGTACTAAGGACTTTACTGGCAGATTAAATATATTTTAAACATTGATGCAGAAGGAATGATGTTTCTATAATAGACCTTATCACTTTCTTTTATGAATCTGTGACAATTGACTGGTGAATTTGGGACACTTGAATTGTTTGTCTTTTGGGCCTTTTTTTTGCCATTGCATTTTCAGCTTGTCATTGACTTATGAGTTTGATGAGTTTGAATATCTGTTTGGTAGCTTCTCCATCTCTTTTCCATCTATTTTTTTTGGGACAAACAGTTGGTGGAGGGGATAGACAGGAGAGATGGCAACCCTAGAGCAAAATGTAGGGGTTAAAGAGTGAGACTGAAAAGAGGGCTAGGTAGAAATAAGTGAGATTAAAGTATATTAAAGGGGTTTAGAAGTTGTAAGCTCTTAATTGCTTCTGTATGTATGTGCCTGTCCCAAGTCAGGAGCCTGTAATTCAGTGGTTGTCGTTTGTTTATGTGTTACATATTTGTTTTTCGTTCAATTTTTGTACATAAATTAGGCTGTTAGTTTTCTCGTTTGAATTGTTTTACATTGTTATTTCGGGGCCTTTTATAGCTGACTATGCGGTATGGGCTTTGCTCATTGTTGAAGGCTGTACAGTGACCTATAGTTGTTAATTTCTGTGTTATTTTGGTCTCTTGTGGAGAGTTGTCTCATTGGCAATCATACCACATCTTCTTTTTTTATATCCTTCGTTATTCTTTTTATATTTTATCAATGTGTATTGTAGTTATTTGTTTAGAACATAATAAATTGTTTGTATTATTTCAAATTGATCATTATTTTTCGTGTGTGTACAATATGTGGGCCCATTGATCATTGTTTTTCTAATGTTTACAGTATGTGGACACATAGATCATTGTTTTTTCTTATGTTTACAGTATATGGGCCCACAGACTATTGTTTTTGTCAAGCCTGTGACTTCTGTGATTCGGCTGTGGCTGCGTTAGCTAACTTAAAAGCTTTATATTTTAGAAGGTGGAAGACCTGAGTGCTTCATACTTTGTATATAGACGCCTAATGTTATGAAGTTTCCGTCTGTCATATGTCCATTGTCCTTGACCTCATTTTCATGGTTCAGTGACTACTAGAAAAAAAAGTTAAGATTTTTTGTAATGTTAATTTCTTTCTTAATATGAGTAAAAGGATAACTATATTTAGTATGTGTGTACCTTGCAAGGTCCTCATGCCCGTCAGACAGTTTTCATTTGACCTCGATCTCATTTCATGGATCAGTGAACAAGGTTAAGTTTTCGTGGTCAAGTCCATATATCAGATACTATAAGCAATAGGTCTACTATATTTGGTGTATGGAATGATTGTAAGGTGTACATGTCCAACTGGCAGGTGTCATCTGACCTTGACCTCATTTTCATGGTTCATTGGTCAATGTTTAGTTTTCTTGATTAAGTCTGTTTCTTAGAAACTTTAAGCAATAGGTCATCTATATTTGGTGTATTGAATGATTGTAAGGTGTACATGTATTTCTTGTTTGGTTTATCTGACCTTGACCTCATTTTCTTGGATCATGTTAAGTTTATGTGATACTTGTAGTAAAGCTATATATTTAGGACTATCAACATAAAATCAATGGTTAGTAAAGAAGGTGAGACATTTCAGCGTTTGCACTCTTGTTTCTAATGTTTACAGTATATTGGTCCATTGATCATTGTTTTTTTTATATTGACAGTATGTAGTCCCATTGGTAATTGTTTTTCTTATGTTTATAGAATGCTGGCCCATAGACCTTTGTTTTTCTTATGTTTTCAGTATGTGGACCCATTTATCATAGGTTTTTTTTATGTTTACAGTATGTGGACCCATAGATCATTGTTTTTTCTAATGTTTACAGTATGTGGACCCATTGATCATTGTTTTTCTTATGTTTACAGTATGTGGACCCATTGATAACTGTTTTTGTTATGTTTATAGAATGGGGGCCCATAGACCGTTGTTTTTTTCTTATATTTACAGTATGTGGGACCATTGATCATTGTAACCACAGAAGATGTACTACCTCTAGCAATCAGATCTGTGAATGGTGTGATGGGGAAATAAAATCAAATACATATTGGAGAGCTTACACAAGACATCTTGATAATACAAAATGTCAAAGTAAGTAGAGTTATTTCCCCTATATACTGATGTTGTTTTTGGTACCTAAGAAAAACACAGAATACTGAAATGTTATACCAGTTGATAAAAAGTCTTAACTGAAAAATTTAATTTCAGTGGTCATATCTGTTCAATTTATCAGAAGATGCACCATGGTTTTATCCCAGCTTCAAAGAAGTTGAGTCGTATATAGGGATGTCTGTCCTTCTGTTAGTTCATCCTTTACCAAACCATGCTACACCCTCATAGGTAGACTAGGTTGTAAACATCGTCGTAGTAGTAGACCATCCTTCACAAGTTTGGTTTCTTGGATGATAATTAAAGCACCACTTAAAAAAATCTCTTGAAACTTGAAAATAATATCATGGACCATAAAATACATGTCAAATTTGATTTTCAAATTAATGGTTTTGACATTCACAGTTCAAGAGTTAAAACCCTTAGTTATCTTAAAAGTTGGGTTTGGTTTCCAAATGATGATTAAATTACCTATGAACAAAAACTTGAAATTTTGACAGAATGTTACAGGCCATAAAATACAGATCAAGGTCAGTTTTAATGGTTTTGACATTTACTGTTTTAGATTTATTACCTTTAAAGTTGGGTTCAGCTTTGTGATGATTAAATACTGCTGAACCAAATGTTTTGAATTTGAACACAATGTAATGGACCATAGAATATAGATCAAGTTTGATTTTGATGGTTTGACATTTACCTTTCAAGAGTTATGCCCCTTAGTCACCTCAAAATCTGGGTTTTCTTCAGTTTCCAGATGATGATTAGAGTACCACCAAACCAAAGAGTGTAATTACCATTAAATACACGTTACATACATGTGTAATTACCATAAAATACACGTTACATTTGATTTGAAATTTGGATTTAGACATTTGCTTTTTAAAGAGTTTTTCTTCAAGTGATCACTGGATAACCTACTTCTAGTTAATATTCTGTTTTCATTTCAACAATTTTCACTTGACATGCTTGAGTTGTATACAATTTTAATATTCCATGTGACTGAATATCTAGGATATATTCTGTTTGAATTATCACCATCCGTGATATCTTTATTGTTACCTGAATCATGTGACACTATTCTATTTTGCAGAGGCTTGTTCATGGAGAACAGATAGTACACGATGTTACCCAGGAACTTGTACTAATGAACTCGCCAGTGGTTGTGTGTGTGCTGGTAACTTTAGTGGAACACATTGTGAAAATAGTGAGTATTTAATTATGGGACAGGGGGCACAGGTCTTTATCATATAGAACATATAGATATACTTGGTGTTCATTTGAAGAAAGTATTTACTTAATAATTTTTTGTGTAAAATATACCGAGGACACATCAGAACTTTAATCAGTGCTTTAACACTTCAAAATGGCCAAAATGTTTAGTAGAATTATGGTAGGTAGGAAACATGAACCAAACATATTATTTTATTTGGCCTAATAAAGATAGGAATTTATGTGTAAACTTAACTTCAAGGTATACAAATTTTGGAATGAGATCTTCAGATGAACGTATGGACCATGACATGATTCAAGAGTTTCAAAACTGGAACACTGAAAAATTATGTTATAAAAGGGGCTATATGAAACAGTAAATTTTAAAAAATTTTTTTATTGAAAATGCAAATTTTCTGCCATAATTATAAGGGCAATGGGGGCACATTTGTCCCATGGATCTGTCACCATGGTCACATGCAGGCCAGCACAGAAAATATTGTTATTGTTTTTCACAATTTATTCTATATTGAATGTCAGTCCTTCAAATATTTGAAACACTAAAAACTCACACATGCATAAAACACAAGTAAGAAAAAAATACAAATTACAAATGTACATGTGTTGTACAATAAATTGATGAATTACAAATGTACATGTGTTGTACAATAAATTGATGAATTACAAATGTACATGAGTTGTACAATAAATTGATGAATTACAAATGTACATGAGTTGTACAATAAATTGATGAATTACAAATGTACATGAGTTGTACAATAAATTGATGAATTACAAATGTACATGTGTTGTACAATAAATTGATGAATTACAAATGTACATGTGTTGTACAATAAATTGCTGAATTACAAATGAACTTGTGTTGTACAATAAAAAAAAACTATCACTGATTGAAAGGAAGTTATTTTCAATTAAATTATTCTTTTCAGTTGACAGCACACCAACAATAGAATATAATCATTGTAAATTTTCTGACAACGGTGGATATCATGTTCTAGAAAATGATCCAAACTGGGTCACCACTGGCCATTCAACTATTTGGACAAACTTTGCTGCATATAGCAGTATTTCAGTAGTTGAAACAGCAAAGTATTTGCAGCCAGCTGATAATAGAAATGCTCAACATTACGTGAAAGATTTCCGAGTTGGTGTCATTGAGGAAAAAGCAACTCTCTTATATTATAAAGGTATTTTTTTAATGAGTTTTGTTTTAGTGGCTTTCATAGGCCAGCTTAATATATGTGGTTTTAACCAATGGCATACTTATTGAAACAGGGAATAAATGATGTCATAAATGATTGATTGATTGCTGCTGTTAAATGCCACTTTCAGCAATCTTGGCTATATTATGTCTGCCAGTTTTTGGTGGAAGAAGACTTCAAGTCTTCTGAAGGCCTATGGTGCCGACTTTAAAATCATTGAACCACCTCCGTATGCCGCATCCGTTTCTGTGTATTACAATTTCATAACAACTTCCGATTCTTGACACGATTTTACACATGATTAAGCATCTGAATCATTTAATTTGTAAATTAGGATTGAAAAACAATCACTATCGTTAATATTTACCCTTTTATTTATGTAATTTATTAGATTTCATCTCATCTACATGAACGTTATTTGTTTACTTGTAACCGGATGTTTTAATGTAGATATTTGTAGTACCATGCGTGAATTTGGTATCGGGACAACTCGCCCTGTTTACATGTTCGCCCTTGGTCTGTTCGTCCTGAGTTCTTTCGCCCGTATAGTACTTTCACCCTGTGTTCATTCTCTTCACTCTTATCTTACACAATGTTTTATAATACGTCCTTGCATTTATTAAAAATATTGATATTAAGGGTATCGTTAAAAGCTCTAAAACACGATTTAGTGAAAATCATCTGTTCCTTATTTTGTTCCCAAGGTAAGACAATAGTGTTCAGCCAATCAAATTCTGTGTTTCTCATGATCAAATTAATAAGCCAATCAAAACGTTTTCTCTGAAGATTATTCTAACATGCTAGATTTTGAACTTGTGTTGTTTTCATCTAGTACTTTAAAAAATACTTTTAAATAATACAAGTGAAAACAACTCCGTTCTACTTGGTGTTCCTAATTGGAAGAAATCGAAGAAGAAGAAGAAGTTGTAAAATCGTGAACATGGCATGTGAATTTTCATCTGCAAGGAGGTTCTTACACAGCTTAAGGATAAAAGCATGACTGATTGACCAAATTCAATGATGCAGTACTACCATAAAGATAATAAATAGTATTTTTCACTAATTTATTGACATTATACTTCTTGTAACATATGTTATTTTGTATTCAATTAAATCATTTAAAGCACAATGTACTATTCTTTTTCACAAAGACAAACAAACAGGTTGGGACCCCCACCCCCACCCCACCCATTATGAGTGGTGTCCCTTAAATGAGGGACTGTCCCTAAAAAGGGTCATTTTACTGTTGAAAAAAAGAAAGAAAATTTTAAGATTTTTAACTCAAAAGTGGGAAAATTCATTATATTTGGAACAACTTTTCTAAATGAGGGTCAAATTAATAAAGAAGATATAAGTTTAGAAACATCACAAAACTCTTTTGACATGTTTTGACACTTTAATACTTGATAGATGCATAGTTCTTGGGGAAAAGTTTCATCAAATAATATGAATATAGAGGTGCTCATTTTTACAGTGGGTTGTAATGTTCTTCTAATGAGGGTGACACATCTTTGCATAATTCAAAATTGGAAATTTCAACAAGCATCTAATATTCTTACACAAGAAAATAAACCCTGGTCTGCTAGCTACATGTTCATCTTTTCTACTGATTTAAAACTTAAATCATGCAAACAGACTTAAGAAAAGGCATGTAAGCTCATCATACAAATATGACACTTTTCAAGACAATCCAGATCGTGCAAAATACTTAGCTAAAATTGTAACCTTTAAAATTGTTGTTGCACACTAAAAACCCCTTGGGAAATTTCAAAGTTGGCAGGTATGTAACAAGTCTTACTATTTTTATGCCCCATTTATGGGCATTATGTTTACTGGTCTGTCCGTCCGTCCTGCTTCAGGTTAAAGTTTATGGTCGTGGTAGTTTTTAATGAAGTTGAAATCCAATCAATTTGAAACGTAGTACACATGTGTTCCTTATGATATGATCTTTCTAATTTTACTGCCAAATTAAAGATTTTACCTAATTTTCACGGTCCACTGAACATAGAAAATGATTGTATAGATTGAAATCCATGTACTTATGACACATTCTTGTTTGAAGAAAAAATACATCATAGCGATAATGGAACAAAGCAGGCTGGGTTAGTGGGGCTGCTTTTATGGTAATTCAAGTTACCTTTTAATTTATTCACCTTCTTCCACCTCAGAGCTATCAGCTCTTTGATTGTTGGTGGAGAAAGCTGGAGTGCCCAGAGAGAACCAAAGACCTTTGTCAGGAAAACTAACAATCCTAGTCACTTAAGATCAGAGTCAAATGTACCTGCCACAAGCAGGGTTGGAACTCATTACCTCAGTGTTTCATTATCTCAGCATTGACAGGCTATTGATCTTTGAAAATTAACTATTTAGACCTCTTGGCCTGATATAGGCCCTGCATTCAATTATTTATTTGTTCAAACAGGAGTTAGAAGTCCTGTGAGTATTTGTTATATTTATTTTGCACTTTCATTTCAAAAATAAAGCTGGTGAGACAAACATTACAAAGATTAATATGTGGGGGTCAGTACAGTTTCAAGATAATTAATGATTGTTGATTTGGAGGGAGTTGAGATGATCCCCTAGGGGAAAGGTATGTTTCAGTGTATGCATCTTGTTATCTTGAATAGCAATTATGGTATATGAATGCTTACTCTAATTATACCCATGATCATTGTATAGAAAACTAGCAAATATAAAAATAAGATGTGGTATGATTGCCAATCAGATAATTAATAAGTTAGAAATATAGGTTACCTTACAGCCTTCAACAATGACCTATATGGTTGGCTAAATGTTCATTTTGACTTTCCAAGACTCTGATGTCAACCATTTTGTGCCTTATAGTTCGAAACAACTTGAATTTTCATACTTGTTTGATGAGAAGGAGATTAAACAAATAAACAGATTTGGTTTAAACACATTTCTCCTCTGTTTCTCATGCAATTATTGTGTTTTGAGCTGTCCCTTTTTTATTTACAATTTTTGTATGATACGGAAAAATCAGTACATGTGTAAAGAAATATTCCAAATATATTATAATATACCCCAAAAATAAATATTATTTACAATGGCTATCTTTTCCGTCAGAGCTCCAAGCTCTATGATTTCAGATAATATCTGGGTTATTGATGCAGTATAACACTCCTTCAGTGGTTTTTGTGAGTCTATTGACTACATTTATACCCCCATTCAAAAGGTGGGGTATACTGTTTTACTCCTGTCCATTTGTCTGAGTGCCAGGGCCATGCTGTACTGTGACATTTTAGATTCATGGCTAATCAACTGTTTTCTGAATACTTATATACCGGTATTCTAAACATATTAGACAAAAATGATATTTGTGTCTCATTTTTCAACCAGACCAATTTAAATGACTTTTTGTAACTTTATGCTAAATAACGATCTCTAACAAGTGACAATAAATAGAATGTCAATCAATTCCTATAGTATAATGATTCTGTTTATAGGCTCAACATATGTTGCCAAACAGACAAAGACATGTAATGGTATGGATAGAAATCAACCTGTAGATTTTAAACACTGCAGCTTTTCCTTTAATGCTTGGTCATTTACTCATAATGATAGGTATGTATAAATGGGTATGGTATCCAAACTTGATAATTTTAAAATGGTTATATTTTTGTTCAGATAATTTTAGAAATTAAAATTTTACTTTGTTAGACTTAAATATTTAATAGAAATATGATATGACTAATGTGACCTTAGAACTAACTTATAGACTATTTTGGTTGTAAAAAAACCTCTTGATTTTTAAAGGCTATTCCTATCCTAATATATTATAGTATAAGTACATTGTGAACAATTGGTTTTGGTCAGTTTTGAGTACCTTACTGTCCAATTGTTTTGCCAGACTGTTTGCACTTAATTGCTAAGAAATAACTAGATAACAGTTTGAACCTTCAAAATATCATTTTAGAATATTATAGTATCACCTAAGTAATATCTAAATACCAATAGATACCTTGGATGGTCAGTCCTATGTCAGGAACAGCCAGATTGCTCTTCAGTAATATAGACGTGGTCTGTTAGCCATTAGTTATGTACCAGAAGAGGCTAATTCTTGGGTAGTTCTTTGGGACATCTCTAGATGGTCTCTCTGATGACCTAAAACTAACCCTACCAATACTACTCTATTCATGATATTGACATCTTTATGTTGCCAATACTTTAAATTTTACATTTTATCAATAAATTAAAATGTAGGGTACATGTCAGTGAGACTGTGAGACAGCAACTCGATCATCAACACAAAACAAGCAAGGTTTCTTAAAGTTGTGTGTTTGCTGTTTGTGAAGTTGTCAACTGTCAGAAAGTATAGAAAAACTATTAACAACTTAAATATGTTATCAGAATAATGATTTCATGTTGATTTACCAATGATATGAATTTTCCAGAGTAGTTGCTGAATTCTCCTCTACCAATGGAGGATATGTGAGTGTAGCCAATCGTGACGCTAGTTCCACAGATTCTGTGAAAAAGACTTATTATTATTCCGGACAAACCCTGACACGGGAGTTTGAGTTCCATTGGGATTTAGAGAATCCCTATCATTGTTCTGTGATATCAGGAACATCATGTACTCCATTTGTAAATATTTTAGATGATTTAACTGAAGATGTAAGTATTGGTTGTTATGTATTATAAATACTACAAGGAATCTTATTTAGTATACAGATATAGGAAGATGTGGTGTGAGTGCCAATGAGACAACTCTCCATCCAAATAACAATTTATAAAAGTAAACCATTATAGGTCAATGTACGGCCTTCAACACGGAGCCTTGGCTCACACCGAACAACAAGCTATAAAGGGCCCCAAAAGTACTAGTGTAAAACCATTCAAACGGTAAAACCAACAGGTATCTTTTCAGTATTAATTTCCAAAGTACAAATACAACTAATTACTGTAAGTTCAGAAATGATTGCGATGTTTTTTGTTAATGCATTGATAGCTGCATAACAATAAATAATCAGGTGAAAAATACTTCTTTGTCAGTTGTTTCATAAGTTCTAAAAATAGAGAAGATCAGTAGTTAACATGATTTTATTTTTGGAAAACTGTGATTATATATATGTAAACAACCATCACTTTAGTAGTGTTTGACAAAGAGTTGTCAGTTAAATAGGACATGGAAATAAATTATTGGGAAGCTAAAAACAGATATGCATTCTTTTGGCCTCATTTGTTTAAAAATTAGTGTATATATGTATCTGTTGTAGCCTAATCTGAGTTTTACATGGGGAGGATGGTTAGATGACTTAGCAGGACTAGATCATTATGAATATGACCTGTTTGAACTTGGAGTGGATGGTTCAATATTGATTGATGGTGCTGGTGCTGGTGGATCTTTAGTGTCATCAAATAAAAATGTAGCAATCACTGAATCCTCTGTAAGTACAAGTGTACCAATCACTGAATCCTCTGTAAGTACAAGTGTACCAATCAGTGAATCCTCTGTAAGTTCAAGTGCACCCATCACTGAATCTTCTGTTAGTACAAGTGTACCAATCACTGAATCCTCTGTAAGTACAAGTGTACCAATCACTGAATCCTCTTTAAGTACAAGTGTACCAATCACTGAATCCTCTAAGTACAAATGTACCAATCACTGAATCCTCTGTAAGTACAATGTACCAATTACTGAATCCTCTATTAGTACAAGTGTTCAAAACACTGAATCCTCTGTAAGTCCAAGTGTACCAATCACTGAATCCTCTGTAAGTCCAAGTGTACCAATCACTGAATCCTCTGTAAGTCCAAGTGTACCAATCACTGAATCCTCGGTAAGTCCAAGTGTACAAAACACTGAATCCTCTGTAAATCCAAGTGTACCAATCACCGATTCCTTTGTAAACTTCTATGAATATACTTGTGTATCAATTACTGAATCTTCTGCACATTTAAATGAATATACAACTGTACTAATAACTGAATTTTCTGAGTTACAATGAGCAACTACACAAAGACCTTCAACAATGAGCAAAATCCATACCACATAGCAAGTTATTAAAATCCCAGATGACAAATTTAAAACAATTCAAAACAAACTATAAGAATCAGTTGAAAAGGGTTTAACTCAAAAGAACGATAAAAAGCACAAAAACAAATCACAAAAACAAAAAAGACACAAAGTCCAGATTTGACAGTAGTACCAGTTACTGAAGCTAGTTCAAAGTCAATAACAACTAACAAATAAATCATGAATCTAAGACTAAAATATCAACCACTACCAAACAAAAAACCTGTAAAATATAAGGACATATACACAGCATAAAACCTGTTGAAATTTATTTGTAGATGTTATCTTGGGATTGTATTTTAGGGGTCTGTGGTTTTGACAGAACCTGGGATGTATTCCTTACATCTTGTTGCCTATGATAAAGCTGGAAATTTTAAAACAGGCAGAAATCTTTTCCTGTATGACGACAAGTCTGTGGTGGATATTCAGGGAAATCAGCCGACGTATTGTTCAACTGCTTCTAAAGAAACATCATACACTTGGGTTACTATGGATACAAACCAGGTCAAGGTCGATTGGAAAGATCGATTTATAAATATCAGACATAAAAATAATAAATGAACCTTGTTCAGACATATGCACCAGGGGAACCTAAAATTGTGGTGTATGAAGATTTGTATGGAGACAGAATTAATGTTCAAATAAATAATATGCACGGTAAGGTTTAGGATGTAACAGGATTCATTAGGCGGAACAATATTTAAAAAAAAAAAACTGTATAAGAGATATGGTTTATATATCTTAAAAACTTCTAAATTTAGTTAAATAACCACTCCTTTTAAACTGTAGTCTATTTGTTGTTGATGTACTTTTCTGTGTTTTTAAAACTATAATCATAAGGAAATATTAGACAAATGGCTCCATTTATGTTAAAATTTCACAAATCAAATACAATTTGCAAATTCCAGAAAACATTAAAATCCTAGCTGATCATATTTGCAATATTTAACAAGATATACCTATTGGATGCTGTAAGCTAACTGAATACTAATGTGAGTTTTAAAGGAATATTCTTTCACAGTATATATATGGTCTGGGAGGCACAGTTGCAGCCACTAGTTGATCCTCATCTTATAGTTTTAGTGCTTAAACAATGTATTTGTATGTCAGTCATTTTTTTATTTTGAAGTTTTTTATTTCAGCCATTGTTGATTTCCAAGTATCATACCAGGTTGACAGCAGTGATTCCATAACCACAAATGTGAAGGATTCAAGACCTTTCACCTCTGTTTCCATTATATATAACCAGTATGACATCCTGACATTAGACTGGGCTGATGGAGATCAGTTGACAGCTACAGTTAAGGCTATTGATATACTGGACAAGACTAATCAAGAAACAATTGTGGTGTACAGAGATGCCACGCCCCCTATTGTAGAAAATGTATGGTTAACAAAAGGGGACAGATTAAATGTTAGTGTGCATAGCTTAGAAGATTTTACAAAGATGACGTAAGTAGTTTATGTGATTTATTTTTTCTCTCTATCTGTTTTTTGTGCTATTTGTTCTGTTAATTACAGGTTATTTAATTGTTTGGTTCATTAGAAAACAGGAAATTAGGTTCCACACTTAATTACCATCAGTCCAAACAACGATTGGTTTAAAAGGAAAGAGAAGAGGTATAACTGGACAATAACTAAAGACCAAAAAATGTGCATTGAACAAATCTTTTTTTACTTTTTATGCCAATGTCATAATTTAATTTATATTATCAACTTCATTGATTTGCTGTGTTTAAGCATGTTTAGTAACTACCATATTCAAACCTCAATTTGGGGTGTGGGGAGTCAGTTGTCTAGCCTAGTAGACAGTACTTTTTAAAAAGCTAGGTTTTTTTATCCACAGGATAGAATGGGAGGCATATGATGTACACAGTGGCTTGGACTCTGTTTATTGGAGATTATTTGACAGTAAGACTGGAGTTCTCCATGGACATGAAGATATCATAGCTCAGGGACATTCTTCTGTAAGTTATAACTTAAAGTACAATTATTTAGTAGGATATACACAAGAGCTGTCTGTTGATAAGAAAATAGCGTAGCTGATTAGTTGAAAGCATGTGGATAACAGATAAGAAACAATCCAAAACCAGGATTCCAACGCCTTGCAGGATGTGTTTGAGCTTTTTGATTTTGACATTTGATTAGGGACTTTTGGTTTTGAATTTTCCTCTGAGTTTGGTATTTTTGTTATTTTACTTTTTTGTAAATAATGCATCCAAAGCATAACAGGCATAGCCAAAAATATTGGACAATACAATAGACCAAACAATACAATAGACCAAACAATACAATAGACCAAACAAACTATCATTAACACTCGCCAATAATATAGATGGACAATACAATAGACCAAACAGACTATCATTAACACTCACCAATAATATAGATGGACAATACAATAGACCAAACAAACTATCATTAACACAAACCTCACCAATAATATAGGACAATACAATAGACCAAACAAACTATCATTAACACAAACCTCGCCAATAATATTGGACAATACAATAGACCAAACAAACTATCATTAACACAAACCTCGCCAATAATATTGGACAATACAATAGACCAAACAAACTATCATTAACACTCGCCAATAATATAGATGGACAATACAATAGACCAAACAAACTATCATTAACACAAACCTCGCCAATAATATAGATGGACAATACAATAGACCAAACAAACTATCATTAACACTCGCCAATAATATAGATGGACAATACAATAGACCAAACAAACTATCATTAACACAAACCTCGCCAATAATATAGATGGACAATACAATAGACCAAACAAACTATCATTAATACAGACCTCGCCAATAATATAGATGCACAAATTTAAAAGAAAAAGACAACAAAAAACCAAAAGGAACAATGCATGGTCCATACAGCCTGAAATTGTACAATACATGGTCCATATGCCTGAAATTGTACAATACATGGTCCATACAGCCTGAAATTGTACAGGAACTAAATCTGGTGGGGATAATTAGATATAGGAAGATGCGGTATGAGTGTCAATGAGACAACTCTCCATCCAAGTCACAATAGATATAGGAAGATGTGGTATGAGTGTCAATGAGACAACTCTCCATCCAAGTCACAATAGATATAGGAAGATGTGGTATGAGTGTCAATGAGACAACTCTCCATCCAAGTCACAATAGATATAGGAAGATGTGGTATGAGTGTCAATGAGACAACTCTCCATCCAAGTCACAATAGATATAGGAAGATGTGGTATGAGTGTCAATGAGACAACTCTCATCCAAGTCACAATAGATATAGGAAGATGTGGTATGAGTGTCAATGAGACAACTCTCCAGCCAAGTCACAATAGATATAGGAAGATGTGGTATGAGTGTCAATGAGACAACTCTCCATCCAAGTCACAAAAGATATAAGAAGATGTGGTATGAGTGTCAATGAGACAACTCTCCAGCCAAGTCACAATAGATATAGGAAGATGCGGTATGAGTGTCAATGAGACAACTCTCCAGCCAAGTCACAATAGATATAGGAAGATGTGGTATGAGTGTCAATGAGACAACTCTCCATCCAAGTCACAATAGATATAAGAAGATGTGGTATGAGTGTCAATGAGACAACTCTCCATCCAAGTCACAATAGACATGAGAAGATGTGGTATGAGTGTCAATGAGACAACTCTCCATCCAAGTCACAATAGATATAGGAAGATGTGGTATGAGTGTCAATGAGACAACTCTCCATCCAAGTCACAATAGATATAAGAAGATGTGGTATGAGTGTCAATGAGACAACTCTCCATCCAAGTCACAATAGATATAGGAAGATGTGGTATGAGTGTCAATGAGACAACTCTCCATCCAAGTCACAATAGATATAGGAAGATGTGGTATGAATGTCAATGAGACAACTCTGGTATGAGTGTCAATGAGACAACTCTCCATCCAAGTCACAATAGATATAGGAAGATGTGGTATGAGTGTCAATGAGACAACTCTCCATCCAAGTCACAATAGATATAGGAAGATGTGGTATGAGTGTCAATGAGACAACTCTCCATCCAAGTCACAATAGATATAGGAAGATGTGGTATGAGTGTCAATGAGACAACTCTCCATCAAAGTTACAATAGATATAAGAAGATGTGGTATGAGTGTCAATGAGACAACTCTCCAGCCAAGTCACAATAAATATAGGAAGATGCGGTATGAGTGTCAATGAGACAACTCTCCATCCAAGTCACAATAGATATAAGAAGATGTGGTATGAGTGTCAATGAGACAACTCTCCAGCCAAGTCACAATAGATATAGGAAGATGTGGTATGAGTGTCAATGAGACAACTCTCCATCCAAGTCACAATAGACATGAGAAGATGTGGTATGAGTGTCAATGAGACAACTCTCCATCCAAGTCACAATAGATATAGGAAGATGTGGTATGAGTGTCAATGAGACAACTCTCCATCCAAGTCACAATAGATATAGGAAGATGTGGTATGAGTGTCAATGAGACAACTCTCCATCCAAGTCACAATAGATATAGGAAGATGTGGTATGAATGTCAATGAGACAACTCTGGTATGAGTGTCAATGAGACAACTCTCCATACAAGTCACAATAGATATAGGAAGATGTGGTATGAGTGTCAATGAGACAACTCTCCAGCCAAGTCACAATAGATATAGGAAGATGTGGTATGAGTGTCAATGAGACAACTCTCCATCCAAGTCACAATAGATATGAGAAGATGTGGTATGAGTGTCAATGAGACAACTCTCCATCCAAGTCACAATAGATATAGGAAGATGTGGTATGAGTGTCAATGAGACAACTCTCCATCCAAGTCACAATAGATATAAGAAGATGTGGTATGAGTGTCAATGAGACAACTCTCCATCCAAGTCACAATAGATATAAGAAGATGTGGTATGAGTGTCAATGAGACAACTCTCCATCCAAGTCACAATAGATATAGGAAGATGTGGTATGAGTGTCAATGAGACAACTCTCCATCCAAGTCACAATAGATATAGGAAGATGTGGTATGAATGTCAATGAGACAACTCTGGTATGAGTGTCAATGAGACAACTCTCCATACAAGTCACAATAGATATAGGAAGATGTGGTATGAGTGTCAATGAGACAACTCTCCAGCCAAGTCACAATAGATATAGGAAGATGTGGTATGAGTGTCAATGAGACAACTCTCCATCCAAGTCACAATAGATATAAGAAGATGTGGTATGAGTGTCAATGAGACAACTCTCCATCAAAGTTACAATAGATATAAGAAGATGTGGTATGAGTGTCAATGAGACAACTCTCCAGCCAAGTCACAATAGATATAGGAAGATGCGGTATGAGTGTCAATGAGACAACTCTCCATCCAAGTCACAATAGATATAAGAAGATGTGGTATGAGTGTCAATGAGACAACTCTCCATCCAAGTCACAATAGATATAGGAAGATGTGGTATGAGTGTCAATGAGACAACTCTCCATCCAAGTCACAATAGATATAAGAAGATGTGGTATGAGTGTCAATGAGACAACTCTCCATCCAAGTCACAATAGATATAGGAAGATGTGGTATGAGTGTCAATGAGACAACTCTCCATCCAAGTCACAATAGATATAGGAAGATGTGGTATGAATGTCAATGAGACAACTCTGGTATGAGTGTCAATGAGACAACTCTCCATCCAAGTCACAATAGATATAGGAAGATGTGGTATGAGTGTCAATGAGACAACTCTCCATCCAAGTCACAATAGATATAGGAAGATGTGGTATGAGTGTCAATGAGACAACTCTCCATCCAAGTCACAATAGATATAAGAAGATGTGGTATGAGTGTCAATGAGACAACTCTCCAGCCAAGTCACAATAGATATAGGAAGATGTGGTATGAGTGTCAATGAGACAACTCTCCATCCAAGTCACAATAGATATAAGAAGATGTGGTATGAGTGTCAATGAGACAACTCTCCATCCAAGTCACAATAGATATAAGAAGATGTGGTATGAGTGTCAATGAGACAACTCTCCAGCCAAGTCACAATAGATATAGGAAGATGTGGTATGAGTGTCAATGAGACAACTCTCCATCCAAGTCACAATAGATATAGGAAAATGTGGTATGAGTGTCAATGAGACAACTCTCCATCCAAGTCACAATAGATATAGGAAGATGTGGTATGAGTGTCAATGAGACAACTCTCCATCAAAGTTACAATAGATATAAGAAGATGTGGTATGAGTGTCAATGAGACAACTCTCCAGCCAAGTCACAATAGATATAGGAAGATGCAGTATGAGTGTCAATGAGACAACTCTCCATCCAAGTCACAATAGATATAAGAAGATGTGGTATGAGTGTCAATGAGACAACTCTCCATCCAAGTCACAATAGATATAGGAAGATGTGGTATGAGTGTCAATGAGACAACTCTCCATCCAAGTCACAATAGATATAGGAAGATGTGGTATGAGTGTCAATGAGACAACTCTCCATCCAAGTCACAATAGATATAGGAAGATGTGGTATGAGTGTCAATGAGACAACTCTCCATCCAAGTCACAATTTGTAAAAGTAAACCTTGTTTTTCAATCGCAGAAACCTTTCACTTTACCTTACCAAGACCATATGTGTGAAAAGTAAAACACACAATAAAAATAGTGCACAGTTCAGCAAATGAAAGATTAAAATGTATCAAAAATGAACAAGGATGTAAAATGCTTATTAATTAATAGAAAGAAGGGTAAAAGTTGTACAGGAAGCTATAGCTAAGTTTGCAGCAGTTGTTGGTTGAATACTTTGCTAAATATATTTAAAACTCAGAAAAACTCTACTATCAGGTTGTGTTTAATTAATGGAAGGTTTTACTCTGTAAGTTGATTCAGAAATCACTTTGAAAACCCTTTGAAATATCCAGTATGACATTGACATACCATATATAGATATAAGAAGTTGTGGTATGAACGCCAAAGAGACAACTCTCCACCCAAGTCACAATTTGTAAAAGTAAACCATTATAGGTCAAAGTATGGTCTCCAACACTGAGCCTTGGCTCACACCAAACAGCAAGCAATAAAGGGCCCCAAAAATGACTAGTGTAAAACCATTCAAACAGGGAAACCAAGGGTCTAATCTATATAAAAAACGAGAAACGTATATTATACAATATATTTGTTATATTGCACTGAAACAAGGTGTACGCCATATACATGATACTGATCTACAATTTGTGCATGTAGAATATTTTTAGCTCACCTGGCCCGAAGGGCCAAGTGAGCTTTTCTCATCACTTGGCGTCCGTCGTCCGTCGTCGTTAACTTTTACAAAAATCTTCTCCTCTGAAACTACTGGGCCAAATTTAACCAAACTTGGCCACAATCATCATTGGGGTATCTAGTTTAAAAATTATGTCCGGTGACCTGCCAAACCAACCAAGATGGCCGCCATGGCTAAAAATAGAACATAGGGGTAAAATGTATATTTTGGCTTATAACTCTGAAACCAAAGCATTTAGAGCAAATCTGACATGGGGTAAAATTGTTTATTAGGTCAAGATCTATCTGCCCTGAAATTTTCAGATGAATCGGAGAACCTGTTGTTGGGTTGCTGCCACTAAATTGGTAATTTTAAGAAAATTTTGAAGCTTTTGGTTATTATCTTGAATATTATTATAGATAGAGATAAACTGTAAACAGCAATAATGTTCAGCAAAGTAAGATCTACAAATAAGTCAACTTGACCAAAATGGTCAGTTGACCCTTAAGGAGTTATTGCCCTTTATAGTCAATTTTAACCATTTTTGTAAATTTTGTAATCTTTACAAAAATCTTCTCCTCTGAAACTACTGGGCCAAATTTAACCAAACTTGGCCACAATCATCATTGGGGTATCTAGTTTAAAATTGTATCCGGTGACCTGCCAAACCAACCAAGATGGCCGCCATGGCTAAAAATAGAACATAGGGTAAAATGTATATTTTGACTTATAACTCTGAAACCAAAGCATTTAGAGCAAATCTGACAGGGTAAAATTGTTTATTAGGTCAAGATCTATCTGCCCTGAAATTTTCAGATGAATCGGAGAACCTGTTGTTGGGTTGCTGCCACTAAATTGGTAATTTTAAGAAAATTTTGAAGCTTTTGGTTATTATCTTGAATATTATTATAGATAGAGATAAACTGTAAACAGCAATAATGTTCAGCAAAGTAAGATCTACAAATAAGTCAAATTGACCAAAATGGTCAGTTGACCCCTTAAGGAGTTATTGCCCTTTATAGTCAATTTTTAACCATTTTTTGTAAATTTTGTAATCTTTACAAAATCTTCTCCTCTGAAACTACTAAGACAAAATTAACCAAACTTGTCCACAATCATCATTAGGGTATCTAGTTTAAAAAATGTGTCTGATGACCCCGCCCGTGAACCAAGATGGCCGACATGGTTTAAAAATAGTACATAGGGTAAAATGCAGTTTTTGGCTCATATCTCTGAAACCAAAGCATTTAGAGCAAATCTGACGAGGATAAAATTGTTCATTAGGTCAAGATCTATCTGCCCTTAAATTTTCAGACCAATCAGGCAACACGTTGTTGGGTTGCTGCCCTGAATTAGTAATTTTAAGAAAATTTGCAGCTTTTGGTTATTATCTTGAATATTATTATAGATAGAGATAAACTGTAAACAGCAATAATGTACAGCAAAGTAAGATCTACAAATAAGTCAACATGACCAAAATTGTCAATTGACCCCTGAAGGAGTTATTGCCCTTTATAGTCATTTTTACAATTTTCATAAATTTTGTAAATTTTGTAAATTTTTACAAAATATTTTCCACTGTAACTACTGGGCCAAGTTCATTATAGATAGAGATAATTGGAAGCATCAAGAATGTTCAGTAAAGTAAGATCTACAAACACATCACCATCACCAAAACATAATTTTGTCATGAATCCATCTGTGTCCTTTGTTTAATATGCAAATAGACCAAGGTGAGCGACACAGGCTCTTTAGAGCCTCTAGTTTCTGTAATTTAGGAATGTACTTTTGAATTTCAGAAGTTTTACATATCTTGAAACTAGGAAATGTTTTTATTCCAGTTGTTTTGTTGTCAATTATGGTCTTTAGAGATTAATTTGGGTTGATGAATTAAGCCAGATTACTTAAGGATTCTCTTTGTTATTTCAGAATTTGACACATTGTGAGGATACATACAGTGATTATGCAAGGGGAGCTAACTGCTACTGCACACCATTCCAGGGATGTTTCCATCGTCATTTCCAAATAAAACCAGAAATAAAACAAGATGGAGGACTGATAGTTGATAAAGATAAAGGGACACATGAATATGATTATTTTATAGAGATATCTGTCACAAGTATTGCTCAACTCACCACTGTTCTGACCAGAAAGGTTATTATCTCAGCATTGTAGTACAGTTGCACGTCAGTAGCTTAAGAAAGAACAATACAAAACGTTGCCGCTAAGACACAAACACAATCACAAGATATTTAAAGATTATGCAAATTTGTACAAAGAAATGAGCATCAGACTTAAGCATTATTTAAAAAATGTTTTTGATGTAAAACAAGTCATTCTCATTGAATAATTTTTCTGCGGCTTGTTTTTTGAAAAGGAACATTTGTGTTTTATAAATGTGATAATATAAGAGGTCACCTCATTGTTTTTTGCTGTCTTATTCCTTTAAATTTAAGGGATGATAGATCGCTTAGAAAAACCATGACATTTGAAAAATTTATGAAAGACTGCACCAGTTTTGTGTAATCACCTCTTATGATTATCCAACCAGATCCCAGAAACCTCACATAGAAAATGCAACCATGTTGAAGTTGTGCACTTGCTATTAAGGAATTGTTGGAGGAATCTTTTCCTATTGTTCTGAACTGAGAACTTAGTCAGTTTTTGTCAAATTTACAAAAGATGGTACTTATTCTATGTAGATAACTCTTCCTATAGGTTTCAATAGAGATCTTTGAAACTTTACAGAATGATTCCACATATTTTGAAGCTCTACACCTGCTAATATGGAATTGTTTGAATGGTTTATTCCCATTTTTCATGATTTTACAGCAAATATTTTCAAAAGATGATAACAATTTGTGTTTTTTACCCATATCATTGGAAATTCATAGTTGTGCACCTTCCATTATGGAGTTGTTTAATGATTTTTTTTTAGATTTCCCCATTTTCTATTTCATATATTTAAATTTTCAGTAAAGACTTTTCTCTGTTGTTTATGAAACAATCTACACAACCTAGCCATTTCAGTCTTTGATCCATTTTAAACAAATTTCTACACATGTACAGATATTCGAGTAAAGCTATTTAAAAGCATTTTTATGTTGCTTTTAGGATTTTTATACATTTATAGATCTGTCTTCAAAAGTTTTTTATGATTGTACATTTGGAAGTCTTAATGTTGCATATAGCATTTTCTTGACATTCAGATGCAATTATACAAGTTATAAATTCATTCAAAATTTCATAATAAAAATAAATAATAAAACCAATTACATACATGTTTTGCATTAAGGCAATTTCATGAATTATATTTAAATAAATCTAATTACAATAATGATTTGTGTGGTATTTGACGTATATCAAATAAAATCTCCTCAATATTTTAGATAACAGTAGACATTAGTCCACCACATCCAGGAGCTGTCCATGATGGACAACAAGGAAACCCAGAAATAGACTACCAACAAGGGATGGACCTACATTCCTATTGGGACCAGTTCTTTGACAGAGAAAGTGGGGTGTTTTTCTACCAGTATATAGTAAACACAACATGTGCTGATAAGACTGATTTTGTTCTTGATGGTTCAAATCCAAATGTAAGTCATTTTAAAATTTATGTTATTTGCTAAGGTCAAGGACATCAGTTACATTAACTCTGTCTTTCTTAACAAGTTATAAAATTTGTATAGCAAATAACAATTATTCGTTAAAGCTCACTAGAGCTTATGTTATATCCTTGTTTGTATACTATGCTGACTCTAAATAAAGCATATTTAATTTATTTTATTTTTTATCTTTTATTAAAACCTTATAGAAAAATTGAATGGCTGTAATAAAACGTTTGGCGCCAAAAACCTGTTTTAGCCAATAACATTTATTTATACCCCACGCAATGAGTTGCGGAGGGTATAATGTTTTTGACCCGTCCGTCTGTCTGTCCGTCCGTCCGTCCGTCCGTCCGTCAGTCCTTCAGTCCTGTTTCTTGTCATCGCAACTCCTCTCAAACCACACAACAGAATTTCACGAAACCTTTTAGATAATAAGGACATACTACGTAGATGTGCATATCGACAGGAAATTACGATTCAATTTTTTTTCCAGGAGTTAAGCCCCTTTTAACTTATTTGCCCAATATACTACTGCAACCTTTTGTCATCGCAACTCCTCTCAAACCACACAACAGAATTTCATGAAACCTTTTCAGATAATAAGGACATGCTACGTAGATGTGCATATCGACAGGAAATTACGATTCAATTTTTTTTCTAGGAGTTACGCCTTTGAACTTATTTGCTTCAATATACCTCTGCATCAGTTTGTCATCGCAACTCCTCTGAAACCACACAACAGAATTTCATGAAACTTTGTAGATAATAAGGACATACTAGGTAGATGTGCATAGGGACAGGAAATTATGATTCAATTTTTTCTAGGAGTAACGCCCCTTTGAACTTGTTTGCTTCAATATACCTCTGCAACAGTTTGTCATCGCAACTCCTCTGATACCACACAACTGAAATCCATGAAACTTTGAAGATAATGAGGACATACTATGCTGATGTACATATCGACAGGAAATTAAATTCTTTTTTTTTTCTTATACAATTTTTTTTCTTACAGTTATTTTATTTCTCCAGTGACAATGTGAGGATGCTGGGGGTATGTGAGCGCTCACTAAGGTTCTTTAATTTGAAATATTCCTGTATCAGATTGTATGCAATTAAGTGATTTTGATCATGTCCCAATATTTCTGTTTCAGATTGTGGAGACCTACAACAACTTTGGGAGCCACACAGTCAGCGGAGATGGAACCTATTATTTCACTGTTGTGGCCTATAATAGGGCTCTGGACCCATCAGAACCAGTTTGTTCTGACGGTGTAACTATAGACAGTTCTGTACCAGGAGTTAAGGAGGTGGTTGTTAAAGATTCTCTAATTACTGATGGTCTAGTCAAAGATCCAGACAATGTGGACTACTATATCTTGGGACCAGATCGTGTCAGAAGACTGATACCTAATCCTACTGCTAACTGCATGTTAGTATACACATTTTACATCCTGGAACCAGGTCATGTTGATGTGAAGACTCTGCAATTAATTTTAGATTTATTTCTATACACATATGTAGGACTCTGAACCGTTATGGTACTTAGAACCGCAATGCATGCTGAGGTGCTATGGTTTGATGCTGAAGTGTTATGGTGGCATTGTGGCGCCAACTTGTTGACAGCTACGCCAAAGTGTGATAGAGGTAACACTGAAGTGCAATGGTCTTCACAAACTACATTTGCAATGCTTTTCATGTATGTTAGAAGCAGTTTTCCAAGTTGATTAAGGGCTTACAAAATTAAAATTATACATGAAACGGGGAAGATTGGTAGATAGGAGATACAAAAAGTTAACCTACTTTAGTGAATTGTTTTCGAAATCTATAAAAGGCCTTATTCCTCACCATGAAGCACAAATACTCTGTTATAAAATACATACGGTGTGATAGAACTTTCAGTATTATAATGTTACAATAATCGGGGAACTCATGAGAGGAACAAAGTAAAGATAAAATATTAATGCAGAATTATGTCCACATGTAGAAAATCAAAGATGTCTCTTATTTAGTATGCAACTGTTATTAAAGAAGACATAACCAGTTATGAATGTAAATGTATACACAATTAAAAAACCTACATGTACTTATCATTGTAATCTGTAGATTTTAAACTCTTTTTGTATAGACCATCGCACTTCAGTGAATGGACTATCGCACTTCAGTGTAGACCATCGCACTTCAGCGTGACCATTGCACTTCAGCCCCCTTAGCATCTCCAAGTCCTACACATACACCAGTAATTAAAATTGGCTCATGTACATTTATCCCATATATTGATGTTGTTGTAATAAAATGTAAAAAATATATTTTGATATCAATATATATTATTTCATTGTAGAACAAAAGCCACAGCTTTGAATAGTATAAATCTATTTCCTTTGACAAGAACTGACAATGGAAGTATTGTTGAAGTAGATGGGAATATTTTCTGCAGTAATTCCAGTTCATCACCTAGTGTCATAGGACTAACTTTATTTAAATCATCGTTGGTAAGATTGTAAAGTCAGTACTTGCTATTGTATTATTGTGATAACGAGGTTGGATAAATCTGATAATCTAAGAGTTTCTCTAATGATTATCAAATAATTTTTATTTTTGATAAATGAAAATCCCCTTCGAGTATCTTCCACATTCCACAAAGTTCTCAATTTCATTGACTTTTGTTTGCTAATTTTGCTGCATTCAGTGAGCTGAAAAAGGTTATAACCCTTAAACTCATCCAATCAACTTCTTAGATCATGCAACCACACGTTGATTAAATATTTTTATGCATTGGGTTCAAAAGGGTTATATTGCCAAAGAATTAGAGATATATATTTCTCCAATTCTTACCTGATTTTTACTTTTGATTATGTTTTTGATTAGTTTTGATTGGTCAGAATTCAGAAATGATATCCAATGTTTACTTTCCTCTGAATTTCATATTGTGACAATATTACTTAATAAGGCAACCATACCTGATGTCATCACATAGAAAGAGCACATAATTTTGTCGATCATTGAAAAATAAAGTTGAAGTTTGTCTATATATCATCTAAAAATCATTAGAGAAACATATTCCACCACCTAATCTTGTGCAATTCAATATTTCTCCACTTTCAACAGTTACATTTTAAAGATATTTTTATTTTTAACTGTCAAGATTTCGAGAAATATTGCATCGCACTGGATCATCATCACTGTAGAAGTAGAATCTATATGTATATACTAGTCAAGGTGATAGGTAACGGTATTGTCCTTTATTCATGTTATTTATCTCAGGATGATGTAGTCTCAATACTTCTGTTTATCATTATAGCTAGAGATGTCATGGGAGCCTTTAGATATACCGGCCAAAATATTTGATTATGAAGTAGGATTTTCCTCGACAGCAGGAAGTTCTGCACCTGATATCATGGCGTTCCAGTCAACTAAACAACATGCTCATGCAAGAATAATGCATACCAACATACCAGACGGAACACAGTTTTATATCATTATCAAAACTATCAGTAAATCTAATGTAGAAGGTCTTACGGTAAGTGTAGTGAACACAAATTAAGTAAATTTGATATAAAACAGCTTGTATTATGTTAAGTTCTTGAAATTAGATTATTCACAGAGTCAAAGTCTACTTTTACAAAGATACATTTAGTGTGTATTTTTGAGTCATTAATAATGCACAAAATTATAATCCTGAAATATATCATTATGTTATTAAATATTCATTTCAATGCATGGTTGTCGGCTTGATAACGATTTTGCACATGTTTTTTTTTTCATTATTAATTGACAATGAGGCAGCAACTCAAAATTCATCTTCTGTATGTAATATAGCTTAATCTGTATCTATGGTTACTTTAAAATGATGATTAGTTAAAGTGAACAAGACAAAAGCTACCATAACTGTAATAGTGATTTGTATAGGCAAATATTACCACTATCAAAGCACAACTAAATAGATTAAATTGGGCCAATTGCCTAGACCATTATGGGTTGTGCAAACCAACTAAAATGGATCAGTTACAAGACTATTGGACCACTCTGTAGAAATCAACCATTTACATGGACTATTGAACCACAAAGACACCATTAACAAGGACCAATTATTCAGCAAAAGTCATTTTAGTAAATCAGGTCAGACAGACTGACATGCACTGTTAAAGAATTAAAGATAACTGATAATTGTGTATTTCCATTTTAGACCTTAGGTCCATGTTTCATTTGTAACAGACTATTGTTAATATAAACAAACAAATAATTGTTAATATAAACAAACAAATAATTTTGTAACAATTCAAAAGTCATGCAACCAATTTAAAATTCAAAAAGGTCACAGTGCATATGGAACAGATGTACAAGGCTTTCAACCATTACAGTCAGGGGGCAACTGTACACTGACACAGCCTCCATCTTGTACAGTGGTCAAGGTAACCAATATAGACTGGTTCCTTCATGGACATCATACATACTATGTGTCACTGAAAGTTACCAACACAGCAGGGCAAACAGTGATCCAGTCATCTGGTCCCTACATACATGATGTACAGTTACCAGCCGAGGGAGTTGTTTTAGATATTGATACTCAGGTACACTATATTAGATATTAGTATTGTTCAATTAATCCATTTCAATTGGTTCACATTTTCTATGCCATTGACCTTGCTGCATATTCAGGTCTTATGTGGCCTAACAAACATTCCACTAGTTTAACTATGCCACATTTTTATGTGCCTGTCCCAAGTCAAGATTCTTGTCAGTAGTTGCCACATGTCATATTTTGATTTTTTAAGTTATTTTGGAGAATTTGGTGCTTATAGCACTAATTTTTTTTAAATTGAAGAAGAATAAGAAAAACATATATAAATAAAATTGAGAATGGAAATGGGGAATTCTTTAAAGAGCTACTAAAACGCTATAATCATGTTTGTCTTATTCTAAAGTTCGTAATTAACGTTTATGAATGCAAAAAAACCAATATAATTTCATCTTTTAATTATCGAGATATTTGCAAATTACTGTCAGTTTGTCATTTGAACACCTGAACGATTTAGTAAAACATGCCACTACAACTCACTACTTATACCCAACGGAAGTGACGCACAGTGGGTATCCCTTATCAAATACGTGTGTTATATCGTATGTAAACAGATCACGGCTTTCTAAGTAAGATAACAGTTTTGATATATATCGGTGACAATTATTACATTGAGAATATTGATATACATTTATCGATGCTTAATATTCGAATTATTATTTTGATCAAATGTTTATGATTAGAAAAGTATTGAAAAACCACAAGCACAAATCTGAGACTACTATAACACAGATATTGTAGTAGTCTCTGCACAAATCAACCTTTTTTTCTATAAAATATTAACATGTGCATCCTAAAGCTGCGGTAGAAGCAGAAGTAGAACCGTGCATGTTATTTTCCGTGGCGGAAAACGGCATTCCCAACACGTGCTTCCAAAAGACGACGGAGGGCGTAACTTGTTGATTTGTTAAAATTAAAATTAAACTGTGTGGGTTTTTCTGAGCTAAAAATTATCTTACTTACTTACCGAAGGACTTTAGTTACAGCAGCATTTCAAATGATATAAGTTTATTCTCCAGATATTATGTGAAGAATTGAGTAGTCAGTACTGTCAGTCACAGTAATCTGCTTGGCTGGTTTAGCAAAAAATTTTTTGATCAAGCTATTTCATTCAAAAATGAAATACTGGACAGACCTTGTAGTTAACATATACGGAGATTTAAAAATCAAACGAAATTTTAAAATGAAAATCAGTATAAGTATATATGATTGTCATAGTCCTTGGACCTTATGTACAAATATTGTTATATGAGTCATATATTCTATACACGTTATATCAGATCCAAGCATCATGAGCATAGTCCTACCTACGGACGAATGTAGGATAGACAGTCACAGTACAAAAATTCACAATTCAGTTTTTAGTTTATTCATTTTTTGAATAAGAAAACATTTGTCAAAATAATTTTTGTATTTTGTCTAGAATTTTTATATATATGGCAACTTTGCAGACAAAATTTATTCTGAAAAAAATCAAAATAATTGTAAAGATAATTATTTGTCAAAGTGGCTTGGTACTTAAATGGTTTCATTATGTCATAGTGCCAAAAAATGTATCCTTTTCGTGCATAAAATTTGACATCTTTTCATTACTCATTTAAATGAACTATTTTATAAATTGTAAAATGAATATATGCAAGTAACCAAAAAAATTGTAGAAATTTTTCCTATGTTTTCAAACAAAACTAAACAAATAGTATGTGTGACTTTTGTACTTTCAAATTTGTTACTTTCTGTCCTGTAACTTTCAGTACGTTTGCCATAGAGACATATTATACAATTATAGTCTATGTCTGTGTCCTTAATCACAGGCCTATTTTATATTTAAATATATATCATTTTTTGTTATTAGAAAATGAGATATAAAACCTAAATTGTAGAAAAAAAAGAGCAGTAGAATTATTAAATAAGTTAAAATACCTAAGAGCATTTAAAACTAAAACAAAAACCACTGATATAAAATATTTTGAAAAAGGGGTGTGCATTCCCAAATTACTTGTGTCCTAAATCCTAAATGTTATGATCACACCAATTTTTTTTAGAATAAAAAAAATATACCATACTGCTTTTAAAATATTCACCTTTTCTTTCATTTGAAATCATTTGAAATTTAAGCAATGACAAATAAATAACTAAACAAAAAAAATATTAATCCTTTCGATCACCTTTTGATCCTGGTAATTAAAACAGTCCGTACTTTGACACATACTGATAAGTAAACATCCTGTAAGGTAATAAAGATCAAACAGTAGCTATTATCCCTCCACTTAGGTAATTAACAACTTGGTCATGCAGAAATGCCACCTGTTGTTTTTAAAGGGATAAACTTTAAAGTTTGATAATTAACATAATTAAAGAGGTATTGCATATACCCGGTTTTTAACTTGCAATTAATTATTTTTATTACATGGAACAGAAGCCTCTACCGTCATATCTGGTCAAAATGTTATGAAACTTCACGTACATGTAAATATAAACCATATTTTTTTCTCGACTCAATAATATTTTTTTTAATTAATAGCTAGTATATAATATATTGACCGTCAATTTGTCTCAGTTCTATGATCAGGAACATTGTTTTCAGTTGAAAACTCAATGTTGAATTACCCCAACCCCATCCCCCTTTTTCTATTGAAACACGTTATAAATACACTTCCCTTCTGAAACATATTTTGTTCCTTTTGACAAATTGGTCATAACGAAGAATGAGCCTTGAATGGGTAGCGAAATTCATTGGCAGTGCTTTAAATCAACGATCAGAAGAAAGTTCATTTATCAAACAACGTTTAGATAAGCCGAAGAAATAACCCACAGTGCGTCACTTCCGGTAAATTTGATTTTAGAGTTGTTTCCGGAAGTAGCGTTGATTGGATTTTCCCAAGGTAAAAATAGTTAAACTTTACATGCTATTATCTCTGTAATTAGTGAACCAAATTGCATCGGGTTTTTTGCATTTTTTATCAATTATTTCAAACTTTAATTTAAGAATTACTTGTTATGTGCGTTTTAGTACCTCTTTAATATAAAGACAACTTAAAAAAACCATTTTAATGATAATTAATTTTATAAAGGGTTAATACTCCCAATTATTTTATTTTTTTCAGGATTTTTCAACAGACATTCCCTTAAAGGTATGTATAAACATGTTAAGACTTAGAGATGAAGCAGCTTAAGGTGAAAATAGATAATCTTACAATATATGAATTTCTTCAATAGTTGCTATGTGTATTTCTGTATATTTATTGGATGATCTTGCTGCGTTGAAGACCCATTGGCAGCTGTTTTTGCTCTTTGGTTGTGTTTTTGTCTCTTTGACACATTCCCAATTTCCTTTCTCTATTTTATTTACCATTGTAAAGGTAAGCTAATGCAATCACATTGTTTTATTATTCTATGTGAAACTCTTTGACCTTTCTATCCCAGTTTTGATCAAAAATGGTTTTGATTATTCTTAATTTGTTATTCTTTCAAAATTAAGTACAAGGACCAGTATTCTGATATTGAAAAACCTATATCCAGTTCATAATCTGTCATTGAGAACCTTGTGTAGTGAAATCCAAATATTGCCTCTTGAAGGTGACTTTTTTGTATTGAACTTGGTTACAAAGAGATTCTTAATAACATTCTCCTAGACCCTTGTTCAATAAGTTAATATTTATTTACCTGATGTTATTATGCAATTATTGAATCTTGACATATTTATATTTCTAGGATATACAAGACTTAGACTTTCAGACATTAACCAGTAGTATGGCAGCCCGCTGGTCAGGATTTGCTCATCCACATTTAGATGTAACCTACAGTATAAGTATTGGTACTACAATGGGAGGGAGTAATGTTGTATCAATGAAGGATGTGGGTACCAGTCTAGCTCACCAGGAAACAGGACTTTCTCTGACACCTTATCAGGTAATACTGTTTTTAGTCAGTCAAAGTATCTGCATTACTATTGATTCTGTGGAGAGAAATATGGTTAAAATACCAAGGGGGCAGTTTAAGGCACTAGTCAGGGAAAGGGGCAACAACACTCTGACATAAAGAAAATCAAAGAAAAACAGATTATAACTTGGTTAAATGAAAAATACAAACAAATCAATGAAATTCAACAAGAAACTCAGAAGACAATTGTAATAAACGGGGTCTGACTAAGGTGTTCTGGAAGGGTAAGCAGTTCCTGTTCCTCTTGTTGCATCCATTATGTTGCACATAGCTATTAGCTAAAAACATCCCATGATAAATCACATTTGGTTATGTCACCAAAAAAAATGGTGGAAAATACCAAGGGGACATTCAAAAGTTGACAGCCCTCAATGTAGCCTTCTGAAATGGTCGTTTGGGCGACTTTAAAAGCTGATTGGTGACTAAACATTCATAACTGGTCGCCATTTGGGCTATTAGAAAATTGAAGACCTGGCGACCGTAAATTTGCGGAAATTTTGCCCTGATCCGAGTCGGGTTTTAAAAAATCGTCTGAGCGCTTGACAGTAACACAAATTTATATTGTTTTTCAAGCGCCTTTTAGATTTAAGCTTGATCTTGTCAGCGCTTTATTACATCAGGTAATTGTAGGTCATTTGTAAGCAAATGGCCCAGATCTATCTGTCTTCGTATTTAAGCACTCAGTCACAACTTTGACTATTAAGTGCCGTTAGAAAGAAATACATTGTCATTTATAGCTTGTGTTTATTGAAAGCACATGGTCGAGCCTCATTCTCGATTTCGTCAATAAACAGATGAAACAAGGTCGGCGACAATTTTGTAACTTGTTCTCATCGATTCAATAAAATACCGGCTACAATTTCGCAAACGATTTCAGGTGTTCATGTTGACTGATGGGGCAATCACCAGTGCTTCTGCACAAGTCCGATGAGAATTTTACTAGACTGGGGCTTAGGACTACCGCTAAAGGTCGCAGATTGTCGTAAAACATGTACAATGTAATAAAATTAAATAAATCATGTGGTTATGTTACAGTTGGTTTATACAAACTATTTTTACCCTTGACAGCATAAAAACACAGAACAAAAACTTACTACTTTTATTTCACAAGGGTTATTTAGCTAGACAAAAAATGTAGGCAACATGAAATTATTTCCTGGCCACTGAAATTTTGAGTTTGCCACTAAATTTTCATGTCTGGTGGCCAATTGGCAACTTCATTTCACAAGCTACTTTGAGGGCTGGTTGAACAGAAACCAACAATGCAAGGGAAAAAAACTGAAGACATTGAAAAGACAAATCAATGAAAGAAAAGAGGATGGCACTTTGTACAGAGTTTTTATATTGATAAAATTTTACATTTTTAGAAATACTATTTGACTGTAACAGCAGTGACTACAGTAGGGAATACAGCTATATCTTCTGATGGTGTTACCGTAGTAACAGAAAATGATGTTTTGTCAGGAGTGTCAATTTATGATGGAGAACCTTGTAATATGACTGGTAAGTTAATTTCAATACAAAAATTATATGTCTTTAAGCTATTAACGATTAAAATTTAAAGAAAATGGATCCTAGATCAATAAGACAGTAATTGAAGATATTTTAGCTAGCAATATTTTATATTAGATGAGAATATAGTGGAAGTAGATTATCATGAATATATCAAATTTGGATCTTCTGTTTTATGAATACTTCAATAAATTTATAAAATCACCAAAAAAAATGATAGTAAGGTAGAAAAAAAATCCATGCTAACAAGTTGCATGGTTTACATGAGGGCTATTCCATTAAAAAGGAGGTACTAGCTATAGGGTCGGAAGGCAATTTTTAAGTACCCCCATGACCAAGAGGAATGTACCATGTATCTTAACACCAACCAACAGGAAGTCGTTTCATATAATACATGAACCAACTGGAATAAATCTAACTTATTTCATTCTAATTTACCACAACCAAAGGAATTGTTATTTCAACATTATAGTTGCTGGACAATTTAGAGGGGGTGGACAGGGTTCAGGGAAGCTGGGAATGAGGGGATGGGAACTGGGAGTATTGGGAGGGGGGGGGATGGAAGAAATGAGCTCAAACTTCATTGTGTTTTAAATCTTAAATATGAAAAATATAATTTGGTCACCAGGGTTTGAAACATTTCAAATCTTATAAAAATCACTAATGAAAATTAGAACTGTGGTCTATAGAACTGCAAATGGATTGTTTTGTTAACTTAATATATGTTGGCCATGTTTGCTTCCAATTGGCTTTGTTGGCTCAGAGATGTTTGAAAAAAGTTTATGATGACGGACGGACAAAGGATACGAAGAATCACAAGTGAAACTGCGAGCTACTGCTCACTGATAGTACCCCCGCCCAAATATGCATTTGGAATATTTAAATAGTTATTTTAAAATGATGTAAGTGTTCAGTAAGCAGGAAGTTGTTGAGCTCACACTACTTCAGAATCATAGGGAGAAGTGACTTCTCTTTTTGAAACTGATGAGGAGAAGTGGTGAGATTTGGAAGAGAAGTGCTCACTCAAGGTGCGACAATGTTTGGTTTTTACTATGATATAAAGGGCTATTTGTATCTCTTTTTATATTGTTCAATTCATACCCGAGTATACAATAAAAGAAACAGTTCAAATTCAAAGCTGTTTAAGTGTATCATATCTAGTTGCACTATTATATTAGTTCCTCTGTGCAAATAAAGTAAGAAACTTCCAGATTTTTACTGGCCCTTCAAAATTGAGAAGAAATTAGCTCTTGGAATTTAGTAATATGTATACTTTATAAAAATATCTACATATTATATCAACATTTATAAATGATAAAGAAAATTACTGTCACATTTTATTGGATTTTGACATGAAAATTTGTGAACTAAAAGTTATTTTGAGTTTCTGTATAAAATATTTCATGCTTTATCTTTCTTTTCCATATATCTTTTGGTTTTCAATTCTAGTGTTTATATTTCATCATCATAGTTGTATTTTGTCACCTGCCTGGAATTTTTATTTTTTTTTATTGTATTTGATCGGCAAACCCGGAATTACCCTTATCTGAACCCAGAATTTGATCCGGTATTGTAATAGTCTTCATTTCCGGTTTATGGCATCCATTGTTTTTCAATGTTGTTTTTGTCAGTCAGATACGATTTTACTCGTATTTACACATTACTTGTTGGCGATTTTCAGTATAAAGCTAGCGGTTGAACAAAATGAACATCGCTGTCATGAATAATAAAGATAAAAATAAATTTTGAGATCATTTTTAAGTTTTGGTCCCAAATTGAAAATTGGGGAAAACGTAGGGTATTTGCCATTGCCAATAGGAATGGGTCCGAATACCGGTCCCTGTGGAATGCTAGAACAATCCATGGTATGCGATCTCAATAGTAATATGGCTTTTAAAGTGACCATACTGATGGTTAAAAAGGTCGGCAAAGTTAATTTTTTTTTTCTTTCAAATCGAATGTCCGTCGGGCCTAGCTAGTAACCAAAACGAAAGTCCGATTGCAAAATTTGAAGGTCGCGGACCTCGGAACATCGCTAATTTGAACCTCCGAATAATATTTTCAATAGAATTTGACATCGTCTGCCATTCCCATGTGCTTGTCATTAAGGGGAAGTAACTCTTGCACTTCCGGAACTGGTACCATAGGTAGAATACAATGTTGCGCCTACCGCTGCGTAAGTTGCGGGAACAGTTATGTTTTCCAAAATATCATGATAAAAGCAGGAGACAAAAACAATGTTATATAAGTCCTTGCTTAAACAAATAATAATAAATAACGAAAAATAACACAATGAAACTGACAGTCAAGAAAACTGACTGTCAAAGAAGACCAACAGCCAACAATACTTATTTTCTCTAAACACCAAGGGCCACTGCCATAAACGCTTCAACACATCAACAACCAACGGGATTTTTTATAATTGCCGTCCGACCCTGGTACATTCTATTTAATGGAATAGCCCTGATTATAAAGACATAGGTGAACAATGAAATACCATGATTCTGTTATCTGAAACATTGAAGAAAAAAATTCTCTGCTCTGCATATTTGACACCTAGTTACATTGACCTGTGGTTGTCTAGATCCTTGTCTTTCATACTTTGGTGGATAGTTGCCTCATGAAATTCATACTGCATCTCTTTATCTTTATTTGTGATAGATAAAATAGTAGAAATTAACTGTACTATATTGATGTTATCTCTTTCAGATAAAATGTTAGAACATCATATGGAGGTTTGTATTATTTGTTTTAGTTCCTTCCAAAGTAAATTTTCTACAATCATTCCTTTCTCTCCAAGCCCGTGTTCATAAATCTTTCCTTCCTTCTGCTGAATATTTGTAGGTACATGCCATATTGGATAAATTTCAGATAGACAACTTTTTCTATTTGTAGCATTAATTACTACAGTAGGTGAAATTATTGAAACAACCAAATATAAGAAGTGAGTTACTTCCCTTAATAATTAAATATTGTACTGTTCAATAATGTCAACCTAAAGATGTCCATAATTATTGATGTGGCACACCAGACTGCACCAGATAATGTAAAAATGTCTGATTTATCTCCCTTTAGGACCACAGATTGTACTGTTCAGATGATGTTGACATACAGATGTCCACTAATTCATTGAAAGCCTACTGGACAGTTCCAGATAATGTTAAGAACTACACCCCTGATGCTTACATTGCTATAGAGAAGACATCTGGTGTTGGAAGTAAGTTTATTAAAGGAAAGCATGCTAGATAATGTTTTAAAGAACTACACCCTGATGTTTACATTGCTATAGAGAGAGATCTGGTGTTGGAAGTAAGTTTATTAAAGGAAAGCATGCTAGATAATGTAAAGAACTACACCCTGATGTTTACATTGCTATAGAAGACATCTGGTGTTGGAAGTAAGTTTATTAAGGAGAGCATGCTAGATAGTGTAAAGAACTACACCCTGATGTTTACATTGCTATAGAAGACATCTGGTGTTGGAAGTAAGTTTATTAAGGAGAGCATGCTAGATAATGTAAAGAACTACACCTCTGATGCTTACATTGCTATAGAAGACATCTAGTGTTGGAAGTAAGTTTATTAAGGGAGAGCATGCTAGATAATGTAAAGAACTACACCTCTGATGCTTACATTGCTATAGAGAAGACATCTGGTGTTGGAAGTAAGTTTATTAAGGGAGAGCATGCTAGATAATGTAAAGAACTACACCTCTGATGCTTACATTGCTATAGAGAAGACATCTGGTGTTGGAAGTAAGTTTATTAAGGGAGAGCATGCTAGATAATGTAAAGAACTACACCTCTGATGCTTACATTGCTATAGAGAAGACATCTGGTGTTGGAAGTAAGTTTATTAAGGGAGAGCATGCTAGATAATGTAAAGAACTACACCCCTGATGCATACATTGCTATAGAGAAGAGATCTGGTGTTGGAAGTAAGTTTATTAAAGGAGAGCATGCTAGATAATGTAAAGAACTACACCCTGATGCTTACACTGCTATAGAAGACATCTGGTGTTGGAAGTAAGTTTATTAAGGAGAGCATGCTAGATAATGTAAAGAACTACACCCTGATGCTTACATTGCTATAGAGAAGACATCTGGTGTTGGAAGTAAGTTTATTAAAGGAAAGCATGCTAGATAATGTAAAGAACTACACCTCTGATGCTTACATTGCTATAGAGAAGACATCTGGTGTTGGAAGTAAGTTTATTAAGTGAGAGCATGCTAGATAATGTAAAGAACTACACCCTGATGCTTACATTGCTATAGAGAAGACATCTGGTGTTGGAAGTAAGTTTATTAAGGGAGAGCATGCTAGATAATGTAAAGAACTACACCCCTGATGCTTACATTGCTATAGAGAAGACATCTGGTGTTGGAAGTAAGTTTATTAAAGGAAAGCATGCTAGATAATGTAAAGAACTACACCCCTGATGCTTACATTGCTATAGAGAAGACATCTGGTGTTGGAAGTAAGTTTATTAAAGGAAAGCATGCTAGATAATGTAAAGAACTACACCCTGATGCATGCATTGCTATAGAGAAGACATCTGGTGTTGGAAGTAAGTTTATTAAAGGAAAGCATGCTAGATAATGTAAAGAACTACACCCTGATGCTTACATTGCTATAGAAGACATCTGGTGTTGGAAGTAAGTTTATTAAGGAGAGCATACTAGATAATGAAAGAACTACACCCTGATGCTTACATTGCTATAGAAGACATCTGGTGTTGGAAGTAAGTTTATTAAGGAGAGCATGCTAGATAATGTAAAGAACTACACCCTGATGCTTACATTGCTATAGAAGACATCTGGTGTTGGAAGTAAGTTTATTAAAGGAAAGCATGCTAGATAATGTAAAGAACTACACCCTGATGTTTACATTGCTATAGAAGACATCTGGTGTTGGAAGTAAGTTTATTAAGGGAGAGCATGCTAGATAATGTAAAGAACTACACCTCTGATGTTTACATTGCTATAGAGAAGACATCTGGTGTTGGAAGTAAGTTTATTAAGGGAGAGCATGCTAGATAATGTAAAGAACTACACCCTGATGCTTACATTGCTATAGAGAAGACATCTGGTGTTGGAAGTAAGTTTATTAAAGGAAAGCATGCTAGATAATGTAAAGAACTACACCCCTGATGCTTACATTGCTATAGAGAAGACATCTGGTGTTGGAAGTAAGTTTATTAAAGGAAAGCATGCTAGATAATGTAAAGAACTACACCCCTGATGCTTACATTGCTATAGAGAAGACATCTGGTGTTGGAAGTAAGTTTATTAAGGGAGAGCATGCTAGATAATGTAAAGAACTACACCCTGATGCATACATTGCTATAGAGAAGACATCTGGTGTTGGAAGTAAGTTTATTAAGGAGAGCATGCTAGATAATGTAAAGAACTATACCCTGATGTTTACATTGCTATAGAGAAGACATCTGGTGTTGGAAGTAAGTTTATTAAGGGAGAGCATGCTAGATAATGTAAAGAACTACACCCCTGATGCATACATTGCTATAGAGAAGAGATCTGGTGTTGGAAGTAAGTTTATTAAAGGAAAGCATGCTAGATAATGTTAAGAACTACACCCCTGATGCTTACATTGCTATAGAGAAGAGATCTGGTGTTGGAAGTAAGTTTATTAAAGGAAAGCATGCTAGATAATGTTAAGAACTACACCCCTGATGCATACATTGCTATAGAGAAGAGATCTGGTGTTGGAAGTAAGTTTATTAAAGGAAAGCATGCTAGATAATGTAAAGAACTACACCCCTGATGCTTACATTGCTATAGAGAAGACATCTGGTGTTGGAAGTAAGTTTATTAAAGGAAAGCATGCTAGATAATGTAAAGAACTACACCCTGATGCTTACATTGCTATAGAAGACATCTGGTGTTGGAAGTAAGTTTATTAGGGAAAGCATGCTAGATAATGTAAAGAACTACACCCTGATGCATACATTGCTATAGAGAAGACATCTGGTGTTGGAAGTAAGTTTATTAAAGGAAAGCATGCTAGATAATGTAAAGAACTACACCTCTGATGTTTACATTGCTATAGAGAAGACATCTGGTGTTGGAAGTAAGTTTATTAAGGGAGAGCACGCTAGATAATGATAAGAACTACACCCTGATGCATACATTGCTATAGAGAAGAGATCCGGTGTTGGAAGTAAGTTTATTAAAGGAAAGCATGCTAGATAATGTAAAGAACTACACCCTGATGCTTACATTGCTATAGAGAAGACATCTGGTGTTGGAAGTAAGTTTATTAAAGGAAAGCATGCTAGATAATGTAAAGAACTACACCCCTGATGCTTACATTGCTATAGAGAAGACATCTGGTGTTGGAAGTAAGTTTATTAAAGGAAAGCATGCTAGATAATGTAAAGAACTACACCCTGATGCATACATTGCTATAGAGAAGACATCTGGTGTTGGAAGTAAGTTTATTAAAGGAAAGCATGCTAGATAATGTAAAGAACTACACCTCTGATGTTTACATTGCTATAGAGAAGACATCTGGTGTTGGAAGTAAGTTTATTAAAGGAAAGCATGCTAGATAATGTAAAGAACTACACCCCTGATGTTTACATTGCTATAGAGAAGACATCTGGTGTTGGAAGTAAGTTTATTAAAGGAAAGCATGCTAGATAATGTAAAGAACTACACCTCTGATGCTTACATTGCTATAGAGAAGACATCTGGTGTTGGAAGTAAGTTTATTAAAGGAAAGCATGCTAGATAATGTAAAGAACTACACCCCTGATGTTTACATTGCTATAGAGAAGACATCTGGTGTTGGAAGTAAGTTTATTAAGGGAGAGCATGCTAGATAATGTAAAGAACTACACCCCTGATGCTTACATTGCTATAGAGAAGACATCTGGTGTTGGAAGTAAGTTTATTAAGGGAGAGCATGCTAGATAATGTAAAGAACTACACCCTGATGCTTACATTGCTATAGAGAAGACATCTGGTGTTGGAAGTAAGTTTATTAAAGGAAAGCATGCTAGATAATGTAAAGAACTACACCTCTGATGCTTACATTGCTATAGAGAAGACATCTGGTGTTGGAAGTAAGTTTATTAAAGGAAAGCATGCTAGATAATGTAAAGAACTACACCTCTGATGCTTACATAGCTATAGAAGACATCTGGTGTTGGAAGTAAGTTTATTAAGGAGAGCATGCTAGATAATGTAAAGAACTACACCCTGATGTTTACATTGCTATAGAGAAGAGATCTGGTGTTGGAAGTAAGTTTATTAAAGGAAAGCATGCTAGATAATGTAAAGAACTACACCCTGATGTTTACATTGCTATAGAGAGACATGTGGTGTTGGAAGTAAGTTTATTAAAGGAAAGCATGCTAGATAATGTAAAGAACTACACCCTGATGTTTACATTGCTATAGAGAAGAGATCTGGTGTTGGAAGTAAGTTTATTAAAGGAAAGCATGCTAGATAATGTAAAGAACTACACCCTGATGTTTACATTGCTATAGAGAAGACATCTGGTGTTGGAAGTAAGTTTATTAAAGGAAAACATGCTAGATAATGTAAAGAACTACACCCCTGATGCTTACATTGCTATAGAGAAGACATCTGGTGTTGGAAGTAAGTTTATTAAGGGAGAGCATGCTAGATAATGTAAAGAACTACACCTCTGATGCTTACATTGCTATAGAGAAGACATCTGGTGTTGGTAGTAAGTTTATAAAGGGAGAGCATGCTAGATAATGTAAAGAACTACACCCCTGATGTTTACATTGCTATAGAGAAGAGATCTGGTGTTGGAATTAAGTTTCTTCAGGGAATAAGTTTTGGATGGATGACTATCTTAGATGAATGTAATGTGTGATAACATAACAATTTGAAGTCATTAATATTATTAGTGACTGCTTTAAATTATTTGTTACTATAATTATAGATGGTTTGCTGGCAGTCAAATTAGATTTATTCATTATGTTTTTAATAGTTCAACCTCAGACAAGCATATTTTTAGAATGACAAATTTCTTTCTTTCAGACCAATGGAGTATTTTCCGTGATTTCCTTCATGTGTCAACAATGTTTGACATTAGTATAGATGACCTTACATTGAATCCAGGTATCAAATATCGAATTGTTTTAAAATTGTGTGCCAAAACCATTTGTTTCTCAACTATCAGTACTGATGGTGTCATGGTGATGACGAATTCCCCAGTAACAGGGGACATAACTGTGGAGCATCTTAATACCACACAAACAGGTGGCGATGAGAAGGTATGTATTAAGGATGTCTTGTTTAACATTTTTAACTATGTATATTTTTTTGGTAATATATATATTTTTATTTTCATATCATTCTCTAGTTTCATCTTCAATAAAGATGTACAAAATGTTGGGGAATATTCATAAATATAATGAAAAAAAATGAGTAACTTAAAAGATCAATCAATTCTACCATGATGTATAAATCTTTCAGCCCAATTTCCCATTTATATTTGACCATTTTGTCTCGCCTTGACGGAGTCAAAAGCGAGACATAGGTATCTTGTTTCCAGCGGCGACGGCGGCAGTGGCGTCAACAATGTATTAGTTTGTGATTAGGTCTAGTTCATGGTGAACCACTAGTGGTAGGTCAATGATATTTGGTATGCAGTTGTATTAGCATTGGCACATCTCATTACCATGGAGGTTATTTGGCCCGCCCCTCAGTCAAGGTCTATTGACTTTGAAACTTTTCATAGTTAACATGTATTAGTTTGTGATTAGGTCAATTTATGGGGAACCACTAGTGGTAGGTCAACGATATATGGTATGCAGTTGTATAAGCATGGGCATATCTCATTTCCATGGAGATTATTTGGCTCGGCCCCTTAGTCATGGTCTATAGACTTTGAAAATTTTGCTAAGTTTACATGTATTAGTTTGTGATTAGGTCAGTTCAAGGGAACCATTAGTGGTAGGCCAATGTTAATTGTTGTTCAGTTGTATAAGCATTAGCACATCTCATTTCCATGGAGAATATTTGGCCCCGCCTCCTCAGTCATGGTCTATTTGAAACTTTTGCTTAGTTTACATGTATTAGTTTGTGATTAGATCAGTTTAAGATGAACTGCTAATGTTAAGTCATTGATATTTGGTATGCAAATTTATTGGCATTTGCAAGTATCGTTTCCATGGAGATTATATAGCCCCACCCCTGATAATGGTTCATTGACTTTGAAACTTTTACATAGTTTACAAGTTAATATTTGTGTTTAGGTTTGTTTAAAGGAATGACTTATAATAAGTCAATGGTATTTGGTATGCAGTTGTATTAGCATTGGCACATCTCATTCCATGGAGATTGTTTAGCCATGTACCTTCAGTCATGGTTCATCGACTTTGAATATTTGCATTACTTACATGTTAAAGTATTGCAATTTTAATTTCAACATTTGCATTATCAAAATTTCAAAAAGGCGAGACATATCTCTGTGATAACAGTTTATTTATTGAACCAATTCAATTTCCTCAACACTAGATGCAATGTCAATCCTATAAATAATATCCTAACCATTCAATTTCTTCCATAATGAATTTAAATTAAAAAAAAAAAAGGTGAGATTTCTTTAATTCATAAATGAGACATTCATAATTTGTTGTTTAATTTAAGGTGGCTAGGGAGTCTTAATTAAAATTGATAGAATTTTTTGATAACTTGTCAAAATGAAGTTTTTATCATGCTTTTTCAAAAAAATATTAAAAGTATGGGTCACCGGACTTTTTCACGCTACAGGTTGTGCAAAATTGTCAGATTTTGTATAGATTATGCATGGAAAATCAAATTTTGTGTGATAAAAAATATCCTTTTCTTGAAAACGTACTATCAGAACTTTAAGATAAAATGTGAGAAGATTGCTCTTATAACATGCTTTCAGATAAGAAAAAGAAAAAATGGGGTCACCGAACTTGTTTTCTTGCTACATATCAAAATAGGTAAATTCATAACACTTTCTATTATAAAAATTACTTTATCTGGGTTATCTTCCTTATTTGGCAAAGTTGAAAAAATCTAATCAAACACAAACAAGGTGTTTTGAGAAATTATAGCTGTAATTATGATAAAACACACAATTTTCTATATTTATATCAAAAGTCTTTTACATAAATTACATACAACTCTTAAAATTTGCACATTTCATCAAATATCTAGACCAAAGTTATCTGCTTCTTCAAAATCCAAGATGGAGGAAGACACCCGAGCCACCTTAAGCAAGAATTCCATGCCCAATGTATAGCAATGTAGTCATTAATATATTTTGTGTTCTAACTGCAATTCTTTCACATAATCTATTTCCAGCTAATGGTATCTTTTGCGCAGTTCTATGACCCAGATATTGAGGATTTGGTAGAAAAATATGATGCAGTTGATAAGTATGAGTTCGCTATCACAGATAACTCTGTACAGGGAAAGACATACATGGTGTGGACCAGATTAGATTATACAGCCATTGGACATCAGGTAGTATAAGGGTTGAGGGTTGCTTGTCAAGTTAAAACATAGGAATCATTGTATTCAGGGTTCTCATTGGACAAAACTGGTGAGTCCAAAGCTGCATTAATTGAAATATTTTGTATAAACTGAACACAAATATCATCATGATCATCATTATATAGCAAAAATTTAAAAGAAATCTGAATTTTAATGTCATTTCATTGCTTTATTAGGTCATGGAGACTAAAATGATAACTTTTATTGCAACAAAATATCTTCATCTTACTGTTGGACTCACCATAGCCAAAAATGATGAGTCCTTGGACCTTTAGTGAGAACCCTGATTGTATTTCCTCTTTCATTGTTGCCAGTGTTGTCCCGAAAATTTCAATAAGACAACAATCTACCAACACAAATATACACACAAATATAGACATCTACTCTAGAGCTTACTATAAAGCCCTAAATGAAAGACAATTTTCCAAGATCATCTGAAAATCACTGGTCAATGGGACAAAAATCTTGTGTGTTATATACCCAAAAATTGAAATTATCAAATAAAACATATCTTTATAAAAACAGATTTGATTGTCTTTTTTAATTTCAGATTTCATTTGAGTATGTTATGAATGGTACAATGGATTTCTCTCGATGTAAAAGATTTTCTATTAGGGGATACAACAAAGCCAAACAGTACTCCACATTGTCTACAGAGATTAAAGATTGTCAAGCATTCAATCCAATTCTAATACACCCTAATATTGTTATAGATGCTGTTGGGGCTCCTGATTCTAATGGTAAGCAGTTATATGTAATGAGACAGATATCGCTCTACGGAACAAGTGTTAACTAATTTTCTTACAGCTACCAGTACTTAGTTTTAAAAGTTATCAGATATTAAAATAAAAATTACTCAGATTGGAACCAGGTATTTATTTCAATACCTTACTAATATTCAAACAGCTCAAAATTGAATTGATCTGACCAGTAGCAAGATGATTATCTAAGAATTGTACAAAGGTTTTGGGTACACCTTAATATTACAGCAAATTGCTTTCAAAGTTTTGGGGTTCTTCGTTTCTGAAGTAAATCCAGAATAGCGCTTGCACACACTAAATTTAAAGCTTTTCATATCATGAATAAGTATTTTGATACAGGAGGAAAGTGGAATAATAAGCTGTCCAATTCTTGAACTATTTTCTTTATGATTTTAAATAGTTAAAGAAACAAATGTTTTCCAAGATGAATACAAGAAGTTTGTTAACACCATTTATGTCTGTTTTTGAAATCTTAAACCACAGATATATATGTATTTCAGATGGAATCGGCAGACTTGTCTATCTTGAACAAAATGCATTGTGGCCTGAAGCAGATAGCGACTACACCCCATACAAGAATGTTATTTCAGCTGTATGGCCAACCTTACGACATAAAAATTATGACTATGCCGTTCTAGAAGCCAAAGATATTGATGTTACAACATATTATCGTCAAGTTAATCAGCTGAATTTGAAAATACCATGTGACCATCCAGACAGAATCAAATGTGGCCATACAGGTAAAAATAGTATATTATCAAATTAAGTTTATTATCAAGTATACATGTTCTTGGTATTAACCTGTGTTTCAACTGAGGCGGTCTGATCCGGGATCCCGCTTATTGTTTTTCAGATTCCCATATCCCGCTTATCATTGTACTGATAATGCTTGTAATTTCATGTGTCCTGCCTGACTTCGTTTCCGTTTTCACGCTTAATAAGTTGACTTTCTCATGTCATGCTTACAAAAAATCAGCCAATCCCATATCACACTTAGACCCCATGTGACCAGCTTTCAATCTCATTATCATATATTCTGCATATTGATATTATAAAATATTAGCTGTCAATCATAATATGAAGAGTCTTGTCAAGCGAGAGCAGTGAACAAGTTCAAAAAGTTTTCATGTTAAGTAGAGCAGCTAATATTTTATAATGTTCAAAAGATAAAAATCTTATAGTCGATATATTACATTGTTTATGTATGTTTCAAGGATAGAAACAATAGCATTCCTATGTTTGTCCAACATACAGGAAGAAGACTTGATAAGTTCTGAGGTTATCAATTTCAGATCAAGCCCTATGATGTGGGTGATAAATTCATGAAAAAAAGTTTTTTCATGAATAATTGCACGACTTGTAGCTTTGAAAATAACATGGTGATCCATATTTTTCATTATATTTTTGAAAAAAGCATGGTAAAATCTACGTTTTGGAAAAAAAAATCTATCTGAGGAAATAAATACCAATGATCCACCTTTAGACAGATAAATTTTTTTGTCCTACTTTTTGTCAACTCTTTTAGAATGACTGGTATGTACAGAAATAATACTTTTTCTGAAAATATTGGCAACCTTTGAAGAGCTGTTTGTGACATGAACGTCTCCACTCAATGAAATTCCTAAACTGAGATTCTCTTCAGTAAGATGAACTATCATAACTGGTTGTTCTCATTTTGTTTAAACTAGAAGATGCCCACAAAATTGTGATACCATAGGGCATGTGTTGAAACAAAGAGTTTTTAAATTTCGTGGGCAGTATATTGACTGAGCATGAGCGAAAGCGTACAAGACGAATCGATAACGGTCTCCAAATTAGGTTTTTTTCTCAAAAATTGATGTTTTCTGTGGAAAAGATTGCTTCAGAGACTTTAGGAAGTATAACACACTACATTTATACGTCATATCACAAATATTTCCTACTTTGTATGGAAATTGATCTCTTCCTTTAGTAGTATTGATATGCAAGTGGCATCATTTAATGGGAGATAAATCATGTACAAATTAAGGGGCTAACAAGGTTATTTGACAGTTAATAAAGGGATACTCAGGGGCTGCTCTGGCTCCAAAAGGTTGGAGCCAGAAAAATCGCCAGCTCCTATATTTTGTCGCCAGTTTTGAAAACTTAGAGCAAACTTTAGAGCCAGCTAGAGTCTTTATTTCTTCTACCAAAATTTAAACTATGTTCAATTTAAATTTCTTATGCACTCAGCCTGCAGTTTACATCATTTAACATGTTAAACTAAGTAAGTTATTGCATAGGGTTTATATACATACAACAAAACAACATGTGTACTTTATTTTCTTTGTCAGTATTTCATATGTAGAAGAATATAAATTAGCTTATGGTCTGTATATGCTACAGAATAGAGAAAATGTCTTTCAATTAAAAATAAATAGAAAAATGGGTAATTGAATGAAGAAAACAGAATAAGAGGTGTGTAAATTTACAGAATAGTGAAAATTTGTATTATAAATAAAAATACAGAAAAAGATGACCAAGGCACCCTACCCACCCTACTACTAAGACCCTCTTTAACTCTTCCCATAACTCAAAAGACCTAAACATATAAATTCTAAAGCCAGAAGTATGTAGACATATCTTAGACATGTCTTAAGTAGGTATCTCAATAATAGGAAAAAGTAAAATTGAGTTCTTACTTTATTTGGGTGTGCTCCTTCTTTGGAGGATTATACACAGTACGTAGAAGAAGTAAATATGATCAACAATGGCAGCCGGTTTTGTTATTTTCGTATCATAACTGATGGCAGTCAAAGACAAATTTCGTCTGAATTTGCTATTTTTTTACGGAAAACAAGTAAAACGATGTTTTTTAACAAGTTGATTTTGGTTTTCGACTTCCTGTCAATTACGCTTTCGTTATTCAACTACGGTAAACATTGCAAATTGTGTTGTCGTATGAACATTTCTTCAAATGAAATAGACAAATGCAGACTGACCAATTCTATTTGAATTATTTAATGTTGATGATCATTAATGACCCATCCGATAAATGGATTACCTGTAACAACAGATTATGACACCGTTGATTAGCTTGGGGTCGTAAACAAAGTCATAAACTTGTCGCCAGGTAAAATTTTGTACCATTTATTTTTTTAACTTTTACCAATGAAGATCGATATTGTCAAGAAATGAAAATTTTACATAGGAAAATGTTGGCGCCAGAAATATCGCCAGCAGCCGTATTTTGTCGCCAGATGAAATAAAAATTGCAAATTGCGACATTGGCGGCGCACAGCGGTCCCTGATACTTATCAGACACTGTTAATATTAAGGGTTATTCATCATTCAATTTAAATTTTATGTAAATGAAAATGACCTCATTTATTTCATGTGATGTCACTATGTATTACCTGATAGAATGTTTATTTAATATTATCAGTCAAGAATTGATATATTGTAGAGCATTTCTTAATATATCTTTTAGAAAATGGGTTTATCAATGTAGAGTTTACAAACAACGAGTTAGTTCATGGTACTCGTTACACTGTGTGTGTCCATGCTGCTGCTACTAAAGTTCAACATGAAACGTGGATAGAAGATCTTCCAGAGATTAGCTCCTGTAGCGATGGTATAATTGTGGACCTGACTCCACCCGTAGCAGGCAGATTGTGGATTGGTACTAATCCAGGGCAAATTTATCAGGTATGAAATAATTCTATACTGTTATCCATAATTGCTTGCTTTTTGCTGTATGCCCCACCTTTGCAAATGACTTTTTTAAAATTTTTATCTGCAGAGTATACACTTTTTACAGTTAGGCCTTTCAGGATGAGGGCTGTGTTTTTAGACCTTGTCTTTTGATTGGCTTTAATACATTTAAGGTTTTCTTAGGGTGATCTTTTCTTAAAGGTATATATTTGTTATGTTACATTTGAACTTTTTTAATTCATCGTCACTGATGAGTCCTGGTATCTATTATGAGTTTATTAACTAAAACATTTGAACATTATCAAGTAAACATTAAAGATTTCATTTGACCTGTAATTTGACCTCAGATTTAGAGTTTATTGTCCCTTAAAAATAATTATATTGCATCAGACAAGACATTTCAGTGTGTCTTGTTGAGAATTCTGACAATAGATATAAGAGTACCTAATTTTCATCCACCATACAAATATTTTATGTTCACATCCATACGCTTGTATTACAACTACCATTACAGACTTATATGTAAACTGGGATGGATTCCATGACGTAGAGGAATATGGAGTAGGGCCACATTCTACTGGTATTCAACAGTATATACTGGGTATCGGTGAGTACCAGTTTTCATTGGTCAAAATTGTCAATTGTTTCATTCGACATGTTTTCTTTGATAAAACCTTCTAATGGAGTTTTTGCAGAAGTAAAATTTGTAAAAACCAAGTGAAAAAACTTATTAAGCTGTTTATAATATTTTACATATTGAAGGTGTGGCCTTTAGCATTTATGTTGTTAAAAAATATACCAATTAAGGAATAACAGTGCTGTAGTTGAAGAGTTGCCACCGTCAATTGGCGATTTGACGGTCGCAAATTCAGTTTTACTGGCGACTCGTAGCGGAGACAGTAAAACGGAAATTTTTGACCGTCAAATCAAAATTGGCGGTTGCAACTCTTTAACTACAGTACTGTTATTCCAATTCTAATGCATTACAATAAGAAATAATACGTTAGAGCTTGAAAAAATGTATATATTTGAAATACAATAAAATTCTGCGAAACTTCATGAATGATTTTGCCGCAAAGACCTAATCGTGAGGTGATACAAATGAAATTTACAAACCGAAGGTTATTACGTTAACTCTATAATTCAAATTTGGATTAAATCACATCAAAACGTCAATTTTGAGGTAGGTGTTGATTGATTTTCGATAATATTGTAGTAATCAAACATTTGTTGATCCAATCAATTGAAAATGGTGGGTCCCTCCTTACGACTGGTCAACTGTGGATTTGATGGTAACTTTAAGCCAATGAAAAAATCTGTTACATAAAAATTGCATTAGAATAAAGAATTGCTAGCTATATAATAAAGAAAAAAATCTGAAATGCTTTATTGGGTGTAGTTATGATGGAGTCCATATGTTGATTTATATTTTCACATCCCATTTGAACAAGTAAATAACAAGAAAACGTCACTGCTTGACTTGATCAGTTCCAACTTAATTTCTATAAAACTATTGCATGTTTTGATATGGATACATCCATGTTGCCTTGGAGTCTTTGGTCCGGTTGTTGTCTCTTTGACACATTCCCCATTACCATTCACATTTTTATCCCTGTATGTACAATCATCTAGTCCATTAAGAATCATTAATCAAAACTTAGGGAGGGATATTTTAGAAGATAACAATGATTTAGATATAGAAATAAGAATATAGTTCTAATGTATTAAGCCCCTGCAGATAATGTATAATTGGTGATTATAACCTGTAGATAATGATAATTGGGGTATTTTACCTGTAGATGATGTATAATTGGTGGTATTTTACCTGTAGATAATGTATAATTGGTATTTTACCTGTAGATAATGTATAATTGGCGATAATTACCTGTAGATATGTATAATTGGGGTATTTTACCTGTAGATGATGTATAATTGGTGGTATTTTACCTGTAGATAATGTATAATTGGTATTTTACCTGTAGATAATGTATAATTGGTGATTATTACCTGTAGATAATGTATAATTGGTGATTATTACCTGGAGATAATGTATAATTGGTGATTATTACCTGTAGCTATGTATAATTTGGGGTATTTTACCTGTAGATGATGTATAATTGGTGGTATTTTAACTGTAGATAATGTATAATTGGTATTTTACCTGTAGATAATGTATAATTGGTGATAATTACCTGTAGATAATGTATAATTGGTGGTATTTTACCTGTAGATAATGTATAATTGTTGGTATTTTACCTGTAGATAATGTATAATTGGTGATAATTACCTGTAGATAATGTATAATTGGTGGTATTTTACCTGTAGATAATGTATAATTGATGATAATTACCTGTAGATAATGTATAATTCAGGTATTTTACCTGTAAATAATGTATAATTTGGGGTATTTTACCTGTAGATGATGTATAATTGGTGGTATTTTAACTGTTGATAATGTATAATTGGTATTTTACCTGTAGATAATGTATAATTGGTGATAATTACCTGTAGATAATGTATAATTGATGATAATTACCTGTAGATAATGTATAATTCAGGTATTTTACCTGTAAATAATGTATAATTTGTGGTATTTTACCTGTAGATAATGTATAATTGGGGATAATTACCTGTAGATAATGTATAATTGGTATTTTACCTGTAGATAATGTATAATTGATGATAATTACCTGTAGATAATGTATAATTCAGGTATTTTACCTGTAAATAATGTATAATTGTTGGTATTTTACCTGTAGATAATGTATAATTGGTGATAATTACCTGTAGATAATGTATAATTGATGATAATTACCTGTAGATAATGTATAATTCAGGTATTTTACCTGTAAATAATGTATAATTGGGGATAATTACCTGTAGATAATGTATAATTGGTGGTATTTTACCTGTGGATAATTTATAATTGGTGGTATTTTACCTGTAGATAATGTATAATTGGGGATAATTACCTGTAGATAATGTATAATTGGTTGTATTTTAGGAACAACTTCTGGAGGAAATGATGTCCATGCCTTTGAAAATATTGGAGTTGTACAACACAAAGCTTTACCAAAACTTAACCTCCAAAACGGGTACCGGTATTATGCAACATTGAAAGGTAGAAAAACAAAAAGTTTAATTTGGCATTGTTATTTGTCTTCTGTCTTAACATACAATACAAACATAGTGTCAGTTTCTTTTAGAGTTCCATATGAGTAATGATCACTAGTATTGATTGTTATCATATGTCAAACTCAGGATTGTAACCTAAGGCTAATTTTATAAGAGCTATCTTCTCATATGTTGTTTCATTTCACCTAAAGTGGGATAAACATGTGTATAATACTGTAAATTGCATGTTATGAACTACATTTTGACAAAGTGCAAAAACCAATCTACTATATTTTGTTTCAACTCCCATACTACCTTTAGAACTGATATCTTAGCTGCATCAGAAAGAACTTAACCTTATGCAAAGCCACATATACATGTACACCTATAAGACTTTGATTAGATTTTAGAACATTCAAATATGTAATAAAAGGTGAATTTTGGTCTGTTTTATAGGGTTTTTATATCAACCCAATTTTCAAAGAGTTACAGATTTTGCATAGAGATTTTTTCAACCCAAATAAGTTAACTGATGTATTGATATTCATTTGCATCAGGTCGATTTCTATTTGATTCAGCTCATCTAAAGATTGTAAGGTGTAAATATCTATCTGAAATGGGTCATCCTACTTTGACCTCATTTTCATGTATCATTGATAAAGTTAAGTTTATGTGGTACCTGCAGTAGAATGGTATTTTACACTTTTTAACATTAAAAAAAAATTCAAATAAAAAACAAAATAAGAACGTCTGCTGCTAATTGAAGGATTTGCTATGAAAACCCCATGTGAAGTACTATATATAAATGAATCATTCAAGCACTGCTATATTTATTTTAGCTGTTGATTTTGCTAACAGAGAAACACAAAAAGTGTCAGCCCCAATTACGATTGACTACACACCCCCAGAGAGAAATGACAAACCGATTACATTATCAAATCGTCATATTACATCAACAACAGAAATTAGTCCATGGTAAGTAATAATTAACTAATGGTAAAAAAACAATTGATTCATGGTAAGTTAAGCTATAACCAAACATAAATTATCCCACAAATAGACTAATATGAACTGTCATGTTGACACTTTAAATTTTTCATTTAAGAATTTAGGGAACATGTCCTCCCTTTCACTGTAGTTTTCCCCCAGCTTTTTTGTAAGTTTTTTATAAACCTAAACATTCTTTAATCAAAAGAAAGATGAAGAGACCAAATACTTTAAAAATGAATTATCCTACCATCTTAAAGACTATATTATGGCAATGTAATTGCACAGGGTCCTGGTACTTTAAGCTTTGGGTTTGTTTTAAATGGTTAAGGTTAGTTTAAAGTTTGTTCAGTCTTAAATTTAGATATGAGGTTAGAGTTACTCGTCAGGTTACAGGTATGGGTAAGGTTTAGGAGTAGGGTTAGCTTATAAGTATAGCTCAATATGGGTTTGAACCCCTAAGATCAAAGAAGGCCCAATTAAGATTGCCGTTTACCAAGTTATGGCAAATACCTTCAGTCAGATTAGAGTCAGGATAACCATGTATTGTTTTTATATGTTACAGTTGGACAGGAGTATTTATTGACCTAGAGTCTGGTATAGATTATTACCTGTGGTCAGTTGGATCAGAGCCAGGGTATACAGATATGATGCCTTACCTGAAGGTTGTTGATGAAGAATGTGGAATGACAGACAAAAATAATCCTTTAGATCTCAAGGACGGCCATTTTTATTATATCAATGTCAGGGTAAGTAGATTGTGATAGAGAGACAAAAATAATCCTTTTGATCTCAAAGATGGACATTATTACTATATCAATGTCAGGGTGAGTAAGTTGTGATAGAGAGACAAAAATAATCCTTTAGATCTCCAGGATGGACATTTTTACTACATCAATGTCAGGGTAAGTCAGTTGTGATAGAGAGACAAAAATAATCCTTTAGATCTCCAGGATGGACATTTTTACTATATCAATGTCAGGGTGAGTAAGTTGTGATAGAGAGACAAAAATAATCCTTTAGATCTCCAGGATGGACATTTTTACTACATCAATGTCAGGGTAAGTCAGTTGTGATAGAGAGACAAAAATAATCCTTTAGATCTCCAGGATGGACATTTTTATTATATCAATGTCAGGGTTAGTAAGTTGTGATAGAGAGACAAAAATAATCCTTTAGATCTCAAAGATGACATTATTATAACACCAATGTAAGGATGAGTACTGATATATGAGTAGGACTTTAAGAGTTGTGATTGGGTCCATGATGTGAGATGGACACACTAACGTGCAATGGTCTGCACCCAAGTGTGATGGTCCTTTCACTAATGTCCCATGGTCTACATGATGTTTGATGGCTAGTTTTAAATCTACAGATGTGTGGTTTTTATGAGAGTTTTGAAATTCTGATATGACATTCTCTTTCTGTTTTGGAAATAGAACATGGGCCGCATATGATTGATGTCACAATTGAAATTGCAATGTCAGTTGTATTTTGAACAACGCAGGAGAAAAAATGTGAACATTTGTGTTGGTGTATTTGGTAAGGAAATTAAATAAAATTTTTCTGTTCATTTGAATTGTGAAAATTTTCTATATTGTTTTGGTCTCATAAAATCATAATGGAGCTTATATACATGATATACAAAGTAAACTACAAAAATACAGTTATGAAGTAAAATGCAATTACTGTTCATCCTGACTGATTTGAATTAAACCTGTTATATTCAGGACGATTTACTTGAATAAAGAAAAGCTGCTTCTAACAAACAAATTGGCATCTACATAGATGTGTGAACAAGAAATCATTGAAAGTAAAGTTTATGTATTCCATCCTAGTTCTGCGACACCACAAAGGCACCCGAGTCAAGCTATCAACAAGACATTGTCACAATGCCACCATCACACCTCAGCGTGATCAAAATGCTGTTCAGTGCAACCATCTCATTTTTGTGTGATCATTGTGGTTCAGAGTACCATCATGGTATAGAGTCTTACATATATACAAAGAAATATCACATAAATTACATTAGGATGACACAGATGAGTAAAAGAATGGGAATAGGATAAGGTACAATGCAGAAAAAGGGGGGAAAAAAAGGCAGAAAGGAGTGAAGGAATGAAAAAAACATAAAGCTAGAAAAATATAGTGAGAAAAATGGAAGTTAAAATAGGAAGGGATTCATAGATATGTTATTTCTATTAGTGGTTTAAATGGATTTTCTTTTCCAAATTTAAACAAACTGCCAACAAATGTACCTGTACATGTTATAAGTTGAATAAAAAAATACATTACCATTTATTTATTTAGGCTTTCAACAAGGCAGGATTATCATCATTAGCTACATCCTGGGCTTTTCAAGTGGACACAATGCCACCTACACCTGGTCATGTGTATGATGGAGATAAAAGTCAGCTGACAGGAAGTGTCAAGGACATTGACTACCAGACTGACACCAAAGTGCTATATGCACACTGGGAAGGTTTCCATGAATCACACTCCACCATTAAAGATTATTATGTTTCTGTTGGAACCTGTCCACAATGTGAAGATATATTACAGGAACAGGCTGTAGGAATTACATATGGTATGTATCAACTTTCTACTGTAAACTGTAACTACAATAGTATATTGTACCTATATGCATGTATGTTGTATATTATTCTAGAGTTTTACTACAAAAAGAACATGTGAAAAATAATAGTCACTGTTTACAACTATTTCCATGCATGTATATATGTTATTTATTTCAGACTTGACATTAGGGAACATTCATCTGGGTACCGGGCTGAGATATTACACCACAGTGACAGCATTTGTAACATGATGCACCCTCAACAGATACATCTTACATCTGTATATTTCGTTTTATTTCAGACTTTACTTTAGAGAACATCCATCTTGGTACAGGACTGAGATATTATACTACAGTGACGGCATGTAACACAGCAGACATGTGTACCACTGTGACATCAGATGGTGTGATTATAGACAACAGTCCACCAACAGCTGGGGCAGTACAAGATGGAACTGGATTCTATGATACTGAATATCAATCAATGATGTAAGTAGAAAAAATTATTCAACCAAACCACCACTGTGCATATGTACAAAAATCACTTTTACTCCTTGACTTAAAAACCGTTTTTGAGCCTCCTTAACTTTGAAACCCCTTTGAGTTTGGTATTGTAACTTGGCATGATTATTAACAACTATTTGAAGGTTTGTTGGATACAAGGAAGAAAACCATACTCTGAAAATCATGATCAAAACTTTTTTTAACAGCCACCTAGCTGTTTGCATATGTACCAAAATACTTTTCATTCTTTGACTTTAAAACCATTTGAAAACTTGGCATTATCATTCACCCCTTCTAGTATGTCTGTCATGTACATAGAAAAAAGTATGTTTAGAAAGCATTAACAAAGCTGGTTATGATGACATAGTACCCATATAATGCTCCATCAGACAATTTTTATTTTATTACACAGGATCTATATCTCAGCCAAGTGGTATGGGTTTGATGACCCTCAGTCTGGTCTCCAGAAGTATGTTTGGAGGGCAGGAACAAAGCCAGGTTATGATGACATAGTACCCCCTATAGAGCTCCATCTGACAGAGACTGCAGCATTACTGAACTCTACTAGTTATAACCTTGACCTTCCTTTGAACAAGAGAATTTATGTAACAGTCAGAGCATATAATAAACTAGGTATGTACCCAGGAATCAGTATTGTAATTATATTTCAGTTCAAGTTATTTGATGCAGTAGATTATAGCATATAAAGATCCACCTTAACTTTAAAACCCCTTGAAATGATTTTTGATATTTTTAGATTTTTGATATTTTTGGTGTTTTAACGCCACTTTTAAGCACTGCTTTTGGGCTATTTCGTGGCAGCCAGTTTTTATTGGTGGAGGAAGTCGGAGTGCCCGGAGAAAACCACAACCTTTGATAGGAAAACTGACAATCCTAGTCAATTAAGATTGGAGTCGAGTGCACCCGCACGAGCGGGTTCGAACTCAGAACCTCAGTGTTGACTGGCTAGTGATTACAGTAGTAACTCCTTAGACCACTCGGCCACCGAGGCCCAGCACTTGAAATGAAGGTGAACATCTAGTTTAACCCTGCCACAATCTTGCACACTGCTAAGGACCCTCACCAGTATTTGTCATTTTAGTCAGTTTGGAAAATAAGGGGTTGATGGCAGATCCATAAATTTACTTTTATAAGCAAACCTTCCTTTAAGATTAAGATGTGAGAATCTGTTTGGACTTTGGATTCAACACAAACAACATCATTTTCCTGATTATTATGTACATATTTGAGACCCTTGCTACCATTTGAATATCAAAAATTAAATTTTAGTTGGTAATTTAAATTCATTCATATACTGTAAACTAAATAATTTTGGTGAGGAATTTTTTCGCTACTTTCGTGGGTAGAAAAATAAGGTGGATTAGGTCGCAAATTTAGTCTTCATTTAGTAAATTTTTACAATGTGGAAGTAAATTGCTGCGAAATGGGTTAGAAAGGGCTAAGCGAAATAAAGTATCCACGAAAATAAGTTGGTTTACAGTATATCATTCAACAAGGAATAATGATAAAGAAGCAGTTAAGTATTTTTTCGCCTTTTAAGGATGTTAATTTTCCAACATATTATGTATCTTTTGAAACCGCATACTGTTGATTCTTATAGTATTAATGTATGGACTTTTCATATTGGCCCTGTAACATGCCGAGGTATTAATAATGGCCAAGGATGGTTGTAATGGCCCTGAGGCAACGCCGAGGGCCATTACAACTGTCGGAGGCCATTATTAATATCAAGGGCATGTTACAGGCCAATATTAAAAAGTCCATATATGATACTTTTATTAACCAACTTAAAAAACTTCATTCAAGAACAGTCTTCCAGTCTCGGATTCAAATACAGCTAACCACGAATCGATAATAGGACCAATACAGAAAAAGCCAGTTCATAACACTTTTATTAAATGGTTTTAATTTTCGATTAAATAAAGAGTAATAATCTTACCATGAAGAAGATATGGGAATTCATAGCTGAACTTGTCTTTTGACTTTTCCCATTCACGGTAGATATTTGGTCAACATTGTCAGATGTAATTTCTGATTTCTCATCCAAAGTACTTAATTCTATGCTATTACAATTCATTTTATCTAGCAAATATAAAGTAGCTGGGAAGAATAAATCAGACAGTTTAACTTTTCTTACTCTTTGAGTAGTCTGCGTTCTGATGATTGATCAACGGAAATGAAACAGTGATAATAATCGAAAGTCGTACTCAAAAGGCTGTGAAATATTTCCATTTCAAGTCGTTACAAAACACTGAACATCATTAAAACTTTTTTATGATATTAAGTTAAAAATTTTAAAAAAGTTGTCCCTTATCTAAAAAAATAAACGACATTTTGATTTAATCGATATCCCGTTTCATCTGTTCATAATGCATGGCTGTGATTTCGTAATGCACGGGTGTGATTTCGTAATGCATGACTGAGATTTCGTAATGACTGGCTGTAGCAATTTCTCCGTTCATAATGACCAGTTGCGAAATTTTCCTCTAATAAAGCATGGGCATTTCTATACATATTGTAGTAAGTTGGTTAATAATTAGTATTAATGGGACAATTTTCCTGGTAAAGGTTATCTAGAATTTGCTGTTTGTTAATATTTGCAAACAGTGAGTGGAACTTATTTAAGAAAGCTGTCAATTATCATGCATTCACGTAATCATTGTTATGCATATTTACCCATCACATGTACAAAAAATTATTATGATATATTATAGTTAAAGGCATGAATAGACAGATGATGTTTTTTTTTCTCTGCCAATACAGGTTTGTGGTCTGAATCATCATCCAATGGTTTCATTGTGGACAACACACCACCTGTAATGTTGAAGCTACCTACATTCTCTGCTGACTTCGGGATTAAAGGATTGACACAGATTTATAGAACATCTATGAAGGTGGAATGGGCTGTTGATGATGATGAGTCGTTTATAAAAAGACAGTATCTGTCTATCAAATCTCATATTGGAGGAGAATTCATGTTATCTTCACAGTCAGTAAGTTATTGTTATAAACTTAGACCAGGGAGATAATTCGTGTTGTCTTTTCTGTCAGTAAGTTTGTCACTTTTACACTTGAGGTAAAAATTGTGTTATTACAGCACAAGTTTGTCTCAATCTCACTGCAGAAGAGAAAATTCATGTTGTTATTACATTAAGTAAATTTGTCACTCTCACAATTGAGGAAAGAATTCAGGTTATAACTGTAAATAAATTTGTCTCAATCTCACATCAGGGGAGATAATTCCTTTAATCTTCACATTCCTTAAGTTTGCATCAGTTCAGTTTAGTTTCATGTTTTTTCCTCCATTAATAGTGGAGCACAACCCTATGGTATCATGGTTAAGACAGTATGTACACTTGTTTGAGATAAAACTCCTGCACAAATTTAAAAGAAAAATGTCTGTAAAATTTAAATTACTTGTAATAGTGATCATACTTAAGAGTCAATAATGCATAACTATCTTGCATTAGGAGAGAAATTGACGTGATGTTATGGTTAATTCTACATAACTGGTCAATACTTCAGATTTTTTAAAAATTTTGTATGTATTTTGAAACTTTTCATGGATAATCAAGGTCATTCAGCACACTCTCTAAGCACTTTTATATCTTAGATGAAATAACATGTTTCCATGTTCAAATGAATAGTACTTCTACATAGACTTCATTGTTTTCTTTATCATTTTTAGGTCAACGGTATCGCCAGGTCCTATGTTTTTACTGGACTAGATTTACATGATGGAGTAACCTATTATGTGACCATTATTTCCTGTAACAGTGCTGAGATATGTATTACTTCTACCTCTCAGGGAATGTTTGTAGACAGTACTCCGCCATCTAGAGGTTTGTAAAAGTTTTTGGTCAAGGTATTAATTGATGAATTAACAATCAACTTGAAACTAAGTACACATTGTCCCTATGATATGATCTGTCTAATTTTAATGCCAAATTAGAGTTTTTACCCCAATTTCATGGTCCACTGAACATAGAAAATGAGGGTGGATGGGGCATCCATGTACTATGGACACATTCTTGTTTATATCTATTAAAATAACCTCCCTTGAGTTTTTTTTTTATTTCTGATATGACATTGACAAGTTATTGTACTTTATTCTTTGAAAAAGTGACAGGCTTATCATGCACTTATGATGGCACAGATGTTTATTAATGTTAGATGTATTTGTTTGAAAGGGAAGTGTAGTTAATTAATTTATGAACAATTACTAACACTACATCTTGCTTTTTCAGGAACATTTGCTGTGGCTACTGACCATGCAGTTAATCCAGACTTAGCCAGAAATGAGAAAGGATGGATGACCTGGGGGACAAATGCTGTTTATCTGGCCTGGCTAGGATTCAGTGATATCCATTCGAAGATAGATCATTATATGGTCACTGTAGGCTCATCATACATGGCTAAAGATTTGACTAAGGTGAGTGGAAGAAGAGGATCTTGTATGTATGGGCTAACGGAAAATTCCACTGAAAATTAATGACAAGTTAATCAATGAAAATTCTTTAGGCATTTTAAATTATTTGGGTTATTCTCATTGCTGAAGGCGGTACAGTTGGCTATAATTGCTAACTTCCACTTAATTTTAAACTGGTGGATAGTTGTCTCATTGGCAATCTAAACATCTCCTCATTTTTTGATGGAAGGTGTATTTAGGATCTAGTTTTCATTTTTATCATCAATAAACCAAGATTGTATTATACATATTTAGGATCACACTGCTAAGTACATTCATGTTGATACCAACACTGACCATGGTGATGAGGGCAAAGTTCAACTGTACAAAGTGGAGACACAAACACTGACTAATTATGATGAACTGTTTGTTACTGTGTGGGCAGTTAATAAGGTGTGTATAAATAAAACTAGAGTTAAGTATAGACAGCCACAATTATATTTTACTAAGAACATTACAAGGTTTTTTTGGAAAGCATTTTAAAAGGGGGAAATGGTGCTAAGAAGGATATCAAAAACTGGAAGACAAAGAGCAACACAATTGCCAAAAAGACAATTAAAAATCCAAATTATACTATACAGTAAACAAAAGATGGAGCAAGAAGATCCCCAATCAAAAAACTAGTGGTGAAATTAGTTACACTTGTCATCAATTAGAGCTCAAGAAATTAGTTACACTTGTCATCAATTAGAGCTCAAGAAATTAGTTACACTTGTCATCAATTAGAGCTCAAGAAATTAGTTACACTTGTCATCAATTAGAGCTCAAGAAATTAGTTACACTTGTCATCAATTAGAGCTCAAATAGCAGTACCATTCATGTGTTTGAAAATTTCTTTTGTCTCTCATTGTAAAAAATTTCTCTTCAGCAAAAAGTGTTTTAAGCAGCATTTGTTATAGATTTAAGATACTTCTTTTTATTTATATATTTTTATTATTTCTATTCTCCTTTATGAAATAACATGCATGTGTTACAATTTATTGTTTGTTTTCAATTAAGGTTGGTTTGCGAAGTCATATGGTGCACTCAGCCTTTACAAAGACTCCACCTAGTTCTTTGGATTTAGTAAGAAGATGTGATTCTCTATCGTGCGATGGTCATTGTGTATGTGCTCCACAGGACCAAAGATGCCCTTATTCCTCAACTTTGGGAAACTGTACTGATGTATCAGATAGTAAGTATGTCAAGGTCATGTGAAGGTCATTGTGTTTGTGCTCCAAAGGACCAAAGATATCCTTATTCCTCAACTTTGGGAAACTGTACTGATGTATCAGATAGTAAGTATGTCAAGGTCATGTGAAGGTCATTGTGTTTGTGCTCCAAAGGACCAAAGATATCCTTATTCCTCAACTTTGGGAAACTGTAATTATGTATCAGATAGTAAGTATGTGAAGGTCATTGTGTATGTGCTCCGCTGGATCAAAGATGTCCTTATTCCCAAACTTCGGGAAGCTGTACTGGTGTATCAGATAGTAAGTATGTGAAGGTCATTGTGTATGTACTCCACAGAACCAAAGATGTCCTTCTTTCCCATCTTTGGAAAACTACTGATGTTTCAGATAGTAAGTATGTCAAGGTCATATGTAGGTTATTGTGTTTGTGCTCCACTGGACCAAATATGTCCATATTCACCATCTTTGGGAAACTGTATTGATGTTTCAGATAGAAAGTATGTCATGGTCATGTAAAGGTCATTGTGTGTGTACTCCACAGGACCAAAGATGTCCATATTCCTCAACTTTTGGAAACTGTGCTGATGTTTCAGACATCAGACATTGATATGAATTATGGAAATGTTTGCCAATGAAACAACTATACAACCATATCCAATTAAATTGGATTTAAGCAATCTTATGTCCCATACGGCTTTCAACAATGAGTAAAACCCATACCAATAGTCACCTATAAAAGGTCATAACATGGCAAAATGTGAAACAATTCCAACAAAACAACCAAAGGCCAAAACAATAAACAAAACAAATATGACAGGCAGCAACTTACAGCAACCACTGAAATACATCGAGATAGTTCATTTTATAAAAATCTGTGCCAATATACATTTTGTAAGTATATGAAGGTCATTGTGTATGTGCTCCGCTGGATCAAAGATGTCCTTATTCCCAAACTTCGGGAAGCTGTACTGGTGTATCAGATAGTAAGTATGTGAAGGTCATTGTGTATGTACTCCACAGAACCAAAGATGTCCTTCTTTCCCATCTTTGGAAAACTACTGATGTTTCAGATAGTAAGTATGTCAAGGTCATATGTAGGTTATTGTGTTTGTGCTCCACTGGACCAAATATGTCCATATTCACCATCTTTGGGAAACTGTATTGATGTTTCAGATAGAAAGTATGTCATGGTCATGTAAAGGTCATTGTGTGTGTACTCCACAGGACCAAAGATGTCCATATTCCTCAACTTTTGGAAACTGTGCTGATGTTTCAGACATCAGACATTGATATGAATTATGGAAATGTTTGCCAATGAAACAACTATACAACCATGTCCAATTAAATTGGATTTAAGCAATCTTATGTCACATACGGCTTTCAACAATGAGTAAAACCCATACCAATAGTCACCTATAAAAGGTCATAACATGGCAAAATGTGAAACAATTCCAACGAAACAACCAAAGGCCAAAACAATAAACAAAAACAAATATGACAGGCAGCAACTTACAGCAACCACTGAAATACATTGAGATAGTTCATTTTTATAAAAATCTGTGCCAATATACATTTTTGGATTGAATTTAAAGATGTTTTTCTAGTACAAAGTATTTATTGTTTTTCATAGTAACCAGTAATATATTTTATAAGTGTACTTTCTGGTCACCAGTTACATTATATTTTGTAGGTGTATTTTCTGGTACCCAGTATACATTATTTCTAGTGAAGGATACTAATGGCTTCTCAACTGTTGACCAGGCCGTGACAGCTTCTAACAATGTTCTGAGAGCTACATGGCAGATTTCACAGATATACTCATCTAAACCTAAATGGTAAGTCTTATCATGGATGTATTTGTCATATTCCTGATACCTGGTATGTCATTTTTTTAATTTGCCTTGTGCTATCATCACACATTTGTTTGGTAACAATTTTTATGATTGGATTTTAATCAATAAAAAGTCATATTTTTCTCCTCCTTCTTCATGTTCTTCAACCCTTCTATCATTATACATATATATTATATAGGTATGAATGGAGTGTTGGGTATGCAGACAGGTTAGGACCAGAAGGTATCTTTGACCCAGTAGATGATAAAGTTTGGCAGGATGCTGGGCAGTTAATGGATGCTGTGTTCACCATTGGTCCAGGTAAAATAATTACTGTAAATTCAGAAATTACTGCGATGTTTTTATTATTGCGAAAAATGCGACAGGGTTAAAATCGCAATAATTTAAACTAGCATTTTGAAATTTTTTATATGAATTAAACAGAATTTTTCTCAATATCGCAAAAATTAAAATCGCATTTTAGTGTAAAATGACAAAATCGCAATAATAAATGCACGCAATAATTTCTGAATCTACAGTATTATAACAAATTGTGTATGACTCCTAGCCCTATTGTATAAAACAGCTGAAACGAACTTCAATTGTATATCCCCTGTGTATTTAATGTGACTAATAACCCTATATAGATATAAGAAGATGTGGTATGAGTGCCAATGAGACAAATCTCCATCCAAATTGTAAAAGAAAAATCATTATAGGTCAAACGAAAGTGTTATGACTATTAAACAACTCAATGAATATGTTGTGACTAAACATCATCTTTCAATTTGTTGTGATTAACAACTCTCTGTGAATTCTGTTCTTGTATTCTTCTTCCTTTTAACTAAACACCCTGGAAACATTTTATGACCAATAACCCATTATATATTTTGGGACTAACAATCCAATTGAATATTTTATTTCTCTCAACTATTTTGAATATTTTGTAAGTACTAACCCTATTGGATATCTTTTGACTAGCAATCCCATTGTTTATTTTGTGACAAACATCTTCATTGAATATTTTGTGACTAAAACTACATTGAATATTTTGGAACTAACAACCTTATTGAATATTTTATGTCTCTCAACCATTTTAAATATTTTGTAAGTGTGACTACCAACTCCATTGAATATTTTTGTGACTAGCAACCCCATTGAATATTTTTGTGACTAGCAACCCCATTGAATATTTTGTGACTAACAACCCCATTGAATATTTTGTGACTAACAACCCCTATGTCTATTTTGTGACTAACCTATCTTTCTTTACACAGGTAAAGACTTACTGAAGAATACATTGGTATATTCTGTGTATGTAAAAGTTTGGTATTCCTCTAATATCTATGCTGTATTTAAGACAAATGGTATATATGTGATGACACAAGCACCTGTTTTAGCAACAGTCCGAGGCACAGCTGTAAGTAAGAGAGATGATAGCACGGAGTGGATAGTTTCCAATGGCATATACATAATATATATGTATATAAACGTTTTGTTAACAGGGAAGCTCAATTTCTGTTCAATGTTTTTTTCTGTTTTTAATAGAAAAGAAAGTATATACGGGGTATCTATCCATGACACAAAATCAGCATATGCACACCAAAAACACAAATAACAAAGGAACAGCGCTTTTATTACTGTTCTTCATCTCAAAGTCACAGTGAGTCCTTTAACATGAAGCAAGAAAAAAAGCACAAACTCTCAACTCGTTGGCATGTTAGTTAAACGTAATATATTAAACTATGATAAAAAAACTTAACATTTTTCTCAATGTTAAAAATATTTGGTTTAGGTATTGTTGATTATTAAGTTTTAAAATTATGAATTCATTTTTTATTAGCTTTTAGTTGAAGAATGCAATTATCAGAACTCAAATAAAATTGTTAAATAAAGATGCATTTTGTTGTATTAAAAGTCCATATTTCCAGAGAAGAAGGGAAGAATGTATAGAATAGGATGAATTTAGATGAATTTACACATATATATTTACATAGGTAACAGAAAAAGTGCAAGGCACATCAGCTAAAGATGACGATTACATGAAGATAGGACGACCTATAACCTACACATGGAAAAATAAATTCCTGAATGCTGAGGCAACGATAGAGAAATATAGACTGTATCTTAGTTCATTTCCTGGAGGTCTGTATATTGTTCATATGACATTTAGAGATCAATTAAAGTTCACAATAGCTGGCACAATAATAATTTTTGTTTTAGATTTTAAACATACAATGTATTTGATTCACAATAATATTGAACCTAATTGGGCTCAGAAAAGGTATATTGCTGTTCAGCAATACTAATGATGAATGTATAGATATTGTGGGCTATATGTGTGTTGTATGTAGTAATGTAACCATGGAGTCATGTCACATGTTTTGATTTGTTTAATGCTTTTATGCAATATGATATAAAAAAACAAGATGTGGTATGAGTGTCAATGAGACAACTCTGCATCCAAGTCACAATGTATAGAAAGCTAACAATTATGATGTCAAAGTAGTGCTCACACCAAGCAGCAAGCTATAAAGGGCCCTAAAATGACTTATGTAAAACAATTCAAACAGAAAAACGAGAAACAAGAAACACTTATGAACCGCACCAACAAACTACAACCATTGAACAATAAGCTCCTGACTTAGGACAGATGCATAAAAATGCAGCGGGTTAAAATGTTTAACAGGTGCCAACCTTCACCTTAACCTAAAACAGTAGTGTAACATTATGTATGTAATTGGTTATGAAAATCAAGAAGCTTCACCCACAACTGGCGAAGGATTTACCATTAATAGTTTAAATAGTTTTATTATGTTGTATGGTGATGTATAGCTGTCATTTTCTGTGTTGTGTAAAATATAAGAATAAACATTATATGTATACCATAGAGTAGATACATCTAGATATTAAGTAGAATACTACACTGTGTCTTGATGTAGACAATCCTTTTTTTGATAGGTTACAAGATCTTGACAATACCAGTAGAAGCGACAGAATACAGTATATCTAGATTTAATCTGATATTTAATGAGATAATCTGCCATTATATCATTTTTTTTATGTGTTTATAGGTTGTGATATTCTGACAATACCAGAGGTTATACCTGGGACAGCCACAGGATACAATATGTCTATATTTAATCTGATATCTAATGATATGATCTGCCATTATATCTGTGATTTTATGTGTTTATAGGTTATGATATCCTGACTATACCAGAGGTTATACCAGGGACAGCCACAGGATACAATATGTCAAGAATCAACCTGATACCTGGTGTTAGATATTACTCTAATGTCATAGCTTATAACTATGCCGGAGTCCACACTACATCCACATCTGATGGATTCATTGTGGATCATGTGGATCCATCGTCTGGCATTGTTTATGATGGATTAGGTAAGTTCACAATCCCCAAAGACAGTTGCCATGCTTTCTTTGGATTATTTTATCTGTTTTATCCTTGGATTTTCTAAGTTATACTAATTTCGAGAATTCTTAGTGTTCAGTGTGACCTTTTCAGTCTTTGAACCATTAGTTATTCAATGAAATCTAGCATCAGTTTGAAAAGAAATTTTCATTCTTGTGATTTATTAACCTGAGAAATGGATGTAACCTCACCCACTAATGTGACCTATTGAGAACAAATAGTATGATACTTAAGAAATATTTTACAGGAATACTGGACCTAGAATACCAGAACTCCACGGATATTGTGGCAGCTCACTGGCATGGATTTGTAGATACAGAGTCGGGTATACTGTCATATTACTGGTGTGTAGGGGAGACAACCCATGTACACAGAATTTACGCCAATACAGAATGTAGTGTTTTACCATGGACTAACGTTGGACTTCACACCTCTGCATCAAAGAATCTATCTATAGAGATATCACAGGGTAGGTTAATGTGGATTAATACAACATTTCAATGTAAATGCAAATGATAAGTCTACATATCTAGAAATAGCTTCTTTCAAACAAAACTAAACAAAATTTATAGTAGGCATTTTTCAGCAAGTATTACCAATTATAATGTGAATAGGCTATATACTGGTATTTGTATCTAAAGATACTCTTATGAAGTATCTTATTTCTTATAAACAAAAGTGAACCAACACCTGGTGAATCTTCTTTTAAGGTAGCATCCTAAAAGTGTATACAACGAGGTATGCATAGATTGTTACAATAAACCCCAAAAATGTAGAGTCTAGCTTATAACGACAACACTTGGCTCATAGAGAGGTAGAGAGTCCCTGGTTATTTTTAGTGTTATTGTTATTAGACTTTCTTCATATTATTAATTTGTTGTTATAATTTCTATTTTAGGATTAAAAATATACAGCAAAGTGTATGCTATTGATAGTGTTGGCAGACGGTCATCTATCATTGTCTCTGATGGGGTAATGATTGATGTAACTCCTCCTATTCCAGAAAAGTTCATACATGCGTCAGAAATTCTTGGAAATAATACGTCATTTGAAAACACAGGTGGTGATGATGTAGAGTTTGAAAACATTACTTCTACTGATATTTGTATGGTTTCCAATAGTTACCATCCGTTGTTATGGATACCTTCGACGATAACTTGTATGGCTGTGGTGTCGTCAGATGTTAATTTAGCTAAAGATGGTCGATCGTTTTTGTTTATAAGAGGAAATGTTTACCAGCAGTTAGATCAAGTCAGGGCAGGATATCTATACAAAGTCTCATTTTTCTCCAGCCATTTACCAATAACAGATTCTGTTGGAGCAAACAAAGAAGGGTTTGTACAGCTTGATGATGTAAATCATGTTTTCTGATCTACACGAAGCCGTATCACCATGATGGACATGGACAGGGAAACAGTCGTGAGAAAATCTCCTGGCATACTCACACCTTCTATTTCAAAGCCACCAATGATCATGCAAATATCACAATCGGAAGTATAGACATGACTACAGGGATATTTTTAGATGATCTTTCTGTACAGGAAGTTAACTTAACAACAGGTGCCTCAAGTGGCCATGTGCTTGGTCATGTTGTTTATTTACATGAATGGAGCTCTATCCATGGATCTTGGAGTTTCACAGATCTGGAATCACCAGTAGTAGATTACACATGGGCTATAGGTAAATACATTTTTAAACTTTGTTTATGTTGTGGCATATGCAGAAGGAGGTACACAGATTAAACCATTTAAAAGTGTTGAATTGATTCACTTTGTTTATGTTTTAGGTTATGCAGAGGTGTCAACGTTTATTTGTTCCAGTCCTAACAGAATTTCCTTTGTTAAAGAAACTTTGTGATAAAGAAAACCATAATATCTGTTTCTGTTGGAACAAATATTCTATCATCTTTATTCTGTAAGGAATAAATACTATAATATTTGTTCAAGTGGAAATAATATTACATTATATACCAATAGGTGGATCCAGGGGGTGGGCAGGCCCCCCTTTTGTGGGATGAATTTGGTTGATTATATAGGGAATCACTGAAGCATGACTGAAGTGGGCCCCACCCCCTAACAAAAATTTCTGGATCTGCCACTAATTTTTCCACTCGGATCCCATATTATGATATCTATTTTATGAGGGATGGAGGGAGGTTCACAGATCCGACCATTAAGAAATGTGGGACTGATTAATTTTGTTTATGTTGTAGGTTATGCAGAGGGAGGTACACAGATCCAACCATTCAGAAGTCTTGAACTAATTAACCTTGTTTATGTTGTAGGTTATTCAGAGGGAGGTACACAGATCCAACCATTTAGAAGCGTGGGACTGATGAACTTTGCCTTTAACAACAATGTCACACTGGTTCACTACACCTATATTTATGTGACAGCTATAGCTACTAATGCTGCAGGATTGAGGGGCGTGTCATATTCTGATCCCATACTGGTAGATCTGACACCACCTGATATTAAATATGTATATGATGGAGCAGGTAAATACATTTTATTCAGTTTAAGTTTAAATATAAAGTATGAATAACAGGAATTATGGTGTACACATCAAAGATGCAGCAACCCAACAATGAAAATTAAAAAAACATCTAAAAGTCAGCATACATACAGCTTGCTATGTGGTTTGTGTTTTGCTCATTGTTAAAGGCTGTAAGGTAATCTGTAGTTGCCGACTTGTTTTGTCTCTGGTGGATAGTTGTCTCCTTGGTAATCAGGCCAAACTTTCTTATTCTTATATACAGTCTTTATAAAACTAAAAGCGTAATACATGTCAACCCTTTAATAGCCTGAAACTCAAAGTGAATGTGAATTGATATATCCTGAATATTTACAGAACAATCCCCAAATGACTTTTTATCTACATTGAGAAAATGCATCAGTTAACACTTATCCAATGATGGATTCATAATAGATATCTCCTACTCTGAAGAGGTGGATATGATAAACTTTGAGTGAAAACAAAGGAGAGAAAGAAATTAATAAAACATTGTCTAAAAACGGAACACGGCTAAACAGATACAAAACACTGTGAAAAAAAGACTGATGTTGTGTGTTTTTATTGTCTATGATTGATCCATAATAGTTCTCCTGAACGGGTGGATATAATCAGGTTCTTAACACTAACAGGTTGGGCACCCATGTAGGTTGTTGCTATCATCTAACAAATAAAAACCTTTAAAGTATTAACATGCAGTAAAACTTATTTATATTAAATATTACAGGTACAGACGAAGATGCCTGGGAATTAAATGAAGTGATTGCTAACTGGGCTGTCGAAGATCCTGAGTCTGGTATCCTGTTATGTGATTGGGCTATAGGTAACAGATAGTTTAAAATGCAAAACCATGTATTACTCCTACCTTACCTTTTTGGTGAAAGATGGCTTAGTTAAATGGTTTTTACCTGCGTTGCCAAAGGCAGAAGCAGGTCCAGTAACAGCACAACTTATGTCTGTTTGTCCGTCTGAAAAATAAATTTCCTCAAAGTTTTCCTGACTTCTATGACAGAAAGGGAATGATTAAATGTTTCATATAGTGAAAGAAAAGATACAGACTGAAAGTTTGAAAATTATTTACATTTAGTAATTTGGATTTGTAAATTGTCATGGAAACCAATTTTCGTGGATAGGGAAATCTTGTAATTACTTGGATATTTGATATCATGGATTTGCAAAAGTCTGCATACAAACCTTTAGAAAATGTGTACTTAGCTACACATTTAAATTTAATGGTTAACCTATGAAATCCACAAAAATTGATATGGTATCCCTATGGCAAGCCATTTATTCTAACTTCAAGATATCTCATAAACTTTATAAGATATCTTAAAAACTATATGAGATATCTTTTAAACTATATGAGATATCATATCAACTTTAGAAGACATCTTTTAAAGTATATAATATATCTTATATAAAAATATTTAAAGATATCTGATCAACTTTAGGAGATATCTCATATACTTTATAAGATATCTTATTAACTTTAGAAGACATCATTTAAAACTAAATAAGATATCTTATATAAAAATAGGAGATATCTCATATAATATATAAGATATTTTATAAAAATATGTATTTCAGAAGATATCAATATTTAGAATTTCTAAGCATTTCATCTGTAAACTATACCTTCATAAACATTTAGAAGTGAAAGGGGAACATATTGTAGTATATGACAGTTAATTGATACTAAACTAAATCATATAGGAAACAGGAGAGTTAGTATTTCACATTGTCAATTTTTGCATAAAAGATGATTAATGTCAGATGTGTTTTTCATTGTTTAGGTTACCAGCCTGGAGGGAATGACCTACTACTATACACTGAAGTAACATCTACAACAGCCTACAAAGAGTTTCCCTACAGTGTATTAATAGGATTTACCATTTACACAACACTGAAATGTGAGAACAAAGCAGGATTATCTTCTGTGATGTCATCTAACGGAGTAAAGATTTCAAACCTGCCTCCTACAGCCACAACAGCAGTGGTCCAAACATTACCTTTGTCATTGACAGAGTACAGTCCAAGGGACTCATATCAAGGTGTAACTGATAATATCAGACTAAAGTGGACGGGATTTGATGACGATATAGGAGTAGAGAGATACAAGGTAAATTGTCTAATTAAATATCTGCCAACACACTGGTTCTAGGAGGGAAACTCCATCTTTTTTACATTAAAATCTGAAATCTCCCCTTTGGACCTGTCACCTTAAAAAACAATTTGTCTGTCAATGAATAAAACCAATGGGGGCATCAGTGACCATGGATTCAATCTTCTTGTTGAAATTTGATTTTAGAATTCAAATGTAGGAGTGTCTCTGTTCAGTCTGATTAAAAAAAAAACTCTCAGTGCTCCCACGCGACATATCAGAAAACAGGAGCAGTGAGAGATCGGTTTTTAACTACATTTGGTCTTTGTTTTTCTTTCACTATAAAACTGGAAAAAGTGTTTGATTATCTCCCTTTAAACAGTTTTTATAAAACAATTATGAACTTTTCAGCTGTTATTAATGTTAGTTTGTGTGGTTATAATCAATGACAAGTTTTACACATTTTTATACAGTTGTGATTTTTCTGTACATCAATTGAGTATGATTTTATGATTTTCTAATTCCAGGTGTTTTATCAAGATGACGGGATATCAGAGTTAATGTTCTTTGCAGATGTACAGGATGTACTGTATGCACATTTTACAAAGATGTCGCTGACAGAAGGATCTCACACCTTCTCAGTACAAGCTATTAATAAACTGTTTAGAGGCAGCAATAAAGCTACATCATATTCTATAACAGATATGTCATCTCCGGTAGTGAATGGTAAGCTATTAATAAACTGTTTAAACGCAGCAATAAAGCTACGTCATATACAATACTGATATGTCATTGCCAAAAGTAGATAGTAAGTTGATTATTATTATGTAATCTCTTTATTTCTCGGTTCCTTCTCGGTAAACAGAGCGAATACTTATTCTTTTAGGGGTATTAGATTGCACTGGCTGGTTAGCTATAATTCAACCTGGCCTATGATAGTAGAGGGGCATTATGTTTTCTGGTTTGTGTGGCTGTCTGTTATTTCATCTGTATGTCCATCTGTTTGTCTGTCCTTTATTGGGTAAAAGTTTTTAGTTAAGGTAATTTAACATGAATCATGGTAATATCAACTTGAAACTTTATGCATATGTTCATTATGATGAGTACCTTTTAAATGATAAACCAAATTAGTTTTGATTGTTCAACACTGAACATGAAAGTGTGAGTAGGGTCGTATGAACCCATTCTTTCGTTTTAGTAAGTGCAGTGAGGTGAACATTCTTTTGATCCAATCCATGCTTTTGTCAAGCAATTTATTATTAATTGATACTTTGATATATAATTTACAAAATGATATGTATGTATATTACCATACTTGATAAGAAATCCATTTTATTATGAATTACTTAAGTTGAAGAAAATAGTGCATGATGACTATTGTTCTTCCATGGTGTTGCCCATCTTTCTTCAACTAAAACTATTGAGGTTTTTATTGCCCATTGGCATCTTCTACTCTTAAAAGCAATTTTAAGCTTTCAAATTTTGTTTTCCAGCAACAAAGACCCTGACAATTAACTGGATAAACAAGCAGGTGGTTGTTTCATGGGACAATATTTTTACATCAGACAATGACATATTCTACGAAGTGTCGTCTGGTTCTACACTAGGAGGAGTTAATATTATCCAGTGGCAGGAAACCAACCAAACAAGTATAACATTTGGTATACCAGCTTCTGTAGCAGCCATCACTGGGTTACCAGTCTATGTAACAGTCACTGCTATCTCCGTTGGTGGATTTTTAGCAGTCAAAACAGACACTTTTAAACTTCCATAGATGTTACTTTTCCCAGTTAACCAGTAAGGGAGCTACCATTTGTTTTTCAGGGGAAGGGACTAGGATGAAATTTGAATAAAAAATGCAGGATGAGCAACTTGGCAAAAATAAAATGGCAGGAGCGAAAAATAAGAAGCAGGACAGAGATTACCATTTAAAAAAAATGCACGACAAAAATGTTCATCCTAGCCTCCCCCCTTTCCTAAAAATCAAATGGTAGCTCCCTAACAACAAAAACTAAGACATATTGTTTATGAAACAATGAATCCACAGTTTTAAACATGGGCATTAATGATAATGTTTTATTTACTCAATTTTTTAGTACATGTATCTTACTAATAAACTTATTCAATGATATAATACATGAAGATACAAATACATCTATCTATGGCAGTAAAGTTTTATTTTTCAAAAAATTTGATAAAGAGAAAATGAAAGAAATCATGATAGATTATACATTAATTTTTTTAGTTTTATTTTGCTAACTTTTCCTATTTAAAGTTTTATTTTTCATTCTATTTTTCCCTGTTCAGGAAGTTTGAACTGTAATATGTAATCTTGCCATTCTTACAAAAGGATATTTAATCAACTAAAATGTCATCTTTTACTTTTGTGACAATTTATTACCATGATTGTGATATGTTTTTTCCGTCCAACTTTTTTATACTTATTGTTACTTATTTTATCATGTTATCTTTTATTCATATTTGTGATATATATCTAAAAATGTGATATTTTGATAGTTGGGTTCTTGTCTCTTTAGATATACCCAAATTATTTGTAATTTTTTCATAGGATCTCCTAAAGTTTACAAAGGGATGTAATACTTGCTTTATTACATGTACAGGAATGAGTTTCAATCTGTTTTGGCAGATCAAATAATGTTTTTAGGGGTAACTTTTTTTTATTTCTTAGACATGAAGAAAGATCCAAAGTGAACATATGTATTGATGCCACTCAAAATAAATTTTATCAAATTTTCAATCCAATTCTAGATCATTACGTATTAAAACTTTCTGAAATAGACTATAGTAAACAAGAAAAGAAATTGGAGAAATTCCTTTTTCACAACCTAGACTTGTTAAAAATTGTACACAGTTATACTTCAGACTTGATCAAATTCAGATTAATTCTCATGTATCTATGATTTGAGCTGCGTTGGATAGAAATCGACAAATGCCACAAATGAATATTAAAACATCTATACTCATATCGGGTTGAAAAAATATATATACCTTCAATGCTAAGTCTGTAACTATTTGAAAATTGAGATGATAAAACAACCTTACAAAACAGGCCAAAATTCATGTTTTATTTCGTATTTAAATATTCCAAGATCAATCAAACACTTGTACATTCACATGTATACATGCACTTTCATACGGTCAATTTCTATCTGACGCAGCTCATTTGTTAATATTGTAATTACGTGCCATAATGTATTGTAATTACGTGCCATAATGTTAATGAATGTTCTTTTTCTCAAAGGATACAAAATAAATTCAAAACAATTGTTTTTCTTCTTTTATTTTTTCCAAAAAAAAAAAAGGATAAATACCAAGGGCAACAAAACTGTAGGATGAAGATTGATTTATTTATTTTATATATTTAAAGCCACTTTCCGCACTCTTGGTTGTATTGTGGTGGCAAAGTTTTACTGGAGGAGGAAGCCAAAGTAATGTCACAAACAGGGAGTCACATTTAGTAATGTCACAAACAGGGAGTCACCTTCTGTAATGTCACAAACCGGTAAACACATTCTGTAATGTCACAAACAAGGAGTCACATTTAGTAATGTCACAAACAGGGAGTCACATTTGGTAATGTCACAAACAAGGAGTCACATTTAGTAATGTCACAAACAGGGAGTCACATTTGTTAATGTTTTAAACAAAGAGTCACATTCTGTAATGTCACAAACAGGGAATCACAATTGGTAATGTCACAGACAGGGAGTCACATTCTGTAATGTCACAAACAGGGAGTCACATTCAGTAATGTCACAAACAGGGAGTCACATTATGTAATGTCACAAACAGGAAGTTACATTCAGTAATGTCACAAACAGGGAGTCACATTATGTAATGTCACAAACAAAGTGTCACATTTGGTAATGTCACAAACAAAGTGTCACATTTAGTAATGTCACAAACGGAGTTACATTTAGTGATGTCACAAACAGGGAGTTATTCTGTAATGTCACAAACCAGTAAACACATTCTGTAATGTCACAAACAGGGAGTCACATTCAGTAATGTCACAAACAGGGAATCACATTTGGTAATGTCACAAACAGGAAGTCACATTTGTTAATGTTATAAACAAAGAGTCACATTCTGTAATGTCACAAACAGGGAATCACATTTGGTAATGTCACAAACAGGGAGTCACATTCTGTAATGTCACAAACAGGGAGTCACATTCTGTAATGTCACAAACAGGGAGTCACATTCTGTAATGTCACAAACAGGAAGTTACATTCAGTAATGTCACAAACAGGGAGTCACATTATGTAATGTCACAAACAAAGTGTCACATTTGGTAATGTCACAAACAAAGTGTCACATTTAGTAATGTCACAAACGGAGTTACATTTAGTGATGTCACAAACAGGGAGTTATTCTGTAATGTCACAAACCAGTAAACACATTCTGTAATGTCACAAACAGGAAGTCACATTTGTTAATGTCACAAACAGGGAGTCACATTTAGTAATGTCACAAACAGGGAGTTACATTCAGTAATGTCACAAACAGGGAGTCACATTATGTAATGTCACAAACAAAGTGTCACATTTGGTAATGTCACAAACAGGAAGTCACATTTGTTAATGTTATAAACAAAGTGTCACATTCTGTAATGTCACAAACAGGGAGTCATATTTGGTAATGATACAAACAAGGAGTCACATTCTGTAATGTCACAAACAGGGAATCATATTTGGTAATGTCACAAACAAGGAGTCACATTCTGTAATGTCACAAACAAGAAGTCACATTCTGTAATGTCACAAACAGGGAGTCACATTCAGTTATGTCATAAACAGGGAGTCACATTCTGTAATGTCACAAACAAGGAGTCACATTTGGTAATGTCACAAACAAGGAGTCACATTTGGAAATGTCATAAACGGAGTCACATTTGGTAATGTCACAAACAGGGAGTCACATTTGGTAATGTCACAAACAGGGGAGTCGCAGTTTGTAATGTCACAAACAGGGAGTCACCTTTGGTAATGTCAAAAACAGGGAGCCACATTTAGTAATGTCACAAACAGGGAGTCACATTTGGTAATGTCACAAACAGGGAGTCACATTTGGTAATGTCAAACAGGGAATCACATTTGGTAATGTCACAAACAGGGAGTCACATTCTGTAATCTCACAAACAGGGAGTCACATTTGGTAATGTCATAAACAGGGAGTCACATTCTGTAATGTCACAAACAGGGAGTCACATTTGGTAATGTCACAAACAGTGAGTCACATTCTGTAATGTCACAAACAGGGAGTCACATTCTGTAATGTCACAAACAGGGAGTCACATTCAGTTATGTCATAAACAGGGAGTCACATTCTGTAATGTCACAAACAAGGAGTCACATTTGGTAATGTCACAAACAAGGAGTCACATTTGGAAATGTCATAAATGGAGTCACATTTGGTAATGTCACAAACAGGGAGTCACATTTGGAAATGTCATAAACAGGGAGTCACATTTAGTAACGTCATAAACAGGGAGTCACATTTGGTAATGTCACAAACAGGGAGTCACATTCTGTAATGTCACAAACAGGGAGTCACATTTGGTAATGTCACAAACAGGGAGTCACATTTGTAATGTCACAAACAGGGAGTCACATTCGGTAATGTCACAAACAGGGAGTCACATTTGGTAATGTCACAAACAGGGAGTCACATTTGGAAATGTCATAAACAGGGAGTCACATTTAGTAACGTCATAAACAGGGAGTCACATTTGGTAATGACACAAACAGGGGAGTCACAGTTGGTAATGTCACAAACAGGGAGTCACATTCTGTAATGTCACAAACAGGGAGTCACATTTGGTAATGTCATAAACAAGGGAGTCACATTTAGTAATGTCACAAACAGGGAGTCACATTTGGTAATGACACAAACAGGGAGTCACATTTTGTAATGTCACAAACAGGGAGTCACATTCGGTAATGTCACAAACAGGGAGTCACATTCGGTAATGTCAATAACAGGGAGTCACATTCTGTAATGTCACAAACAGGGAGTCACATTCAGTAATGTCACAAACAGGGAGTCACATTCTGTAATGTCACAAACAGGAAGTTACATTTGGTAATGTCACAAACAGGAAGTCACATTTTGGTAATCAATTTCTTCGTCTGTTGAAACCTTTCAGATTTTTTTTTGTTTTGAAAGGGAAGTAACTCCTTTATGCCAACAATAACAATTTGTTAGCTTTAAATATGTTTAATGAATTTATTTCAATCTTTCATCATCAATTTCTTTGTCTGTTGAAACCTTTCAGATTCTTCCTCAACACTGTGTTGTTTTATAAAGGGATATGCCATCTTTTTTTGTTTTGACAGGGAAGTAACTCCTTACTTACCATATATGGTAACTAACCCCATATTTTGTAGGACACCCTATATCAAATATATATAGTCACCATGTGTAGTCCTTTAACCAATCATATCCCTGTAATAAATCTATAGGAGGTAAGATAAAGTTTGTTATAGGTATTTATGTATATGGACTAGGTGTTAATTTCTGTGTCATTTGGTCTCTTGTGGAGACTCTGAGAGTTGTCTCATTGGCAATTGTACATCATCTTCCTTTTTACAGGTATTCATTCTAAAAACAGATGTCAGCTTTCTTATAAAAATTCCAGAATATGGTCCATTGAAAAATGCTGTAATAATTCACAAGTCTGTAAAGATTTTGTACAATATTTAATACATTAAGTTATAAATATATTATTTACATTGTAAGAGATAAACATAAATAAAAGCAACAACAAGAAGATATGGATGTGAATAATCACAAGATTTAGAATTTATCTTATTTTCTAAAATGTTATTAAGTCGCCAAACGGAGTTTTGGAGACTTTATGTTTTGTCCCGTTTCTTATTATTATTATTATTATTATTATTATTATTATTATTATTCTTCTTAACCCTATTTTGTCCGACCATTTTCTTCCAAGCCTTAAATGATTGAAACTTTATATTTGGTATGATGTTGGGGTAGTATCCCTAGGGGTGCATTCGCTATTTTTATTTCAAATGGGGTCAACTTGGTACTTTTAGGGGCGGAACATGGGTGGGGTCATTTTCGACTATTGATTCGCTACTGGTAGAACCTTTAAGTTTTGTGTAATACAAGAGACCGATGTCCAGGTGTCCATTCCACATTTTTATTTCAGCCGGGGTCATCTTGGCATTATTTTAGGGGTCAATTTTCATGGAACATTCTAGAACAATAGTCATGTGATTAGTCATGTGATAGTGTTGAATTATTCCTATGTACTTTTATGTTATATAATGATAGATTATTACAGGTAGCACCATATGTAGCTGTAATTCGACTTTGGAATTTTAAAATGGCCACGTTACCATGGAAACTGCAAAATGTGAAATTTTTTAAAATGCTTCAAATTTAATGAAATTTTACAGAGATGTTAACGAGTGTATGTAGATTTGGGATTTGACTTTGGAATTTCCAAAATGGCCGCCGTTGCCATGGAAACAACAAAAATGCGAAAAATCTAGATTTGGTCCAATCTTTATGAAACATGACAGTAATGTGTCCTGTCATGTGTAGATGTGCCATCCGACTTTGGAATTTTCAAAATGGCTGCCGTTACCATGGAAACTGCAAAAATGTCAAAAAATTCAAAATGCTTTAAACTTATGGAAACTTTATACAAATGTTGACTGTCTTATGTAGATGTGGCATTTGACTTTGGAATTTCCAAAATGGCCACCGTAACCATGGAAACACGAATGCCTGAATTAGAAAATTGGTCCATTTTGTATGAAACTTGTAAGTAATGTGACCTGTCACGTGTAGATGTGATATCCGACTTTGAAATTTCAAAATGGCTGCCGTTACCATGGAAACAGCAGAACAATGGTTGGGGGCCGTTTGGCGACTTTTGTGTTAGCATCCTAACACAGGATTACTTGTTATTATCTATTTTGTGATATGTTTTCATATCATGCTACTCCAGTGATATGAGTTTTTATAGTCAAGTAAAAGAGATGAAGGAAGGCATGAGCCTAGGTCGTGGCAATAAACAGATTATCAATGGCATTTCAAACCCAAGGATGTTTCTTGTCTGATCTCATCTCAGGGCTGTCGCCCTTCAAAGAGATAGTAGCTGAGAAACACCTTCTTGTATGATCAACCATCGATAATCTATAATTCTCTGAATGAAGTAAGACTATGTGACTCCATTTTTCTCTTAATAGGATTTGACAACACTTGGTTTTACATCCTGTTCTTACAAAATTTCATTATCCTAGGGGTTTTCTATATCCTTGTACACCTTCAAACGTTTTGAGGTGGTGGACATAATAATTAACAAAACAAAAGAGTATGGAGTGTTGTCAGATCTTATAAAGGGTGGGAAAAGAATCTGTCTATATTAAATCAATCAAGGTCAAAGCTGCTTTACTACATACATGTATTATTTTCAAGATTATCTTTTTTATCAATTGAAAAAGAAGAGTCTAATGGTGACTATAAAAACAGCGTAATAAGATCACATATATTTAGAACATATAAAAATCTTTGGAGAAAAATGAGTTTTAAATCATTTCATTGAATACTGCATGGCATATACTCCCATTAGGGGCTCTTTTCACAAAAAAATTTGTAAGGGTTCCGTGGAACCCAGTGTCTCGCCTACTTTTGCTGTTAATCGCAGGCTCAACAAAAATGAGGAAAAAAATTAATAAAAAATATTCCTCTCTATACTATCTTTTGATTGTAAGTGGCTTCTGTCCAAGTTTGGTAAAAATCCAGGATAGTTTATGAATCTAATAAATGTTTTAAAACTTAAACTGCAGTATGTATGTAATGTTGACTGGAAGAAGTCCATTTATAAGTAAAATACGGAAAAAATGGAACAAAATTTTATCAAAATTTCCTTCTAGATACTACCTTCTGATCATAAACAAGCTTCTGTCCAAGTGTGGTACAAATCGAGGATAGTTTAAGAAAGTTGTTAAAATTTTAAAACTTTAACCACAGAGTGAATGTAATGTTAACTGGCAGAGAAACTAAGTCCATTTATCAGTAAAATACGGAAAAATGGAATTTTTTTTTTTACAAAATTTACTTCTGGATACTATCTTATGATCATAAACAAGCTTCTTTCCAAGTCTGGTAGAAATCCAGGATAGTTTAAGAAAGTTATTAAAATTTCAAAAACTTTGACCACAGAGTGAATGTAATGTTTCCTGGCAGAAAAACTAAGTCCATTTATAAGTAAAATACGGAAAAAATGGATTTTTTTTTTTTACAAATTTTACTTTAGAATATAATCTTATGATCATAAACAAGCTTCTGTCCAAGTTTGGTAGAAATCAAGGATAGTTTAAGAAAGTTATTAAAATTTCAAAAACTTCAACCACAGAGTGAATGTAATGTTTCCTGGCAGAAAAACTAAGTCCATTTATAAGTAAAATATGGAAAAAATGGAATTTTTTTTGTACAAAATTTACTTTAGAATATAATCTTATGATCATAAACAAGCTTCTGTCCAAGTTTGGTAGAAATCCAGGAAAGTTTAAGAAAGTTATTAAAATTTCAAAAACTTTAACCACAGAGTGAATATTTGTGGACACCGCCGACGACGACGATGACGGAATGTAGGATCGCTATGTCTCACTTTTTCGACAAAAGTCGAAGGCTCGACAAAAATCTTACGACAAAAATTAATCCTAAGTTCAACTGAAATGTTCATAATCTTATGAGTACTTTTTTTTACATAAGAATTTTTGTGAAATGAGTTGCAGAACCATAAAGCTAGTTCCATCATGAGGCCACAACAATTATATCCCAAAGCTAGATAACAAGATCTCTGTCTGTAAACAGCTAGACAATGTACATGTCAACCTTATACTCAATACATTTGTGTACAGCTGAAATATTTATTGTATACAGCTAAAATATTTAATATGTACAGCTGAACAATTTCTTGTATACAGTTAAAATATTTGTTTTTCATTTTTTTTCATTTTTTTTTTTACATTTTAAACATTCAATTGATCAAACTTTATCTTTGTAGAGCTATTACATTTACTTGATGAGGAATAACTTCCATTGTTTTTTCATAGCTAAAACATTTCAATAATTACAATTTCTTAAAAAGCCATTGCAAATCATCATATTCTAATAGATGTAGATGCCACATGATGGTCAAGAGAGAAATTTTTTCAGTCATGGAAAAACAAGACATCTGTGGATGCTTCCGATTGTAACTATTATGAATATTTTATTGATAGATTGATTAATTGATGTTCAACACCACTTTCAGCACTATTGTGTCTATTTCATGGCGGTCAGTTTTTATTGGAGGAGGAAGCCGCTGGACAGATCTTCAGTAGAACAACTGACACTCCTAGTCAATGAAGATTGGAGTCTAACGCACCTGCCACAAGCACAAATCACAACTTCTAGTGATATAGTACATATAGTTCGATTAATTAGACCACTCGGCCACAATGTATATTTTAGTATGTAACATGAACTGCATGGTTCTTTAAAATAGATAATGCAAATTACCAAATAAGTAATATTTGTGCAAATCATGCGTTTTAACATGTTTTAGTCTGGTCAGCTAGAATATAAATAGCTATAACAGGCAAAGGGACAGGTTTTTGTACACATACAGCGGGTTTAACCCCATCAAAAGTTGGGCTTGTACAAATTCAGGCTCTGCAGAGTGACTAGCAGACCCCGTGATATCGGTACATCTTTTTTGGAAGAGTTGATTGTTGATGTGGTCTGTTGTACTAAACAATACTTCAAGCAATTCCTGTTATCCATTTTGATGTGTAATGTTAATAGAATTTTTGATTTTCAAGAATAAGTAGGTGAACCATTTTCAAAAAAAAGTGTGTAAAAAAAACTTTTAAGGACAAAATCTCTGTGAATTATATCTATGAATATTCATCTCCCAAAATATGTTCTAAGAAGTAGTTTTATGAATCATGAATTCAATTCTGAAGTCAATATTTGAAGCAATCAAGTAAAATTGCAGATAGAATATGAGTGTTTGCTTAGCTGCATAGAATTATAAGCATTAGTACAGATTTATATACAGTCGACTCTCGTTATCTCGAAGTCAGCCGGACCAGAAAAATATTTCGAGATACCCGTAGTTCGACTCAAACGAAAACCAGAAGTTTGACAGACCAAGGGACACAACTCTTGCTTAGCTTGGTAAAGCTAAAATAAATCCGGATGAATATGGGAAGGGGATCGATATTCTGGTTTTATATCGAAGGATTTGTATGTTATGGTCTTTCATTATTATAATAACATTGTTTTCACTTATTTAATTATTTCTTCGAACAGTTACAATTTTTCCCTGTGGCTTTTATCCGAGAGAGTAATTTCCAATCGATCTTAGTGTTATTTAAGTCATTTAAATTTGGCAAAATTGTTTATTCTCGGATACAAGAGATTTTAGAAATTTAGATTTATTATTATTTTCTTTTATCTCAATCTTTCTTTTAAAGAAAAAATACAAAAAGATAAAAGACGCCGAATGAGTAGTTTTTATGTGATCACCAACGGAAGTCTTAATCCCCACTTTATACACATCCAAGCTCATCAGTGTAAATCACGATTAATTGAATTAATTTTTTTGTAAACATTTTAAATAATTTTTCATAAACTTTAACAATGTATCACTAATTATTTATCATGGTGATAAAAGATAATCTTAGGTAAACACTCCTGGAAATAGAATGTCATAAATCAATACAGTGGTCAGTGACCGGAAATTTAATTACACGTGTATTGTCAGATTAACTCTTCAATCCATTTAAATCCCGGAGGTCATGTTTTGACATATGTGTATTAGTTCGAGATAAATAATGAATTTTGAATGCTTTTGTTAACCTTGGGACCGTAAATTTAGTTCGACTCAACCGAAATTTCGACTCATCCAATTTCGACTCATCAGGAGTTGAAATACATACATTTATATGGAACAAAGTTCGGGACCACGAGAAAACTTCAACTCATCTGAAATTTCGAGTCAACCGAGTTTGAGACAACAAGAGTTAACTGTATATAAACAACAAGGAACACCATCGATATTGATTCATGACATATCGCTCATACAACAACTTTAGAACCTGTGGAAATACCCAGTATAAATGTGCTGCAATCTATGCATTTAAAGTTAATTTTACAATGCTTGAAAATCATATAATGGAAACAACAGTAATATTTCCATTCTGTACACCTCTGGTTTTAACATAGACAGGGTTAGTATTGTGGATGACATTTATTATTGTCTAAGTTCTCTACTGATGTCAGTGTTTACTGGTCTCTTGGGTCTATTGAAATCAGTCCTCGCTTGTCTCCTCAGTTTGGTCCTCTATGTTCATATTCTCTGTTAGTTCTAATATGTGTTCTACTGGCTGAGGGCGACCATCAGGACCAACCACACTAGGCTGGATAATTCCACCTCTAAAATATAAAGATACGATTTGTAAATTATTCTGGAATCAATATGGACCCACTATACTGGCTGGATAATTCTATCTCTGAAATACAAAAACACAATCTTGATCTGTAAATAATCTGGATTCATTATGGACCTACCCAACTGGACTGGATTAAATGATCTCTGAAATCTAAATGGACCAACCCAACTTGACTGGATAATACAATCGTTAAAAATCAGATACACACTGTTAAAAATCAGATACACACACAAGAATTCCAACTATGACAAACAGACAAACAACGAAGGCTGGCGCCTGTTAAAACTTGCTGCATTTCCTTGCACTTGTTCTTAGTCAGGAATCTATTGATCAGTGGTTGTCCATTATTGATGTAGTTCATAAAATTTCCTCGTTTTTCATATAGACAAGACTGTTGGTTTTCCTGTTTAAATTGTTAAGCACTAGTCAAGTTGGGGCCCTTTATAGCTTGCTGTTCAGTTCAGCCAAGGCTCAGTGTTGAAAGCTGTACTTTGACCTATAATGGTTAACTTTTACACATTGTGATTGGGATGGAGAGTTGTTTCATTTACACTCATACCACATCCTCTTATTTTTATGTACAATATAAATGTGTAAACTAACTGGGATCATAATTGACCTTGACCTTAGTGTTCAGCAACAAAGAACTACAATAATTTATAAAATACCTTTGTAGTTTGTCCATGGCGTTGACTAGTTTATAAAATACCTTTGTAGTTTGTCCATGGCGTTGACTAGTTTATAAAATACCTTTGTAGTTTGTCCATGGCGTTGACTAGTTTATAAAATACCTTTGTAGTTTGTCCATGGCGTTGACTAGTTTATAAAATACCTTTGTAGTTTGTCCATGGCGTTGACTAGTTTCATTGCTTCATATTCTTTCTGTTCATCAGACATCCCTTCAAATGGATTGGATTTCTCTGTTTCATATCTCCCTGTTACAGGATTCACACTAAAATAGGATACAACATGTTATTAGTATATCTTCATATCCCCCCCTTTTAATTTCTTACTATGTTTATTTATTTGACTAACACAAGTGATACTTCTTTTCACATATTTGTAATATACTTTCTACATTTCATCATTAATTCTATTTTGTTCTTTCCACTCAGAGCTGTGATTTTTTTCTTGTCCTGTGCTAATTTGGCCTAGAGTGAGGGGGAATACATCAATAGATAGTTATTAAGACTTTTTACATAATTGTACAATTAAACTTCATAAAAAGAAAAGATATGAGAAATGGAGAATGGAATATTTTTAAATTTCTCCTGTGCAACATTTATCTATCATATAAAAAATACCAGAGACCAAATGATGTACCAGTAAGCAACTAAAGGTAACTGTATGGCCTTCAAGGGATAAATATTTATTCCAGGTTAGACATAAGTACCTTTCTTTGAGAGTTGAATATTCTTCTGTTTCTGAGTCATCAGAGTTACTGGAGTAATTTCCATCAGATTTACCACCCAGTAATAATCCTCTGTTAGCTAACAGGCCTGCACAGTTACCATACCCAGTGTACTTTACCATACGCTGAACTACAATTAATCAAAGCACTGTAAGTGTAAGCGTAAATTCATTCCACCGTGTATTTATTCCGGGTAACTGTTTTTCACTAGAGAATATTGGATGTAATAGTGTGAAAGCGTTGATCTTGATATTTTGTTGATTTGTTTATATAAGACCGGTTTATTGTTTATATAAATTAATGGGTTAAAATTAGATTGATTTTCAAGGAATCAGTTTAATTAATCTGAGTCAATCTAGCGAATAATATTGATGATGATGAGGAGGATATTTTTATAACTTAAAATACTTTCAACAATGATTGAGACATAGAACTTGATATAAACCAAAGAGCAGATTTGTTCTTACAGAAAGTTTCAATTATAGAAGCATCCTTTGATATTGACTTTAATCTCCAAGTCGACCAAAAAGCGAATAACTTCGGCAATCTAGTATATATAAATATAACAATTAGTGACAATTTAAAAGCATATGATTTTATAGATTTGCATAGAAAAATTATTTAAATCTTATTCGTAAATAAGCATTATTGTGTTATCGTGTGTTCAAAATGAGTACTAAAGCACTTCATCATTCAATGTATGGATCTAAAGCACTAGTGTAATCAATCCCAGTATAAAATAACTAGTGCAATCATTCTGGTACAAAATCACTAGTGTAATCATTCCTGGTTCAAAAACACTAGTGTGAAGATTCATCGGATGAAAACTCTCCATTTATTACATAAATCAACTATGTAAGTTTCAAATACACCAAAAATATCAATAAGCCCAATTTTATATGTATTTCCACTTCAAAAAAACCTTTTTAGAATCTTATAATGACTGGTGGATGTTTTACACTGGACCCGGATAAAAAACCTAGTGAATTTTTGTTGGTGGATAAAAATCACTAGGAATTTTCTTCCTCCTGATAAAGTGCACTGGCAGAATCAAACCACTGTTACATAAGCACTATAGGCATTTAACCAAAAACCAAGGCAAACGTAATTACGAAAAATGTGGCAGTGTTGCTTCATTTTTTTTTTAAAGATTTGAAGGAACAAACATTTAACATTCGTATATTGTACATGTATGTTTATTTAATGAATTGATTATTAAGGCAAATTAATTAATATTTTATCAAGATTTTCAAAAGCAATGCATATATCAATGTATATTTTTAATGATGAGTTTGCAGTGGTACAAGTTTTGATGATTGCAGTTGTTCTAGTTGGTAGTTTACGTTGGTACCAGTTGACTTTTAGTGGTACAAGTTGACGTAGTACGAGCTTGTTATAGTATGAATAGACTTGCTTCCCTGGCAGGAACACTAAGTTTGGGTTCTTCAGTACAAAAGTTATGAGACACAAATCAGCCAAAGGTTTATTACTACAGGGATTAAAGGTGAGGTCTGATTGACCTGCCCATAGTAAATGTAAATGACCCTCACCTTCACCAAGTCCATGATGTCACTCCATCCCAAGTTTGGAATAAAATGACAGGTGATTATAAAACAGTTGGTCAAACATTCTTGGGCTTTACACTGCTTGAAAGATTTATATGTTTTCTTTAAAATGAGCCATAAATGAAAATTTTTATAGGCCCAGAAATAATTAAAAAAATAAGTAAAGTAAATTCAATTAACCTAGACTTATTTTTGCATCAATTAAATTTTATAATAAACAAGAAATAATTGTAACAGGATGCTGTTACAAAGTCTTCCAAACAGAGCTCCCATAATTCGTCATTCCCATGGTCGCCTGACATTGGGCAAAGTCCAGTCCAAATTGGTTAGGTGTAGTAAAGTGATATGCATATTTGACACCTAGGAGATTGACCCTGTATATCATTCAAATCTTCTTGAAATGACGAACAGGAATAACTATGGTTTAGGGGTGGGTATCTCACCGTTTACAAGTTCTCAAAAAGGGGGGGAGTAATCCCCAGGGGACTCATCCTTATTTCATTTGATTTAGTTTGTTGTCCCATAAAATATAAACGGTTTCGGGGTGGGGATCTCAACCATTTACAAGTTTTCAAAAAAAGAAGGGGGTGGGGGTGACCCCCATGGACCCCCTATAAATCATTTGATTTGTTTTATTGTCCCATACCAGAATATATGTGGTGTAGGGGTGGGGATCTCGACCGTTTACAAGTTTTCAAAAAGTAGGGGGTGGGGTGACCCCAGGGACTCCCCTATATTTCATTTGATTTGTTATCTTGTCCCATACATGAATATATATGGTTTAGGGGTGGGGATCTCGACCATTTACAAGTTTTCAAAAAGAAGGGGGTGGGGTGACCCCTGTGGACTCCTCCTATATTTCATTTGATTTGTTCTATTGTCCCATACAAGAATATATATGGTGTAGGGTTTAGGATCTTGACAGTTTACAAGTTTTCGAAAAGAAGGGGGGTGGGGTGACCACAGGGGCTCCCCCTATGTTTCATTTGATTTGTTATCTTGTCTCATACATGAATATATACGGTTAAGGGGTGGGGATCTCGACCGTTTACAAGTTTTCAAAAAGAAGGGGGGTAGGTTGACCTCTGTGGACTCCCCTATATTTCATTTGATTTGTTTAATTGTCCCATACAAGAATATATATGCAGTAGGGGTGGGGATCTCAACCGTATACAAGTTCTCAAAAAGAAAGGGGGTGGGTGATGCTGGGGATTCCCCTAAATTTTCATTTGATTTGTTTTATTGACCCATACAAGTATATATATGGTTTAGGGGTGGGGATCGAGACTTTACAAGATAAAAGCATATTTTCAAATTGAAGGGGTGGGATGACCCCCAGGGACTCACCCTATATTTTATTTGATTTGTTCTATTGTCCTGTTATCATTACTGAAGACCGCGTGTGTCTATCACTTACTGTTTTCAAGTAATAGTCATTTGAAAATTGAAAAAAATAAAATCCCGTAGGGTTCTATAGTAAACCCTCCAAGCAGTTATTTAGGCCCGGTCCGAGTCAAAATACCCAGGATACACAATAAATAGACCCCAATGCACAAACGAAAGATTGATGGCTCCACTAGACATGTTAGTCTAACATTTTATGAAACCCTAAATATAAGTAAATCTGACAAGCAGTTGGAGTTGTCTTCTTAGACAGTCCGAGTGGAATCGGTCCGAGTTGCCTTGGGGAAGAGTTGTCCACATTTCTTAAAACATCCCATCAACTTCGATTTTCAGATCTTTTTCATTCATGAAAACAACAACAACTTTATTTGGCAAGGTCAGTGATAAACTGAATAATACAATAAAAGAAAGAAATTTAAATGTGCATACATTTAATTGAAATCAATTAAATAATCGACACATCTTCTTAAACGAACAGCACATCATGATTAACAAAACTTACTTTAGAACATCAGAATACTTCCTACTTACTAGCTTACTTTTGTTGTCCTTTCTGTAATATTAAATCTGTTGTTTCATTAGCCATGTGTTGGAAGGACAAAAAAATGTATCAATCTTGTTAACTTTATATAATATATCAACGTCGATTTTCGTTTAAAGGTCAGTGATAAACTGAATAATATAATAAAGAAAGAAATTTAAATGTGCATACATTTAATTGAAATCAATTAAATAATCGACACATCTTCTTAAACGAACAGCACATCATGTTAAAACTACTTACTTTTTCGTGAAAGTTAACTTAGACTACATGTACTATATGTAACTTTATTTCCTCTATCATAGAGATTTGTTGTACATGAACAATATTCCTGTGCCTTTTGCCATTTGGGAAATGTAAACGACTTGTAATTAGAAATTTTCGACGATGAAATATTTCATACAATTTTTCTTTGACATCTGAGCCAAAAGCATATGGGATAATAAACTACGTACAGATTTCTATTGAGCACTACTTCCTATGTGCAACTTCAAAAATTTTGGGTAGTTCGACAATCATTTAAGGTTTTTCTGGTCATATTTTTTGTATTCCAGAAGTGAAAGTAATAAAAAAGTGCCCAATTAGTTATTAATAACATATTAGCCAGCTAGATAATAACAATAGCACTTTTACACCATTCAGTGGGAAGAACACAAATCTAGGGTGGTAGCATAAGGCAGCTTAACTGCCTAAAAATATATCAATCTTCAACATGTTTAATTCAACATCATTTAAAATGGTTGAAATAGTCATATTTTTCTGACCACAAAAAAGTTTTACAAAATCAGATGGTATGAAAATGTTATAGCCATTTTTTTAGCATTATACATTTGATTTCTAAAGACCAAATTGGATCATAACATACATTTCATCTTCCTAGATCCACTGTTTTATTTTTTTTAAATAAACAATTCATGTTTTACTTGTTCTTTATTTCTTAATGGTTGATATTCAATGATGACATCAAATTTCTTGTCTCTTACTTTGTCATTGTTATAACATTGCAGAAGAAAGATAACCATCACTGATTCATAAAAAAAGACTTATCAAGATCTTGAAGGGAAAATCATTTAAGAAAAAGATTCAAATCATTAAAATCAGCTGACTATACAGTATGGGTTTTTCTCATTGTTAAAGGCCATACAGTTGCTTATAATTGCTTATATCTACTTTATTTGAACTTTGGTGGATAGTTATCTCATTAGCAATCATACCACATCTTCTTATTCTTATACCAATAATGGATATGCTAAAATACTCATCAATAATCTTTCAACTGAATATTGTGACAACTCTCATGGAACATCTTTTTTACAATGAGATAATTCTTGTTAATCTTACCACTTTCTTTACACATAACAAAGAGAAAATCTGCTACCAAATCTTTCACTTCTGTTATTGGTGATGTTAATAATTTACACAACCTGCAAACAAAAGGATTTTACAATTAATGTCTGTAAATGGTCATTTTTGAAATCTCAAGAAGAGATTTTATATGAATTTATAGGGTTAAATATACTTACCATGAATTTACATTTATATAATATAGAATATGTTTGCCTTCATAACATGTTCTCATCTCAATTAACTAGGTGATTAAAAATACATCCATGAGATGTACTCACCTACCATAATTTACCTGTGTACATACAGTAACAAATCAGTTTTAATTCATCGTTTAATTGAATAATTACAATTGTGTGAACAAAATACTGAATTTATTCTAGGGGCGGTGGTGGATTGTGGTAAGTATATTTAACCCTATAAATTCATATAAAATCTCTTCTTGAGATTTCAAAAATAATCATTTTATATGAATTTGGTTAAATATACTTACCATGAATTTACATTTATATAATATAGAATATTCACTGATTACCAAGCAGTGTCTCATCTTGGTGGAGGATAAATTCTCTCACACATATACAATTTACAACATATAAAAACTATGTCAAAATTGTTAAAAATATAACTCCACTAAATTTTGTAAATACTGTAATTGAGTAAAAACTAAAATTACAAAATTTACATTTATTACACAATAAAGCTATGTTGTATGACTATTAATCTATCAACCAAACTTTATGGCAAAACTTTGCAGATTGCATAAATAAAACTATGCAAATATAGCCTTGGATAAATAATCTGCAGAATAGAAATTATTTTATTAAAGCTCCTTCATTATGAGCCAAATGTGTTGTAATATTGCAACAGTAAATGTGCATTTATATTTAATTTGTCATGTGAATAGGTTGTTCTTATTGCTTGTACAAATCTACAAGAACTAATCAAACCTTATCTGATTTAGAAGCGCCTTGCCTTTATCATTATAATTACTTTTCAACTTTGAAGTATTAGTTTTTCTAAACTTATTTGAAAACATTTAGCTTCTCGCTAAATTTTCTTTGTTTTCTCTATAGTTGTAATATAATAACAGAGAATATATGATAGGTGATCATCTTTTGAAAACCTGATCATTATCAATATCTTTCAAAATACAGCCTTTTCTACTGAATTGTCAATGAATTATAATCAATTCAAATATACTTTGTAAATCACTTGTGTTCTAAACAGTTCTAACAAAAAACTGTAATAAAGACTCAAACAAAAGGTGTTTCATGATTTTGCTAAATATGGATCAACCTATAGAACTTTTGGAAATAATAGTCTCTTTGTGTACTTATTCTTCTAGATGTACTACTCTTACTAAAGTTTAACAGATCTAGAATGAAATTCTTTTTGTCAAGAGAAGTCATGCATTTTACAGTTGACATGACAATTTTCCTATTGGACTGAATTTTAAAGTTTGATAAAAAAATTCAATGAGAGTGGTAGAACCTTTGAATACAATGTCTACCAGTCCACCCATGAACAATCATTATCTTTGAATTTCGTACTAGACTACTAGTGTAAAATTAAAGAAATGTACAAATCAGTGGAAAAATTTAAGTATACATGTTTTCCAATTGTTACTCATTAATACTTTTATAGAGCATTTGGATGTTGATCTAAATGTACAAGCCAAAATCTTTTGTCCTCAATAAGAAAAAAAGAGTGACTGACATATGATTTTCCCAAACTATGAAAAATCTTTCTATTAATGTTTTAAAATCACACAATAGTATTTTGTCTAAAAATGTGAACATTTAGGAGACAATATGTTCTAAATTATAAATTGCCATGCACAGTTCCAAATTAAAAGAAACAAAAATTTGACATATTGAACAACTCTTGAACTGTTGCTCTTGACAATTGTTTTTATTTGTTTCAGAAATTATTTCACAATCAGAAATACATTTTGTACTAACATGCAACTTGTCAATTATAGTTCTCTATTTTAAGAAAACAAACGTTTGACATTATAGAAAACATGTGTACTAACTTGCATTAAGTGTTTTTAATTGTTTCAGAAATGGTTTCACAATCAGAAATACTCATTTCATTTCTCTCTCAGTTCACCTTATCTGAATTCTATACATTCTGATATGGTTCCCTATATACCCACCAAAACAGTTTCGGTAGTATTTTTTGTGACTTCAACACTGTCATTTGGTTAAACTGAAAATCGCTCAGAAGATTTTTGCATTTGTCCAAATTGACATAAGATTTGACAAAACAAAGTAATGGGATTGTATATAATCACATCCTTCAAAACAATATTGAATTCAAAATTCAAAGTACTGTCTAGTATATTCTTGCATAAGAGACTAACTCTATGCTAGGTATTTAATATTATTCCTGCAATGCATTAAAAGAATTATGAAAATTTATTGAACAATTGTCTGATCATTATGAAAATTGAATTGTGAATACCCTCAATTGTGGGAATAAATCACACCCAATCTATTTGAAAAACTGTCTTATATGTAGATAAGTCACAACTTGACTTTGACAAGACTAGAATTTTTGTACTCTTTGTTAATAATAAACAAAAAATAAAAATAAACAGTGACATTTTTACATTCAGATATTTATAAATGTCTTGCACTAACCATGGAAATATTTTATTGCATTTTACTTCCATGCACTAACAGACTATTGAATGTTATTTGCTAACTATTAATCAGTCATTTAAATAAACTGCTTTTCTTGTGTATTTTGCTCTCAGACAAACTGCTTCTACAGATGCTAAAATTTGAGCACAAATTGAAAAATATATATTTATTGGAACAATGTAGTCAAAAAGACCTCTTCTTTTTTCTGTGTCTTGTAAAGACTAGCTAAAATGAAGATTATAAAGAGATGTATTGGATAGTTCCTTGCTAAATCTTGCAAAACCACTTCAATCTCCACGTCCATGGCATGTCTAGCATTTTTAATGAATCTTGTATCAACAATGCTTTTCTGTATTCATTTTCTAATCTTTTACTAATTATATTTAATTCGTGTAAAATCTGTATGATATGCCTTTATTCTGAATTCTAAAAACATAAATAGTATACTAATTTTGTTTTTATATATCAATACCTTTGAGTCATATATATTTCAATTTTCTGATTCAATATAAACTCAAGGAAAAAAACTTGTAGCAGCTAGGTTAGCTGTTTCAACGACCATCTTTCATTAAGATTGAAAACAGATCCAATGAATCCGTTATAACAGTTTTGGCTCTTTAATGCATACAGCTAATCTTGTCCAACTTGTTGTCATTGCTTTGAAAACTAAAGACGCAAAGCCTAATTTACTAATATTTTTAAGAGCTTCCAACAATCTCTTCCTTTCAGAATTGGAAGTATTATTTATCAGTGATTCTCATATAGTGAGGGTAAAATATACCCTAGTCTTATGTTACCACCATTTAGTGTACTTAACGCAAAATAGCACAAGTACACAGGGGCTGCTCTGGCTCCCAAAAAGTTGGAGCCAGAAAAATCGCCAGCTCCTAAATTTTGTTGCCAGTTTTGAAAACTTGGAGCCAACTTTAGGGCCAGCTAGAGTCTTGATTTCTTCTACAAAAATTTAAACTATGTTCAGCCTGCACTTTACATCATTTAACATGTTACACTAAGTAAGTTATTGCATAGGGTTTATATACATACAACAAAACATGTGTACTTTTATTTTCTTTGTCAGTATTTCATATGTATAAAAATATAATTAGCTTAGTTATGGTCTGTATATGCTACAGAATAGAAAAATTGTTTTTAAATAAAAGAAAATAAAGAGAAAAAATTGGTAATTGAATGAAGAAAACATAATAATGGGTGTTTAGATTTACAGAATAGTGAAAATTTGTATTAAAAATAAAGAGTACAGAAAAAGATGACCAAGGCACCCTTCAAACATTACCCATCCTGCTACTAAGACCCTCTTTAACTCTACCCATATCTCAAAATACCTAATCATATGAATTCTTCAGTCAGAAGTATGTAGACATATCTTAGACATATCTAATGTAGGTCTCCCAATGGTAGGAAAAAATAAAATTGAGATATCTTTCTTTATTCGGGTGTGCTCCTTCTTTGGAGGATTATACATAGTACGTAGAAGTAAATATGATCAACAATATGGCGGCCGGGTTTGTTATTTTCGTATCTTAACTGAGGGCATGCAAAGACAAATTAAGTCTGAATTTGCTATTTTTTTACGGAAAACAAGAAAAAACATTGTCTTTATATAAGTTGATTATGGTTTTCGACTTCCTGTCAATTACGTTTTCTTCATTAAACTACGGTAAACATTGGTCATTGCAAATTGTGTTGTCGTATGAACATTTATTCAAATGAAAAGACAAACGCTGGCTGACCGATTCTATTTGAATGAATTAATGTTAATGATCATTAATGACCCATCCGATAAATGGATTACCTGTAACAACAGATTATGACACCTGTTGTAACTGTTGATAAGATTGGGGTCATAAACAAAGTCATAAACTTGTCGCCAGGTAAAATTTCGTACAATTTATTTTACCAATTTAAATGAAGATCGATATTGTCAAGAAATGAAAATTTTGACATAGGAAAATGTTGGCGCCAGAAATATCGCCAGCAGCCGTATTTTGTCGCCAGATAAAATAAAAAATCGCAAATTGCGACATTGGCGACGCACAGTGCGGTCCCTGAGTACATATCATATATGTCATATAAATTGGCAATGTACGCTCTGATTTAAGTAATCAAAATTCAAAGCCATTTTGTGAATCGAGTCTTTGTGAAATGCACCATAATGGCATCCCCTAAACTCTTCTTAACTGGAGAAACAAACTAATGTTACATATGAAAGTTTTTGTTTCATTAATGCAGACAAACAACCAAATGGTCATAGTAGTGCATACTGATAATATCAATGTTCTTCTTGTCAGTAATAAACCGACCTTGAAAAATAAAAAAAATTGATAATATGATATGAGTTGTCACAAGTTATCAACAGGTTTTAGAACTGTGTTCTAGTCTCACTGTCTCAACATATCAGTAGTTTCTATAACATCTGTAGGAGAAAAATCTACAGCAATTTCCTGCTCAGAGAAAATATTTCAGGTCTCTTAGAATTTTCTGTCCTCTAAATAATCTGGACATAATAATAAATTTTGTGTATTGACATGTTTAAACTATATACACATTTGTACGTACTAAAAAACTCTGTACTGTTTCAGTTCTTGACCATTTCTAGACACACTTTCAATATATTATCAATATGAGTATATAATTGACTGAACTCATCACAATAATCAATGTGCAACCAAAATTAGCTAAGATCAAAATGTATGTAGTAGAAAGCGTACAACTTGTTAGCATGTTGTTCTAGATACAATAAAGGTAGACCTACGTTCCCTAGATGGAACGATGTCAACAACAATCAGATAGATCAGGATTAAATTCCCTATTCTGATTATAATTAATTTTATTTGTGTTAGGTCAACCATCCAATAATGGTCCCTTAATATCAATGTGCAATAACATAATAACTGATTTTTAGGTAAGATCAAAATCTGTTTTGTAGAATGCATGCAACTTGTAGACCCAAAATCTTGCATGTTGTTCTAGTAACAATAATGATAGACCTACGTTCCCTGGACGAAACGATGTCAACGTTAATCAGATAGACCCGGGCAAAAATCCCCTATTCTGATTTTGATTAATTTTATTTGTGTTGCTTCAACCACTTTCTATTTTCAATAATGGTCTATGTTCCGTAAAAGGAAGGTTAACCAAATAAAAACATAATCAGTTCTGGGCAAATCCCCTATTCTGATTGTAATTCATCTAACTACTTTTAATAGTAGTAACAATAATGATCTACGCTCCCTCTACAGAAACGTTATCCAAATAAACAATCAGATATGGGCAAATTCCCTATTCTGATTGAAATTTATCTAACCACTTAAGGTTCTAGTGACAATAATGGTCTACGCTCCCATAAAGGACGTTATCCATATTAAAATAATCAGATCTGGTCAAAATACCTATTCTGATTGAAATTTAACCACTTTTAAGGTTCTAGTTACAAAAATGGTCTACGCTCCCATATAGGACGTTATCCACATTAAAATAATCAGATCTGGTCAAAATACCTATTCTGATTGTAATATAGTGTTGTGTTTACTCATGACCGTGAGTCATGTAAACAATCAACTCTTTCCAAACTTTCCACTTGACCCTTTTCGTAGATTGCTCTAAACAGCTAAAATTCGGTCAGCATGGAAGAAGAAAATTAACATCCGTTTCTTATAAAACGGAGTACTCATGTAACATGTCCGATTTTGACATAAATGTTTTGCCTTTCCTCGCACCAGTCTAAGTGTTTGAAAATGGCGGCTAAACAAAGGTTAATTTCTAGGTCGTCGTTGTTACAGACTCGTAATGTCCGTAAAGTTGGCGAAATGCTCATATCAAAAGCGCTGTATAAACGACAATTCCATTGAATTTATTGTAAAATGATATTCCAAAATCAAATAATATTTGTATAAAACATAAGGATTTTCAACAGTAGGACTGTTAAAAATCCTTGTCGACGAGAAACATGCGTTCACTTGAACGCAAAAATTAAAACTGATTTGTTACTGTATGTATACAGGTAAATTATGGTAGGTGAGTACATCTCATGGATGTATTTTTAATCACCTAGTTAATTGCGATGAGAACATGTTATGAAGGCAAACATATTCTATATTATATAAATGTAAATTCATGGTAAGTATATTTAACCAAATTCATATAAAATCTCATTTTTGTGTTATGGGCTTTAAAAATAAGTTTTACACACTTTAGTTAAAATCGGTTTCACACACTTTTTTTCCTCCGTTGCTTAAGCTATTTGATATTTAGTATATTGTTTGACCATGACAAGTTACAGATCAAGTTCAAATTTTTCCAGCCATTTGATTTTGTTCAGAGTTATGGTCCTTGAACATAGAAAATTCACTCATATAATCAATTTTTCATATATTTTTTTGGTCATGCTTGAAGATATTGACATGATATTTGTTATATAGTTTACACCATGACAAGTTATAGATCAAGTTAGCATTTTGTTCCAGTAGAATGAATTCTTAACCGTTAGGAGACTATATATCATGTATATTGCCAGGCACTACTCACAGAATGATTGTTATTATTATTTTGTGTATGGTTCATAAAGACATGTTTGTAATGGGGAAAAGAGTAATATTCAACTGCTCATTTTTTATTTAAAATATAAATCCCTATAACAAACCTGTTTCTAAAAGACTCTCCTTCTTCTGGTAACTTCTTTACTTCGTCCTTCAAGGGAGGTAACACCTGGAATAATTAAAACATCCTTATGCTGAAATTGTTAGATATGAGAGGATCTAAATGAAACAAAACAATGTGACTGATGCTAAAACTATCATAACCTCAAATATCTGAATTGTGTGAAATACTTGCCGATATATTAGACTGTCTAAGTAGAGAAAATTATGTTTACTGTCAATGTTTGGTTGAAGGATTAATCAACAATTTTTTTTCATATTTGTTTTGGTCTGATGATTTTGTACAGAGTTATGGTCCTTGGACTTAGAAAATTCACCCAAATAATCAGTTTTTCACACTTTTTCTCATCATGCTTGAAGATATTGATTTGAAAATTGGTATATAGTTTTATTATGACAAGTTACAGTTCAAGTTTGAATTTTGTTCTGGTCTGATCGTTTTGTGCAGAGTTATGGTCCCTGGACTTAGAAAATTCTCCATCATTTCACATAAACAATACCTACCCTAGCTCGACAGAATTTTCTGATTGATCTGTTTGCACGACACATTTCACACAAGCAATGAAGTATTGGTGTTAGACTTTCCTTGAGTGATTTATAAGGCTGAAAAAAAGAAGAATTTATTTAATTGCCATTAACTGTCTATACAAGTAGAAAATGTAATCAACAGGGTCACTGCAGATCATCTGTTTACAGACAGAAGACATTATTGTTTTATATATGAATCCAGCCTTTAGTTTTCTTGTTTGAAGTGTTTTACATTTTTCATTTCAGGGCCTTTTATAGCTCGCTATGTGGTATTGGTTTTGCTCATTCTTGAAGGCTGAATGCTGACGCATAGTTACATCATTTGGTCTCTGGTGGAGTGTTTTCTCATGGGTAATCATACCAGATCTTAATTTTATATAGAGATATCATGATTTGAGATAGACCATAATTATTTAGTATATATAAAATCTGTCAATCTCAATTATATGAATGCGTATTTTCAGGATTGTTGTTGCATTGACAATTCTGTAAATGGGTTTTCTTTGGCAGATACTTATGAGTCCTCTATATTCAAATCCCAAATAAGTTGATTTTTTCACAAGTGAAAAATGTTTAACATACACTTACCCTATCAAGTCTACTGAATAGAAAATTTAATAAAAGTATTATTGCTTCCATATTTCTGCCATCAAATTCTACTTCCTTGTTCTCCATGCCCTCTATATCCATCTCATTCAGGGGAATTAATAACTCCTCATAACAATCTCTAGGTATATTGGTTAACAGGTTAACTGTATGACTGGAAACAAAATAAATATACTGAAGTCAACAAGGGAATTAATAACTCCTCATAACAATCTCTAGGTATATTGGTTAACAGGTTAACTGTATGACTGGAAACAAAATAAATATACTGAAGTCAACAAGGGAATTAATAACTCCTCATAACAATCTCTAGGTATATTGGTTAACAGGTTAACTGTATGGCTGGAAACAAAATAAATATACTGAAGTCAAGAAGGAATTAATAACTGTATGGCTGGAAACAAAATCATAACAATCTCTAGGTATATTGGTTAACAGGTTAACTGTATGACTGGAAACAAAATAAATATACTGAAGTCAACAGGGGAATTAATAACTCCTCGTAACAATCTCTGGGTATATTGGTTAACAGGTTAACTGTATGGCTGGAAACAAAATAAATATACTGAAGTCAACAGGGGAATTAATAACTCCTCATAACAATCTCTAGGTATATTGGCTGAAAAACAAAATAAATATACTGGTCAAGGCTCACATATTGTATGACCTGTGTTTCTATTGGTTAGAAGGTCTGCATATTATATAATCTTTGTTTATATTGTCTCAAAGGTCTTCATATTATATAATGTGTTTCTATTGGCTCAAAGGTTTGCATATTATATCATCTTTGTTTATATTGGCAAACTCATACACCATAGGTTTTTACAATTTCATTTGAAAACTGGTAAGAATTTCAAAGAACATTGAAATGACTCTCTCTGATTTTGATTTGAATAATTTTAATAAATATTTGATTTAAAGTACTTTTTTTTTTATATAATTCTTTTACTTATTTCATATGACTTTTTGTTTCATATAATTTTTTTTTTTTTTTTTTTTTTTTTTTTGTGAAACCCTCCTTAATTTGAATATAACTGTATATTTATTAAAGGGAGATAACTCAAAATATTTTACAAATCAAAGGGAGATAACAAAAATCTTTTAAAACTGGCATTCTTTTTACTTGTCATGAATCTCTCTACTATATGAATTAATTCATTGTCTTTAGAATACAACTATTTTCATAATGTAAATAATGAAAATGCCATACTGTAAATGAAATTTTGTTGTACAAAAATGACTTTACAGGTATCTATGCCAAAGTGTCATCTTACTGTTGAATGTGTGTATGTTTGTATAAACTATGATAGTGTATTTGTTTTTATGTTACAAATTATCTGCTCAAGTTTGAAATGTTGTTTTGTTTTATATGATAATGGATAATATAGTAACAGTGTTGTCTATGAATGTAAGGGGTCTTTTTTCTAATTCAAAAAAGAGAACAGATGTTTTTGGTTGGGCAAAGGGCAAAAATGCTTCAGTTATTTGCTTTCAAGAAACCCATAGTAATAAAGATATTGAAAAAAAATGGGAAGAGGAATGGGGAAATACATGTTTTTTCAGTCATCATAGTAACAAAAGTGCAGGTGTCAGTATAATGTTTAAAAAAGGTCTAGATTTTGAAGTGCATAATTCTATTATTGATATAGATGGTCGTTATATTATTTTAGATTTATCCTTGTCAAGTCAACGACATTACTTTTGTTTGTTTGTATGGATTTAATACTGATGAACCTTCATTTTTAATGATATACATAAGAAAATTGCATCATTTTCAAATACTAGCATTTTATTATGTGGGGACTGGAATGTTGTACAAGACACAAACATAGACACTTATAATATTATTCATAATAGAAACCCAAATTCACGAAAAGGATTGAAGAAATAGTAGAAAGTCTTGAATTATTGGATCCTTGGAGGACTTGTTATCCAAATGAAAGAAAATATACATGGCGTCAATGCTCACCCATAAAACAAAGTCGGCTTGATTTTTTTCTAGTCACAGAGGATCTGTTTTCACTCATGAAAAATACTAACATTATTCCTGGGTATAAGACAGATCATTCTGCAATAACTTTCACCTTCTCTGCCAGTTTAGCAAAGCGGGGAAAGGGATATTGGAAATTTAACTCCCAACTGTTACGAGATTTAGACTATATCAAAAAAGTTAAAACATGTATAAATGAGACTATTTTAGAATATTATGAATCAGGCAACATAGATGATCAGTTAAATGTTAAACTCTCATGCAACGATCAAGTATTTTTTGAGTTGTTAAAAATGAAAATTAGATCTTTGTCTATTGGTTATAGTATTCAAAAGCGAGAGAGGAAAAGCTGCAACACTTTTACTTGAAAATCACATTCAAAATTTGGAAAATTGTATGAACATATCCCCAGATGGTCAAATTCATGCAGCTTTAAACCAGAAAAGTTAGAATTAGAAAACATAAGGAAAGAAAAATTGAAGGTGTTTTATTAAGATCCCATGCTAACTGGCACGAGAATGGGGAAAAGTGTTCACAGTTCTTTTGTAAATTGGAAAAGAAAAATTTTATTAAAAAAACAATAACTGAGCTCATAGACGAAAAAGGAAAACATATATCAGAGCAATCTAGAGTTTTACAAGAAGAAATGAATTTTTTTAAAACATTATACTCAAGTAAAAATCTGGAATGTGATGATGAATCCTTTTCAAGCACAATGTTAAACTCACAGAAGAACAGAAGGATTTGTGTGAGGGTAATATTTCTTTAAAGAATGTGCAGAATCATTAAAATCTATGTCAAATGGAAAGAGTCCAGGCTCAGATGGGTATACTGTAGATTTTACAAAGTCTTTTGAGAGATATTGGACCTTTTCTTTTTAGATCATTATATTTTGGCTATGAAAGGGGGGAATTTTCTAAATTTCAGTATCAAAGTGTCATTACATGTATTCCAAAAGAAGATAAAGATAGACGTCATTTAGCTAATTGGCGCCCAATTAGCCTTATGAATACTGACACCAAGATTGCTTCTGCTGTCATTGCTAATAGAATAAAACCTGTTTTACCATCTATTATCAGTGACTGTCAGAAAGGCTTTATAAAGGATAGATTTATGGGTGAGAATATGCGTCTATTGTATGATTTGATGCACTATTTAGAAAAACATAACAAAACTGGTCTTTTACTACTAGTAGATTTTGAAAAGGCTTTTGATTCTATCGAATGGTCTTTTTTGAAAAAAGCATTGAAGAGTTTCAATTTTGGACCATCTATATGCAGATGGTTTGAAGTATTTTATTTGAAAGCATCAAGTTGTGTTATAAATAATGGTCATCTTTCAAGTTTCTTTAATTTGGAGAGAAGCTGTAGGCAAGGAGACCCCTCTCCTTACCTTTTATTATAGGTGTTGAGTTACTTTCTATGAAAATAAGGTCAAACCCCAATATAAAGGGAACTTTTGTTCATGAAAATGAATCCTTTTGAGTCAATATGCTGACGACACTTTTCTTATTTTAGATGGAAGTGAAACATCATTGAGGAGACTTTAAATTGTTTTGATTCTTTCCAAAAGTATCTGGGTTAAAAGTAATTCTTCTAAAACTAAAGCTGTGTGGGTTGGGAACAAAAGTATTCAGATCTGATTCTCTGTCCTGAATTAAAACTTCAGTGGTGCTATTCAAATTTTAAACTTTTGGGAATTGATTTCTCTTAGATCTTGACAGTATGCCAGAAATTAACTTCTCCAAAAAGATAAAAGAAGTGTCGGGCATTCTTAAGAGTTGGCAACATAGAAAATTAACCCTATTGGGAAAGATTACTGTTATCAAGACTTTGGCACTTCCAAAATTAATTCACCTGTTGACTGCACTACCCAACTTGCCAGAGTCAAAATTAAATGAATTGAATACTTTATTCTTTCAATTCATATGGAGTGGAAAACCTGATCGAATTAGACGAAGTACTTTAATTGGAGATATTCCACAAGGAGGTTTAAATATGATTAATATACATTATTTTAATATATACCTTAAGATTGGCTGGATAAAGCGATTTTCATCTAATTTATATGGTAATTGGCAATCATTGTTATTGAAAAGCCTTGAACAGTATGGTGGAGAAAGAGTATTACATTTTCAAAAGGAGAAACTCAGAGAAATCTCTGATAGTCTGAGCAATCCTTTTTGGAAGGATGTATTTTTCAGCTTTCATGTAGCAAAGCCTACTACCAATATTTCTGTTCAAGATATTTTGTCATTAGATATTTTAAATTTCGCATCTCTAGTAGATTTTCCACACTTTATTCAATGGCAGAGAAGGGAGTGCAGTCTTTGTTTGACCTTGTAAACGAGAGACTAAGGATTTTGTAATTTTGATCTGATGGGACCAAGACTACAAACAAATAATTTCTTGAAGTATTATGGTCTCATTGCAAAATTCCAAAGTATATGAGAGAACATATTAAAGAAAACATTGCTCATGTAAATTTTGAAACTTTTAACTGTAATGATAATTTTTGGAAAGATTATTGTGTAACAAAAGGCCAAGTTTGTATACAAAGATCTTGTTGACAGAAATGTGCAACTGCCAACAGAAAAGTTCTTACAATGGGAGGAATTACTAGGTATTGAAATTGCAGATTGGTCAGAATATTATATTATTTTAAGAAAATCATGTAGAGACACTTATTTAAGAACTTTTCAATACAAATTTTACATAGAATAATTGCAACTAATACTTTCTTGTATAAAGTTAAACTTAAAGAATCAAAGCTTTGTACTTTTTGTAAGGTTTCTGATGAAACCATGGAGCATTTATTCTATGAATGTCCAATAACACATTTTATATGGCAATCTTTTTCACAAAAATTGAAACAATTTTTGTGAACTTTACATTATCTAAGAAACACATTTTTCTTGGCCTTCAAAATGAGAGTTTACTGTTGAATTTGATGATTATTATTGCAAAGAACTATATATACAAATGTAAATTGTATGAAAAGAAACCAAGTATTATAGGGCTAATAGCAAAAATAAGAAAATATCAGGAAAATGAATATTATATAGCAAAGAAAATGGTACCACACCTTATTTTCAAAAATTCTGCCAGTAGATTACATTTTTCTGATTAGTAACAATTACTTTTGATTCAAATTATATAAAATAAAAATGAAACTTACAGTTTATAAAGAGCAGATCTTTACAAAGATAACATTTTCTTTGCAATACACAAGTTGATATATGCTATGTTAACGCAAGTGTAAGAGTGTGTGTATGTGTGTGTGATTGTTCTTTTCCCCTTTTTATTATAATGTTGATATTCATATAATATATATTCACAGTAGTAGAAAAAAAATGTAGTCAATTATTCAAAATTTGTGTTTTATAAATCAAACCCCTTAACACCATAGTCAGGTGGTGATGTACAGGGATTGTAAAAGCCGGACTACTGATAAACAAATAAAAAAAAAAAAAAAAAGAACATTGAAATGACACATAAATAGCTTTATTGATGGCTGAGTCTAGTAGGGGCGTATGACATTTGCACCGATTTTTTAAAATTGCGATGTTTCATTTGCGCCGATTTGATGCTTTCTTTTGCGATGATTGTGTTCAGGTGAATTACAGGTGAATGTTATATTTTATTTATCATAAATTAAATAACAAGGGAGGTATACATCAGCTGTGTAGCATGTAAATGCTCAGTAAGAACAGATTTTTAATTCACTGTATACCGTCTTAATGGATTTTAATGTTTTGAATGCTGTAGCTCCGAGATTTTGGAATATGTAAACAGAGCACAAGTGATAGAAAAAATCGGTGCAAATAAAAAACACCTTTTGGTAGCTCACAAGGTAACAGTCCACAAGAAGACATATTACCTGACTACCATTATTCTAACTACAGGCTGATCAATCTACTATTACAATTAAATGTACCATGCTTAACAGAGAAGCAGGAAATACCAATCTCAAGTATTTGATTTAAATGGTTAAGCATGCAACCACCATACATACAAGTACATGTTAACCAACAAAGATCAATATAAAATCAGCATTATTGTTTATCGATCTTAACAATTTTATTCAGTCATTTTTGTCAGTTGCAAAACAAATTCATCTTTACTTTTTATATGAAAAGAACATAAGTTATGACTTTTATAAGTGACATGATACAACATCTGAGTTACCTGGTTAATTCCTCTTGTCTATCTTTAGATAAAGTGACATGATACAACCTCTAACATTGATTCACCTGGTTAATTCCTCTTGTCTATCTTTAAATAAAGTCACATGATAAAACCTCTAACATTGACTCACCTGGTTAATTCCTCTTTTCTATCTTTAGATAAAGTCAAGTGATAAAACCTCTAATATTAACTCACCTGGTTAATTCCTCTTTTCTATCTTTAGATAAAGTCATGTGATAAAACCTCTAACATTGACCATGTTGACTCACCTGGTTAATTCCTCTTTTCTCTCTTTTCTATCTTTAGATAAAGTCACAAGATAAAACCTCTAATATTGACTCACCTGGTTAATTCCTCTTGTCTATCTTTCGATAGAGTTTTGACCATTAACAAATCTCTCAACACACTGACCAGTCTCATAAAATGTGCCTCTTCTTCCTGGAATACAAGTTAATTAATATTCTGTGAACTATTGTTAAAAAGACATTGTCATTTGTTGATGTGGTTCATAAGTGTTTCTTGTTTCTCGTTTTTTATATAGATCGTTGCTTTTTCTTGTTTGAATGGTTTTATACTAGTTATTTTTTGGGCCCTTTATAGCTTGCTGTTTGGTGTGATCCAAGGCTCCGTGTTGAAGACAATACTTTGACTTATAATGGTTTTTCTTTTACAAATTGTGACTTGGATGGAGAGTTGTCTCATTTGCACTCATACCACATCTTCTTATATCTATATACATGTATTTATCGTAACAACAGTGTTGGAAATATTTTACCTCCTCCCACAATATTAACTCACTAAAATTGTTTCAACTGGTCAACTCTGACTAGGGACTTATCTTTGGTCTGAGTACCAGTGGGTCCTCAGAAAATGTCAATTATTTTACATTCAAAAGGAAATTTAATTGTTCATTAAAGTACTTGTTTAATTGATGTGTTTTCCTTCTTGGATAAGTGGGATGTCTTATTCATGATTTGCAACAACTTGTTTTACTTACACAGCATTCTTCGACATGTCACAAAGAAAATCTGTATCTTCTTTAATTCAAAAAAAAGATATGAAAGGTACCAAAACTTTACTGTTGGATTGACAATGTTTGGTTTGCTTCTAGGCAGGGGTCGAGACCAGTAGAATTTGCGTCGGACCAGTAGATTTTGTCAGCTGGTGGTCCGGCAAACCAGTAGAAACTTGTCAATAAAAGTCACTGATTGCCTCGCGATCTCGGTTTGTTTAATAAATTCGACCCCTGCTTCTAGGTACTAGTATACAATCTTTTTATTATAGAGGTGCACTCATTAATGAACAAATAAGTAACAGGGATTGAAGTTAACATTTTGGCATGATAGCCCACAGTTTAAATTTTGTAGCCAATATATATAGTTGAATACTAGAAAAGCAGAAATTTTAGTAGCCTACATCAAAGTTTAGGGGCCGTTGTGGAGTGGGCCTCCTGCTAATTTCAAACCTTGAGTAACGATTGATCATATTACCTCATCCAATGTGTTTTTATCTACTGTCACAGTCAAATTAAACAAGATTTTTAGGATTTCACAGATCAGGTCAACCTCTTGGTCTACCAAGCCTGTATTTCTACTCTCGGCATCTCTTAATGTCAGATCTACAACTTCCATTAGATAGGTAAAGCCATGTAACTCATAACGAATCTTTGGTCTAGGAACATAAAAAATAAACATTAAATAAAATTTTCTGCAATTAGAAAGATTACATTTCAAAAACAAATTTGATTTTGTAATACAAATAAGAAATGAAAAACTGAATTATTTGCAAATCTGCTATAGTTTTGGTACATCTGTTTTCTTTCATGTATCTAACAGAGAAAATCAATACAAAAACAGCACAACAAAAATCTATTCAATACTTGACACAATGTTCAGAAAAACAAGCATTCTGTGAGTATTGCATGGCAATACATAGTCCCCTACCGGTTAAAAATTCATTGTAATGGAACGAAATTATAACTTGATCTATAACTTGTGGTGTAAACTATATAAAATAACAAACAAACCTACACTTGATTCTTCCAACAATTTACTAAAAATGTCATTTATCTTAATACAATGTCTTTTACAAATCTTTTAAAAAATGATTTATTTCCCTTTGAACAGAAATCTAGTAATTAATAAGTATTTCATAAAAATTTAATTTTAGGAAAAGTTAACAAAATGAGTTATTTCCCTTTGAACAGAAATCTAGTAATTAATAAGAATTTCATCAAAAATTTTATTCTAGGGAAAGGGCTTTAACTGAACAAGGAGAAAAGCTAAAATCGTGAAAATCGAACTTGACCTGTAACTTGTCATGATAAAACAATACACCAAATATCAAATCAATATCTTCCAGCATGAAGTAAAAAAGTCTGGAAAACTGATTTACTGGACTGACGGATGGACAGACGGACAGACAGACAGACAGAGTACAAACCTAAAGTCCCCTTTGACTTTGTCGGTAGGGGACTAATAACTGACAATGTGTGCCTTCATAGAGACAAATTAGTACAATATTTTAAAACAAAGTTCTTGACAATAAGTGTCTATATGAAGACAACTTACTACATGAACAATGCTCCAAATTTTTTTACAATGTGTGTTTTCATGGAGACAAGTTCAGACAACTTAGTACATTTGTACTATGTTCCTTAAAACAATGACAATGAATGTCTTTTTTTATAATGTGTAAATATGTATAAATATATGTAAAACCCTACAGTATGTTAAAGATTCACTTACCTGGTATCAGAACATAATGCTGTCAGTAAAAATAACATCCTCATATCAAAAAACTTTATTTCAAACTTTAATGCTGGATCTTTGTAGGTTTTTAACCTCTGTATCGTTCCTTCCACACAACCATTTTTACTGCAAGTACATGTAAATCAATTCTATATTACATGTAACTTATTCATAAAAAATAAATTGGTAGGTCATTTGAAAGTAGATAATTTATTCTTCCAAGCAAGGATCTGGATTTTTTTTCACACAATTTAGGTCATTTTATGACTTGAAAATTGGGGTCACACTAGGTTCTTGGTACCAACTAACTTGTATCAACGGTTTCATCACTTTTACTTATTGAAATGTCTTGCCGTTTCTCTAAAAACTCTACACTGCTTTTGATTTTGCAGACAAAATAAAAACCAGAAGTTAAGTTAATGATAATTTACAAGTGATTCAAGATTCAATTACTAGATTAGTTCTGTTTATCAAATGGCCAGATACCAATGTATTTTCCAGGGCCTAATCTAGGATTTTGCAGAGGGAGAAGTGACTTCTCCTTCCATGAGAGAGAAGGGAGAAGTGGTCAATTTCTTGGAGAAGTGAGATTCCATTACTGTTTCGGTTGCATAGTGTTCTCGTGCTTATCACTAAGGAAGTTGTTTTATATGCAATAAAACATATACTTGCAGTTTTTTTCATGTTATTTTACAAAATGTATATCAGGAAAGTTCTTAATAAAAAGGTTTAGACAATATAGTTGTTATTTATTCATTGATACCATTTGTACTGTCAACTTGAATTTAAGTTTAAATAAAATTTGTTGCTTGGGACATGAGGGAGTCTTGAGGGAGTAGCCTAGTAATATTATGATGCATTAAATTCATGTGCATCTGCCTCAATTAATTTTCAAATGTCCAGAAAAATATGACTCCCAGTTTACCTGATGAATTTCACATGACTGGGAATTTAATTTATATCACCACTTGTCATTATTTTGAAAAACATTATTGAATGTCCAGGACATCATGTTACATGTAGTTGTAAATTGAGATTCTCGTTAAAGATTGTAAGCCTATAAATGAAAATATCTGTCAATCACATATTAATAAACAGATAAACAGCTAATTTCTATCATTTTTTAAAGATATCTTCCCTATCAACGAAATGGTCGTGAAAAAAATCCACTGCTGATCACAGCTGGTTGGGTGTCATACGTTTGCAATCACATTATCTATCAGCTGTCTTTCTACCTTTTATATTTCAATTTTTATTCAATGAATATAATATATCTACCGTTAATTCCCACCCTTAACCTACCGAATAGTACAATTTGATCGACTCGTAATAAATAAAAATAAAACAAATCAGCTGAGTGATTACGCAACATCCTCAGATAAAAATCATCGTAAAATGATAACTTTAACAGAGTGTCAGTTTTCCGTTTGAATAGTTTTGAATGTTATATCCGAGGATGTTCAAAGTCGCCGTTGTATTTATTTAATTTGATCGTCGACAGTATTAGTCCTGGGTCGTTTCGAAAATCTCAATTTTCCTTGTCAGTCGCCATTTTTTTTACCTGGGAGACTTGTAATTCACAAGTTGTCTCCCTTTTACCGATTTTCATAGCGATTTGACTTCGCTATGAAGTCAGTCGGCTGGCGAGATTTAGCGATTTTCAAAATTCTTTGGCAACTTAAATCGTCATTTCGCCGGCAAGATTATGGCCTGATTTTCTATTTTTACCAGTAAAAGTATTTTTATATAACTGATAATGGTTTCACTCTATTGTTTTGGCATGAAATTATTTTCATCTCTATAAAATGACTAATTATTTCTGTAAAAAAAAAGTTTTGGACCCACATCCTAATGCACTATTACTGTCAATTACATTTCAGTTTAGATGATGTCTGGCAAATGATCGTTTTGAAAGATTTTTGTGGGCAAATTAGAAAAAGTTAACATTGATGTATAAAAAAATTCATAAGGGTTCCGCGGAACCAAGTGTCTCACCTACTTTTGCTGTTGTCTATGGAGAAAAATTATTAAAAATTTTCCTCTAGATACTATCTTTTGATTGTAAGAAGCTTCTGTCCAAGTTTGGTAAAAATCCAGCATGGTTTATGAATCTAATTAGTAATAAATGTTTTAAAAACTTTAACTGCAGACTGTATGTAATGTAAACTGGCAGAAAAACTAAGTCCATTTATAAGTAATATACGGATAAACAGGAAATAAATTTTTACAAAATTTCCTTCTAGATACTAGCTTTTGATCATAAACAAGCTTCTGTCCAAGTTTGGTACAAATTCAGGATAGTTTAAGAAAGTTATTAAAATTTTTAAAACTTTAACCACAGAGTGAATGTAATGTTAACTGGCAGAAAAACTAAGTCCATTTATAAGTAAAATTTGGATAAACAGGATTTTTTTTTTACAAAATTTACTTCTGGATACTATCTTATGATCACAAACAAGCTTCTGTCCAAGTTTGGTAGAAATCCACGATAGTTTAAGAAAGTTATTAAAATTTCAAAAACTTTAACCACAGAGTGAATATTTGTGGACGACAACGACGACGATGAAATGAAGGATCGCTATGTCTCGCTTTTGCAACAAAAGTCGCAGGCTCGACAATGATGTTATACATTTCTTTAGTTACATCTGATATTTGTCCAATAAATATTTAATTCAATCTAACTTTGGATCTGTAACAATTTCCACACATGCATAACCATATTTCATTTTATGCTTAACAAACCTTATGTCTTTAACCTTAAAACACTGCAAACTGGAACTTTCAATCTGCATCATGGTTAAGTATTTTTTTTAACCACCATCAAATACCATGCATACATACCTACAAATTCTCTGGGCTTGTGTACTGTTGAATATTAAATTGCACAAACATTTTTGGGCCTCAACTACCACTGAAAAAATAGAAGATAAAGTTTCAGATTTTATTTGTGAGAATTCAATTATAAAACGTTTAAGAAACCATGAATAAATATTAAAGCTAAAGTAATGGCATTTAATTTCTAAAGTTTTGATCTTTTTTTATATTTTGTTACAAAGCTATTAGATAATGAGTTCATATTCTGACAATAAGTTATCATGGCAAATACAGAAAAGAAACCTTTGATTACCTGAAAATACATAAATATTCTTTTAAATCCAGTCATTAATTTTTACAATGATGATGATGTGAATTTAACTGTCAACCAACCAAAAACAGTCATGACAGCATTATTATTACAAAAAAAACAACCTTAACAGTCATGACAGCATTATTATTACAGAAAACCAATCTAAACAGTCATTACAGCATTATTATTACAAAAAACCAACCTAAACAGTCATGACAGCATTATTATCACAGAAAACCAACCTAAACAGTCATGACAGCATTATTATTACAGAAAACCAACCTAAACAGTCATGACAGCATTATTATTACAGAAAACCAACCTAAACAGTCATGACAGCGTTATTATCACAGAAAACCAACCTAAACAGTCATGACAGCATTATTATTACAGAAAACCAACCTAAACAGTCATGACAGCATTATTATTACAGAAAACCAACCTAAACAGTCATGACAGCATTATTATTACAGAAAACCAATCTAAACCATCACAGCAATGTGATTATTCATTTTTTTACAACAGAACATACATGTTTGTATTCATTTTTTTACAACAGAACATACATGTTTGTATTCATTTTTTTTACAACAGATCATACATGTTTGTATTCATTTTTTTACAACAGAACATACAAGTGATATTCATTTTTCTCCAAATTCAAATATTTTCTTACCATCCTGGTTTCCGCCATCTTGGATGGTTACACATTCTGGATTGGTTTGTTCAGCGTAATGTTTAAGTCCAGCCATTTTCATGATAAGACCCAGTGAGTATTCTGTAGTCATAGTAACCAGCTTATCTTTCTCCCGACTAAACAATCGTAACATCTGTAACGCCAGGATATGACATTGTGTTGATGACTGGTCATTTTCAAGTCTCTTCTGTAAACTAGCAATAAATTCCTACAATTGAAAATAAAAATTACTTTACATTTTTGGTAAATACCTTTAAATTATAATAAAAAAAGACTGTAAACAAACTAAACATGGTAAATAAAGTTGAAATATCATATATTGCCTCCGTATCCTGTTACAAATATATGTATCTACAATCATTGACAACCATAACTCATCATGTGTCATAATTCTAAGTTGGTTTAATCACTCGATTTTCATTAACATATCATATATAGCACATGTATATTTGACTTATGCCAAATCAAAATAATTTTTTCTTATCTCATCTTATAACAGAAAAGGGATATGGTGTACTAGCAATTATCATACCAAATCCTAGCTGGCACTTAACAAACCCTAAAGCAATGTCATGTTTATAAAGTTCTTTAACAAAACCCAAAAGCAATGTCATGATTATAAAGTTGGGGTGGGGTATAAATTAAAATCCATAGAATTTTCTAATAATTTGTCAAAATGTAGTTTATATCATGCTTTTTTTTAAATTTAATAGAATGTATGGGTCACTAGGCTGTTTTTCATCCTACAGGTTGTGCAAAATTCTCAAATTTTGTATAGTTTATGCATAGAAAACCCAATTTTGAGTGATAAAAAGAACACCATAGAATAAAATAAGAAGACAGCTCTAGATTATATGATTTCTGATTAGAAACAGAAATAAATTGCTTCGCCGAGCGCAGCTAGATACAACCGCAGAGGTCCAACCCTGATCAGTTGGGGCAAAAATAGACACAATATTCGCGCTTGATACAGGTTTGAATTTGAATTGTTATTAAATATTTGACACATAATAGGTTTCTGATACAGAATACAGTACTACCTGTGACATTATCTTACTAATGGTGGCCATAAAAATATGGTCACCATGATGGCCCTAAATGTCCATCATTATACCTCCTGTTGCTTAATTAATACACAAGGTATTAATCAAGAACTAGTCAAGTATAAAGGAAATCATGACTGCATTGAAGTGTTAAAATTATATAACTTACAGGTAAAGTGTCTCAGGTAAAATATATGTGTATGTCAAATTTAATAACTGTTATTATGACAAGAAAATTCTAAAATAAAATGAAATAATAAAACTAGTTGAACATATAGCTTACTAACTTTTGTAAACATTTTCTCATGACTGTTTCTTTTGATGTTATACCTTTTAAATAATTCTATCAATTTAAGTTATTTTTACATGTATATTTAGGCAAGTGAATAATAAATGAATATCATCTTCTAATATAATGCAAACTTTCACAACGCCTGCCTTTTTCCATTGAAAAGGTGTTTCTCAAATTAATTTTCTAAAATCAAAATTGTTTATACTAACTGCATTTAACATTGTTTAACAAATTTTTAAGATTATCTTTAGGACTTATTCTAAATAAAATTTAGGCAATTCATTATTTCTCTATTGAATAAATACATGTATATCCAAAATATTCATTACAGAAAAATTTGATAATATTTTTATTGTCATATATAAACATATTACAATTTAATCAAGTTTCTGACAAAAAAGCCAAAACAAACATTATAATTATAAAAGAAATAACAATTCTATAAAAATCAAAACACATGGAAAAAATTATTAGGTTTCTGCCCTCAGTTCTAATGACTTTTTTTTTATAAAGGAGCTAATATTTTAAACATGTTCCATGTTATAGAGGTTTAGCATTTCTTTTACTTTTTGTTTTTGGTTAAGATTTTATTCATAAGATTCAAGATTTTATTCACAAACTGGTCAGAGACATTATTATGAGAAGGTAAACAATTTTCAAATAGATTATCTTTAAGTTGTTATGTTAATTTTACAAACAATTCTATCCTTTATAGGAATTTTATCTACCATTTTCTATTTCTAAATTATGACCACTAATTCTTTACTAAGTGAAGCATTTGAGTTTACTGTTTTATCAGAAGTTTTATTTTATTTTCAAAATATTCTTATTTTTGTTCTTAAAATTCATTTTAATCAAGAGCTTTAAAGAATCTAATTCATTCAAGTCCCTGCAATTATTAGCTTTATCTAAAAGGCCTGAGTTGAGTGAAATATTCTTTGCACATGTATACCAAGAATATGTATCATGCATATGCCAGTCTTGCAGTTTTGACAATATAATACACAGAACAAAAATGATTTAATTAATAGACCATAAAATGTCACAATCTATATAGAAGTGTACTTTATTTTTCTGGAGACAAATTTTGCCTGTTAACTGACAAAAATAGCCAAACTGAAGATAACATATTTGATAAGTTTACAATTGTTTCAAAAAGCAAGACAATTTTTCTTTAAATAATTTCTTTTCATAAGATTTATTTAATTCAGAGATAAGAACATTTTCATTATGATTAGCATTTATCAAAGTTGATGATAACTAAGTAGCCATTTGGAAAATTAAAGTCTCTTTAGTGATTCTTCATGCACAACTCCAGTTTTGAGATTTGAAAATATAAAAGATAAACAAAAATAGTTTCTTCCTATACCATATAATGATATTTGTAGTTTTCCTGAATAATAATCATGATAATAGATTGTACAACTTTGTTAACAAAACTTATTGTAAAAGGCTTGATATTCATGATATTGATAATTTTAATTTGTTAAAAACAGGCTTGTTAAGATTGAATACCCCAATAAATGGCCACCATTCGATGGTGACCATACAAGAGGGTGGACATTACTAAGAGGAAGTCACAGGTTGTACTGCAGTACTACCTGTGACATTATCTTACTGATGGTGGCCATAAAAATATGGTCACCATGATGGCCCTAAATGTCCATCATTATACCTCCTGTTGCTTAATTAATACACAAGGTATTAATCAAGAACTAGTCAAGTATAAAGGAAATCATGACTGCATTGAAGTGTTAAAATTATATAACTTACAGGTAAAGTGTCTCAGGTAAAATATATGTGTATGTCAAATTTAATAACTGTTATTATGACAAGAAAATTCTAAAATAAAATGAAATAATAAAACTAGTTGAACATATAGCTTACTAACTTTTGTAAACATTTTCTCATGACTGTTTCTTTTGATGTTATACCTTTTAAATAATTCTATCAATTTAAGTTATTTTTACATGTATATTTAGGCAAGTGAATAATAAATGAATATCATCTTCTAATATAATGCAAACTTTCACAACGCCTGCCTTTTTCCATTGAAAAGGTGTTTCTCAAATTAATTTTCTAAAATCAAAATTGTTTATACTAACTGCATTTAACATTGTTTAACAAATTTTAAGATTATCTTTAGGACTTATTCTAAATAAAATTTAGGCAATTCATTATTTCTCTATTGAATAAATACATGTATATCCAAAATATTCATTACAGAAAAATTTGATAATATTTTATTGTCATATATAAACATATTACAATTTAATCAAGTTTCTGACAAAAAAGCCAAAACAAACATTATAATTATAAAAGAAATAACAATTCTATAAAAATCAAAACACATGGAAAAAATTATTAGGTTTCTGCCCTCAGTTCTAATGACTTTTTTTTATAAAGGAGCTAATATTTTAAACATGTTCCATGTTATAGAGGTTTAGCATTTCTTTTACTTTTGTTTTTGGTTAAGATTTTATTCATAAGATTCAAGATTTTATTCACAAACTGGTCAGAGACATTATTATGAGAAGGTAAACAATTTTCAAATAGATTATCTCTAAGTTGTTATGTTAATTTTACAAACAATTCTATCCTTTATAGGAATTTTTATCTACCATTTTCTATTTCTAAATTATGACCACTAATTCTTTACTAAGTGAAGCATTTGAGTTTACTGTTTTTATCAGAAGTTTTATTTTATTTTCAAAATATTCTTATTTTTGTTCTTAAAATTCATTTTTAATCAAGAGCTTTAAAGAATCTAATTCATTCAAGTCCCTGCAATTATTAGCTTTATCTAAAAGGCCTGAGTTGAGTGAAATATTCTTTGCACATGTATACCAAGAATATGTATCATGCATATGCCAGTCTTGCAGTTTTGACAATATAATACACAGAACAAAAATGATTTAATTAATAGACCATAAAATGTCACAATCTATATAGAAGTGTACTTTATTTTTCTGGAGACAAATTTTGCCTGTTAACTGACAAAATAGCCAAACTGAAGATAACATATTTGATAAGTTTACAATTGTTTCAAAAAGCAAGACAATTTTTCTTTAAATAATTTCTTTTCATAAGATTTATTTAATTCAGAGATAAGAATATTTTTCATTATGATTAGCATTTATCAAAGTTGATGATAACTAAGTAGCCATTTGGAAAATTAAAGTCTCTTTAGTGATTCTTCATGCACAACTCCAGTTTTGAGATTTGAAAATATAAAAGATAAACAAAAATAGTTTCTTCCTATACCATATAATGATATTTGTAGTTTTCCTGAATAATAATCATGATAATAGATTGTACAACTTTGTTAACAAAACTTATTGTAAAAGGCTTGATATTCATGATATTGATAATTTTAATTTGTTAAAAACAGGCTTGTTAAATTACTTGCTTCATGGTTCCTTTAAACATATCATTTGCATGATTATAAGTTATAATTAATAATAATTCATTAAATAATACACACAGACAATTGAATACCATATACATCATGTACAATAACTTTTTTACTGAAAAATAATTATTTAAAGGATTCTCTGTTTTGTTTTCAAATGCTAGTCAATAACTCATCTTTGAATTTTGTCATTTCTACTCAAGATTTTTCCTAGAAGAAATTAAAAGAATAGAAGCAAAAAACAAATAAAAAATAAAAATAACATAAAAAAATAAAAACATTAGAAAAAAAGGAAAATATGTAAATTTAAAGACAGAAAAATCAACAAATGATATAAATTAACAAAGACTAAAACAACATTCTATTCTACATTTTCAAGAAAAGGTGAAATGTCAATTTGAGAAGAAACCTGAGGTACCTGTACAGGTAAATTTTAATGAAACACACAAGCTGAAAACTTCAACCCTGATTGATTTCAACAGGTAACATGATTAGATAAAACATCAACCTATGTTTTATGACCCCAATAAATGGCCAACATTTCAAGATTGAATACCCCAATAAATGGCCACCATTCGATGGTGACCATACAAGAGGGTGGACATTACTAAGAGGAAGTCACAGGTTGTACTGTAACTGTAGTCAAAGAACTTAGAATTGGTCATATGATTTGAATTTATATTCAATTTTTGCTTTTGTGCAATACACTATGCTGTTGTGAATTGAACCCCCCCAAAAAAATTCCCTTTTTGCTTTTGCAAAAAAAAATGAAGAAATTTTCTTTTAATTTCTGAAATCTGAAATGAGAAAAATTGCTTTTTCCTTTTGCCCTTTTTCCCAAAAAAATCTTTCCCTCAAGATATGGTCATATTCCCAATTCAAATTTCTAATGGAAACCATAATTACCCATTTAAATACATCATTCTGAAATCTGAAATGAGAAAAAATAAATTGACAGCTAATCACCCCAAGACAATCTACATTTCATTATACATAATTTACAAGCAGTGTAAGAGGGGTAATCTAATCATACACAACATTTTACTTTAAATGTGTTTGGATTACCTCCCTTACACTGCTTTAAAATTGTCTTAATTGTCCATTAACCAGGAAACTCTTGTTTTTCCCCCTTTTTTGCCCCCAATTCCTAAATAGTTCAAGCCATAACCCCCCCAAAGTCAATCCTAACCACCCCTTTGTGGTATGGAAACTTGTGGTATAATTTCAGAGAGATTTATACACTTAAACACAAGTTATTGTCTGGAAACTACAAAAATGCTTATTTGGGCCCCTTTTTTGGCCCCTAATTCCTTAACTGTTGGGACCATAACCCCCAAAATCAATCCCGAGCTTCCTTTTGTGGTTATAAACCTTGTGATTAAATTTCATAGATTTCTATTTCCTTATACTAAAGTTATTGTCTGGAAAATGACAAAGTTCAACTATCTCCCAAAAGAGCAAATATCAATAAAAATCAAAACCCTGACCACATGCACACCTTCAATATATGCTTTGCACCTCTTGTGCAAATAAATAGACCAATTATTATCTGCTATTTCAAAATCAAAGATGGAGGAAGACATTCTGGCTACCTATAGGCTAAACAAACCACAAAATTTCAGGTTTTTATCGCTATCAGCTTGTCAGAATAAGAAAATTTAATATTACATGTACCTGTTTGGCTTCTAATTTCAGATCTGGAAAACTGAAGGTCTGTGCATGCTGAAAATATCAAAGATATGATTCACAATTAAGTATTGTCAAAGTTCATCATGTTTATTGTGATTTTCATTAATTATTCAAATTATACCCTTTTAAGATATTCAGAAATTGGATATTTGACCTCATCAAAAAACAACCAAACTCTGAGTGTAAAACCAATTTTAGAATCACAAGGGAATTTGATAGTGCCTTTATTTGGCCTTAACAATTGAACTTCAGTATGTGATATAATATGTAAAAGCTTATAATTATGATCCTATATATGCAAATTTAGGTTTATTAACAAGTACATCGTTTGATGGTCAGACTACAGAATGACAACAGGTGTATAAGAACTTCAATTGATCTATCTAATTATGTTTATTTAAGAACGTGCAGACATGTGAGAGTTGCTGATCTGTCAATTATAATTACTGTAACAGATGATACGGTGATAAAGTGCGGTGAACTTTATAACACTTCTCCGGCCTTAGATAAAAACAAATTAAAAACAAATTAACTCAATTACAGAAAATTAATGTCTTTTCACAGCTACTGATTGATAAGTCCATATCAGTTTGAAAACAAATAAAAATGTCAGATCACAAAGATTCATTCATTAAAGTTTGTCTGCACTGAAACTATAATGTCCTACTATGAAAATAAAATAAAAATGTTCGCACTGGTTTTGTTGTTATTTCTTACACTAAATGATATGTACACACATGCACTGCGAAGTACTTAATGCACTTCAAACGGTTGTGAGGATTATTATGCCTCTTTATAAATCAACAATTTAATTCAACACAAAATCCTTAAAATGCGATGGTTCTTTTCTTATTCTCTTCGGATAGCGTGGTTCCATTTGTTCAGTCATGTTTGATGGTTTCTCGATTTGCGGTTGTTCGGTCTCAGGAGTACTTATCGGTATAGTTATTTCTGGCTCAAACAATTCACTGTCATTGTCACATTTTTCTTCATTTTCGTTGTTTGTGCAATCAAAGTTTCGTACTCTGATGTGATCAATATGTCTACAAATGACACGTCCATCTGGCAATTTGATATGAAATGAAAGTGGTCCTGATTGTTTTATAACTTCTCCCTGAATCCATTTAATCTTTGAACCAATTGTGAAATTTCGGGCAAATACTCCCTGTCCTACATTAATTTGTCTGTTCACAGATTTCTTGTCGTGATAATGTTTTTGTTTTTGTTGTCTCTCCTGAACACGCTTCTCGATATTTGGAAAAACTAAATCTAGACGTGACTTGAGTTTCCTTTTCATCAGCAATTCTGATGATGCCAATCCTGTTGTTGTTTGTGGCGTTATACAGTAGTTGAAAAGAAAACGGTTCAACTTTTCCTGGACATTTCCTTCTTTGATTTTCTTCATACCTTCTTTGAAACTCTGAACTGCTCGTTCAGCACAACCATTACTAGCTGGATGCCACAGCGTGGAAGTACGATGTTCAATTCCATTTGATTTCACATAATCGGCGAATTCCTTACTAGTAAATGCGGCTCCATTATCACTAATAATGAGATCACATAATGTGTTGGAAACGTTTGTTGAAGTTTTGCAATCGTAGCCTCGGATGTGTATGTCTATCCATTTTGAATACGCATCAACCATAATTAGAAATGATTTGTTCATGAATGGTCCTGCAAAGTCTATATGTATTCTTGACCATGGATGGCTCGGATATTCCCACGGATGTAACGGTGCTTCTGCTGGTAATTTTCGGTTTTCCTGACAACTGTAACAGTTAACTACAGTTACATGTAATTCCAAGTCATTGTCCATTCCCAGTCACCATATATAGCTTCTTCCTAGACTTTTCATTCTAGTAATCCCTGGATGTCCTTGGTGTAATTCATTTAACATGGCCTCACGTCCTGGTTGTGGTATAATTACTCTTCCTCCCCACAATATGCATCCGTCCTGACTACACAGTTCAGTTTTTCTACTATAATACGGTCTTATGTCTTCACTGGGACATTTTGACGGCCATCCATTCAAAATGTATCTAAGCACCATAGACAGTATTTTGTCCTTGCCTGTCCACTTTTGAATTTGTTTAGCATCAACTGGCGTAGTGGCTAAATGTTCCATTAATAATATAGTATCACCTGGTGTTGGTGTCTTTTCAATGTTTGTTTTTAGCGGTAGTCTACTTAGTCCATCCGCATTACCATTCAGACTCCCTTCTTTGTATACAATCGTGTACTCATATGCAGCTAAAGTCAGTGCCCACCTTTGAATTCGAGATGCGGCCATTGTCGGTATAGGTTTATCTTCTCGAAATAAACCTATAAGTAGCTTGTGATCGGTTATGATTGTAACGGGGTGTCCATACAAATATTGATGAAATTTCTTGATACCAAATATTATGGCCAGACTCTCCTTCTCAAGAACAGAATAATTCTTCTCTGCTGATGTAAGTGTTCGAGATGTATAAGCTATTGGTTTGTCACTGCCGTCGTCCATTTTATGCGAAAGTATGGCCCCTACTCCATACGGAGATGCATCACATGCTAAGATTAATTTCTTTTTCGGATCGAAATGTACAAGTACTGATGCGGATTTCAACAGCTGTTTTGACTCTATGAACGCTTTTTCCTGTTCTTTTTCCCAACTCCATTTTGTGTCTTTCTGTAGAAGTAAATGTAGCGGCTTTAACAAGTGAGACAAATTCGCTAAGAATCTATTGTAATAGTTCAGCATTCCAAGATAAGCTTTCAGTTCTGTCACGTTTGTCGGACTTGGGGCTTTATTGATTGCCTCAACTTTACTCTCCACTGGATAGATTCCGTGTTTGTTTATTTTAAATCCCAAATAAACAACTTCTTCGCCATGAACACACACTTCTGTTTCTTTAACCAAATTCGATTCTCTTAAATCTAGACAAAACCTCAGAAAGAGTATTTAGATGTTCCTCCCTTGTTTTACCCGTTATCAGTATATCATCTACTCAAACCAAAACATTGGATATACCTTGAACAACATTTTCAAGTGTTTTCTGGAAAATACCTGGGCTGGACCCCATAAACCCTTGTGCGTGTTTATAGTCACATACTTTTACTGTCCTCATCAAGTTCAAGTTGTTGGTATGCTTGATTTAAATCCAATTTTGTATATTCTTGTCCTCCTCCAAGCGTTATGATAAATCCTCAGTTTTAGGAATCGGATAATTATCCAACTTTGAAACGGCATAAACGGTTACCTTGTAGTCACCACAAATTCTAATAGATCCGTTCTCCTTAACTACAGGTACTATCGGAGCGGCCCAGTCGGAAAATTCCACTTGCTGAACCTGACCCTCCTTCTCAAGACGTTCAAGTTCCATCTCCACTTTATCCTTCAACATACGGCAAAAGGCGAGCCTTGAAATATTTCGGTATGGCACTCTCATCAACATAAATCTTGGCTTTCATGCCTTTTACAGTTCCAAGTTCATCTTTGAAAACCTCCTTATTTGCTTCCAAGATCATATTTAAATCACTCAGTTGATTATCACTTCCAACGACGGAGAAAATATCCTTCCAATCCAGTCGGAGTTTGTTCAACCAGTTTCGGCCAAGTAAATTCAGACCTTTACGCTTCACTATCAGTATTGGCAATTTTGCGCTTTCCTTCTTGTAATTGACATTGACGATTGCACGTCCTATTACAGGAATTTGCTCTCCCATGTATGTTCGGAGTTCAGCACTTGTCTGTTCGATTCTGAATTTAGACTTGTATTTCTTGTAAGTATCCTCGCTCATGATAGAAACAGACGCTCCGGTATCTATCTCCATGGCTATTTCACATTCATTCACATTGATTTGCACTTTATATGCCTCATTAGATTTATTTCCAAAATGAAAAACTGAGTAAACTTCATTTTCACTTTCACTACTTTCATCCTGCTGCATGAAATTAAATGAGCATGCGGTTAAAACGTGATTTAAACTCTCTGTGATTTTCACTTAAATTTCCATTGACAGATTTGCTACGGCATTTCTTTGCTATATGTCCTTTCTTTTTACAACTGTGACATTTTGCCTCCTTAAATCTGCAATCGGCGGCTAGGTGATTTCCTCCACCCGGTAACAATCTCCTTGTTTCGAATTTCCAGAGTTGTTTCTCATGTACGATTTTGAAACTTTGTTGACTTGCTTCTGAATTGTTGCATTTGTCCCACTGGCTTGGATGTCTTGTGCATTCTTTTCAGCAGTCTCCATAGCGGTAGCAATTTCCAATGCCTTGTCAAAAGTTAAATTCAGCTCTGCTAACAGCCTCCTCTGAATGCGGTCACTCTTTATTCCGACGACTAACCTGTCTCATAACATCGCATTTAACGTGTCACCATAATTACAGTGTTCTGTCAGACTTCTTATTGCTGCAATAAATGTCCTCACTGACTCATCGCTGTGTCTTGTTCTACTGTTAAATTTAAATCTTTGAATAATTTCTGATGGTACTGGATCTCGGTGATCTTTCACTAGTTTAGTTAAATCGGCAAGTGATTTCGTTCCTGGTTTGGCTGGTGTTAATAAGTCCCTAATTAATTTGTAGATATTCTTCCCACATACACTTAAGAAAATATCTCTTTTCTGGTCTTCTTCGTCTATTTCATTAGCATTAAAATAATGTTCCATACGTTCTACATATTGTGTCCAATCTTCGGATTCATCAAAAGAGTCTAATTTCCCGTAAGTCGGCATTGTCACTTGTAGAAATTCACATTTATTTTAATATTCAGTTTTTTCCTCGTCGCCAAAATGTGTAATATATTTGCTATATAATAATACAATCCAGTTTCTATAACTAATTTATCAGGTTTATTAACAAGTACATCGTTTGATGGTCAGACTACAGAATGACAACATGTGTATAAGAACTTCAATTGATCTATTTAATTATGTTTATTTAAGAACGTGCAGACATGTGAGAGTTGCTGATCTGTCAATTATAATTACTGTAACAGATGAAACGGTAATAAAGTGCGGTGAACTTTATAACACTATCTACTATACATGTACACTTTTACAATGATAACACATGTAACAGCTTCAAAAGTATACTAAGTTTTAGAAGATTGCCTGTTATTTATGCATTTGTAAAGTTATGAAAACCATTAGCCACACATTCAACCAAATTTTTTAAAACTAAGATGTATACATGTACATGTACCATGTTTATGGTTCAGATAAATATCCCAACAAAATGGTGGTCCATGTATGTGGTGATTCCTTTTGAAACAAAAAATTAAAACTATCAAATTTAAGTAGAAAATTAGTCAAAATCAAGAGTGCACGATTATGACTTCACAATGACATCATAATGCTTCTAATGAGTCAGAGTTTGTTGGTTGGTTTTGTATTTTTCAGATGATTTTACATAAAAAAAAAATAAAATCAAATGTATTACGATGAGGCTAATTTGCTCAAAAACAAGCTATTAATTTTATATTTCCATGTTTTTTCATTACTTTTGAGAAATACATATTTTCTTTAATATTTACAATAAATAAATATCTGACAATGTCTGAATGTGTTTATCATGTTTTTAAAACCTTAATTTAATATGTTTTTTTTCTTCATACAAGTAGTGCGAACGAACCCACAGTGAACAGACTCTGTAGGTGAACCGATCAGATACATTTTTGTACCTGGGTCAAGTACAAATAGCATCTGAAATGCATATTTTAAAGTGACGCTTGCTGGTCATCTAAATATTAAAGCAGCCACAGCCAAATCTTAATATATCATGTTGAAATAGAAACAGCTTATACAGAGCATTAACATGGAACTTATAAAATGATTTATAGTCGTTCTAGTTAGACTTTATACAGTATGGATTACCTGACAGGTAAAGGTTGACGTAATAAAGAATTATATTTCCGGTCTACTGTACCAGTTTAAGTGTCAAAACAAGTGTATAATTTTAAATGTCTTTTATACTGGTTAAGTTTAATTTTGTGGTAATAATAAGTTAAAATATTTTCGTATTTCTTGCTTGCCAATCTAAAAATATCTTTACCTAAATGTACTTGCTTTAGAAAAAAAGGATTATAAAATATAGTGGAAAATGTGAAAAACGCAATATTCTACTTCAAAGTTAAAGTCTTTATTTGAAAATTATGTGTCTCAAAGTTTTGTATATGCAAGTAAAAGTAAAAATTTATTCACCATTCGTTAGGCATAATAATTATGTAAGTCTACAGCATTTTCTTTTTACGATTATCCTGGGAACAGTATATGTTCCTGGATTATCTCATTGCTTGAATGAATAAAAGATTGAAAAGCAAAATGTTGTTGTTAATTCTTTCAATTGCATTAAAATTTTATAAAAAATAAAAATTGTACTTAATTTTGACCTCGATGTTTTCACCAGTAAATTAATATTTTATTTACTGAAATGGACATACTTGTGTAAAAATATCCGAAACTTCCGCTAAATTAATGAGAGCAGTTTAAAGAAAATCATAAAAATTACGTGCCACAAAGTTTTGTATATGCAAGTAAAAAAGAAAATATTATTCACCATTCGTTATGCTTAATATTTACGGCATTTTCGTTTTACGATTTGTTGGCATAATAATACATTTCGGTTACAACAGGAATACTTCCACAGCTGCATTAACTCGTCTTTGTATAATATTTATTTTCGCACGATGAATGTAAATTTGTGTATTTTGAACAGTGATCTTAAAAGATTTAAAAAAAAATTATTTGCCGTGCGAAGACAATTCCACGATACAGTTTGGGTTGAACTTGAACTTGACTTACTTAACAATGTTAAATGCTAAAAATAGTTAACATTAATTTTATCCACAGCACGAGATTTTTAAAGGGCGGGAAATAATATCACGTACCAGTAAACTCAGGTGACCTTTCTGGACGACCGTGGGAAAATTCATTAAGCTTTTAAAGATGCAGAACGAAATTTTTGTGCGTACTTATTGAGGCTCTAGCTTAAGGTCCTTTTACAATTGATTAACCTGAATCTAAAATATATTTTTTTTTCCGAATAAACGAGAACACATCTTCTTTAGCTATTTGATTTTTATGTTTTATCAGTCAAAACAGGACGTGACCTGAACATTAGTTATCGTCCATGGTCAATAATATAAATTTATGGTTGGTGAAATATTGAAATTATGATGGAAATTGTCCGGGGATCAATTGTGTTCAAATGACAAAACATACGATAAAGAACTGCCAATTGTGGGCGGTTGAGACATTTTGAAAATGAAATTTTGACTGATTTAACTGGAATAGAATATTATGACGGGCAATTGAGGTTCAATAATAATTAAAGGATTAGTGACCTATCGGATGGCGATAAGCGGATTACTTATCATCACAACTTTTAACATTGTTTGTAAAACGTTAAATGGCTGAGCGTCATAAACTTGTCAAAACATGTAGACAGGTAGAATTATAGTAATTTAATGCGAAAATATTTTACACTTTCCAAATTTAAATGACGAAACTGATATAAAATACTTTCGTCAATTTGAAAACCGTTTAGAAAATACGAAAATGACGAGCGCTAGCAAAATCACTTTAAGTTATTCCTTTGTTCAACAGAGTTGTCACTTTACAGTTTCTTTTCGTAATTTAAATTATTCAAGTCTCTAAATGTACCGAGGTGGTGAAACATAATATTTTACATTGCTCAATAAATTGAGTTTACTTGTTGATCCGATTAATAGATTGGACGATCTAGTTACTGTAAAACTACATTTTTTTATAAGCCAGTTGTTTTTATATAATGAACAATTAATGCACGGATATTGCTTATTGAGTAAGTCATAAAAGATTCTAATGGTGGCAAAATCGTCTTTGTTGAAAGAACACAATGTATGTAGCTATGTGTAAAAAGTGTAGTTCCATTGACAAAACATGCTTTCATATAAAATTATTTTAGAAAAAAAGGTAAATTTCTGAAGTTAACTGGTACTTGACCAATAAAAGGTCCTTGATACGGAATACTGTTCCAAATAATAATAATAACTTATATGTTTTGAATAGACTTATTTCCATTCTTACAAATGTATACAGTCCATACCTTTGTTGTTAGTTCAAGTAACACATTGCATGCTTCTTTGTCAGACCCACTGTTTAAAATACGCAAGCACCTGTCGTCAATATTCATTTTGATAACAGAATATTGCTAAATAATATGTTTGTTTATGATATTCAGTGACATCTTCAGCTTCATCATTTTATGCGATTTCAAATAGTATTCTGCAGTAATAAATAAGTGCGTGCACATACAGCTTTTATCCCTAACGGAACCAACATGTAATGCTCGATAACGAAACGTATCATTTATCAACTTTGTTTAATCTACACATGCGTCGCTTAACACGTATATATTTCTTAATAATAGTCAACGATGTGTAATTACGAAAGATTAAAATTGTCATGAAAACAATAAAGAGGTACAACAGTGAAATAAAAACTTTGTGTTTGAAGTTATATATTAAGGAGACTCAATGGATAAGTAATGGTTCGGTAAAAAGATATTATGAGCCCAATGGATGAAAAGTACATTTTAAACGATCCATTGGTTCTTTCGTTTAACCTTCTGATGAAGAGTCTTTTCACAATTCCTGTAATAATTGGACCATATTATCGGTGGCCTCAAATTACTATACTTAGTAATTATCTTAGAGATGCACCTAAACAACAGTTACTAACGATTCTAAGTATACACGCAGTAAATTTAAACAATGAATTGTTGCACTTGCACTCAGTTCTGCATACTGAGTCGATATTTTGAATGAATATAATTAAGGAAATTTTCAAAATAATGATACTTAAGTTATACTGTATAAAATATCCTTTTAGATTTTTAAGCTAATTTCTGCTTAACTTGCATTGTATAAAGTATACTTTTATATTTTAAGCTTATTCCCGCTTAACTTGCATTATATAAAGTATCCTTATAGATTTTCAGCTTATTCCCGCTTAAATCTTATTGTATAAAGTATCATCTTCGATTTTAGATTTATACGTATACAAGAAGAAGAAGAAGAAGAAGAAGAAGAAGAAGAAGAAGAAGAAGAAGAAGAACATGCTTTATTTCCATCAAATGGGCTCATAAGGAGCATAATATAATATCATTATAATATTATTTTACAAATATAATAAACAATACAGTATACATAGTTACAAACACAAATAAGAAACAACAGTTTTCACATATTCGTATATATATAGGAGTATATAATATAAATATACGTAATTTCAAAATTTATTCATCATATTGTTACTGTATAAAATTAAAGTGTCCACTTAGATTTTAAACGTATTAGTATTACAGAAGAGAACAGAACAAAACAGAACAATAATAGAATATTGTTTTTAATTTCCACAAGAGGTGCCCTCAATGTGCATAAACAAATATGACAATATAAAGTTGGAATTACAAAGAATATAATTTGATGATTCAGGCTATTTCAGCGACCAATTTAAGAAGCGTTGATGTGAGAAAAAAGAAACAACGGCGATTTCATTTAGAATATACCGAGGTGACAGCAATGGATATATCTTTTATAATACAAATATATAGTGTAACCATCATGAATACTTAATAATGGTTCCAAGGGGTCATGGCCCCGAGTAAAATTGTTCATACATATGTGTGGAACTATATAAATTCTCAAAGCATTGTGTCTGAAGTTCCTAAAGAAAGTGCACGTGATCATACCGCTAAAATATTCAGATTTAGTTCAGGGAAGACCCTATTTGTTTTTATACCTTTTATATTCAATATAACGATTGTCATTCTTAAAATGTCTTTCTTTTGTATATATTACCCTGGACGATGTTTCGTTGGGGTGTATATAATATTCTGGAGAAAATTTTCATGAGGCTGTATACATTACTCAGGTAGATGTTTCGTGTGTCTGTCGGCTCGATTAAAAAGTTATATGATTGTCGGTTAGAAGATCTTGCTGGCATGGTGTAATATCATATTGAAATGAAATTTGGTTGTAATTTTAAATGTCCTGACATCCAGCATGTTTAGCGCAGTAGTATATCTTTTTGCACAATTGATGATTTGAGACATACTACCGTTTTCTACATTAGAGAATGCCTGTACCAGGTCAGGAATGTGACAGTTGTTGTCCATTCGTTTGATGTGTTTTATCATTTGATTTTTCCATTTGGTTGGGGACTTACCGTTTTGAATTTTCAGTATTTTCCTGATTTTACTTTTTGGTGTTATTTCAAGTTTTGTGATGCATGAGGAACATGTACGCCGTTATACATTATTTATTAGCATGTAGTTGTGCTATACTTATTTCGACAATGCCCTGACGTTACAGGGGTGTCTGGATTAATTTTCTGTTGACTTTACAAATGAGTTCGATTCTGGCATTATAGCAATAACTTGGAGAATGTATACTTGTGGAAAAACATTAAGAAAGCACCGACAGGAGAATTCATTCCTTGTTGTTACAGAAGCATTATTGGTGAACCATAAACTTAAGAAAATGGCATGCACTATATAAATAAAGTTATCGATTTTATTATCCTTCCTTTTCATATCTGGGGTATCACTTATTCCATCATTTTATATGTTTTTAATTCTAGCTGTTAGTATTTAGGATTTGATTGATTCTTCACACTTATGACATACTGCTGTCATAACCTCACAGTATGAAATATTTGCATTTTGACATTAAACAAAATATAGTATACGCTTAATTTCTGAGATGTTTTGACGTTGATTTTGTTCAAAAATAAAATTATTAGGAAAAACACAATTGACACTATTTTTTTTACTACCCTTAAAACATGAAGCCACGAAATTACCTTCAGGAAGAATATTCCCAGTCAATACTTTATGCCTTAAAATTGACCTAGAGTGACTTCAATGTTTTATATTTGGATTCAGGTTGTAGATGGGACAGTCTCAGTGATCAAGTACTGGAAACACTATTTCAATAACAGTTGTTCCTTCTTTACTTTTTTTCTTTCTTTTCACAGGTAGACAGATTGATATCAGGAGTTTCTAAACCCTTCGTGTAATGCTGCAATCATATATTGTATTAGTATTTCATATTTTCAAATAAAATATGAACTACTGGTAATGTTATCAACTATTTTAAGGAAAGATATTTTAAAGAACATTTCATTTTGAATAAAAAATGTGTGTTCAGATTCAGTCTAAAACTGTTTGATATATATATGGTCTCTTGTTGTAGTTTAATCTCGGTGATTTGAAACTGAGAATATCTATATAATTTTTTTCAAAATATGCTGACATTCAAACAATCGACTGCTTATGGATTCCGTGATTTTTGATTCAACCATGATTTTATATGCCTTCAAGTTTGTTCTTAATTCATTCGTCTGAGCTGAACGAAAAAAACCACTTAATAATTTATTTATGTGGATACCATAAAAACAATCGTATATCGATCATGATAAGCAACACTACACTCACTATTATCGCCGCGGATCCAGGCATCTAGATAAAAAGGGGGACCAAACCTAGGACATTATATTGACATAGTCCCAGCCCAAACCAGGAAATGTTATGATTGGAAAAAGTAAAAAGTCTATGCATTAACCACATATGTTTATCCATAAGGGGCGGGACCCCTAAATCCGCCTCTAACTATAAAATGCGATTTAATTAAAAAGTGTTATTTTTGTACGCAAAAGGAAGTTCTGATTAGGTATAATGTACTGTAAAGTAATGTTGGTATTAAAACTGAATCTGATTGGACAATTTCGGCCTATGAAACAAAAGATAACAAACGGACAGAAGTTGACAAAACGAGACCTCATTTTTATTGAAAATTAAGAAAATGGTTTAAATAACACCTTTTCATTTGAGAAGGTACACGTTAATTGTAACTTAATAGATAGTCTTTGAATCTTTATAATCTGTACATGCTTTCATACCTGGTCACAGCCCAAGGAGCTTGTTTCTGTAAGAAAAGACTGCTCCTTTTACGGTCAGTCAGGGGTATTGTACAAGTAATTTTATTTACTTGAAGAAGTAAAAAAAAAATATACTTATATAAGTAAATTATAATGTTTGAATAATCTCCCCTTAATTTTCTAAAAACTTCACTTGTATAAGTGAATTATTTTTACAATCCCACAAAAATTATCAAGTTTTGAGATGTAAAAACATGCCTTTAATGATTTTTCCCAGGTTAGCTCATAATTTTTTATTATAGTTCAATGTTTCATCCATTAAAGATCTTAAGTATTTGCGCAAGGCCTTCAAAAATTGCTCCTTGGGGCTTGTAAATGAGCAGTGTTCTGAAGATAACAGACAAATGGGATTTTCATTGTCCATGAAATTACACTTAAATGATTAGTAAAGACACGTGCAAAGGGCAGACAATTTCAAATTCTATTAGAGCAAAGAAATCCTAAGTATTCAAGAAAAGAAGACAGGATGACTTTTTCACTTACATAAGTAAAAAAATCTGAATGTCTAAGGGACATAACTAAGCCAATTTTTTTTTACCTATACAAGTAAATAAAATTCACTTGTATAAGTATCTGACAAATTTACTTATATAAGTATATTAATATTTCTTCTTCAAGTAAATAAAAATTACTTGTACAAGTAGTACCCCTGACTGACGGTACAGGCCAATTTTTCTAAAACAAACCAAGTGCCATGGACAAAGCTTATTAATGTCAACAAGCTCATCAGAAGCAGAAACCACTAAACCCTTCGTATTTCTGAACACTTGATTAAAGTACATGTATTGGGTTGGTACCCGTCACCAAAAGGGGTGATAGTGATACATGATAATAACAAATTTAGGAAATACTATATCTCAATGCCAAACTGGGGTAACACGAATGACCGAATAACACCGTTATTATCCGTATAACACTTGTAATGACCGAATAACACTTGAAATTTTAATATTAAGACATAATGGTGACTTTTAAACATTGATTATTAAATAATATTATATTATAAGTGTGTTTGATAACTTAAAAGTGATTTACAGCAGGCAGGTAAGTTCATAAAGATCGTTATAAATTTAGTGTCCGTAAGTGTGTACATCCAACATGGCGACCATGTCACATGGTATGTATGCGTTATCCTTGGTCGCCATGTTGGATGTAAACACTATATTTATAACGATCTTTATGAACTTATCTGCTTTTTATATATCATTTTTAAGTTATAAAAACCTTTACAGTATACTATTATTTAATAATCAATGTTTAAAAGTCACAAATATGTGCTAATATTAAAATTTCAAGTGTTATTCGGTCATTACAAGTGTTATTCGGTCATTCGAGGTACCGTATCTCAATGAGGTATAAACAGGTTTGGAAAAATCCTCTTAAATGGGTACTTTATCCCAAATTGGGTTATAGTTTACAGTGATCAAAAAGCAAATTTGGATTTCATTATACTGATAACTGTCATGGTGCAAATGTTCATTTAAAATGGCAACATTTTCCCTTTTGACAGTTTAGGGATAAGTCGGTAAAAGGGGAGTATTCCAGGTATGAATGGGTACAGATAATTGTAGAACTGGGCATGCCGAAAAAGACAAATATCGGAATAATCGGGCATGCACAATTCTGCAAGTATTATTAGTTCTGAGCACTATTAGCAAAATGCTGCATACATCATATTACATGATTAATTTTAGTAAAATTATTTAAATTCAAATGTATAGTTTTACAACTTCTCGCATGATTATGCACGGCTTTAATTCAAGTGCACAGTTTTACCATTATTTGCATAATTCTGCAATCATTTAATTCAAGTGCACAGTTTTAGCAAAATTGCATACATCCTATTACATGATTAATTTTAGTAAAATGATTTAAATTCAGATGCATAGTTTTACAACTTCTTGCATGATTATGCATGGCTTTAATTCAAGTGCACAGTTTTACCATTATTTGCATAATTCTGCAATCAAAAATGCGAAAAGGGGATGCTGATTTTATTGTGGATTAAAATGCCACAATCAATATATATATATACATATATATATATATATATATATATATACAACTCGTCTAAACATCAGCCCAACAATGTTAGATCTGTAAATTTGCTTTCGCAAATTTTTTGTTCTTCCCTCGCTGGGATTCGAACTCATGCTACTGAGATATCGTGACACCAAATCGCCTGCACTGTATCCGATGCGCTAGACCACTTGACCACCTAGACTTCACAATAATAAAGCTTTCGGTGGCCGGGTGTTACCTTTCCTCGTCAGTTTTAATCTAGCGTCGTAATACAGTACATGATATATAAGGCATGAAGATGGAATTGTTACAGATATCTATTGTAAAGGATCCTACAAATTAATGCAAGATACAGTCACCGAAATAATTATATTTATAAGTACGTCTGAACCAGTGACAACTCTACCACAGATTTATCCATCCGATCACCAGCAGTGATGGTGATACATGGCTGTGTACATTCTGTATATACAACTCGTCTAAACATCAGCCCAACAATGTTAGATCTGTAAATTTGCTTTCGCAAATTTTTTGTTCTTCCCTCGCCGGGATTCGAACTCATGCTACTGAGATATCGTGACACCAAATCGCCTGCACTGTATCCTATGCGCTAGACCACTCGACCACCTAGGCTTCACAATAATAAAGCTTTTGGTGGCCGGGTGTTACCTTTCCTCGTCAGTTTTAATCTAGCGTCGTAATACAGTACATGATATATAAGGCATGAAGATGGAATTGTTACAGATCAGCTGAAATATCTATTGTAAAGGATCCTACAAATTAATGCAATATATATATATTAAATTAAATTGCATTTAATTTCTGTGCTGCATGGGTCAATTAAGAAAAAAAAAATGTTTAGATTCTTTAGAGAATAAAAACAACGTTGTCAACGTTGTTAATTAAGTTAAAAAAACTCAAATCTTTGTTGTTACCACACCTTATTAACACAAGTTTATAAAGTTTAAAATAATTAGTGATTAGTCCTTTTCAAAATACCTGTTTAATCTGCATAGTTTGCATTTTATAATTAGCTACAGAATTTGGTTACAATTCTGACACTGCATGGAATATCAAATGATAAGTGTTTGACACTTGTGCATTTAGTTAAATGCTATTACAATATGTGTTAATTTTGATGAGGTGTCAATTAATCGTAATTTTTTCCAGACATGGGATCAATCGAATTTGTGATAACTACCGAAACTCTTCCAGTGGGTAACCGAATAACTAACAATTTACGCAAAAATGTGCAAAAGAAAATAGTTCTCGAACGTTTACTTATCTGTTTTATTCATATGTATACAAATAATATTATATTAAAGGACAATTCATTTAAACATGATTCGTTTAATATACATGATAATTGAAATTGTACATTTTCACCATATTCACTAAAAACGTCTTCACCGCTCACGAAAGAAACAACATCATATCCATACACGATTCAAAATTTGTTCAACCGAGTTAAAGTTGAGACAGTTGGAAGCTTCGATGCGGAATCGACGCGTGTGAAATATTAGTCCAGAAAACAAGGTTTGGTTTTTCGTCATATTCATTTTCATTTATATATTCTTTTTTAAATGAAAATGATCATTGAAACTTCAAACAAAAGACAGCGCTACGCATAACCGATTTTAAAGTATATAAACATAATGGAAAAGATGCAGCACGTGTATGATTTCAGCCACGTATAGTCTCCTTTTTGTAACTGAACCAACAAATGACGAAGGAATTAATAAAATAACTTGTTTCGATCTTTAGTCGATTCTAACCCTTTTTTATAAAGTATTTGCTGGTTTCCAGATGGCTGTGCATGGTGGTATGTTCCGTGAATTGTACTATTTCGTGGGGAACTGTGCATGCTGTACAGATCGTATGCAAATTGTAAAACATGCACGCCCAGTTCAACAAACTTTGGTAAAACTGCGCATTCCATAGATATAAACAAATGCAAAGTTTTACAATTGTATGATGGACCTGGTTGCATTCCTTTACGTGCATCAGCATGCACAGTTTTACAATTGTTAAATGATCTAGGCTTCATTGCAGGGACCGCGCTGTGCGTCGCCAATGTCGCAATTTGCGATTTTTTATTTCATCTGGCGACAAAATACGGCTGCTGGCGATATTTCTGGCGCCAACATTTTCCTATGTCAAAATTTTCATTTCTTGACAATATCGATCTTCATTTAAATTGGTAAAATAAATTGTACGAAATTTTACCTGGCGACAAGTTTATGACTTTGTTTATGACCCCAAGCTAATCAACGGTTACAACAGGTGTCATAATCTGTTGTTACAGGTAATCCATTTATCGGATGGGTCATTAATGATCATTAACATTAATTCATTCAAATAGAATCGGTCAGTCAGCGTTTGTCTTTTCATTTGAATAAATGTTCATACGACAACACAATTTGCAATGTTTACCGTAGTTTAATGAAGAAAATGTAATTGACAGGAAGGCTAAAACCATAATCAACTTATACAAAGACAAAGTTTTTCTTGTTTTCCGTAAAAATAGCAAATTCAGACTTAATTTGTCTTTGCATGCCCTCAGTTAAGATACGAAAATAACAAAACCGCCGCCATATTGTGCATCACATTTACCTCTTCTACGCACTATGTATAATCCTCCAAAGAAGGAGCGCACCAATAAAGAAAGATAACTCAATTTTATTTTTCCTACCATTGGGAGACCTACATTAGATATGTTTAAGATATGTCTTCTGACTGAAGAATTCATATGTTTATGTATTTTGAGATATGGGTAGAGTTAAAGAGGGTCTTAGTAGCAGGATGGGTAATGTTTGAAGAGTGCCTTGGTCATCTTTTTCTGTACTCTTTATTTTTAATGCAAATTTTCACTATTCTGTAAATCTAAACACCCATTATTATGTTTTCTTCATTCAATTACCAATTTTTTTCTCTTTATTTTTTTTTTTATTTAAAAACAATTTTTCTATTCTGTAGCATATACAGACCATAACTAAGCTTATTATATTCTTATACATATGAAATACTGACAAAGAAAATAAAAGGACACATTTTTTTTGTATGTATATAAACCCTATGCTATAACTTACTTAGTGTAACATGTTAAATGATGTAAAGTGCAGGCTGAGTGCATAAGAAATTTAAATTGAACATAGTTTGAATTTTTTTAGAAGAAATCAAGACTTTAGCTGGCCCTAAAGTTGGCTCAAAGTTTTCAAAACTGGCGACAAAATTTAGGAGCTGGCGATTTTGCTGGCTCCAACTTTTTGGGAGCCAGAGCAGCCCCTGCATTGCTTTACTTGCATGTACATATATATGAACTGCTCATTTGTACAATTTCCTGGGGAATTGTGCATGATGTACAGATCGTATGAAAATTGTAAAACAATGCACGCCCAGTTCAACAAACTTTGGTAAAACTGTGCATTCCATAAATATAAACAAATGCAAAGTTTTACAATTGTATGATGGACCTGGTTGCATTCCATTACGTGCATCAGCATGCACAGTTTTACAATTGTTTGATGATCTAGGCTTCATTGCTTTACATGCATATATATGAACTGCTCATTTGTACAATTTCCTGGGGAATTGTGCATGATGTACAGATCGTATGAAAATTGTAAAACAATGCACGCCCAGTTCAACAGACAATTGTAAAACTGGGCATGCTCAGTTCTACAAAATCATGTGACAAAACATACCTCTTATCTTATTCAATTCAAAATATTTTATTGTTCAAATATCAAATGTACATTTAAATAAAGGGATATTGGACAAAAGGCAGTATCTTATCTAAAATACTGCTATCAGATGCAGTTAAAATGTGCACTTATGTAAATTTCATGCCATGAATTGAAATAGAAAAAGGAAGATCTTGTAAAGTGTGTTTTTCAAATACAAGAAAACTGAGGTGTTTCCTAAAACATATATAAGTATTCTGAGGTATGTTTTGTCACATGATTTTGTAGAACTGAGTTTTACAATTGTCTGTTACTTATACATGTTTTAGATAAGATACTGCATTTTGTCCAATATCCCTTTATTTAAATGTACATTTGATATTTGAACAATAAAATATTTTGAATTGAATAAGATAAGATAAATTTTATTTCCAATAGAGGACCCATTATAGGCATAGTCAGTACATTGATTTTTTATATCAAACAATTGCAATACACTATACACAGGTAAAGAAAAAGAAAAACAACTGAAAAACATGAAATATAAATTGAGTTAATAATATTAATTGATATAACTTTAATATACAAGTAAATTTAAAAAATAAATTAGGGAGATTATTCAAATATTATAAGGAAAAATGAACAAAACAAAATTTACTTATATATGTATATTATTATTTACTTCTTCAAGTAAATAAAGATTACTTGCACAAGTAGTACCCCTAACTGTCCATATGTATTAAATCATTAAACAAAGTGCCCCCTGCAAACTGGCATAGAAAATGTTGCTAAAAATAGAAATATAAGTGTTTGATTTGGCTCAATGAAAATTTTGGAGGCACATGTTAATTGTAACTGTAAAACACATAGGTGAAAAGAATCTTTATAAAATGTAAAGTTGACTTAAAAAGTTAAGGAGAACTGAAGCGAATAAAGTCTTGTATGTTAAACATGAGAGACAGACTATATGTACTAGCTCTTTATTTTATAGATTTTTCTTGAGATCTTCTTATTAAGTGAGTGTGTGTGTGTGTATCGTTAAAAATATTGTGGAAAACTTCTCATGTTGAGGTAAACAGACAAACTCTTGATTTTAAAGTTCATCATTTATCTACAATGTTCTTATTTTTATTCCTATTTATTTTTCAGAAATGGGTAGAAGAGGAAGAAGACAAGTACTACAATTAGGGGACAGTAGTGACAGCTATCTTGGTACGAATACTGTAGCTTTTATGAATTTAGACCATTAGAATTAGAATTATGTAGTGTGCAGGGATGTTATTTGTTAATTTTTTCAGCTGATATTTCCTTGTTCTGTATATTATTTAGATTTCATTATTTTTTTAAATAAAACTGGTAACGGAATGGGGTAATGTCCTTCCACCATTAATTACAACTTTTTCCATGTAATCATGAAGATTGTAGTTTCGTGAAAATCAATGAAACATGGATAGCAACCAAACATTCTACACAAGAAGACTTTTGAAGGTTATAATACAGTCTATTGACCCTAAATTGTACCTTCTTCTAACTTAGATATTGTTGTGAAGTTAAGATTCTTTAATTATGGAAAAGAAAATCATGAAGTCCGTCAATTGAATTGTTTATTACCAACAGAATTGAGGACAGCTTGATATATTATGTTATTCAGATTAAAGTCAGAAAATAAATCTTATTGTGTAATATGCTTGTATTTAATTGCAGCAAAGTATGGTTACAATAGACAGGAAGAAGACATTCCAGGTAGGGGTTGTACATTTCAGCTAAATATGAATATAAAAATAAAAAGGTGTGGTATAATAGACAACTTTTGAGTTTGATGCACGTCAAAAACTTTGGTTTTAGTGAAAATCATTGGTGCGTTTAGGGGCATCGTCACATCCTTTCCCATGTTGAGCGAATGGTTGGTAAACTATGATGCTATATTTATATTGCACCAGTTATTCTGCAAATTGAATTCTCATGATTGACAATCAGCCTTGCTGTCATTAGGGGATTGTAATTAAGTACTCACGGAAAGAACATTATTACTAGCTTATCCTGCACAATGACAATCACTAAGACGCTTGATGAACGTTAATAGTGCAGGGAGACGGGCGATCCACTCTATCTGGTAAATGATGACACAAAGTCAAAGGCATACATAATTGTTGATTTTTTTTCAGTGAGGGACAAACTCAAAAGTGGTCTATTGCCAATGAGACAAGTATCCACCAGATTTCATATGACATGAATGTAAGCAATTTTAGGTTGCCGTATATCCTTCAACAACATGAACAATGAAAAAAATCCTTACTGTATAGGCTGTTGAAAAAAGCACTGACATGAAAATTGTCAAACATAAGAGCATGTATATCATGTATACATCAAAGTCAAAATTAAATAAAGTTTTATTTTGAAGCTATCATGTAATTGAAGAATAATATCAATTTGTATCTTCATTGTTTATTACATATCCTGTCAATTTTACCATTCAAAAGGAACCTGCCAATTTTTTATTGTAATTGCTCTTATATTTGGATATTTTATTATAATCATAGCACATTCTTGTTTTTGGAAAATGAATTTTGTAACACACAGAATCTTCCATTACAATGATTGCTATGGATCCAGGATGTACTTTAAACTACCAAAAATTTAATTGGAAAAGGAAACTCCATGTTGGCATTAGAAATTGAAATTTATTTAATTATGTCTGTTTTCAGGTGGAAACGATGAATCTGAAGAAGAGCCTGAAGATGAAGGTTTGTATATTGTGAATTTTGTTTGTTGTGCATGTACTGATTTTGTGTCATGGATGGATACCCCTTATACTTTGTTTTTATACGACCGCAAAAAAATTTTGCGGTCGTATATTGGTATGACATTAGCGTCGTCGTCGTCATGGTCCGAAGACACATTGGTTTTTGCACTCTAACTTTAGTTTAAGTGAATGGATCTCTATGAAATTTTACCATATGGTTCAATACCACAAAAGGAAGGTTGGGATTGATTTTGATGGTTATGGTACCAACAGTTAAGGAATTAGGGGCCAAAAAGGGGCCAAAAATAACCATTTTTGTAACTTCCAGACATAACTTGTGTGTTAATGTATCGATCTCTCTGACATTGTACTACAAGGTTCCATATCACAAAGGGAATGCTGGGATTGATTTTGGGGGTGATTGCCTCAAAATTTTAGGAATTAGGGCAAAAAAAGGGGCAAAAAACAAGCATTTTTCTAGTTTCATGACAATAACTTGTATGTAAGTGTATGGATCTTTCTGAAATTGTACTACAAGGTTCCATATCACAAAGGGAAAGCTTGAGTTGAGTTTGGGGGTAATTGCCCAAAACGTTTAGGAATAAGGGGCCAAAAATAAGCATTTTTCTAGTTTCCAGACAATAACTTGTGTTCAAGTGTAAGGATCTCTCTGAAATTGTACTGCAAGGTACCATACCACAAAGGGAAGGCTGGGATTGATTTTGGGGGTAATTGCCTCAAAATTTTAGGAATTAGGGGCCAAAAAAGGGGCAAAAAACAAGCATTTTTCTAGTTTCGTGACAATAACTTGTGTGTAAGTGTATGGATCTTTCTGAAATTGTACTACAAGGTTCCATATCACAAAGGGAAAGCTGGGTTTGAGTTTGGGGGTAATTGCCCTAAACGTTTAGGAATTTGGGGCCAAAAAGGGGCCTAAAAACAAGCATTTTTCTAGTTTCTAGACAATAACTTGTGTTTAAGTGTATGGATCTCTCTGAAATTGTACTGCAAGGTACCATAGCACAAAGGGAAGTCTGGGATTGAGTTTGGGGGTGATGAATCATAAGAGGGTTCAAAAAATTTGGGGGTGGGATTTTTCTTTCCTTTTTTTTTTTTTTAAATTTTCCATTTTAAATTGGTTATTTCTGATTTATATATAAAAGCAAATAATAATGATATGGTTTGAATAGGTAAATTAAAAATTTTTAAGTTCTTAGACCACATTCATTTTGTGTCAGAAACCTATGATGTGTCAAATATTTAATCACAATCCAAATTCAGTGCTGTATCAAGCTTGAATGTTGTGTCCATACTTGCCCCAACTGTTCAGGGTTTGACCTCTGCGGTCGTATCAAGCTGCGCCCAGCGGAGCATTTTATTCTATTCTATAAACAGAAGAAAAAAATTAGTAAAATTATATTGTTTTAGCAAGAGACAGGACTACGCAAGTAGTCCCACAACCCTGGTTGAAAATTCTTTTTTATTGTATCGCTGGGTTTATGTCATATTTACATAAATTTTCTTTATATCTTTTTGTCAAGCCTGCAACTTTAGTCGCAATAGCGAGACATAACGATCCTACATTCCTTCGGAGTCTGCAATGTCCACAAATATTCACTCTGTGGTTAAAGTTTTTGAAATTTTAATTACTTTCTCAAACTATCCTGGATTTCTACCAAACTTGGACAGAAGCGTGGTCATAAGATAGTATTGAAAAGTAAATTTTGTAAAAAATATCCTATTTATCCGTATTTTACTTATAAATGGACTTTAATATTTATTCAGCCAGTTAACATTATATTCACTCTGTGGTTTAAAATTTTAATATAAACTTTCTTAAACTATCCTGGATTTGTACTAAACTTGGACAGAAGCTTGCTTATGATCAAAAACTAGTATCTTGAAGGAAATTTTGTAAAAACTTATTTCCTGTTTTTCCGTATATTACTTATAAATGGACTTAGTTTTTCTTCCAGTTAACATTACAAATAGTCGGCAGTTAAAGTTTTAAAAAAAATTTATTAGATTTATAATCCATCCGGGATTTTACCAAATTTGGACATAAGCTTCTTACAATTTTCCCCCTTATTTTTGTTGAGTCTGCGACTAACAGCAAAAGTAGGCCAGACACTGGGTTCTGCGGAACCCTACACATTTTTTGATGTAGTATTCTTAACAAAAAAATATGTTGCAGTATGACAAACTCATAAAAAATATTTAAGAAGTTAGGTAAAACTCATGCAAGAAATCACTTAGTAGAATAATTTATTAAACATATATGTTTTATTTTTTTCCAGTAGGCTCAATTGCCCCTCCAGCAGAAATAAGCAAGCCAAAAGAGAATGGAAATGGAGATCACATAGATTCACAAGTAGCAAATTTTCTAGCTGTAGGTTTAATTTCCAAAGTTTATATACTTTTACACATTTGACATGTTGGAAACATTTATTTAAAAAAAACGGTTTATAATATAATCATGATAATATTCTTGTAGTAATTATTTCTAACAATTTGTCAGTTTCATATAATTTATAATAAAAAATTGTGACGCTTCAAAATTGATCAATATAATATTTTATAAAGGATTCACTAATTATACTAGTAATTAAAGGCTGTTTGAAAGTAAATATTGTAATGTTTTTGGGTAAAGATTGCATAAAATGCAATCAAAATCCTATGGTACTAACATGATTTCTAAATTTTCCAAGGTTTATCATGTTTATCACTACTTTTGAGATACACAAAATATAGCGTATTGATCATAACATTCTAAACATCCTTTCCATGACCATTTCTAGAAATTTATCAATGAAACATATGCTAAGATATTCAAGTTACAAAATGATGGTATACTTGTCAAGAAAATTACACAGCTTATGCAAGGTGCAGTAATCTAGTATTTGTTTTAAAAATGATGTCATTGTTAAAATAATCTGTAAAATTGGAGTTATCCTTTTTTGTCCATATGTAATTGTAGTTTAATCAGCTGCAACCTATGTTTTTACAATGCAATGTTAATTTTACTTCCCACTGAAAAAGTAATCTTTACTCTTCAGTGCTTATTACAAGCATTTTGATTTTACATACTTTTGAAGCTGTAAACAAACTAATTTATATTTACAATCTAAAACAATCTAAGCTAGTTCACTCTGTCTTATCTTCCAGCAACTGGAACATGAAGACAGTAATGATTCTTCTGACAGACCTGGGTTTGCAATGGAACCTGAGGCACCACCTAGCTTTAAACAGAATCCAGATCCGAAACCTAGTAACACCAAGGATCCAGAACCAACTTTTGTTTCCAACAAAGCCAGATCTATGTACAAAAATATGTTTGTGAAGGGAGACTCAGAATTCACAGGGAAATCTGATACAGGGAAAAGTATGGCAAAGAAAGAAACAGATGTTGAATGGCCTGACGGTTTGTACTCACTTATTTACTCAATTATTGGCACCCTTCTCTCTTTATACTTTTCCAATAACATCTCTTCAATACTCAAATAAATAAGGGGGCCTTGGTGGCCAAGTGGTCTAAGTAGTTTTACTACTGTAATCACTAGAAAGTCAACACCGAGGATATGAGTTCAAACCCAACCTGTGCTTGTGCACTCCACTCCAATCTTAATTGACAAGGATTGTCAGTTTTCCTATCCAAGGTCAGTGATCTTCTCCTGGCACTCTGGCTTCCTTCACCAATAAAAAATGGCCGACACGAAAAAGTCCAAAGTGGCATTTAAAACCGGCATTAAAACACCAACAATCAATCAGTACTCAATTATTGATAACTTCTCACTGAGCATACAAAAAGGACTCTTAAGGAGGCTCGTGGGTACAAAAAAATTAGCAAAAATTGAAACATTTATTTTTCATTACAAATTTTATTTATTACACTATTAGTTGTTACTTTATGATATGGTACAAAAATCAACCAAAAAAATCAATTTGTTTTGGCCCCAGATGACTTTTAAAATGTTTATATCATTGAAAAAGCTCCAAATTATCTCCTTTTGGTGAAAAAATGCCATTTTTTGGCATAAAAATTGAAATAACTTTTTTAACTCATTGGTGACCTATATTTTTTTTTTTTTTTAAATGAACTGTACTTAAACTAAACTATTGTAAAATTTAAGCGAATTCTGTAATTTTGTTCTTTTTTTATTTCGATTTTACCTTTTTTTCTCCTATTAGTTCAACAGAAAAAAAGTACCTTAACAAACATGCACGCTTCTTTCAAAAGCAGATTGTGAGCTTAAATGAACGGTGACCCCATGTTTTTATTTAATTTTGGGAAGTTTCTTTTCTTACAGGGTTCTCGTTATAGCAATACTTTCCTTAGGCGTCGATTGTATCCCTCAAACTTCCGATTCAAATATTGTGACAGACTATCGCAAATGTTCTGCTCCAAGATAATGTAGTACTAGTGTTTGAATACTGATTGTAAGAAGATTCTTTTGAAAGTTTGAGTCCTTTTGAAAAGATTACAGCTTGAATAAAAAGGAATGAATGTTCACCGACAGTTCAGATGAATTAAACTTCATTTTGAAAATAACTATCACAAACACTACTATTAAAAGCAGTATAATCCAGAAATTAAATGATCTGCCATGCGCTGAAGAGAAAATCAAAGAAACCCTGTCTGGATATTTATAGATATTTAAAATAAACAGCTGAAATAGAATGCCAGGAAAATAGTTATACTTTTATAGATAATTCAATCTACATCAATTTAATTGGGAAAAGGGTGTAAAGGGAAGAGTTTAATTTGTAAAGTTATTTTATATTTGTTTTTCCTATTTTGTTCCAGATATATTGAGCTGGTCTAGTAATATCTTAATCATTCATGAAATATTTCATGAATGAACATTTTCCGCACTTTTTTTACTATGTACGATATTTACAAATGTTTATTATTAAATAAGTAAAGTCCGAGTGTATCGAAAGAATCCCGTATGGCTGACATTACTGATATGTTTTGACCAAGCCTTCGGATAATTGACACGTGATAAAAGTTTGATTGAACAATTATACACAGTTGACAGAAATACTCGATAATCATATGTCACACGCCATCGATGAGTAAAGGTAAATACCGCTATGATAGAAAAGTGCATGTTTTGTTAAAACTTCGATCAGAATGTTTTGATGCCAAAAACATTTGAAAACTTTAAATTCCGCTATTTAAATACTAGCTATTTCACATTCCAATGTGGATTTAAGGACCGTCACTCGTCCAGCATGCTCAGTCACGTGGGTCAAACTGACAGCTGAAAACATTGACTGAACGACAGTTCGTACATATCGCAGCCTCCTCAGCGTTACGATTAACAATTACATTTGTACACAAATCGTTACAAGGATATAAGGCAGACAAGTCAGCTTCTACTTAGAATAACTCAGTGTATCAAGACAAGTGCTGTAGCAATTATTTACATGATTAAATAAAATCTGTCCATGTAATAGGAAAATGACTTTCTTTTCTTAGTGCTAGTCCAAATAATTATAACAAACCAAAAATCTCAAATGTTATTGTCTCAATGCTAAATTTCACAGCATCAACTATAAAATGTGTTACAGCCGGGTTATTAGTACCTCTATGAATCTAGTGTATATAAACTTTTTATTCATGTCGTCATACTGCTATTGTTATGTCTCCACCGTATTAAGTTTTACCCTTTTTCTTCTGTAAGAATTTATACGTCCCTTACTTGTATGTACGTCCGTACATCCCATCTGTTCTCTAACTTTAGTTTTCCTAAACCAAATTGTATGAAACTTATACGCAATGCTTATTTCCACAAAACACAGGTCAAGTTGAATTTTGGTGGCGTCGATTTTACAATTCTAGAGTTATGCTCCTTAACAAATGAAAAGTTGCTTGAATTTTTGTTTACGATCTCTAATTTTAGTTTGTCTCAACCAAATGTTATGAAACTTATACACAATGCTCATTATCACAAAACACTGATTAAATTCGAGTTTTAGTGGCGTCAGTTTTACTGTTCTAGAGTTATGCCCTTTACAGTTATGCCCTTTACAAATTTAAAACTGATTGTTGTCGAGCCTTTGACTTTTGTCGAAAAGCGAGACATAGCGATCCTACATTTCAGCGGCGGCGGAGGGATCAACAAATATTCACTCTGTGGTTAAAGTTTTGAAATTTTAATAACTCTCTTAAACTATCCTGGATTTCTACCAAACTTGGACAGAAGCTTGTTTATGATCATACAATAGTACCCAGAAGTAAATTTTGTTAAAAAAAATCAATTTTTTCAGTATATTACTTATAAATGGACTTGGTTTTTCTGCCAGGAAACATTACATTCACTCTGTGGTTAAAGTTTTATACGACCGCAAAAAATTTTGTGGTCGATATTGGTATGACGTTGGCGTCGTCGTCGTCAGTCCGAAGACGCATTGGTTTTCGCACTCTAACTTTAGTTTAAGTGAATGGATCTCTATGAAATTTTACCATAAGGTTCAATATCACAAAAGGAAGGTTGGGATTGATTTTGGGGTTATGGTACCAACAGTTAAGGAATTAGGGGCCAAAAGGGGCCAAAAATAAGCATTTTGTAACTTCCAGACATAACTTGTGTGTTAGTGTATGGATCTCTGACTTTGTACCACAAGGTTCCATATCACAAAGGGAATGCTGGGATTGATTTTGGGGGTAATTGCCTCAAAATTTTAGGAATTAGGGCCAAAAAGGCAAAAACAAGCATTTTTCTAGTTTCATGACAATAACTTGTGTGTAAGTGTATGGATCTTTCTGAAATTGTACTACAAGGTTCCATATCACAAAGGGAAAGCTGGAATTGAGTTTGGGGTAATTGCCTGAAACGTAGGAATTAGGGGCCAAAAGGGCCAAAAGAAATCTTCAATATTGCGCAATAGCAAGAAATTGTCAATTGTACAGTATTGCGCAATAGCAAGAAATATTCAATTGCACAGTATTGCACAATTGCAAGAAATATTCAATTGCACAGTATTGTGCAAAAGAAGATACTTTGTATAAATTGCTTATTTCTTGACCAATTTCAATGGGGTTTTATTCTTGAACTCTTGGGGTTCTTTAATATGCTGAATCTAACCGTGTATTAAGTTTTTGGATTTTGGGCCCGCTTTTAAATTTGTCCACATTGAGGTCCAAAGGGTCCAAAATTAAACTTTGTTTGATTTCATCAAAATTGAATTATTGGGGTTCTTTGATATGCCGAATCTAACCGTATTTAGATTCTTAATTTTTGGTCCCGTTTTCAAATTGGTCTACATTAAGGTCCAAAGGGTCCAAAATTAAACTTAGTTTGATTTTAACAAAATTGAATTCTTAGGGTTCTTTGATATGCTGAATCTAAACATGTATTTAGATTATTGATTATGGGCCCAGTTTTCAAGTTGGTCCAAATCGGGTCCAAAATTAAACTTTGTTTGATTTCAACAAAATTTAATATATGGGGTTCTTTGATATGCTGAATCTAACCATGTATTTAGATTTTTGATTTTGGGCCCCATTATCAACTTTGTCCACATTGAGGTCCAAAGGGTCCAAAATTAAACTTTGTTTGATTTCATCAAAATTGAATTATTTTGGTTCTTTGATATGCCGAATCTAACCGTGTATTTAGATTCTTAATTTTGGTCCCGTTTTCAAATTGGTCTACATTAAGGTCCAAAGGGTCCAAAATTAAACTTAGTTTGATTTTATCAAAATTGAATTCTTAGGGTTCTTTGATATGCTGAATCTCAACATGTATTTAGATTTTGATTATGGGCCCAGTTTTCAAGTTGGTCCAAATCGGGTCCAAAATTAAACTTTGTTTGATTTCAACAAAATTAAATATATGGGGTTCTTTGATATGCTGAATCTAACCATGTATTTAGATTTTTGATTTTGGGCCCGTTATCAACTTTGTCCACATTGAGGTCAAAAGGGTCCAAAATTAAACTTTGTTTGATTTCATCAAAAGTGAACTCGTGGGGTTCTTTGATATGCTGAAACAAACCATGTATTTAGATTTTGGATATTGGACCATAATAGGTGAATGTCCAATTTAAAATTTTTTAAGTTCTTAGACCACATTCATTCTGTGTCAGAAACCTAGGCTGTGTCAAATATTTAATCACAATCCAAATTCAGAGCTGTATCAAGCTTGAATGTTGTGTCCAAACTTGCCCCAACTATTCAGGGTTCGACCTCTGCGGTCGTATCAAGCTGCGCCCTGTGGAGCATTTTATTAAAATTTTAATAACTTTCTTAAACTATCCTGGATTTGTATCAAACTTGGACAGAAGCTTGTTTATGATCAAAAGCTAGTATCTAGAAGGAAATTTAGTTAAAATTTTGTTCTTGTTTTTCCGTATTTTACTTAATGGACTTAGCTTTTCTTCCAGTTAACATTACATACAGTCTACAGTTATTTTAAAAACATTTATTAGATTCATAAACTATCCTGGATTTTTACCAAACTTGGACAGAAGCTTCTTACAATCAAAAGATAGTATAGAGAGGAATATTTTATTAATTTTCCTCATTTTGTTGAGCCTGGGATTAACAGCAAAAGTAGGCGAAACACCGGGTTCCATGGAACACTTACGATTTTTTTCAATTCCATGCTCTAACTTTAGTGTGCCTCAACCAATTGTTACGAAACTTATACAAAATACTTTTAACCACAACACCAAGATCAAGTTTGAATTTCGTGCCATCATTTTACTGTTGTTGTTAGGGTTATGCCCAGTTACGAATGGAAAAAATACTATAAAATCACAGACCCTAGATATGGCATGGGCACATAAAGAAATTAACAGAGCTTATTGTATATTGGATTATTTTAGAACAACAGTTCAAGGTTGCAATAGAAAATATCAAAATTTTATATGAAAACTTTTATGAAAAAAGAAAATGGTTTAGTTAAAAATATCAAAGCTGTGATTGAAAACATATTTAAAATAATACACATCTATAATCTATTTGAAAAATACACATCTACAGTTGCAAACTTCCCAGAGGTGCTATCCAGCACTTTGATTCAATTAAGTATAGGATAAAGTTTATTTATAGAAAAAAATAGCGAAATCCTATATTTAAAAAAGAAATGATTTAGACCCACGAGCCCCCTTAATATAAATAAAATTAAAAATAATTGATATTACAGTAGACCGAATGGGGTTGCAAAGGGATGCTTTACTTTTATTGGCCTGCTGCTCGAATTTCTTTTCTAGATTGTCTTTTCTTACAGGGTTCTCGTTAAGACGCGTATACACGTCCTGGACGCATCATTTTTGAAACCAGTGAGTCCCTGGGACGCGTCCTGATTGTATCCCCTGAGTCCCAAACACATCGTTTTGACTAGAAAATTCATGATTCAAATATTGTTTGACAAGAAACTAAACAGAAAGTCCATTAAGACAAATTTATGTGATGCATAGATCAATATTTTTGTTGATTGATTACTATTGATAGATTGGATTATTTACACTGTCTGCATGGTTACATCCAATGAACGATCATGACCCAATTAAGGAGTTATTGTTAAATTGAAAAGTAAAAATTGTTTGCTAACTTTTTTTTTAAATACAAATGCCTGACTGTACCTTAAATGGAATGCATATGAATCCAAACAAAATTATTAAAAGCAGTATAATCCAGAAATTAAATGAATATTCCTTGACCACATGTTTTCTTTTGTAAACAAACATGTCACATGTGCACTTTTGGCGGAAACTGATACTGGGGAAACACCTAAATAACAGACAACCCTGTCTGGATATTTATAGATATTTAAAATAAACAGCTGAAATAGGAATGCCAGGAAAATAGTTATACTTTTTATAGATAATTCAATCTACATCAATTTAATTGGGAAAACGGTGTAAAGGGGAAGAGTTTAATTTGTAAAGTTATTTTATATATTTTTTTTTTCCATTTTGGTCCAGATATATTGAGCTGGTCTAGTAATATCTTAATCATTAAAAAAAATCACCAATAAGAACGAAGACAACTTTTTTTACTGAGTTTATTATTAAAAAGTCTAATTATTTTAAAAAAAAAAAAAAACCAACCAGAAAACACCTACATACCATTCCAATCTTTTTTATGGCACTCTGGTTTTGACAAACCAATTTTTTTTTTAAATGTGGGCCTACACCAAGAATTGATAGACCCAGAAAGAAGTCTCTTAAATATTTTGTAATGAACAATAACTATTAAGAGATCATAATTTTTATTGATATAATAAAAACTACCAATCCAAGGCGCATCTTTTATTTCCTCATATTTCATTATATTAACACAAAAAATTACATGCATCCTGGACTCATCAAAATCTATTGGGACTCACCATTTCTAAAAGTGATGAGTCCCAGGACCATGAAAAATTCCTAGTGAGAACCCTGTTCTTATTTGGGTCACAATAATTTTTGTCTGCAAAGGAGAGGCTAAAGATACCAAAGAGATATTCAAACTCTTAAATTGAAATAAACTGACAATGCCATGGAAAAAAATCAAAAACTAAGAAAAGACAAACAGTGCTCAAAACGCTACACAGGAAACTAAAAACAGGGAGTGCAATCATTTGATTTTCAAAATTAAAAATGATATATCTAATTCATCCAATTAAATCACATCTCATTACAGTCTTATTATTTTACAGAGCCGACCACGGTCTGGCAGCAGACATATATCTAATTCCTCCTCTTTAGATAAATCACATGTCTCATTACAGTGTATTATTTTACAGAGCCAACCACAGTCTGGCAGCAGACATTGGATGATAATACACAATGTTATTACTACTGGAACACAGTTACAAATGAAGTCACGTGGGAAATTCCACCAGGCTTTACAAAGTATTTACTGCAGATGAAATCCTATGAAGAAAAAGTAACAAAGCTTCAAAAGGAAGGAAAAGTTAAACCAGTCAAGAAAGTGTAAGATAAATTTTATTATGACCTGTGTGAATGACTGTTGAATTAAACCATTTATACTGTGCAATCATTATCATAACACCCCCATGAAAACATTTGTAGCTCAAAGTCATTGCTTTGTCCATCTCTCTAAGTCTGAAACAAATCAATACTGGAGGAAAAAAATATGCTGCTCATGATTTATAGGAACCACTTATACAGATTGATGTTTTAAGGAAGGGAAAGAAGCCTACTGATTTAGGGTTGGATAGTTCAAAGTTCAATGCCACTTTTACTATAAATAGATTGTTTCTGAATTATAACTTGAGATATATTTTTGGACGATAGAGGTCAACAGGGAACAAGAAGCCACAATACCACTACTGCACATATAACGCCACCCAAGGATAAATATTTTTTTTAACATTGACTTTTTTTGAATAGTGAACCAGAAGCCACAAGACCACTACCTGCACATATAATGCCACCAGAGACTAAATCTCCAGCTGTACCGGTCAAAAAGAAAGAACCAGAGACAGAAGTGAAAGATAACAAAAGATTGGTAGATACTAAATCATCACCCAAAAGGGCATTATCAGCGTTAACTGCCTATGACGATAGCGATGCTGAGACCTCTGCATCAGAATCTGAAGGAGAAGATGATAAAAAGAAGAAATCAAAGAAGAAAGATGAAGATGAAGATATAGATTTGGACCTTGATGATATAGATAAAGCACTAGAAGTCGCTCTAGAAAAGAAAAAGGTAAGCAAACTTATTTATCATAGTTTTTTATCATTGATTTCTGTCCAATGTTAACACTTTAAACTTCTGTGAAGATTGACTTGATCAGGTATTATCCACTGGGTAGGTACTCTTAATAAAAGACAGATACAGCAATTATAATGATATCCCTGCTGCAAAAGTGATTGTACTCTGTTTAACCTTGGTCTGTAGATGCTTCCATGCATCCCATTAACAATCACAAATTTGATACGCATTCTTTCTACCCTGTCTGGGATGAGGTCAAAACGGTTATACATCTCTAACTTCACTCATTAAAATGAGGTCATAGTGAGTTAACTTTTCTTTTTGACAGATATATATGGGAACGGATTAGGTGAATTATTATTTATCAATGAATGATGTTTAGTACAAATAGTGAGTTTCTATTCCAAATCATACAATACACTGTTAATTGAAATTTGTTTGAAATTTTCTTTATTAAACACACTATACCTTGAGCACATTTTATAAATATTCAATCTGAATTTTTCCAGACTGGGAAAGATTCCAACAGCCCTGACAAAAAAGATGGCAAGAGTAAAAGTGAACCAAAACCAGCTGCCCCTAAAAAGTTAACTTTAATAGACTCAATAAAGGAACAAATCAAATTGAAGCAGGAAACAGAAGCTCGTAGAAAGGCTGCCATTGAAGAAATGATGGCAAGGGAATTAGAGAGACGTGTTGGTCCACCAAGGAAGAGGTCTGGAGAAGAAGAGACTGTGTGGGATGCTAAAAGACCAAAAATTGTTGATTACGGTCACAGTAGGTCAAGGTCACCTGTAACAGAAATAGGTAATACAATTATTACAATCATTTTAGAAAAGAAAAAAATCTACTTTATATACTTCATATGTGATTGGTTTAATTTTTTTTGTCATTCTGTTAATTGAAAGGAAACATGAATCAATTGAATAGTGTATATAGATGTTGTAGTATGTATTACAGTATTTATTGAGACGTCATTACTGCTTATTTATAATATTAAAGAAAGTAGCATTCTGTTAATTAATGTAAATTCATGTTTTAATTAATGCGCAATAATGCGACTTGGTGAGTATCGCATTAATAAGATATCACATTCTAATATATGATACATATAAATGTATGCAGCTTCATATATGTAAAACAATAATTAATCTTTTAATTTTGGTTGATCATCTCAAAATTGCATTAATAAATGCTCGCAATAATTTCTGAATTTACAGTACCAATTACCCTATTCAACAATTTACAGTACCAATTACCCTATTCAATTTACAGTACCAATTACCCTATTCAATTTACAGTACCAATTACCCTATTCCTGTTTTTACAATCTATCAACCTGCAATATTTTTCTACCATGTTTTTGATAAAAGCATAGCATACAAATATTTCTATTAAATTGGAAACAGAAAATAAGCAAATAATTCCTTTTCATAAAAATGTCAGTTGTTTACAGCTGAACTATTTTTGTCTGCGCCTACTTTTCCTTAGGCTCCGCGTCAACAATTGTTAAGTTTTCTGCTTAAGTTAGTTTGATAGGAACTACTTGTGATAGATCATTGATATTTAATATAAAGCTGCATTGCTATCAGTACATATCAGTTTGACCACTAATTTGAGGCCCACCCCCCTAGGACATGGTCCAGTGACTTTGAATAAATTAGCAATTTTCAATGTAAAGTTTTTCTGCTTAAATCAGTTTGATAATAACTACTTGTGATAGATCAATGATATTTTGTATGATGTTGCATTACTATCAGTACATATCAGTTTGACGACTATTTTGAGGCCCTGCCCCTAGGACATGGTCCAGTGACTTTGAATTAATTAGCAATTTTCAAAGTTAAGTTTTTCTGCTTAAGTTATACTTACAATAGACAACAATATTTTCTATAAAGTTACATTACTGTCTGTACATCTCATTTTGTCAACCATTTTCAGGCCCGGCCGACTAGTTCATGGTCCAGTGACTGAATTAATAAGCAATGTAGCTGTCCATCAGATTGTCTTTTCTGAATTTTATGTCGACAGGCGAGGCATATCTCTGTGTCAGCAGTTTATTACTTTAGTGCCTTTAACATCAGTCAAAATTATAATATACTGTAAATTCAGAAATTATTGCGATGTTTTTATTAATGCGAATATTGCGACTACTTGAGTGTCGCAATAATGAGAACTCTGATATCAAATACATATATTTGTATCTAGCTTTCATAAAACTGCAAAAATTAAACTCGTATTTTTGTTCATTCTTCAAAAATCACAATAATAAAAGCACCCAATAATTTCTGAATATACAGTTATACATTATATTAAAGGTTCAAGATTAGATGATAGAGATTCCAGAAGAAGACATGAGAGTCACAGAGAACGTGACAGTGACAGACATAGTCATAAAGAAAAAAAGAAAAAGAAGGATAAAGATAAAGATAAGGAAGATCGTCACCATAGGGATGAAAAAAGAAGGGATCATGATAAACATGAAAAAGAACATAAGGAAAGAAAGAAAGACAAGAAAAAGGATAAAGAAGACAAAAGGAGAGAGAAAGATGAAAGGAAGGAAAAAGATGATAGGAAAGAAAAAGATGAGAAAAAAGAACGAGATAGAGACCGAGACAGAGATAAGGTGTGTATAGTTAAACTTATTGGAAATTCAAATACATTGTAAGTTACTTTAACATCAGATTAAGAACAAGGCAGATACTATGAAGGGAACCTCTTTTAGACTGAAGATTTTGGTTTTTACAGTTGTCAGCCTAATCTGGTTTTACCATGCATGTCCATAACAGTTTTTTTCATTGAAAGAATAAAATTAACTTTACCTGAAAACATATAAAAGAACTTTCCTGAAAAAGAAACACAAGTTTAGTATTTTCAGTTTATGAAATAAATTCAGATTTAAAGACAAAATAAACCTACATAGTCGGCATTTTTAACATGGGAAAACTGACGACTAAATAGAATTTTTGATTTATTTGAGAACAACCAGTTTGGTAAGCCATTTTATGCGCCGCCTACGATAGTAGGGGGCTTTATGTTTTCTTATTTGCGTGTCCGTCTGATATTCTGTCCATCAGTTATTCTGTTCTTTCATTCCATATCAGATTTAACTATTGGGTTACAGTAGTTAACCAGGAAGTTATGGTCACATCAACTTAAAACTTAATACACATGTTCATTATCATATAAACTTTTAAATTATATGTCAGGTTATGGTTTTGACACAGATTTCCCAGATCACTGATCTTTCTCAGAAATGTGATAGTGTAAAACCAGAGGGTTAGTATAATCCATAGGGGGTGAGACAGAAGGCCGAATCTCCTATGGATTATACTAACCCTCTATGGATCCGTAGGGGGTCAGTAGCGAACCGTATAACAAATTTATAGCACACAGGACTTTTTCTTCAAGATTTGTATAGAAATGAACAATAAAATACAATAACATTAATAGATGACATCACCATTAATAATAGACGTGACTTCATGAACCCCATATGTATCCATAGGGGAACACTACGTGATGACTTTAAGCCAATCACAATGTCATAAATTACTATAGGTGCGATAATGTTCTATGGATGAATAATCTTGTTTCAAAACTGTTATTCTATCTCTAGTGCAAAGCAACTCAAAATGCTTCTTACATACAAAATTATCCATTGGACTAGGCAAACTATTCGTACAATTGTGACTTTACTGTAAAGAAATGTATGTGCTCATAATTTTTTATGTTCCGTCGAATATCAGTATTTGGTATGGGTTTCAAACACTGGTGTAGGAATTATTTGTCAAAGAAGATTGATTATACAAAATAATTGTTTTGAAGGAAAAAGATAAGGACAGAGAGGAAAAAGACAGACATGAAGAAAAAGAAAAGAAAAGTTCAGAAAAAGACAGTGAAAAATCAGATAAAAAGACAAGTGAGGAAGCAGAAAAAATTGAAATCAAATTGAAAGAGATAAAAAAGAAAAGAAGAAAATTCAGATGAAGGAAAAGGAAAAGATGAAGAAATGATAAAAGTTAAAGAAGAAATGATAAAGGTTAAAGAAGAAGTAGAGGAGAAGCCCTGTAAGAAGTCGTTAAATGTAGATATAGATGAAGAGCTAGAGAACATTGTTACTGGTACTATTAAAGCAGATGTTGAATTAGCTAATAAAAAGGTATGGTAATTTTAAAAAAAGTTTACTATTTTTCAGATGACTCTAAATTGAATGTTGAAGTCATGAAGAAATCATTAAAAAAAGCCCCTGTACACATTTGTAATGATATTCTTAGGGTTTTCTAATCACTCTAAGATGTTTGGTCAAAACTAGTAACAGATAAAATAATCTTTTCTCACATGAAGGAATCACTATTGGATTTTATATAAATGGTTTTCGTTGCTATTTTTGCAAGATAAATGCATGAATTTTAGCGCCCAAATAATTTTAATACTACATTGTAGTAGGTACTTTGCCTACAATTAAATTCGGACGCACATTTACAAGACCTTCCTGAGTCTCGTTTACTTGCGTTGAAACGAGAGCAGCTGATTTAGTACTAGTCAGCGATACACCTTATCGCTATTTATCTGCCATTACTGGACATCTCAAAGGTTTCCATAAAATTTTAACGTCATAATACAAAATATCTGAGGCCACAATGGAAAAGTGATTGTTGTATGACGTCAGTAGTTCAAGCGGGACAGATTCTCGTGTCAACCGGGACAGATTTCCAAAAAGCGATAAGGTGTATTGCTGCGACGTCTGATGGCATTTTTTTAGAATTTGCTAGCGTCCCACGGCCCCAGCAATCCTAAAAAGGACCAACAGACGTTAGAGCAATCTTGGACTAGTCTTGTACATCCATAACAGCTTCGCTCCGTCTTTCCGAAATATGTAGGGTGTCAGGTTTGGCATATATATAGCTCCATCATATCTTGTTTTATGTATGTTTTAGATGCATGCATCAGAATTAGAAGACTTAATGATATGAAGGAATCACCTATTGGATTTGGATACATGTATGATATCATGCTTTAATGTTTTTTAGATGCAAGCTTCAGAATTAGCAGACTTAGCATTGAGCAAGTTAGAATTTTTAGAAGTGACAAAGAAAGGGCTATCAAAGCTGCAGATTCTCCTTGTAGAATTAGAGGTATGTTTAATATAAAGACTTCAGTATCATGAAAGAATTGTATAGGCTCGAATAACCATCCTTATTTTGTACGACATTAACAAGTTTTAATATTTTTGTTGAACTTTTTTTGTTTAATTTTCAGAAATATGTCACTGTTATCATTAATATTTAACCTTTTAAAGAAATGGTGTAAAGTTAACTTCAAATTAGGTCATAATGTAAATGTACATACATCACCAGATTAAATTTAACGTGACGTGTGCTAAACAATATTATAAATAATGGGATTGATGTAAGCTGGAATCTTTTAGAATTAAGGAACTTAATTAGCATAGTAGCTAATTATATAGAACTGCCTGAGATTTTCTGAGACTTGACTTAAGGCAAACATTTGTTTGACTTTGAACCACAGGTCAAGAAAAAAAAAGAGCAAAAATATATATATTTACATTTTAACAGACCAGACACCAGGATTGGCAAGCTGGTGGATTGAACACTGAATTTTATCTCATTAAACTGGAGGAAGCAAACTGGCAATTAGAGCAGTACGAAAGAAGTGCAGCGCCACCTGGATGGTCATGTCATTGGGACAGGTATGGTTTTACTTACGATTTTGTCATCAATGGGTCAATGTGGACAGTAACCACGGTAACATAATTGTGTTACAGTGGGATTAACGTGCTCAAAATGCTTTAGCAGGGAACTATTTTCTCTGCCCAGGCATTATGCAAATTTTGATTTGTTCTTTAGACACAAAACGCATTATGAAATTGACAGTGATCATATTCTCATTGGCATTCAGTCATCTCAAATTCATCATATTAAGTTCTGATGGACACTTGGTATGGACAAGGTTTCTCAGTACATGTGACAAGAAATTGGTTGGATTCATGTACACACAATGGTGTCTTGTGATGTGTCTGACAGTGGAGGTATGTGGAAGTTCGAAGATCGTAGCCAAGACTTCACAAGCCAGTGGTGCAAAGACCAATACCATCATTAAAGATAGATGCCAAAGTATCATAGATAATGAGGTTGGCTGTTACCAAGGAAACATAAAATAAGGATAAGTTAATATTCTGATGGGGTAAGTGTAAATTTCTTTTTTTACATTCAGAATAACATTTAACTTTCTATTTAACTAGTTAAAGAAACAGGTTTTTTATAGTAAATTTGAAATTTTTTTCTTCAAATTCTTCAAATTTTCAAACTATCCATTTTTTTTTTTTTATGTTGTTAAAAGTTCATTTATGCATATATTTTTAAATTTTTTCCTTATTTTTCTGGTAAACAAATAAGAAAAGAAGTAGTTCGTGAGAGATTTGTGATAAAATTAATGTTGTACTAATACTGTACTCTTTTTCAGTTTTCCAGAAGTAATGTTGTGTAATATTATTTTTATTGCTGTTCTTCATCATACATATTTAGTATATTATAATGTGCAGAAAAAATATAACATTTGAAACTACACAAAAAAAGTATACCATTTGAAACTACACAAAAAAAGTATACCATTTTAAACTGCACATAAAACAGTTAACCTTTGAAGCTGCACAGAAAAAATAAAACATTCAAAACAGCACAGAAAAAAATACAACATTTGAATCTATAAAGAAAAAAGTATAGCATTTGAAACGGCATAGAAAAAATATTACATTTGAAACAGTACATATAAAAAAGTAAAACATTTGTTACAGCACTGAACAAATATTGCATTTAAAACTGCACACAAAACAACCTGTCTGCATCTCCATTAAATTTATTATAGATAAAATAACTAAGAATAGTTATTTGGAGATAAACAAAGTTTAAGCTAGTTACAAAAATCTATATTAAATTACGGAAAACCCTATTTGACCATTAACGTGTTGGTTTCAGTTAATGCATTGAAAATTTCTATTTCGCTAAATTGTATATGAAACAATTTCTTTTCAAAAGAACAACCAGTATCGATCTATGTTTTCATAAATTTTCTTTAATAACAATTAAAAAAAAATTATGAATGGGAAAGAAAATGGTACAACCGGAATTAACAAACAAACTCAAAATTCATGTTTTTGCAAAAGTCAGATATTTTCTTGTAGCAACCTGCAAGTTTATAGTTATAATGCTGAACAAGACTGATACTACACTACATATAAATGCTCTAGAAGGAGTATGGTTTCTAAATGAATTTATTTTGTGTTCACAAATAATCAAAATCTTGTGAAAGCATTTATATTTTCCCAAAAGTATAAAATAACCAAAGGAGAATCTTTTGGTGGTGTAATTCATGTCAATTTATTAGGAAGTCAGATTTGACAATTTCAACCTTCAGAAATTATGTTCATAGAAACTTTATATAAGTAGAAGATATGAAGTTGAGAAAGAATTGATACTACACAGATGAAAGTAATGTAAAAATTACAAAATTTTGTATACTTATTAAAGTTCAGTTCAGAAAGTATACATGACAAAATCACATGATCTGAACAAATGATTTTGACATAAGGGGAATGTACGTTTTTAAGATTGCATATCTAAAGTAAATGTGATAAAGGGTTTTTGACAGACGGGGAATATAAACATATTAAATTGCAGCATATTGTGTGAGAAGAATCAGGAGATTGTAGTTTTGGTAATTTGAACTTGTTTCTGACATCCTGGTAAAATATTAAACCACAAAGAATTGACTCAGTATAGTACAGGACAGCATGGGTAAATTTAGTCATTTCCTCCTGTCCGCATAAGAGTGGCCACAAAGTAGACAAAATTTCCTTGATTCTATCCTTTTCAGTGGACATGCCAATTCTTTTCTTTCATCAAGTGAATTAGAAATACAATTCCTTTGGAATATGTGTTAAGCTTTTTATTCAAAATTTTTATAAAACTGTAGATTTTAATTTGATTGGACAAAGTGACTGCACCATGTTGGCAGGTAGAAATGTCAAAATCACCCGAGCTGTTATGTATTAATTTATACCAGTATATATTGTATATTTCACAATTATAATTGACCAATGTTTACATACGTACCAAATAGTTCATCAACACAATTCTTACCTATTTAGTGAAAATAGTAACTATAATTTGATATTTTGATTATTTGGGCAATCTTCCTAAGGAATAGTATACTTGATATGCAGTTTTCAAATTTTTCAATCATTTATCTTCCCTATTTTGATCTTGATAGAAACATGTTGTACTTTGTCCTCAGCTCTGATCTTATTTTCCCCCTTTAAACCATCCAATCAGTATGTGTTTTGGGGTTCTTTATTTATAAGCAGAACAAAGATATAATGGCATTGATGGCATATCTAGGATTGTTTCTGATAAATTTATTCATGTGACTTTGAATATTTAATAGCTTTGGTTAAGTAGAAGACAGTAGTCTATTGTTAAAAACAGTTTATTTGCCTTAAGGCCTCTTTTTTGTCAAGCTGCAACAAAAGCAAGACAAAGCAATCCTACAAACGGCAACAGTGTTGTCAACATTTTTATTTAAATCTGTGGTTAAAGTTTTTTAGACCTCATTAACTTAGTCAAACCTTCATAGAATCTTATGAAACAAAAAATAAAAGGCTTTTTGTGATTGAGTAAAATCTTTTTTTTAATTTCTCTGTATTTTACTGATAATGGACTTTTCTGCAGTTAACATTTAGATACAGTCCTTGGTGAAAGTTTTTTTTTAAAATCAATAGCTTTGTCAAAAATTTATTCAACTTTAACAGATGCTTTTTCATGATCAAGAGTTAAAATCTTAAGCAAATTTTTAAAACATATTATTTTTTTCATTTCTTTGTTTTACTGATAGTTGAACTTACTTTTTTGCAGTTAAATTAGCATAGTGTTCACATTTTTAGATGTTATAACTTAGTCAAATCTTCATGAAATGTTATGTGATTGGGGCAGAAGCCTTTTTATGATCAAGCAATAGCATTTGAATAAAAATTCTGTATTTTACTGATAAATGAAGTTTGTTTTTGGTAGTCAACGATACTGACAATAGAAATAGCAGGGTTCTGTGGAATCCTCTACCAATAATTTTGTTTTATTATATTGTCAGGTAGCATTTCTATTTCATGAACTATACCCCTTATACTGGAATACTTTATGTGATAGAGAAAACATCAGAGTCAAAATTTCAAAATACCATGAATGTCAAGAGATATTGGTGAATATGTTGCAACATAAAATAAGCAGCATATTAGGACTGTTCCATAGTTAAATGCATTGGGGGAATGGGAGGCACTTTTTTAGACCCCAACCACCCATGAAATAAAAGATTGATTTAATGAATAATTCTTACAAATTTCCAAGGAAAAGGTAACCACCCACAATGAATTAATTTGAGTGCCTCTCATCCCCCCTCCACAATCAATGATGGATCAGCCCTTTTATAAGTTTGGGAATTCAAGCACTTATTTGATTTAACAAGAAATATTAGTGGTTAATTGGGAGGCAGAAAAACTTAGGATCAGATTTTGAAATAAAGCCCATATATCCAGAATGTGTATTGGCAAGCAGTTAATTTTTGTGCTTCTGTGTTGTCAAGGAATGGGAAAATGGTGAGTTTTTTTTAGAAATAAAGTTAACGTTAGTTACAGTGTTTCATCCATCTTTTTGTCTTTTATTAATCTAGGTCATACAGACGATACTTCTACATGAACAAGAGGAGTAAACAGACACAGTGGGATTATCCTGATGACGAGGATGAGGATGAGGAAGAGGATGTCAGAGATTCCTCACCAGACCAGGAACCTACAGTCAACAAGGATCCAGTCAAAACAGTTACCAGTCTAGTTGAAAGTCAACTTGTGACCTCAACAACCCCTGAACAAGATGAAGTAACTTCCACCAAAGATTCTGTTTCCTCAACAGAGGATAATGTGGTAAAGTTTTTCCTTAATCATGTTAAAATTTAAATCCATGTCCTAGGATATAAAAAAAAGTAAATAATAAAATTACAAGCTTTACGCTCATCAGATTTAAATACATGTATTCAGAATTCTCCAATAACAGCAAAATTATGTTTGATTTGATGATGAAATGAGTTGACATTAAACACGATTTTGGACTTTATTATGTTTTTGTCATAAATCGGTATTGATATGAGTTGACTGGTTTGCTATGCTTGTTTGTCAAAAATGTTAAATTGCCACTAACAGGTCACATTAAGGGTAATATTTATTTATATCAATAACAAGTAAATCCAGTCTTAATTAACCCTTCTGGAAACTATTTAAAATTTATTTCACAAAATATAACCAAGTAAGCTAAATCAATTTGTATTTCTAGGAGGAACCTGAGAGCATTGTCAAACAAAGGCCTGCTCGAGAATGGCCTGACTATGAGGCTGTAACAAATTTTATAAGTGGAACAGAATATAGTGGGGTCATAAGGGGAGAACCACCTCCACCAGGGACAGATTTAGAATTTCTTCTTACAGCCCCTCCCCCTCCCCCACCTCCTGTGGAGGAAGACATGGAGGAGGAAACTTACTCATCTTATGATGTCCCAGGACCTCCCGAAGGCCATCTCCCATGTATTGATGATATCGACGGTGAAATTATGGAAGATGAAAGTGATTTTCAAGTAGATGCCGAAGCATCTGAATGTGGTAGTAACATTGATGTGAAAGAACAATGTAATGAAACAGAAACAGTCCCAGTAGACCCCTCCATTATTGCTCGACCTCCTCAGATATTTACAGATAATCAATATCCATCGTATTATGATCCGAATGCTATTAGTGAACAGTATCAGGAGAGTGGGCAATATTATAGTGAGGGTGGGGCTGATATGCCTGTTGCTATGGAAACAGCTGCTATTGGAGATGTTGCATCTTCACAGCTGGAGAAAGAGAGAAAGAAAAAGAAAAAAGAAAAGGTAAAACTTGAGTGATGTCTTGTTTACAAATAAATATGGATCAGTTTGGATCTTCTTTTACATATACTTATAAATTACTTAGTTGTATGCATAAAGAAATAAATATTAAAGATTTAAATATGTTTGATGTTTAAAACAAAAACATGCTGCTATAAGATAAAGTTGATGAAGTATCTCCCCTTATTAAGCTATCCATTTTAAAGAGACAAATAAAAGATCAGAGAAAATAATTGACTCCAGTTATAATCATATGAAGAATATAATATAACTAATGTAATAAACTGGGTATTCAATAAATATAAACACTGTCAAATTTCAGTCGGGGAAGGGAACAATACCCAGTAAAATTGTTGGTGGAATGATTATTATAGTTGTAATTTGGTACAGGCGCATTATGCTGAACAAAAAAATGTCCAATATATTCTGTACTATAAGGGCAGTAGGTGAACTCATCAAAATTTGGGTTATTAAGTATTTTGATGGTAATTTGACTTACAATGTATTTGTGCTTTCTTTTGTTCTATGATAGAAGATATAATGTTCTTATATGTTTGTGTTAGAGCTATCAGTTGATGTCAAATTGATCTGTCAAAATATATGTGGAGGTTGACATTGGTGACTGTTTACCTGTTTAAATATATTTAATACACAACAAACCAGGCTACATGTCTATGTGGATAAATATGTAATTATTCTTACCCGTTATTTGATTCATTTTATTCTTTATGTGGCATACATTTGATTTGATTGCTGCACCAGAGCCACTAATTTATTCTAAGGTAATGATTTTATATTTGTATAAAACACACACTCTTTTAGAATATAGTTTAATAGGGCCTGTTGTTAGGGTGAATTACATATGTGTATCCTTATTTAGAAAATTTTAAGTTCTTGCATTTTCCAGGTCATCAAAGAGAAGAGAATTATATTAGACATTAAAAAGGGTTGGAACTGTTTATGAAAGTAGCTATTAATGACATTTAGTCTTTAAAAATAAGTAATCCATCTTATTAGTCCCCTACCAACGAAGTTGAAGGGAACTTTAGGTTTGCACTCTGTCCGTCTGTCTGTCCGTCCATCTGTCCATCCGTCAGTCCTGCAAATCAGTTTTCCAGACTTTTTTTCTTCATGCTTGAAGATATTGATTTGATATTTGGTGTATTGTTTTATCATGACAAGTTACAGGTCAAGTTCGATTTTCACGATTTTAGCTTTTCTCCATAGTCAGTTAAAGCCTTTTCCCTAGAATTATTTAATGGAGGAATGCTAAGCAGATGGTTGTTACTTCATGCTTAACACTCAATGTGAATCAAGCAACAATCAATTTCATGCTAAACACATTTCTGGATTTTTCAGCAATCAGGTGGACAACTAAAAAATAAAAATGTATCTAACCTTGTACAGAAGTGGCAGAAAGTAAAAAAAGAGGTAGAGATAGAGGAGCAGGAGAGAGAGGAAAGACAGAATGCTATACGACAAAAACTGGATGAATGGAAAAAAGAACATAGCTGAAAAATGGATATGTCAGGTGAGTTGTTTAAAAAAGGTACAACAAAATGTAACTTGAAGAACACACTGCTCCTGTAAAAATAAAGTCTCTCATGTTATTCAGAAAGTTCTTTTCAGTGTTTTCTCTTTTGACCCTGTCAGTGGTTAATTGAGAATAGGGCAACATGTTTTAAAAAAAAATAAAAACTGGTTTTATGATCATAACTATTAAAGATATAATGAACCATGAATTTGGTCCTATAAACAATCTGATCGAATTTATGAGCATTTCGTTTCAATAGAGGACATTCTAGTAATGTTTTTATACGACCGCAAAAAAATTTTTGTGGTCGTATATTGGTATGACGTTACGCCGTCGTCGTCCGTCGTCGTCCAAGACGCATTGGTTTTCGCACTCTAACTTTAGTTTAAGTGAATGGATCTCTATGAAATTTTACCATAAGGATCAATATCACAAAAGGAAGGTTGGGATTGATTTTGGGGTTATGGTACCAACAGTTAAGGAATTAGGGGCCAAAAGGGGCCAAAATAAGCATTTTATAACTTCCAGACATAACTTGTGTGTTAGTGTATGGATCTCTGACATTGTACCACAAGGTTCCATATCACAAAGGGAATGCTGGGATTGATTTTTGGGGTAATTGCCTCAAAATTTCAGGAATTAGGGGCCAAAAAGGGCAAAAACAAGCATTTTTCTAGTTTCATGACAATAACTTGTGTGTAAGTCTATGGATCTTTCTGAAATTGTAGTACAAGGTTCCATATCACAAAGGAAAGCTGGAATTGAGTTTGGGGTAATTGCCTGAAACGTTTAGGAATTAGGGGCCAAAAAAATAAGCATTTTCTAGTTTCCAGACAATAACTTGTGTTCAAGTGTATGGATCTCTGAAATTGTACTGCAAGGTACCATACCTCAAAGGAAGGCTGGGATTGAGTTTGGGGTGATGAATCATAAGGGGTTCAAAAATTTGGGGGTTTCCTTTTTCCTTTTTTCCTTTTTTTTCCTTTAAAATTTTCCATTTTAGTTGGTTATTTCTGATTTATATTTAAAAGCAAATAATAATGATATGGCAGGAGATACACACCAAACAGGATGTGTAAATTATTATATAATAAGTATTGTGCAATAGCAAGAAATTTTCAATTGCACAGTATTGCGCAATAGCAAGAAATCTTCAATTGCACAGTATTGCGCAATAGCAAGAAATATCCAATAGCACAATATTGCACAATAGCAAGAAATTGTCAATTGTACAGTATTGCGCAATAGCAAGAAATATTCAATTGCACAGTATTGCGCAATTGCAAGAATATTCAATTGCACAGTATTGTGCAAAAGAAGATACTTTGTATAAATTGCTTATTTCTTGACCAATTTCAATGGGGTTTTATTCTTGAATTCTTGGGGTTCTTTAATATGCTGAATCTAACCGTGTATTAAGTTTTTGGATTTTGGGCCCTGTTTTCAATTGGTCCACATTGAGGTCCAAAGGGTCCAAAATTAAATTTTGTTTGATTCCATCAAAATTGAATTATTGGGGTTCTTTGATATGCCGAATCTAACCGTGTATTTAGATTCTTAATTTTGGTCCTGCTTTCAAATTGGTCGACATTAAGGTCCAAAGGGTCCAAAATTAAACTTAGTTTGATTTTAACAAAATTGAATTCTTAGGGTTCTTTGATATGCTGAATCTAAACATGTATTTAGATTTTTGATTATGGGCCCAGTTTTCAAGTTGGTCCAAATCGGGTCCAAAATTAAACTTTGTTTGATTTCAACAAAATTGAATATATGGGTTCTTTGATATGCTGAATCTAACCATGTATTTAGATTCTTAATTTTGGTCCTGTTTTCAAATTGGTCTACATTAAGGTCCAAAGGGTCCAAAATTAAACTTAGTTTGATTTTAACAAAATTTGAATTCTTAGGGTTCTTTGATATGCTGAATCTAAACATGTATTTAGATTTTGATTATGGGCCCAGTTTTCAAGTTGGTCCAAATCGGGTCCAAAATTAAACTTTGTTTGATTTCAACAAAATTGAATATATGGGGTTCTTTGATATGCTGAATCTTACCATGTATTTAGATTTTGATTTTTGGGCCCTGTTATCAACTTTGTCCACATTGAGGTCAAAAGGGTCCAAAATTAAACTTTGTTTGATTTCATCAAAATTGAACTCTTGGGGTTCTTTGATATGCTGAATCTAACCATGTATTTAGATTTTTGATATTGGACCATAATAGGTGAATGTCCAATTTAAAATTTTTAAGTTCTTTCACCACATTCATTCTGTGTCAGAAACCTATGCTGTGTCAAATATTTAATCACAATCCAAATTCAGAGCTGTATCAAGCTTGAATGTTGTGTCCATACTTGCCCCAACTGTTCAGGGTTCGACCTTTGCGGTCGTATCAAGCTGCGCCCTGCGGAGCATTTTATTTTTAATTGAAATTCCTATGACAGCATAATTGTTGGACTTTTTCAACAGTCTGTTATATTTTCCGAAGTCTGTTAATGGTTATACTGTAAATTCAGAAATTATTGCATGCATGTATTATTGCGATTTTTGAAGAAAAGGACAAAAATGTGAGATTAATTATTGTGATTCTAGGAAAATCTACAAACAGTTATATGTGATTCTAGGAAAATCTACATACAGTTATATGTATCTGATATAAGAATGTGAGTTCTTATTATTGCGAAACTCTCTCAATTGCATTATTCGCATTAATAAAAACCTTGCAGAAATTTCTGAATTTACAGCATTCAGATCAGCTGAAATTTGCTTATTAAAGATCACATAATAAAGAATACTTCCTCAATTTTGTGGCAGTATTGGCAGTCATACAAAATGATTAAGAATGGAATATAAAAATAAGAATATGTGGTATGATTGCCAATGAGACAACACTCCACCAGAGACAAAATGACATAGAAGTTGACATCTATAGGTCACCGTACGGCCTGTAACAATGAGCAAAACCCATACAGCAAAGTAAGCTATAAATACCCTGATATGACAAATATAAAACATTCAAACAAGAAAACTAATGGCCTGATTTATATAAAAAACATTCAATGAAAAACAAATATGATATAAAGCAAAACACAACAACCGCTGAACTACAGGCTTCTGACTTGGGACATACTGAATGTGGCTGGGTTAAACCTGTTTCCTGTCACTAAACTTACCATCTGACCTGGGACAGTGGTTTAACAATACAACATAAGAACAGACTAAAAAAAAGCAGTTGAAAAAGGCTAAACTCTCCAGATCAATACAAAACAGAAAATAAGTAACAAAAGACAAAAGACACAAAGTACAGATCTGAGAGTACTTGTAGTTACTTAAAGACACAAAGTACAGATCTGAGAGTACTTGTAGTTACTTAAAGACACAAAGTACAGATCTGAGAGTACTTGTAGTTACTTAAAGACACAAAGTACAGATCTGAGAGTACTTGTAGTTACTTAAAGACACAAAGTACAGATCTGAGAGTACTTGTAGTTACTTAAAGACACAAAGTACAGATCTGAGAGTACTTGTAGTTACTGAAAGCTAGTTCAAACTAATAAAAGATCATCTATCTAAGACTAAGATATACACATTTTATATATTTCAGATTTCTTGAATTCTAGGACAATCTTTGTGATGATGAAGCACATTACAGCATTATGATGTCTGGTGATAGATTAGTATTAAGATGGTGCTTAATAGAGTAGAACAGTGTCACCTACAGAATCTCTAAATGATTTAAGCAGGAAAGGAAACTTATGTACACTTGATCATCTAGACATCAATATGAAATCTATTTTTTTTTTCAACATGGTTGTAAATGTTGTAATGAATTTATAGTTAAAAGTTTGTTTAATTTTTCCCTCGATAAAAATGTATATGCATTTTACTTAATTGAAGTGGTGCCTTTATCTGCTTGCTCATGCCTTTTTTTTATTAGACAATTATAAAAAAGAGGCTTAATATTGATATATTTATGTCATGGACTGATTCAGAAATTCAACTTTCATTCTGGAAAGTTCTGTTGCACAGATATGGCATTCTTTGTAAATGATTTCTGAACCAATCAGAACGTTCAAAATTTCAAAACAGAATTTCCCATTATGCAGCATTATTTCTGAATCTGTCCTTTTTAATCTGAAATTTAAATGTCTAACTTGCTTTCTTATTTATGTAGAAATTTGTTAGAAAATTGTAAAAAGATTCTATAAACATATAAAGTCATATTTGTTACACACGATGGAATTAAATTTTATAAGGTTAAAGTAACAAGTGGATGTAGTTGTGGTGTAGGTCTATTATTTACATTGATATTTCCTTTTACAATATTTATATTGTTGAAATTCAGCGTGTATCAGTTAAGTGAATGACCTGAACCCATTTGTTATTGCAATATAACCTTTTTTTAAGCAATCATCAACCAATCAATCAATCAATCTAAACCCAACAGTGGCTAAAAGAAAGAACACTGGAATGGGAATGGACATTAATCCTATTACTAGGTTATTGACTTTTTATTTCGTTGATAGGTTATAAAGTGTCTGTGTTGTAATGTCTCTGATGTTTTAGATGAGAGATTTCACTAAAGGCTAGAACTGGTTTAGAAAAAGGCTATAAAGTATCTGTGTTGTAATGTCTGTGATGCTATAAACATGATAAAGGATCAATGTCACTCAAGGCTATCGTTTGCTGAGAATAATCAGTAAACAGCACACTAGAAATGAATCAATATAAGTTAGTTTATGAGTCACACAATCCATCGTCTTGTACCACCTGTTCCCTACCATATTTCCTCAAATCACTTTAATTTGTGAAAGGAAGGACATGATTCAACGTCGATAGATATTTGTCTAGCCTGCAACAAAGTTGTGGATGTGAGTCTTAGGCATGATGTTTCCATGGTTTGTGATGAAGGCTTCCACAAATGTTTAAATTCCTGATTAGGTTAGTTTAAGAGGAACTATTGAGGGTTAGTTAATGATTTTTAGTACACAGTTGTATTACCATTGACATCTTCTTTCCACTGATGTTTGTGATAAGGTGAGTTAAATGGGAATAAATAATGGTGATTTAATGGCATTTGGTATGTAGTTGTTTGCCATTGGCACACCTCAATCAATATATTATCAAGCCCTTCCCTTGAGTCCGGATATTTTGACTGAAACATTTGCCTTACACTATCAAAATCACACATTAGCAAGACCGATCTCTGTAAGACTAGCATGAGTGTATGAGGAATCCAAAATTGTGTTACTGGAATTAAAAATACAGGCATCACCTCTTCAATTTTTGTCTCGCCTTGACGGAGTCAAAAAGCGAGACATAGGTATGCTGTTTCCGGCGGCGGCGGCGGCGTCAACAATGTATTAGTTTGTGATTAGGTCTAGTTCATGGTGAACCACTAGTGGTAGGTCAATGATATTTGGTATGCAGTTGTATTAGCATTGGCAAATCTCATTACCATAGAGATTATTTGGCCCCGCCCCCTCAGTCAAGGTCTATTGACTTTGAAACTTTTCATAGTTTTCATGTATTAGTTTGTGATTAGGTCAATTTATGGGGAACCACTAGTGGTAGGTCAATGATATTTGGTATGCAGTTGTATAAGTATTGGCATATCTCATTTCCATGGAGATTATTTGGCTCCCCCCTTAGTCATGGTCTGTAGACTTTGAAAATTTTGCTAAGTTAACATGTATTAGTTTGTGATTAGGTCAGTTCAAGGGGAACCATTAGTGGTAGGCCAATGTTAATTGTTGTTCAGTTGTATAAGCATTAGCACATCTCATTTCCATGGAGAATATTTGGCCCCGCCCCCTCAGTCATGGTCTATTTACTTTGAAACTTTTGCTTAGTTTACATGTATTAGTTTGTGATTAGATCAGTTTAAGATGAACTGCTAATGTTAAGTCAATGATATTTGGTATGCAAATTTATTGGCATTTGCAAGTATCATTTCCATCGAGATTATATAGCCCCACCCCTGATCATGGTTCATTGACTTTGAAACTTTTACATAGTTTACAAGTTAATGTTTGTGTTTAGGTTTGTTTAAAGGGAACGACTTATAATAAGTCAATGGTATTTGGTATGCAGTTGTATTAGCATTGGCACATCTCATTCCATGGAGATTGTTTAGCCATGTACCTTCAGTCATGGTTCATCGACTTTGAATATTTGTATAACTTACATATTAAAGTATTGCTATTTTAATTTTAACATTTGCATTATCAAAATTACAAAAAGGCGAGACATATCTCTGTGATAACAGTTTATTTTATCTATTCACTGAATTAGATACTTAATATTTATTCAGTATTTTATGTAAAAGAAGTGTTAATATCTGTTTTACATGTCTGAAGAAGTGTTCACTTGTTGAATGAAAGTATAATCTGATTTTAACACAGAGATTTGGTTGGAAACCACTGCCAATTTCATTTATCAATTTGTTTTAAAAGATGTCAGAAAATAATCTGATTTCTGTTGTATAGTTCTACTGTGAGGTAAAGAGAGATGATTTAAAATTATATACTTGATTTTTTTGTAAGCTAGACATGGTAGAATAATTTGGATAATCTGAAAGGTTGTAGAACAACTTCATTTTATTTAATTTGTAGTCTTTCTAGTTAATTACAGTACTGCTATATTTCAATCAAATTGATAGGATAGTGATTTTGGCGTATTTATTATACAATATGTATTAAAATTTTATTTTACTGCAACATGTAAAAATCTATATATACTTTTCTTTATCATGTTTATTGTGAAAAAAGCTTTTATGCAAAGTTATCATGGTTATGGCATCTTGTCATGTTGAATAATTCGCTTTGTGAATATAGCTTGCAACTGTGAACATATCTGATGTGTATGTCTGCTTGAATGAATTATTTTGTGCACATAAATATTTTTATGAGAACATTTAAATGGCCAATGCCATTTAAAGGTTCTGTATATGATTTTTCATTAGATGAAAATACATGATATTTTTGTCAAAAAAATTACTGAATGACACTATAAATCATTGTATCCTAAATTTGTCCTCTAACAAAAGATTATTTCTTGAAAAATTTAACCATTTAATCAACACTTACATTGTAAGTTATGTGTGTGGTTTTTAAAGTCAAAGTTATTTTATTTTTTCATCTGAATATTAAACTGCAAAGAAAGCTCAATTAAAACAGTTTTTTCAATCACTATTCTGCATATAAAATGGTTATTGTTTTTGTAAGGATTTAAATAACATAACTCATGAAACAAAAATTTACCATTGTTAAGGATAAAATATGTGTACTGATGTCTTGATTTGAATGCAGGTAAGTATAAAGGGAAGCACCACATTGATTCTTCAGATTTTAAACAGTTTTATAGAGAAGAAATTATATTTTTTAATTTCATTGGAGGAGGGGCATTTAAACAATCATGCAGACTCTTTTTAGATCTTAAAGCAAAAACCTTAAATTTAGAACATTTAGAAAGAAAAAAAAACATCCTTATTCATTGAAAAATCACTTGAGGTAAGTATTGATACAATTGAATTATTATCTGACAAAAATGATAGAAAAATCATGATTTATGTTTTGTTTTGTTAAAGAAACAAACTATATGATGTCATTGTAAAAGCGAATTCATTATTAAATTTGAAAAACTATGTCTTGACTGTAATTTTTAATGACAACTTTGCCTTAGGTCTTATTGTTGGGTTGTAATACCCAAAAATCGTAGGGGTGTTTGGATAAAAGCTGTAGTGCTGTCTATTTTTCCAAAGAAAGAGAGCAGAAAGGGAGATAAGTCTGGTTGTAGATTTTTCAGTGAATTAATTCCCCTAATGAATTAAATTTAAACTTTACACACTCATTAAATATTCTCCTTTTTCAGATGTTATATTCACTCAAGAAGTTTCTTTTTATGTACTACACAATGATAAACATTTACACACATTAAGGAGCTGACTGTTGCAGGTAACTCTGATTTGATACAAATTGTACTTTATTCATGATTTATATGGAGTATATTTGTCAATTATATTGTTGATATTTCTGATTTTCAGGTACTTAATTATGCTTATGTAATTCTGTTTATCTAGCAAACATAAGGTACTTGGGAATGTTCATACATTATGTTTTTATACGACCGCAAAAAATTTGCTTTCGTATATTGCTATCATGTGGTTGTCCGAAGACATTTGGTTTCCGGACAATAACTTGTGTATTAGTGTATGTGTCTCTATGAAATTGTACCACAAGGTTCCATACCACAGAAGGAAGGTTGGGATTGACTTTGGGAGTTATAGCCCAAACCATTCAGGAATTATGGGCAAAAAAATGGGTGAAAAACAAGGTTTTTCTGGTGAATGGACAATTACTTAAGTATTAGTCTATGGATCTATGAAATTGAAACACAAGGTTCCATACCACAAAGGGAAGGTTGGGTTTGACTTTTGGGGTTATGGCTCAAATTGTTCAGGAATAAGGGGCAAAAAAGGGGAGGACAGGGTTTTTCTGGTTTCTGAACAAATACTTAAGTATTAGTCAATGGAACTCTTTGAAATTGTACCACAAGGTTTCATACCACACACAGAAGGTTGGAGTCGATTTTGTGGGTTGTTGCTGTAATCATTGAGAAACTAGAGGCCAAATATGGGCCAAAAACAAGACTTTTCTAATATTGGCTAAGCTGGTTCTAACATAAATTATTTCTGATCTGTATAAAGAAACAACAAATACTTATATGGCAGGAGATACACACCAACCAGGGTGTGTAAACTATTATATTTAGTTTGTAAACAGATTTACTAAGTATTGCTCAACAGCAAAGTATTGCACAACAGAAAGAAATCTTCAATTGAAAATAAATACAAATCTTTTAACCAATTTCAATGAGGATTAATTTAAAGTCTTGCATTGTTTGAGAGTTTTACCATGTATTACTATATTGGATATTTGGACATGTTTAAATAGGTCTACATTGAGGTCCAAAGGGTCCAAAATTAGACTTTGTTTGATTTCATCAAAAACTGAATTTTTGTGGTTCTATGATGTGCTGAATCTAACTGTGCATTCAGATTTTTAATTTCAGGCCCTCTTTTCAATTTAGTCCATATATAGGTCGAAAGGGTCTAAAATTAAACTTTGTTTGAATTCATGTTTTTTTTTATATGCTTAACCTAACCATGGGATTAGATTTCGGATATTGGACCATTAAGTTTATTTAATGTCCCATTTCAAATTTTTATGTTATCTGACCACATTTATTCTGTGTCACAAATCTATAATGTGTTAAATAGTTAATCACTATCCAAATTCAGAGATGTATCAAGCTTGAATATTGTGTCCATACTTGCCCCAACTGTTAAGAGTTTGATCTCTGCGGTCGTATCCAGCAGATATGTGCATTTTTTATTTTGTCGACGGAAATGAAACTGGTAACAAATTGAAAATCCTACTCAGAAAGGTTAAGGAATGTTTCTTCAAATTATTTTTGTTACAGATCATAATTAGATTTTTTGTCATGAAAATATTAAAATTGAAAATGTGTCTTCCAATTAATGAATTTTTTAAGATACGTCTATTCCAGGTAAAGATACATCCAACAAAATTTGGAAGCAAAATTTTGCCACTTGAAGTGAAAATCCTGTTTTGCTTTTTGGCCTTTTTCTCGTATTGGACTGGGCCGAAAAGCAATATTCACTGTCAACAGTATTACACATGCTGATTTATCCGTATTAGGACTGATTTGCTCATATCGTTTTATAAATATAATATTATATCAAGAAGGAAGTTGCGTACATATAAGTATTCCAAGAGGTACAAAATGGGAAGGGCACAAAATGTAATCCATTACATAACAAGCAAGCTTCATGACAAGAAAACAACGCCACATATGTCAAGATAAGAGGTGATAGCTTTTTAACCGGATTTTCAAAGGAAAAGCTGGTTATTGATTTGGGGATGTACGGTAGGCAGGTGGCTGCCAAACAGATTTTAGCTTTTCTCGTTGTTGAGTTTTAGCCCTTTTCAGTAGCCAAAAGTGGTACTTACTATGTGATTGAGTTATTTCCCTTTGAACAGAAATGGTTGATTATATTTATATGTATTAAGTTTGATTACACTAAGTGTTTTTAAATAATTTTCACCTGTTATCAGATAACAAGGCATCCGGAAATATCAAATTATAATTGGAGTGACATATTTATTTGAAAAATAACTGTTTCCTAAGTGTTGATGATTATAAGCTTTGAAGAACAGTATAAATATAGTTAGAAATTTACTGTTCATTATAGACATTTTGAAGATAATTACAGATAAGTTTTATAGATTTTTAAAAGACATTGTATTAATGATAAATGACATTTTGGAATTTTTTTTCTCTTCTTTGGTAAATTGTTTGAAGAATTTTATGGTTGGTTTGTTTGTTATTCTGTATAAACTAATTTTCTGAATGCTATTTTTTTTTTTTTTTGATGAAGTGAACTCTTTTAAAGGGGCACTAGCTACAAGATACATCTGATTTTTTTTGTTCAATCATTAATGAAAGTGAAATATTGAAATAAAAGTCGCTTTTAGCAGCCAGTATGGTTCAATTTTGTCAAAATAAACTAGGAAACTTTGATGATGAATTGTTCACTTGCAAGTGAATAATTCGACCTCATTGAATCCATATTCATGTGAACTTGAATTTAACCCCTTAGCTAGAGATGGATAATGCATGCATTGTGCGTGTAAAGTTATTTAAAGGAAAAGAATGTCAACATTGAAAGTGAAACAAAGGTAAATCATTTGATTTACTGATTACATCCACAAAAAAATTATTCTTATACAGGTAAAAACGATGATTAACATGTATTTTTAATCTATAATATGATTTAAACAAACCTAGAAAAATCCAATTACACGAGTTAACTTTCTATTTATATCTATATTTATGTTTATATCGCTTATATGACCATCGAAGGTATTCGGAGGTCAACTTGATAGTTAATTAGATGGCGTCAAGACTAAAATACGCATGAAATGAAGCTACATATTATCCAGTCCATGCCCTGTAAATAGTTTATTCTAGACTTTTTATAATTTGGATAAATGTTTTACATGGTTATAAATCAAATATGAGAATTTGAGTCAAATCGGTGAACATGAATTTGACAGCTAGTGCCCCTTTAAAAGCTAAGCTTATATTGTCTATTAATAAACATATATTTATATATTTCTGATTTTGGGCCCAGTTTTCAAGTTGGTTCAAATCTTCTGGGTCCAAAATTAAACTGTGTTTGATTTCAACATAAATTGAATATATATAGGGTTCTCTTAAATGCTGAATCTAACCTGTATTTATTTTCATTATCAATTACTAGTAGTTAATACCACATGGAGGTCCAAAGGGTCCTTAATTAAACTTTTGTTTAATTTCATCAAAAATTGAATTCTTGGGGTTCTTTAATATGCTGATTATAACAATGTTTAAGTGGTTTAATCATATCTTATTTTAGAGAACTATTTTTGTTGTTTAGTCATCACTGGTTCATTGAAATAAGTTTGGGTTATTTCCCTTTGAACAAAAATGGTATTGTATGGATTTAAGTCTATCAATGATTGTCTCTGTTCAATTGATTTTAGTCATTAGCTGTCAAAAATTTCTTAATAACTATTTTTTTATGCTCCCGCCATAGCGGAGGGGACATTAAGTTTTACCCTTGTCCGTCTGTACGTCCATCCGTCCGTACGTCCCAAAGTTGGTTTCTGTTCTCTAACATCAGTTTGCCTCATCCAAATGTTATGAAACTGACACACAATGCTTATTGCCATAAAATACAGATCAAGTTTGAATTTTGGTGGCATCTCTTTGACTGTTCTAGAGTTATGCCCCTTTACAAATGGAAAAATTGCTAAATTTTTTCCATTGCTAAATTTTTCGTTTCCGTTTTCTAACTTCAGTTTTCCTCAACCAAATGTTATGAAACTTATACAAAATGCTCATTACCACAATATACAGATCAAGTTTGAATTTTGGTGCTGTCACTTTTACTGTTCTAGAGTTATGCCCTTTACAAATTGAAAAATTAGCTTCAATTTGCTAAATTTTTCATTTTTTTCTGAAAGTATCAATCAAGTAGTTTTGAAAATTGGAGTTATCTTCCTTTGTCCATGATTATAGTTGAATAAACTACAATCAATGCTTTATACAATGCAATGTTTGATTTTCTGCATGAAGAAGTAATTTGATAGAATTTAATACAGTACTAGCTGTGTATTGATTCCTACACTTTTTCAAATGCTATATACAAAGGGAGGGAATTCAATTTCTTTTTAGTAATCTAAAGTGGAGGTTTAATCAGGTTTTTCTGCAAACCAATATCCCTAAGCCAATAGCTTGTTTCAAAATAAGTTTAGACTTGTAAAAGCATTTTTTAAATAATGTTTTATGCAAGCGGGGGCATCATCTGTGTCCATGGGGACACATTCTCCATTTATTTAACTCATGTGTGTTATGAAGGTAGTTGTCACAGTCCTTATGTGGTATTTTATTTTTGTTGTGTGTGTTAATGTTTAATTTTTACTTGATCCTGTTTTGGGGTTCAGATTTGCAAATATCATTTTCAGTATTAATTAGATAATAATCTATTTTAAATATTCAATCACAATCCAAATTCAGAGCTGTTTTAAGCTTTAATATTGTGTCCATACTTGCTCAACTGTTCAGGGTTCGACTTCTGCAGGGAAATCTGGTTTGCTGTCACTCTGACATCCTCTTGTTTGCTTTGCTTAAGTACCACATGAAGAAATTCATTTATAATTATGTTTATTAAACAAATACCGATTTTATAATTGTGCACGATTTTTGCGAATGATTTTAATACTAATGAGTACAAGATTCTTGCTTCTACGAAGTGTGGAATTCCCACCATGAAGTCAATAAGCTGGATATATTTAGAATATTTCATAATGACTGATTTTTATACGCTATGATGTCGTCGTCGTCAGAAGACACATTTGGTTTCCGGACAATAACTTTAGTTTAAGTGAATGGATCTCTGTGAAATTTTACCAGAAGGTTTAATACCACAAAAAGGAAGGTTGGGATTGATTTTGGGGGTTATGGTACCAAAAGTTTAGGAATTAGGGGCCAAAAAGAAGCATTTTTGTACTTTCCAGACAATAACTTGTGTGTAAGTGTATGGATCTCTCTGAAATTGTACTGCAAGGTACCATACCACAAAGGGAAGGCTGGGATTGAGTTTGGGGGTAATTACTCCAAAGGGGGGGGGGGGATTCAAATTTTTTTTGGGGGTGAGTTTTTTTTCCTTAAAATTTTCCATTTTTCCATTGATTATTTCTGATTTATATATACAGTCCGCCAAAAGTTAAGCACCACCTATTTTTATTGCATTGAAAAATTTTTCATTTAAAAAAATCAGTTATTCTTCGAAAAAGAGAAAACATTCATGTAGCAATTTTGCTAACATATACCAAAAACAAACCATAAACTTAAGTTTGGTCACTTATGCAGGTTCTGTGCATTTAAATTTTACGTTCATAGAAATAGTGCAAATTACACAAATCAGAAACGAAGTTTAAGTTTCACTGTGATTTTATTTTTTTACAACAATTAATCACCCAATATCATTAAAATTCTCTACAAATAATCTTTGGTATGTTCGGCAAATTTAATGTCAATATTTGAGTCAATAGAATGTGTAACCACCTATCTTCCGGTACAGTTCCATAACACTGCGTCTCATACTCTGTACAAGGTTACTGAACTTTAGTTGAGAAAATCTATTCCATTCATCAACAATTAACACTCTTAAATCGCGAAGATTTTGCAGTGGTGGATCTCTGTGATTGAGATTTCTGCCAATGGCATCCCAGACATGTTCGATAGGGTTCATGTCTGGAGACATTGAAGGCCAAAAGATAGTGTCAATGACTTCTTGTTCTTTGAACTCGGTTACAATCCTTGGCCTATGTGGTCTAGCGTTGTCGTCTATGTACAAGGGTCTTGACGCAGGTGGGTGATTGTCAAAATGAGGGACTACAATTTTTCTAATCCCTGTATGTCTGTCCGTTCATGTTACCCTGCAGAATATGCATACCCAGCTTACAACGGTATGAGAAGAAACTCCATACTGTAACACCAACAGCACCGAATGCAGTCGTTGGGGAAATGTTGTTTGGGTCATAGGCAGTTTTATTTTCCCGCCAAACTCGTATTCTGCCGTCTACTGGTTGTAACTGAAACCGACTCTCATCTTACCAATAATTTTTTTGTCAGCTTCTCATGTTCCAGCGTCGATGGTCATTATCCCATTGAAACCTGATTATACGGTACCTGGCTGTTAGAACAGGTCTCTTGACAACACGGCGTGCTCTTAGGTTGCCTCTATGAAGTCGACGGATCAATGTTCGAACACTTACACGACCACGTGAAAGCCAGTGGTGTCTAAGCTGCGGGGCAGGAGTAAATGGGTTGGCTTTAGCATGACAAATAAGCAGTCTGTCATCACGACGGGTTGTTAAACAGGTACTTCCGGACCTTGGTCTATCATTTACAGTTCATGTGTCAACATGACGTTGTAAACGTCTGACAATGACAGTTGTGATTAACATTGAAATGGTAAATAGTTATCAACGGTAACTTGTGCTCCTAGTACTCCTACCGGCATTTGACATGCCCATTGCTTGCCAACGTTCAGCCACAGATAACTTACGCCTTTTCATATTACACAATGACTTGATGAAGGTCAAATTTCACCTGTACGCATGACAGTAGGAAGATGATTTAAAGGTACCGAAACAGTGTATTTGTAAAAGTGCAGATGACCTTTAATAAAAAGGTTTATCGGAGTTCAATCTTTTTGGTCGTAATGAATTTTCTTTGTGTATGTTAAAGGCAATTCATAATACCAAACATTAATAATTTTTCGCAATGGTTAAAATAAAATGCTTCGCTGAGCGCAGCTGGATACGACCGCAGAGGTCCAACCCTGAACAGTTGGGGCAAAAATTGACACAATATTCGCGCTTGATACAGGTCTGAATTTGGATTGTAATTAAATATTTGACACATAATAGGTTTCTGACACAGAATAACTGTAGTCAAAGAACTTAGAATTGGTTATATGATTTGAATTTATATTCAGTTTTTTGCTTTTGTGCATTACACCATGCTGTTGCGTATTGACCCCCCCCCCTTTATTTTGCAAAAAAAAAATATTTGAAGAAATTTTCTTTTTAATTTCTGAAATCTGAAATGAGAAAAATTGCCCCCTTTTCAATTTTTTTTACCTCCCCCCTTTTTCCAAAAAAAAAAATTCTTTCCCTCAAGATATGGTCATAATCTCAATTCAAATTTCCAATGGAGTTTGCAACCATAATTACCAATTTAAATACATCATAAAAGTCTTAAAATAGAAAATGACATACATAATCATGGTAAAATTAATATTCCTTTAATAGTAACTTCTAAAAATTAATTGACAGCTAATCACTTCAAGACAATACAACATCTTTATACATAATTTAAAAGCAATGTAAGGGAGGTAATCAATTTTTTTTTTAATACATTAAATGTATTTGGATTACCTCCCTTACACTGCTTTTAAATTGTCCATTAACCAGGAAACCCTTGTTTTTCCCCCTTTTTTGCCCCTAATTCCTTAACGGTTTGAGCCATAACCCCCCAAAGTCAATCCTAACCATCCCTTTGTGGTATAATTTCAGAGAGATTCATACACCGTTCCACAAGTTATTGTCTGGAAACTAGAAAAATGCTTATTTGGGCCCTTTTTTGGCCTCTTATTCCTTAACTGTTGGTACCTTAACACCCAAATCAATCCCAACCTTCCTTTTGTGGTATTAAACCTTATGGTAAAATTTCATAGAGATCCATTCACTTAAACTAAACTAATTGTGCGAAAACCAATGTGTCTTCGGACGACGACGACGACACCAACGTCATACCAATATACGACCGCAAAAATTTATTCATTTTTTTTTTTATCTCCTTCATTTTTTTATCTCCTCATCAAATCAGTGTGAAATTTCGAGGTGTTTTGAACTATAGAATACAAAATGATTAACATGAGACGCTTGGAAAGTAGAACGTCTGGCCAACTTTATAGGGAATTGATGGCTTGAAGCTGTCTTTCCCAAAAATAAGGTAAGCATCTAATCCAAATAGATTTCACTTCTAAACAATATAAATCAAGTTTATAAATATTGAAATGTAATTTGTTTAATAAAAAGAGGTAGTTGAATAAAAAGAATACATAAATATATTTCATCTATAATTACACACATGGCTTACAAAATTTCATTCATAAGTAAAAAACACAGTTTTGCTCAAATTTCCATCTGATTCGTATAATGTCAGAAAATGGGAAAAGGTTGTAAGACCATAGTAAGCTAGCTAGCATGTTAAAATGGAAATCAAATTAAAATTCATTGTTGCATGCAAATGAAGATAGTATCAATATTTATTTTGTAACAGACCAGAGAAAAATCTGAAAGGAATTTTTAATCAAATATTCTTACTTTCTATGCTGTAAAACCACAGTTTTTGATGGAATGTTTACTATATGATCATGCTTTTTCAGCTGTTATGCAATTACAGATTGACACTTTTGATTAACAATTAAAAACAATAAATAAAAAGTCTGAATAACAAAGCAATAAATCGTTAAGAGTTCCACGGAACCCTGTGTCTTGCCTGCAATTGCTGCTTTCATCTGAACAGTGTAATTTCGACTGTAAAAAGTGAGTCCCTTTGTCAGTAGAAAACAGAATAAACAAAATCAATTTTTCTTAAGATGCTTTTTCTTGATTTTGAAGATTAACTTCTGTCCATGTTCATTACAAATTTATAATGTCAAAACAATTTAATCACAGATTGTCAGTAAATGTTAACTGCAAAAATTTAAGTCCATCTATCAAAATATACTTAAAATGAAAAAAAAAAAAATTTCTAACGTTTGCTTCAAACATTATCTCTGAAACATGAAAAGCCAAATTTTCATTAATTCTATATAGGTTTGACAAAATAATTGATGTGTAACATAACTTAACACCAAACTATATCTGTCTTTTGGTCATATTCACTCCAAATTTAATAAAATTCCATGATGGTTTAACAAAGTAATTGGCGACTGAAAACCTTAGACTGTATCTAAATGTTAATATATCTATCAGTTAAATACAGAAAAATTAATTATTATTTTTAAAATCTTTAATTGATTCATAAGATTTTATGTCTGCTTACAAATCTGAAGTTATTGTTGACAGAAAAACTTTTAACCACAGACTGAACCTAAATGTTGACGATGTCAATGACGACAGAATCTAGAATTCCTATGTATTGCTTTCGAAACATAAATGTCACAGGCTCGATAAGAAATAAGGATTTAAACTTACTGAGAGCTATCCTACACTATTCTGATCGAAGACAAGTTTACATCATCAGAAGTTACAGTTTAAACATACATTTTACTTTAACCAATTAAGTTATTAATAAAGTAAACTGAGTCTTTTCTCACTGTTATGACATCAAAACCTTTTCCAATAAAACAATAATTTCTATATAATAACATCATACTAATATTTAAAGAATAACAACACAGAAGTTTAAGGCTTGTTGCCGTCAATTAAAAAAGTAAAATAACAAAAATACTGAGGTACCGAGGAAAATTCAAAGCGGAAAGTCCCTAATCAAATGGCAAATTAAAAGCTCAAACACATTAAATGAATGGATAGCACTGTTATATTCCTGACTTTGTACAGGCATTTTCTGATGTAGAAAATAGTGGATTGAACCTGGTTAAATGGTTGACTGTGGCAAATGTGACAAGTCTTCAACATGTTCAACTACAGTATTGTTATTTCTATTTCAATGCACTATAGGTTGAAAAAATAATAAAATCAAAATAAAAGTAAACAGATTCAAAAAGGGATAATATCTTTTTATTAAACCGCTTTTTGGGATAGGTGTAGTCGTATTTTCAATCATTTCTCATTGATTGAACATGTAAATCATAGAGGCTAATGACCAAAAATTGTTATATAAAAGTAAGTTTAATCGCATTGGAATATTTGCTCTCATATTTTACACAGTCAAATGTTGGTAATCTATTTGAAATTGCTCCCTTAAATTTACAAATCAAGGCACTCGAAAAAGGAGGGAGAAGATATCTAGCAGCAATCAATCTCTAAGAACAGAAATAGAAAAATATCGTAAAACCACATTTGGAAGATTTGCACTTCTTTTCTTTATATATGCAACCTTTATTTGAAACACTCCATTGAAAGTACAAACATGAATGTAACTTTATTCAAGTCGAGGTAAAGTAAAACTTAAAGATTTAGTATAAAGTATAAAATCAGTATATGAAATAAGTAAATAAAAAATATGTCAGTTTAAAAACTGATATAAAAAAAAAAAAACAATAATGCCAAGTGTACATCTAAGTGCTGATATAATAACAATATGATAAAATACAAAAAAACAAGAAAAGCAAGTCTACATTAGCACAAATTAGATAACAAATTTCTATCCATTTCTTAAGTCTCATTAATAACTTGCATCTCTGTTGGCGATTCTTTCCCCTGTGATCTCTATGCTATATCAGCACAAGCCTGGATTTTCATGTTGTAAGTCGTAATCTTAATATTATAGCCCTGTTAACATTGATCGTTATGAGGTAAACTTTCATTAACCTGCAAATTTGTTGCCATTATTTAATAAAAAACAACAAACTCATTCCGACAAAAAAAAAAAAGAGAAATGCATTAAAAATCACTCTTTGTCATTAACATTTTAGTATAATTAACTAATAGTCGATTTCAATTTAAAGATAAAAACAAGTGAAACTGCGAGCTACTGCTCACTGATGATACCACCGCCGCAACTTGATAATTTTAATAGGGTAAAAATATGTAAGTGTTCGGTAAACGAGTTGTTGAGTGAAGAATCTGAAAACGAATCACACGGTATAGCAGACTTATATAAACCCTGAAACCAAATTTCAGAAAACCTTATGATGTAGTTCCCGAGAAAGATGCGACGAAAAATATTCATGGGATGGACGGACAGACAGACAGAGGTAAAACAGTATACCCCACTTTTTTTAAAGCGGGGGTATAAAAAGGCCACAGACTTGCATGAAATTGTACAAATAAATAGTTGTATTTAACTCCATCCAACAAACGAATTCACAGGTCATCAATGTCATTTCACATAAACAATTGTTCTTCTTTCAGGCATAGAATATATTCATTCACAATTCACATGGCAGTTTTAAGTTCTTTCGATCACCGTTAATTCTGAAATCACCTCATTTCATCGCCATAACTTGACCCTGTGAAAAATGATGAGATAAAATTTGTAACACTTTATAAATGTTTCACACGGATTCAATCATTTTGAATTACATGGTATATTGTCCCAATAAAAACATCATCTTTGACATTACAACAATGCATACTAGGAATATTTTAATTGTAATTTACTGGTTTCAATATTCAAATTTACTTAAAATTTTTAAATTCCTTTTAAAGTTTTATAGGGTACTCGAAGCATTTAATAATGTATATCTTCTGTACATGTTTTTCATACAAAGTGCTTTGACAACACTTCCCTGTTAAAAAAATAATAAGAAACTATAAAAAAGGGTCAGTACAACACAAATGTCACTGCCTGCAGCCTTATGAAACAAGCCGACCTGAAGGAACAGCAATCTGGTAGTCATCATTAAGTCATATGAACAACACAAAATAAAACCACAAGACTAAAATTCCAGCAAAGTACAACTTTCATTTTTTTGTAAAGTCTGAGGACTGTTTTTCAGTGACATTTCTATCAACTAGAACAAACTGCAAAATTGTCTAACAGGCAATCATTCCACATCTTTTTATTTTCAAATCCATCATCCATTAATCTGATCAATATTTGGTAGTATAACTGAAATATTATTAACAACTGTTTGCTTTCAGAATGAAGGACATGAATAACACTGTATGCCCAAACCTCAGTAGCTACAAAGTAATTTGAGACATATGATGATGTTACAATTAACAAGTGAGAATAAAATTAAATGTTATATATAATGTATAACAGTTAAACTATGTTTGTACAAGTTAGTACAAGCATTACAATTAATACTGACACTGGCACACAATGACATAGGCTTGGTTAGACTGAGATTTAATTGAATTTTACAAATTATAATTAACAGACACAAATTTATATTCTGATACATATAGCGGTTCTCACCCAGTTGGATTATTCTCATTCATAAAAACTTCTCCATTTTATGAAATTTTGGAGTAAAAATCAAAAGTTTTCTTCAGCGCTAGCTGTTCATTTGCATCATATTTAGTTTTCAATAGATTTGTCTTGTTGATTATATGTTTTTCTCCGGATTTCATATTTTTTTCTCTACCTTATTATTTGCTCATACAGGATGGTATACACATTTACTTCTACTCTGTTTTATCAAGATTTCCTGATAAATACATTAACCTTTGAACATATATCATCTAAAGGTGATGTGAATAAAAGGAACAATATTAATTGACAGCAACAGGATCCACCTCAGTAGCAGACACATGATCTAACTTGTCTAATATATATACATAAAGAGATCTTTTAAAAGAAAATACCCCCAAACAAGCAAAACTGAAAGGGGTCTGACAGCTTATATTTCTTATCAGCATCCTTGTTTTAATCTTAAGATTTATGTATACATACATTGGGGTTGGATTGGACTGTTGTACTGTTTTATACGTAAGAGTTGTCTCGTTGGCAATCATACTAGACCTCTATTTCCATATTTGTTCTATGCTTCTTGTATTTCCTACTATCTATTTAATATTTTACAGAATGATTTGGTCCAACTTTTCACCAAACATTGTTTAGTTCGTATAAATTCAAGGATTTCAGATAAATTAGCATTATACATTGGACTATTGATACAGATAAAGGATATTCAAAATACTGGATTAATTTATGTATGTATTATTAGATATTCTTGTTAAGCATGTGTTTCTTAATAGAGTCATCTAATCAATCAATTTACAGGAAGTAACTACTATTTCAGATTAAAATTTTCCAAATATAGGCAAAACTCTTGTGCAAATTAATGACAAACCTTTTGCAAGTTTGCCTAAGCATTACAATTATAGCATTACAATTAAAACAGTTAAACAAGTGTGCACGTTAGCTCAAGCATTACAATTAATACTGATGCTGGCACACAATGACATAGGCTTGGTTAGACTGATATTTAATTTAATTATATACCGTAAATTCTGAAATTATTGCATGCATTTATTATTTCGATTTTTGAAGAACGGACACAAATTTATATCCTTAAATATATTGTGGTTCTCATCTAGTTGCATTATTCTCATTAACAAAAACCTCTCCATATTTTCTGAAGTTAGGGAGCTACCATTTGATTTTTATGGGGGCTAGGATGAAAAATTTTGTCCTGCACTTTTTTTTTTAGTTGTAATCTCTGTCCTGCCTTTTTATTTTTCACTCTATTCGGTCCTGCCTATTTTTTTCAAATTGCATCCTAGCCCCCCCCCCCCCATAAATGAATTCATGGCACAATATTTCTATAACAATTTCAAAATAGCAGCACATGCATATATTTAGTGTAGTGTAATAAAAAGTTTAAGGGTGGAGACACTGATATATATTGGGCTATATATAAGTATTGCTTGCTGCTACAATGGTCTTATTTTGAAGGAAAATCAACTATCAAACTTATTTGAATGTCAAATGATACCTGTAATGTGCTCATATTAATGCATGTGTGTTTTTTGAATTCAAATGAACCTATTTGCAGGTGAAAAAAGGAATTATAAAAAATATAAAAAAAACTGTTGTTATATGAAAATATATCTTTTTTTATGTCATTTTATTTGTTATTAAAGGTAGTACATGAACAATTATATGGATGATCAAAACACTCAAGCTAAAGTTATAAAGATTAATAATCCAGTGACACATATATCCACTCATTTAGGTAGATACTTAAAAATTATTACTTAGCCAAAGGAGGCTATGTATTGTATACATTGAATAGTTTTTATACTTTTACTTTATATCTTTGATTTTGAATCTGATAAACATTTTTTTACTTAAGAGTAGGAAAAGCAAGATACAGATCTATTTATGTACAAACTCTTATACTTACCAAAGTATGAATTCAATGTTGGTCATTATGTTCCTCAAGCATAGACAGTCTGACATCATCAGGGACAGCATCTGGTGTCCCTAACAAAGTCAATATACCAACATCGGTAAAATTACATTCTAATCTCTGAAGGAAGACTAATTATTGTATATGGTGTCCCTAACAAAGTCAATATATCAACATAGGTAAAATTACATTCTAATTTCTGAAGGAAGACTAGCTATAGCATATGGTGTCTCTAACAAAGTCAATATATCAACATAGGTAAAATTACATTCTAATCTCTGAAGGAAGACTAGTTACATGTATAGTATATGGTGTCTCTAACAAAGTCAATATATCAACAAAGGTAAAATTACATTCTAATCTCTGAAGGAAGACTAGCTATAGTATATGGTGTCTCTAACAAGGTCAATATATCAACATAGGTAAAATTACATTCTAATCTCTGAAGGAAGACTAGCTATAGTATATGGTGTCTCTAACAAAGTCAATATATCAACATAGGTAAAATTACATTCTAATCTCTGAAGGAAGACTAGCTTTAGTATATGGTGTCTCTAACAAAGTCAATATATCAACATAGGTAAAATTACATTCTAATCTCTGAAGGAAGACTAGCTATAGTATATGGTGTCTCTAACAAGGTCAATATATCAACATAGGTAAAATTACATTCTAATGTCTGAAGGAAGACTAATTATAGTATATGGTGTTCCTAACAAGGTCAATATATCAACATAGGTAAAATTACATTCTAATCTCTGAAGGAAGACTAATTATAGTATATGGTGTTCCTAACAAGGTCAATATATCAACATAGGTAAAATTACATTCTAATCTCTGAAGGAAGACTAGCTATAGTATATGGTGTCTCTAACAAAGTCAATATATCAACATAGGTAAAATTACATTCTAATCTCTGAAGGAAGACTAGCTATAGTATATGGTGTCTCTAAGAAAGTCAATATATCAACATAGGTAAAATTACATTCTAATCTCTGAAGGAAGACTAGCTATAGTATATGGTGTCTCTAACAAAGTCAATATATCAACATAGGTAAAATTACATTCTAATCTCTGAAGGAAGACTAGCTATAGTATATGGTGTCTCTAACAAGGTCAATATATCAACATAGGTAAAATTACATTCTAATGTCTGAAGGAAGACTAATTATTGTATATGGTGTCTCTAACAAGGTCAATATATCAACATAGGTAAAATTACATTCTAATCTCTAAAGGAAGACTATTTATTGTATATGGTGTCCCTAACAAGGTCAATATATCAACATAGGTAAAATTACATTCTAATCTCTGAAGGAAGACTATTTATTTTATATGGTGTTTCCAACAAAGTCAATATACCAACATAGGTAAAATTACATTCTAATCTCTGAAGGAAGACTATTTATTTTATATGGTGTCCCTTGCTACGTCAATATACCAACATAGGGTAAAATTACATTCTAATCTCTGAAGGAAGACTAATTATAGTATATGGTGTCCCTAACAAAGTCAATATATCAACATAGGTACTGTGGTAAAATTACATTCTAATCACTGGATGAAGACTTATCCCAATAGTAAAAGTTTGTATAAAAATACGAAGATGATTGACAATGAGACAATAAAGGACGTAGATGTAAGTACCTATAGGTCACCAAAAAGCAGGGAGTAGTACCTAAAACATACACAAATTGTCCAGATGTGCTCACAAAATGATGAGCACATGTTCAATGAATATACAAACATTCTAGAAAGTTTTAAAGCATATTGGGAGGAGTTGATTACACTAAATGGGTATCCTCAATAAATGACTGCTTCTAGAGGTGACCAAATTTCACCATCTGGAAAATATACAGATATTATCTTAATGTGTAGTACAAAAAGAGTTGCAGATATTATATATTAAATATTAAGGCATGCCAGACATTTTGAAGCCTGTATTTAAATCTAGAATAGAACAGGAACCTTATTTTCAAACCCAACTTTCACCATTAAATATGATGAAATTGCATTTCAAGAAACCAAACATGTCTTTTTGTTGTTGTTGTTGTTGGGTTGCTTTCTGCATATATTCTTTAGACTTTAGATTTTATTGTAAAGCAACGCTCACATCTTTTCATTTATCGACAATTAAAGCCAATAGGACTGTGTATCGCACAAATGAAAGTTTGTATGTGTCCTAAAAAAATGACCATAAAGGTACAATACACTGGCAAATCATTCACACACACAAACACAAAGGGTATCTTTGCATGATACTTATATAATATTTCTGTCAAATGTCAAGAGCATGGTGCTTAGGTGACTTCAGTTTTTATAGTTGTATGATAGGATTAGTAACCAAATTATTAGCAAGCAGTGTTTATCAATGAGAAATTCGCAAAAAGTTCAATAGCCATTATTATGTAGAGAGTAGGCGATGCTACATGTGTTTTTCAACAGTTAAAGTGAATACTGGTAAGTGGTTATAAATATCCAAGATAATATGCTTAAGTGAATTCCCTGTCCAAATATTCAATGGATAGAGTGTGAAAAGATGTTTTATGCTGGATTTGTTGTCAACATTAGAAAACATTATGCACAAAATCAACAAATGCATGGTAAGCAATACAAGGTCATTGTATTGTTTCTAATGTTCTCTGAAACCTGTTGTTGAACATTTAAAAAAACATTATGACCAATTAAAACTAAAATAACTTTCAATGTAAGGGGTCTTCTATTTGGAAGAAACCCGATAGAAAAGTTCTACTGAATTTTAACATTTGAATCTTGTTTCAAGAAGCACTCATTTAAAGATAAATATATCTTTTAATAATGTACAACAGTGCATGATGGTATATTATGTATATTTGTTTTCAGAATGTTTCCCTTCACTAGTCTGAGGTAAAATAAAAACATACATATTGCAAGTTATCCTTTACCACAAAATGTCAGTCTATAGGGATCAGAATCTATACACGAAATATGGACACAAATCAGTAAAATACCCTGTGCAGTTTATATATCGAACAGAATCTATTAAACAAATGTGGGGAAATCAATAAAATACCTTGTGATTTTCTCTTCTTGCAGCAGCAGCAATATCCACCTACACAACATATGCAGACACCTGCCAATACACCAAACACTATCCCTAGTATTCTTGGCTTCGATAAACCACTGTCATCATCCCTATGAGCCTGAGTGATGTTTACTGTATTAATGAAAAAAGTGTTTACAATTTTCTTATAACAAAAATACAAAGGGTAAAACATTATATCCTTGAGACATAATTAAAGACATACTTTATAATTCTTAATCTCTTTTCTTTGTCAACATCAAAACTAATATGTTATATTTCCTGGTTTTGGTAAAGTGTAAACGATTCTTTATTTATCTCTATTCTTCATCAACAACAAAACTACTACGAAATATTACCTGGTGTCGGTGTAGTGTACAACGATGTAGTGTAAATAATAGGTTGTGAGCATGCTTGGCTGTTGTTAACTGAGGATACGGAGAGTACCCATAGCTCTTCTGTAACGGAACCATGGAGAAAATATCCTAGCTCCCATGATATTGTCAGATTTTCAAATTTGTGTAAATCCTGCGGTAAACACCACCACCCCTGGAGGTCATCACATTTAATAACCTATAAAATAAAATACGAACCAGTAACTTTGGCTGCAACTTTCATTTGATGATAAACTTTTTATCCTTCAATCAGCCCACTCTTGTACAAATAAGAAGCATACAGTTAAATTTTGCTTTATTTCTACTTGTATCATTAAAGTCTTCTGTTATCATGCGCTCATGATGAGTGAATTGTTATTTTGTGCTCATTTTGGTCCTCTTAGCAGACCAAGTTTAACCCATGTCCTTTTCTATTAAAAAAAAATTTTGGACTTATAAAAATAAACGAAAGATCCCAATGTTTAATCAAAGGATGAGAAACAATCTATGAACATTGTCATCAACTATAAAATTTTATTTGTACTTGCTACAAAGAGATGGGCCTGTTTTTTTTTTGTTCATTTTCTCGAGTCTAAACAAATAAATATGAAATTTCCCGACAGTGTACGTTTATTGTATACTGTATATTCAGAAATTATTGCAATGTTTTTATTATTGCGAAAAAGGCAACAGGGTTATAATCGCAATAATTTAAACTTGCATTTTGAAATTTTTATAGTAATTAAATAGGATTTTCTCAATTTCGCAAAAATTAAAATCGGAATTTATTCTAAAATGACAAAATCGCAATAATAAATGCACGCAATAATTTCTGAATTTACAGTATCTACCAAATATTACAATTATCACATATACAGATCATAATATAAAAAGAGGAATAATCAACTACACACCATAAAACTTTATACCACCATTAAAGCTATCACATATAACAATCCTAACACCAAACGGGGAAAATCAACTAAACATATAGATAAAACATTCTACCAAACATGAATGTTATCACATATATATAAAGATCATAACATAAAAAGGGAAATAATCAACTAAACATCATGAAAAATCACAACATGAAAGCTATTACATTATTAGAAAACATAAAGTGGGAGGGGGGGGGGGGTAATCAACTTCACAGTGACAGTCCAATTTCCCCTTCATATTAGTATATATACCTCTTGCGGAACTTACCAATAGTATTAATTGATAAATTAATTCTTGCCCTTAATGTACAAAGTAAATGCCAGTGAATATTAATCAAACAACAATCAATCTATATGTATCTTCTAAACAAACTAATACATTAATTGATTTAAATTCATGGGGCCAAAATACGGTCTTTGCCATATTAACTCCTTTAAACTTACCAAAGTGAAAAAAGAATCCATATGTATAAAAATGGGCAGATATTCATTTGTAGCTCCTCTACAGGGAACCCAATCTCTTTCCTTCAGATTTGCTTGGTGAAAACATATCTTCTTTGTATTACTTTGTACCACTATGTTAGCAGTGCATGTTTTGTGTTCTAATTCAACCATTTGGTCCCAGGTGTTCGGGGCACGCTTTAATTTAAACATTTGAAGTGAATCTTCAAAACAACCATCCATTCTACACGGAAGGAATGGGTTTACTGAAATTTATAAACATAACTATTTATTACTAATTCTAGAATGAGAAAATGCAGTTTTAAATGGATGTATACAAGTGTATACATTATATTAGGATAAGACAATGAAATCATATTAAAACTTTTAATATATCAATGAAAATAATATGAAAAAAAAAAAATTCAAATACTGTCAATTCAGAAATTATTGCGTGTATTAATTATTGCGATTTTTGAAGGAAGAACCAAAAAATGTGAGATTATGATTGCAAATTCAGGAAAATCTGCATACAAATATTTGTATTAGATATCAGAATGCCAGTTCTGATTATTTTGATTTTAGCTCAGTTGTATTATTCACAATAATGTCCGAGTTTAGAGTATTTAAATGAGCTATCTCACAAGAAGTTGCTTTTCTGATTTTTTTTAAGTTAAAATCTAAGCTATATTATATATAATACACACAATAATTTCTGAATTGACAGTATTTGGATTTTTTTTTCATATTATTTACATTTTTGAAGAGACAAAACTCCAACAAAAATACTTATTCAGCACTGATGTTATAACTTGTCAGTGAGACAGATAATACATATATAAACCTTTCGAATCTATACTTTTAAAATAATTTGACTTAACTATAATAACAGGGTCGTGAATCTTATGACACATCTTATTCATAAAGAGTAATTTTAATTTAAAGGCATGGTTGTCTCATTTAAAAAAGAAAACACCAGTAAAATCAAAACAAAACCTTCCACAGTTTGAATGCAAAAGGTAGTAGAAATTTAAATTTATGTTAATTTACAGTTCTATCAGAACAACCCCAAGAATGTGAAATGCATTAAATTATATTATAAATGTTTAATGTTTTATTTAGAACAATAATCGTGAATATCTCATCCTTACTGAACCAGGCTAAACCCACGATTTTCTTTGGAAAATGCCTGTACAATGTCATGAATATAACAGTTATTCCATGGAATTCCCTGTTTACCTTGAATTTACCTATAGGTTTGGTATTTTCTTAATGCTTTTAAACTGAACAGTTTTTTTTAACTTACATTTGAAAGATGGTATCTCAGATTCTATAAGATCAAGTCCTGTTAAATTAGATAGAGCACAGTTAGAACACTCTTTCATTGAGAAAATTATTGTTCCATTTCCTGTGTAATCTGTATGTTGTTGGGACTTGAAACTGTCCAAAACTCGGAAAACTAATGTAAAATCTAGAGTTGGCCATTTTATTTCTACAGATCCCTTAAGGATGCAATTAAATTTCTGCAAAGATAAAAAGAATAAATCATAAACTGTTAACACATATATATGTTTCCACCATGGCAAAAAAATCAAGCTTGGTAAAATGTATATTTACAAATAGTATGAAGTACTCCTGACAAATAAATAGACCCTTATGTAGTTGTCCTGTCCTAACTAATTTCAGTGATCTATAAAAGGGGGACTATAGGTTTGAACTTGATATGTTCTTCAGTATGGCCATCAGGTAAGTTTTCGGCAATGTTTCTTGTTAGGCTTTTATCTTTTGGTTTGATATTTGGTTGATAGTCATATCATAAGATTTGTCTTTTTCTTTTTTAGCAATGGCATTGACTGTTTATTTTTTATGAGTTTGAATGTCCCTTTAGTATTCTTCGCCTCTCTTTTGCTTGAAAATCTCAGTTTTCTGTTATGCATAAATCAATTGACTAGATATTTGTCATTTACTAGTAGTCCAACTACAGTTATAGTTTAAGATTTCATTTCAATGATTTTAACTGAAGATGTAGCCTTTTAACTAAGAAATTATCAATTTCCAAAAGTTTTTTCTGTCATGCCTCATGTTTATGGGGTCATATCATAAGAAAGTTTGTTTCAAGTTTAAGTGAGAGAAAAAATATTCTGGTCCATATAATGATAAGATTGAAAATCCTTTCAAAATCAGTATTTCTTGTTCCATATAAGTGTATACACATACAACGTAAACATTACAGAGTGTAACAGACATTGTATTACATATACAATACTCTCAGAATACTTGTTAATATTAATCTTTTCTTTTAACTCTTACTTTCATCGGACAACTAAGCAACTAAGCAATGATACGGTTAACCTTTTGTCCGCTTACTTTAATTGGAGTACCAAGCGATGATTCACCAGCATATAATAAGACTTCAAAGAAACATTTGTCAGCTGTAAGTGGTGTAGATGTGTCTGTTTGGAATGTCATTTCCAGATCATACATTGATGGATTATACACATCAACAATAGCGCCAAACTTGCAAGAAGTTATATTCTGTTCAACCATACTCTTCCATTCCATAAAATCATAGGTGAAATAGACAATTTTTGTTTCTTTTCCATTAAGTTCTACCTCTTTACCACAGATTTTAGGTATTTCATTTTCTGAAATAGGTATCAATTTCAATTTGGAAAATCAAAATATAAACATTGAACATATATGTAAGTTGAATGTCAGTAAAAAATGAAACACCTACAATACTAGTGGACAAAAATAGACCATCAATATCTACTTATACTAGAAGACAAGCAATGACCATCAATATCTACTTGTACTTGTAGACAAATGTTCAACGTCGATATTTACCAATATTAATGGACAAACATTGACCTTCAATATCTACTCATACTAGTAGACATACATTGAGCATCAATATCTACTTATACTAGAAGACAAGCATTTACCATAAATATCTACTTGTACTTGTAGACAAATGTTCAACGTCGATATTTACCAATATTAATGGACAAACATTGACCTTCAATATCTACTCATACTAGTGTTCGAATATTGACCTTCAATATCTACTCATACTAGTGGTCCAACATTGACCTTCACTATCTACTCATACTAGTGTTCGAATATTGACCTTCAATATCTACTCATACTATAGTGGTCAAACATTGACCTTTAATATCTACTCATACTAGTGGACATACATTGAACATCGCCTTTAACTCATACTACCGGTAGCTATATAGAACAAACATTGACTATCAATATTTACTAATACAAATGGACAAACATTGACCATCAATATCTTATCATACTAGTGGACAATCATTGACCACCAATATATACTCATACTAGTGGACAAACATTGACCATCAATATTTACTCATACTAGTGGACAAACATTGACCATTTATATACACTGATGCATGTGTTCAAACGTTGAACATCAATACATACTATTTACTGGTAGTAGTGGACAAACATTGACTATTAATCATATAAGTATAAATAAGAAGATGTGGTATGAGTGCCAATTAGACAAGTCTCCATCCAAGTCACAATGCATAAAAAGTTAACAGTTATAGGTCAAAGTACAGCATTCAACACGGAGCCTTGGCTCACACCCAACAGCAAGCTATAAAGAGTCCCAAAATGACTAGTTTAAACAATTCAAATAGGAAAACAAACAGTCTAATCTATATAAACAAGAGTGCACACACTGAAATGTCTCGCCTGCTTCACTGACCATTGATTTTATGTTGAAAGTCTTAAAGATGAAGGTTTTAATAAAAGCATCACAGAGTCATCTGCTCTTGGTCAAGGTATTTAAAATTCTGACAGATTGAAAATATATTATTGATATTGAATAAATACAACATCACATGCATTTTTTTGAGTTGAGACATGAATTTTCATACATTTAGAAGATAACAAATTTTCTCAGATAAATTAATCAATGAGTGATAGATTCAATTTCAATGTCCCAGTGAATAAACTATACCGAGGACAAAAGCTATTGTATTCATTCAATGGGACAATAGAACAGACAAAAGTTTAAATACCTTGACCATGAGCAGATGACTCTGTGGAAGACTTACATTTGGTTTGCAATAAAATTTAAAAAAAAATTATGACAATGAGTTCAAGGTCAGATGAATCAGACTGACAGTTACACCTTACAATTTATTTTACACCACATAAAGTTGACCTATTATGTGGTCTGGGAACACAGTTATCGTCCCTTGATTTTCATTAAGCTTTAGTCATACTAAGTTTTATTAAGATTGGTTAAGTCTTTCTATCCTATTAGGTCTGGGAACACAGTTATTGGCCCTTGGATTTTCGTTGTCTACAAATATAGTCCCTAGTGTGGACAGTGTGCTACTTGCCATTTTTTTATACCCTTTCCATCTTCATGTTAGGCCCCCCTCATTCGAAAACTCCTATTTTCAGGCACAGGCTCATATAAATTTGACTTTCGAATAATTGTAATAAATCTGATACATTAAATGAGTATTCTATTGCTTTAAATACATGATATGTTAAATATTAGGGCATTTAACAAGTAGTTTTTTGGAATATTTGAATTTTTACAGCCCCAAATGTTGACAGTTGAAATTCTTCAATTTTAATGTCAAAATTTAACACGCAAAGTTGAATATAAAATTAATCATATTGTCTATAATGTATATCTTTTTGCCACGAAACTTGGTCAACAGTCTCAAAATTCATTAAGCTTTGATCATACCAAGTTTTATTAAGATTGGTTAAGTCTTTCTATCCTATTCGGTCTGGGAACACAGCTATCGCCCCTTAATTTTCGTTGTCTACACATATAGTCCCTAGTGTGCACAGTGTGTTACTTGCCATTTTTTTTATACCCTTTCCAAATTTATTTCTTCATGGTTTATGCCTCAAATATGAAGTAGGAGAATGAAACTACAATGTAAAAAAATTGGGTCACGAATTTTAAAGTAAAGTAGTGATTTGGTCCAGCTAAAAAGGTTAAAAATTAGTATTTCGGAAGCTAACAAAAGAATTCTAGACCCCCTTAACATAAAATTGTCCATATTTTGAGTTAGAGCTGATGAAGTTTTTCTATAATTTTGATATCATTTGTCCCAAAAGTAGTACACTACACTGTAAAAATATTATTTAGAAAGTGCTGGTGGGATTTTTTAAATTTCCATTTATTGTCTAAAAGAAATAAATGCAGTACAAAATAACTGTGTTCTCGGCCTTTATGCTAATTGAAAAACAGACCAAAATACAAAAAATTAAAATTGACCAATCAACCATGAAAATGATTGATTGATTGATTGTTGGTGTTTTAACGCTACTTTTGGGCTATTATGTGGCGGCCAGTTTTTATTGATGGAAGAAGCCAGAGTGCCTGTAGAAAACCACCGACCTTCGATAGGAAAACTGACAATCCTGGTCAATTAATATTGGAGCCGAGTGCACCCGCATGAGCGGGGTTCGAACTCACAACCTCAGTGTTGACTGGCTAGTGATTATAGTAAGAGAACTACTTAGACCACTTAGCCATCGAGACCCCCCCCACCCCTCAATGAAAATGAGGTCAAGGTCAGATTATACCTGCCAGATAGACATGTGCACCTTACAATTATTCCATACACCAGATATAGCTGACCTATTGCTATTTGTATTTGAAAAACAGACCAAAACACAAAAACTTAACATTGACCATTGAACCATATTTGTATTTGAAAAACAGACCAAAACTCAATAACTTAACATTGACCATTGAACCATAAAATGAGGTCAAGGTCAGATTATACCTTCCAAACAGACATGAACACATGACAATTATTCCATACACCAAATATAGTTGCCCTATTGCTTATAGTACTTGAAAAACAGACCTAATGATGTAACTTTAACCTTGATCACTGATCCAAGAAATAAGGTCCAGGTCAGGTGAACTCTGTCTGACGGACATGTATTCCTTGCAAGTAAACCATATACCAAATATAGTTATGATGTAACTCAATATAAGTGAGAAATTAACATGACAAGAAAACTCTTTTTTTCAGGCAGTCACTGACCCATGAAAATGAGGTCAAGGACAATGAACATATAATTTGATGGAAACTTCATAACATAAGGTATCTGCATACAAGATATGAAGCATCCAGGTCTTCTACCTTCTGAAATATAAAGCTTTATACAAATAGTTTTTGCTGCGGCCGTATAATAATACCTATGTCTTGCATACTGCGACTTTCGTCTAGACGAAAACGAGAAATGAGAAACGCCTATGAACCACTACAACAAACGACAACCACTGAACAGCAGGCTCCTGACTAAGGACAGGTGCAAACAAATGCAACAGGTTTAAACGTTTTAACAGGTGCCAACCTTCCCCCTAACCTGAGATAGTAGTGTAACATTACAACATAAAAAGACACACTATGAAATAGCAATTGAAATGGCTTAACTCAATCAAAGAGACGTACTCAGGCTTCATCCATCAATATAAAATGACCATCATGAATTGGCCAATAGTGCTGAAAGTGGCATTAAACACCAATCAATCTACCATCAATATTTACTTGTACTAGAGGGCAAACATGATCAATCCATATCTACTCATACTGGAGGACAAACATTGACCATCAACATCTACTTGAACAGTAAGATTAACATTGGGCATTGATTTTTACTTGTACTATAGTGACAAACATTTGAAGTGGGGCATTGATTTTTACTTGTACTATAGTGACAAACATTTGAAGTGTCCAGAATTCCAACATGGAATTTCAAGTATTATCTTTTTTAGTTAACTTATCATAAATGTAAGATCTTACTTGTACAGTTTCTACTGTACCAATCTTTCCACTCTGCATGTCCAGGTGATGTTTCTGCACATTCCACGAATACAAAGTCATAGTCATGTGGTATTGTTTTCAAATCATAGCCCTGTTTACAGATCTTTTTCTCTAGATAGTTTCTTATATGATATGTTCTGTTTGGTGAAGAACCTTCTATTGTAGAATCATCCACTTCAGGAACTGTACATGCTAAACCTGCAAATAAATATAGCGAAAATAGATACATATACATGCATGTTAATTTCATAATTAGCCAAAACTACATATATCATTGACTTTTTTTTATACTGATGATCCCTTACATATAGGTTAATGCGCTTTATACCTTTGTATTTGACCTGGTGACCTTAAAACCAATAGGATCCTTTTACCTTCAAAAAGTTTGATTCATAAAATTTTGGTAAAGATCGGAATTATAATTCAATAGAAATTGTCTGTGAATGAACATTTTCTCAAAATTTCATTCTTTTTAAAGGTACTGTGACCTTGAATTATGAACTGCTGACACAAACATACTGATTTTGTACTTTAAGAATGTACTTAGGTCAGGTTTAAGAATTTATGTCAGATGTTCGGACTCCTTGGTTTTTTTTCTTAAGATATAGGGTAAAATATTTTGCCTCATAATACCATTTTTCATTTCATATAAGACTTCAATCGCTCATTAAATGTGATTTACCAAAATTTAATCAAATTCAAGATTTCTTTTCTTTTGATTTGTGACCCAAATAAAACCAATGTAAATATAAGGTAAAAGTCAGAGTCAGCTTTTTCCCGCCATTTAAAAAAAAATATATCTTGAAAAGGAGCTCCATACCCTATCAATATTTTTAGTTTATTCTGTTCCTTAACTTATGCTCTTTTGGTTAATAGTATCAATTCTAAATTCTACATTTTTTTAAAAATTTCACCTAAATCAATCCTTAAAATCTGCATTTCAAACTACATTCCCCAACATTTCATTCTTTCAATAGCTAATATGACCCTCGAACATGAACTAGTTACCTCAAAATCATAAGGGTTTTCCTTCACTATATGGGTCATTATCAAACCAAGTTTGGCTACAATAAGAATTAAGTATAGAAAAATATTGTGTGATGCTGTATCTTTATCCAGAGTTTAAAAGTCGTGGTTTTTCGTTTGATAAAAACATGACAATGGACACACAAAAATATCTGTTTAGATATTTCAATTATCACTGATAATTAATAAATTGTATGATATGAGTTTATCATGTCATAATCAAAGTACAATGTTTCAAACCGACTACAATAAACAATAAAAGAAATTATTTTTACAACTAACCACTAAACTAAAAAACTCTTAATTCAGAAATTATTGTGATGTGTTTTTTTTAATGGGACAGTATCAGTATCACAATAATAAAAATTTTTACTCATTATTTTAGAAGTGATTTTCCTTTATACATTTTTTCAATTGGATTAATTACATTTCGCATTTTTTACGAGTTAACAAAGATTTGCAATAATAAATGAACGCATTAATTACTGAATTTAGAGTTGTAACTGACTGACCAACCATATCACAAAGAATTAACATTGAAGGAAATAAGTCATTGAACCATGTATATGATGACAAGGTTAAGTGGAAACTGTCGGATGGAGTTGTACACCTACTAGTGATTTCTGTATACCAAATATTGTCGATTATTCTTAGTGCAATTAAAAAGTTGGCCTGATGGCAAAAACTTAGCTCTGAACAATGAAAGATAAACAAAAACAGTTCCCAAAAACCTGAATTGCTCACCTTGCAAAATTATGCCATATCGATATAAAAAATTTGTAAGGGTTCCGCGGAACCCAGTTTCTCCCTTACTTTTGCTATTGTCTATGTAATCTTTTGATTGTAAGAAGCCTCTGTCCAAGTTTGGTAAAAATCCAGAATGGTTTATGAATCAAATAAACGTTTTAAAAACTTTAACTGCAGACTGTATGCAATGTTAACTGGAAGAAAAACTAAGTCCATTTATAAGTAATATACGGAAAAACAGGAAATAAATTTTTACAAAATTTCCTTCTAGATACTAGCTTTTGATCATAAACAAGCTTCTGTCTAAGTTTGGTATAAATCCAGAATAGTTTAAGAAAGTTATTAAAATTCTAAAAACTTGAACCACAGAGTGAATGTTATGTTAACTGGCAGAAAAACTAAGTCTATTTATAAGTAAAATACGAAAAAACAGGATTTTTTTCTCACAAAATTTACTTCTGAATACTATCTTATGATCATAAAGAAGCTTCTGTCCAAGTTTGGTAGAAATCCAGGATAGTTTAAGAAAGTTATTAAAATTTCAAAAACTTTAACTACAGAGTGAATATTTGTGGACACCGCCATCGCCGCTGACGACGGAATGTAGGATTGCTATGTCTCGCTTTTGTGACAAAGTCGCAGGCTCGACAAAAAGGAAAGGAATCTGATGTACAGTAGTTGTCGTTTGTTTATGTAATTTATACGTGTTTCTCGTTTCTCGTTTTTTATATAGACTAGACCGTTGGTTTTATCGTTTGAATGGTTTTACACTAGTACTTTTGGGGCCCTTTATAGCTTGTTGTTCGGTGTGAGCCAAGGCTCCGTGTTGAAGGCCGTACATTGACCTATAATGGTTTACTTTTATAAATTGTTATTTGGATGGAGAGTTGTCTCATTGGCACTCACACCACATCTTCCTATATATATTGTATAGTCATATATAAACCCTGCAGCATGTATGAATGTACAACAATTTATATAAGAAAACCATGGCTGATATTTATTATTGTCACCTGTATTGAGCTATCAGTTTTCTATTTTTATTATTAATTATCTATTTTTAATTTTATTGTTTTTCAAGTGAATTCAAGTGATATTAGAATAACATATGTTTATATTATTAAAACCAAATAATTAGAATAAAAAAAATAATTTTCAAAATCTCCAGAGCCTTTGCCCCCTTTCCAAATCAAATGACTCAACCCTTCAGTCAGCTTCCATAAAGGTTGTATTTTCTGGACGTCCCCAAAGTTTTATTTTAGCTGAGTTGTGGCTGAAACTGCAAACAAAATGGTAAGCAAACACATAACTGGTTATATGTTACTCATATTTCTTTTTTGTGTTCCCTGGAAATAAAAACATTACGTTTAATGATGAAGTCAAATTTGCAAGAACTGATTTCCCCTGTTGAACTCGTAGCTGTCACTACATTGGTATATCTGCCAATTTCATAAGGATAGTCCGATGCAGTTTGGCTTTCAACATTCCAAGGCTTTCCATGGCTGTCCAACGTAGCTGGAATAGTCCATTTATATATATAATTATCTGATGTGACATATGCAGTACTAATGTAAGTTGGTGTGAAGATTGTCATATCTTGTGGACATTTCAAAGCATAGGCAGAATCTGAAATCATAAAGACAGTTATTTCATGCAAGTTTATTAAATAATTAATATACAAGATGAAGTGTTAGTCTATGTGAAAATGCAGGTGCAAGAATATTTGTGTGTGTGTGTGTATGTGTGTGTGTGTGTGCACACGCATGCGTGTGTTCATTCCCTGACCTTTAATGATGTTTACATTCATATATATTTAAAAAGTATAACAAAATTACTTTATGTCCCAGGCAACTTAAAAAAAAGTGAAGTCCAGTACAAAGCTATAAAATCAAACGCAATCTATCAATGGAACAAGTGAAAAACAACTGCTGTATTCCTGATTTGGAACAGGCATTTTTGAAGAAAATTATGGGTTATATCTGGTTTTTATAGCTAGCTAAACCTCCCACTTGTATTTCTGTTGTTTATAGTTGTGTTTTATTGACAAAATGGGTAGGCAACCCAAACAGATATAATATAGGTAAATGTGACAATAATTAGGATCCAGCAGTCAAAATTGTGTAAACATACATTACAGACATACAACACAACGGACTAAATTCAAGACAACATACAAATTAATCAAACAAAGACACCAACAAAAAAAGTGTAGTAAATTATAGTACAACGCATCATAGATTCTTGGACCAAAATTTTGTTTGTCAGACACATGTTTTGTCTACAAACAACTCATCAGTGACGTTAATAAGACAATGACGTCACCAAAACAAAAATGTTTTTGTTGTTGATAGTACATACTGTTATTTTATGCACTTTCCCGATAAAGTAAAAATAAAGTAAATATTCTCGTTTCTCGTTTTTTATATAGACTAGACCGTTGGTTTTACCGTTTGAATGGTTTTACACTAGTACTTTTGGGGCCCTTTATAGCTTGTTGTTCGGTGTGAGCCAAGGCTCCGTGTTGAAGGCCGTACATTGACCTATAATGGTTTACTTTTATAAATTGTTATTTGGATGGAGAGTTGTCTCATTGGCACTCACACCACATCTTCCTATATCTATAAATAGAAATACAAGGGTTAAAAAATAGAAACAATACTGTAAAAACCCTTTGTGTCCGAATCATACATCAGAGGACATTCCTGCAATAGGAATGTCCAAGGTTAACAAATTCAAAAACCTGATAGAAGGATGAATTAATACTGAGTCACGTCAAAAGTCATCCGATCAAGAAAAACAAAATAGCATGAAAACAAATAACTGGGAAACTAAAGTTAAGTAAAAAGATACACAACTTCAGCACCTAGAATCTATAATTGAAGACCATCTTGTATTATTTGTGATGTAGACACTGAATATTTATCTATTAGGTATTGGTACTTTCCAAAGGACTGTTTGAGAAAATGGAAAAACCCTGGCTCATTAATTTTTCCCTCAGACACAGATGTCTGAGTAGCAGATGCAAGCTCTTGAATATCATATGAGTTGAGAAATGTATACTACATATGCAATTAAAGTTGGAATATACTGCTAAGGAAAGGAAAACTTATAATTTCAAAATTGAAATTGTCTTGTTTGTCATAAATATATGTTTAAAATATATCCTTGCCCAAAAGGAAAAAAATACACTTCATATGATGAAGACATAATCTTTCAATCAGTTTTATTGAGGTCTGGAGCTGGCATGTCAGTAACTGCTAGTAGTCCTTTGTAAATTTATGTATCATTGTCATTTTGTTTAGTTTCTTTTGTTACCTATTCTGACATCGGATTCAGACTTCTTTTAAACTGAGTTTTACTGTGCGTATTGCTGTGAGTTTGTTTATTCTACATTGGCTTGTAGCAAAGGGGTGGGGTGGGGTGGGGGGGGGGGGGGGTGAGATCTCACCCAACATGTTTAACCCCAACCCCCCGCATTTTTGCGCCTGTTCCAAGTCAGGAGCCTCTGGCCTTTGTTAGTCTTGTATTTTTTTAATGTTTTGGAGTTTAGTGTGACGTCCGTTTTGACTGAACTAGTACCCATTTTTGTTCAGGGGCCAGCTGAAGCCCGCCTCCAGGTGCTGGATTTTCTTGTTGTGTTAAAGACCCATTAGTGACCTTCGGCTGTTTTTGCTGTTCTTTGTTCGGGTTGTTGTCTCTTTGACACATTCCCCATTTCCATTCTCAATTTTACTAGTTACATGATCTTAAGGTCAAAAAGTAGGCTGTGATACACTGATGATAGAATATGAATAGTGAGCAATTTATTTCATTAACCTATTTACTGTAAAATCGTGCAATATCTTTAATATGTATTTTGTCATTTCATTCATATTTCCTTATGTGGTCTCATTGCAAACACAAAATGATGTAACATAACCGATAGAAAAGGTGGATGGGGCTAGTCCAAAACTATTTTAGAGGAGACAGATGGATTCAATATATATAATTTTTTTATATGAAAACATATCAAATTCAAAACTTCAGAAAAAAGGAACTTGAATTAGAACTATTGCACCAAATTATGATATAAATAAAGTTTACATGTACATGTATAATATGTATGATATAAGCTAGAATTGCCATTAAATAATCAAGTACACAATCCTGTACTTGATCAGTCCGTTTAATTTTCAATGTTTTTTAGTATGCATGTTCTTTTTTTCCACGTGTGCTTGGTGGGGCTTGAAATTTATTTGAGGTCGAAGGTTTGAACTGACCAATGAAAACAGTCGTTCCTAAATGAGTTGATGTAATAAAGTTTGTTGGGCTGATTATGTTGAACGGCCTTTCGCTAAGCTTGGCTGCAGTTGAGTGTTAGATACACCTACATACAAAGAGGTTCATTCAAGCAATTCTTGATATATGATTGCGAAACCTGGACCCCATCATACCTCAATAGTACCGATAATTCCTGATCAACTTACAGGTATAATACATTACTAAAACATAATCATTGATTTTACAAAGAACTATTCTGATGTAAAAGCAAGTTGTTAAATACTTTTTAAGAGACAAACATACCTTGACATACAGTGGCTTTATCTAACTGTAGAAAAGTCCTATTACTATTATCCGTTTCACATGTATACACTGCTGGTCCACCAACAGACACTTTACCATCGGGACAGGCGGCATAACATGATTTCCCCCATATCAGGTTGGAGCAGTTAGTGCCACCTTCATAGTCACTTATACTGCTGACTTCCTGCTCACACCTAAGAACTGTAAAATCAGAGAGATTCAAATGTGCGATTTCAGTAGTGTCACAAGGTCAAACAATGCATTAATTTTTTGAGATATATAATCGATATTTATTTCACTTCATCATACATGTATTTGTTGTTACATATGAAAATATCTTAAATAAAAAAGTTTTTAAGTTCATATTCATTGTAATATATTATTTCTTTAACTCATATGAGACTGTGCTTTAAAAAGGTGGTGAAAACAATGTCCTAATGACCAATAAAGGTCCAATATAAAAAGCATTCTGTGAGTATTGCATGGCAATACATAGTCCCCTACCGGTTAAAAATTAATTGTACTGGAACAAAATGCTTACTTGATCTATAACTTGTCATGGTGTAAACTACATGAAATAACAAACCTACCACTAAATTCCTCAAACAATTTACTAAAGAAAAGGAAAAAATCCAAAATGTCATTTATCTTAATACAATGTCTTTTACAAATCTTTTAAAAAATGAGTTATTTCCTTTTTGACAGAAATCTAGTAATTAATAAGTATTTCATCAAAAATTTAATTCTAGGGAAAGTTAAAAAATGAGTTATTTCCCAATGAACAGAAATCTAGTATTTAATAAGTATTTCATCAAAAATTTAATTCTAGGGAAAGGGCTTTAACTGAACAAGGAGAAAAGCTAAAATCGTGAAAATCGATCTTGACCTGTAACTTCTCATGATAAAACAATACACCAAATATCAAATCAATATCTTCAAGCATGAAGAAAAAAAGTCTGGAAAACTGATTTGCCGGACTGACAGATGGACAGACAGACGGACAGACGGACAGAGTGCAAACTTAAAGTCCCCTTCGACTTCGTCGGTAGGGGACTAAAACCAGAGGCTACAGGGCCTGTGTTGCTTCCCTTGATCTATATGCCTTTTTAACATTCATGATCAAGACTAGAACATAATTTATGACTAAGATCTTTTTTTGTTAATCTTGTCTTCCTGATCATTTTGCTGTTTTTCTTTTCTACATTACTTCAGGTAAAAAAATGAAAATCTAATATGGTTTTCGAGATACAAGCAAATCGTAATAAATGGAAATAATCATCGTTTGGGAGCAATTACTCAAGCAATGATTCCAACATGCTGCCTTATTCATATATCTTGTCTTGTTGATAATGTTTCCCATTTAAAATTTCTATCAATCTAATATAATTTTCAAAATAATAGGCAAATAAAAGAACAGAGTGCCAATGTCCTCCGCGTTGCTCTTATTTAATATTTCCAAGGGACATAACTCTTTCAAAAAAGTTGATTGTCCTCCATTTTAGAACTTGTTCGAGATATTGCTGATATTAACCTATAGTATAAGTTTTATAAATATCTGGCAAGAATTGTACCAGTGAGAGCGCTAACAAGGCCATTTTCCATAAATTTAATATTTCCAAGCGACATAACTCTTTTAAAAAAAGTCGATCGTCCACCATTTTAGAACTTGTTCGAGATATTGCTGATATTAACCTACAGTATAAGTTTTATAAATATCTGGCATGAATTGTACCAGTGAGAGCGCTAACAAGGCCATTTTCCATAAATTTAATATTTCCAAGGGACATAACTCTTTTAAAACAAGTCGATCGTCCACCATTTTAGAACTTGTTCGAGATATTGCTGATATTAACCTACAGTATAAGTTTTATAAAAATCTGGCAAGAATTGTACCCGCGATAGCGCTAACGAGGCCATTTTCCATAAATTTAACATTTCTTAGAGACATAACTCTTTTAAAAAAAGTCGAATGTCAACCATTTTAGAACTTGTCTGAGATATTGCTGATATTAACGTAAAGTATAAGTTTTTTTTAATCTGACAAGAATTGTACATGTGAGAGCGCTAACGATGCCATTTTCCATAAATTGAATATTTCCAAGGGGCAGAACTCTTTTAAAAAAAGGTCGATTGTCCACCATTTGAGAACTTGTCCGAGATACAGCTGATACTAACATATAGTATAAGTTTTATAAAAATCTGGCAGGAATTGTACACGTGAAAGCGCTAACAAGACCGGACGGACGGACACACGGATGGACGGACGCCGGGTATTTCCATGTCCCCCGCAACGCGTTACGTGGGGGACAAAAACACATAAGCTTGGTTTAAAATCGTCAATTAGGGGCAATTTCTAATATAAGAAGTAGATCTAGTCTTGCTGATAATTACTATTTAAAGTTCTATCTATCTATTATAGTTTTCAAGAAATTCAGTAAAAATTAAAAAATTGGGAAAAAATATGTCATTCAAGGGCAATAACTCCTATAAAGAGTCAACTGGTAATTTCAGTTATGTTGATTTATTTATAGGTATTGTCTTGCTGATCATTTATTTTATTTAAAGTTTCTCACTATCTCTTATAGTTTTTAAGATAATGGGCATATTTGAAAATAATTGCAAAAAAATCATCATTAAATCGCAATAACTCATGTAAGAAGTCATCTGACAGTTTTAGTTTGAATAGACAGTTGGTAGATCTCATCATTCTGAATATTTCTAAAGTTTAAATAGACAGTAGGTATATCTCAACATTTTTAACATTTCTAAACCTATCTAATTTTTTTAATCCATAGATGATACACATAACTAGCATTTTACCCTTATGTTCTTTCCACAGATGATTATGATTATGATTCAATTGATGTGGCAATTCTCTTGTTGACTCTCTTCCCTGTTGATCACATCGTTGAATGAGATTTATAACTGGATTCAAACTAGCAACACTATGGGTGCAACCAGTCAGAAGGGTACTGAAGTTCATCATATTATTGTAAATTGGGTTGTTTCATAATTTTTCATGTCAGGGCCTTTTATAGCCAACTATATAGTATGGGTTTTTTCTCATTGTTGAAGGCTATTCGACTGCCTATAATTACTTACATCCACTTTATTTGAACTCTGGTGGAAAGTTGTCTCATTGGCAATCATACCACATCTCCATATTTTTATATTGGTTTTGGTTTTGCGTAGGTTATCCACATTTCACAAGATAATGACGGTAAGATGATTATGCCAGGCTGTTTAACTATTTACTATAACTTCAAGATATCTCATATAAAATGTCAGATATCTCACATAAAATATAAGATATCTCAAATAATATATAATATATCTTATATAATCTAGTTTATATAAGACATCTTATAAATTTTATAAGATATGTTATATACTTTATAACATATTTTATAAAACTTTATTTGATATCATATCTACTATATGGAAGATATAAGAAGATGTGGTATGAGTGCCAATGAGACAACTCTCCATCCAAGTCATCTTATATATTTTATAATATATCTTCTAAAGTTTATAAGATATGTCACTGTCATACAAGTGAGAGGTTTAGCTAGCTATAAAACTAGGTTTGATCCACCATTTTCTACATAACAAAAAATGCCTGTACCAAGTCAGGAATATGACAGTTGTTATCCGTTCGTTTGATGTGTTTGAGCTTTTGATTTTGCCATTTGATTAGGGACTTTCCGTTTTGGAGTTTCCTTGGAGTTCGGTACTTTTGTTATTTTACTTTTTATAAATATTTTTTATATAAGATATCTTGAATACTTTATGAGATATTTTAAATACTTTATAAGATATCTCATATGATTTATTAGATATCTTTAAAAGAAAATTATATAAGGAATCATATAAATTATATGAAATATCTTATAAACTATATGAGATAATTTATAAAGTATTTAAGATATCTTATAAACTATATAGATATCTTATAAACTATATAAGATATCTTATAAACTATATGAGATATCTTATAAAGTTTATCAGATATTTTGAAATTAGAATAAATAGTAAAACGGCTTGCAATAGATGATAAATGTATTATTAAGTGAAAGTACACATTGGAATTAAGTTTTTTACCTTTTACAACAACAGTAAAAACACATTTAGTGTCATTTCCTATTGAATAAACAATATCATTCCATCCAGAATTTCCGTATACTTTTACTGGAAGTTTGGGCTTAAAGTGATAGGCTCCTGGAATATCTGGGTTCACTTCAGCATAATATTTCCCTTTATCATTGTTCAGTCTTTTTAGACCCTTATAAGGACATTCTTCTTCAGCACTTGTTACACTTAACTGAACCAAAAATCCTGAAAAAAAAAGAGAAAACTAGTGATGCTGAAAATATTCAATATCAGTAAAGCGATTTGAAATATATTCAACTTGTTCCCGATCTAAAAAGGGCAAATTTTAAACAAGTGACGTCAAAACAAGATCCAAAGAGCCTGTATGGCTCACCTGGCAGTTTCAGAGAAAAGACTGTGAGGAAAAAATCTATATATGTTCATTCGATATATTGAAAATCGGATCAGAATACAGGAAGCGGGTATCTGACAGATAAAAAAAATCTCATATGTTACAACTCATCACTGTCACACTGTTGACAAAATATGAAGACATTTTGTTCTGTTGTTTTTGGGTAAAGTGTGATTAAAAAAACATTTGTTGGACAGCGGACGGAGGGACAATAAAAGCAACATAGCCCGAACTTTTAAAGTAATATTGGTATCATTTATACACTGATTAATATATGATACATAAATTTGCATGTATCAAAATATTCATTCAGCTGTCTTGAACTTTCAATGAGGTGTGAACATTGGCAACCTTTTGAGAGCCTCACTGTGACGTTGAGATAAAGAACAGCAATAAAAACGCTTTGGGTATTTGACAAGTGCATGTAGAGATTTTGAATAAGATGTGTGAATATTTAAAATGTATCCCTTCTATTTCATTATTTTAATACTTACCAATAACAATCAGCACCCTTTTCGTCATTCTGTAAAACAAAACAAGTACAAGTAATTCATGTGGTCAGGAATTATATCATAAGGGACCTGATAAGACTCATTGCTAAAAGTGAAATAGCAAATATACCGAACTCTGAGGAAAATTCATAACGGAAAGTCCCTAATCAAATGGCAAAATCAAAAGCTCAAACACATCAAAAGAATGGATAACAACTGTCATATTCCTGATTTGGTACAGGCATTTTCTTATGTAAAGAATGGTGGATTAAACCTGGTTTAATTTTAATTAGTTTTAATAGTAAAAATTAACTATGTACTAGTTTATCCAGGAATTGAAATTTAGAAATATATTGAGAGACAGAACAACACTTAAAGTCAAGATTGCTAGTGGTCCAGGAAGTCTTAGATTCTTTAAATAACGTTGAGTTTTAAAAAAATTGATGCTCTACAGAGCCTGTATGGCTCACCTTTGTCTATGTGCATCTTCAAAAATGGACACTCTTCAACATCTGTAGTCATCATAAGTCAATATTAAAGCGCAATATCTTAACAATCATGACAATAGTCTTCCTTGACAGTTCTTCTTTAGATTTTTTAAAGTATTAGGTTAAAAGCCATTTGCAACATAAAGGTAAGGAAACACCATTTACAAAGAAGTTGTGTTAAGGTTTGGAAAATTTGTTACTTTCCATATTTTTTCCCTCTGACAAGTAAATTTTGGGAACGCTTTCAAAAAAATATGTATTTGATAAATGTGCAGTATTTATGATTACGGCAATCCATTAATTGAAAATGGTGTACAATGCCAGAATCAACAGTATTGTGCTCGAATTTTAACCACTAACCTTTGGCAGGAAAACTGACAATCCTAGTCCATTAAGATTGGAGTCGAGCGCACCTGCCATGTGCAGGTCTTTAAACTACCAACCTCAAGGTTGACAGGCCAGTGATATAGCAGTTCTACTTCTTGAAATACTCGGCCAGCAAGGCTCCCTTTAAGTGTCAAGAAAGGTATAAACATTCTTAGGAAAACTTTGCAGAATATTACTATGTCCCACATGGTGACTGTGGCAAAACACTCCCATAAAAAGAAGCATATATATACTAAATCATCCTCTTTGTCCAAGTTTTGTAGAAAAAAATAAACTCTTGACAAGGTTCTGTAAAACTGACGGCATAAAAGATATATATTAATTTTGTGTACCAAAAAAAAAGTTTATGCTGTTTATATCTCTGACATTATAACATACAGTACAGTTAAACCTACCCATTTTATCATCAAATCGTGAAAATTAGCTGACATGAAAAATCCTGATATACTGTATACAATTGTAAATATTTTTGTTTTTGTTTTTTTTTAATCATAGGTAAAGAGGAAAGTAGATATAATAATTCATTGTTAAGCGTAAGTTTTTTCTATGCTAAAGTAACCCTTCTTCAAGTGCTAAAGTGCCATCTCCCAAATTTAGTTTACAGACTAAAACTTGCCTTTTTTGAAAATTTTCTCTTTTCGAATCTTGGCTGGAGAATTTTTTTTTTTTTAATCTTAATAATTGCACTTTTGAATATGTTACTCAAAAATTAGATCTTTTGGCACAGTAAATTTAAATCCCATTTTGTAAGGTTGTTGTTTTATCAGAGACATGAATAGGATATATTCACATATACATAATGTACCCCACATCTCCTTTGATTCAAACTATGAGAAAAAAAGTGTAACTTTGTCTTGGTTGTTTTATTTTTTTTTTAATTTTTAAACATTTAATAGATATAAGAAGATGTGGTATGAGTGCCAATGAGACAACTCTCCATCCAAGTCGCAATATGTAAAAAGTAAACCGTTATAGGTCAAAGTACGGCCTTCAACACGGAGCCTTGGCTCACACCGAACAGCAAGCTATAAAGGGCCCCAAAAATGACTAGTGCAAAATCATTCAAAAGGGAAAACCAACGGTCTAATCTATATAAAAAACGAGATACGAGAAACACTTATGAACCACATCAACAAACAACAACCACTGAACAACAGGTTCCTGACTTAGGACAGGTGCAAACAAATGCAGTGGGTTTAAACTTTTTAACAGGCACCAACCTTCATCCTAACCTGAAATAATAGTGTAACATCACAACATAGAAAGACACACTATAAAACATCAATTGAAATGGCTTAACTCAATCAAAAGACATATTAACAAAAACAAGTAAACATGCACTGAACAAATAAATTTGATCTATGACACAATGTAAATACGAAATTGATAAAAAAAAAAAGGAGGGGGGGGAGTGAGATGTAAAACAAAATCAGAAAGACAACCATGACCTTGGACAATATGCTGTTAAACAAAATTTAATGTCTATTTAATATTTAAATTAACCCACAAAGGGTTGTCTGAATTTCAGGGCAGATAGATCTTAACCTGATGAACATTTTTACCCAGCGTCAGATTTGCTCTAAATGCTTTAGTTTCAGAGATATAAGCCAAAAACTTTATTTGTCATCAGACACATCAGACACACGTTTTAAACTTGATACCCTAATCATGATTATGGCCAAGTTTGGTAAAATTTGTCTTAGTAGTTTCAGAGGAGAAGATTTTTGTAAAAGATTACAAAAATTTACGAAAAATTGTTAAAAATTGACTATAAAGGGCAATAACTCCTTAAGGGGTCAATTGACAATTTTGGTCATGTTGACTTATTTGTAGATCTTACTTTGCTGAACATTATTGCTTTTTACATTTTATTTCTATCTATAATAATATTCAAGATATAAATAAAAACTGCAAAATTTCCTTAAAATTACCAATTCCTGGGCAGCAATCCAACAACGGGTTGTCTGATTCTTCTGAAAATTTGAGGGCGGACTGATCTCAACCTGATAAACATTTTTAATACGTCAGATTTGCTTTAAATGCTTTAGTTTCAGATATATTAGCCAAAAACTGCATTTTACCCCGATGTTCTATTTTTAGCCATGGCAGCCATGTTGGTAGGCAAACGGGGTCATCGGACATATTTTTCAAACTAGATACACTAGTGATGATTGTGGGCAAGTTTGGTTAAATTTGGCCCAGTAGTTTCAGAGGAGAAGATTTTTGTAAAAGTTAACGGACGACGGAAAAATGTCAAACAGCAAAACCAACGGCATGTCATTGATTTATGTACAATTGAAAAAGCAAATATGATATACTACAACAAACGACAACCAATGCAATCCAGGTTCCTGATTTTGCCACAGCCACACATCCAACTTTGCAGGGTTAACCATGTTTGAGGGCGACCAACCCACCCCTAACCTAGGACTGTGGTGTTAAAGCGCAACATTCAGCAATAAAAGCACTGTTCTTTTGCTTTTTGTGTTTTTGCTGTGTATGAACTGATTTTGTGTCTTTGATGGATACCCCGTATCATTCCTTTCTATTAGGTAACTACTAATTGTAAAAAAACAGCTGAAAAGGAGTTACTCATCAGATTGATACAAAACTTAGAAAAAAAAACTAGCTCAAGCAGGATACAGTATAGGATTAAATGCCTTTTTAAAGTAATTCATTGGTGTATAAACTGGACCAATTCACTCACAAACAAATAAAAGTCTGAAGGACTTTTATGATATGTTTGTGAGTGACTTGGTCCAGTTTATACACCTATAAATTCCTTTAAAAATACGTTTAATCCTTATAATTCTTTAAAATTGGAGATAAGGAATTTAATTTTCCCACTCTTTCAATGTAAATTGTATATTTGTGTCATTGAATTGGCCTGGCCCATGAATATATCTTTTGGTTAACGTAATAAAATGTACTCCATGAAATTTGCCACTGAAAAAAAAAAAACTACAAAAATATCTAATTATCATTCAAATGAAAGTTTTGTGTTTATTATTTAATTTAACGATGAACGCGAAGTGAAATTAAATATTTCTAACGTCAAGCGGAAGCCGGTTTGTGTTATTATCGCCGCCATCTTGTTTACATTGGTTACAGAAAGTAGTTCGGTCACCGTTGTCTATCAAAAAATAATTAACGTCAAGAGCCACTACCAGCATTTGACCAGAAGCCCTCTCGTCCTTCATATGAACGTATTCCCTAATATTCAAATCGTATAAGAATTATGGACACTTAGTTCTTGTATAATAAAGATTCAGTGGGATCTAAAATGTTTGTGAGTTGGTTAATCGGGACAATTAATGATTGATTGATTGGTGTTTAACGCCACTTTCCACACTATTGAGCTACAGTATTTCATGGTAGTCAGTTTTTTATTGGTGGAGGAAGCCCGAGACAATTAATGAAAGATCTTGATCACACTTTTCTCAAACACAAACAAACAAACAGAGAGTAAATAGAAAACATATCTGCTGACAAATTAATTCATTAATAAAAGTTTACTGCAATTAGTACAGGCAAAAACACAAATAATTTAGAAAATATTATGCTCTTTCTTGGGGTTAAAATCACAATGCACAAAAAGGAAAATTGTAACCATTAAAATACTATATCAGTATATTACCCTTTCCAATGTTCCACTACTATAAGCTATAAAACGGCAAGCTTTTTAGAAAAGCTATCACTTATTGATTACATTTATAGACAGAAGACAATATTGATTCAATATTCATTTGCACACACATATTTACATTAAATGGTTATGACATGATTAAAAACAAACAATAACAGACAAATGACAGACAAACAAATAAAACAGTAATAAGATCTCTAGCGAAAGTGGCCTTCATATGAGAATTATTAAAATAATAATAAAAGACTAAAAATATTTGTGTATTCTTGAATCATGTAAATAGTACAATTGAACCCCTGCGGCGCCCCTATCAATTAACAGTATTAAAGTGATCCCTCCTCCCCCTAGACGCAAAAACTGACATAATTAAGAACTTAAAATTTATACACTAAAACATTAAACAAAATCAATTATCAAGTAGAAATCATTTTACTCACACTTTAGAAACATTTTGGTAGCAAATATGGAACTGCTTTCTGGGATCCTATGAGTAAGGGGAAAACATATCGTCTGTGTTGTTAGCTCCACAAATGTACAATCTTAGGCACTTATGTGGAAACTTATAAAATGACTACACTTATAATTCCTACTGTTCGTTGCATGAAGATTCAGAAGCGGATGGACAAGATCCTGTGACGTTATTGCACTGATATTCGAGCTGATGAAGTCAGTATCAAAAAATTAAATGCCATTATTCTTTTTATCGGCAATCTGCCTAAACTGTATGTTTTTTTGTAAAGAATAAGAAGTAAAATGAAATAATAAGTAAAACTACTTTTACGCGTACAAAACGTTGGGTTCGTTGTTCGGTTGTATAAATGAAGTCGCGTGCATTTCATGATAAATTGAAGCGGATGGACAAGAACATGTGACGTTATTGCACTGATACATGACGTCATTGCCTAATATTTTCGAGTATCAAGTCCTGTCCATGATATTGAAAATATTAGGCAGCAAGATCAAAGGGGAAATGTTCTAATTGCCGATAAAGTAATTTATTTAATTTCATAAAAGATTTCATAAGATATTTATTAGTGTAAAATCAAAACAATCGGATTGCTACTAAATACATGCGATAACACAAATAGGCAATAAACAAAACAAATGTAATGTTTATTGGTCGTTATGGTTACAAATAAGAAGAATCTTGTTGTATCAATACATGTTTCACGCTGAACGAAGCGTTGTGTCGATTTAGACGTTTGGCGGGAAAGTCAGTGGTTGGGTCCAAGGGTATGGGGGTGTTTGTGAGGGATTCTTGTGTTCAGTCTGAGGAACATTTAGAGAACACCCCTATTCAGAAAATAGTGTATTCGCCCTGGAGTATATAAGTGGGTGAGGTCTACAATTCGGGTTCTGTCGATATTCTTAATAAGAAGACCAGTGTACAAGAGTAAGCACGTTACGTAGCTGTACATTGAGTCGAGGACAACTTGTACTGGGGACAACTTGTACTGGGTACATGTTGGTCTAACATAGGAAGTTGGCAGAGCAGACTGTCTCATACGGAGAACAGACTGCAATAAGCCGTACTGTCTGGTAGTGACAGTCTGTCCCACTCGGAGGACAGGCTGTACCAGCCCGCATTGTCTGGTAGTGACAGACTGTCCAACTCGGAGGACAGCTGTACCAGCACGCACTGTCTAAAAAAACAGACTGTACCAGCCACACTGTCTTGTAGTGACAGACCGTCCCATCTGGAGGACATTGTGTATAACATAAATAGTTAATAGTATTGCCGTATTGTTTATGGACAGCTTGAATCCAAGTTTTTACTGGAACGTTCGTTTGAGATATAAACACCTGGTTACACGTAACATATTTGGTGGCTAGCGGTTGGGATTCAAGTTGTCTATCACATTCTATTTGATTGATTGATTGTCATAATCGATTGTCACTTGAAATCAGTATTTATTTACATACTATTTTAAACTGCTAGGTTTTCTTACATATATTTCGATGTGCCCCGTGTTGTCTATCATTTGTTGTTTAGTTTTATATGTATTGTCTATCATTTGTTGTTTCGAAATTATTGGTCTTTTGTTGGGCAATGTATGACAAATATATGTTCAAAAACCTAGCCCGTAATTATAAATTATGTAATTCATTGACCGCTCCCGACATGTGTAACTTCAAGCAGGGGCAGATCCAGCCATTTATAAAAGGGGGGTTCCTAACCCAGGATAAAGGGGGGTTCCAACTATATGTCCCCATTCAAATGCATTGATCGTCAAAAAAAGAGGGGTTCCAACCCCGGACCCCCGGATCCGCCACTGCTTCAAGGCATATTTTAGCGGCGATCGATGTCTTTCAAAATTATTGCACTTTTCTTGTATCCCTGGTGCTTTCGACTGGAGAACCGTCGTACACAAGCATCGCACAAGTTGGCACTCCGAGGCGGGTGGGGAGCAAGAAGGTGAACTGTGGTTTATGTTTATCAATAATACCGCTTAAGTCGACGCTAGGGGCCGTCTTGACCTTGTTGTAGGGTATGAATGGTTCGTTCATTGTTGAAGACCCTACATCAACTGTCAAGATGAAGAACAGGAATAAAAGCCCTGTTCATTGATAATTTTCTATGTTTTCTATGTATTGTGTGCAATTTTGTCCCATGTACATTTACTCCATATCCTTTCATTTTCTATTTAAAAGATTAGTGTAAATCAACCGTGAGGTATAGTTGTAATACGAGTGTATTATATAATAAAATATTACAACACAATAATTGTTTTATTTAAATTACTCTATACTGCAATAAATATGTCAAATATTGACGATCAAATTGCTGAAATAAGTAGACAAACACAATACAACATGGACAAGGTTTTATATCTTCTACACCTAGAGATCAGGGTATACGTCCAAAGGTTGTTAAAAATAAAGAACATGATTCAGGCGTAGTGACGACAGGGCCGTCTCTATCAGCACCTGTAGGATTGGCCGTGGGTGATACACTGCCTTTGCCAGATAGGGATATCATAACAAATCCTTACTTGAATAATAGAAAATCCATAGGGCAAGACAAAAATCAAAATATTAATCCTAAGTAGGAATTAACAAAAAATCAAAGTACTGCTCATACTGTTTGCTCTGGTTCAAACGATGTTAAAATCAAACCTTCAAAATATGATGGTAATACTCCTTGGATGGATTACTTATCACACTTTGAGATGTGTGCCCTAGTTAATATGTGGTCTGAACATCAAAAAGGTGGACAGGCTCAAGCAGTCCTTGGTGATTTACCAAAGGAAAAGAGACAAATATTTTCAGACCTAGTAAACGCACTGGAGGAACGCTTTGCTCCATCTAGTCAAACTGAACTCTATCGTGTTCAATTCAAGGAATGTCGAAAAAAGCATGCGAGACTTTGCCGGGGTTAGATCAGTCAGTTCGAAGACTTTCTAATCTGGCCTACCCGATTGCCCCGTTAGAATTAAGGGACACGCTCGCCAAAGAACAATTTATAGATGCGCTAGTAGACTCCGAAATGAGATTGAGAATAAAAACAGTCTCGTCCAAAAGGTCTTAACGATGATATACGGTTGGCAGTTGAGCTTGAAGCGCATAACACGGCTGAGAGCAAAACACTGAAAAGTATGGGTCATTTACGACAGTCTACTAGTGACGAACGGACAGAAGCACCTAATAGTCCTGATACGACTGTATGGATGCAGACAATTGAAAATTATTTACAGTCCTTAACAAAAGAGATTATAGATTTAAAGTCCAAAAGAAAGTTCCCACCAAGGGGGAAGATAAATAGCACACAAAGTAAAGGAAAAAGGTGTGGTCCCTGTTTCAGTTGTGAAGAAATAGGACACTTTGCAAAAAATTGTCCCAATAATAATCAGAAACCAAGTAAGTGATATAGTCGAGGACAACTTGTACTGGGTACAGGTTGGTCTAACATAGGAAGTTGGCAGAGCAGACTGTCTCATACGGAGGACAGACTGTAATAATCCGTACTGTCTGGTAGTGACAGTCTGTCCCACTCGGAGGACGGGCTGTACCAGCCCGCACTGTCTGGTAGTGACAGACTGTCCAACTCGGAGGACAGCTGTACCAGCACGCACTGTCTGGTAGAGACAGACTGTACCAGCCACACTGTCTTGTAGTGACAGACCGTCCCATCTGGAGGACAGGCTGTAAGATTGTATTATATTTGTATATATATATATATAATTGTTCGTCTTTACTTTATATCGACAAAGAGCCCGTGTGTAACATAGATAGTAAATAGTATTGCCGTATTGTTTATGGACAGCTTGAATCCAAGTATTTACTGGAAGGTTCGATTGAGATATATCATTTATGATAAAAAAAATCTCATTTAACTACACATTATACCATCACTCTTTAGAACATGTAACAACAGCAAAATATCTGGGGGTAACCACCAGCTCAAACCTTAAATGTGATGTACACATTAACAGTATATGCAAGAAAGCTAATAGCACCATAGGCTTTCTATGGAGGAACCTGAATATAAGCTTAACATCCATTAAAGAGCAAGCAATCAAGTCCCTAGTAAGACCATCACTAGAGTATGCTTGCTCTGTTTGGGATTCATACTTACAACAAGACAAAGGTAGCGTTGAAAAAATTCGAAGGAGGGCTGCCCGTTTTGTTACCAACAAATACAGAAACACCTCAAGCGTTGGTAACATGTTACAACACCTTGAATGGCGCAGCCTCTCTGACAGAAGAAAAGATTCAAGATTGGTAATGCTATACAAAATAGAACACGAAAAGGTTGCAATACGTAAAAATAATAAATTAATTCAACAAAAAAGACAAACAAGACATTCAAATTCGAACAGCTTCCAAATCCATCCTGCAAAACACAGTACAGAAAAGAATCCCTTTTTCCAAGAACTATAACCGACTGGAACAAACCACCTGATAACATTATAAATTGCACATCAGTAGACTCTTTCAAATCTTCAATTTCAAAGCATCAATATTAACTCAACTATTACATCAAACTAATTATACATTGCATTTTTCATTTTTCCTCTATTTTTAATTTGTATATATATTAATCTATGTCTTGTTGTAAGTTTCCTCCTGTGACATAATCTTCAATTTGTTGAAGGCGGTCACTATATGGAAGAAGAAGTAGAAGTAGAAGTTACCGTGACCTGTAATCAACCTTGTCATGTTCATTTAAACGAGAGGGCTAATGATCTGTTCAAGGTTGTCTACAGGTGTGACACAAATCGCTAACTAGTGTTTTACTTATAGGTTAGATAATACTTGGTCATGTTTTATGAATAATTAAAGTCCGAGGCGTAGCCGATGGTTTCAAATGTTCATAAAACATGACCAAGTATTGTCTGGCCAACTTCGAACATATCACACCTTCGAGTGACATAACAAAATTAGCCTCTCATTGTAATAATCAAACTTTGATGTTAGCTCACTTTAAGTGTTCACATGGTTAGTAAAAGGGATATAAATAATTTAATGTTTAAAATGGAAATATCTTCTGCTTCAGGTATAATTTAATTTTATATATCTAAAATTCCTTCATTTTAAAGTTGATAATAATGACAAAAATTCATCAATTAGTTTTAGTTTACAATCGCTTCAACATTAGATGCTTGCTTTTTTATTGATGAATGTATGAATGTATTGTTTTTTTCCAAAACTTTATTTCATTTTTTTATAAACAGTCATTGTTTCTTTAAACATTGATTTTAAAGTCTCATATTAAGATTAGATTTTAAAAATATTACATATATTTTACCTACACCTTTACCCCCCCCCTTTATTTTTAGGGGTGGGGGTTGTGGGGGAAGTTGTTCTCTATATATATATATAAAATAAAACATTTACAATGTTAAAATCTCAACTTGAAATGCTTTTATAGTTCTAATTTCTTGATTTCATTTATAAATATTAGACAAACAACAGTACTAATGATTTTTTTCTTTTGTTCTTTTCCCTTGGAAATTGCCTTGGGGCTTGTACACTTCGTTTGCAGTTTTTAGGAATTCACTTTCATACTCAATCAACAATAAAAAGTCATTGATGTATAGCATTTTATAGTGCATGGAAAGCCATGCAGTCAGGATTCTACTTAGTCAAAATTATCTCCTCATTACGCCACCTAATTTTTTTAATCGTACATTGTAGTGATGACGCGCTGTCAATTTAGCTCTTGAAAACCGATAAATTTATCCACATAGTATCATTACGATCCTTATATGCCAGTTGTATTTTAAAAGACAAATGTATCTACTAGCTATTGAGCAATATTAATTGTACATTTATGTATTTGGTCAACTTAAAACGATTATCTAATCGGTTGTCAGGGGGAATTTTCGAAAGTTCAAAAATATTTTAAAAAAATTCTAATTAAATATTTCGTGGAACATAAAAATTTCCAGAGGTTGAAGACTAATCACCCTAGATAACACACACAAAAATGATTTTTTTTAAAGTTATGCATTTTTAAGACCCACCAGAAAAGTTTGTCGTCAAGTACTTTTAGTAAAAAAATTGTTTTTCGAACACGCCTACTCTGTTGTTATGACTCATTGGAAAGGTATTTCACTTGACCCATATATGTCATCTTTTAGTACTGTAAATTTTTAATGTTTTTGTATCAACCTACAGCCTAAATATATAAAAATGATACAAACGGAAACAAATTAGTGTATCAAATATTTTTCTTTTATACGTTTTCAATACAGAAAAGTCAACTCAAACACGCCTTAACCTAAAAAGGTGTACTCAACTTTTTTTTGGATGAAATTATTGCCTATTTTGGGGATTTTTTTCCCCAAAAAACTGTCACCAGGGGATGCTAAAAGAAGATGCTTTATCTTTGGAATTTTTTTCGGCGGAATTTATGCTTATGCACAAAAAAGATCCACGAGAATTTGCACCTACCACAATCGACTGTTTTGTGAAATGTTGTCTATAATTTAAAAAAAATTAAAACAAATATCTCGAAGCTCAATTCAATAATTTAAGTAAAAACACATACATAAGATGCATAGAATCATAAATTAGGCACATTCATTTAACTTTTAAAGCCCATAGAAACAGATGTAAACAATTCAAATTTACTAACTTCGCCTTTTTTACCTTCTCTAACAAAGAGTTCCATTTCTTTTGTTTAATTTCAACTGGGTTTCCGCCTGCATGTACTATGAAAAGTAGAAGGGAAAATACTGATTTTCCATTGGACGAGAATGGAAGAGTATGTTTTAAAAAACTTGACTGTCTTTTTGTCATAACGCAAAAGGACATATATCGTATGAAACGACACTGTACAAATCCAAAATACATAAAAAGGTTTGATTTATGTTTTTGTCTCTCTCTTTCTCTCTCGGACACAAAAAACCATAATGTGCAAATCTACGATGCAAAATTTTCAAAATTTGTTTTCGTTATTCCCCTTTGGGCGATCATTTGGACTGTTTTATAATTCTTCAGATAAATATTGAAGCAGGATCTGCTTACCCTTCCGAAACATCATAGATCACCACGGTGTTTGGTGGGGTTTGTGTTGCTAGGTTTTTAATTTTCTATGTGTGTTTTGTGAACTGGTGTTTGTCTTTTCGTCGTTTTTCGTTTTTTGTCATGGCAATGTCAGTTTGTTTTTGACTTATGAGTTTGAATATCCCTTAGGTATCTTTCGCTTCTATTTTAGAGTAATCGGACTCAAATATGCACGTTAGAAGTCAGAGTGTGTGTGTAAGAATTCTGTTTGACAATAGCCGAGTCCGACAGCCCTCTCCGAAATGCACTTGGTTAAGTTAAGTCTTTAGCATTAGCTCCCAGGAGCCGCCTCTTACTTTAAATGCTGATTTAAGATGAGAAGAAAGCTGAAACTTCCATATTATAAACTGTTGACACAGAGATACAACAAATGTATGTCTCGCTTTTGTGTAGTTTTGGTAGTAATTGCAAATATTCATTTATTGAATCCAGATGGCAATATCTAACCATGTAATTTATAGGCAAAACATTCAAAGTCCATGGACCATGACTAATGTGCAGGACCAAATAACCTCCACAGAAAGGAGATTACTGCATACCAAATACCATTGACTTATCATAAGTGGTGCCCTTTACACTAACCAGAACACAAACTGTAACTTGCAAAAAATGTAAAATTTTTAAAGTCAATGAACCATGATTAGGGGGCAAATCCAAATAATTTCCATGGAAATGAAATGTACCAATGCCAATGCTAATGTATACCTACCAAATACAATTGACCTACCACTACTGGTCCACCTTAAATAACCGTTTCACAGATGATATCGGATATGTTCCTTATGTCGTAACTACAATACCCTTCCCTTTTCACGAATGTGACTTACCGAATTAGACTATTTACCGGATTTGTAATATCATAAGCAACACGACGGGTGCCACATGTGGAGCAGGATCTGCTTACCCTTCCGGAGCACCTGAGATCACCCCAAGTTTTTGGTGGGGTTCGTGTTGCTTAGTCTTTAGTTTTCTATATTGTGTCATCTGTACTATTATTTGTCTGTTTGTCTTTTTATTTTTGGCCATGGCGTTGTCGGTTTGTTTTCGATCTATGAGTTTGACTATCCCTCTGGTATCTTTCGTCCCTCTTTTAAACTGTCCTAATCACAAACTAAATACATGTAAAGTATATAAAAGTTTCAAAATCAATAGACCATGATTAAGAGAACGGGGCAAAATTTTTCTCCATGGAAATGAGATGTACCAATGCTAATAGAACTGCATACCAAATATCATTGACTTACCACTAGTGGTTCCTCATAAACTAACCTGATCACAAACTAAAAATGTTTACTTCCGTACTCCTAACAACAAAATTGTCATATTTATATTTACCTGTGTACGTTGTTTTATTTAATGCCATTTTATCCCAGGAAAGAGTTGTCTTATTGACACTCTTTCTACATCTTTTTTATTACTACCTGTAACGTCTATGTTACATAAGCACCTACGTTTTAATATTGTATCTATATTGTGTCATAGATCAAACTTATTCGTTCAGTGTATGTTTACTTGTTTTTGTTTAAATGTCTTTTTGATCGAGTTAAGGGGTTAAGCCATTTCAGTTGATATTTTACAGTGTTTTTCTATGTTGTAATGTTACACTACTATTTCAGGTTAGGGTAAAGGTTAGCGCCTATTAAAACGTTTAAACCCGCTGTATTTTAATGCACTTTTCCTAAGTCAGGCGCCTGTTGTTAGTTAGTGTGATTCATAGGTGTTTTTCGCTTCTTGTTTTTTATATAGATTCGACCGTTGGTTTTCCCGGTTGAATTGTTTTACACTAGTCATTTTGGGGCCCTTATAGCTTGCTGTTCGGTGTGAGTCAAGGCTCCGTGTTGAGGACTGTACTTTGACTTATAATTGTTAACTTTTTATAAATTGTTACTTGGCATTAATACCACATCGTCCGATTTATATTGGAGCCGCCGTCGGAAAAGGCATACTTAAGTTTCGCTCCGTCAAGACGAGACAATCCAGAAACAGTGTTAGGAAAAAGTTGGGGGCAGCCATCAATTTCGATAGATGATCAGTCAACTTAGATAATTTTGAGGAGTCGATGAGTCAATTCAGAGCGGCCTTGAAATCTGTAGTTGGTGACTTAAAAACGACAATGTTACACAATGAAAGGAAGTTGAATGAAGAACTCAAGAGAAAAAAGCTTGTTAGAAAAGAAGACTGGTGAAAGTAAATGTACAAAACAAAAGTAAATGGTTAGGAAATCCAACTCTAAAAATAATGGAGCCGTTTTTACAAAAGAAAAAAGTTAAGAAGAGGGTTGAGCGCTCAAAAACATGATTTACCTCGCCACATTCTTTGTGGCTGTCCCAAGTCAGGAGCCTGCAGTTCAGTGGTTGTCGTTGGTTAACTTTATGTCTGTCTTATTTGTTTTTCATTACTTGTTTTGTTATAAAGTAAGCCATTCGTTTTCTCTATTGAATTGTTTCATATTTGTCGGGGCCTTTATAGCATATACACTATGTTTTTTTTTTATTGTTAAAGGTCGTACGATTGCCTATTATTGCTTACTTCAATTGAATTTTGGTGGATAGTTGTCTCATTGGCAATCATACCAAATCGCCTTATTTATATATCTAAAGACTATTCACTAAGTAATCGAAGACATTCGAGTATTTGAGTGATATAATAGATAGAATTTACAGTAAGTTGATTCGGATTCTTCTTCGTAGTCTGAACAATCTAAATATAAAAAGAGAGTATGAAGTATCAAGATTTCAGACGGTTCTGATTCAGAGTCAGATAGTGAGGGAATGTTGAAAATTTCTTAACAGCATCTTTCCCATAATGCAAAATCATTTATGAATCTTTCCATTCAAAAGTCTAACTTATTTTCCTATTTATGTAGAATTTCGTTAAAACATTGTAAAATGATTTATAAACAAGTAATAGATATTACAAGATGGAATGATTTTTTTTAATGTTAAAGTAACAAGTGTGTGTAGTTTTGGTGTAGACCTATCATCAACATTGACATTCCCTTTTACAATCTTTATATTGCTTAAACACAGCTTTTTTATCATTTTCGTTAATGGCCTGAACGCATTCATTGTTGCAATATGGCCTTCTTTGTGCTCAACTGATTTTTAGCAATTATCAATCTGAACCCATCCTTAGTTTAAAGTAAGAACCCAGGAAATGGACATTTACACTGTTACTAGGTTTGTCACATATTTGATAATAGATCAAAACAGGTTGTAAAATATCAGTGCTGTAATGGTTATGATGTTAAAGAGTAGAGTGTCACGAAAGACTAGAGTGGGTTTATAAAATATCGGAGTTATATTGTCTTTGATGCTAAGAATTGAGATGTCACTAAAGACCTGCTTCACAAAGTGTCTGTGTTATAATGTCTATGTTTCTATATAGGACAGATGTCACTAGAGACCTGACTTATAAAGTATCTGTGTCATAATATCTATGATTCTATAGAGTAAAGAAGTCACTAAAGACCTGGTGTATACAGTATATGTGTTATAATGTCTATAATTCTATAGAGGAGATATTTCACTAAAGACCTGGTTTATAAAGTATATGAGCTATAATGTCTAATGTCTATGATGCTATAGAGGAGAGATATCAGTAAAGATCTGCATCACAAAATGTCTGTTTTATAATGTCTATGGTGATGTCACAAAAGACCTGCATGGTTTATAAAGTATCCGTGTCATAATATCTATGATTCTTTAGAGGAGAGATGTCACTAAATACCTGGTGTATCAAGTATCTGAGTACCCTATCGAATTATTAATTTCACTCCCAGCTTACAAGTCTTTGCTTTTACTTCTTAAAGCCATGTGCTTAGCACCTCAGCAGAACACACAAATCTTAAAGCCTGCTTTTACCTGGCCATGGACCAAATCAATATCCTTCTTCACTTGACAGAAAAAATGATACCAGGGGACCACACAGGTATTTGTATTTAATAAAACAATTGTAGTGATTTTACTGTTTAATATTAAATTTTTGTATGATCTTAATTATTTAAAACTTGATATTACATTTAAAGCTAACAATACTTGTAGCGTTACGATAAAAATGACACACTTTATAAAATAAATAATAATTACTTGGGAAATGTAAAAAGCAGTAGGATATAAAACGATAAAAATAACTGACTGTGGTGGTAGATTAAACAGGAAAATTCTGGTAATTCATCAAACATTATCTCTTATATATGTAAGGAATGTTTCCCCTTTTGCCTTTCAATGTGATTATTTTGGTTCATACTTCATGAAAACAAAATAACAAATGTTTGATATTTTTGTATTTCCAAACCCATAAAAGTGTCATGTCAATTTGTCTATTAGGATGAAATCTATCTGTTATTTAGATAACATTATAAGTTTTACTGTCTTTGGAATCAAAATAAATGCCATGTTTAATTGAGTTTCATTCTCGAAATATTTTTCACTTTTAGATAAAAAAAAAATCTATAATTTCCGTTAAAAAATGCACAAAAACAATAAAATAATCCAGAAAATTTTCTAAAATTTCCATATTTACAAACCACCAATAACTTTACCCATAAAGGAGCACAAAATTCTGTAAGTAAATTTATTTTTGATTTTTTTCTATTGTAACGCTAAATATGTATACCCAATGTAAAGACATGTTAGGTTGCACTGAGTTCTCTTTCAAAAGAAAAAATACAGATATTATGAGAGCTTCAGTACAGAAAGTTTTGTGCATTTTTTGCAGAGAATTTAATAATGGCAGCACAATGTTTGAGTTGATATAATGCTCATAACACAGTGAATAACAAGTAAACCACAAGTCCAAATTCTAAACAAATTCATAGATCTAATCTGACATATTTTCATTTTAAATAATCTATAGAGTTAAAGACTGAAAATCTCAAAAGAGATTACTGTAACAAAACATATTCAAGCATCTAATTTTTCATTAGGACAAAAAAATCAAGCAGTTAGGTATATATTAATAAACAACTGCGCCATGAGCGCATGATACACCCGTCGTCTTGTATGTGAATTTTATGCAATAATCATAAATAGTTTCTGACATATGGCCTGACATGCGAAAACCCACTTTAAAAAAAAAAAATCAATATCTCTAAAATAAAATTTTGAATCAAAACCAAAAGTATACAGATCTTTAGATTAATATAAATAAGAAGTGTGTAAAATTTTAAGCAATAATCATAAATTGTTTTTGAGATATGGCGCGACGTGAAAACCCCCTTTTAAAAAAAAAATCAATATGTCAAAAATAAAATTTTGAATTATCACCAAAAGTATACAGATCTTTAGATAAATATAACTAAGAAGTGTGTAAAGTTTTAAGCAATAATCATAAACTGTTTTTGAGATACGGCGCAACATGTGAAAACCCTCCCCTTTTTAACAAAATACACAATATCTCTAAAACAAAATTTTGAATCATCACCAAAAGTATACAGATCTTAAGATTAATATAACTAAGAAGTGTGTAAAGTTTTAAGCAATAATCATAAATTGTTTTTGAGATACGGCGCTTTATGTGAAAAAAAAAGACACCTGTTTTAGTTACGAAGTCCTGTAACTCAAAAGTTTTAATCTTATTTTCACCAAAAGTATACAGATCGTTTGACCATCATAAGAAACAACTATGTTAAGATTCATGAAATTTGGATAAGTCGTTCTCAAGTTAAGGTGCGACATGTTTACGCCCGGACAGACAGACAGACGACATTTGTATACCATAATACAAACCGTCAAAATTTTGACGGGCGTATAAAAATAAAGTAAACAACTATTTCAAATAGATTTCACATATAAAAATAAACAGCTGCGCCATGAGCGCATGATACGCCCGTCGTCTTGTGTGTGAATTTTATGCAATAATCATAAATAGTTTCTGACATACAGCCTGTCATGCGAAAAATCCCTTTTTCACCAAAAAGTATACAGATCATTTGACCATCATAAGAAACAACTATGTTGAGTTTCATGAAATCTGGATAAGTCATTCTCAAGTTACGGTGCGACATGTTTACGCCGGACAGACAGACGGACACATTTGTATACCATAATAAGTCCTGTCAAAATTGACGGGCGTATAATAAAAATCAGGTTTATATAATATTGAAATAAGATTTTTCTTGATAAAAAGAGGTAGTTCAATAACAAGAACAAAACCAAAAACAACATCCTCTGTTTAGCATGTAACATGTATATAACTCCAAAGATGTATTAGGATATCATTCACATATAAAAGTTTCATGCATAAGTGTAAAACATTCAGAATTTTGCTAAAATTTCCACCTGATTTGTATAGTTTCCGAAAATAGGAAAATGTTGTAAAACCATAGCTAACTACCTAGCAATTTAAAACAGGAAATCAAATTTATCGTGGCCATGGTGACATGCAGATGAAGAAAGTATCATTAATTATTTTGTATCAGAATCGGGAAGAATATGAACCGGGTTCTAAATAAAATATTCATGTATTTGCAGCTGTTTTACAGACTAGCACTTTTGATTAACAATTTCCACATAGTGCAAATAAACCCCCCAAAAGTATTAGGAACCCGATCTCTCGCCTTTGATTTCTACTGTCATTATAAAAGTGTATTGTTGATTGTAAAAAGTGGGTCCATTTATCAGTAAAATACAGAATTAAAAAAAAATTAACTTTTTCTTTAGATGCTTTTTTTTTATCTTGAAGATAAGCTTCTTTCCAAATTTCATATCAATCAAGCAATCCAAGTAAATGCTTACTGTAAACCAGAGTGCACATGTCTCACCTTTACTGACCATTGGTTTTTTGTTGATAGTCCTAAATATAAAGCTTTATTACAACTATTACATAAACTTATCATGATCTAGGAAAATGAGGTCAAAGTCAGATAAACCAACTGGAAATACATGTACACCTTACTGTCATTCCATACACCAAATATGCTTATAAACATAGTTGACCTATTGCGTATAGTATCTAAGAAACAAAAGTAACCAGCACAAATTACAGAAATTTGAAGGTTTGCTGCCATCAATTAAAGGTTTGGCTGTGGCAAATGCAGTTTTACTGGTGAAAAGTCTTCAACTACAGTACTGTATTTTAATGCACTAGAGTTTGAAAAAAATAATAAAAGAAAATAAAAGAAAAAGGATTCAAATTGGGATATTATCTTTTTAAAACTGCTTTTTCAGGTAGGTGTAGTTTTATTTTCAATCATATCTTATTAACTGAACATGTAAATTATAGTAATAAATGACAAAATATTGTTATATCAAAATAAGTTTAATTGCTTTAGAACATTTTTTTCTGATTGTGTACACTGATGATGGTAATCTATTTAAAATTGCTCCCCAAAATTAACATATCAAGTCACTGGAAAAAAGAGGGAGAAGATATCTAAAACTAATCAAGTTTTAAAAACAGAAAAATAACATTAACCAATAATGGAAGATGTGCACTTCTTTCCTTTATTTATGCTACCTTTATTAGGAACATTTCCATTTAAAGCAAAATATATAATGTAACCTTTTTAAGTCCAGGAAAACTATAAAACATAAGATCTTGTATAGAGTATAAAATTAACTTTTGTATTAAATAAATTGATAAAAATATGTTACATAAAACAATAATGCCAAGAGCCCGTGTAAACACTTAGCTAATAACAATATAATATAAATTGTAAAATATAGCGACTAGTCTACATAAGCACCAATCAAATAACAATATAATCTAAATGATGGAAATATATGGAATAACTGTATATTGTCTTAGAATAAAACAAAATATTTGTATTAGGTTTAGAAATAGGTAGAATTTAAAAGATTGATGAGAATTTCTTCATTATTTTGTACTGAGTTCAAATAATCTGATATCAGAAAAAAGTCATGGTTATTCCTTTTAAACCGCAAAGCACAAAACTTTATATTCTTAAGAAAAATCATGCGTTTTGGACAATAAGCAGACAATGCAAAATAGTTTTAAACTCGTTTTTCTTCATGGATCATAAATTAAATATTTTTGGGGATAAAATTAAGGAGTGACAATATCCCATTTAAGGAATAAAGATGTCTGCTTATCAAGAATTAACACTTTCACTTCATATCTATTTTTTTCTGACATATACCCCCTCTACCTTTACGATGCTCTTTATTTTAAAGAAAACTATTTTTTTCTTAATTATAAATGAGATACTTACATCTGAATCTTGTTATGAAAAGACAAATATAGATAGAATGAAGAAAAAAAATTAAACAACCTGCAGACCATTTCTCTAAAACAAATACTCTAAACAACCATATTGGTAATAAACATTTGGGTTTTCTTTATCATCTAGCATTTTCCAAATTGCATTATATAAAAATTTTGACAAATTTCTGTCCATTCCTGAAAAGTCACATTAGTAAGTATTATCTTTGTTTCTGCTGCTGCTGAATTATTTGTTCCTTGATCTTTAAGTGATACAATATAACTTCACAATTCTTGATCTTAATGAGGTAGACTTTTATCAACCTGTAAAACTGTAGCCATTCTTCCCCAATATATAAAAAAACAAAACAAAACTAACAAAACAATCACACTGCCCCTACAAATTGCAATAACAAATTGATACTCTTCATTAACATTTTAGTAAAACTAGGTAACTTAAGCTAGCAATCAATTTCAATTTTAACATAAAATAATGCCATAGACTGCCATGAAATTATACAAATAAATAGTTGTGTTTAGCTCCATCAAAGAAACAAAATCACAGGTATCACATTATATCTTCCATTAGTGATAAGTGTCAAACATTTCCAATTGCATTTAACATAAACAGTGTTTCTTTTTTTAGGCACAGAATACATTCATCCAAATTTCAAATGGCAGTTTAGTTCTTTTCGTCACCTTGAATTCTGAATTCAATTCATTTCAACTCCATTACTTGACCCTGTGAATAATGATACAATATTAAAATTACAAAATCATGATTGATGTAACATGTCATAAATAGTTCACGAAGATTCAATCAATTTGAATCACATGGTATTGTATCCCAATAAACTTCTGTGATTCATACGAAGTGTTTTGACTACATTTTCTCACCCCCTCACCAACAACTAAGAAAATACAATATAAAAAAGTGTTGTGACCCTACCTGCAGCCATATCAATAAAATTAGTAATCGGGAACAAAACACAATCTCAATCTGCAAGTCATCATAAACTCTGATGTATGTAATAAAAAGTATGTATATAATATGGCAAAACTTTTAGGAATTTTTGTTCCTCAATGCTCTTCAACTTTATTTGGCCTTTTTAACTTTTTTTTATTTGAGCGTCACTGACGAGTCTTTTGTAGACGAAATGTGCATCTGGCACATATACAAAATTTCAATCCTGGTATCTATGATGAGTTTATTTTCATAATTTTTTTTAGCCTGAGAACTGTATTTCTTGAAAGTTCAGTAAACTAGAACAAAATGCAAACTCCATATGTATATTATTGTTGTCCACTATTGTACCACAAATCAGATTAATCAGGTATAACAAAAAAGTCAGAAAAAGTCTGAGATATTAACATAGGGTAGGTTTGGACTGTTTTATTGTTCTATACTTTGGGTATTTCCTGCTATCTATTTTATATACTTGAGAATGCTTTAGCTTAAGTTTTCAACAAACAAGTTTGAATTGTATAATTTTCAGGATTTCAGATGAGAAGGATATTTGTAATTCGAAATACTTGATAGCTGTATGTATTTTTATTATTCGCAATTCTTGTCATACTTATCCTTTTAATCATTCAGTTTGCAGGAAGTGCAATCTTTCCAACTTTGGTAAAAGATCACGTACAAATCAATGTCAAACAAATTTTTTATGAAGTTTGCTCAAGCATTATCATCAGAACATTCAAGTTGTGCAAGCATTACAATGCAAAAAGTGAAACAAAGTTTGTGGAAGTTAGCTCATGCATTACAATTAAAACAGACACTAGCACACAAAGACATAAGCTTGGTAAGAATGAGTTTTAATCTAATATACAAATTACAAAATGTAAACAGTAAATTCTGAATTTATTGCATGAACTTTGGAGTTATGTATGACGTCCATTTTCTCTGAACTAGTACACATTTTTATTTAGGGGCCAGCTGAGGCTACCTCCTAGGTGCATGATTTCCCCCTTCATTGAAGACCCATTGGTGGCCTTTGGCTGTTATCTGTCCTTTTGTCGGGTTGTTGTCTCTTTGACATATTCCCCATTTCCGTTCTCAATTTCATTTATTATCGCGATTTTGTAGAATGGACAATATTTTATATTTTTAAATATATTGCTGTACTCAGCCGGTGGCATTATTCACATTAATGAAAAGTTCTCAATAATTCAGAATTTTCAGTAATAGATGTGTTACTGTTAATTGCAAATTTTCTTACAAACTTGAAAAGCAAACTTATTGAATGTTTTTTTTTTTTAAATACTATTCTATAATAGCTCTAAGGACATGATTTGACAATTTCAAAATGGCAGCCCATGCATTATATATATTGTAGTGTAACATTATAGACAAGTGTGGACACACTATTATGTCTTGCCTACTGTTACACTGAAAAGTTTTGAAGGGATTAACAATCAAACTGATTTGAAAATCAAGGAAACCTGTTAATGTATTCATATGAAATGTATATGTAAAGGATGTACATAAAAATATTTGCAGGTGAGACAAAGAATTCAATGGAAATGCAGAAAAAATATCAAAAATGCTGATGTGATTTGAAACTAAAGATAGTATGTGAAAATATATATGGATGATCAAAACACTCAAGCTGAAGTTATAAAGATGCATTATTCAAAGACACATGTTTCCACCTTTCAGATAGACCCTTGAAAATCATAACTTAGCCTAAATAGGCTATTCATTGTAATCACTGAACAGTATTTGATACTTTTGGCTTTAGATGTTTTTGATTCTGATTAACATTTTTATAATCAACATAATTAAGAAAAGGAAAAGCAACAGACAGATCTATTTATGTACAAACTCTTATACTTACCAAAGTACGAATTTAATGGTTGTCATTTTGTTCATCAAGCATAGACAGTTTGACATCAGGGACAGTATCTGGTGTTCCTAACAAAGTCAATATACCAACATAGGTATTGTGGTAAAATTACATCACAATCACTGTTGGGAGACTCATCCCAATAGTAAAAGTTCATATAAAAACTAGAGAATACATATTGAATTGTCTCAATTTCTTCACTTTTTGATCGAATTTATGCTGAAAGTCTGAATTATGAAAGTCTTACTACATAAAATTAACATTATCAATGATCCATGAAAATGAAGTCACGGTGAGATTGACCATGCCAGGCAGACATGTACATGTAACAATCATTCCATACACCAAATATGGTGGTCATATCGCTTAAAGAACCTGAGAAACAGATCAAACCACAAAACCTCAACATTGACCAATGAACCATGAAATGAAGTCAAGTTTATATCAACCCTGCCAGACAGACATGTAAACCTTACAATAAACCCACACACCAATTATAGTTTACTTATTGCTTTTAATATAGTAACTTACATAACCACAAAAATCAATCATTGTTCAATAAACCATGAAATTGACGTCATGGTCATATGAAAAATACCAGTCGGACATGTACAACTTACATACATTGCTTGCACAAAATATAGTTAACATAATGTTAATGGTATCTGAGATAGGAGCCTTCTATGTCTTTTGATTGAGTTAAGCCATTTCAATTGATATTTTATAGTGTGTCTTTCTATGTTGTGATGTTACACTATTGTTTCGGGTAAGGGTGAAGGTTGGTACCTATTAAAACATTTAAACCCGCTGCATTTGTTTGCACCTGTCAAAGTCAGGAACCTGATGTTCAGTGGTTGTCGTTTGTTGATGTGGTTCATAAGTGTTTCTCGTTTTTTTATATAGATTAGACCGTTGGTTTTCCTGTTTGAATGGTTTTACACTAGTCATTTTTGGGGCCCTTTATAGCTTGCTGTTCAGTGTGAGCCAAGGCTCCGTGTTGAAGACCCTACTTTGACCTATAATGGTTTATTTTACAAATTGTGACTTGAATGGAGTTGTCTCATTGGCACTCATACCACATCTTCTTATATCTATCTACTGACCACGTAACTTTCACCTTGGTCCTGGATCCATGAAATGAGGTCGAGGTCAGGTGAATCCTACATATGCCCCTGACAAACATGTAGATTTACAAGGAACCCATATACAAAATATAGGTAGTATTGTTAAATATTACTCATAATAGGAGAGCATTTTAGTTAAAAAAAAAAAACAGTAATTTTTTTCAGGCATTCACCCAACCATGATAATGAAGTCAAGGAAAATGGATGTAGGAAAGACAGAAACTTAAATAAGGTATCTGCATACAAGGTATGAAGCATCTAAGTATTCTAGGTTCTGAAATATAAATAGAGGTGAAATTGGTGTAAACTTCAATCAATCTATCAATCAATCCTTTTCTGATTATCAATTTGTTTGATGTGTTTGAGCTTTTGATTTTGCCATTTGATTAGGGACTCAGAGTTCAGTATTTTTTTCTTTTTTTTCTTGTTGTTTTATAGATATATACATCAAATCAACTCTGTATATTCACCTATGTATAAAGTGAGATAGATATCACACAAGACAGGTATTAGTTTGTTCTAAAAACATTGGCCATGCAGGTACAGTAAAATGAAAAGTATGAACACAAACAAATACAAGACATATCAATGCATGATACTGCTTGAGATATTTCTGTCAAATGTCAAAGCATGGTCCTCAAGTGAGTTCAGTAATTATAAATAGTTACTTTACAACAACTTTTTTTCCAGAGTGATATTTTAGCGAGTTGAAAATAACACTAGTAGAAATCATCATGATGTTGAACCAGTTGGACCTTTTTTAAATTATAAATACATAATGGAACTTTGGAAAGCTTAATAAATAAATTGCTACGCAGTAGGATAGACAAGGCTAAACGATGATATATAAAGTATACATGATAATAAGTTGGTGCATAGTATATGATCTGATTACCAAAATATGAACAAACAGGATTAACTAATTAAAACTGGACTTTTAACAGTAAAATCTTGCTTAAAATATTTCTTTCAATAATTTTAGAACAGTGCATGTTATATTATATACATTTGTTTTCATAAAGTCTCCCTAGATTAGTCTGAGGTGAAATAAAAATATGTATATTGATTCACCACAAAATGTCGGTCTATATATCAAAGCACTGTAAGCACTGTAGGCAGTTAACCAAAAACCAAGGCAAACGTAATTATGAAAACTGTGGCAGTGTTGCTTTCATTTTTTTTGAAGATTTGAAAGAATATTAAACATTCGTATATTGTACATTTTTGTTTACTAAATGAATTGATTATTAAGGCAAATTAATTAATATTTCATCAAGGTTTTCAAAAGAAACTCATATATCAATGTAAATGACCCCCATCTTCACCCCCAAGTCCATGATGTCACTCCATACCAAGTTTGGAATAAAATGACAGGTGATTATAAAACAGTTGGTCAAACATTCTTGGGCTTTACACATCTTGAAAGATTTATACGTTTTCTTTAAAATGAGCCATAAATGAAAATTATTATAGGCCCAGAAACAATTCAATAAATAATTAAAGTAAATTCAATTGACCTAGACTCATTTTTTGCATCAATAAAACTTTATAATAAACAAGAAATAATTGTAACAGGATGCCGTTATGAAGTCTCCCAAACAAAGCTCCCATAATTCGTTATTCCCTTGGTCGCCTGACATTGGGCAAAGTCCAGTTCATATTGGTTTGGTCTAGTTAAGTGATATGCATATGTGACACCTAGGAGATTGACCCTGTATGTCATTCAAATCTTTTTGAAATGATAAACAGGAATAAATATGATTTAGGTGTGGGTATCTTGACCGTTTACAAGTTCTCAAACAGGAGGGGGTGGGGTGACCCCAGGGACTCCCACTATATTTCATTTGATTTGTTATATTGTCCCATAAATGAATTTACATATGGTTTGGGGGTGGGGATCTCCACCATTTCCAAGTTCTCAAACAGGAGGGGGTGGGGTGACCCCAGGGACTCCCAAAATATTTAATTTGATTTGTCATATTGTCCCATACATGAATATATATGGTTTAGGGGTGGGGATTTTGACTGTTTACAAGTTCTCAAACAGGAGGGGGTGGGGTGTCCCCATGGACTCCCCTTATATTTCATTTGATTTGTTTTATTGTCCCATACATGAATATATATGGTTAAGGGGTCGGGATCTCAACCATTTCCAAGTTCTAAAACAGGAGGGAGTGAGGTGACCCCAGGTACTCCCCATATATTTCATTTGATTTGTTATATTGCCCCATACATGAATATATATGGTTTAGGGGTGGGGATCTCAACCATTTCCAAGTTCTCAAACAGGAGGGGGTGGGGTGACCCCAGGGACCCCCAAAATATTTCATTTGATTTGTTATATTGTCCCATACATGAATATATATGGTTTAGGGGTGGGGATCTTGACTGTTTACAAGTTCTCAAACAGGAGGAGGTGGGGTGTCCCCAGGTACTCCCACTATATTTCATTTGATTTGTTTTATTGTCCCATACATGAATATATATGTTTTAGAGGTGGGGATCTCAACCGTTTCCAAGTTCTCAAACAGGAGGGGGTGGGGTAACCCCAGGGACTCCCCATAAATTTCATTTGATTTATTATATTGTCCCATACATGAATATATATAGTTTAGGGGTGGGGATCTTGACTGTTTACAAGTTCTCAAACAGGAAGGGGTGGGGTATCCCCAGGGACTTCCCCTATATTTCATTTGATTTGTTTTATTGTCCCATACATGAATATATAGGGTTTAGGGGTGGGAATCTCAACCATTTCCAAGTTCTCAAACAGGAGGGGGTGGGGTGATCCCAGGGACTCCCCATATATTTCATTTGATTTGTTATATTGTCCCATACATGAATATATATGGTTAAGGGGTGGGGATCTCGATCGTTTACAAGTTCTCAAACAGGAGGGGGTGGGTGACCCCAGGGACTCCCCCCCTATATTTCAATTGATTTGTTTTATTGTCCCATACATGAATATATATGGTTTAGGGGTGGGGATCTCGACCATTTCCAAGTTCTAAAACAGGAGGGGGTGGGACGACACTGGGGACTCCCCCAAATTATTTTCATTTGATTTGTTTTATTGTCTTACACAAGTATATATATTGTTTAGGGTTGGGGATTGTGACAGTTTACAAGATAAAAGTACATTTTCAAATTGAAGGGGTTGGGATGACCCCCAGGGACTCACCCTATATTTTGTTTGATTTTTTGTATTGTTTTGTTCTCATTACTGAAGACTGTGTGTGTCTATCACTTACTGTTTTCGAGAAATAGTCATTTGAAGATTTTAAAAAATAAAATCCCATAGGGTTCTATAGTAAACCCCTCCCTTCTTCAGGCCCCTCCAAATACCCCTAAATAGACCCCAATGCAAAAACAAAAGATTAATAGCTCCGCTAAGCATGTTAGTCTAACATTTTATGAAACCCTAAGTAAATCTGACAAATGGTCAGAGTTGTCTTCTTAGACGGTTCGAGTGGATTCGGTCCGACTATCTCTGGGACGAGTTGTCCACATTACTCAAAACATCCCATCAACGTCGATTTCCAGATCTGTTTCATGACCTCGTTTCATTCATAAAATATCAACAACCTTATTTGGCAAGATAAGTTAAAATTACCGCCAACTTAAATATATAACTTTATTTCCTCTATCATAGAGATTTGTTGTACATGAACAATATTCCTCGCATTTTGCCATTTGGGAAATATAAACGACTTGTAATTACAGATTTTCGCGATGAAATATTTCATACAATTGTTCTTTGACATCATAGCCAAAAGCACAGGGAAAATAAACTATGTACAGATTTCTATTGAGCACTACTTCCTATGTGCAACTTCAAAAGTTTTGGGTAGTTCGACGATCATTTAAGGTTTTTCTGGTCATATTTTTTGTATTCCAGAAATAAAAGTATGAAAAAAAATGTCCAATTATTTATAAATAACATAATAGCCAGCTAGATAAGAACAATGGCACGTATTTCAGCATTTATTGGGTAGAACACAAATCTAGGGTGCTCGCATAAGGCAGCTTAACTGCCTTAAAACAGAATCTATTCACAAAGTAGAGAGGAAAATCAGTAAAATACTGTTACAGTCTGTATGTAACATAATATTTTCACAAACTATATAAAAAAATCAGTAAAATACCTGGTGTAGAACAGAATCTATTCACAAAATTTAAGGGACATCAATAAAATACCATGTACAGTCTGTTTTGATTAGAATCTATTCACAAAATATGAAGACAAATCAGTAAAATACCTTATGATGTCTACATGGACCAGAATCTATACATAAAATACAGGGAAACAATAAAATACCTGGTTCAGTCTAAATGGACCAGTATCTATTCATTAAATATGGAGACAAATCAGAGAAATACTGTATGCAGACTATATAGACTAGAATATATTCACAAAATATGTGGGAAATCAGTAAAATACCTGATGCAGTCTAAATGGAACAGAATCTATTCACAAAATATGGGGAAAAAAAATACCTTATGCAGTTATTATGGAACAGAATCTAATCACAAAATATAAAGACAAATCAGTAAAATACCTAGTGCAGTCTTTATGGAACAGAATCTATTCACAAAATATGGGGGAAATCAGTAAAATACATGGTGCAGTCTATATGGATCAGAATCTATTCCCAAAATACAGAGACAAATCAGTTATATACCCTGTGCAGTCATTATAGAACAGAACATGCACAAAATTTAGGGGAAATTAATAAAAAACCTTGTGATTTTCTCTTCTTGCAGCAGCAGCAATATCCACCCACACAACATGTGCAGAGAGCTGACAATACACCAAACACTATCCCTAGTATTCTGGGAGTTGATAAACCGCTGTTATCTTCCTTAGGAGCACGAGTAACTTTCACTGTTAATGAAAAACAAAATTTTTATCAACAAATGTTCAAAGGGTAAAACAATATGTCTCTTTGAGAAAATTTAATTCTTTATTTATTTTGATTCTTCGTCAAAAACAAAACTTATATGATATATAACCTGGTTGTGGTGTATTGTAAATGATTCTTTATTTTCTCTATTCATCGTCAACAACAAAACTACTATGATATATTACCTGGCGTTGGTGTAGTGTAAATGATTGGCTGTGAGCATGCTTGGCTATTATTGCCGGAGGATGCAGAAAATACCCATAGCTCTTCTGTAATGGTACCATGGAGGTATATCAACTTCCATGTGATCGTCAGATTTTGAAATTTTGGAAAATCCTGAGGTAAACACCACCATCCCTGGAGGTCATCACATTTAATAACCTGTAAAATACAATAAGGACCAGTATCATTATAAAACCTTTTATCAATCATCCAACTATTATATATATATATATATATATAAATATTTTTACTGTTCATTTTGGGGTCCTCTCAAGGGACCAAGTTCAACAATAGGAACCAAATATGTGAATATCAATACATTCCCCAGTTTTGGTGGAATTCATGTTGCTCAGTCTTTAGTTTTCTATGTTGTGTTTTGTGTACTAATGTTTGTCTGTTGGTCTTTTTCTTTTTTAGCCATGGCGTTGTCAGTTTATTTTCGACTTATGAATTTAAATTTTCCTCTGGTATCCTTCGCCTCTCTTTTACATGCTTTAATTCAGTTAAGTAAACAAGTTCTAACAATAGATTTTTCCTTAAGAAAAGCAAGACTATCTTTTTGTTTTTTGTTTGTATCTCATTAAACATCTTCTTATTTTCATTCTCTGTTAAAAAATCTGATGTCACATGTGAAAAAATTGTTACATTCTCTGCAAGGTATAATAAATCTTGCAAAATCATTCAGCAGCGCACAGGTGGCCTATTGATTGGTGAAATTTCTACCTCTATTGACTATACCCTACATTACTAGTGGCAGTTCAATATCCCCTTCATACTGTGCCATCTATTTTGTAGAACCTACCAATTGTTTAAATTTGTTCTCCTCCTGAATATGCATCAAGTAAATGCCACTGAATGTTTAGCAAACAACAATCAATATGTTTTATTTTCTAATGAGCAAATTTAATTCTTAATTGATTTGACGTTCTTCAATTTTGAGGCAAAAATAAAGTATTTGCCTTAGAAACTCAATTAAACTTACCAAAGTGAAAACAGAATCCATATGTATAAGAATGTGCCGGTATTTATCTGTAGCTGGTCTACAGCGATCATAAAGGTCTTCAATTAAATTTGCTTGGCGGAAACATATCTTCTTTGTATTACTTTGTACCTCAATGTTAGCAGTGCATGTTTTGTATGCTAATTCAAACATTTGCTCTCGGGTATTTGGTGCACGCTTTAATTTAAACATTTGAAGTGAATCTTCCAAACAACCATCCATTTTACAGGGAAGGAAAGGGTTAACTGAAATTTATAGACATAATTATATTCATAATATTTAAAAATAAACAATGTAGTTGGATGTGTACAACATGTTAACATTATGTTTAACTTACTAACAGATTATAAAAATCAAAATCATACAAAAGGCTTGAAAATATCAACTGTTTTCAACTGAAAGTTGTAAGTACTTGTTTGTGTAGTTTTCATGGCAATAGGGACTCCATCTATTAACAACAAGATAGTTTATTATTAAGAGTTTATAATATCTCCCAAACAAAGATCATTCAATTTAGAGTCCAATAATTTCAGATGAAAGTTTGAGTCATTTGTTCATATTTTTCATGTTATAGCGGACTATAAGGTATGAGTTTTTTTCAACTGTAGAAGGTTATGCGGTGACCTATAATCATAGAATTGTTTATATCTCCCTCATTTAATCTCTGGAGGATTGTTATCTTATTGGCAATCAGACCACATATCCTTATTTTTATACAGAAAACAGCAAATGTACGGATTGTTAATAAAAAAAAAAATAAACTGTTATCACAGAGATATGTCTTGCCTTTTTGTAATTTTGATAATTCAAATGTTAAAATTAAAATAGCAATACTTTAACATGTAAGTTATGCAAATATTCAAAGTCGATGAACCATGACTGAAGGTACATGGCTAAACAATCTCCATGGAATGAGATGTGCCAATGCTAATACAACTGCCTACCAAATACCATTGACTTATTATAAGTTGTTTCCTTTAAACAAACCTAAACACAAACATTAACTTGTAAACTATGTAAAAGTTTCAAAGTCAATGAACCATGATCAGGGTGGGGCTATATAATCTCGATGGAAACAATACTTGCAAATGCCAATAAATTTGCATACCAAATATCATTGACTTAACATTAGCAGTTTATCTTAAACTGATCTAATCACAAACTAATACATGTAAACTAAGCAAAAGTTTCAAAGTAAATAGACCATGACTGAGGGGCGGGCCAAATATTCTCCATGGAAATGAGATGTGCTGATGCTTATACAACTGAACACCAATTAACATGGGCCTACCACTAATGGTTCCCCTTGAACTGACTTAATCACAAACTAATACATGTTAACTTAGCAAAATTTTCAGTCTACAGACCATGACTAAGGGGGCGGAGCCAAATAATCTCCATGGAAATGAGATATGCCCATGCTTATACAACTGCATACAAAATATCATTGACCTACCACTAGTGGTTCCCCATAAATTGACCTAATCACAAACTAATACATGAAAACTATGAAAAGTTTCAAAGTCAATAGACCTTGACTGAGGGGGCGGGGCCAAATAATCTCTATGGTAATGAGATGTGCCAATGCTAATACAACTGCATACCAAATATCACTGACCTACCACTAGTGGTTCACCATGAACTAGACCTAATCACAAAGTAATACAATGTTGACGCCGCTGCCGCTGGAAACAGCATACCTATGTCTCGCTTTTTGACTCCGTCAAGGTGAGACAAAAAAACGAATTTACTATCACAGTCTGGCATGTGTGTCAAAGAATTTCTTATGATGTAGCTACTATTTAGGCCTGATTATGATCCTAATTGGCTAAGTTTCTCATCAAATCATCAGCTTCAGATAGGATAGTTCCTGTTCAATGAAGCATGTGACAAACTATAACTTGTGAAAAACCATTTATCCTTCAACTATTCATTTGACATTTTCATAGAACAAAGGTATATCATATTGAAGCTTGAACAACATATATTGTTTACTGTACTGGGATTGTACTAGGTACAATTGCTATCATTGGTTTTTTTGCTTCAAATGTACTATGATGGTTAACAGTGCTTAATAATTATTGAAAGTTATGTTCTTGTCATTACTGACAAAGAGTTGGGAAGCATTTATTTGTAAATAAACGAAATAGAAAAGTATAAATGGCAAGAATATGCTTACAAATTAAGCTTTTAATCCCACTTTGTAAAGAAAAGGGCACATTTATATATATATATATCTTATAACTATGTAATGCCAGTTTAAAAAAACATAACTGAATCTACTGTTCTTAAGTTTCTATGAAAAATGCTTTATTTTTGGCTTGCCTGCAATTTTTGATGCAGAATGCATTACACAGGGATGGATGTCTGGTGGGGGTGTAATTTGATACCTACAGTGCTCATAGTACTTTGGTTTTTTTTATAGGTAATGATTTTCTCATTTTTTAAACATCAGTACGTTTAAAACACAACCTCACAAAATTTGAAGGTCAAATAACATTGATGGTACCAATTTTTCTGCACCAGATGTGCATTTCGACAACAAATGTCTCTTCAAAGATAGTTGAAATGCACTCCAAAAATTTGAAATACATTAACTTATAAAATACTGGTACATGAATAATATTGTACAATGTATTTGGAACAATATTCATCCATAACTCAACCATAATCAAGAATGTTTACTTACATTTGAAAGATGGTATTTCAGATTCCATAAGATCAAGTCCTGTTAAATCTGAGAGAGCACAGTTAGAACACTCTTTCATTGAGAAAAGTATTGTTCCATTTCCTGTCAAATCTGTATTTTGTTGAGACTTGAAACTGTCCAAAACTCGGAAAACTAATGTAAAATCTAGTGTTGGCCATCTTATTTTAACAGATCCCCTAAGGTTGCAATCAAACTTCTGCAAAGATAAAAATAATAAATCATAAATTGTAAATACAAAAAAATATCTTTTCTCATTGAAAAAAATGTTCAAGCTTGTTGAAATTTATATTTACAAATAGTATCAGGTGTCAAGTACACCTGACAAATAAATGGACCATTATATGCATTTCATGTTCTAACTAGTATCAGTGGTCTATACAAAAGGGGACTAAAGGTTTGAATATGCACCTTGTATATTCTTCAGTACAGCCATCAGGTAGGTTTTAACCAATTTTTCTTTAATTCTTCTAGGTTTGATATTTTTTAATAGTCGTATCATTACTAGTTGCAAATTGAGTTAGAGTTTTTTCTGTTAGAGAATTGTTTTCAATGTTGTTGCCTTTATAGAAAGATTATTGCTTGAAAATTTTAGTTGTCCACACTTTTTCCTATAAATCCAGAATCAGTTAACTAAATATTTGTTGTATACTAGTTGTTCATTCGCAAGAAATTACAGCTTGAAATGAGTTTGGTTTCATTTGAATGATTTTAACCATAGCATTTTGAATTAGAAAAATATCAGATTTCCTTACTTTTTTCTGTAATGTCTGAATCAGTTAACTAGATGTCTACCACAAGAAATTTAAGCATTAGATGAGTTTGGTTTCATTTAAATGATTTTTGCTGAAGATGTAGCACTTTGAATAAGAAAATATCAGTTTTTCATACTTTTTTCTGCAATGTCTGAATCAATTGAACAATTGCAGTACAGAGGCAAGCAGACATTGTATTACATATTCAATACCCTCCGAATACTTGTTCATATTAATCTTTAATTGGATCTCATACTTACATTTGAAGACTAAGTGATTGTTCAGTTAAACTTTTGACCACTTACTTTCATTGGGGTACCAAGTGATGATTCACCAGCATATAATAAGACTTCAAAGAAACATTTGTCAGCTGTAATTAGTGCAGATGTGTCTGTTTGGAATGTCATTTCCAGATCATACATTGATGGTTTATCAACATTCACAATAGCGCCAAACTTGCAAGAAGTTTTATTCTGTTCAACCAAGCTCTTCCATTCCATAAAATCATAGCTGAAATAGACAACTTCTGTTTTTCTTCCATCAAGTTTAACCTCTCTACCACAGATTTGCGGTATTTCATTTTCTGAAATATGTAACAGTTTCAATTTTGAATTAAGAAACAATATAAATCATTTTTGGGGCCCTTTATAGCTTGTTGTTTGGTGTGAGCCAAGGCTCCATGTTGAAGACTATACTTTGACCTATAAAAGTTTACTTTTACATGTTGTGACTTGGATGGAGAGTTGTCTCATTGGTACTCATACCACATCTTCTTATATCTATTGAATATATATGGAAATTAAATGTCAGAAAAAAATGATACTCCTGCAATAATAGTATACAATCATTATTTTCTTGCACTAGTTATATATTGTACAAGCATATTTGTTCATACTAGTGGTCAAACATTAACTATCAGTATCTATTCATACTTGTCATCCTTGTGGACAAATATTGACCATCATTTTCTACTCATACCAGTGGGCACATGTGGACCATCAATATCTACTTGTACTAGTGGACAAACATAGAACACCAATATTAACTCATACTAAAAGACAAACATTGACCATCAATACCTACTAATAGACCATATCACTCTGGGAATCTAAGACACTTGAACTATAAAACAATCAATTTTCTTTTCTGGCCTCAGACATTTACTACTGTGATGTCAAACTTTAAGGGGAACCCTTGTGACAGTTATGGCCAACAAATAGTGATAAGGTGCATACTAGTGGACAAACTTTAGCCATACATATCTTATCATACTAATGGACAAAGATTGACCATCTATATTTACTTGTACTAGTGGTCAAACATTGACCAAATATATCTACTCATACAAGGAGCCAAGCAATGACCACCAATAACACAGAACAAACATTGACTATCAATATATCTACTTGTACTAGTGGAGAAACATTGACCATCTATATTTACTTGTATTAGTGGACAAACATTGACCATCTATATCTACCAGTACCAGTGGAGAAACATGGATATTTATTTGTACTATTGACAAATATAAGTGTCAAGTATGCCTAGGTTAGGTCTTTTTTATGTAAATAATCATCAAAATAATATCTTACTTGTACAGTTTCGACTGTACCAATTTTTCCATTCTGTATGTCCAGGTGATATTTCTACACATTCTACTCTAACAAAGTCACGGTAATTTTCTTTTGGTTTCAAAGCATAGCCCTGTTTGCAGATCTTTTTCTGCCCATAGGTGGAAATATGATATGTACGGTTTGGTGTAGCACCTTCTATTGTAGAATCATGCACTTCAGGAACTGTACATCCGTATCCTGTAATTAATATTTAGATATATGTACAAACTAGTGGTAATTTGAGTAACAAAGAAAAACTTATATGTTCCACACCTGTCTTATAAAATTTTAAATAATGGGAGACAGAGCCTTAATATATCAGTGCAAGTGTCTGGTTTGTAATAATGATGATCCCATGGATATTTAGATCTGTAGACTTTTTTTAATTTATGCTCAGTAGTCGTTTATCACAAAAAAAAAATTAAAACAACACAATATTAATTTCATGCGTCCAAAAAAATAGCCAAATCCATCTAAGGCCAACTTTGCCTGAGAGAGTTGAAACCTTAGTTTCTGTATAATTTCATAATTTCAAAATTTAAAGATGGGCTATTTAAGATAATTTGTTATAAATTATGTCACAAATGATACAGTATCAATCAAAGATTGGTAAATATCAGAATTATAGCTGAATAAAAGATGTTTGTTAATGAAATTTTACACACAATTTCAGTCGGTTTAAAGACACTATGACCTTGACCTATGGCTTAGTGACCCCAAAAAGATTTTTTTCTTTTAAGGGTGCATTTCAACCTACATTCCCAAAAATTCAGCTTTTCGGTAGCTGCTCTTACCTTTTCTCCTCAAAAACATAAGGATTTTTCTTCACCCTATGAGAGCATTATCAAAATAAGAGCAAACATATTGTGTAGAAACTAAAAGTCTGAAGCTGAATCTTTATCCAGAATTTTGATGGCCATGTATTTTGTCTGATAAAATCATGACAGTTGACACACTGAAATATCTGTTTGAATAAATCAATCATTACTGACACTTAATTGCATGATGAGAGTGGTACTATGTAAAGGTCAAAGTAAAGGTATTAAACAGACTACATTTAAATATAAAACTAAAGAAATTCAATTCACACCTAACCACTATACTTAATAGTAACTGACTTACAACCTTATCATACAAATTTACATTGACTGAAGTTAGTTATTTAACAATGACTATGATGACAAGGTCAAGTGAAAACTATCGGATGGAGTTGTTCACCTAATAGTAATTTCTATACACCAAATATTGTCAATTACTTTTGGAGCAACTACAAAGTTGAACTTATAGCAAATATTTTGAATTAATCATTGAATATCAATACAAGAGGCTCCTAAATGCCTGAATTGCTCTATGGTTAAAATATGCCATTTTGATATCAAAATAAGGAGATGTGCTGTGATTGCAATTGACTCCATGAGACAACTTTCCAACAGAGTCCAAATGGCATGAATGTAAGCAACTAATGGTCACTGACTGTAGTGTATTTTCAACAAAGAGCAAAGTTCCATATCATACAGTCATCTATAAAAGGCTAAATATAGAACAATTCACATGAGAAATCCAATGATTGATATATATTTTTACCTTCAATGAGGTAAAGATTTTTAAGAACAAATTATTTATAGTAGAATATGGGGATGTTGTATGCTTGGCAATAATATAAAAAAATGATTAGCACAAAAAGAACTGGATTATATAATACTTATATCTCTCCTTCAACAACTTCTTGCTGGAAAGTAAAACATTACGTTTAATGATGAAGTCAAATTTGCAAGAACTGATTTCCCCTGTTGAACTTGTAGCTGTCACTACGTTGGTGTATCTGCCAATTTCATAATTTTTTTCCTTTGCAGTTTGGCTTTCAACAGTCCAAGGCTTTCCATCACTGTCCAATGAAGTTGGAATAGTCCATTTATCTAATGTGATGGATGCAGAGCTACTGTAAGTTGAATCCGGGTAGATTGTCACATCTTTTGGACATTTCAAAGCATAGGCAGAATCTGAAATCATACAGTTATTTCATGCAAGTTTATTAACTAATTAAATACCTATGTTCAAAGACTCATAACTCCAACAAAAGTTAACTGATATATTTTTTTTGTGGATATGCACATCTTCATATTATGTCCTCATTAACTACCAAGTTTCATGAAATTTTGTTGGGTGGTTGTAGGGGAGGTGCAATGAAAAACTGTTGCATTAGTATATCTTGTTCAAAATCCTAAGTCCAAAGAGGCATAACTCCTAGAAAAAAGAAATTTGGATCATAGTTTCCCGTAGATATGCACATCTACATACATGTAGTATGCTCTCATTATGTACAATTTTTCATAAAATTCTGTTGTGTGGTTTCAGAGGAGATGCAATGAAAAACTGTTGCAGTAGTATATTAAAGCTAAAATTCAAAGGGGCAGAACTCCTGGAATCAAAGCATTATTGGTGCTGTGATCCAGCCATTTTTTGAGCTTTTTTTTCATATCTCATTTTTAATAAAAAAAATTAAACAGGCTCCTGTAAGATATTTAAATACAATCTTCGGCTGTTTTCTGCTCTTTGGTAGGGTTGTTGTCTCTTTGACACATTCCCCATTTCCATTCTCAATTCTAATCATCAAAACTTCGGATAAGTGATTTTGGCCCAAAAGGTTGATTTTTGTTAAACAGAGACGAAACCAAGGGACAATTTTATATATGTTGGAAAAATAAAAGAAGTATGTGTCTGAGGACATGAATGTGCCCGCTTAATCTTTATAATTTTCCAAGTTAAAAAGGGGCATAACTATAGATTGTTATATGACCCAAATTTGAAATCGGTCAGCCAGTTTTGGTTCTTAGCATTATGTATGAGTTTCATAAAAATCAAATTTGGATGAGGAAAACCTAAAGGGGCACTAGCTACAAGATTTATAAAAACATTAAAATATGATTTTTTTTTGGTTCAATCATTAATGAGAGTGAAATAGTGAAATAATAATTAGCTTTTAGCAGCCAGTATGGTTCAATTTTGTCAAAATAAGCTAAGAAACATCAATAATGAATTATTCACTTGCAAGTGAATAATTCGACCTCATTGAATCCGTATTCATGTGACCTACATTAATCCCTTAGCTACAGATGGATTACACATGAAATATGCGTGTTCAGTTATTAAAAGGAAAAGAATGTAAACATTGAAAGTGAAACAAAAGTAAATCATTTGATTGACTGATTCGATCCACAAAAACTCATTCTTATACAGGTAAAAACGATGATTAAGTTATATTTTTAACCTATAATATGAAATTAATCAGACCTAGAAAAATCCAATTGCACGATTTTGCTATCTATTTATATCAATTTTTATGTTTATATCGCTTATATGACCGTCGGCAGTCTTCAGAGGTCAACTCGATAGTTAATTAGATGGCGTCTAGACTAAAATACATATTATCAAGCCTTTGCCTTGTAAATTATTTATTTTAGACTTTTTATAATTTGGATATACGTTTTAGTATGTTATAAATCAAATATGAGAATTTGAGTCAAATTGGTGAACATGAATTTGACAGCCAATGCCCCTTAAAGTTAGAGTGAGGAAACGAAAACAATTGATATTTTCCAAGTTATAGATGGGCAAAACTCTAGAACGGCAAGTGACTCACAGCCCTAATTCCAACTCTGTCTGCAAGTTTTGGTTTTTAACATTGTGTATGAGTTTCATAAAATTTGCATAAGGCAAACTTAACTTACAGTACGGAAACAAAAATGGAACAAATGGAAAGACAGACAGACGGAAGGAAGGAAAGACGGATGGAACGATGGTCAAGGGTAACACTTAATGCCCCTGTTGGCTATGGTAGGGCCATAAAAATAGACCACAATAGAACTGAATGTAGAACATGATAGTTTTCATTATTATTTCACTAAATAATTACCAGTGTTGTCTTTTTCTTAAATCAGCTTATGAAATTCTCTGAAAAAAAAGTACTTCATCTAAGGTACTTCTGATAATCAAAGTGATTGCAATCCCTGATGGCAAGACTGGAAGAGTTGTGAATTTCAAATCATACTCCCAGGTATTGTTGCGAACATAAAAAACTTGATATTTCACTCTTGCATTAAATTCAGAAAGGTACTTACCGAACACTTTTAAAAAGCAATATAATGGGGGAATAAACAAATAAATTTGATTGCAGAAAAAGCCCAGGTTAGAGTTATGCAATTTTGTTTATTGTATCATGTAAATTAATGATAATTGTAATTCAAATTACCCTGAATTACTGTAAAACAGATATTTTGGTTTTCTTTGCAAAAATATGCATCTTTTTAATCCTTAATCATTCATCCTCGTGCAAACTTTACAGCATAATTTTACGTATAGTAGATCATAAGTGATTATAGGTATACTGTTGAGGTCAATAATTGTGTATTCAATTATGTGATACATAAAGGCAATTGTAGTATAACGCTGTGCAACAGTCATAATTTGATTAAGCAAAAACAAATCCTGGTAACAAACTAAAACTGAGGGAAACACATCACTTATAAGAAGAAAACAAAGGAACAACAGAAACACTGAACTACAACAAAAGCAAATGCCAACATACATAGAAAAATAAACTCATCATAGATACCAAGACTGAAATTTATATTTGCGCCAGACGCGCGTTTCGTCTACAAAAGACTCATCAGTGACACTCGATCAAAAAATGTTAAAAAGGCCAAACAAAGTACAAAGTTGAAGAGCATTGGGGACCAAAAATTCCTAAAAGTTTTGCCAATTACGGCTTAGGTAATCTATTCCTGAGACGGACTGTAGATAACAACTGCCATATTCCTGACTTGGTACAGGACATTTTAAGAAAAATTGATGGGTTGAACCTGGTTTTATGGCTAACCAAATCTACAAGATATTAACTGTGGTCAATTAAGATCTGCATTAAAGTGGACTGAATCAAAAAAGTGTGGGCATCAACTTCTGCCTTGTATCGATCTGATGAGTTAAGACCTTTTCAACTAATTGTTATAGTTTGTTCTTATGCCATTCTGTTGCATATAATTGCAAACATCCACTTCATTTGAACTTTGGTGGATAGTTGTCTCATTGGCAATCATACCACATCTCCTTATTTTCTTATTTATATTGCAATGCACATCTTGTGCCAAATTTTATCCAATTACTTATTAAAGCATAAGATAATGATAAAATAATTTCAGAATTTTTATCAACTGTTTAATTTTGATATATTAATTTTTCACATTAATCCATAAATAGTAATTTATTATAAATTTTGATTTACAAAAGGAACTATTTGCAAGTGTATCTCTAAAATAAAATAGATGTTCAACCAATCTTGATTTCTTTATTTAAGGGCAAATAACATGTCAATAGCTGGTAGTAGATGATTCAAATGGTGTATAAAATTAATACAATTCAAAAAAGCTCATAATTAGGTTCATAATATGTCTTCAACTTAGAATTCTGCACCATCTCAAATCCAGAGTGTTCACATAGACCCAGCATGGCTGGATAAAAAAAATTGAATCATAATTTCCTGTCAATATGTACATCTATATAGTATGTCCTAATGATCTACCAAGTTTTATGAAATTCTGATATGTAGTTTCACAGGAGTTGTGGTGACAAGAAAAAGACTGACGGACGTGTCAAAAACATTATACCCTACACAACTTTGTTGCGTGGGTATACTAAATATAAAGAAAAGATGATGTATGTGGTATCATTGACAATAACAATTATCCAGCAATGAACAAAGGACAAGAAGAAATGTTTTTTTTATAAAAAGATGATCATTACCAATATTTATTAACAATACATTTATTGCAATAAACAAGTTGCAGTATATACGATTTTTTATTAATTATGTAAATGCAGGTCAAAGAATATTTGTATGTATAAGTGTTAATTTTTTGTTCATACTCGTATGTATAATTTCATAATATAATACTTAAGGGGGAGGATGGGTGTTACTTTGAATTCCCCCAAAATAAAATATTTTTACACCCTATTTTTCCTTCCTTCAATCACGGACAGTCTATAAACTGTCCCTGCTTCAATATGATCATAATATACAGCTTTCAAAAAAAGAAATTCTCGATCTGCGCATGTATGTTTTGCCACTTCTTTGATTAACTATTTGAAAGCGGTACATCTACTAGTACTGCTTTATATCAAGTAAATCATTTTGCATTATGAATCACGACAGGGCATAAGGAAATACTTTCCTCTCAGTCAAAAGAATAGTTACAATGTGTCAAAAGTGTTTGAGTTGCTGATTCAGCAACCAAAGGCCACTCCAGTAAAAGCCTTTAAAGAGAGAACTGCAGAAGCTACCCTGGTTAGCAAGGCATTTATACAGAGAATTCCCTGTCCCCTCCCCCACGAAAAAAAATGCAATCGGAATAAAAAGAAGGAAAAAAGTATATCAAAATGATAAAGAATAACGGCATATGCATATTTTGCAGCTGTCGTCCACATAGTTGTACATTCATATCCACAATTTCCAAAATGTGACAATCTTTACATGTTTTGAAACTTCGTTTTACAAGAAAATCAACAGCTGTGTCTCACTATTTACTTTGCCAAAACACTTATAGTGTTTACAAGTTTTAACAGGACCAATGACCATAACTGGACATCTCAATGATGAGTTTATCTAAAAACACCTGTCTATAGATCGATGAACTGGTCTATGATAAGCAAATCGATTAAACTCCGCCCAGTCAAGTGAAATAAATCTAGTAATACCAATATTTATCAACAATATATTTTTGGTCATAAAAAAGTGGCAGTATATACAATTTTTTTTATTAATTATGTAAATGCAGGTCTAAGAATATTTGTATGTATAAGTGTTAATTTTTGTTCATATACTCGTGTATATATAATTTCATAATACTTAAAGAGGTACTTAAACACACAAGTAACAAGTAATTTGATCAAAATTATCTAAATTACAGGTCGAAATAATTGATCAAAATTGCTTAAAAAAGCACGATGCAATTTGGTCCATTAATTACAGAGTCAGTATATGATATTCTAGCTATTAATAAATTTTTTATTCAGTCGAGAAAACATTGTTTATGTTTACATGTACGTGAAGGTGCATAACATCTTGACAAGATATGACAGTAGGGCTTCTTTTCCATGTCATAAAGATCGCAAGTTAATCAAAGTGATCTAAACTCACTAATGGAAAGACTGGAAGAATTGTGTGTATAATTTCAATCATATTTTACACTTCCATAGCAGTGGTGGTGGACAACAAAAACTTCCTATAGCACTATTGCATATTTGTTTTTTCAGAATGATAAGCAATTTTTTGATAAATAAAAGTAGCTGAATAGAGTTATGTCAGTGGGTCACTAAATTTGCATTATTACTTCTTCTTTTTGGTTGCAACTTAATGTTTAATGTTTATATTTTTTGGAAACAAGAAATTACCGCATAAAAAAAATTATCATTGTAGTTTCTCAGTAAACCTGGGATCAATGGTTAAAGAGACTTGAAACTTAAAGTCCTTTTTTCATCTCCCAAAATTAACCTGCGAATGGTTGTTTTGAGGGCATGTCTGTTACTCTGTGTTCAAACATTGCTAAGTATAGCTTATTGATTTTGATTAAAACAATAATATATGACATTGAAGATGCATGGTTGACAAAGAGTAATTTTCACATCAATAAACTTAATATGATGTTTTTATTCTATTGTCCAAAGATGGAGACTTTTAATTTTTGAGGCAAATTCTTTTTTATTTCATTGAAAAAATATATTACCTCACAGTATTCATATATACTAATACTCTCTCTGATAGATGTAACCTATTAAAATTATGGATTAATTACAGATAATTGTTGCACAGATTTTGCAAGAAAAACAGACACCACTTGGATTCTTTACTCATACAGATTTTCATTTTGGTCTTTTCTCAAAAAATACATTATGTATTAATCCTTACTTAATCATCTTTCAAACAAGATTTACAGATCATTTGTTTAATGCAGTGTAAATCAAAAGATATATATAGGTAAAGGAAAAAATCTATCATCTGTATATAATTATATTAAAGAAATCCCCATTTAGTATTTGTTAGATTCAATTAAACATGAAGACAAAGACTGACCTATATAGATCAAACAAGTGAAACTTGGAGTTACTGCTCACTGATGATACCCCGCCCAAATATTTCGGTAAACAGGAAGTTGTTGAGGGATGAATCTGAAAACGCATCACACGGTATAGCTGACTTATATAAACCCTGAAACCAAATTTCAGAAATCCTTATGATGTAGTTCCTGAGAAAGATGCGACGAAAAATATTCATGGGATGGATGGACAGACAGATGGACGGACGTGAGAACAAATGGGAATTATATGTCAGTGTGTATAGATTTAGTAGCTAATCTGTCCACTTTCTGTTTGGAGGCCTGTGCCTTAGGAAAGAATTGGAACAAGTTATCATCAGCTCAGTAGTCAGTACTTCGATACTGACATGATTTATAACAAACTTTTCTAAAATTGTCCGTTTATAAATTTTGAAATTATAAAGAAACTAAGGTTTCAACTCCCTCAGGCAAAGTTGACCTTAGATGGATTTGGCTATTTGTTTTAGGTATTTTTGTCATATAGCTCTTCAACTGTTTCGGTACATACACATCCCTCGGATTTCAAATGTTTGGCTTTGAGCGTTCCTGATGAAAAATATTCATGGGATGGATGGACAGACAGACGGACGGACGTGAGAACAAATGGGAATTATATGTCAGTGTGTATAGATTTAGTAGCTAATCTGTCCACTTTCTGTTCGGAGGCCTGTGCCTTAGGAAAGAATTGGAACAAGTTATCATCAGCTCAGTAGTCAGTACTTCGGTACTGACATGATTTATAACAAACTTTTCTAAAATTGTCCGTTTATAAATTTTGAAATTATAAAGAAACTAAGGTTTCAACTCCCTCAGGCAAAGTTGACCTTAGATGGATTTGGCTATTTGTTTTAGGTATTTTTGTCATATAGCTCTTCAACTGTTTCGGTACATACACATCCCTCGGATTTCAAATGTTTGGCTTTGAGCGTTCCTGATGAAAAATATTCATGGGATGGATGGACAGACAGACGGACGGACGTGAGAACAAATGGGAATTATATGTCAGTGTGTATAGATTTAGTAGCTAATCTGTCCACTTTCTGTTCGGAGGCCTGTGCCTTAGGAAAGAATTGGAACAAGTTATCATCAGCTCAGTAGTCAGTACTTCGGTACTGACATGATTTATAACAAACTTTTCTAAAATTGTCCGTTTATAAATTTTGAAATTATAAAGAAACTAAGGTTTCAACTCCCTCAGGCAAAGTTGACCTTAGATGGATTTGGCTATTTGTTTTAGGTATTTTTGTCATATAGCTCTTCAACTGTTTCGGTACATACACATCCCTCGGATTTCAAATGTTTGGCTTTGAGCGTTCCTGATGAAGGTAAATCCAGAAAAGCGCTTCGGATGCATGAAATTATTAAACGTGTTGTTTTCAATTTTTTCCAATCTTTCCAAAAACCGGGTATTCACAATACCTTTAATGTTAATTATCACACTAAAAAGTTTGTCGATTTATAAACAACAGGTGGCATTTCTGCATGGCCAAGTTGTTAATTACCTGAGTGGAGGGATAATCGCTACTGTTTACCCTGTTTGATCCTTATTACCTTACAGGATGTTTACTTATCAATAGGTGTCAAAGTAGGGACTGTTTTAATTACCAGGATCAAAAGGTGACCAGGAGGATTAATATTTTTATTGTTTGGTTACTTCATTGTCATTGCTTAATTTTTCAAATGACAGAAAACGTCAATATTTCAAAACTTTAAAGACAGTATGTTATAATTTTTCATTTAAAAAAAAAAAATTTGGTGTGATCATAACATTCAGGATTCAGGACACAAGTATTTGGGAATGCACACCCCTTTTTCTAAAGATTTTATTTCAGTGGTTTTTGTTGTAGTTTTAAAGGCTCTTAGATATTTTAACTTACTGTGGATTCATTTATTTTCGTGGGTACCAATTTTCATGGATTTAGGTAAACTTGCATTTTCAAGGATATTTGATTTCGTGGTTTTGCCAAAGTCTGCATATACTTCTATAGAAAATTTGTAATTCGTTGGACATTGGAATTCATGGTTCCCGCATTACCACGAAATCCACAAAAATTGGTATCTAACGAATAATAATGAATCCACAGTATCTAATAATTGAGTTGCTCTTATATTTCTACGATATAGGTTTTATATCTTATTTTCCAATAACACACAAAAAAAATAAATATATATATATATAAAATAGGCCTGTGATTTAGGACACAGACATAGATTACAATTGTTTGTTATGTCTATCTTAAACAGACTGAAAATCACAGCACAGAAAGTCACAAATTTGATAGGACAAAAAAGTCACACATACTATTTATAAAAAAAGATGTGGTATGATTGCCAATGAGACAGCTCTTCACAAGAGACCAAATGACACAGAAATTAACAACTATAGGTCACCGTAAGGCCTTCAACAATGAGCAAAGCCCATACCGCATAGTCAGCTATAAAAGGCCCCGAAATGACAAAGGTAAAACAATTCAAATGAGAAAGCTAACGGCCTAATTAATGTACAAAAAAAATGAACGAAAAAAACAAATATGTAACACAGCAACAAATGACAACCACTGAATTACAGGCTCCTGACTTGGGACAGGCACATACATACAGAATGTGGTGGGGTTAAACATGTTAGCGGGATCCCAACCCTCCCATAACCTGGGACAGTGGTGTAACATGTACAACATAAGAACAAACTATAATAAACTGTTAACACAGAGATATGTCTCACCTATTTGTTATTTTGATAATGCAAATGCTGAAATTAAAATAGCAATACTTTTAACATGTAAGTTATGCAAATATTCAAAGTCAATAGACCATGAATGAGGGGTAAGGACCAAATATTCTCCATGGAAATGAGATGTGCTTATGCTTATACAGCTGCATACCAATTATCATTGACCTACCACTAACAGTTCCCCTTAAACTGACCTAATCACAAACTAATACATGAAAACTAAGCAAAAGTTTCAAAGTCAATAGACCATGAATGAGGGGGCAGGGCCAAATAATCTCCATGGAAATGAGATATGCCAATGCTTATACAACTGCATACCAAATATCATTGACCTACCACTAGTGGTTCCCCATAAACTGACTTAATCACAAACTAATACATGTAAACTTAGCAAAGTTTCAAAGTCAATAGACCTTGACAGAGGGGGCGGGGCCAAATAATCTCCATGGTAATGAGATGTGCTAATGCTAATACAACTGTATACCAAATATCATTGACCTACCACTAGTGGTTCACCATGAACTAGACCTAATCACAAACTAATACATTGTTGACGCCGCCACCGTCGCCGCCGGAAACCGCATACCTATGTCTCGCTTTTTGACTCCGTCAAGACGAGACAAAAATCAGTTGAAAAAAGGCTTAACTCATCAGATGGATACAAATAGAAATATATCTAACAAAAACACAGAGTGGACGTGGTTGGTTACTTGTGCATCCAAACAACAAAAAGACACTAAGTACAGATCTGAGAGTACTCGCAGTTACTGACAGCTAGTTCAAAGCCAATAACAACTAATAAAAAAAATCATGCATCTAAGACTAAATTATCAATCAGTACACATCCAACATCCAATGGATTTAGTGTAAAGCTTCATAAACAGTCAGAGCAAATCATGACCTTGTGCAATGCCAAGATACAGGTATCGACAGATTGTAGATCCATGAAAGTGCATATGTACATGATGTATATAACAATAATATTTAGTTTGCTTTTAATTAACTGATAACAAAATCAATATTAATACCAAGAAAAACAATATTCAAAGATCTAATTACAGTGTCTAATTTGTAACCTTTTAGAATAAGTTTATTTAAAGGATCAATAAGTTTTCCAGGATCAATTCTAAATTTCTGGGCACGGTAAACAACATCTGTGTGAAAATGAGGAAGTGCTATCCCGTTTGAAATAAGTTTTCTACAGGTACAACCAAACTTCAAAACCAAACTTTATATCTATGGAAGAATTTAGTAAAAGTGAAAAGTAATTTGTGGTAACAAAATCCCTGACTTAATAATTTACCAGTAATACATAGATTACGTTCATTAAAATCTAAAACGTCTATTTGTTTATTATCATGATTATTGTTTGAATCTGGGAACAGTATATCTAAAGGGAAATGAATCTGTCAGGCTTTTCAGTATAAAATTGATAAAATCTCAACTTTACGAGACTTTGCATGATTTATGGATTTTGGTAGCGTCTGACTTAAAAACTATTGTAACTGCCCAATAATTTAACCACTTAATTCCAAACGTTCAACAGATACAAGTTTTATCGTGAAGTAGATATATTTTGTCATATAAAATGACCAATATAAGTGTGATTTATTTGATGTGAAGTGTTTTATAATGGTTTGTGAAATTAGAAATGCCATCTTTGCCATTTTTGTAATACCCCGTTTGCATTCTGTACCCTTCTGTGATAAAATGAATGCGATTATGACAAATTTGAAGTGACAGATTTCAAGTTCGATACACTGGCATCACTTATTACTAACTTTGAGTGCATTTTATTGATATTATCAGAAATTATTAAGATAATAGCGAGCACATATTTTACACATGGCCATTTCCATATCGTGCCAATTATTAACTATGACCTGATGATAAACTCGGCTTCAATTAAGTAGTGTCAAGTCACGTCAATATATATGTTCCTGTTTGAATACATAAGAAAAATTTCCTGAAATATTTTTTGTGTGCAAATATTCATTTTACAGTTTATGAAATTGTTCATAAACCTTGAGTAATGAAGAGTTGTCAAATTTTATGCATGCAAAGGATATATTTATTGGCACCATGAAACCATTTAAGTACCAAGCCACTTTTACAAATTGTTATCTTAACAATTATTTTCTCATTATTGATTTTTTTCAGAATAAATTTTATTTACAAAGATGCCATATATATAAAAGCTCTAGAAAAAATACAAAAATGTTTGTGAAAATAAATGTTTTCTTATTAAAAAAAGAATAAACTCAAAACTGAATTACGAATTTTTGTACTGTGACTTTCTGTCCTACATTCGTCCTTATGTAGGACTATGCTTGGACCTGATATAACATTAGTATATAACAATATTTTTACATTAGGTCCAAGGACTATGGGAAACCCCTCAAATATGTTTATCTGGCCCCTCAAATATGTCTATCTGGCCCCTCAAATATGTCTATCTGGCCCCTCAAATATGTCTATCTGGCCTCTCAAATATGTCTATCTGGCCCCTCAAATATGAAAATATGCATTTTTTTCAACAAAACCATTTTAAGAACGTAGGTGATGATATAATGGGATAGTATAAGCCTGACTTTTACAAAACAAATTTAAAAAGCTTATTGATCCTTTATTACAGATCATATGATCTTCTAGATCTCCTTACAACATACATAAGGAATTACTAAGATACACATACACAGATTAACAGTTCATTCAAGAAATTCTTGATATATAATTGTGGAAAAATGGACCCCAAGAGCGATCTTATAGTTCTTTCTAAACTTTGCAGGTACGGTATATTATTATTATACTTCACAAGAACTTTTATTGATGTAAAAATATTGGTTTAATACCTTTTAAAGAGATAAACATACCTTGACATACAGTGGCTTTATCTAACTGTAGAAAAGTCCTATTACTATTATCCATTTCACATGTATACACTGCTGGTCCACCAACAGACACTTTACCATCGGAACAGGCAGCATTACATGATTTCCCCCATATCAGGTTTGAGCAGTTTGTGCCACCTTCATAGTCACTTATGCTGCTGACTTCCTGTTCACACTTCAGAACTGTAAAAACATGGAGATGCAAATGTATAATTTCTGTGGTGTCACATGGTCAATCACACAAAAACAATTGTGTAATTAATTTATCTATTTTTTTCATTTTAACAATTTTGTGCTCAATGCAGTATGCTTTTTTTCAATCTCAAAAGTACTGATAAAGTCTGAAAAAATTGATATCTATCATTTTAGAAAATCAGGTTTAAAATGCAAAAATGCAATCTTTACCCCTACAAATAAGTTGAAATTACTTCACCTAGACTTGCAAAAATTAAAATTACCGCGTATATTGATTAATGGAAACAAAATGGACATTTGTATCATTTTGCTGTCAAAGAAAGAAAATCATTTGTCTGAGAAAATTGTTCACACAAAATGTCTGATTATATAAGAATTAAAAATTTCCTTCGGGAGATGTGTTGTATAATGATAAATTCCAAAACATTTGCTATAGATAAGGAAAGAAAGTAATAAATCCAGATTACATATATCATCTTGACCTATGCTAGTTAAAAATGTAACTATATAAAAATAAGGAGATATGGTTTGATTGCCAATGAGACAACTATCCACCAAAGTTCAAATGAAGTGGATGTAAGCAGTTATAGGCAACCATACGGCCTTCAACAATGAGAAAAAACCCATAAAGTATAGTCGGTTATAAAAGGTATAGATCAAGGTTGCTAATGTGTGTATTTATTTGTACATACATTCTAAATGTTTCCTGTGACTAAGATAGTCTAGCTTGATCCCTGTTTTGTAGTTATGATATGTCATACAAAGAAATGTTTTCTTCAGAATTTCAATGGTAGCTTTTTTGTTTAGGAGCTCTCAATGGTAGCTTTTTTGTTTAGAAGCTCTCAATGGTAGCTTTTTTGTTTAGCTCTCAATGGTAGCTATTTTGTTTAGGAGCTCTCAATGGTAGTTTTTTTGTTTAGGACCTCTCAATGGTAGCTTTTTTGTTTAGAAGCTCTCAATGGTAGCTTCTTTTGTTTAGGAGCTCTCAATAGTAGCTTTTTTGTTTAGGAGCTCTCAATGGTATCTTTTTTTTGTTTAAGCTCTCAATGGTAGCTTTTTTGTTTAGAAGCTCTCAATGGTATCTTTTTTGTTTAGCTCTCAATGGTAGCTTTTTAATTCAGGAACTCTCTGTAGTAGCTTTTTGTAATATAAGAACTCTTGATAGTAGCATTTTGTTTAGGAACTCTTCATGGTAGCTTTTTGTTTAAGAACTCTCAATGATAGGTATTTGTTCAATCATGTTTTTGAAAGCTTATTGTTGCCATCATGATTTGTTTGACCATTATTGAATATTTGTATTACAGATGACTGATGAACATGGCTATGTTTCTCTTGTTGTAGCTGTTCCGGACCATTTGCGTATATACTAATATGGTCCTACCATACACGTATGGTCTGGGTAATTATTACAATTAACATTACTGTTACTTTCATAAGGAATGACCCTTGAAGAGGTCATAAATTGGAAGTTTCTAAAAATGATATTTTGACTTATTTAATCATTCCGTAATAATTGTTACATGAGTTATGAATGACGCTAATTTTAATCTCAAGTTAGAATTATAGTAAGACCATTTTGACATAGTCAGTATCCATTTTTACTTATGAAACACAATATGTCGACTCCGAAAATGACTTCAAGAAATAGGTAAATGAACTGTTAAACAAGAAGTCAACTGTCTTACTGCATTAAACCCTCTGTTTTTATTTTGGTGTTTCAATTTGTACTTTTGTTAATAAAAATTTCTTGAATATTTGAAATCATTTTCAGTAATTTAATTTTAAAGCTCCTATTGATACATGGATTTTACAATTACAGTAGTTTATAAGTGCTGACCCTTTATTCTTATGTGGAAAATTAGAATAGAGGGGCAGCACTAATAGACTACTGTCATTGTACGATCGTATGAATAGGAATAAGAACACATCAGCTAAGTGAAAATAAGTAGAAACAAGAAGATATCAAAAATAAATTGAAACAGCGAAAAAAGTCCATGCCCACCAACTCATGTGGTTTCACTTGATGACTTAAAAAAAGAGGTTAAATATGTCAAAGATAAAGGATTTTAGTAAGTAACTTGTGCAGATTTTTTTTGGTTGGAGAATGAGCTGAGTGATCCTGCGAGGGAAGTTAGAATTTATTCGAAAAATACCTTTATGGTCTAAATACTCATATGGTCTGGTCCGTTAATAACCAAACAAGTATATACTCATATGGTCAGACCATATGGGTATACGCATATGGTCCAAATACTCATATGGTCTTGAACATAGCCATTATCAACGCCTTCTTTCCTTGTTTTTCACTGAATGTAACTTATCGCCAGATTTTTAATAACCATGAGCAACACTTTAGGTGTCAACAGTGGATCAAGAATTGCTTACCCCTTCTGGAGCACCTGAGGTCACCCCAATTATTTTAATTGAGTTGTTATTGCTTTAGTTTAGTGATGCACACTTCTCAAGATAATGAGGGAAAATAAATGAAGTAATAAATGATCGTACACATTGGAATTATAGAATAACTAATGGAAGAATTCAAATATAGAAAAATATTCATCAAGAGACCGAACAACACATTAATTCACAAATTAATTATCTGTGTTGTTCCATCACAAGTTGAACACTTTTCGATTTTTAATTCTTCGATTCATATTCTTTTTATTACACTTTCCATGGGTTTTTAAATTGCAATAAAGTATATAATGCAAGGGATTGAAATTATCGGTTTTTGATTTAATTGGGAAATCACAGTATTTCATTGCAACCAATGTAATAATTAAGTTTCTTACTTTTTACATATACGGAAAAAAAACATTGAGTGCCATTTCCTATCTTATAAATAATAAAATTCTCTCCAGAATCTGCATCTACTTTTGTTGGAAGTTCAGGATAAAAGTCATAGGCTCCTGGAATATCTGGGTTCACTACAGCATAATCTTTCCCTTTATCGTTGTTCAGTCTTTTTTCACCCTCATAAGGACATTCGTCTTCAGCACTTGTCAAATTTAACTGAACCAAAAATCCTGAAACAGGGAAAATTTGTGATGAAAATATCTAATATATATATATAAAAGTCATTTGATATATCCAGCCTTTTCAATATCTAAAAAGGGCAAATTATTAACAAGTCCAACAAAGGATCTTAGTAGCCTGTATGGCTCACCTGGTTTATCTTGCATCAAATTGATACAATGCAGTAAGAATATTGTCAATAGTTTCTGGCCAAAAAACACAAAAAATAGTTAACTAGAGGTTCTAAAGAGCCTATGTCGCTCAACCTGGTCTATGTGCATCTTCAACAATGAACACTCTCCAACAATTAGTAGAATAGAATTTAATGCATGACTAAAATATCTTTGCTCCTGATCTTGTATTGATAAATTAATGCTTTTTTACATTTCTATTAATCTATTATAGTTTTCAAGATAATAGGCAAAAATGAAGAAAAATGGCAAAATTTGTCATTTAAGGGCAATGACTCCTACAAAAAGTTGTCTGCCAGTTTTGATGTCATTAGAAAGAAGGTAGATCTCATCATTCTGAACATGGTTGCCAGCCAATATTTTCTCTATCTATTGAGGTTTTGAAGATAACAGACAAAAATTGCATTTTACCCCTATTTTCAATTTTAGCCATGTCGGTCATGTTTGTAAACAGGAAGAGTCATCAGAGACATTTCTTAACAAAGATACCCCAATGATGATTGCAGCCAAGTTTTGTAAAATTTGGCCCACAAATTTCAGAAGATATCATTCAAGGTCAATAACTCATTATAGAGTCAACTGTTGATTTTGGTAATGCAACTTTTTGTAAATCTTGTATTACTGATCAATTTTTATTTCTACAGTTTCTCTTGTTTAAAGTATCCTCCCAAAAAATCTTAACATTGGTAAAAATCATCATTTAAGGGCCATAACTTACACCAATAAAAAGTTCACTGACTATTTCAACAATGTTGACATATTGGAATGTCTCGTTATTCTGATTTGACAGACTTTTTCTGCAATGTTGACTTACTTGTAGATTCTGTCAAGCTGGTAATTTTTTGCTATTTACAGTTTCTGCTAAATAACACAAAAAATTGGTAAAAATTCTTTCAAGGGCAAAAACTCCTACGACAAGTTGACTGAAAATTATGGCCTTGTCGACTTGTAAGAAGATATTTTTCTACGAAAATTTTTTTCTATTCCTAGTTTCTTGATATTTTATAGTAATATAGTTTCTGACAAAAAACACAAATTTATAAAAATCTTCATTTATGGCACTATAAGAAGTCAACTGAAGATTTTGGTCATTTGACTTGTTTGTAGATCTTGGCCTGCTTATCATTTTTTAAATTTACAGTTTCTCTCTAACTACTCGGACTTTATAAAACGTCACCATTGACTGAGCAGAAAGTTGATGAATTAGGATTATGTCAAAGAACGTCTCATCCTTATTCTAAAAAAGTTCACCAGAAGATACCAAGACCTTGTTGATAAATATTCTGTATCAAATTCACAAATAATACTCGATGGTCTTGAAGTATATATTCTAAGTACTGACGTTGTTTATTATCTTTATTACATGTTATAGTGTTCTTTTTATTTGTCTTTGAATATTTTTAACCTTTACTGTACTTTTTAGTCAATTTTTGGTAATATACTTTTGGCGTTGCTCGGTATTTAAACATCCCACCACTGTGTTATTGTGCTATGGTAATTTTTGTATTCTTGTCTCTCATTTATGCTTATGCACTTTGTCTATAGAGTGTTTATATGCCATCTTGTTTTTCTTTGTTGAAATAATGATTAGTTTTTAAAGTGATTATAAGATTATAACACAATGAAATTAAGAATGGAAACAGGGAATGTGTCCAAGAGACAACAAAGAACCAAAGAGCAGAAAACAGCAGAATGCAAACCAATGGGTCTTCAACACAGCGAGAAAATCCCACACCCTGATGCAGGCTTCAGCTGGCCCCTAAACAAAAATGTGTACTAGTTCAGTGAAAATGAAAGTCACACTAAACTCCAAAGCATATAAATGAACTAAAATAAATAAAAACATACAAGACTAACAAAGGCCAGAGGCTCCTGACGTGGGACAAGGGCAAAAATGTGGCATGGTTAAACATGTTTTGTGAGATCTTAACCCTCCCCTATACCTCTAACAAATGTAGAATAAACAAACACACAGCAATACGCACAGTAAAACTCAGTTTAAAAGAAGTCCGATTCCGATGTTAGAATAGGTAACAAAAGAAACTAAGCAAAATGTCACTGATACATAAATTAACAATGTTGACTGATGTACCCCAATTTTTGACAATTTTACCTATTAAGTCTGTTGTTTTGCTTGCACATTGTTGTCAATATAATGGAATTCTATGTGACTGTCATACAAGTGAGAGGTTTAGCTAGCTTTAAAACCAGTTTTAATCCACCATTTTTTACATAAGGAAATGCTGTACCAAGTCAGGAATATGACAGTTATTTTCCATTTGTTTGATGTGTTTGAGCTTTTGATTTTATCTTTCCATAAGGGAACTTGTAAACAACTGGCATTTTACCCCTAAGTTCTATATTAGGCCATTGTAAGCTATGTTGGTGGGCAGGCAATGCATCAGACAATACTTTTAAGACTAGATACCCCAAGGATAATTAAGTTCCAAGTTTGGCTCTAATTGCAATGTGAAGTTTTTTCAATAAAAGTAGCCATTCAGAGACTTTTTTCTAAATTCTATCTATTTATATAAATTGAATATCTTATTATAATTTTTTTTTCAGCAATGATGTAGCCATGTCTGATAGCAACTTAAGTCATCCATCAATGTTCTGAAAAGGGATCATTAAAATAGCAATTATTAATAATTAATTATACATAAGTAGCAATTGCAATATTTTAGTACAGTTGACAGCCATGTTTGATGATGGTTGAGTCATCAATGTCAATTATTTAAGATGATGATGATTAAGGTATCAATTAAAAAATAAGACTATTTTCATACATTACCAATATTTTATTCTAGAGTTTATAATTTTTCATCGTAGAGTAACTAAAAGAAGTAAAATAAAGCTTAAAATTAGTGAAATTTGTGAAAAAAATTTATTGCCAAGAATGCAAGTTTTATATTTTTTTTATACATGACAAAATCATGGAAAAACAGTTGATTTTTTCCACAAACTGCACCAATTTTAAGCTTGATTTTGCTTCTTTTAGTTGCTCTAAATTATGACCAAGTACCAGAATGTCCTACCACAGAGTAGCTGACCTATTGAAAAATTATATACTCCGAGTCAAAAGTAGGTAATATGAAAATAGTCTATTAAACAATAAAACAGGATTCTGATAAAAATTGTTCAAAACTTTCACATAACTTTCTCTAATAGATTGAGGATGTGTCCATGGGACACAGAGGAAGACCCCGGTGACTGTGGGAGCCTAATAATATATAAAAAAATTCATATTTATAAGGATTTCAAAGTGGACATACCTGTATGGTTCTATGTACAGGAATTTCATATGATGGGATATTTCACAACAATTTTATTTACAGTAACAATATTGACAAGGCAAACAAGTATAAGAATTGTCCTTTAGATCTTTTTTGTTTTAAAAACTTCTTAATGACTGCTATATTTTAATTTTTATTTAGAGCTTAATACATGTATAAAACACAGACACGTGTTCGTTTCAAATGATTTATGCATATGTTGAATTTTAGATATCTTTTGGTATTTTTTTCAATTTTTCCTATAAATGAAATTTATAATATATTTTAACAAGAATACTTGTAGTGTCATGCATGTTGAGCATACACACACTCATAATTAAGAGTACTGAAAAACAGGACGTTGGAGAATTACAGATCTGAAAAGCGCAAGAACATTACAACTCATCGCTGTTGAGCTGCTCACCATATATTCTGTCAGTGTTAAGCAGTGATGAAAAATTCTAAGTTCTTTCAACATATTGAAAATTTAAAGTATCTGCAAATAAGAAGTGGGTATCTGACAAATCTGAAATAGTCTCACATGTTGCAACTCATCACTGCTCAGCTGCTGAACAAACATTAAGACATTCTGTTCAAAAGTTTCTAAGAAAAGTGTGACGAGAATATTTGTTTGACGAACGAAACGACAAACAAGCTGAGTGCAATATAGCCCCAACTTTTAGTGTGGGGGTTTAATATATACTCCGATTAATATATGATACATAAATTTCATTTCAAATCTACATTTGCATGTATTAAATTATTCATACAGCTGTCTTGAACTAGCCATGAGATGTGAACTTTTGCTACCTGTTGAGAGCCTCAATTTGACATATATGTGCATTGAGATAAAGAACAGCAATAAACAATTTGAGTTATTGTAGTAAGTTCATGTAGAGATTTTGTATAAGAATAAAGGAGATGTGTGAAGTTATACACTTTATCCCTGCTATTTCATGTAGAGATTTTGTATAAGGATAAAGGAGATGTGTGAATTTATATACTTTATCCCTGCTATTTCATGTAGAGATTTTGTATAAGAATAAAGGAGATGTGTGAAGTCATATACTTTATCCCTGCTATTTCATGTACAGATTTTGTATAAGAATAAAGAAGATGTGTGAAGTCATATACTTTATTCCTGCTATTTCATGTAGAGATTTTGTATAAGAATAAAGGAGATGTGTGAAGTCATATACTTTATTCCTGCTATTTCATGTAGAGATTTTGTATAAGAATAAAGGAGATGTGTGAAGTCATATACTCTATTCCTGCTATTTCTATACTTACCAATAGCAATCAGAAGCTTTGTCAACATTCTGTAAAACAAAGTTATTCAAGTGGTTATACAGGAATTATATCCTAGGGGGCCTGATGATAATCATGGCTGAGAAATAATTATAGACTAACTAACACTATTTATTATATCACAGAGGACCTGATGATACTCATGGCTGAGAATTAATTATGGACTAATACAAGAATTCAAATGTCAAAATATTTTGAGAGACTGACAAAATTTTTATGTCAATATGGTCAAGAATACTATTGTCAATGAATTTTTTGATTTGTTATTCTTTATACAATGCATTGATTTTTAATGTAATCATGTAGAAAATGCATGGAACTACACTTTTTTCTACAAATTCTCACTTTGTTTGATGCAACATCATTGACAATGGCTATTGATGTATGATGTCAGAGAAGTGTTGATTGTAGGATATCTTGAAATTTCATTGCAACCAATGTAATAATATTGACTGAACCTTTATGCTGTTCTCTAGTTGTCATAATCTTTCCTTATTTGTACATACAGATTTTGGTTGCTTTTTGATTTCATTATTTGTGGATTACCCTCTAAATCTTATATTTTTATTCCCCATTTACAACATGACGGGTGCCACATGTGGAGCAGGATCTGCTTACCCTTCTGGAGCACCTGAGACCACCCCGAGTTTTTGGTGGGGTTCATGTAGCTCATTCTTTAGTTTTCTATGTTGTGTTTTGTGTACTATTGTTTGTCTGGTGGTCTTTTTTTCAGCCATGGTGTTGTCAGTTTATTTTCGACTTATGAGTTTAAATGTCCCTTTGGTATCTTTCACCTCTCTTTTACAACCATTGATTCTCCAGGTTACTAGAACATTGTCAAATTTTCTGTTTGTTTCTGTTTTATTTGTTTTGCCAAGTTAATAACATTGAAAAACTTACATAAATTTCTGTCACTCCAATCTTCAGTACGGCTGATTTTTTTCTATAAAGAAAAATAAATATCTTAAATTACTTACTTAGTGCCTTTAAAATAGCTCATTGCTATTGAATACAAACTCGAAAAATAAAGATGTTACTACAATTAATAGAGTATTATGTTAGAGAATACTAGTTTTTACTGATAAGAAGTATTGCACATATGAATACTGACTAACAAAATAATCAAGTTGTCATAATTGCCATATACATGATATAAAAATTTAAATAAGATGTGGAATGATCACCAATAAGACAGCTATCCACCAGATTTCAAATGAAATGGATGTTAGCATTTATAGATCACCATATGACCTTCAACAATGTGGACAACCTATACAGTCAGCTATAGAATTCTACAGCATGAAAAAATGTGAAACAATTCAAGGCAGGCTATCATTTATAACAAAATAATTATAACTAGAGGCTCTAAAGAGGCGGTGTCGCTCACCTTGGTCTATGTGCATATTCAACAAAGGACACTCTCCAACATTGTAGACAAGAATAGAATTCATGACAAAAATCTCTGTTTTGTTGATCATGCATTGCTGATCATTTTGTCTGATTAGTATCTCTCTATCTTCTTTAAGTTTTGCTTAAAACTCAAAACAGGGTAAAAAAATCCCCATTTAAGGGCAATCACTCCTATGAAGAGTGGCAGTCTACTAACTATATCTGCAAAATATGATGTATTGGTACACCTTCATGACCTTGCCTTGCTGATCATTTTTGTGATTTAAAGTGTCTATTTATCTATTATAATTTTTATAACATTTAAGGCAAAATGCAAAAAAATGGGTAAAAATCATCATTAAAGGGCAATAACTCCAATAAGGAGCCATCATACTTTTCCTCCATATAGTCTTAATTGTAGATCCTGTCTTGCTGATCATTTTTGCATATATTTATCTATTATTTATCTATTATTATTTTCATATTTTATAAGGAGTTGACTGACGATTTCGACATTGCTGACTTATTTGTAAAACTTGTCTTGCTGATCACTTTTGCCTATCTATCTATTCAAGTTTTTAAGATATAAGGCAAAAAAGCAAAAAAATGGTGAAAATCATCATTAAAGGGCAATAACTCTAATAAGGAATCCATTGACGATTTCGACCATGCAGATTTATATGTAGAACTTGTCTTGCTGATCATTTTAGCTATGTAATTTCTCTCTATCTATTATAGTTTTCAAGATATAAGGCAAAAACAAAAAATATGGTAAAATTTGTCATTTAAGGACAATAATTGCTATAAGCAGTCATCTGACAGTTTTGACGTATTACGATAAATGGTACAGCTCAACATTTTGAACATTTCTGTTTCGTCAGATTTTCTCTATTTATAAAAGTTTTCAAAATAATAGACAAAACATGCATTTTACCACTATGTTCTATTTATAGCCATGTCAGCCATTTTGGTTGGCAGGCTGGGTCAACAGACACATTTTGTAACTAGACACCCGCATGATGATTGTGGCCAAGTTTGGTTAAATTTGGTCCAGTAGTTTCAGAGAGGAAGATTTTTGTAAAAGTAAACGACGTCAGACGCCAAGTGATAAGAAAAAGCTCACTTGGCCCTTTGGACCAGGTGAGCTAAAAAAACAAAAATGACAGATAGGAACCAATGACAACCACTGAATTACAGGCTCCTGGCTTGGGACAGGAACATATAAATGTGGTGGCATTTTACATCCTTTTGAGGGCTAAAAACTCCCCAGACATGGGAGAGCCATCCCTAGATGTCACAACTGTATGAAAAAGACATACATATACTGTACCTGATGTACACCTTTAATTCATGACTCATTACAAAATGTATTTAGGCACAAAAACAAACCTTTGCATACATGCTTTGCAAAATAAAAAAATAAATAAAATCATTTTATACTGTGTCAGCTAGACATACAAAATCCAGTCACCTGTAAAACATACAAAAAAGGCATGCAGTAAACACATTTTATGCAAATATGAAAAATGCAGTAAACACATTTTTAATATGTAAATAAATAAGAGAAATAAATTTAACACATCAACATGTATAATATTAAACAAAGAGTGTAAGTGGTGATGACTTCTGACAAGGTTAAGCATAAAATCTGTACCGGTCTGTACTACAATATATTCATAAAATAAAACACATATCACAGACAATTATTGTCATGATGTATTTGATTATAATGAATGAGGGTCTCGATGGGGCTTACAAAAATAATAGGCAAAATATTAAAGATAGAGGAAAATGGACCAATAAAATAAAGACTAGAGAATAACTGGGTGCTAAAATCATGGAAATATAAATAATAGAGAATTATGTACAAAAAATATTTAGAATAAAGAAAAATTGCCTTAAAAAACTAAAAACTACAGAAATGAAGGACCCTCATCAAGACCCTCATAAATAAATGGTTGTAAATAGAACACTCAAGGCCCCAATTGCACAGATATGCTTGTTATGTCATGATCAATTAAATGATTATAAATAATTAGGTCAAGTTAAATCTGTTAACAATAAGTAACATTGTCCTGTCTAATCTAAATTTAATGTCTGCAGTCACCATAAGTCAATATTAAAGGGGCATTGGCTGTCAAATTCATGTTCACCCATTTGACTCAAATTCTCATATATATTATTTGATATATATAACATACTAAAACGTATATCCAAATTATAAAAAGTCTAAAATAAACAATTTACAAGGCATGGGCTCGATAATATGTATCATCGTTTCATGTGTATTTTAGTCTAGACGCCATCTAATTAACTATTAACTTGACCTCTGAAGACTGCCGACGGTCACATAAGGATTATAAGCGATAATAAACATAAATATAGAGATAAATAGATAGCGAACTCGTGCAACTGGATTTTTCTAGGTCTGTTTATATTAATATTATAGGTTAAAAATATAACTTAACCATCGTTTTTACCTGTATAAGAATGCGTTTTTGTGGATCGAATCAGTCAATCAAATGTTATACCTTTGTTTCACTTTCAATGTTCACATTCTTTTCCTTTTAATAACTGAACACGCACAATTCATGTGTAATCCATCTCTAGCTAAAGGATTAAATTGAAGGTCACACAAATACGGATTCAATAATGTCGAATTATTCACTTGCAAGTGAATAATTCATCATTAATGTTTCTTAGCTTAATTTGACAAAATTGAACCATACTGGCTGCTAAAAGCGAATTATCATTTCACTTTCTTGAATGATTGAACAAAAAAAAAATCATATTTAAAATTTTTTATATATCTCGTAGCTGGTGTCCCTTTATAATAATAATAATAATAATTCTTTATATAAAGAGGGTTAAACAGTTAGCTATAACACTAATCTTCTCTAAGGCCCTCAGGAAATGCAATGAAATGTAACAAACAATTACAAATAATCAATCAAACACACATATAAGAACAAGAATGTGTCCATAGTACACGGATGCCCCACTCGCACTATCATATTTTTATGTTCAATGGCCTGTGAAATTGGGATCAAAACTCTGATTTGGCATTAAAATTAGAAAGATCATATCATAGGGAACATGTGTACTAAGTTTCAAATTGATTGGACTTCAACTTCATCAAAATATAACTTGACCAAAAGCTTTAACCTGAAGCTGGACGGACGGACGAACAAACAAACGTACGCACAGACCAAAAAACATAATGCCCCTCTACTATTGTAGGTGGGGCATAAACATCAAATAAGAAATTGTTATGAAATATACAATTTTCAAAACAGGTAAAAATTACAAATTCATATAGTATTGGCATTATTCAAATTACCTCAACAATATCTAAAGTTTGAGTAAGTGTTTGAAAATTAGTATGCATATAAAATTACACAGCTTCTTAATCAATAATGTTCCAATTAATAATTTTTTAAATCTTTTTTGAATGAGCTTGTACTTCAGCTTGATTTTTTCAGGGATATTGGCAAGTTAATTATTCCATAAAATAGATCCTGAATATATAAAAGATTTCTTATACAGCTCTGTTTTGGCTTTTGGAACTTGCAATTTTTTGCAAGACACATTCCTCAAACAATATTGGTTTATTTCTGGCATTTCTTTAATTTTTTCAGTTAAATATACAGGGGATTCATTCTTAATGCATTCCTGCATCAAAACAGATTTATGGTATGAGATTCTGTTCACTACTGTCACCCATCCAAGCTGTTTAAAAAGAGGTCTGATGATGAAAGTGGATCAGCATCTAAAATTAGTCTTGCAGCCCTTTTCTGCAATTTTATTATTCTGACTAGCTCATTTTAGCACAACCACAACTTATAAAATAATTTTCTTGAATCAATATTTAGAAATTTCTTGATCTTAGAGAGTAAATGAAGTCTAGTTGATATTGATGAACATACGTAATTAACATGACCTGTCCATGACAGATTAGAGTCAATTCTAACACCTAAAAGTTTTCAATTGATGATTTTTGAAGAATATTATTCTCAATAGTTAGAACTGGTTCTGCTTGATTTAAATGCAGCCTTTGTCTTGTACCTATAACCATACATTTAGTTTTTTTCCGAATTTATGAACATGTTATTTTCATGACACCATTTTTCAACACATTGGAGATCATCTTGTACTTTTAATTGCATATCAGCAATACTCTTTCCTGATGTATGTATAGTTGTGTCATCAGCATACAAGACTGTATGGCAGTTTTTGATGTGTAATGGAAGGTCATTTATGTACAAAACAAACAAAATGGGACCAAGTATTGAGCCCTGTGGAACACCGAAATTCATAAACTTTTATCAGAATCTGATTACTTATATGGACTTGCAATGTTCTTTCTTTCAAATATGATTTAAAAATTAACAGTATTGTCATGGAAGCCATAAATTTGAAGTTTTTACATAAAATTTCATGATCAACAACATCAAAAGCTTTTTAAAATCCAGGGGACTGCCAAATTGATATTTCCATTATTCATTTCATGTAGCCATTTATCAGTGATATTAATGAGGGCAGTCTGACATGAATGGTTAGGTCTAAAACACAGGCACTTGTCTCAGAATTTTTTCTATATACCTTAATATGTTATATTAAGGTATTTAGAAATATAATTCTGAGACATTATATTAAGGTATATAGAAAAAAAATTCTGAGACAAGTGCCTGTGGTCTAAAACCAGACTGGGAAGAGTGTAAAATTTGAAACTTAATCATGTTAATTTGAAACTTAGTCAAAAATTATACAGATGTTTAGATACATGTCTCTATTAATTTTGATAATGTTGGCAGAACAGATATTGGTCTGTAATTACTAGCTATGTTTTTTCACCAGATTTGAAAATTGAGCTGCCTTGGCATTTTTAAAACACATGGATAAATACCAGTATTTATCATTCGATTAAAATATATGTTAAGGAAGATGCTATGAAAGGAGCACTTAATTTAAAAATCTTTGTCAGAACCAGAAGATGTCTTAACGTCTAGTTCGATTATTTCATCAAATAGTTCTGAAACTTTTACTGGGGAAATGATGAATTTATTGTCCATTTTTTGCAAAAGTTTCATTTGTACAGGTGTATATAGTTTGTCAGAGTTTAATTGACTGTAGTTATCATTAAACAATTGATACTAAATGTCTGTAATAATCATAAGTCAATACTAAATGTCTGTAATAAATATCATAAGTCTGTAGTCATACAATATCTATACTAAATGTCTGTAGTCATCATAAGTCAATATCTAATACTAAATGTCAATCATAAGTCAATACTACATGTCTGTACTAAATCAATATCTAATACTAAATGTCTGTAGTCATCATAAGTCAATATCCAATATTAAATGTCTGTAATCATAAGTCAATATCCAATACTAAATGTCTGTAGTAATCATAAGTCAATATCCAATACTACATGTCTGTAGTCATCATAAGTTAATATCTAATACTAAATGTCTGTAATAATCATAAGTCAATACTACATGTCTGTAGTCATCATAAGTCAATATCTAATACTAAATGTCTGTAGTCATCATAAGTCAATATCCAATATTAAATGTCTGTCAAATGTCTGTAGTCATCATAGGTCAACACTATACAGTATGGTTTTTTTCTCATTGTTGAAGGTTGTTGTTTGCCTATAATTGCTTACATCCACTTTATTTGAACTTTGGTAGATAGTTGTCTCATTGGCAATCATACATGTACCTCATCATGCTCATCTACTTATGTTCATACATGAACCTCATCATGCTCATCTCCTTATTTTCATATTATATGCCTGAAGTAATCATAGGTCAATATCAAATGTTTATAGTCATCATAAGTCTAAATCAAATAAATTTTCACTTCTGTACTTGTACTCAGAACAAATTCATTAACTTTGTAAAAAATGCCTAATGACAAAATTTAATTGATATTTTATAGTGTGTATTTTTATGCTGTAATAATATAACTTACACTACTGTCTCAAGTTAGCGTGAAGGTTTGTGCCTGTTAAAACTTTTAAACCTGCTGCATTTTAATGCACCTGTCCCAAGTCAGGAGCCTGTTGTTCAGTGGTTATCGTTTGTTGGTGTGGTTCATAGGTGTTTCGTTTCTCTATTTATATAGATTAGACCATTGGTTTTCCTGTTTGAATTGTTTTTCACTAGTCATTTTGGGGCCCTTTATACCTTGCTGTTCAGTGTGAGTCAAGGCTCTGTTTTGACGCCCGTGCTTTGACCTATAATTATTAACTTTTTAAACAATGTGACTTGGATGGAGCGTTGTCTCATTGGCACTCATACCACATCTTCTTATTCATACTGTAGTCAACATAAGTCAACATTAGGTTAAATGTCTATGGTCATCATAAATCAATATCAAAGGACTGTAGTTATCATAAGTCAATATTAAAGGACTGTAGTTATCATAAGTCAATATTAAAGGACTGTAGTTATCATAAGTCAATATTAAAGGACTGTAGTTATCATAAGTCAATATTAAAGGACTGTAGTTATCATAAATCAATATTAAAGGACTGTAGTTATCATAAGTCAATATTAAAGGACTGTAGTTATCATAAGTCAATATTAAATGTCTGAAGTCATCATAACCCTGCAACATTCTGTATGTGCCTGTCCAAAGTCATTTCAGTGGTTGTCCTTTGTTGCTGTGTTACATATTTGTTTTCGTTCATTATTTTGTGCACAAATTAGGCAGTTGGTTTCTCGTTTGAATTGTTTTATGTTTGTTGTTTTGGGGCCTTTTTTAGCTGACTATGGGGTATTGGCTTTGCTCCTTGTTGAAGGCCATACCATGACCTATAATTGTTAATTTCTGTGTCATTTGGTCTCTTGTGAAGAGTTGACTCATTGGCAATCATACCACATCTTCTTTTTTTATATATCATAAGTCAATATTAAATCTTTGTACATGTAGTAATCATTAGTCAATATCAAATGTCTGTAGCCATCATAAGTCAAGATTAAATATCTGTAGTCATCATAACTTAAGTCAATATCATTGCACACCAAATGAAAGTTTTCCACAGAGTCATCTGCTCTTGGTCAAGGTATTTAAACTTTTGTCTGTTCTATTGTCCCATTGAATAAATACAATAGATATTGATCTCTGTGTAGTTTATTCACTGATACCTTTAAACTTTTTCTAAGAGAAATCCATCACTATTTGATTAATTTACCTGAGTAAAAAAATGATCTTCTAAGTTGATGAAAATACATATACAAACTCACAAATTGCATATGATGTTGTATTCATTCAATATCAATAATATATTTTCAATCTGTTCAATGTAAACACTGATTCAAACTGATTTTTTAAGCAAGGGTTTCAGTAGATATTAAATCTTTGAATTTGCATTTACATGTTTGTTAGACCCAGCCAGGGTTCGCACCAATGACCTCCTGCACTAAACATGCTCAAGGCAAACACGCTGCCCAGGAGACCACCCAGGCGGTTGGTAGTATAAAATATCATAGATTCATACCAAAGTGCAATAAAGGATACAGTTGTTTTGTATACTGTTGTTTGTCTTTGTCTTTATGTCGGTTAAAAGCTCATTAAAGCTTATGTTTGTACACAATGCCGACTCTAAATAAAGCTTATTTATTTATTTAAAACAAAACATAGAAAACTAAAGACTGAGCAACAAGAACCCCACAAAAAACAGGGGGATGATCTCAGGTGTTCCAGAGGAGTAAGCAGCTCCTGCTCTACATGTGGCACCTGTCATGCTGCTCATGTGAGTACAATATGTACAAACCCCAGTGATAAGTCTAATTTGGTAGATCACATTCGAAGAAAAGTTGGATGGGATTGTGGTTATGACGAAACATGTCCATCAGCATCTGTGAAACAGACATGACAGATATTCCATAATGGTCAAACAAATTGTGATCGCGTCTGTAAACTTTTCAAAGGAATGATTTCAACTTCACCACTTGAACTCTTGGTATAATAGTTTCTTTGTGAGCAGGAACCTCTATCAGTGAAATCATGATAGGAAACACAAGTACTGGAATATTGTATCAACTAGGAGATAGATACTCCATATTCAATAAGGGAAGATCCTATAATAAATCATGCATGGTTGAAGCTGGGGTTAATTATCAAAAAACCAGCTAAAAGAAGTAAAATCAAGCTGTAAGTCAATACCCTTGGTCACAATAAATTATGTTAAAATTTTGTTAACCATATTTATGATATTAACCCCCCAACTGAGCAGGCATTTGGCCACTGTGCATGCTCTCCCCTCGGCCAGAAAACCCGCCACTGGACATATATCACACAACTCATTTAATTCATAACATTGAGAAAAAATGTGTCTCAATCGTTTTAGTTTTTTTATACATTTAATCTGGGACTATAATAGTAATAATATAATAATAGTCCCAGATTTGATGACTATTAAAGTGACTATTTGCCTGTTTATTGGTACCTGGGAATGGTATACTGAAGTCCATATATGTGTTGTATTGTGTCTCAGCAGCAAGTACTCACGGAATCTGGGTACGTTCGCCCAAATTCATGTTTGCTCCTATTCTCGGTCGCCCCCCTTTGATGTTCGCACCCCACAAGTCATTCCTCTCTAAGACGTGTAAAAGAAAGGCAGAAAATAAACTCATCATATATACCAGGATTGAAATTTTGTATTTGCGCCAGATGCGCATTTCGTCTACAAAAGACTCATCAGTGACGCTCGAATCAAAAAAAGTTTAAAAAGGCCAAATAAAGTACGAAGTTGAAGAGCATTGAGGACCAAAAATTCCTAAAAGTATTGCCAAATATAGCTAAGGTAATCTATTCCTGAGGTACAAAAGCCTTAGTATTTCAAAAATTCCAAGTTTTGTAAACAGTTAATTTATAATTATGACCATATCAATGATAATTCATGTCAACACAGAAGTGCTGACTACTGGGCTGGTGATACCTCGGGAATAAAACTCAACCAGCAGTGGCATCGACCAAGTGGTTGTAAATAAACTCATCATAGATACCAGGATTGAAATTTTGTATTTGCGCCAGACGCACGTTTCGTCTACAAAAGACTCATCAGTAACGCCCGAATCAAAAAATGTTTAAAGGGCCAAATAAAGTATGAAGTTGAAGAGCAATGAGGACCAAAAAAAAGATTCCAAATGGCTATCAAACTCTTCACAAACTGTACAAAATAATTATCTTTCATTTTTTTCATTAAAATTCTTCATTGCTTTTACTCCTAACAAGCTAACTTGTATTTTACTGTTCACCAAACACATAACAATAATACCAAATTAGCTTTGTAAATACCAATCAACATTAATCTTAAATAAATCACAATTTAAATAATATATCATCTAACGTGGGGGTACCCAAATTGCACCTATTTTGACAGTTTTTTCACCTATGTTTATTTACAATCAAGACAAAAGTTCCCATTCTTTGTTTATTTTGTAGATGTATCATTATTCACTATATGGTTCCACCAATTTAATTTTGAATCTATACTGAATCATAAAAAAATGGGTTTGAACAGACCTCCAAACGATCCATGATTCTGTGATGAGGAGTACCCAAATTGCATCCATGCTTAAATTCACATCCTTAAAAATCGAATTACGGATAATATTGTTTTATTTCTTCAAGTATTTAGAACAATTTGACATTAATCTATGCTTACTATTCATTTCTTAAGAAGTGGAGGCTTATAACATATTTTATTTGCTCATTTTTGAAAGATGACCTTTTTGTGGACGTCGCATGGCGACGTTTCCGTACATTTGACCTTTTCCAGTGATATTTCATCTGTTGATGTATACTGTGAACGTTTTGAGCATATTTAGATATATTTACTTATGTTGAAAGACGTGCATAATGTCAAATAATAAAAATACAAATTGTTTAGTCTCTAAGAAAACATGTAAGATTTCCGTTGCTACTTTTGCTAAATAGGTGCAATTTGGGTACCGTCACAAAAAAAAAATTCATTTAACACGAATTTTATTCATAAAAATATAAATATTTTGATATATACATCTAAAAAACATCGAATTCAACCGATATTTGAATAAAATTAGGGTGCGAACGGAGTATGGGGGCGAACGTGTTGGATGCAAACTTGTAGGATGCGAATGAATGTGTTTTGGGGTCGAACGGACCCGATACCGTACTCAGGTACGGGAGTACTTAGAAAGTAGAGTTGAATTCCGTGTGAATTGAATACATTTGTAGGCCTTGGATATCAGAGCACAAAATAATTGGTAAACAAATCAAATAGTTGAATAGATATCGTTTTACTCACACTGTAGGGACATTGTAGCAGCAAACTTGGAATGTCAGGTTAGCTGCCTGGGATCCTTTGAGTAAGGGGAAAGAACTATCTTTTTGTTGTTAGCTTCACAGTCTCTTCAACAATATATAATATGTCTCTGTAGGCACACATGATGTGGAAGCTTGTAAAATGACTGCACTTTAAATTTCTACTTTTCATTAAATGAAGATTTTTAATATTTACAATATAATGCAATCAGAATATCAAAAATCACGTAGCGTAAAAAACAAGTTGATTTATTTGAATTGCCCAGAGGACATAAAAACATTTCTACTGTGTTTAATCAGGAACATATATATTGACATACTGTTCCCAGGTTTAATATTAATCGCTGAACCAGAGACATATATACATTTAATTTAACCAGAGACATATTCATACACACATGTATTATATAGTATATGTGTGTGATGTCTCTCCAAATAACAATCTATAAAAGATTATAGGTCAATGTACGGCCTTCAACTTACTGATCTAATTACAAATATTCATATAATACATTTATAATATTATGCATGTAATGTTTCTGTCCTTTATACCTTTTCTAACTTCTGTTCTTTTTAAGAAACTACACGCAGATCTATATATTATAAATCGATACTTATGTCTTTTTATAGGTGTTCCGGAATAATAGGAGAGATTTTCCCATACTACACCGTGTGACCTTTAATCAACTCTGTAGAAGGCTAATGAACCTTTCAAGGTTGTCTACAGGTGATACACATATATCCGCTACCTCGTGTTTTTACAAAGCTTGACTCTCTCCATTCAACGCAAAAAATAAATAAATTGTATGAAACAGCACTGTATATATATATATAGCATAAAAAAAGGGTTTTTTAATGTTTTCTCTCTCACACAAAAAACTAGTATGATCTAGCGAAATTTTCAAAATTGGTTTATGTTATTTCCCTTTGGCCAATCATTTTGACTACTAAACAATCCTTTAATAGAGTAATTGGAATAACATTTTCACGTTAAAAGTGAGAAGTTTTGTGAAAGAATGACCGACAAACCTCGCAGAGATGTCCTTTGGTTAAATTTAAAGTCTTCAGCCGAGCATACATTCCTAAAAGCTCTTAATTTAAAGGCAGTGGCTATTTTGCCGGCACCGGCAAAATAGAAAATTTTGCCGGCTCTGATTAAAATATCTGAATACAAGCCATGCAGCAAAATAGCATATTTCTATAGAAATGGCTATTTTACCGGCACCAGCAATATAGTTATTTTGCCAGTTCTTTGTAAAGAGTGATATTTAATATTTACTTTTGAAAATAACTACGAAAATGTGCACTGTCAAAATAAAAGAATCAAATAATTACTGAGATACCAGTAGCCTTAATTTAAACAAGAAAACAGCTAACAATATTTGAGATACATATTGAATCGTTCAACAACATTTCATGATAACTCAGTCAATTTATTGAGCATCCATTTGCAGTTGCAATGAAATCATATTAAAACATGTAGTTGAAACTATTTTTCAAAATCAGTCACATGTACATTAGAATCAAATCTCAGATTTTTTAACTGTATGTTATAAAAAATAAAAGTTAAAAATCATCATTAATTTGATAAAAATTATACAATGTATATAACAAAATCAATCACATAGCTTCAAAAATCAAAAATGGTAAAATTAAATCTGATTTTAAAATAATAGTCAGTTCTTTGAATTGCATATATATGTAAACAAAATAGTTTTTAATTTGGCTTCCGCTTACTTAGAGCAGGCAAAATAGCATATTTTCTATTTTGCCGGTGCCGGCAAATAGCCACTGTCTAATTTAAATCCCGACTAAAGATGAAAAGAAAGCTAAAACTTCCAGATTATTAAAGCAGTGTTAGAAAAAAGTTGGATGCATGCACTGGCAGCCATCAATTTCGATAGAAAGTCACAGTCAATGATGTTGAACTGTTATATCACTGTCCCAGGTTAGGGGAGGTTGGGATCCCGCTAACATGTTTAACCCCGCCACATTATGTATGTATGTGCCTGTCCCAAGTCAGGAGCCTGTAATTCAGTGGTTGTCGTTTTTTATGTGTTACATATTTGTTTTCGTTCATTTTGTACATAAATAAGGCCGTTAGTTTTCTCGTTTGAATTGTTTTACATTGTCATTTCGGGGCCTTTTATAGCTGACTATGCGGTATGGGCTTTGCTCATTGTTGAAGGCCGTATACGGTGACCTATAGTTGTTAATTTCTGTGTCATTTTGGTCTCTTGTGGACAGTTGTCTCATTGGCAATCATACCACATCTTCTTTTTATATTGAAGACGAGGAGTCGATGAGTCAATTCAGAGTGGCGTTGGAATCTACAGATGAGGTCTTAAGGGCATACGATACAGTTTTGATCCCACGGTGAATTTTTGACGAAAGTTTGCATACAAGCTATTTTTCACCTAGTCAATTCAGATATGTAATAAAAAATATACCTTCATGTGCTACTTTTAGAGATAAATGGGGTAGAAATTTTAGACATTTACTGGAAATTTCGGTTTCTTGGACATTTCTATCCTTTAGAAAGACATACCGAACTTTTTTGTTTTAAAAGATAAACGCAAGCGGATTTTTGCAAAAGCATCTGGAATATCTGCTCTATATAAGTGTGCTTTGAATTTGTGAAACAATTCTTTGGAAATTATTCATTTTTTTTAACATTTTCATGATTTTAGTCAAAGAACGGCATTTTTGGCTGTATATATTAATCTAAATTAAAAAAAAATCATCGGTGATTTTTCATAAAAATTGGCAAAAATAATCTTCATACATAATCAAGCCAAATGTCATTTTTAAAAAGAGGGGTCCATGAACTCGTTATTAAGTTAAATCAGTCTGAATGATAAAAATCAGTCGAAAATGCATCTTTTCCCGATATATCACAGTTTGACGTCGTAAAATATAACATTTTACGTTAGCAACGTCGTTACTACCCCTGTAACTGTATCGTATGCCCTTAAACACGCCAAGGTGACAAAATGAAAAGAAGACCATATCAGTGCCAAGTCGATACCGCAACGTCAAGCTCGCACTCAGTCATTTGTAGCCCAAAGGCATCTTCTTTTCAAAGAAAAGAAATCGCCCCTCCTGTTAGAAGCAAAGACAAAAGTTTTGTACATTAGTTGCATCTAAAACAAAGTCCAGAACGAATTTTCCTTCACAATAAAGATTCAAAATTATGGAAAGACCTTAACTCCTGAATATTTGAAAATATAGAAATAGAACTAACTTTAAATATAGATTTGGTTTTATTTAGTATTCTAACGAAAACCGATAAAAATGAAAAAAAACTTAAAAATTCTGTTGTCAAAGTTCTATCTTGATCATTATAAAAAAAGATAAGAGAAAATGCTTCTCGACAAAAAAAAAGTCCCGGATACACAAGTAATCATTGAAAATGCTGACTTGGCATAATTGTTGTTACAGAAACCCGATTAAACATATCTTTTTCATCAGAGGTGCTCCTAAACAACTATATTGTCTCCATAAGAGACAAACCCAGATGACGCTCATGGAAGAATCTTACTAGTAGTTAACCGTGACTACGTATATACGTGTTCATACAAGCAAGCCTTAGGACTTGGAGCTCATGACTGTTAAGCCGCAGCATTTCAAAACGAAGTCTATCATAATTTCTGCAATTTATCGATAACACAAATTGCACAGCTGTAGAAAGTACTAATCAAAGCACTGCAAGCGCTGTTGGCAGTTAATCGAAAACCAAGGCAAAATTAAAGTAATAATGAAAATTATTGAATTATTGGTTTAATTATTTATCACAGTTTGTTAAATCTCAAGTATTATAATGTTTTGTACTGTACTATTTTCAACTATCCTACACACTTTTCTCAACCAATATACATGTACCATTTGATATCAAAAGTTATTTACCATATTTTTTTTAATTACTTTAAAATACGTTTCTTTTTTTTTAAGATTCAATGTCTTTGAAGAAGTATGTACACTGTCCAAGGTTAGGGGAGGGTCTGGAGCCAGCAACCATGGTTAACCCTGCCACATTCTGTATGTGCTTGTCCCAAGTCAAGAGCCTGTAATTCAGTGGTTGTTGTTTGTTGCTGTATATCATATTTGTTTTTCATTTTTGTTTTGTCTATAAATCAGACCATTTGTTTTCTTGTTGGAATGGTTTTATATTTTTCATTTCGGGGCCTTTCATAGCTTACTATGCGGTATGGGTTTTCAGGCCGTACGGTGACATATATAGTTATTAACCTCTATATATGTCGTTTTATCTCTGGTGGAGAGTTGTCTATTTGGCAATCATACCACACCTTTTTATTTTTATATGCATGTCTCCATGAAAAGGTGGTTTAATTAGTTCGTTTTATGGTAAGCTTCAATCTTACAATACATTTTTTTCACAAAATATTATATAGAATGCTTAATATATGGATATAAAAGTTATTATGTTCCATGATTATGAACCTGGATTTTTTATGACCATCACACTGAATAACTTTTTTAATATGCTAGTTTACAAGCTTACATTTTAACAAAGACTATTCATCAGTTGACATATGCAGAAAACTAGCAAGTGTTTTGGTTTGACCTGGTCACGATTAAAGCCTGGACCAACAAATGTTTCACAGCGGTAGTGCATAAATTATTTGCTTTCCCTATAAAGACCACCAATATTGAATAAATGTACAATTATCTTTGATTTCTTCCCTAGGTGTGATTTTTGTAAAAGGATGAACCGGCATGACTAGGAAAACTTAAATAATATTGCAGCCATAATTTCCCAAATGTCACATTGCCTTCAATGAAAAAAAAAAAAAAAAATCAATTCACAAAAATACTGAACTCCGAGGAAAATTCAAAACGGAAAGTCCCTAATCAAATGGCGAAATCAAAAGCGCAAACACATCAAACGAATGGACAACAACTGTCATATTCCTGACTTGGTACAGGCATTTTCTTATGAAGAAAATGGTGGATTGAACCTGGTTTTATAGCGCTAAACCTCTCACTTGTATGACAGTCGCATCAAATTCCATTATATTGACAACGATGCGTGAATAAAACAAACAGACATAATAGGTAAAAATGTCAAAATAGGGGTACAGCAGTCAATACCGTGTCACAATCTTAATCACAACAAAAAACAAACAAATATTTAACAAAGAAGCACAAAAAAGGATAAATCACATTTACCAACCTCGTTCATTACTTACTTATTTTTGTATTTTATTTATGTATGCCAAATCAACCCATAAAGGATCGAAAGTATGAAAACCGGGCTTTACAATAAAAAAATCTATATACACGGTTACTTTCAGCATTTCAAAAAACCCCAAATATTTATTTTTTTGTTGAAATCAAACAACGTTAAATTTTGGACCCTTTTTGACATATGTTTATCTGCTATGTCTGTTTGTTTTGTTCACACATTGTTGTCGATATAATGGAATTTAATACGACTGTGATACAAATGAGAGGTTTAGCTCGCTATAAAACCAGGTTTAATCCACCATTTTCTACATAAGGAAATGTCTGTACCAAGTCAGGAATATGACAGTTGTTTTCCATTCGTTTGATGTGTTTGAGCTTTTGATTTTGCCATTTGATATGGGACTTACCGTTTTGAATTTCCTTGGAGTTCGGTATTTTTGTTATTTTACTTTTTCCTCAACGTGGACCAATTAAAACGGGGCCCAAAATCAATAATCTGAATCTGTTAGTTTAGTATGTTGAAAAACCCCAATAATTCAAGACTTTGAATTAAACCACATTGAAATTGGTCAAGAGAAAGGCAATTTATACTAAGTTTTAGAAAAGTATAATTGTTTTGGTACTTTTTTTCCCTAATGTTAAGGCTATTACCCCCAATCTTCCTTTTTTGGTATGGAACCTTGTGGTACAATTTCATAGAAATCCATAGACTTATACTCAAGTTATTGTCCTGAAACAAGAAACATGCTTGTTCATGGCCCTATTTATAAATCATTAACAGTTAGTACAATTACACCTAAAATATATCCCAACCCTTCTTTTGTGGTATGGAACCTTGTGGTATAATTTAATAGAGATATATTCACTTATTCAAGTTATTGTCTAGAAACCAAATATCTTCGGACGACAACGACGATGACGACGATACAACGTCATACATATTATACGACCGCAAAACAAAATAATTGTGGTCGTATAAAAAAACCTAGTCAAACAACTGTCCAAAAATAATTGGATTATCCTTAGAGTGAAGAACTTTCCAAAAATAATAAGTTCATCCTTAGGTGAACAACTCTCCAATATATGCATGAATTGGTGGATTGTGGCACGTTCTTTTGTGTGTTAATATGAGTTGTTAGTGAGTGCAGGTGTATATTTGTATATAGCGCATTAGCCACCCTACTATGCAGGAGTGCGCCGATCTAGAACGCCGATTCATACCTGTAGACTAAAAATTGCGGGTGATTTCAATCTCCACGACATAGATTGGAATAGCTCATCAATCACGTCACATCAATACCCAGCTTGCATGTCTTCGAATTACCTCGGTATAGTTACTCATTGTGGAGTCGAACAAAACGAGCAGACATTCTTGACCTTTTGTTGTTGTTGTTGGTTTTGGTAGGCGGCCTGCTTATATAGTAATTGCGAATTAAATTCATATAGAATAGATATTATGTGTATACACCCATTCCTCAATATATTTTTAGTTTTACATTTTGGCGAGTAATTATATGAAAATGTGACGAACAGGATTGACTGTGTTACCATAAAGTATACATATGTATACAAGTAAAAAACTAAAACCATACAAAACACAAAAAAACAAAACAAAACCAAATTGAAAGCAAAAAGGAAACAAAGCAAAAATATAAAAATAAAACATACTGGACCTCTTTTTCACCAACCATCCGACTCTGGTTAATGCATCCAAGACTATATATAATAGGTGATCATGACGTGTTATCGAAAAACATACTTAACCAAAACGTGCGAGCCCTACTAGAAGGTAGAACTACTTATGGGATAAATCCAACCTTCTAACTCTGAAAGAAGATGTCACCCTATTTGTATCTGAATGTGTCTCACAACCATAGTTTAAAGCGGAATGTTAACGCAACATCGGCCAGGCTCACAGCATTCATATACACAATGTCATCAGCCCTATAGCAAAGCAGAACACTAAAAAATTTAGTATTTTATGTAGAGTGAGAAACAGGAAGCTTCAGACGTGGCTTCACTACGGAACACAGATGGATTGATCTTGATCGACGCAAAGACAACGGCCTTTATCCTCAATGACCAATTTCACTCCGTCTTTACAGAAGAAGATACTAACACAGTGCCAGACAAGGGCACAAGTCCGTAACCGCCTATGCCACCCATTATTATAAGAACATCAAGGTTTACTTAAATACTCCAGAACTTAAAACCATAAAAGGCAAGACCTAGTTTATAAAAAGTAAAATCACAAAAATACCGAACTCCGAGGAAGATTCAAAACCGACAGTCCCTAATCAAATGGCAAAATCAAAAACTCAAACGAATGGATAACAACTGTCATATTCCTGACTTGGTACAGGCATTTTCTTATGTAGATAAAGTATAAAGTATCTGTATCATAATGTCTATGATGCTTTAGAGAATACAGAGGCGAAAGATACTAAAGGGACATTCAAACTCATAAGTCGAAAATAAACTGCTTAAGAGGAGAGATTTCACTAAAAACCTGGTTTATAAAGTGTCTGTATTATAAGGTCTATGTTCATCCTCATATCACTCATGAATGGAAGGACAGAATTCAATGTCTATTGATATTTGTCTAGCCATTTGAAGTTGCTAGTCTTAGGCATGATGTGTCCATTATTTGTGATGAAGGCTTCCGCAAATGTTACAATTCCTTATTAGGTGACTGAGTTTTAGGGGAATTGTTGAGGGTTAGTGAAAGATATTTGGTACACAGTTGTATTACCATTGGAATATCTTATTTCCTGGGAAAATATGTGTCCTGGCTCACAGTCACGGCCCTTTGACAAAGTTTGGAATCCTGTCCTATAAACCACTACAAACCAGTATAAGTCTGAAATGGGCACTTTTGTAATCGAATGTACAGATTTTTACTCGACCATTCTGATTGGTCTGAATTTTACTCAATATTACTAGACTCTAGTTTCAACCATATATCTAATAACAATTCAGAATGGTCGAGTAAAAATCAGTACAGTCGAGTACAAAATGTGCCCATTTCAGACTTATACTGGTTTGTAGTGGTTTATAAGGACAGGATTCCAAACTTTGTCAGGGGAATATGAAATTCAGGCACCACATCTTCAAAATTGGTTGTCTGCTCACTGACTGAATTAGATACACAATATTTATTTCGCATTTTATTAAAAATTAGAGGCTCTAAAGAGCCTGTGTCACTCACCTTGGTATATATGCATATTCAACAAAGGACAACATTGTAGACAAAAATACTAGAATTAATGACAAAAACCGCTGTGTTTTTTTTTTTTATTTTTATATTGCTAATTATTTAGTATGTTTAGTTTCTCTCTATCATATTCAGTTTTTGCTATATTAGCAAAATTTGGTTTGTTAGTAGATCTTGTCTTGCTTATCATTTTTGAATATTTTAGTTTCTATCTATCTATTATAATATTTATCCTATAAGGCAAAACGCAAAAAAAGGGTAAAAATCGTCATTAAAGGGCAATAACTCCAATAAGGAGTCGTCGTACGATTTCCGTCATATAGTCTTAACTGTAGATGTTGTCTTGCTGACCTTTTTGCTTATTTAAGTTTCTTTCTATCTATTATAATATTTAAGATATAAGGCAAAAACGCAAACAAATGTACAAATCGTCATCAAAGGGCAATAACTCTAATAAGGAGTCAACTGACGATTTCAACCATTAAATTTATTGTAGAACTTGTCTCTCTGATCATTTTTGCAATTTTAAGTTTCTCTCTATCTATTATAGTTTACAAGATAATAGGCAAAAATGAATAAAATGGTAAAATTTGTCATTTAAGGGCAATTACTCTTATAGAAAATCGTCTGACAGTTTTGACGTATACGGACAATTGGTAGAGCTCAACATTTTGAACATTTTTATGCTTGTCAGATTTTCTCTTTTTATAACGGTTTTCAGAATAATAGACAAAACTTGCATTTTACCCCTCCATTCTATTCTTGGCCATGTCGGCCATCTTGGTTGGCAGGCGGGGTCATCAGGCATATTTTTTTAAACTAGATACCCCAATGATGATTGTGGTCTAGTTTGGTTAATTTGGCCCAGTAGTTTCAGAGGAGATTTTTGTAAAGTTAACAGATGACGACGGACGCTGAGTGATGAGAAAAGCTCACTAGGCCCTATGGGCCAGGTGAGCTAAAAAGTGTAAATTTCTGTTTTACCTGTCCAAAGTATTACTCATTTGTTAAATGAAAGAATACTCTGGTTTTAATGAAGAGAGGCTGGTGTTGGAAACAGCCTATAGTTTCCTTTCTCATATATAGATATAAGAAGATGTGGTATGAGTGCCAATGAGACAACTCTCCATCCAAGTCAAAATTTATAAAAGTAAACCATAATTATAGGTCAAAGTACGGTCTTCAACACGAAGCCTTGGCTCACACCAAACAGTAAGCTATAAAGGGCCCCAAAATTACTAGTGTAAAACCATTCAAACGGGAAAACCAACGGTCTAATCTATGTAAAAAACGAGAAACGAGAAACACTTATGAAGCACTTCAACAAACGACAAACACTGAACATCAGATTCCTGACTTAGGACAGGTGCAAACAAATGCAGCGGGTTTAAACGTTTTAATGGTACCAAACCTTCACCCTTTTTCTGAAACAATAGTGTACCATCACAACATAGAAAGACACACTATAAAATATCAATTGAAATAGCTTAACTCAATCAAAGGACATATTAACACCAGTGAACATACACTGAACAAATAAATTTCTTTAAAAGATGTCAGAAAATAATCTGATTTCTGTTGTATAGTTCTACTTTGAGTAAAAGGGAGATGATTTAAAATTCTATAGCTAATTTTTTTGTTAGCCAGACATAGTGAAATCATTTTGATAATCTTAAAGATTCACATAAGATTTGGATTTATATTATACTTGCTCACAAGGTAAGTCCACAGGAAGGCATGTTACCCTACTGTGACATCATTTTTACATCCTAGCTCTCCAGTCTTCTAAAGGTCATGTGATAAGCACCTCATCAGCACATATAAATCTTTAAGCCTACTTTGACCTGGCCATGGATCAAATCAATATCTTTCTACACTTGACAGAAAAATGCTACCACTGGGGACCACACAGTTATTAGTATTTAATTAGACAATTGTTGTGATATAACTGTTTAATATCTAAGTTTGTATAATATCAATTATATAAAAGATGATATGACATTTAAAGCAAACAAATCTCTTAATGTTACCATAAAAATGACACACTTTATAAAATAATAAAAAAAATTACTAGGTGAAGACTTAAACTGTAAAAAGTAGTAGGATTCATAAACGATTAAAATAACTGACTGAGGTGGTAGGTTAAACTGGACAATTCTGAAAATTCATCAAACAGTATATCTTAGTTGGTTTATTGTTTTGTCTTTACATGTAAGGAATAGTTTTTTTTCTTCTTTTAATTACATTTATTTGGGTTCATACTTTCAAAAACCAAATAACAAATGTATTCGTCTAACAATTAAGTCCTTTTTGTATTTCCAAACCCATGAAATTGTCATGTCAATTTGCCCTATTAAGATGAAACTTATCAATCATTTAGATCAGGTTACAAGTTTTACTGTCTTTGGAATCAAAACAAATGCCATTTTTAATTGAGTTTGGTCCTATAAACAACTATGACCTTTGAATAAATGTGCCATTTCTTTATAAAATGTACAAATTGAAATGTTTTTTATATAGACAATAATAAAGGTACCCAGTTCAGTTCCTATCTGTAGTAACTACCACTGAATATTACAAACTTTATTCATAAACATCTCACACTTCTATGAGTAAATTCATTTTGATGTTCATGTTTTCTAAGGCATCGTTAGATACCCTATGTAAAGACATGTAATTAGGTTGCACTGAGTTCTCCATTAAAATGCAAATACAGATATTATGAGAGCTCCAAAACAGAAAGTTCTGAGTATTTTTAAGAGGATTTAAGAATGACAGCACCAATGCTTGAGATTGTGTAATGCTCATAGCACAGTAAATAACAAAACCACCAGTTTAATTTCTTCAAAGTGTCTAAGACCTCAATTTAAAATATTTTTATTTTAAACCATCTAAAAGTACTTTGGTGTTTTTTAATACTTTTAGAATGAATTCTATCACATTAAGACTGCAAATCTCATAGAGATTATGGCAAAAACAAATATTCTAAATTTTCATAAGGACAAAAAAATCCAAGCAGCTAATTTTTAATAAGGAGCCTAACTGTCTTTAATTCATGAACAAATGTATAAATTAAAAATAAGGTAAAAATCTATTTCAAATAGATTTCACATCTGAACAATAAAAATCAAATTTATAAAATGTATAGTTTTTTTTAAAGAAATAGGCAGTTCAATAAAAAAACCCAGCATCTTCTGTTTAGCCATACCACATGTATAAAACACCAAAGATACATTAACATATCATCTATACACACATGTGTTTACATTTTGTGGTGCATAGTTTCATACATAAGTTTAAAACATTCAGATTTTGCTCAAAATGTACTCTTGACTTGTACTTTACATCAAAGGTAAATAATATTGTGTAACATTATTCAAGTTGAGCTAAGCTATTAAACTCACACATTAAGTATACAGAATAAAAACACTTTGTATATTAAATAAATTAATAAAATAAATATGTTCCAGATTAAAACTGATATAAAAACAATAATGCCAAGAGTCCGAGTAAGCACTGATCTGATAACAATATAATATAAAATAAAAAAAGACAATAAGAGCAAGTCTCCATAAGCACCAATCAGATAACACAATAGTCTAATTACGGGAAAAGAATATATGTATATGGAATAATTATACATTGTCTCAAAAGAAATATTTGAACAAGAAGCAGACACAGTAAATATGTTTCAAACCGGTATTTCACCATAAATCATAAATAAAATTCTTTGTAAAAATATTGCCCAGGTTCCAAACAAGACTTTATAGGGTCGGTGACTGTATAGTACATAAATTTATACAATTTATACAACTGACTGCATAATACCATAGTTTCAGTAGAAAAGATAGCATATACACTGTATATTGAAAGTCATACAAGATCACTGTTGTGTGATGTGTTAGCCTACATCATTTCATGTGTTTTGTCTTGAATGACTGCAATGGCCTTTTTGTGTGAAGGAGTGAAAAAAAATAATTGAAGGAATAAAGATTAACATGAATTCACACTTTTAATTCATGTTTCTTCTCGTATATAAACTTCCTCTTTAAAATGCTCTTTATTTTATAGAAACGTATGTTTTTCTTAAATCATAACAGAGATACATATATCAGCATCTTGTTTGATACTCCTACTATAAAAGAAAAAGATAGCCAGAATGGGGGAAAAAGATAAACAACCAGCTTACAACTTCACTAAAACAAATACTCTCAACAGTCACACAAGTAATAAAAATCAAGTTTTTCTTTATCATATAACATTTGTCCACATATCATTAAAGAGGAATTTTGACAATTGCTGTCCATTCCTTAAAAGTCACATTTATAAGTATCATCTCTGTCTCTGCTGTTGATTTATTTTTTCCATTATTTTTTTTATATAATAATTGCATAAATCTTGATATGTATGTCATTCTTTATATAGTAACTTTACAAATCTTGATCTTAATCTCAATATTCTATCCCTGTAAATCTTTATCTTAATGAGGTAGACTTTTACGAACCTGTAAAACTATAGCCATTCTTCAATACAAAAATAAACACAAACAAAAAAACACACAAAAACACCCTGCCCCACCAAAAAAAAAACCACTCTAATTCATTAACATTTTAGTAAAACTAGGTACACTAGCTGGCAATCAATTTCTTAGACTGCCACGAAATTGTACAAATAAATAGTTATGTTTAGCTCCATCAAAGAAACAAAAGCATCAAAACTTCCATTAGTGACAACTGTCAAACATTTTCAATTGCATTTCACATAAACACAGTTTCTTCTATTAGACACAACATATATTAATCCGCATTTCAAATTGCAGTTTTTCCCCGTCACCTGGAATTCTGAAATCAACTCATTTTAACTCCGTAACTTTACCCTGTGAATAATGATAAAAAAATATGTTACAAAATCAAGATATATTGTATCATGAGATAAATATTTCATAAGGATTCCGTCCCTTTGAATCAAATATTTTGTACCAATAACAAACAACATCCATGACAACCATGCACAATCACTTACAGAACAACAATGTACAATATGAATATTTAAACAAAAGGAAGGGAAAGCTAGATTTAAATCTAAATTTATTAGTTTAAGTATTAAAAGGCAATTATAATTATTGAATGCCTCCTTTTTTAAAGTTTTAAAGGGTTCTATAAGCAATGATAATGTACCCAATTTCATTAATGGATGACTTCTGTGCTTCCTACAAAGTGCTTTGACAACAACTTTACTCCCCCCCAAAAAATATGTGAATAAAGTAAATGTGTGAAAGTTCCATCGCCAGAACTAAATGCAAACTTGTCTAATAGGCAGTCAAACCATATCTTCTACTTTTTATAATTATCATCCACTTATCTGATAATAATTAAATTACATGTATGTTTCATTATAATACCTAATTTTGATTGGCTAAAAGCAATCTCACGTCATTCTGAAATTAACCTTCATTTCAAAATGAAATGTAACATTCATGATAACACGATCTTCCACAATAAAGTGCACAGGCAAATAACAGAAAAGTTGATAGAAATGGTGTTTTCATTATCCTAGCAAAAAATATAATTATAAGTATTGAATGCTTCTTTTGGTAATTTTATAGGGTTGTAAAAGTGTTGACCGTGTGCACATTTTAAGAATGGAGCGCTTCCAGGCTTCATACAAAATGTACTTCCGTCAACGCTTTTACACCCCAATAAATTTACAAAAAGAAGCATTCAATTTTTAAATATCTACCATAATGCAAATAGTCTTAACAAAGGTTAAGTTTCAGAATGATGGACATGAATAAAACTGTATGCCCCAACCTCAGATGCTAAAAAGTACTTTGATATAAATGATGATTTTATAATTAATATGAGAGTATAAAATCAAATGTAATGGATTGTTATGCTGTTAGCAACATGATGGGTGCCACAGCTGAAGCAGCAACTGCTTACCATTGAAGGGCAACTGAATTATTTTGTTTAGATTCGTGTTTTTGATAACTTTCTTGTCATTTGGTCCCATAAACAATCATACTACAGATCTAAAGACGACTTTTAACTGTAGCTGTAGTTAGTTGCAAGAAATTCATTACACAATATTTCTATGGCAATTTCAAAATGGCAGCACATGCACAACATAAATTTTAATTAAAACGGACACCAGCAGATAATCTAATAGGTTTGACAAGACTGAGATTTAAATTGACAAATTATATTAAGTAAATTCAGAAACTATTGCATGCATTTATTATCACAATTTTTTAAAAATGGACCAACATTTATATTTTCAAATACATTGTGGTTCTCACAGAGTTGCATTAGTCTCATTAATAAAAACCTCTCAATAATATCTGAGTTATGGTAATGAATATGTTAATTTCAATTGCAAATGTTTCTACAAACTAATCAAAAGTGTTTTCAACGTACTATTGTTTACCAGCTCCAAATGACATGAGTTGACTTTTAAATGTAGCTGTAGTCAATTGCAAAAACTTTAAAGCACAATATTCCTAAGACAATTTCAAAATTGCAGCACATGCATAATATATATTGTAGTGTAATAAAACATTCAAGTTTGGACACACTGGCATGTCTTGCCTGTTGCTATTTGAAATTATTTTGAAGGGAAATTAACTATCAAATGGAGTTGAATGCTAAATGATACCTGTAATGTGCTCATTTTAATGTATGTGTGTGTAATGATTCAAATAAAACTATTTGCAGGTGAGACAAAGAATTCAATGGAAATGCCAAATAGTATCAAAAATGCTGATGAAATATGAAAAAAAGGTACATGAACAATTATATGGATGATCAAAACAGTCAATCTGAAGTTATAATGATACATAATTCAAAGATACATTTACCCACACATTCAGATAGACTGAACATAATAATTTGTGTGAAGGAGGCTAGTCATTGTTTACATTAATATTGAAAATTAAAACTTAGCTGAAGGAAGTTATTGCTTGTTTACATGCGGAGCAACTTAGCCGGATCTGGTTACCCTTCTGGAGCACCTGAGATCACTCCCAGTTTTTAGTGGGGTTCGTGTTTTCTAAGTCTTTAGTTTTCTATGCTGTGTTTTGTGAACTGTTGTTTGTCTGTTTGTGTTTTTCTTTTAGCCCTGGCATTGTCAATTTGTTTTCTACTTATGAGTTTGAATGTCCCTTTGGTAACTTTCGCCTCTGTTTTACATTGATCAGTATTTGATGCTTTTTTAATTTTTGAGTTTTATTTTGAATCTGCTTAACATTTTTTTAATTACGAATAGGAAAATCAAACGAAGATCTATTCATGTACAAACTCTCATACTTACCAAAGTATGAATTTAATGTTTGCCATTATGCTCATCAAGCATAGACAGTCCGACATCATCAGGGACAGCATCTGGTGTCCCTAACAAAGTCAATGTATCAACATAGGTATTGTGTAAAATTACATTCTAATTACGAGAGGAACACTAGTAAAAGTGTAAGAATAAGTTGATATGGTATGATTGCCAATGAGACAACTACCCACCAGAGTTCAAAGGACATAGATGTAAGCAACTATAGGTCATCATAAGAAGACTTGTTAATATAAAAATGAAATTTCAATCACTTAATGAAGATGTCACACCTTAGAAGTTAGATTCTAATCCGTGAAGGAAAATTGTCGATATAACAAGATGTTGCACAATTTAAATACCAGGAAACATTCAGTCTCCAAAAAGCTATTACCTAAAACATTAAAAGTTCTCCTGATCTCCACACAAAATAGTACTGTCTCAATGAATATAGAACATTCTAGAAAGTTGATTACACAAAATGGGTATCCTCAACAGTAAATGATTTTTAAAGTGACCAAGTTTTACTATCTGAAACATGTGTAGATAATATCTAAATATGTAACAAAAATTGAGGTGCACATCTAAAATATAAAAGTCTTGAGAGTTTTGTGTTGAAATGTTTAGTATATAATGAAATAGAACAAGTACCATTTTCACCAACTGCAAACCAAACATTCACTATTCTATATGCTGGATTTTTTAAAAATTCAGAAAATTGGTTTTTTTAAGGTTATTTTGTTGTTTGTTTTTCTTTTTGCTTTTAGCAGATATATATCTGAAATCTATTTTTTTTATGTAACTAACTTAAGATAGGACTGAGTATCCCACAAATAAATTATTAATTCTTTCAAATAAAACATGCAGGTACAGTAAAATGGAAAAAAAAACATACACACAGACACCACACTAGAGGCATTACACATGCTACTGATTAATGTTTCTTTCAAATATCAGGAGCATGGTGCTCAGATGAATTTAGTAATCATAACTAGTTATATGAGGGTTAATTAATTAGAAACTCTAATTTTCATGAAATTTACAAAAGTTCAATAGCCATTATTATGTTAAGAGTAGGAGGCCATGCCGCATATGTTTTTCTAAAGTTAAATTGAATAAATGGCTATAAATAGCATGGAAAGGATGCTTACATGTTCCCTTATCCAAATGATAAAATTTAAATATCTATGAATAGTTTCAAAAGGAGTTTTGAGCTGGATAAGTTACAGATCCTTCAACATTACTCATTTTAAAACACTTGGACCAATCCAAACCAAGAACCATTTGAATTAACTTAAGGGATATTCCATTTGGAAAGAAGCTTATAAATAAATTTAACTGAACTTTAACAGTTTAGGCAAATATTCATTCAATGAAAAATATGTTTTCAATAAAATTACAACAGCGCATGTTATATTATGTTTATTTGTTTTCAGAAAGTCTCCCTAGACTAGTCTGAGGTGAAATTAAAATATGTATATTGAAAATTATTCTTCACCACAAAATGTTAGTCTATATAGAACAGAATCTATTCACAAAATGTGGGGAAATCAGTTAAATACCTTGTGATCTTCTCTTCTTGCAGCAGTGCCAGCAATAACCACATATACCACATGCACAGAAAGCTGATATTATACCAATCACTATTCTAACTATCATGAGAGTTGATAAACCACTATTATCATCCTTAGGTTTAGGAGCTCGAGTGACTTTAACTGTATTAATGAAAAACAATTTACAACAAGAGTTCATAGGGTAAACCAATATTCCTCCTTGAGAAATAATTATAGACATATTTTATGATTATTTATTTCAATTCTTCATCAACAACAAAACTAATATAATATTTAACCTGGTTCTTGTGTAGTGTTAATGTTCTTTGTGTAGTGTGAATGATTCCTGCTTTATTTCTATTCTTAGTCTATGACAAAATTACTATGATATATTACCTGGTGTTGGTGTAGTGTAAATGATAGGTTGTGAGCAGGCTTGGCTGTTATTGCCGGAGGATACTGAGAGTACCCATAGCTCATCTGTAACGACGTCATTGACACGTGTTAAGTCCCATGTTATCGTCAGATTTTCAAATTTTGGTAAATTTTGAGGTAAACACCACCATCCCTGAAGGTCATCACATTTTATAACCTGTAAAAAAGGAACTAATGACTTCTGCTGCCATATTCATATAATGATAATTTTTTTTATTCTGTAATCATCCAACTATTATACAAACACCTGCCACATTCTGTATGTGTCTGTCCCATGTCAAGAGCCTGTAATTCAGTGGTTTTTGTTTGTTGGTGTATATCCCATTTGTATTTTGTTTATTGTTTTGTACACAAATCCGTTAGTCTACTCATTGAATAGTTTAAAATTTGTCATTTTGGGCCTTTTAAAGCTTGTTACATATGCAGCACGGTTTTTCTCATTGTTGAAAGCCATATGGTGACCTATAGTTGCTTACAGTATACGTCATTTGGTCTCTGCTGGACCATCAGCAATCATACCACATCTTCTTATTTTTATAAAATAAAGTAAATTTTGCTTTATTTCTACTTGTACAAAAAAAAGTTATTCTGCTTCTATTTTGAGTGAGCTATTATGTTACATTTCTATTTTCAGTTTTTGGGGCTTCACAGAGGTCCAATTTAAACCATTGCAAAGATGATAATTTTTAATCAAAACTAGAAGATCTAAAGAGGTGTCACTCCCTATGACTGTGAATCTTCAACAATAGACATTCTCCATGGTGTAGACTAGAATAGAAATCATGAATAAATATGGTGCTTTTTTAGTTGATCTTGTATTGCTGATCCATTATTTTGTTTACAATTTCTTTCTACCTTCTTTAGCCTTTGCAAAAACACATAAAAGTGTAAACAAAATTTACCATTTTAATGTTATAACTCCTATAAAGAGTCTACTTACGATATCCGCAAAATTAAACTTATTTGAAGATCTTGTTTTGTTGGTCGTTTTTGCTATTTCAAGTGTCTATCTTTTATAGTTTTCAAGATAACAGGCAAAACCACAAAATAGGAAAAAATAAAATAGCAATAACTCCATTAAGCAGTTGACTGATAATTTAGGCCATTAGACTTATTTGAAGATGTTGTCTTGCTGATCATTTTGCTTTAATGCTACATCTATTATATTTTTTAAACATATTAGACAAAAATGGAAAAAAGATTAAAATAGTCATTTAAGGGATGAGTTTTAATGTAAATGGACAGTAGGTATATCCTAACATTCTGAACATTTCAACACTGTCAGATTTTCTCTATCTATAGCAGTATAATTCAACACAATGGACTTAACTTGCATTTTACCCCTATGTTCTGTTATAGCCATGTTGATTGGCAGACCAGGTCATCAGACACATTTTTTTAACAAGATACACTAATGATGATTATGGCCAAGTTTGGTTTTTTGGCACAGTAACTTCTGAGAAGATTTTTGTAAAGTTAATGGACAACGTTGGACAATGTAAGCAAGACTTCAAGGGATGAGAAAAAGCTCACTTGGACTTTTGAAAAGTGCTAGGGCTAAATTGCAGGATAAAAACAATATATGTACATAGTCAGAAACTATGAAAATTTATTAGTACTCAATATCATATTGGAGAATATCTCAATAAACCTCCCTTTTTATCTTATTTTTAAAGCTTGTAAAAATAACTTTATATTTTCCAACAATGTTCATATATTGAAAATCTATCACACCTGAAAGTTATCACATATAAAGATGATTACATAAAAAAGGGGATAATATACTTCACATCATGATAAAACATTCGATCAAAGATGAAAGCTATCACATATAAAGATCATAACATAAAAATGGGTTAATCCACTTCACATCATGATAAAATATTCGACCAAAGATGGAAGCTATCACATATATAAATGACACAAAAGATTTTTTGCTAATTTAAACCAAAAGTCTCATTTCCATTTCTTTGGCACTATTTATCTCTGTGTGATTAATCCACCACATTTAAAAAGTCTTTTGTAAGTATATCATACAACATCTTCTTATTTTCATATTCTGTAGGTAAATCTGATGTCACTTGTTGAAAGTGTGTCACACTCTCTGCAGGTTAAAATAATTCTTCCAACATCTTGCAGTGGTTCGTAGTTGGCCTTTGCCAGGCAAAATTTCTGCCCCTATCCTACATACCCACATTTCAAGTGGCAGTCCAAATTTCCAGCTGTTCATACTGGTCGATCTACCTTTTAGAACCTACCTTTTATATTAATTGTTGATAAGAAGCCCCAAAAGTATGATTACTGGTGTTTCATCCTTTTTTGCTTTAATTTAGCAGATAAAATCTTTTAAAACAAATTGTTAATCTGTTCTTGTCCAGAATATGCATGAAGTATTTGCCACTGGACATTAAGCAAAAATAACAGTCAATCAATCTATATGTATCTTCTAAGCAAACTTAAACATTTATTGATTTGAAATTCTTGCGGCCAAAATAAGGTCTTTGCCATATAATCTCCTTTATACTTACCAAAGTGAAAAAAGAATCCAAATGTATAAACATGTGCAGGAATTGGTCAATATATGGTCTACAATTGTACCGACGTTTTTCCTTCAGATATACTTGTTTGAAACATATCTTCTTAGTATTACTTTGTACTTCTATGTTAGCATTGCATGTTTTTTGTTTTCTTAATTCAAACAGTTCATTCCAAGTGTTTGGGGCACCCTTTAATTTAAACATTTGAAGTGAATCTTCCACACAACCATCCATTCTACACGGACGGAACGGGTAAACTGAAATTTATAAATATAATTATATATAACTAATTCTAGAATTAGACAATGCAGATTTAAATGAAAGTATACACGTGTGACCATGAAATCATATTAAAAACTCTAAAATATCAATTGTTTCCAAGTTCTATTACTTTAGGATTAAAAACATTTTTTCTAGAGGCTATTGATGTATAAACTAAAGTAATTAATTCACAAACAGAATAACTTTTATGTAAAGTTTATGAGTCATTGGCCCAGTTCACATATCAATAACCTCTAGAAAAATGTGTTTTATCCACATAATTCCTAAGCCAAAAATTTGCAATTTTTGATTTTACATTTTTTTTATTAGCTGCTATTTACCAACAAATCCATATACAGATAACATGTTGTAACTAAACTGCCATTTTGACTTGCAGAAATCCATAAATGTTCAAATAATGGAAAAGACTTGAGAGTGAAACAACACCAACCTCAAAAACTCCATTTTAATGAGATATTATCCAAATTCATGCATATGTGTACAAATAACAGAATAACTTACACTTCAGAGTTTTCATTCGAATGACATCAAGTTTTGCCATGAATCCAAGATTATGCATGAAATTTTGTGAAAACATTTCTCATTCAGCTATTTGTATATATGCTCATCATATCAAAATTATTTGTTTATGTTACTGAGTGGCAATATCTATCCACAAAAACAAATGATTATAATTTGGGAATTATAAAGCATCTCCAACAATAGTTAGGGTGTTCCTAAGAAAATATGATTTCTAGTTCTTGATTACCTTTATTAGCATAATTTGATCTGATTATTCTAAATTAACTATCCTTTGAAATCCAATTGTTTTTTTATGAAAGTTTGGTTCACATGTTTTCAAAAATATATAGGTATTAAATATATCTACACTTCTGGTTTGAGCAATTTAAAAATAAGGATAACGATTATAGAACAGCTTTACATTGTCCCCAGCATACTTTATCTGTCGAAGGGCTATAATTCCATTAATTAAATTGCTAAGATATAAACCTTATATTGAAATTTTTAATAATCAGAAAAGAAATATTGTCGTGAGGTAGCTTATATTTGCAATATTCCATATAATGTTCATTTCCAAGAGACAAAGCTCCTCTAAAAATAGTAAATCGGCATTGATTATTTAACTCTTCAGAGAGTTTACCGACATATGTGTAAACCTTTTCAAATCAATACTATTTAAATAATCTGACTAAACTATAATAATAGAATCATGCATCTTAGGGCTCATCTAATTCATAAAGACTTATTTCAATTTAAAGACAATGGTGGTTTCATTTTTAAAAACACCAGTAAAATCAAAACATGACCTCCCACAATTTGAAGGTCATGGATAGGGGAAATTCAAATTATGCCTACTATAAAACATCTCTAATGATGTGAAATACATTAACATTAATAAGAAAAATGTTTAATGTTTTATTTGGAACTCTATTCATCAATAAGTCAACCATGCTGAACATTTTTAACTTACATTTGAAAAATGGTATTTCTGATCCTATTAGATCAAGTCCCGTTAAATCTGAGAGAGCACAGTTAGAACACTCTTTCATTGAGAAAAGTATTGTTCCATTTCCTGTGTAATCTGTATGTTGTTGGGACTTGAAACTGTCCAAAACTCGGAACACTAATGTAAAATATAGTGTTGGCCATTTTAGTTTTACAGATCCCTTAAGGGTGCAATCAAGCTGCTGCAAAGATAAAAAGAACAAATCATAAACTGTTAACACAGATATATCTTGCTTTGTTGAAAAAATGTTCAAGCTAGTAAAATGTATATTTACAATAGAATCACTAGTCAAGTACCCCTGACAAATAAATAAACCATCATATGCATTTCCTGTCCTAACTTATATCAGTGGTCTATAGATAAGAAGGGGACTATAGGTTTGTACTGTATTGTTTGTCAGTAATACCTATCTGTTAAGTTTCCGCAATGTTTTTCTGTAATGCTTCTAACTATTGGTTTGATATTTGGTATATAACTTCATATCATAAGAAGTAAAAGATTGAATTTAAATTTCTTTCTGTTTGAGCATTTCTACCGATGTTGTTGACTTATAAATAGAAAACTGCTTGAAAATCTCAGCTTTCCACACTTTTTACTGTAATACCTGAATCAGTTAACTAGATATTGGTCATATACATGATATACTTGTTGTCTAACCGCAAGAAATAACAGCTTGCGATGAGTGGTTTCATTGGAATGATTTTTGCTGAAGATGTAGCCTTTTAATTTAGAAAGTAGCAGTTCCTCATTAATTTTTTCTGCGATGCCTGAATCAATTGATAATTTTCTATGTAGTCATATCATAAGAAACTGTATATCAAGTTTAGTTAAAAAAAATACTTCAAGGAGTTCACTCATCAATTAGGATTTGGTACCTTATGATGAACTTTTGTAAATGGACCAGACATTCTTTGACAAAATCCTGGCTCATTAAATTTTCAATCAGACACTGAGGACGTTTAACAAAGTCTGAGTAGCAGCTGCAAGCCCTTGAATATCCTATGAGTTGAGAAATGTATACTCCATAGTGCATTAAATTGGTATGTTGCTGCTATGGCGAGGAGAATTTAAAAATTCAAAATTAAAATAATCTTGTTTGTCATATATTCTGGTACTGAAATGACTTCTGTAGTCGAATTTGAGGTATATCTCTAGAAATGAGGCGACGGAAGCTGAATTTGTGGTTTCTTTATTCTCTAGTTCAGGGGAATGTATTAAGGGACCTAATCAGAAGAGTTTGGATTGTTAATGGAAAGAACAAAGTGATGATTGAGGTAACTCTTTGATCTATTACTTTCATTGGAGTACCAAACAATGATAACTTCAGTTATTTGACTTCTTACCTTCATTGGAGTACTAAGTGATGAATCACCAGCATATAATAAGACTTCAAAGAAACATTTATCAAAAGTAAGTGGTGTAGATGTGCTTGTTTGGAATGTCATTCCCAGATCATACATTGATGGTTTTTTAACATCCACAAGAGCCCCAAACTTGCAAGAAGTTACATTCTGTTCAATCAAGCCCTTCCATTCCATACTATCATAGGTGAAATAGGCAACTTCTGTTTTTTTTCCATCAAGTTTTACCTCTCTCCCACAGATTTTAGGTATTTCATTTTCTGAAATTGATAACAATTTCAATTTAATGAGTATAAGAATATACACTGACTATATATGTAAATGGAATGTCAGTAAAAAATGAAACACCTACAATACTATTGGACAAATATGACTATCAATATATAAACTCCTACTAGAGGAAAAATATTGACCATTCATATCTATTCATACTAGTGGATAAACATTGACCACCTTTATTTACTCGTACTAGTGGTCAAACATTGACCATCAATATCTACTCATTCTAGTCAACAAACAGTGACCATCAATATCTACTCATACTAGTGGTCAAACATTGAACATCAATATCTACTAGGACTATTGGAGGAACATTGACCATTGATATTTACTTGTACTAGTGACAAACATTAGAAGTGTCCAGAATGCCAAGGTTTTGTCTTTTAAGGTACTAATTGTACTTATTTTTGCAAATTGTGTATTTCAAACAAGTTCGTGGGTATTTATTTTTCACAATTTTTTCCCGAAAATAAAATTAAAAAATCATTTCACAATAAAATTATTGTGTCTGTGTCAATATCAACTGTATTAAAAGAAAATGCGTAAATAACCATCGGGCAAACTGTATTTAGTAACTATGGTCATTTGTAAATAATCGTCCTGTGTATTTATTTGTGCTTGTTTTATTTTCATAAAATATAATTATTATTACAATTTTGTTTGTTATCAAATGATTACAGTAAAACTTTCAAAAACATTGTTTGCTACTATACACACGTTTGTAAATCAATCGATAACAACTACAACAGAAAAGTCATATGGTTCATGGTAATCTTTAGTCATTATCTTTTCTTTGATCTTGGTTTCTACTTGTCACCTGTTGATATTAATCTACCGTAGTTTGTTTATTTAACAGATTAACAGCAGGGTTGTAAACATGTCATGTCATCGATGTAAGGTCAAGTTTACATGCATAGATGAACAGTATTTTTTCAGTTGAAAGGTTAGGTTTATATTCGCATGTATTTATATATACCAACCGGGAAATTCGTCAATATAAATACATCGCGAAAGTAAGTAAAATTACAGTACCTAAACATCAAAATCTTACTTGTACAGTTCCTACTGTACCAATTTTTCCACTCTGGATGTCCAGGTGATGTTTCTGCACATTCAACAAGCACAAAGTCACGATAATTCTTTTTTGGTTGCAAAGCATAGCCCTGTTTACAGATCTTTTTCTCCGGATAGGTTGAAATATAATATGTACGGTTTGGTGAAGCACCTTCTATTGTAGAATCATCCACTTCAGGAACTGTACATCCTAATTCTGAAATTAATCTTAAAAATCAATATATATACAAAAAGAGCCTTAATATATATATATATATCAGTGCAAGTGCCTGTCATTATTTTGTGATACTAATGTTCCCAAGTTGTTAAATGTGATATATGCTTTTTTGTGCTTCTTTGTTAAATATTTGTTTGTTTTTGTTGTGATTAAGATTGTGACACGGTGTTGACTGCTGTACCCCTATTTTGACATTTTTACCTATTATGTCTGTTTGTTTTATTCACGCATCATTGTCAATATAATGGAATTTGATGCGACCGTCATACAAGTGAGAGGTTTAGCGCTATAAAACCAGGTTCAATCCACCATCTTCTACATAAGAAAATGTCTGTACAAAGTCACGAATATGACAGTTGTTGTCCATTCGTTTGATGTGTTTGTGCTTTTGAGTTTGCCATTTGATTAGGGACCTTCCGTTTTGAATTTTCCTCGGAGTTCAGTATTTTTGTGATTTAACTTTTTGCATATTCGTTAATGAATTTTTTTTTAATTTTTCATATTTGACCAAATGACCTTAAAGTTAATGGGAGTCTTTTACCGCCCAATATGCATTATCCATCAAAGATTGGTAAAAATCTGAATGATAGCTCAAAAACAACTGTCTGTAAAGCTTTTGCCCCCTTCCCAAACCAAATGGCTCTTCACTATGCAGTCAGCTTCCGTAATGGTGTATTTTCCGTATGTCTGTCAAATTGCAATTTGGCTGACATGTGGCTGAACCTGAAAACAAAAGATTTGCTCCTTTTATACAATTCAGAAAAAAAGAAGCTTACTGGTATCAAATCTTTTTAAAAACAGCTTTTTCCAAAGCAGAGGCACATGAGTAATTATTAAACAAAGAACCTCTAATTAAATACCCAAAGTAGTTATTATTATCTAGATAATTGATATCTTGACAGCCTAAGTTCACCTGTTCACTTAACAGGTAACTAGAACAGGGCACCAGTGGATCTTTATGAAATGGTTCTCATCTATAATTGGTGTTAAAATTAACGTTTGCAATTAAATATTCATAGTATGAAATGGGGATGGTGTATGTTAAGAAATAATACAAGGAATAAATTAGCACAAAACAAACTGGTTATATGTAACTAAAATTTCTCCTTCAACAACTTTTTGTCAGGAAGTAAAACGTTACGTTTAATGATGAAGTCAAATTTGCAAGAACTGATTTCCCCTGTTGAACTGGTAGCTGTCACTAGGTTGGTGTATCTGCCAATTTCATAATCTATTTCCTTTGCAGTTTGGCTTTCAACATTCCAAGGCTTTCCATCGCTGTCTAATGACATTGGAATAGTCCATTTATCTAATGTGATGGATGCTGAACTACTGTAAGTTGAATCCGGGTAGATAGTCATATCTTGGGGACATTTCAAAGCATAGGCAGAATCTGAAATTATACAGACAGTTATTTCATGCAAGTTTATTAATTAATTAAAGAATCTTTTTCAGCACGCTAACATACCCAACATCCCAAAATTTTCAGTATATATGATATTTTAGGTAAATACAGGTGCATGTATATTTGTGTGTATAAGTGTTAATTTTCCCACTTATTTTTTGTTCATACTCTTATATATATTTTCATAATATTATATATGAGGAAGGGGTAGGACAAGGTGTCATTTTGAATTCCAAGAAAAATAAAGCATTCTTTCCAAGATCTCAAAAAATTCATCATTGAATCCTGAGTCCAGATAAGTGCAAATCCCAAATTCCCTAAAAAATAAAGCCGAAATCCTGAGGTCCTGAAATATGTCATTACCACTCAGATATGAAAATATGCATTTTTTCCACAAAACCATTTTAATAAATGAGTCAGGTGGTTATGTCATGGGATTGTAGAAGCCTGACTTTTACAAAGCAAATTTAAAAAGTTTATCGATTTTTTAAAGAAACTTATTTTAAAAGGTAACCAATTCAACACTGTAACTCTTTGAATATTGTTTTATCGTCATGTTTTTCTCTAACTGTTAATGATATTCTTAAAGTAAAACCTTTGGTTGTTGGATGTGTACTGATTGATATTCAAGTCTTGGATGATTTTTTAGTAGTTGTTATTGTCTTTAAACATTCAGTAACTGTGAATACTCTCAGATCTTTACTTCCCTGCTTCCATTCCCTATTCTATCTATGTCTTTTGTGATTTTGTTAGATTTTTGTTAGGTGCTTTGTATCAATCTGATGAGTTATTCAAAGCCCTTTTCAACTGATTTTTATAGTTTGTCTGTATGTCGTACTGTTACACCACTGTCAAGAGTTATGGGGAGGGTTTGGCATCAGCCCCGCCACATACTGTTTGTGTCTGTCCCAAGTCAGGAGCCTGTAATTCAGTGGTTGTCATTTGTTGCTATATATCATATTTGTTTTCTGTTCATTGATTGGTAGATCAATCAGGCCCAGTCCTGGGGTAATTAAAAATGTAATTGTAATTAGCTGTAATTAATTACAAATTTGAAAGTAAATCAATGTAATGTGTAATTGAGCATATTTTCAACTATATGTAATTGAAAGTAATGAATTACATTGCCTTTTTGCCATGTAATTATAAATGACATTTCAATTACTTTCAATTACATTAAATGGCTTTTCTGATGCAAGTTGTATATCTTTATTTACCCAACATTTAGTATGCACTTGGTACTTTTTTAAATACTTTTTAAACATTTATCATGTTGAAAAAATATAGCATTCCTTGATTCTTCCTAAATCATTATAGCATGTATAATAATCTTCATTTGTATTTTATTCATTATTATTTTCACATGTTTACATAAAAAATCTATAAATCAAAAACAATACCCATTTATTGACATGATTAACATACAATTGGTAAATATGTTGTTCTTACAATTAACAATAATCATAGCCCCAGGTTATTCCTTTCACTATACTTAATTATGAAGTTCAAGATTGTCCATTGATTAAAATGCTAAAGGCAATTTTATTTTAAACCATCATATGCATATGTTAAAATAAGTTCACATGAGGTAAATAAGAAAAATTAAAATTTTAATTAACATTTTTGTAGGAACTTGAAATTTAAGAAAAAGCTGTTAGAAATTTGAAAACTTAAAACAAAGCTTGTGCAAATGTTTTCACTGCTAAAAAGTGCATGTACATGTTTATATAAAGTTTCCTTCTATTCTAACCTGTTGTCCTTTTTATGATTGTATTCTAAATGATAAAGCTCTTACATGTCTTTGGACAAAAGTAATTCAAATGTAATTAATTACATTGGAAATGTAATTGTAATGTAAGTAGTTACATTTGAAAATCAATGTAATTGTGATGTAATTAATAACATTTAAAAATCAATGTAATTGAAATGTAATTAATTACTTTGGCATATGCATGTAATTGACCCCAGGTCTGATCAGGCCAATAGTTCATTTTCTTGTTTGAATTGTTTTACATTTGTCATTTCATGGCTTTTTATAGCTTACTATGTGGTATGAGTGTTGCTCATTGTTGAAGGCCATATGTGACTTTTAGTTGTTAACGTTTATGTCATTTAGTCTCTGTTCTCTAGTTTTGTAGTAGTTGCTGAGACATGTGAAGAAGAAAATATAAGTCCATTTAGTTACTTTTGTGTCCATGCTAATCTACACTTCAGGATGGACCCATAAACACTACATTGTATGATTAAACTGAGTACTGGGGTAGGATATAACATTAAACATATGTTTACTTGGATATTACCTTTTCTAAAATCACTGAGACATGAAATACAAGTTATATGATCTTCTCATTATGGCATACATAAAGAATTACTAAGATACACCTACATACAAAGATTAAGGGTTCATTCAAGAAATTCTAATATATAATAGTGGAAACATTGAACCCAAGAGTGCTTTAATAGTTCCTTCTGAACTTTGCAGGTATGGTATATTATACTTGACAAGAACTTTTATTGATGTAAAAATACTAATACTTTTTAAAGAGATAAACATACCTTGACATACAGTGGCTTTGTCTAACTGTAGAAATGTCCTGTTACTATTATCCACTTCACATGTAAACACTGCTGGTCCACCTACAGACACTTTACCATCAGAACAGGCAGCATTACATGATTTCCCCCATATTAGGTTGGAGCAGTTAGTGCCACCTTCATAGTCACTTATATTGCTGACTTCCTGTTCACACCTTAGTACTGTAAAAACATGGATGATGGAGATGCTAATGTATGATTTATGATGTCAGATGGTCAATCAGAGAAACACAATATATGTAATTGATTTATTTATTTGTTTCACTTTAACAAATTTGTGATACATTTTAGAATATACTGTTGATTCATTATTATTTGTAGGATACCAATTGCCATTCTTTACGTGAGCTTATGTAAACGTTCAACACACTACAAATTTTCTATAGACTTATATTTGCTTTTTGGCCTTGAATGTTTGTCCCTAATATTTTATTAACTATGTATTTACTTTCAGGTATCACAGATCGAATTTATTCGTTCATAGTGTGTTAATTTACGTTTTTGATTGAGTTAAGCCTTCCAATTGATGTTTTATCGTGTGTTTTTCTATGTTGTGATGTTATACTATTGTTTCAGAAAAAGGGAGAAGGTTTGGTACCATTAAAACGTTTAATCCCGCTGCAAATGTTTGCACCTGTCCTAAGTCAGGAATCTGATGTACAGTAGTTGTCGTTTGTTTATGTAATTTATACGTGTTTCTCGTTTCTCGTTTTTTATATAGACTAGACCGTTGGTTTTACCGTTTGAATGGTTTTACACTAGTACTTTTGGGGCCCTTTATAGCTTGTTGTTCGGTGTGAGCCAAGGCTCCGTGTTGAAGGCCGTACATTGACCTATAATGGTTTACTTTTATAAATTGTTATTTGGATGGAGAGTTGTCTCACTGGCACTCACACCACATCTTCCTATATCTATTATATGCAAACTTTTACAAAACCTCAAATTCAAATATCCACCAAAATAAAAATCATTCTCAATCCACAGAAAAAAAAAATGAATCTACAGTGACAAAAACTTAGAAAATTCTCCTTGATATTTCTAGAATTTTAAAATATGAGATTTTCCAGAAAAGGTGATAAAACAAGGAGTTAATGATCAAAATAAATCAAAGTTCTTGTGAGCACTGAAGGGTAAAAACTGCCTTCATTTTGCAGTGGGAACTAAAAATTAATTATTGCATTGGTAGTTAAAGATATCTTCCTATGTTCATAATTGAAGTTGGTTCATGGCTATGTTTCACTTGTTGTAGCCTTTATCCAATCCTTCTTTCCTTGTTTTTCACTGAATGTGACTTATCACCAGATGTTTACTAGCCATGAGCAACACTTTGGGTGTCTACAGTGGAACAGGAACTGCATACCCTTCTGGAGCACTCGAGGTTCTCCCCAATTATTTTAGTTAATGTGGTATCTCTTAATCTAATGTTATATAAAAATAAGGAGATGAGGTATGATTGCTGATGAGACAACTATCCACCAAAGTTCAAATAAAGTGGATGTAAGCAATTATATGCAACCGTACGGCCTTCAACAATGAGAAAAACCCATACCGTATAGTCAGCTATAAAGGGACATTTCTCAAGATAATAAGGGAAATTCCTAATAAATGAAGTAATTAGTTGTTATTGGCGTTGCACTACCTGTCGGTAACTCTCAGATCTTTACTAATTGTCTATTTCGTTGTGCAATGTATAGATACGCTGCCACACCTAGTCTGTGTTTTTTGCTTTGAATGGATCTGATGAGTTAAGCCCTTTTCAACTAATTTTTATAGTTTGTTCTTTAAAGTTGTACTGTTATACCACTGTCCCATGTTAGGGGGAGGATTTGGCACCAGCAAACTAGTTTAACCAGACCATATTCTATATGTCCCTGTCCCAAGTCAGGAGCCTGTAGTTCAGTGGTTGTCGTTGGTTCATGTCTGTCATATTTGTTTTTTTCATAAATTGTTTTGTTATAAATTAGGTCATTAGTTTTCTCAATTGAATTGTTTCATATTTTTCATGTCAGGGTCTTTTCTCATTGTTAAAGGCCGTACGGTGGCCTATAATTGCTAACATCCACTTCATTTAGTGGATAGCTGTCTCATTGGCAATTATACCATATCTCTTTATTTCTATAACATGTGAATGGCGGATTGCTGAACCAACGCCTCTAAAGTTTCGTGGAGGTAGAGATTCCTTAAGTGGATACCGACGGTATGCAGGGTTGTCAAAAGAAAGAAAAATCTAATTGCCACTAGATTGACAACAACACTTAAGTTATCTGCAATTTTATTAAGTCGACATGTTTCGCCGATTAGATCGGCGTCATCAGGACATAGTATACATAAAATAAGCTCTGAAGTACTAAAATGCGGCATCAAATATTTGACGTCATAGTGTTCTATTATTGTCCATGTTGTTATGGGTTACATGTATTGAATGTATTTAGTGAAAGAGAATGAAATATGTTAATAAAGTCATACAGTTTTGAGAATAAAATAAAATAAAATATAATAAAATGTTTTAAAATTTGAAATATTCTTATCTAATGTTTGTCACTGGTAAAATGTTGTATATTCCTCGGACTTTCACTTGGTTCATCCAGTTGTTTTCTGTGGGTTCATCTCTACATACTGTTTGTTGGCTTGAACTCTGAGTTGGTCCCTTGTATGTTTTGTAACAATTTGTAGTTTGGTAAGTTGGTGTTTCTTCGACTAGATATCCGTAGCTGTTGGTGGTATATGTTGGCGGTCCTGTTGTTTTCATTACGGCCCTAAACGATTATCACCACACTATTAAATTCACCTTCACCATAAACAAGAGGAGTGTAAACTTTTTAGACACAATTGTAAATTTGGATGACAACGGAAACCTAACAACCACCCTTTATAAAAAACCTACGGATGCAAACCTTTACCTACACTATTCATCCCACCACCCAAAACACCAAAAAGATAGTATACCGTATAGTCAAGCCTTACGAATAAGACGAATCTGCAGCAAGAAGGAAGAATTTACGGCACATGCGGAAAATTTACAAAGGAACTTCATATTACGGGGATATCCCCCGAACTTAGTTAACCAAGCAATCGAAAAGGCCAAACAGAAAAATAGAACCACCTTATTAGAACCAGTAGAAAAAAACACTGACCCGAACATACCTTTAGTGACTTCCTTTAGTAATAGTACCAAAAATATCAATAGGATCTTGAATCACAGAAAAGACATACTTACAAGAACACCAGATACGCAAAATTTAGCACGGACAAAATTTGTAACCACTTACCGCCGATCAACAACACTAAGAAGTATTTTAGTACATACCGATATCACAAACAAAAACAAAATTCCGGGAACCCGCCCATGCGGTAAACAGTGTTATTTATGTAGATTCATGAAACCTACAAACAGCATAAAAAGCGCGTCAAATCAATGCACTATCAAAATTAGGGATGAAATTACATGTGAAACCATTAACGTGGTTTACGTTATAGAATGTACAAAATGTAAAAAACAATACGTTGGACAAACAGGCAACAGTTTAAAAGAGAGATTTAGGGGCCATTTCAATGACATTAATGTACAAAACCAACACAAACCGGTATCACAACACTTCACATCAGAACATCACAGTAGTGATAACTTCATAATTAAGGGCATAGTAATAATGAAAAACGATGTAAACATTAGACTATGCACAGAAGTTAGCTTAATTCACAAACTAGGAACTGCCAAACCTTGGGGACTAAATAGAAGAAGATAATATGGCCAAATCGAAAACAACTCAGAGAAAAGTTGAATGCTTAGGAGAATCAGGAGGAAAAATTTAAAGACACGAATCCAATGTTTAAAATGTGATAAAAATTCGCCAGCATCAGTACACTCTGCAGACACCACAAGACTTTTCATGAACCGACTGTTACAATTTTGAATGCCTTCATTGCCCAGCTACATTCACTAGGAAACATGGAGCGAAGAAACACATCACAACCAAGCACCAGGAGAAACCAACTACAGATTTTAATGAGAAAACAGCAACACCAAAAGCTGCAGCTGACCCAATTGCAAGATGGGTTCCACCTGTAGAAGCCCAAACCAAATATGAAATGAAACCAAAATTCAGGATCGTGGCAGCGCCACCAAAATATACAGCTCCAACTCCATTCAAAATTCAAGAGACACCAGAAATGCCATCTATGGACATACTTAAAGAAGATCTACAACTCAGTGATTCAGAAGATTCAGATGATGATGTTATATACGTTAAAACAACAGGACCGCCAACATATACCACCAACAGCTACGGATATCTAGTCGAAGAAACACCAACTTACCAAACTACAAATTGTTACAAAACATACAAGGGACCAACTCAGAGTTCAAGCCAACAAACAGTATGTAGAGATGAACCCACAGAAAACAACTGGATGAACCAAGTGAAAGTCCGAGGAATATACAACATTTTTACCAGTGACAAACATTAGATAAGAATATTTCAAATTTTAAAACATTTTATTATATTTTATTTTATTTTATTCTCAAAACTGTATGACTTTATTAACATATTTCATTCTCTTTCACTAAATACATTCAATACATGTAACCCATAACAACATGGACAATAATAGAACACTATGACGTCAAATATTTGATGCCGCATTTTAGTACTTCAGAGCTTATTTTATGTATACTATGTCCTGATGACGCCGATCTAATCGGCGAAACATGTCGACTTAATAAAAATTGCAGATAACTTAAGTGTTGTTGTCAATCTAGTGGCAATTAGATTTTTTCTTTCTTTTGACAACCCTGCATACCGTCGGTATCCACTTAAGGAATCTCTACCTCCACGAAACTTTAGAGGCGTTGGTTCAGCAATCCGCCATTCACCCTCGATATCCTGAACCCCTGCATCTACGGATCCGCCTATACCACACTGCGCCAGCAATATGGCCAACCCTTCACAGAACGAAAACGAAGAATTCAAAGAAGCCAGCAATGAACCCATTCCGTCAATTTCCGCCGAAACACAATCAAATAAAAGAAAAAGAATATACGAAGAAGAAAAAGCAGATGAACCCACGCACACGGATGGACCACAAAGGATTCAAGAAAAGAATGTACCGTCGTTCCGTGCCTTCAGAAAATTGAACGTAAAATTAGTTAGGTGCCAACAACATCATATGTATTTAAATAAATGTAAGAATAAAGATACCATCCCCAAAACCTTAAGAGTAAACATTAAACCACAAGTACCAGATACCACGCCAAGATTTTTAATAAAATGGGAAACGGCACATATAGAATTCAGCCGTACATTAGTAGGATTATTACAGGAATACTGGAAAGAACGATGCGAAAACATAAAAACCCAAATTTCGGATATGGCAGAAGACTTAAATACAAACACCGAACCAGCAGAAATGGAACTCATTACTAACCTCATCGAAAGAACTAAAATATCAGTAGAAGAGGAAATACAAAATCCGAAAAGAACACCTAAACCACGGTCTCAAGAACAACGACAAACCTACCACACACATAAACCACCTAAAAATAATACAAAACAAAAACAGTATACTCACCATGCCGCTATTTAGTACTTCAGGGAAAGAAAAATCAACAATCTCAAGTTATAATGACTAGAAACAGAAAATTCATCAAACGCAAGATATATAGAAAAATTAAGAAAAACTCCGCCAATTTAAATGAATCAATACACGCCATCGTCAACCTGTCAAACAAAGTTCTCAATACAAACCATATTGCACTGTTAAGTAAAGGTTTAAATTTCAGCCCTACACGGGAGTCTCAAAACGAAATTGAACAATTAAGGGATGTTCTCCTATTTTCCCGTAGAATTAGATTAAAACATCATTACGAAAATAAAAATAAGGATAATGATGAAACCACACAAAACGAAGAGTATACCCCGAACCCTTTCAAATTGTCTTCGGGGTGGACACCACCACCCGGAAGGAATAATGATTTGGACTCTTTCATCAACTGTATAGTGGAAGATATTTGCCAGGAACCGCAAAAATGCAAACAGTATAGTAACCTCTCAAGAAACGAACTTGTGGCATTAAGGGAATTAAAAAATGACGAAGATATTATAATAAAGCCAGCAGACAAAGGAGGAGCAATCGTATTAATGAACCGCGCAGATTACATAAATGAAGCAAACAGACAATTAAATAATCAAATGTTTTACGAACAAGTACGATCCAACCAAAACGAAAAAATATCAAAGAAAATTAAAGAGTTTGTCAATTCAGTAAAACATCTACTGCCGGTAAATCTAGCACAATACCTACTACAAAAACATTGGCGCACTCCGATATTTTACACTCTACCGAAAATACACAAACCAGGTAACCCAGGTAGACCAATCATTTCTCAAATCGAGTCCCCGACAGCAAAAATGTCAAAAGTAGTAGACGTTTACCTAAAACCATTTATTCCAAAGATACCCTCATATCTAAAAGATACCACAGACTTCCTACAGAAATTGAAAGCTCTAAACAAAGTACCACCACAGAGTATACTAGTCACAGCAGATGTCACCTCACTATATACCAATATACCGCATCGAGAAGGAATACTTGCATCAAAAGAAATGTTAGACAAAAGAGAAAATAAGAACCCGCCCACTTGGATTTTACTCCGATTTATTCACTTCATTCTTACAGAGAACTGTTTTAAATTTAATGACAAATATTATATGCAAAAAATGGGTACCTCTATGGGGACTATCATGGCGCCGGAATATGCCATTATCTTCATGGACAAAATTGAAAGGGAATTCTTAAATACACAACACAAAAAACCATTAGTTTGGTGGAGATTTATAGATGACATTTTTATAATATGGCCCCACTCGAGCGAGGAACTAAAATCCTTCACTACGGCCCTAAACGATTATCACCACACTATTAAATTCACCTTCACCATAAACAAGAGGAGTGTAAACTTTTTAGACACAATTGTAAATTTGGATGACAACGGAAACCTAACAACCACCCTTTATAAAAAACCTACGGATGCAAACCTTTACCTACACTATTCATCCCACCACCCAAAACACCAAAAAGATAGTATACCGTATAGTCAAGCCTTACGAATAAGACGAATCTGCAGCAAGAAGGAAGAATTTACGGCACATGCGGAAAATTTACAAAGGAACTTCATATTACGGGGATATCCCCCGAACTTAGTTAATCAAGCAATCGAAAAGGCCAAACAGAAAAATAGAACCACCTTATTAGAACCAGTAGAAAAAAACACTGACCCGAACATACCTTTAGTGACTTCCTTTAGTAATAGTACCAAAATATCAATAGGATCTTGAATCACAGAAAGACATACTTACAAGAACACCAGATACGCAAAATTTAGCACGGACAAAATTTGTAACCACTTACCGCCGATCAACAACACTAAGAAGTATTTTAGTACATACCGATATCACAAACAAAAACAAAATTCCGGGAACCCGCCCATGCGGTAAACAGTGTTATTTATGTAGATTCATGAAACCTACAAACAGCATAAAAAGCGCGTCAAATCAATGCACTATCAAAATTAGGGATGAAATTACATGTGAAACCATTAACGTGGTTTACGTTATAGAATGTACAAAATGTAAAAAACAATACGTTGGACAAACAGGCAACAGTTTAAAAGAGAGATTTAGGGGCCATTTCAATGACATTAATGTACAAAACCAACACAAACCGGTATCACAACACTTCACATCAGAACATCACAGTAGGGATAACGTCACAATTAAGGGCATAGTAATAACGAAAAACGATGTAAACATTAGACTACGCACAGAAGAAAGCTTAATACACAAACTAGGAACTGCCGAACCTTGGGGACTAAATAGAAGAAGATAATATGGCCAAAACGAAAACAACTCCGAGAAAAGTTGAATGCTTTGGAAATTCAGGAGGAAAAAATTTAAAGACACGAATCCAATGTTTAAAATGTGATAAAAAATTCGCCAGCATCAGTACACTCCGCAGACACCACAAGACTTTTCATGAACCGACTGTTACAATTTTTGAATGCCTTCATTGCCCAGCTACATTCACTAGGAAACATGGAGCGAAGAAACACATCACAACCAAGCACCAGGAGAAACCAACTACAGATTTTAATGAGAAAACAGCAACACCAAAAGCTGCAGCTGACCCAATTGCAAGATGGGTTCCACCCGTAGAAGCCCAAACCAAATATGAAATGACACCAAAATTCAGGATCGTGGCAGCGCCACCAAAATATACAGCTCCAACTCCATTCAAAATTCAAGAGACACCAGAAATGCCATCTATGGACATACTTAAAGAAGATCTACAACTCAGTGATTCAGAAGATTCAGATGATGATGTTATATACGTTAAAACAACAGGACCGCCAACATATACCACCAACAGCTACGGATATTTAGTCGAAGAAACACCAACTTACCAAACTACAAATTGTTACAAAACATACAAGGGACCAACTCAGAGTTCAAGCCAACAAACAGTATGTAGAGATGAACCCACAGAAAACAACTGGATGAACCAAGTGAAAGTCCGAGGAATATACAACATTTTTACCAGTGACAAACATTAGATAAGAATATTTCAAATTTTAAAACATTTTATTATATTTTATTTTATTTTATTCTCAAAAACTGTATGACTTTATTAACATATTTCATTCTCTTTCACTAAATACATTCAATACATGTAACCCATAACAACATGGACAATAATAGAACACTATGACGTCAAATATTTGATGCCGCATTTTAGTACTTCAGAGCTTATTTTTATGTATACTATGTCCTGATGACGCCGATCTAATCGGCGAAACATGTCGACTTAATAAAATTGCAGATAACTTAAGTGTTGTTGTCAATCTAGTGGCAATTAGATTCTATAACATATATAATAAATAAAGGTAAACATTGGAATTAAGTTTCTTACTTTTTACATATACAGAAAAAACACATAGAGTGTCATTTCCTATCTTATAACCAAAATATTCTCTAGAAAGTGTGTCTACTTTTGTTGGAAGTTTGGGTCTAAAGTCATAGGCTCCTGGAATATCTGGGTTCACTACAGCATAATCTTTCCCTTTAATGTTGTTCTGAATCTTTGGACCTTCATAAGGACATTCTTCTTTAGCACTTGTCACACTTAACTGAACCAAAAATCCTGAAAAAGAGAAAATTTGTGATGCTGAAAAAATTTAAAATAAGTAAAGTGATTTGATATTTCCAGCTTTTTCCTTGTCTAAAAAGGGCAAATCTTTAACAAGTCCAACAAAGGATCCAAGGAGTCTGTATGGCTCACCTGGCTTATTTTGCATAAAATTGATACAATGCAGTAAGAATATTTCCCAAAGTTTCTGGCAAAAAAAACCACACACACAAAATAGTTACAAAGCATCATTTAAGGTCAATAACTGATGATTTTGCAATGCAACTTCTTGCAGACCTTGATTATTGTTGATCAATTATGGTTTTTACAGTTTCTTGTATAGTTTCCACCTTAAAAATACAAAACTGGGTAAAAATCATCATTCCAGGACAAAATACCTACAAGAAGTTGACTGATTATTTTGGCAATGCTGACATATATTAGAATGTCTTGTGTCTGATAAATTTTGCTAATAACACTTTCTCTTAAATGTATAAAGTTTTTGCCAAAATAATGGGTAGAAAATCAGTTTTCAAGGGCAATAACTCCTATAAAGATTTGACTGACATTTCTGGCAATGTTGACTTATTTGTAGATCGTGTCCTGCTGGGCATTTTTACTATTTACAGTTTCTCTATATTATAGTTTCCGCCAACAACACAAAAATGAGTAAAAATCAATGTTCAGGGGCAATAAACCCTATGACAAGTTTTACTTAAATTGTGGCCATGTTGACTTTTAAGTAGATCTTTTTCTACAAAACATTTTTGCTATATATAGTTTCTCAATATCTAAAAGGTAAAAAGTTTATGATAAATCACAAATTTTTAAAAACCCTAATTTTAAGGGTAATAACTGCTATTAGAAGTTAACTGAAGATTTTGGCTATCTGACTAGTTTGTAGATCTTGGCCTGCTGATAAATTTTGCAATTTACAGTTTCTTTTTATCTAATACGGTTTCCAAAATACCTGACAAATTTGGCCATATTGACTTTTTCGTAGACTTGTCCTGCTGATCCTTTTTTCCATTTACACTTTTTCTGTATATATATGTTACAATTTTCAAGATAATACCCAAAATTGCAAAATGAAAAGTCATTCAAGGGCAACAACATCTATTTGCATGATAAGTTCTCTGACAGATTTGGTTAAAACAGAAAGTATGCAGATCTTGAGATTCTCAACATTTCTGCTCATGTCAGAATTTCTCTCTCTTCTGGTCCAATACAAGTTACCGTCAGTAATTCACAGTTTTTCTCAAATAACTTTTAACAGAAAATACTTTTCAAAATACTCTTTTAACATGAAAAGGGTTATCAAAAGTTATGCCTAGGACCATAAGACTCCAGTCTAATTTCCACTTATATACAGAGAAAAACTGGTTCCTAGTGTGCAAATTTTTCTTTGAAATTTTATGGGTACCAGTTACCCTCACTTATGAATCTAGTTCCTAAATTATAGAAATTTCCTATTATTATAAAATCATTGTCATATTTTACTGTTCTGTTTTGAGGCAAACAGAGATGGAGGTTTGTCAAATGAACCAACAATATCATTGTTCCATCCATAAATTCTGGATCTCTCTGACTTTTGCTCTATCTGAACTGATCTCAAATTGATGTCACCTGAAATCAACAAGTTACATAGCATTGAAGGGGATCATAGAAACTGATTCTAAAATTATTGATGTCATGTTCCAGCACACGTATCTTCCCACAAAGTGGTAAAAGAACAAAAAAATAAAGATTCCCAGGTCTTGATTGGATCAGACAAAACAAAGTTTTTGAAAATAAAATATGAGTTTTTAAGTTGATAATAGCAGTATGCTCTATTAAGGCAACGCATGCGTTATTGCATAAAATGCAAGGTGACGGTAACTAGTCCTTGACCAGTATAAGTTTACAAATTAATGGACAAACTTGCATCTTACCCCTAAGTTCTATATTAAGCAATTTTCTGCCATGTTGGTGGGCAGGAGATTCATCCTATATATTTTTTAAACAATATACCCAAAGGATAATTTAGGTCAAGTTTGGTTTTAATTGCACAGTCTAAGAGGAAAATTTTTTTTAAATGTTTGTAAACTGATGAGAAAAGTTCCATCTGAGAGTATGACACTCCTAATATAAACTCAGCTCTCAAGAGTTCAAACTACAATGTATCAGCAAACAGGACGGGTTTCTGACAGGTAAAAAAAAAGTCTCACGTTACAACTCATCACTTTCCAAACATGAAGATATCTTGTCCAGTACTTTCTGAGAAAAGTGTGATGGGAACATGTTTTGAACAAACGGACAGGCAGACGAGGTTAATGGTATATAGCCCCACTTTTGGAGTGGGGTATAATATAGATTCTGATTAACATATACTACATAAATTTTCCTTTTAAATCTACAGATGCATGTATCAAAGTATACATACGGCTGTCTTGAACTTTCAATGAGATGTGAACATTTGCTACCTATTGAGAGCCTCACTGTGACATTGAGATAAAGAACAGCAATAAAAACGCTTTGGGTATTTGTCAAGTGCATGTACAGATTTTGAATAAGAATAAAGAAGATGTGTGAAATTATACAGTTTATCCCTGCTATTTCATTATTTTAATACTTGCCAATAACAATCAGCACCCTTTTCTCCATTCTGCAAAACAAAACAAGTACAATAACAATAATAACAATATACTTTATTTGGAAACGACACATATTTACATGTGCAACAAGAGGCAAAATACATAGTCATAATTAATACAAGCAGTGGCGGATCTAGGGGGTTCAGGGGTTGGAACCCCCCTTTTTTTGACGATCAATGCATTGGAACCCCTTCCCCCCCTTTATCCTGGGTTAGGAACCCCCCCTTCTATAAACGGCTGGATCCGCCCCTGACAAGTAATTCATGTGGTTATGAATCATATCCTCAGAGACCTGATGCTACTCATGGCTGAGAATAAATTATGGTCTAATCCAAAAAATTCCCATGTCAAAAAATATTTAAAGAGACTGAACAACTTTTAAAAATCCCGAATGGTTGTGGTCGATGGATTCTTGGATTCCTTATAATTCTTTGTATTATAATGCATTGAGTTTTAATGTAATCAAAGTAGAAAACGTAAGGAACTACACCTGTATTGTTGTATCGTGTACGCCATCAGAGGAGTGAAATGATATGATCTATTTCTCGTGAAACCAACATGACCAATGTAATAAAACTGACTTACCCTTTATTGATGTTCTCTGGTTGTCAAGGTCTTTCCTTACAAATGTTTTGTTACTTTTTGATTTCATTATTTGCAGATTTTCCTCTTAGTCAATATTTAGGATTATTATTCCCCTCTTACAACAGTTGATTCTCCAGGTTATTGATTAAAAGTCAATGTCAATTTATTTGGTATTATTTGTTTTGCAAAGTTGATAAAATTACTAAACTTACATAAATTTCTGCCACTCCAATCTTCAGTACATTTTTTACTAACCAAACTTAAACACAAAGTGAAGGCTGTTTTCTTCTATAAAAGAAAAAAGAAACATATCTTATACATGTTATATACTAACTTAGTGCCTTTTACATAGTTTATGGCTATTGAACACAAACTCCAAAAATAAAGATGTTACTACAATTAATAAAGTATTATTTTGAGGAAATCACATCAAAAGTTCAATGTAGGATAAAAAACAACTTAATTCACATAGATTATCTCTGGACACCCACCCTCTTGTAATTCAATTTGGAAAATATTGATTAACTGGTATTGGCATGCAATATCACCAGTTTTATTTCCTTAACAATGATTAATGGATTATTTTTTGCTTTATGTCAAGTAGCAAAAATTTTATGCATGTTCAGGACGAGAGCAAATTTACAAAAGATACAATAGGAAATTCCTGTAATAGGGGTCAACCGGGATAAAGGACTAGAAATTTTATCTGCCACTGGAATATGAGGGTAAATTGGATAGGGGCAGTAATTTAGCCTTGCAACAGGCCTCAAAGAGCTGTTGCATGAGTTCTTAACATGCAGAGAGTTATTGCGAGGCATCAGATTTAACATCCCCATTCTGACCAGACCTGACTGCGTACTTGTACATCCCTCACAGCCAAACAGACCCCTACTTTGGCACAGGTTTTACTGCCGCTCAGACAGACACCAAAAGTGACCACATTTTTATTTCCCAGTCACCCTTGGGGTTCCTCCCCAATTAATGGTGTATTCTGTTTGTATTGACTTTGGGCATACCTGACTGGAAATATTGATGTGCATATATATATATATAACCAGTCTAAAAGGGTACAACATCACCAAAAAATGACAATAAACGAACAAATGTAACTATAAATATCCTTCATCAGTATGAGAACGATGTAAAATGAATCAGATCAAACTATTCTGATTATTAAACTATAGCAATCTTGATTTCTATACAATAAAAAAAGTGAAACAGTTTTACCCGAACATCATATGTAGAGACGCTAATAAATTTTTAAATTTCCAAAAAACGACTAAGATTTATCGTTGACTATTATTCAGTCATTTTATATATATATATATATATATATATATATATATATATATATATATATATATACATGCTGATGCACCAAAAATACTAGTAATGTGAATTATTTTTATATACCTACAGTCATGGTGTGGATGTTTTTTTTGTTATATTAAATTATTTTACACTTATTTGAATAAATTCATTGTCTATTTCTGACTTATGGAAGTCAGGACTCAGGACTGAGGTAATGCTGAATTGTTTATGTCAGAACTCTGTCTGATAGATATATGCACCTTTAATAAAATTATTACCACAGAGATATGTCTCACCTGTCATCAGAAAATCTGATGGACAGCAACATTGCTTATCAATTCAAAGTTGCTGGACCATGAACGAGGGGGATGACACAGGGGTGATCATTTCCCAAATCCTACTTTTTTGGGGAAATTTTTCTCACTTCCCAAATTTTTTAGACCATTGTTTCCCACTTCCCACTTTTTTTCCAATTCTCCCAAATCCCAGATTTTGGTTTTCCATAATGCCCTATTTGGAGCCATCCAGAGCTGTCTTCTTGTCTTGTTTGTTCTTCAATATGTACAGAACTTATGAATAAACACATATTTGCCTTACCTATACTTTACTGGTCCAGATTCTTACTACAACCTCAAGAAACAATGTCATTTAAGGCTTTTGTGAGAAAAAAAAAAATAGGAAAAAAACCCACCAAAGGTGATAAAGCACTCCTGGATGACTATGAAAGTAAATGCCTTCAATGCTTAAAGCAACTCCCGTTTAGTTAACAGAACACAAAACTTAACTGAACACAAAACCAACAGAACACAAAACCCAAAGCAGGGAATCTTCATATCAGACACAAAGTGTGATACAATTGATGAACAATTGTTAATTGATGAACAAGAATTACTGGTGTACAAGCATGACCAATAATGATTCCAACTGGTACGTTGATACTACTGTCTGTTGAAGTATGTAATTTAATCAACAATAAAAAACATAGAAAATGCCACCTAAATATATGCAAAACCATGGAACAAACACCTTTTAGATTGGACGAAGTTTGTGAATTCTCCAGAAACCCCTCTGTTTGTAACACTATATTTACTGTATGACAATTAGTACAGACCATGTGGTGAAGGAACTATCTCTGAATGCGAAGCTAAATGTGAATTCAAATGAAACACTGTTAGTTTTTTTCTAAAATTCTTTAGGAGGAACTTATTGACTCTTATTGGAAAACCCCTGTACAAAAAAAAACAAAACAGTAAATTCAAACATGATGAAGACAGCAACACAGATATGGAGATATAACAATCTTTCGGGACAAGATAATATATATGGTGATTTGAAATGGCTAATAAAATATTAAAAATGCATTGATTGATGATCATTGATTATTTTATTAAGCAAAATAGTCTTTTAAATAACTTGGTGTCTGTCTTTGTCGTGTCCCGGAAGATTGTGTTATCCCCATAACTGCGCTGATGTCTTCATCCGGTTCGTCCCCACTGCTGTTTTTGTCCTGGGGTTTTCCAATAAGTTCCTCGTAAAGAAGTTCAGATATACTTATTTGATTTGATTTAACATTTATCTGTGAATTCAGATATAGTTCCTTCACCACATGGTCTATGCTAATTGTAATACAGTTAATAGTTTTACAAATAAAGGGGTTTCCTGGAGAATTTATAAACATATCCCCACGTACATTTGTACATCGTCCGATTCCAAGAGGTGTTTCTATAGTGGTTTTGCATATGATTAAATAGCATATCCTTTTTCTTATTTATTGTTGATTAGATTCCACACTTCAACAGTCAGAAGTAACAATGTTCCAGTTGGAAACATTATAGGTGATTGTTCACCAGTTCCTTTTTTTTCATCAATCAACAATTTTTCAAAGTCAATTGTATCAACACCTTGTGTCTCTTTCTGATTTGCATACAATGGAAGTGTTCCTGCTTTGAATTTGGTGTTCTGTTGTCTAATAGAGAGTTGTTTTACGCTTTGCAGATATTTCTTCCTATAATCATCCAAGAGTGTTCTATCAGCTTGAGTGATTTTGATTTCTTTGATTTTTGGCATTTTCACAACTGCCTTAAAAGGCACCAATCCTTCAGGGCGTTCGTAGTAAGAATCTGGATTCATGAAGTATAGATATGGCAAGGATGTGGTTTTTTTTCACAAGTTCTGTACATACTGAAGAGAACGAAACAGCAAATTCAAGTGTATCTCCCATCAAGGAAAAAAAGTTTTCAACCATCTTTGTTGATATAACTTCATGCTTAATTTCAGGAACAATAACGGGATAGTCTTCAATTAAGGACTGTAAGCAACCAAGAAGCATTTTAAAATGTTATCCTGAAACACTCTCAAGACACAGCCTTGTGGTCCCTGAACAACTGTTGTAAGCTTATATAATGCCTTAACATTTTGTGATGCTTTAGAAAAGAGCAATGTACATCCCACTTCTGTATGCACCTTAAAACAGTCATATAAATCACCAACTGCAGTTAGAAACATGGGACACCACCAATCAGACACATCATGACCATTCATGCATTTTCACCATTCTTTTTTTTTTTTTTTTTTGTGGGTTTTTCCCACATCCCATATTATGGTCATATCCCACTTCCTTCTTTTTTGTCCTTCTTTTTCCCTGATCCCACTTTTTTTAACCCCTATATCCCACATCCCAAAAGTGTGTCACCCCCCTCATGAACAAGGGGCCAGGGCCTGGAAATGGTCAACAAACTGAGATGTTCTTATAATTATGTAACTTTAAAGAAAATATCATTGTCTATCATAAGAAGTTCCTATCAAACTAACTTAAGCAGAAAACTTAACACTGAAAATTGGTAATTAATTGAAAATCACTGGTCTATGACCTATGGAGACAGGGCTTTGACATAGTCATCAATCTGTAATGCAACTTTATAGAACAAATCATTGATCTATCACAAGTAGTTCCTATCAAACTTATATTTAAAAGCAGAAAACTTAAAATTGATAATTGCAAATTAATTCAAAGTCACTGGACCATGACCTAGGGGGCTCCAAATAGCCATCATACTGATTTCACTGGTAGTGATGCAACTTTATAGAAACTGTCATTGATCTATCACAAGTAGTTCCTATCAAACTAGTTCCTATCAAACTAACTTAAGCAGAAAACTTAACACTGAAAATTGCTTATTTATTGAAAGTCACTGGACCAGTAGGGGCAGGGCCTCAAAATAGTCTTCAAAATGATATGTACTGATAGTAATGCAACTTTATAGAAAATATCATTGATCACAAGTAGTTCCTATCAAACTGCCTAAAGCAGAAAACTGAACAATTGATGCTGCCCACAAAGACAACACTGCTGACAAAAAAGCAACACCTATGTCTCGCCTTCCAGGACTTTTTTCGCAGGCAAGACAAATGGTTGGGACCCAGTTTTGGCATAAATTTATTGTTATACAAGTTGTCTGTGCAATTGTGCCCACTATGGAGAGGGGTCATGGCAAAATCCACAATGACAGTAGTGTATAGGAAATGATCTCTGTACTGTAATTTTAAATCTTTATAAAAAATTATCAGTAATTATAGTAGTTCTATAGGACTATATAAATTGTTTTATTTAACAAAAGTTTTTTCACTTATCATGTTTATCCAGACAAACCCTGTTTCACTGAGATTCAAAATTACCATTTAATTATGGTTCAAATGACATAAATACTATGATACAGTTCACTTTTGAAATTTTCCATTTTGTATGCTCTTTAACTTCATATTTGAGTTTGCCTTCAAACTGTTTTGATTAGAGCGCCACTGATGAGTTCTATGAAGACAAGGTGTGCATCTGGCCTACCAAATTAAAAAAAAATTAAAATTATCTTTGATTGAATTTTTCACCTGAAAAAAATCACTATTCTGTACGATTTATTACCTTTTATTTGCATGAAAGGTCCAAGCACATTTAGGATAAAACTTTCATATAGAATTGAGATTGGAAATGTGTCAAAGGGACAACATTTGACCAAAGAACAGAAAACAGCCCTGGCCACCAATGGGTCTTCAACGCAGCTAGAAAATCCCACACCCGGAGGCGGATATCAGCTGGCCCCTACACAATAATGTATACTAGTTCGGCGAAATGGACACCACACTAACTCCGAAACATATAAATGAACCAAAATCAAAAAACACACAAGACTTACATGGCTAGAGGTTCCTAAATAGGGACAGGCGCATAAATGCGGTGGGGTTAAACATGTTTGGTGAGATTTCAAATTCTCCCCCTATACATGTTCCTCTGGCCAATGTGGAATAAACAAACACACAGCAATACACACAGTCAAACTCAGTTCAAAAGAAATCTGAATCCGATGTTAGAATAGGTAACAGAAGAAACTAAGCAAAATGACAATGATCAACATAAATTAACAAAGGACTACTAACTAGCATTTACTGATATGCCAGCTCAAAACCTCAATTAAACTGATTGAAAGATTATGTCCTCATCATATGAAAATCAAGCACAATCCCTCCCATTAGGGATTTAGAATCATATCGCATGCTATCATAAATTATAAGAGAAAAACATAACCCGTATCATGCCAACAACTGGTTTTAGATTGATTGATTGATTGGTGTTTAACACCACTTTCAACACTATTGTGCTATTTCGTGGCGGTCAGTTTTTATTGGTGGAGGAAGCCGGAATGCCCGGAGAGAACCACTGACCTTCGGTAGGAAAACTGGTCTTAGAATAAATGTGTTTGTTTCCAATGCAAAGACCCTATGAGTGAATCAATATTAATTCCAAAATATGCCATCTTTAATGACTTGAAAACAGTATAGTAGCTTTATCCCTTCTGAATTAGCCTGTTTAAAGGTTTGGTTAGCTTTAGAGGTGAATGACAACATTTTGTGCTTTGTGCATGTTGTATAGAATATAACCATAAAGGATGGGATGTGAAATACCTGAACATATATATGTATATGTCTACACATTGATTTATATTTACAAATGATGTCCTTGTTCTGATGATAAAATTTAGTAAAAGTTTTGAGTTAATAATATCAAAAAACCCTGGTGTAATAATTTCTCAGTAATACAGAGATTTCTTTCGTTAAAATCAAATACGCTGTTACATACAAAAGCAAATCGAAAAAAGGTGAAATATAAAAACACCATAAGATGGTGCCAAGAGAACCTCACCATCTAAAAACTGATAATTAACAATAGGAAATGAAAAATCATCTCTTTTATCGTAAATTTTAGAATTAAGTTCCTGTTAAAGATATAGATATCAAGATCCAGGAAAGGGAAGTGTTCATTGTTAGTATTAGCTTCATTTAAAGTAAGTTCAACAACAGGATAAATCTCTTAAGTGTACATATAGAAGTCGTCATTATTGAGAGCCAATATATCATCCAAATATCTAAAAGTTTTATCAAATTTTTGTATCAGATGTTGTTTCAATGGGTCATTGCTGATTTTAGTCATAAATTGTAACTCGTAACAATACAGATATAGGTTTGCAATAAGTGGTGCACAGTTAGTCCGCATTGGAATTCAGATAACTTAATGATATACTGTATCTCCATAGCGAAAAAAGTGTTATCTAGTAAAAATTCAAGTGCAGTTATCATATCAAAGCAGGTCCAATTGACATAGTTCTTTTGTTTGCTGTTACATAAAATGACCGAAAGGAGTTTGAACATATATATTTGCATTCTGACTTTTATATGCCCATTTAATTAGGTATGTGAATTTTTATTTACTTAATGAGATTATGAGGCAAAGTGGTATATAGAGTAGAAAAATCAAAACTTTGAACAGATTCGAAAGCACCAATATGAGCATGCTTTATTTCTTTAACCAAAAAATCAATGTAGGATAACAAAACTTGCTGCCAGTTTGACCCCATCCAATAAACTTATCCTAATTGCTAAATAAAAATAACAAGTGAAACTGCTAGCTACTGCTCACTGATGATACCCACAGCCCAAATTATTTTGACGGTAAACAGGAAGTTGTTGAGTGATTAACCTGAAAAGGCATCACACGGTATAGCTGACTTATATAAACACTGAAACCAAATTTCAGAAATTCTTGTAATTAGTTCCTTAAAAAAAATGTGACAAAAATTTTCAACTTGGATGTGTTGTGTAAAATGATGTAAGCGTTCGGTAAACATGGTAAACAGGAAGTTGTTGAGTGATCAATCTGAAAACGCATCACACGGTATAGCCGACTTATATAAACCCTGAAACCAAATTTCAGAAATCCTTGTAATGTAGTTCCTGAGAATAATGTGACGAAAATTTTCATGGGACAGAAGGATGGACTGACGGACTGACGGATGGATGGACAGACAGAGGTAAAACAGTATACCCCCACTTTTTTTAAAGCGGGGGTATAATAAAATGTGGTATGATCACCAATAAGACAACTATCCAAAAGAAATGGATGTTAGCAATTTTAGGTCACCGAACAGCCTTGAACAATGAGACATTTTTAACCCATATAAAAAAGAAGATGTGGTATGATTGCCAATGAGACAACTGTCCACAAGAGACCAAAATGACACAGAAATTAACAACTATAGGTCACTGTACGGCCTTCAACAATGAGCAAAGCCCATACCGCATAGTCAGCTATAAAAGGCCCTGAAATGACAATGTAAAACAATTCAAACGAGAAAACTAACAGCCTTATTTATGTACAAAAAATGAACGAAAAACAAATATGTAACACATAAACAAACGACAACCACTGAACTACAGACTCCTGACTTGGGACAGGCACATACATACATAATGTGGCGGGGTTAAACATGTTAGCGGGATCCCAACCCTCCCCGTAACCTGGGACAGTGATATAACAGAACAACATAAGAACGAACTATAAAAATCAGTTGAAAAAGGCTTAACTCATCAGATGGACAAAAATACAAGTGGACGTGGCAGGGTATTTGTACATCCAAACAACAAAAAGACACTAGGAACAGATCTGAGAGTACTCACAGTTATCTGTCAGGTAGTTCAAAGCCACTAACAACTGATAAAAAATCATGCATCTAAGACTAAATTATCAATCCGTACACATCCAACATCCAATGGATTTAGTGTAAAGATGTCATAAACAGTCAGAGAAAACATGACCTTGTGCAATGCCAAGATACAGGTATCGACAGATTGTAGATCCATGAATGTGTATATGTATAAAACATACTAGTAATATTTAGTTTGCTTTTAATTTACTGATAACAAAATCAATATTTATACCAATAAAACAATATTCAATGATCTTATTACAGTGTTGAATTGGTAACCTTTAGAATAAGTTTATTTAAAGGAGCGATAAGTTTACAAGGATCATTTCTAAATTTCCGGCACGGTTAACAACATTTCCGTAAAATGAGGATGTGCTATCCCGTTTGAAATAAGTTTTCTACAGGTACAACCAAACTTCAAAACCAAATCTTTATATCTATGGAAAAATTTAGTAAAGGTTTTAAGTAATTTATGGTAACGATATCCCTGGTTTAATAATTTACCAGTAATACATAGATTACGTTCGTTAAAATCGAAAACGTCACAACAGACACGGGAATAGCGAACGAGCTGTGAAATATAAACACCGTAAGATGGTGCCAAAGGAACATCACCATATAAAAATGGAAAATTAACAATAGGGAACGAAAAATCGTCCCTTTTGTCATATCGTCAGCTATAAAAATCCCAAGCATGTAAAAATGTGAAAAATATCAAGCAAGAAAAACAGCCTGATTTATAACAAAATAATTATAAAACAACAAATATGACAGACAGGAACCAACGACAACCATTGAATTACATTAAATTCCTGACTTGGGGACAGGCACATAAAGAACGAGGTTGGGTTAAACATGTTTGTGAGGGCTCAAATCTCCCCTAACATGGCAAAGCTATCCCTAGATGTTTCATTGGATAATTTAACAGTTTTTCCTATTTATTATATTTTATGATAAATTGGAGTTCAAACTTGTGTATTGTTACTTTTGTTGACTAGTATATATACATTGTACCTTTAATTCATGACCCACTACCATGATTACATAACTATATTTAGACACAAAAACAAACTTGTAAAACATGCTTTGTCAAATAAATTAAAATAAAATCCTTTTATAGGATACATGTATTTGTAGATGTCACCTAGACATACAAAATCCAATTACCTGTAAAACATACACGCAGAAAACATGTAAATAAGAGATATGCAGAAAACTGTGACATTTTATGTAAATTAGAGAAATGCAGAAAACTGTGACATTTTATGTAAATGAGAGAAATGCAGAAAACACATTTTATGTAATTAAGAGAAATGCAGAAAACACATTTTATGTAATTAAGAGAAATGCAGAAAATACATTTTATGTAAATATAAGAAAAATGAAGTAAATGCATAGTGTGTAGATGGTGGTGATACCTCTGCCATTAGGTTAACCATAAAATCTGTACCTGTACTACAATATTCTTAATATAAAACACAGATCACAGAAAATTATTGTCATGATGTATTTGATGATAATGAATGAGGGTCTCAATGGGGTATTACAGAATACAGACTAATGGGTGAAAAATATAAGATAAGAGGAAAATGGAAAAAAAATAAATAAAGACTACAGTATAGAATAATTGGGTGCAAAAATATATAAAATGCTTTGCTGAGCGCAGCTGGATACGACCACAGAGGTCCAACCCTGAACAGTTGGGGCAAAAATGGACACAATATTCGCGCTTGATACAGGTCTGAATTTGGATAGTAATTAAATATTTGACACATAATAGGTTTCTAATAGGTTCAACACCATGCTGTTGCGTATTGACCCCCCCTTTATTTTGCAAAAAAAAGGAATATTTGAAGAAATTTTCTTTTTAATTTCTGAAATCTGAAATGAGAAAAAATTGCCCCCTCTCCCCAATTTTTTTTCACATCCCCCCTTTTTCCAAAAAAAAATCTTTCCCTCACGATATGGTCATAATCTCAATTCAAATTTCCAATGGAGTTTGCAACCATAATTACCAATTTAAATACATCATAAAAGTCTTAAAATAGAAAATGACATACATAATCATGGCTAAAATTAATATTCCTTTAATAGTAACTTCTAAAAATTAATTGACAGCTAATCACCTCAAGACAATACAACATCTTTATACATAATTTAAAAGCAATGTAAGGGATTTTTAATACTTTAAATGTATTTGGATTACCTCCCTTACACTGCTTTTAAATTGTCAGTTAACCAGGAAACCTTGTTTTTCCCCTTTTTTTGCCCCTAATTCCGAAAGGGTTTGAGCCATAACCCCCAAAGTCAATCCTAACCATCCCTTTGTGGTATGGAAACTTGTGGTATAATTTCAGGGAGATTCATACACCATTCCACAAGTTATTGTCTGGAAACTAGAAAAATGCTTATTTGGACCCTTTTTTGGCCCCTAATTCCTTAACTGTTGGTACCATAACCTCAAAAATTAATCCCAACCGTCCTTTTGTGGTATTGAACCTTATGGTAAAATTTCATAGAGATCCATTCACTTAAACTAAAGTTATTGTGCGAAAACCAATGTGTCTTCGGACATCGACGACGACGCCAACGTCATACCAATATACAACCGCGGTCGTTAAAAAAGAGTATAATGGACAAGAAATATAAAGAATAGAGACATATTAATTGGCCTAAAAAATTAAAGAGTACAGAAATGAAGGACCCCCATCTGGACCCTCATGAACAAATGGTTGTAAATAGGAGAACACTCAAGGCCCCAGACCTACACAAATATGTTTGTTATGTCTTTACAAGTTTTATGATTTAATACAAATAATTGTTGTAGCGCTGAAGTTCTAACAAACAGTTTGTAATACTGTTCTGTCTGATCTGAATGCCTGAAGTCATCATTAGTCAATAAAATTCTGAATGTCTGAAGTCATCATTAGTCAATAAAATTCTGAATGTCTGAAGTCATCATTAGTCAATAAAATTCTGAATGTCTGAAGTCATCATTAGTCAATATAATAGCACAATAGAATTATATCTTTTTTTTTATTTCCCAAATTACAGGGCCTATAAAGGGCATAAAATCAGATACAATTGATTGACATAATTGGTAATTACAACAATAAACATCACAGTGTACATGTTAATATATATTTAGAATATTAGCATTGGTCAGAATCAGAGCCATCAACAATACGAGAAACACGTATAAATTACATAAACAAACGACAACTACTGTACATCAGATTCCTGACTTAGGACAGGTGCAAACATTTGCAGCGGATTAAACGCTTTAATGGTACCAAACCTTCTCCCTTTTTCTGAAACAATAGTATAACATCACAACATAGAAAAACACACGATAAAACATCAATTGGAAGGCTTAACTCAATCAAAACGTAAATTAACACACTATGAACGAATAAATTGATCTGTGATACCTGAAAGTAAATACATAGTTAATAAAATATTAGGGACAAACATTCAAGGCCAAAAAGCAAACAAACAAGTCCAAATAAAGCCATGGCAAAACACTACACGAAATATTAAACCCTTAGAAAATAATCACTTTTGAAAACCGGTTTTCATAATATATACAGGTAAATGAAAAATAACTTTGTCGTTTTAGGTATACTTTTCTGTCTATATAAAATCTTCCAATAATTAGGAATACCAAGAAAGGTCTGTCATATAAATACCTAATTTAACACTAGATACATAAGGGTAAATATCAACAATAAAACTTCCTGTACAGATTAAAGGAGAATAATCTTGATGTTAATACAAATGTAGTACGAAGAAGTGAAAATTAGTAGATATTCCAAATAATCAAAGCTGGTATACAGACAAGATCCATATTAATATAAAATAACAAAAAGTATTAAAATAGTATCAACAGGTCGAATTAACAAGAAAGTACGATTTGAGAGTACTGAGTTACTGACAGCTAGTTAAAAGCCAAAAACAATTAATGATAAAAATCATGCATCAGAGACTAAAATCAACTAAAACACATCCCAGGGATTTAGTATTTTAACGTCATGAACAGTCAGAGAAGACATGACTTGTGCAATGCCAAAATAAATGTATCGACAGGTAGTAGGATAGTGAGGAGATACTTTAAGAGATAAAATTAACGTGTGTGTGTCTCTAAACATCCCGCCTCAAAAAGAAGATACAACTTAGTTATGTTTTAATTTGCTAATGACAAAATCGATATTAGTGCCAATGTAAACTATATTCAGAGATCTAATTACAATATTGGTACGATAACCCTTACTTATAAGTTTGTTTAAAGGTTCGATGAGTTTACATGGATCACATAGTGATTTCCTCGCTTTAAGTACAATATTACCGTAAAATTTAGGATGTGAAATACCATTTTAATAAGTTTTCTACAGGTACAGCCAAATTTACTAATCAAATCTTTGTATCTATGAAAGAATTTAGTAAAAGTTTTAAGTAATTTATGGTATCGAAATCCCTGACACAATAATTTCCCAGTGATGCATTGATTACGTTCATAAAATCTATGACATCAGAACACACACGGGCATACCGAACGAGTTGGGATATATAAACACCGTATGATGGAGCCAAAGGCACATCGCCGCTCTAAAATGGAAAATTAACAATAGGAAATGAAAATCGTCTCTTTTGTCGTAAATTTTAGTATGTAGTTTCCGTTAGAAATTGAAATGTCTAAATCTAGAAAAGGGCAACTGCTGCTGTTTATGTTAGATTTAGTTAAAGTAAGTTCTTTGGGTAAATTTCGAAGTATATTTAGAGAACTCTGGATTATTTAACGAAAAATATCATCCAGATAACGGTAGGTATTGTTGAATGTATCAACTAAATATAACAATGATGGGTCTTTACTGAGTTTGGTCATAAACTGAGATTCATAGCAATATAGAAATAAATCTGCTATTAAAGGCACAGTTAGTGCCCATAGGAATACCTACTACCTGACGATACACTTTATCGCTGAAACGTATATAAATGTTATCTAGCAGAAAATTTAAAGCTTCAATCATATCCTCACATTTCCAGTAAGTGTATCTAGCATACTTTCCTTTTTCGTTACAGAATATATATATTGTGAATAAAAGAATAAAATTACATTATATGCATTCATTCTCAAATTATTTACTGGACTTAGTGTCAAATATTTTTCTTAAAATGTCCTGTACCAAGTCAGGAAAATGGCCATTGTTATATTATAGTTCGTTTCTGTGTGTGTTACATTTTAATGTTGTGTTTTTGTTGTGTCGTTGTTCTCCTCTTATATTTGATGCGATTCCCTCAGTTTTAGTTTGTAACCCGGATTTGTTTTTATCTCTATGGATTTATGAGTTTCGAACAGCGGTATACTACTGTTGCCTTTATTCATACCTGATCTCCTTAATTCAAAACATTCACCAATGTAACAGCCCATTTTTTCTATAAGAGATACATTTTCTTGGGTCAAGAGCCGTAAAAATTTGGAAGATTTATTAATAAGTTTTTAAAATTATAACAAATGTTAGAAATGTATTGAAAAAAATCTTCCCTTTGGATATCATAAAGTTGGCATTCTAACAAAAAATGAAGCTCATCCTCAACTTTACCAAGTGAGCAATTTAAACAAAGATACTCAGATCTATCTATATGTTTTTTTGAATATCTGTCTGTCTCAGTTTTTAAAGAGTGAGCACTTATTCTTAATTTACAAATTGACTGTCTTTTTTTAAAATCTTGTAGTTCTAAATATTTTTCTTTTTTAAAGCAATCTTTTATAGAAAAATAAGAACCAAGCTTCCCTTTTTCTGAGTTAATTGTTTGATACTTCAGTCTATTCCAAAATGTTAAATAACTTTCACATAGTTTATTTTCAACATACCTATATAAAGAACCAATTGATTGGTCAAAATTTGGTAATTTAATCTCTCTCTGAATATAATCTATACTAGAGTACCATGTATTAACATTAGAAATATGTAATTGTTTACAACATATGAATGCATCAAATAATAATCCTTCTTTCAAACCTTCCAGTGTATGACAAAATTTTAACATTGATAAAATTATAGTAAAATAAATAGGAAATCTACCAAGCTCTGACATCACAGCTATGTTACTGGATTTTCTGTTTACACCAAGAATATATTTCGTAAATCTATATCTTTACAGTTTGCTTACGCTTACACGCCATGGCATGCACATCATCTCTTCACAGAAAATTTTTTGAAATGAAAAAAAAAATTCGGACCCCACCTTCTTCATTTGGGCGTGCACATAAAATGGACCAAGCTATGCCCCTGATAGACCTCCTTGAAGGATCTTTTTCTGCATGTTTAGATTTTAAACTATTTTTACAGCATCAGGTAACTGAGGTTATAAGTATCTGAAAAGTAAGAGAACAGGATAAGGAAGATCATGTGTGAAATTTTGGAAAATTTGTTAAAATCCAAATTTGTTTTCTTTCTTTTACACAATTTAATTTTGGGCATCAGTTATATCCATAAAAATATATATTGTTAATTAAAACTGCAGTAACTATCATTACAGCAATCTATTAATTAAAAACATTGTTAAAGGGGCATTAGCTGTCAAATTCATGACTCAAATTCTTACATACTAAAATGTATATCCAAATTATAAAAAGTGCAAAAGAAACAATTAACAATGCACGATCTTTGATATATAACCTTTTGACCCCTTTTTCGGCAAAAAAAGTTATTGAAAATGAAAGAGGACACAGGACAAACTTCTAGACTATTGGACTATTTTATTCTTAATCATAAAAAAAGTTGAAGTAAACCTAAATAGTGTAATGCAACTTAAATTTGTATTTTTTACTGCCATTTTTCAGTGGTTGTTTTGATCGCTATTGTCATGATTGTCAGCATGCAGATTATTTATTTGGTGATGGAAATCAATAAATCAACAAATAATCAACTGTGGTGCAATTACCTGTAGTCTAATCAACTTGTGTAAAAAATAAGGAGATGTGGTATGACTGCCAATGTGACAACTCTCCACTAGTCAGCAGGGGCGGATCCAGAACCTCGATGTCTGGGGGGGCACCATGAAACCAAAATTAGATATTTGTTTAGAGATGTATATATGCGAGTGCATGTGGGTGGTAATGGTTGTGGTGTGTGAGGAAAAGGGGAGGGTCAGATCATCAATTTTGATTTTTTACCATTTCACTCTATTCTTTATTCTTTGATCTCTATTATAATCGTCCTATACATGCATGAAATATTTTCCACTGGACATTAAGCAACCAACAATCAATCAATCTATTCTTTATATTTCATCATCTCTTTATTCTGTTATCTATAGTTTTGGTCCTACTCCTAATCTAACTTTTTTCCCCCATTATTCTCTTATCTGTAAACCCAATTCATTTCCTCCTAAATGGTGACCCATTCATAGCCTCATGCATGGTAATTAAAACAAAAATATATTCACATATTAATTTACTGTATGCTTGGACTAACAGATAAATGTATTAGTCCCATATTATGTTATACAGTAGGTCCTATAAAAATACAATAAAATTTTATTGATGATTTTATATATATATATATATATATATATCAGACAATACCAATTCATTTTTCGTGGAAAAAAGGGGGGTGCAAGGCGTTTTTAAAACAAATTGTTGGTTTCCTTTGAAAATAAGAAGGAAAAGAAATACGACATTCAGTTAAAAAGATCTTGTATGATATTGAAAAAAAAATATTTTGTTGTTGAAGAAAGTCACATAAAAGACAGTTTCGAGAAAAAAATACATTCACAAGAAATGGTAATGCGAGTATTGTGTTATGAAGATATATCCCATATATCGATACCAACATTCTTGACACTAAACATCTATTTGTACCTTTTCTTTAAAAACACAGATTTTTGTTGGTAATTTCTTTCCTGATCATAAGATATAACCTGTTTATCGATCTTAATCTGTAATATTGTATTAAAAAACAATAAAACTATTCGTACTATTCCAATTAACATGTACATGTAGTTTGCATAAAAGCTTTTGCAAAGAGCCATTACACACAGGTGTCAATATTTGCACACCCACCGATAAGTTGTCATAAATCACGCATGTTGAAGATGGGGTTAATTAACGGCTAGTTTAAGAAGTCAAATCAAGCTGTGATTAATTTCCGCTCTAGATAAACAGATTCAGTCATAATAAAATTATGTTATAACATTTTTTGGTGAAATCCGCCACTGGTCAGGGAAAAAAATTAACGGTGGCCCAGTCACCCAGAAATTGACCTGGGCGATCTTTTTATTCAGTTGTGGTAGCCCAGGTGGCGAATTGAAAAAAGTACTCGACTGACGGAAATCTGCCGTTTACCGTGGCTCCAAGTGCCGGCAAAATTTCAATTTTTTTATATCAAAAATTCATTTTTTGAGATCAGGAAATCAATTTTTTGAAATCAGAAATTTTTTGATTTGTGAATTTTTGATATCAGAAAATATTCTTTATTTTTTTATATCAAGAAATAGATTTCCTGATATCAAAAATGTTTTTGTGATATCAAAATTCAATTACTGATATCAAAGAATCATTTTGATATCAGAAAATATATTTCTTTATAAAAAGTCTTCCTTTTATTTGATATTAGTAAATCATTTTTTTAATTCATAAAATGGATTTCTTGATTTTTTTATATCAAAAATTCGAATTTCTGATATACCAAGAAATATAGATAATTCCAAATAAATAGTAAAACGGCGCCTCATAGTTTATTAGTTACTGTACTTGTGTACGTAACATGTCAAGTTGACTTCGGTGTAAATTGAATACATTTTGGGCGTCAAACAGCACCAAATAATTTAAATTATTAACAAAAAATAATATTTAAAGTAGAAATAATTTTACTCACACTGTACAGACATTGTGGCAGCAAATATGGAATGTCAGGTCAGCTGCCTGGGATCCTCTGAGTAAGGGGAAAGAACTATCGTCTGTGTTGTTAGCTCCACAGTTGTACAACATGTGGCACACATGTGGAAACATACATGAAATGACAGCACTTTAAAGTTCTACAGTAACTGTTCATTGATTGAATATTTAGAATTTAAAACAAACAGAATATCCCAAATTACATAGCGTAAAAAATGATTTATTTGAATTGCCCAGAGGATCTACAAACATTCCTACAGTAGTTAATATTAATCCCTAACATTTAACACACATCTGAGCTCATTTCAGATATATTCATACAAAAATATATTATGCATATAATGTTTCTTGCCTCCTTTAACTTTTAATTTCTGTAAGTAATTGCTATAGTTTTTATATAATTTATAGTACGTATGTCTTTCTATGGGTGTTCCGCAATAATAGGAGAGATTCTCCTGTACTTCACTGTGTAACAGTGACCTGTAATCGACCTCGTAAGGGAGCTACCATTTGATTTTTATGGGGGCGGTGCTAGGATGAAATTTGAAAAAAATAGGCAAGATGAGCAACTTGGTAAAAAAAAAAAAAAGGCAGGACCGAACAGAATAAAAAATAAAAAGGCAGGACAGAGGTTACAACTAAAAAAAAAAAAACAGCAGGACAAAATTTTTCATCCTAGCCCCCCATAAAAATCAAATGGTAGCTCCCTGAGGTTCGTGTAATGGAACGTTCAAGGTTGTCTACGGGTGTGAACTGAGACTGCAACACAGTGACACATATATAAATACTCTGGATAAAACTAGATCATATGTTTTTTAATATTAGTAGAGATGTTTTTGTAGCTGTAGTTTATATATCTCCTGAGTATTCAAGTTATAATAATAATGATATAGAATCAATATACTCAATTCTGCTAAGTAAAGTAGAAAAATATATAATAGTAGTATGGGTGACATCATTATACAAGGTGACTTTAATGCCTACACGAACACCCAACTTGATTTTATTGAATTTGATAATGTTACTGAACTTTTTAACTTAGATGATTCAGAATATCATCCTGATAGGACATTGTCAAGGAATAATCTTGACCACAAACACACTAACAATAGTGGCAAATTATTATTAAATATGTGCAAAGAAACCAAAATCAGAATTTTAAATGGTCGAACTACTGGTGATTTAAATGGTCAACCAACTTGTATAACATACAATGGTAGTAGCCTTGTAGATTACACACTTACATCAGAAGAATTAATTGATTCAATAGGATACTTTGTAGTTCATGATTTTACTTCCCTTTCTAACCATCGCCCAATTAGTTGTGCAATGTTTGCCAATTTTTCATCCGTGCCTTGTGATTTACACAAACTAGATTCCTTGCCGGGAAAATTTCTTTGGACTGATGAAGCAATTGCTTCATACACAGAAAATATGCAAAGTCAAATGTTTAAAGATAAATTTGCAAATTTTATAGCTAAAAGCTTCAATGACAGTGACTCGATTACTGATTCATTTAATTCAATTTTACTAGACTGTGCTAAACAATCAGCTAAATTTATTAATAAAAAGCCCATACAAAAACTGAGAAAATCAACCAGGAAACCATGGTTTTCACATTCCTGTACTGACTTAAGAAATACAGTTAAAAGCTAGGAGAAACTGGGTAATAAAAATCCACAAAATGGACAATATAGAAAACTATATTATACATATAGATCAAAATTCAGAAGACTTTGTAAACATGAACAAAAAATGTATAAACAACAAATTTGTAATGATATAAATGATAATATTGAAAAGAATCCAAAAACATTTTGGGCAATGTTAAATAAGTTAGGTAAAATGCATGCCAATGCTGACTCCTTACAGGACATACCTTATGACAATTTTGTTCAATTCTTTAAAAAGTTAAACAAAAGTGATGATAACTATGGTAATTTCCATAAAACCATAATGGAACATTTCCAGCAATTAAAAGATAATTTGGATAACGACCTATCTAATAATATTTTAGACAATGATATTACTACAGAAGAACTAATTAAGGCTATTAAAGCTCTTAAAACTGGAAAAAGTACTGCAATGGATTTGGTATCAAATGAAATGCTTAAATATGGAGGACACAGTATATTACATCCACTCAAAAAGCTATTCAATTTTATTCTAAACATTGGCCAATTCCCATACAAATGGAATGATAGTTTCTTAGTCCTTTTACACAAATCCGGTAGCAAAATGGACCCTAGCAATTATAGGGGCATTTCTATCACTTCTAACTTGGGAAAACTTTTTAATAGAGTCATTCATTCAAGATTATTGAAATTTGTTAATAACATATCTCTTATCAGTCAATATCAAATAGGATTTAAACAAAATTGTAGAACTTCTGATCATATATTTTCTTTAAAAACCATTATTGATCACTATAAAAGTAAAAAGAAGAAAGTATTTGCTGCTTTCATAGACCTGCGCAGAGCTCCAGATAAGAATTCACAAATTGGGGTTTTACCCCACCATTTTTTTATGTAATTGGGTGATAAAGTTTTTTAATTGCATTATCAATTCCAATTCACCCCTCAAGCAAATATCAAATTGGGTTTTTTCACCACCAAGCTCCTTAATGTATTGGGTTTTTTCATCAACACAATATTGAATATTTAGGCATGTTATAATCACATTATATCAACCCCAGATGTGTTTCCATCTTAAATGTGTTTCTTTCTTTGTATATGTGCTTAGCTGTTTTATTTGGTTTAATCACTGACGAGCAATTGTACGTTTAATTTGTGTCCCGTTTTAAACGTTCTGTCAGTTTTGTATTTTCTCAAAACTTATGTAAACTGCAGCTGGTGTCACTAGTTGGACAGTAACTAATTGCCTTTCTAGATCCCATATGATCACCCTACAGTTTATAGTTGGGGTAGGTGTGGCTAAGTGTTTAGATTTTTATGTAATATATGTGAAATTTAGGTGCTGTAATATAGTTTTGCCAGTCCTTTCACCTATTTGCCAGATCTACTTTTTAATAAAAATAAAAAGTAGTTCCCAGATTTAAGATATACCCCAAAACCTTGAGATTTATAGGGTGGTTTAATGATGGAGACCACATTCAACTTAAATTTACAAATAATTCTGCAACATCAAGTAAATAAATGACAATGTTATACTGCACTTGCCAATAAGACAACTATCTTAAGCATCCAGAACAATTAGACCAAAACAAGAAAGTGTCAAGCTGCATAATTTGACGTAAAAAACGGATATGTGTATTCATTCATCAACTAAAATGAAAAAAAAAAATATATATAAACTGTTTTTGTTTAATTCAATTTACATTAATCTGGGTTAAGTTGTCCCTTAACAGAACTTTTGGTTTCCGATGCTTTTCTACTACATATCATGTCATAATTGATTTGGCCTTTTACTTTTTCCAACTGATTTCGTTTTTGACGAAACCCCGTGTTTATCGTTCTATAGCAATGTTCTCGTTAAGGTACGCAAACACGCCCGTGCGTTCAATGGACGCTTCCTAAAATCACTAGCTGAGTCTTGTTATCATCATTACTTTCCCTCAGCTATCAAAAAGAAGCCGAAAACATGCTTCTATTCAATATTTTTATCGGACATTTACTTTCGTTTTAATTCATTGTATGTTATGATAAATCCCGAGCAATTCGAAAAAATATGACAGCATGTCACTAGCCTGGCATCCTGACCCAATCTAATACTTCGTCGAGCAGTGAGCCAGGATCCCAGGCTAAGCATGTCACACGCTAATTGGATAAACTCCGAGAAGATCGAAATGTTTTCATAAACACGTGTACCTTTTGAGCAACGGAAAATTCCAACAGGGACCCAATGCAGGGCTCTATTTTAAGAACGAAAGGACATTTCCAATTATAAATATTATAAAAATAGATTTACGCGACGACTGTAATCAGATAAGGGTAAATAACGCAAACGATAGCGAATAAAAGCGTTAAGAACTCATGGTTTTGGCATATAATTGGGTTTTCCTTTGAATTAATTGGGTTATTGAACCCTGCAATGGGCAATTGCATTGGGTTTTTAATTATTTGTATTGCGTGATCACGCAAATACGCAGCTTATCTGGAGCTCTGCCTGCGTAAAGCCTTCGATACCATATGGAGAGTAGGCTTATTTTATAAACTTTTAAAATCGGGTTTACCAAAAAAACTTTTTAATATTTTATCTGCTATGTATGCAAATACTACCAATAGAATTAAATTTCCAAATGGTCTTAGCACTGCATTTACTTCAGAGCGTGGTGTTAAACAAGGGTATGTTCTAAGCCCCACACTTTTTAATATTTTTATTGATGATGTCGTAAAAGATTTAATCAATGGTAACTGTGAGCCAGTTAGAGTTGGTGATTTTGGTAAATTGTTTATTATATGCTGATGATATTGTATTACTATCAGAAAGCAAAACTGGTTTACAAACCAGCCTCAATATTCTTAGTACATATTGCTCGAATTGGAAACTACATGTTAATGTACAAAAATCAAAGGTATTAGTATTTAATTCTAATGGTAAAACATATCTAAATGAGTTCACGTATAATAATAATGCCATGCAAACCGTCTCCAAATATTGTTACTTCGGAATAATGTTAAAGTGTAATGGCAACTTTAATTTAGTTGTATCCTTACTAATGGAAAAAGCTAGGAAAGCATGTTTTAAGATTAAGAAAACAATTGGATTGGATAATCCTTGTAAACTTTTAGAAAAATTATTTGATTCACTAGTAAGTCCGATCTTGCTGTATTGTAGTGAGATTTGGGGTGTTTTTGATAATTCGGGAGACAATTCCATTTTGGAAAAAATCCATATGAAGTTCATAAAAGAAATTCTTGGTGTTCATTGCAAAGCAATTAATGCTGCTTGTAGAGCTGAACTTGGCAGGCTACCATTGTGGTAAAAAATCTCATTTTCTTGTATTAAATTTTTTGAACATATTTTAAGGTCTGAAAACACACTTGTATCCAAAATTTTTTTGGCAACTGAAAAAAATAACCCCTGGACAAAGAAACTTTATTCTATTTTAAATAATCTAGGATTTTCAAACCTAGCTGGGGGAAACTTTTCTATTAAACAATATCTACCAAGTATTAAACAACGAGTGATTGATCAGTGCACGCAGGATCAATCATCAAAAATTCACAATTCATCCAAACTAAAATTTTATCAACAATTTCATAATTCAAATCAACGTAGTTTTTATGTTGATGTTCTAAGTAATAAATTAGAAAGGTCATCTCTGTGTAAAATAAGATTGAGTGCACACAATCTTGCTATAGAAAAAGGGCGACATTTAGGTTTACCCACCAATGAACGAGTTTGTAATGTATGTAAATCGGGTGAGGTAGAAGATGAAAATCACTTTTTACTGAATTGTGAAAAACTTTCTAATTATAGAATAAACTTTAAAAGTATTATATTAACTATACTTCCTACAAGTTGTAGTGAGAATCAGCTAAATATGAAACGTTGCATTAATAGCAATTCTTTAAAAGTCCTGAAAGTGACAAGTTCTTATATACATAAATGTATGGTATATAGAAATGAGATTTTAGCTTCTTAATCATAACATATTTCATTGTTATCATGTACTGATATATGGGCCTTTGCCAATTATTGTAATTGTGTTTGTGCCAATAAAATATTTGTATTTGTATTTGTATTTGTATATCCGCTCCCTAGTGTTTTACAAACTGTTTGACCGTGACGTCTCCACATCACAATGCAAAAATGCATGTATTAAATGATACAGCACTTAATTTAGCTTAAAAACCAATTTGAACAAATCAACAAAGGTTTGTTTTTGGTTTTTTTTTTCCTCACAAGTTTTAAAATAGTGTTTTTGTTATTCCCCTTTGGCCAATCATTTGGATCAGTTTACAATCCTTAAGTGTATTTACGTTTAACATGTTTAAAGAAGTGTAGGACGAACACATAGTTAGAAGATTACCAATAGAAAACTATATTAGAGTCAAGTCTTTATTATATTTAGTTAAACTTTATACTAAAGATATTAATCCCCTATTAAAGGAATCGTTTGAAATCTGCACAAAATGTATATTTCTGGTATACATATATGTACAAAAGATTCGTGAGATATTATCCCTGAGAAAGGTGATTTCAAAAAGTTGTATTCATGTAAAACTGTAAAGGAAGACAAATCTCTAACACCTGTTACTAAAGTAGAAATTTCTAATCATTATAAAAACCTTTATAGAACTAATAGTTATACTGAAAACCTATTTGGACAATTTTTTTTCTCTGCAAAGATTTCAAAATAGATACTGAGACAGAATTCAGTTACTGGTCACATTCAAACTTTGAATTTCCTAAACTCATTACGAAATTTACAATATGTGGTCATAATCTAGAACTTAAATTGGGTAGATATAAAAAAAAAGAACCTCGAAATCTTAGATTATGTAGTTTTTGCTCTATTATTGTTGATGAATTTCATTTTTTCTTTCATTGCGAAAAAATAAAAATGAAGAGACAATTACTTCTCTGAAATTGATTCTCAAAATATTGACTTTTTAGTTTCACTAAACAAAAAAAAAAAAAAAAAAAAAAACTACAACATATACTCAATCCAACAAATTTTCAACAAGTACACAGTCTAGGTTCCTTTTTAAAACGGTCAATGGAACTGAGGACATGGGACTCTTGATTAAGTTTAATTTGGTCACGTGGTGATGGAAGTCACCATGGTCATGGAAGTCACATGACAGTCAACTAACTACCGGAACTGGCGTATAATAATAAATTATTTATTTAAAGAGGGTGACTCAATTAGAACTAGTCTAATTTTCATTGAGGTCCTGAAACAAAATACATGGGCACTCACACCACATCTTCCTATATCTATAGAGTTAACATTCATACATTAAAATACAATATATGGCCCTAGAACACAGTTATTTCGAAGTGCATTTCTTTTAGACAAAAAAAAAAAAACGTAAATTTAAAAAAATCGGCGCACCTGCTCAGGCTATCCAAAAAAGATGTTGACAGTGTAGTGTACTACTTTTGGGATAAATTATATCAAAATTGTAGAAAAATCTATCTCAAAATATGGAAAATTTTATGATAAGGGGGTCTGAATTCCGTTTGACAGCTTCAGCAGACATACTAATTTTTGACCGGCTTTTCAAACTGGTTCAAATCACTACTTTACCTAGAAATTAATGCCCGATTTTTTTTTACATGTAATTTCATCCCCCTACTTACTATTTTATGCATAAAAAAGTAAGTTTTACACTGTCCACCACAGGCACTTGTTTCTATCCATGGGAAGATCCACTATCAACATATTTGATAGTGGATATTCTCATGGATAAAAACAAGTGCCTGAGCCGTCCACACTAGGAACTCTCAACGAAAATCAAAGGACGATAACTGTGTCCCCGGACCATATATATATAGCTAATCTGCAATCAATTCCATCTTCATGCCTAATATATCATGTACTGTGTTACAACTCTAGATTCTACTGACCGGCGAGGAAAGGTAACATTAGGCCACCGAAAGCTGAATTATTAGTGCAGTCTTGGTGGCCGATTGGTTTAGAGCGATGGGCACAGTGCAGGTGGTGTTGACTCGATATCCCAATAGCATGAGTTCGAATCCCAACTAGAAAAGAACAAAAATGTGCTTCCGCAAATTTGCAGATTTAACATTGTTGTGCTGATATTTAGAGTAATTATGAATATATATATATATTCCCCATTCATAAAAGACAAATTTTATTTGACTTGCATAGAATCAACAACCCGACCAAAGAGCAGAACATAGCCCAAGGCGACCAATGGGTCTACAACACAGCGAGAAAATCCCGCACCCGGAGTCGGGCTTCAACTGGCCCCTAAACAAAAATGTGTGCTAGTTCAGCGAAAATGGATTCGCACTCAACTCCAAAACATATAAATGAACCAAAATAAAAAAAAAAAAAAAAAACATCCAAGACTAACAAAGGCCAAAGGTTCCGGTTTAGTGAGATCTCAACCCTCCCCCATACCACTAGCCAATGTAGAATAAACAAACACACAGCAATACTCACAGTAAAATCAGTTTTAAAAGAAGTCCGAGTCCGATGTTAGAATAGGTAACAGAAGAAACTAAGCAAAATGACAATGATACATAAATTAACAAAAGACTACTGGCAGTTACTGACATGCCAGCTACAGACCTCAAATAAACTGATCGAAAGATTAGGTCTTCATCATATGAAAATCAAGCACAATACCTCCGTTAGGGGTTTAGTATTAAACCATCATAAAATATACGAGAAGAACATAACCCGTATCATGCGGCTTTGCCAACAACTGGTTTTAGAATTAATGTGTTTATTTCAGATGCAAAGACCCACAATGTTTCCTGAATAATTCCACATTACTACACTTTTTTTTATATTGTGAATGGTAAATTATTCCATACCATGGTTGCAGAATAATTAAAAGATTCAGTTTATAAAAATTAGTATTTAGTCTTGGAAAGAATAGATCGTTTTTAGAGACGGATCGCAAGTTGTAGTGTTGAACATTATTATTATTTAGCAGTGACAAGTAATCAGGTGTTAGTCCATTAACAATTTTATACATTAGAATTGATTGTTGGTATTTTATTCTTTCTGTAAAAGATAGCCATTTTTAAGGAATACATACAATTAGATGGAACAGAAATATCACATTTAAGTATAATTATTGCTACTTTTTTGAAATTTTATGATTCTCTCTGAATCTTTTTGTTATAAATTTCCCAAAACTGAACTACAATAGTCTATATATTTTAGAATACATGTATATGCATTATAAAATAGTTGTCTTGTGTGTATAGGCAAATATTCTTTAAGTTTATACAAAAGTGATATTTTAGATGAGATACATATACGATCAACATGTTCTTCCCAGGTTAAATTTTCATCAATGTCAATCCCAAGTAATTTGAAAGAATGGACACCCATTCTCCTAAGAACGAAAAAAAAAAATTACCTGAAAAACGCGAAAATCATCTTAGACTGCGCTCTTAACCTCAAATCGTTTGTTCGCCCTTGTAAATGTGCTTAAACCACACATCAAATTAGTTCTAGCTAATAAATATAAGACGATATGGTACGATTGTCATCTGTCAAATAATATAGAAGTTGACAAATATCGGTACAATCTTCAACAATGAGCAAAACTCATACCGCATAGTTAGCTATAAAAGGCACCGAAACGACAAATATAAACAATTTTTACCTGAAAACTAACGGCCTGATTTATGTACAAAATAATAAACGCAAAACAAATATGTTATATAGCAACAAACAAAAACCACTGATTTACAGGCATCTGACTCAGAACAGGCACATACAGAATGCGGCGGTGTTAAACATGTTAGCGGGCGCCCAACCCTCCCCTAACCTGGGACAGTGGTGTAACAGTACATCATAAAAACAAACTAAACAAATCAGTTGAAAAGGGCTCAGGATATTAATAAGTCCAGATTTTTAACAAGTCGGCAACATTTCAATACAGGACTGCAGTTTAATAAGTGAATGTGATTTTAAGTTATAATAAATCATTCTCTTATGTTTTACAAAAGAAGAATATTTATGCTTGATATTGATGTTGTTTTTAATTTTACATATTTAGGGGAGGTAGCTCAGGAATTATAGTACAATTTATAAAGGACTATATAGAGGTAATTTTTCTAATTTATTGTATAGCAGGAAAAAACTTTAAGTGACCCCATTTTTTCTTTTGATATTCTGAAAGCATATTATAAGAGCTATCTCCTGATATTCTATGTCAAAATTCTATCATTTAATAGGTTTTCTTCTATTCGCATTATGATTCTTGTTCTCTCTATAATCCATATAGTATACAAAACATACGTGATGTTCTCACCATCTGTACAAGCTCGATGACCTAGCACTTTTATTATATTTGTGAACATTTTAGAATATATACTTTACTTTGACACAGTAAGAAAAAATTCTATCATTTTTTGCTTATTCTCCCATACCACCTTAATTATTCGATCTTGATTGACTACGCTGCATTATATCAAATTATCGATATTCAGATGCAGTTCAACGAGTTCTTAATGCATACAAAATTTCAAAAACATCTAAAATACCACCCAGTTTAATGATACTTAATTTTTATTGTTTTCAACTTTTCCTTTAAAATTAATTGATTTTAGCGGGATTTGTTATTAATCTCAATCGCAGTAACCGTTGAAAACTTGAACGAATCACTCACCGCGTTAAGCATTTTGCTGACACAGCAAACACACAATTGTACGTGACATGTTCTATTTATAGTCGTGGGAATTCTCCATTTAAAGAACATCCGATCCATTGCATTTCTTGAAAATCCAGACTGAGTGTACAATGCTCTACTGAGATATGACCGCCCGTCCATATGTCACGAAAATATAACACAGGGTCGTTTGTCTGGTAAGTTTGCTTATAAACATTATGCATGAAGACTTTATCGTAAGCTCTGGGGGGATATAACAATGACTTTTGTAGTTGGACAATCGGACCTTACTCTAGTCCAAATAATTATGACGTCTTGAAAGGCTATTATATTTTTTTTTCTTTGACGCCTTACATCGTCGCAGGAAAGCGTCAAAGCAAAAATTTAAAATAGCCTTCCAAAACGTCATAATTATTTGGACTAACCTTACCCCTGCTAAACATGAATTTTTGTTTTTCAAATGTTGTTTCGTACATAAATCAGGCCGTTTTGTTTTCTCGTTTTACCATTTGTTATGTCAGGGCCTTTTATAGCTAGCTATGTGGTATGGGTTTTGCGCATCATTGAAGCCCGTAGGAGACATATAGTTGCTAAAATGTACGTAATTTTGACTCTGGTCAGAGCTCCAGATAAGAATTATCAAATTGGGGTTTTTACCCACCATTTTTCATTTTAATTGCGTGTTAATATTTTTTAATTGCATTATCAATTCCAATTCACCCCTCAAGCAAATATCAAATGGGTTTTTTCACCACCAAGCTCCTTAATCATGTTAATGTACTGGGTTTTTTCATCAACACAATATTGAATTTAGGCATGTTTTAATCACATTATATCAAAACGAGATGTTCATCCATCTTAAATATGTTTCTTTCTTTATTTGTGATAGCTTTTTTATTTTGTTTATACACTGATGAGCAATTGTACGTTTAATTTGTGTTCGGTTTCAACAATTCTGCCAGTTTTGTATTTTCTCACAACTTATATAAACTGCAATAGTTGGACAGTACCTAGTTACCTTTCTAGAGCACATATGGCCACCCTATAGTTTATTTGGGGTAGATGTGGCTAAGTGTTTAGATTTTTATATAATATATGTGAACATTGGGTGCTGTAAGGTAGTTTTTCAAGTCCTTATCACCTATTTGCCAGACCTACTTTAAAAAACCTAGACCGGCAGGTTTATAGGGTGGTTTAATGACTGAGACCACATTTAATTTAAATTTACAAATAATCCTGCAACATCAAATGAATAAACGAAAATGTTAAACTGCACTTGCCAATAAGACAACTATCTTAAGCATACAGAACAATTAGACCGAAAAAAAAAGAAAGTGTCAAGCTGCATTGACGTCAAAACGGATATGTGTGTTCACTCACCAACTAAAGTAAAAAAAAAGTATATATAAACTAAAATAATACTTGAATGTTTTAGTTAAATTTTATTTACATAAATCTGGGTTGAGTTGGCCCTTATTAAAACTTTTGGTTTCCGATGCTTTCCAACAACATAACTGATTTGGCATTTTACTGTTCCAACTAATTTAGTTCTTGACGAAACCCCGTGTTTATCTTTCCAACAGTGTTCTCGTTAAGACACGAAAACACACTCGTGCGTTCGATGGACGCTTCCTAAAAACACTAGCCGAGTCTTGTTATCATCATAATTATCCCTCAGCTACCAAAAAGAAGCTAGAAACATGCTTCTATTCAATATTTTTCGCGGACATTTACTTTCGTTTTGATTCAATGCTATGTGAAATGATAAGTCTGGAGTAATTCGAAAAAAAATATGACACCATGACAATAGTCTCGATCACCCAGACGCATTATGAATATAGCGTCTGGATTATTGTATCTTTGGATTTCGTCCGTAGATGGCGTTTTAAAATTTGGTAATGACCTTGACCACGTTTTACTGGAAGGTAAACACATCAGGAATATGGACATCACATGTGGCAGTTGTTAACCATAGTTTTAGTCTAAATTGAGACGTTTAAGACAAGCATGGAAACTAGACAGTTATCTAATCAGGATAAAGGTGGGTTCATGTTTACTAATGTCTCTATTAGGGATAGGGATAGGAATAGGGAAATGGTAGTTATTTTTACACACATGTATAGTTACATGTATCATATAGGGTGTACAAAAAGTCATATAAGTTGTAATAACAACTAGTATCATAAAATAAAATGTTTGACAAGACAAGTTATCCTCATTGTATGGGCTATGCCATTTAGATTATGCATAGTGTGGTCATAAATTCCATAAAAAAACATGCATAGGATGAATTCTTATTCTTATAATGTACGAAAAAATAACTGGCGATATATCGACAACAGAGTGAAGAGGATCGTATACAGGGTAACTTTATGATAAATAAAGGTAAAAATATTGCCAAATAATGATAGCGGTAATTTTAGGTGCATGACGATTAAATGTACGTACACTTTCTTTAAGACGATGAAAAAATCAACTGATTTGGTGATATCATGTAAATTTTTTCAAAAGTAATGGAATTCATAATTATTTGAGACCCTAGATGAATGACAACAATGAACAAAGATATTTTGACGAATCGCTATAAAATGTTAACAAATTTGATGCCAATGGTAGAAGAAATTTACTGTTTGATGCAAGACTGTGAAGGGCATTAGTACACCAGTGTTGACATGTATAAATTCTAAAATTGTCATCATTTGTAACTCACTGGAAGTATAAATCATTGCTCAAGAGTGGCATCACATTGGCTAAGAGGAATGTTGATGCAATTCTTTAAGGAGTCTTAGGTGACCGGTCAAAATTTCAGACCTCTGTCCAACATTCCTTCATTTTCAAGTAACAGAATCACGTGACATTCAAACCTTCCCCTTGTCGAATGCACTTTGCATAACCTAATGTTAATTTGTTCTTGTCTTAAATACAATATGAAATATTCGCCACTGGACATTATGCAAACAACAATTCATCAAGCAAATTACAGATCTATACAAGATTGATAATAGCATATTGGTAGATGAGTCAATTGCCTTACCTTAAGACATTGCATTATTCATCAACCTTTATATAGAATTATAATATGTTATTGTACATTCAAGGGGCTGCTGTGAGCATTCAACCAAGCTGACTGTCAAACTAGTCATGTAAGTATAAACACTAATAAAGGGTAAGAAACGAAAAAGCTTATATAAATATAAAATTATACCATGTATAATGCTGGCCGGTAAATAACTTCATTTGATGTTACAATGTACTTCATTCAGCTGTAATGAAATGCAGACTTGCATGTATTGTTCCTGACTGTGTATTATTATACCAATAGTTACACACCTATTATAAAATCACAAAACATGATCCAATAAAATGGAGACAATTTTCCATGATAAAAATATAAAGAGTTGTGCCCTACAAGCAACTCATATTTGTTTTATAAATACATCTCAGAAAACATAAACAAAAGTATTACAAATTCCTGTAACATACATTTTGGACATGTAAGAGTTCAGTGATTACATGAAATTACTTAAACTTTAACATGTTTAAGAGGATGACTTTGCTACAATTGTTATAATTTTGAAATTCTATGAATGCACATTGAATTGTATACAATTTCAAACAAAGGTATGAAAGCTTAGGTTCTTGAGCTTTGTGAAATTAACAATTAAACAAATACAGGTTTACCATTATTACAATTGTTTATTTTCTGAAAAGGCTGAATAGTATTGAGAATGAAATAAAAATATGTCAGACCAACAGTATACAGTATATTATAACTTACTATTTAAGCATAAAGTATATGCATTTAAAATAATAGTAAAATACTGACATATTAAAGTCTTTTCCAGGTCAATAGTCTGTATTGAATGGCTGCAGAAAACAAACAATATGCAAATGTATATACAGGAATGAAGAGACCTCACAGATAAATGACTGTCATTGGGTAATTTGTATTATTAAAAGAAAATTGAGAATGAAAATGGGAATATGTCACAGACACAACAACCTGATGAAAGAGCATAAAACAGGCGAAGGCCTCAATAGGTCTTCAACACAGCGAGAAAATCCAGCACCCTGAGGCTTGCTTCAGCTGGCCCTTAAAAATTGTACTAGTTCAGTGAAATGAACGTCATACTTGAATCAGAAAATATGAATAAACTAAAATTAAAAATCATACAACACTAACAAAGGCCAGAGGCTCCTGACTTGGGACAGGTGCAAACATTTGGGGGTTAAACATGTTTTATGAGATCTCAAACCTCCCCCTATACCTCTAGCCAATGTAGAAAAACACACACAGCAATACGCACAGTAAATCTCAGTTTAAAAGAGGTCATAGTCTAATGTCAAAATAGGTAAAAAAAGAAACTTAGCAAAATAACAATGATACTTAAATTATTAACAAAGGACTACTAGCCTGACTAGCAGTTACTGACATGTTCATCAGACATATATGTAAGCTTAACTAATGTCTTGCACTATATGTTTTATCACATTTTTACTTCTGTTTCTAAGCAACTTTTTTTTATCATATGAAATATATCTTGAATATCTTGTACAAATGGTTTGTTTTAATTAAAAAAAATGTACCTTTAATTAATAGGACATGAATTGCCAATAAGAAAATATAATTTCTTTGGTTTTATTCCAAAACAGATACCGGTACATGTATGACTAAATGTTTTTGAACCTTGCATATTGACTTGAACTTGTTTCTTAGCTTTGCAAAATTACTTCCATTCTAAAAAATGTATAGTCTGGTAGATATATATATTGACCTCATAAAAAATGCATGTTATTAAATTAAGGCAAATTATATTTCAGTAAGACTTTCCTATCCAATACAAGTACATTTTGTATTTCATCTTGGAAGAAGCAAAAAACAACAGGTCTGACGATGGTGACATGTCAAATTAATCTTACAGGTAACACATATTGTTTTAAAGGCTTTTCCATTAGATAAACTTATCATACTGATGATAGAATAGAATAATAGATACATGCATGCATATTGGGACCAGGGAAGACACTTAGAGATCCAAAGTTACTATGTAGGGTGGGGTTAAGTGCAAAGAAAATGTAAGTGAAATTCTCAATTGGATTCTATCAGTTGTTACCCTATAATGAATAGGAATAAAATATACAGTGATGGTATGCTAGTTTAGCAAAATATAATAATGGATTATACCCAGATTTTGGTTAAATATAGCCTCGCCTTGTTGTGCTTGATATCCTGTAAATTTTGATATACTAAGATAATTAAGTTAACACTTACAGATATTTACTCCAACAAAAATAATACCTTTTTACAACCAGTACATATATATATATTTTAAATTGAGAGTCAGAAAGCAGAAGTCTAAAAAAAAAACCAATGCACAAAACCAGACAAATTGAAATAAATGCACGAGATAGGTGTGTTGAAAAACAAAAGGAATGTTTCTCTGTTTAAGAGTTATTTTATGGACTACAAACACAATACAAACCCTCTTAAAACCCAGGTTTCACCAGATGTTGTGGAAGAGTAAGCATAAACTGCTAATATCTGAAAAGTTCATAACTGTCTGTCATTCTGTAACTTTGTCAAAGCTGGTAAATTAGCCATACTTGGTAAAGAATAAAGATTATTTACACAATGAAATTAAATATAAAGTTTGGTTTAGGAAAATAAATTTGTAATTATACATATTTCTGTTTCCTATAAACTAGTAACAATTACCAGGATAGTTGTATAGTTCTGAGTATTTTGTCAAACATCTATACTTATAATAACATTCCCTTAATATTTCGGTACAGAATTGTGAATATTTCTATCATCAATTGTACATGTAAAACACTCATATACATGTTATAACAATTAGCCACCTCAGGATATCTATAACAAAAAATGTTGTATAGTCTGAATATAAGTTACCACAGTTTTACTTTTGCTTTTCAGATACTAGTGAGGAAATCAAGAAACAAGAGTAGACACCATGAGACCAACTGTGCTTACAATAGTACTAGAGCAACAATTGTGGTTGATGTCCATATTATATTGTATTATGATAATACATTACAGCGTCCACAGAAAATTATCATCTTGGTCGTCAATGCCTCTCATTTCTTAATAAATTGCATTTCTTATATAAGGGTTGTATGATTTTCTAGAACGACTTTATTGTTTTTAATATTGGAGTAGAATGTTGAAAACAATTGACAAAAACTTCAATTGCTGATTGAAGTGGAAGTACTTTTAAAAGTTTTAAATTATAGATAATTAGTATTGTGTTTTAGTGAATTAAGATACATATTCCTTTCCATATACATGATAAACGTTTCTTGTTTATTAATACATGTATATCATTTCTTTAATTCTGTATGTGATAGGATTATCAGGAAAAGATAATATTTGAATCCTAGACTGGAGTAAGTTTTGATATTTATAGTAGAAATAATAACAAATCAATATTTGATTGATTATTTTACAGACTCAGAAAATTTAATGTACATTTAAGCACTTTATCACAAGACCATGAAAATAATTTTGATGTACCTTATTATTTTATTTAGTTTTCATTGTTTTTAACCCACTAGTTTTTACAATCTATATCACCAAGGATAAAAAAAAAAAACCATTTGAAACTAGAAACACTTTTATCATCTTAAAATTTGCATTTTAATTTATACTAAACCCAAAGATAATGAAGAATGAGCACTATCATGTGTACATTAATTTGATTCTGAAAATAATCATTACTTTGAACGCTTAAAATTGTAAGATAGATATATGACATGATTGCCACTGAGACTTATATCCGATAGAGTTCAAATATTGTGGATTCAATTAAAAGGTCACCTTCAACCTTCAACAATGAACCAAATCTATAGCATAAGCTTTATAAGGCTCTGACATGTAAAAAAAACATCATGTAAAACTAACTCATATTTCTAAGGTACTGTATGTTCAATTATTATGATGAAGAAAATAAGTGGCATTCCAGTCTATGTCATGGGCAAAAAGACCATCTAGGAGTTTTCCAAATGCCCACTTTGGACAGTCAGAAGACCGATAGGAATAACAAAATCTACTTGAGTTTTGAATATATAAAATTGGGAATGTAGATGGGGAAGTGTCAAAGAGACAACAACCCAACCAAAGAGAAGAAAACAGCCAAAGGACACCAATGCTTCTTCAAAACAGCGAGAAAATCCAGCACCCTGAGGCAGGCTTCAGCTGTCCCTAAACAAAAATGTGTACTAGTTCAGTGAAACGGACGGCATACAAAACTTAAAACATATAAATAAACTAAAATTGACAATCATACAAGGACTACCAGTATATAACGTAAAAAATAAGGAAATGAGGTATGATTCCCAATGAGACAATTACCAACCAAAGTTCAAATAAAGTGGCTGTTAGCAATTATAGGCAACTGTGCAGCCTCCAACAATGAGAAAACTCATATCATATAGTCTGCTATTAAAGGCCCAGTCATATTAAAATGATGTGAACAATTCAATTGAGAAACTGAAGGCCGAATTTATAACAAAATATAAATTAACCAATTACAAAATGACATACATGAACCAACGACAACCACTGAACTAAAAGCTCCAGACTGTCAAGGGAAACAAAACCAATTAATTTGAAAGCATGCCTTTTATGGCTTTATTTGTAATTACCCAGCTATCTATCTAATTGCAGACCGTGGAAATTGTAATAATACATAAAAGCTATCAGGAACTATGATAATGAAAAATAAGCCAAAACACTTGACCAAACAAACAAGTAACTCCTCAGAAAATAAAAACAAATATAGGAGTAACATAATTGGTGTCGCATGTGGAGAAGGATCTGTAAGCCCGTCAGGATCACCTGAGGTGAACCTTAGTTTTTAGTTGTGTTTGTGTTGCTTTCTTAGTTCTGTTGTGTACCGGTATACTGTTGTTTGTCTTTTGGTCTTTTCTTTATTTGCCGTGGCATTGTCAGTATATTTTCAACTTATGAGTTTGAATGTGTCTTTTGTATCTTTCGCCTCTTTTTATTTTGATATGAAACTAAGCATTTCAGATTTAATAGTTGACTATATATACTAGGAAAAGTAATAACCACCGGTAGTACATGTAAACTGAATTACATGTAGTAAGTCTATCAAGCCTCTAGTCATTTTTGTTGGAGGATTTAAGTCCAAGTTTAAGTTTAAAAAAAATTGCAATGAACAACAATACAGTAGAAGGTAGGTCAACAAATACCATCTCATTTGATGTGGCTATATGTAGAATTATGTTAAATTGAAGGGCATGCAAATAAAATAATCAGAATTTACTGTTCTTTTGTTAAACCATTCACAGCCTAATAAAATCTGGTGAAATTCTGTTGATTGATGTGCAACTCAGTATATTATATAAAGGCATACGACTACAATTCACACATATGCACAGTACATAAAATCATGAGTTACTAAGAAGAAAGTTGACATCAATGCAATCTGGGACTATTATACTAAGTTAGTATAATAGTTCCAGATGCAATACTGCTTTGCTCTACAAAATAAAACATATTCATTATTACATTAAATGCTGAATCATCTGTGACAGTGTAAATAATTGACTATAATAAAGTCTGCGGTCACAATCAAATCAAATAAAACCTTGTACAGCTGTTGTATACTTGCAGCGCTATATTCATATAAACGGATAATATTTAAAATGGTATTACCACGGTAACAAACAAATACAGTTTAAAGGCTTTTAAATCAAAGGGGATTGACTGAACAGAAGACCAAGTATGGTACACAAGCTCCATACAAATGTAAAATAATGTTTAGCGAAAGAAGGAAGGCACCAAAGAAAAAAGATCAAAAAGCCTTTCAAGACGTCATAATTATTTTGACTAGCCTATCCTATATTTATGGCATCAAAGCAAAAAAAATATTAAGATAAACCTTCAAGGCATCATAATTATTTTGACTATTGTACAGGTTGGGAACGACCCCCAAAATGATTCATTATATTTGGTTCCAGGAACCCCTTTTTCTATTGGCAACACACTAATGAAACTATGACCATTTAACACGTATGTGCTAACTGCATGTTGATGTTCTTTCTTTGCTTGAAGTTGATAAAAACAAGCACTCATGGAGGCTGCCATTTTGATTGTTGTGGGTCAAAATATCATTTCGGATACTATCGGTACTCTTCATAGGTCCAGGAATAATCCAAATTGTTCCGAATCTCTGACAGAAATCTGACATAAGATTTTTTACCATTGCGATAACCCAGACGTTTGATTTATAAAATTCAAGCGTCTGGGTAACCGAGACTAACCATGACAAACGCTAATTGGATAAATTTAAAGAAGATCGAAATATTTTCATCACCAGGTGTACCTTTTGAGCAATGGAAAATTCAAAGAGGGACCCATTTCAACTTCTTGATGCAATGCTCTATTTTTAGAACGAAAGGACATTTCCAATTATAATCATAAAAATAGATTTACGCGGCGTCGACTATGTAATAGATGAGGGTAAATAACGCACCCGATAGCGAATAAAAGCGTTAAGAACTCCTGGGTTTGGCATATAATTGGGTTTTCCTTTACATGGATTGGGTTTTTGAACGCAGCAATGGGCAATTGAATTGGGTTTTGAATTATTTTTATTGCGTGATCACGCAAATACGCAGCTTATCTGGAGCTCTGTCTGGTGGAGAATTGTCTCATTGGCAATCATATTGCATACCACATCTCCCGGGCCTTTTTTATTACATGACGGAGTTGAAATTGAATTTTAAAAATCTCAATCATTCCCCCTTTTAATACCTTTGATATTATAGAAGAAGTATAATAAACAAAAGAACGGAAAATTATTTTCATCACTAAGAGAACGACCATTTAACTTCAAGGGGAGAGGGGGTTATGTTTTTTTCCTAGAAAATATTCTGATCCCCAATTTGATGAAAAAAAATATTGTGGTCAAGCAGATGACCAAAAAAAAAAAAAAAATTCTGAATCCAGATTTTTCCCATACCTTATAATGTTAAATTTTGAAAAAAAAATAATTTGATTGATAGCGTCGAAAAATAAAAAAAAAATTTGGAGTTAAATGGTTGCTCCCTAAAAGTATGAAAACAAACAGTTTGTTTGAGCTTGTAATAATTCATTCTATAACATGACATTAACTTCAGTTTTACAAAAGGACACTTTATGTATTTAAATTCTTTGATATAACCCACAGGTTTTAGTCCTAACTATTTTTGAATATAACTAAAAGAATATATGAATCACCTGATTAAGCAATAACTAGTTTAGAAAAGCTCTCATTTTGCATTTTATTTTTTATAAAAAAAAGAGTGGATAGGTGCGAAGGAGCTATCTTAAACTTAAGGCAAATATGGCAAAGAAAAACAGAAAACACCATGTAAAAAAAAAAAGGCGAAAAGGCGAGCAACATTTCGCAAAACACTACACAAAAAACTAACACGAACCCTACAAAAACATCGATTGAACTCGGGTGCCCGGAAGGGTGGTCACTTCCTGCTCCACTAGTAACACCCACCATGTCTCGCCTGTTGAAACACGTCGATGACGATTAATAATATATTTAAATATACTTGGAGAGCAGCAGGTTTTGTTCCACGTGTAACACATAACCAATTAATTATGGTAAAGATTAGTCATCAGTCACGGTGGATAGTAGAAGGACGGTTGGAGGACACTTGCGGAACAAATGGAATTATTCCTGGGGGTGGGTTAAAGACAGATTGTTGAAAGATACTGGCGGGTCAAGGGGAAAGAGGGAGGGTTGCAGAACACGGTTGGATTTAAGGAAACGGTTTGCCGGGTTGAAATCCTTTTTGTTTGGATAATTTTTTATTTCTGACAATAAGGATGAACGCCATTTTCCCTAAAAATAATCTTCCGCAGAACATTCTTTTAATAGTTGGTAGAATAATACCCGAAGGAAATGCAATATTACATGTATTGTTTATATCGACTTCAACAATTCCGCTTTTGTGTCTGAAGATAGAAACTAAACTAAACAAAACTCCTAACGCCCTTGTACATACAAGATATTTTATTGTGCCAATCACGGAGCCTATTACTGAGCAGAATAATCACCATAATTACAAAAACAATTTACAAATACAATATAATAATAATAATATTTGAACTAAATAAAATAAAATAACATAGAAACTAGACTATAAAAAAATTAACCACTACTGCCTTTGTACATAGAAACTAGACTTTAACAATTAACTCCAATCGCCTTTGTATACAAAGAAACTAGACTTAAAAATTAACTACTACCACCTTGATACTCTTACTCGGTAGTGGGCAGAGAATTATATGTATGATGGAAAAAAGACAGCATGTAGTAATAAACAAAAAAACATTAAAGAAAAGAGGTATGACCGATTTTCACTTAATGTGATTTAACTAAGGAGGACAAAATTCGAATGTTGATAAAATCTTGTAGTAGAAATTTCCAAAAATACTATATGATATACTACTTTAAGACATTTCAACATTTCTTGCATTTTGTTGTGTTTTTGTAGTATTTTTGAATCGAAAGACATACATAACCAAAACGATTTATGTTTTGTCTATAGAGCTGAACTTCCGATACTTTGTTTTTTTGGTAACGTCTGTACTTCTTATTGATTTTTTAAAATTCGTCAAAATCTTCTTTAGGTACATATTAGGAATAACGAGGCAATGTTGTTACAACCTCAAAATACATTAAACTGTGATAAATAAAGTTAAGTAACGATTGAAAGACTTTTGAGGATGGCCCTAATTTGAAGTGCATTCAATCCTCCTCCAAAATCAATAATTGTTTTTTTTTTAGGTGCAAAGAAACGATACAGCCATCATCTTCCATAGACGTCGCAATACTATAACTACGACGAAATGGAATACAGCTATGCATCGAATGGAACGCAAGGTAGGACGGCTAAAACAAATTGTAATCAAAGTGAAAGAACAATAGAGCGACGTGCATTGCGCGAACAGAAAACAGAGTCGAAGAAAAGAGGTCAAAACTTATATCTCAATATTATTAACTTTGATGGAAATGAAGAACAACTAAGGAGACTTTTGGAGAAGGTAACACGCAGGTCATTTCCTTTTAGGGAATTGCGATATGAAAATGGAGGCGCAAACTGTATTGCAGAGTTCTCCAGTGCGAGGCAAATTAAAGAAGCCCTTTACGGCTTTGTAACTCACAATAAAAAATCGAACATTCAAATAATAGCAAGACAAGAACTTGTTAAACGTCCGATTTCGACAGAGAGCCAATTGTCACAATATTTAGACAAGATGACGAATGAAGCAAGCGATGTTCTGTCTAAACATCAAGGCCAGATAGATAGTATTAAACACAGAATTGATCAAACTGGATATAAAAAGAAAGCATTTATGGCAATGGACGAATTTAATCGAGTAGAAGACGAAGTAAAAGCATTGAAATCTAAACTCAAAGAAATGGACCTGCAAAAGAAAGAGTTTCGGGATTTCTTACAATGCACCATTGACAAACTGGAAAAGGTAAGAGAAACAAAAAAGATTGGTTCAGAACTTAAAATGATCTATTCAGCATTTCAAGTGGAGTGTGCCCGATTGAGTTCTGCTTTACCAATGTATGCCCGAAGAACAGATATAATATCAATGGTAACTGAAAATAAGGTTTCAATTTTACTTGGGGAAACAGGATCTGGAAAGAGTACACAAGTAGTACAGTACATGTACCAGGCCGGACTAGCTACCACTGGATTTATAGTATGTACTCAGCCACGTAAAATTGCCGCCATTAGTCTTGCAACACATGTATCACAAGAAATGAGAAAATCTGTTGGACAACTTGTAGGATATAAAGTAGGAATGCAAATTAGGCAGTCACATGATACGAAAATACTTTATATGACAGATCATATGTTATTAAACGAATGCCTTAAAGATAGGAATTTTTCTGCTTACTCATGCATCATTGTGGATGAGGCCCATGAAAGGAGCATTTATACTGACCTTCTTTTGGGTATGATCAAAAAGAGCATCAACAACAGACCAGATCTTAGAGTGGTTATTACCTCTGCAACTATAGACCCTGCAGTCTTTGTCGATTACTTCGGAATATGTCCAGTACTGTCCGTGTCTGGTCGAATGTTCCCGGTCGACGTAATGTGGACAGAAGATGAATTAACGTCAGAAAATTATGAACAGGCAGCATTAGACAAAACTATAGAAATTCATCATAGTGAAGAAATAGGGGACATTCTTACATTTCTGACTTCCCCAATTGAAGTGGAAAGATGCTGTAATGCTTTTGAAAATGCATTGAATTCAGAGAAAGACTTTATTTGTTTACCGCTCCATGGACGTTTACAACCAATTGAACAACAGAAGGTATTTGACCCATCTCCAAAAGGCAAAAGGAAAATTGTGTTTGCCACGAACAGCGCAGAAACATCTATAACTATTCCAGGAATAAAGTACGTCATAGATACAGGTGTCGCTAAGGAAATGCAGTTTGATCCGAAACGAAACATAAGTGCCCTTTGCGTAACTACAGTAACAAAAAGTTCAGCAGATCAGAGAAAAGGGCGTGCAGGCAGAACCGATGCTGGAAAATGTTTCAGATTGTACTCATTAGATACCTATAATGGCATGGCGCGAAATTCACGACCGGAAATACTTCGAGTTCATCTGGGACATGCGCTGCTAAAACTTATGGAACTCGGTGTTGTTCCATTAGACTTTGATTTCGTGCAAGCTCCTCCCCGTGAACTGATGGATGCTGCCATGGAAACACTTGAGTCGGTAGGTGCAGTGTCCAATGGGAAGATAACACAACTTGGGAAATGGATCGCAAAACTACCCATTGATCCAAAATTTGGAGGATTCGTTCACGATGCAATTAAGGAAGATGTAGGCATTGAAGCTTTAATTCTATCTGCCGGTTGTGCAGCAGGAGGTTCTATCTTTTACCGATCTGGATCAAACGAAGAGAAAAGCAAAGCGGACAAACTTAAAGTAAGATTTTGTCACGAAGGCGGAGATCTAATGACAATGCTTAATGTTTACAGAGAATGGCACGATCAACCGGAAAAAACGAAAGGGGCTTGGTGTTCCGAAAATTCTATAAACGGAAAATCAATCCGTGGAGTTCGAGAAACGGTAAATGAAGTTTTGAATATCTTGAAAAATGACCTCGGAGAAAAGCCCAAGTTTAAGCTGAAGTTACCTTCTGATGTTGACAAGAAATTGCAGAAAATGTTGTTCAAAACATTTAGTCGAAATGTCTGCCATTACTTAGGACATGAGAAAGCAGGATATCTCGTTGTAAAGAAAGAACAACAAGTACAATTGTTCCCTGCATCTTCATTGAAATCACTAGGATTACTTCCAAACTGGATCGTAATAGAACAGGTTCTGAAAACTTCACGTGACTTTGCAGTGAATGTCACAACTGTTCTCGACGAATGGATTCAAGAAGCTGTGGAGAAAAACTGGCTGCAGCTCGATTTAGAAAGTTTGAATAAGCAGCGAGTTGAACTACTTATAATGTTTCAAGTTGGAGAACAGGTATTTAGAGAGTTTGTTGGTCCGCGTTATTCAAAATTGCGAGAACTAGAGAACTCGTTCAAGGAAAAAAGTAAAGAAAATGTTATAATTCTTGAGGCGTCAAAACAGTTAGGAGAAATAAGCATGTATACTCAACAGAAATGTAATCAAGACATTGGCGCCATTGTTAGAAATAGGGTTGACAAACTGAGAGAGAAAATGCAGCAAGACAAAAGCGAACAATTTTTGTCATCAACAAACACCGGAGTTCGGGTTGTAATAGGTTCTGGTCTGAATGTAGTCGATGTTTTAATGGTGGATGAATACAAAACGATTTTTATCACAGGAATTCCGAAATTCCTTGAAGAAAAATCGGAAGAAGAAATTACTAAAATGTTTGAACGGTATGGTAAAATTGCCAAAGTGGAGAAATTTTGGAATAGCAAGAACAGAAACAATTGGGGAAAAATCACATTTGAGAAGAAAGAGGATGCTGAGCGAGCTGTAACCGTAATGCGAGAAGGTGTCGATATAAAAGCAAGGCCTAGTATCGGTTTTCAAAACACCGACATTCGTGGATTCAGAACTAAGTTACAATGGTGCAGACGACCATCTAGAGGATTTGGGTTTGTTAAATTTACAGATTTAACGAATGCCTTAAGAACCAGGATAACTCCGATAGCTGTTGGTGGAACTATGGTCAGAATTAAACCTAGTAAGAACGGATCTAATGAAGTGCATGTTGGTAACCTAAATCCTCATGTGGATGAAGATGTTTTACGTCAGGGATTCATGGATGCTTTAGGTCTTGATCCAGGTGACATAGAACGTGTGTCAGTGATCCGACAAAAAGTTAACACACCACCAGATATGATACATATATTTCGCCAACGCATTCGTAAAAAAGTAGAAGAGTATGTTCACGAAGGCTCATATGACTTGGATTTAAGACCCCCCAGAGAGGCTGACTTTACTTTTCTAGCCTTTGTATCATTTTCGAAAACAGAGGAAGGTCTTGCTGCATGCGCAGGTATAGATCATGGTTTTATTATGAATGACCAAATAGTGACAATGAAAGCAGACTTAAAAACGTCTTTAATGATTCCTAAACTCGTTTATACCAAATATTGTGACATTGTTGATAAATTGGTGGATACATTGTCAAGAACAGAGAATGTGAATATACAAAAGAAAGAACTGCGAAACGGTAACATAGTGGTGAATTTGCACTCTGACATTGTAGAGACTATTATCAAGGTCAAGGCGGATATTCTTATGGCAATTAAGGGGAAAGTAATGGATATTGACTCGCATGAAAATATAAACAAACTCTTTACATGGGATGGAAAACGATTGGTTAAGACTGTTATGGATAAAACAGACACCGCTGTTGTTTCAGACGAAAGAATCCTGTCATTGTCTGTTCACGGAAAAGAAGAAAATCAAAGGAGAGCCATTAAAATGATAGAGGTATATTTACAGGAATTGAAAACTGGCAAGTCGAAAACGGTGTCATTGAAAGGGGAAGATAAGCCTCCTGGAGTAATGAAGGAGATTATGTTGCGGTATGAATATGATCTTAGCAAGCTTGTTCAGGAATCCGGAGTCAGGTGCATTGAACTTAATCACCGACTTCATTTACTTACTCTCATAGGGCAGATTCAAGCTATAGAGAAAGCAAGCTCACTTATAGAGACAATAATCTCACTGGTAATTAAAAAGCGTAAAGAATGCACGCTACAACCTACACAAACACGTGATTGCATGGTATGTTTTTGTCCAATAGAAGAAGGAGAGTTGTATAGACTTGAAGCTTGTGGTCATCCATATTGTAAAGACTGCGTCGAGCTACAGTTCAAAACTGACGTTAGAAACAATACGCTCCCACTAACCTGTAGCGGTGAAGGATGTAACGAATTTTGGGCATGGAAGGATATTTCAAAACTTTCCGTCAGTACTGGAGTTCCTATAAATCTTTTGGTGAAGAAAGCTACCAATTCATTTGTGTCACAAAACAAAAAAGCGTACAAGTATTGTCCGACAGCAGACTGTCCTCTAATTTATCGCGTGACCGAGAAGGAGAAACTTTTCAGTTGTCCAGAATGTGAAGTACGTATCTGTACAGCATGCCAAAATCAGTTCCACGATGGTCTTGCATGCAAAATGGTCGAAAGTATGAAGAAGGACGACGGCGGGTTGAAACTATGGATGAAACAAAATGCCGGAAGAGCGAAATACTGTCCAAAATGTTCAACTCCGATTGAAAAAATTGAAGGATGCAATCACATGACTTGTCGTGGTTGTAACGCACACATTTGTTGGGTATGCCTCCAGTACTTCAACTCTTCTCAAGATTGTTACGGTCATATGCAACGGGCACATTCAAGTTTTGTTTAAACATGCACGTCGTTTGGAAATATTGAATTGTCTTTTGAGATAAACAAAAATATTAATCCGAGAACGCCTCACTGATTTCTGTGTATTTATGTAGTTTACAATGCCTGACAGACATTAATGCAAAATTCAACGGAAAGCGTATGTTGACCGCAAGTGGATTATTTAAACTGCTACATAATCATACTAGTTTACTGTGTGCAATTTGCCTTAACCATGCTGTTTTGTTTCACACTGGGATTTTGAGTTTTGGAAATTTCACAGACACTAGTCGTATTGTTGAAGACTCACTGTATGTTTTACACTGCATATCTTATGTTTATGTGTTTGGTTGCTTTCATGTGGATATATTGTTTCAAATATATCATGTTTATTTTTCTCATAAACTAGTAGTTGAAACACAATATTCGGCTATATTTTCAAAAGTAACTTAATTCAATGTAGAGCATCCGAAATTCGTTGACAAATATTGTCAATATAATTCATGAACTTAACGTTAAAAATGTCTCGGGCAAAATTGACTTAATGTCGCTTATGGCTCTTTTTATATCCCTTTGGTTTCGATTCCCTCAAAATAAAGATTTTATTGCGCGAATATTGGTGAATAATACCACGCCGACGAGTATCCCGACCCCAAATCCGCGGATGGTTCCGAATCCTGAGGAGCAATTAGAATACAAACGGTGGGGAAGTCAAATCTGGATCCCGCTCCCACGAAGCATAATCCTCTTGTCAATCATACCACATCTCCTTTTTATATGGGAAGTAAAATCTGGATCTGATTCCCACGGAGCATAATCCTCTTGTCAATCATACCACATCTATTTATATGGGAAGTAAAATCTGGATCTGATTCCCACGGAGCATAATCCTCTTGTCAATCATACCACATCTCCTTTTTATATGGGAAGTAAAATCTGGATCTGATTCCCACGAAGCATAATCCTCTTGTCAATCATACCACATCTCCTTTTTATATGGGAAGTAAAATCTGGATCTGATTCCCACGGAGCATAATCCTCTTGTCAATCATACCACATCTCCTTTTTATATGGGAAGTAAAATCTTGATCTGATTCCCACGAAGCATAATCCTCTTGTCAATCATTCCACATCTCCTTTTTATATGGGACGTACAATCTGGATCTGATTCCCACGGAGCATAATCCTCTTGTCAATCATACCACATCTCCTTTTTATATACAGCACTTTTAAAATTGTGTAATAGTCTACTTTGGTGAATATTCAGAAATATTTTTGAAATAACCATTATATCATTAGTTTTGTACCCATTCACCTAGAATGAAACATAATAGTCTACTGTTAACCAACTGCACAAAAGGGTGATTGATGATTTTTATGTGTAAAGTCTTTTAGTGGTTTTGTTAATTTTTATAAGACATTCTATATTGATGTATGGCTCATCCGAATTGTAACTAAAATAACTATTTTGGATTACTTTGTAAATGACGTTTACCCTAATTTCCTTGAAGTAAAAATCTTAAACCAAATAATCAGTTAAGGTATAGTATGATTTATTACTGTATTTAATTGGAGACCTGCTAAATAAAGCTTGGTAAAAAAAAGAATACATATAATCCTGACCCCGCAACTGGTTATTTCTTTCAATTGCAGTTGAAATCAGAGTAGAAAATCTCATGAAGGATGAAAAGCGAAATCCAAATAGAAAAACTTTGTTTACGATTAAAACGTTGCATTAATTTATTAAAGTGGGTAAATTTATACATGTTTATGCCTTACATTATTAAATGTGATTTTACATCAATTTATTTTTCGTTTATTATTTGCAGTAAAACAACGCCTGCCAAAAGCACCGAACCAATGCTATCACTTAGGATCAGTCATTGAAGCAATGCCATTACTTGACATCAGTGACGACAAAATTTACTGAATCAATGTTACAGGAATGAAGTATCCTAATATCATCACTTTGCATCAGTCGTTGAACCAATGTCGTCACTTGGCACCAATCACAAATCAAATGTCATCACTAAGCATCATTTACTGAACCAAATAGATGTCATCCCTTGGCACCAATCAGTGAACCGATGTCGTCACTTAGGGAGCTACCATTTGATTTTTATGGGGGCTAGGATGAAATTTGAAAAAAATAGGCAGGACAGGAGTTTTGAGTAAAAAAAAAGGCAGGATGAGACACTTGCAAAAACAAAAAGTCAGGATGACAATTTAGGTAAAAAAAGTCAGGATAAACTTTAAAAAAAAAAGGCAGGACCGAATAGAGTGAAAAATAAAAATGCAGGACAGAGATTACAACTAAAAAAAAATGCAGGACAAAATTTTTCATCCTAGCCCCCCATAAAAATCAAATGGTAGCTCCCTTAAGTAATGTCCTATAGTGGCATCAGTCATTGAACCAAAACAATCATTTGGATCCAAAGTGGCATTAGTCTGAGAACCATTGCCATCACTTGGCATCAGTGACTGAGTCAATGACTTTTTTCGTTATGGTATCAGTTAATTGGGAATAAGTATTAATATGTTTTTGAAAAAAAGAAACGCACCCCTCCCTCAGAGTTAAAGGGTCATGTCTAAGCTTGGACATCCATACACATGCGGATCTAGGATTTTGAAAGGGGGCAAACAAGACAAACTAAATGTGTAAACTGCCTATTCATTAACCATATGAATATGTAGCTCCATACGGGGGATCCTGCCTCCTCCCCCCTAAATCCTCTTCTACCATACGAGAAATATATCTAAATTTATACTTTTAAACATGTTAAAGTAAATATAGACGTACTCTAATCGATGTGAACTGTATTATCGCAAGTTCGTATCTTTAAATAGATATATACATTCCATTACATAATTCTATATATAACAGTGAAAATTTCCATCAAGCAGATAACCGAAAATGAAAGTACAATTTATTTTTTGGAAATCTCTCTGACAGTTTTACTACAGATTTGACAAAGATTGGAACAACTTTGGTTTGGTAAGTAATTTTATAAGGATAATGGATTGAAACTCTATACAAGGTGATTATTTGGTCATTTGCCTATATCAAGAATATGTTGGCATACATCGTTTTAACACTAATATTTTGTGATGGACAAGCTACGCCAAATGCCATTAATGAATTCAAAATTTGATTAAATCAACAAAGAGGTAGAGGAAACAATAAAAGAAAAATAAAAAAAATCATCAGTCCAAAAATGCACTATACCATGACAAAAAATTCTTACAAAATGATAGACACAGTCTACAAGACACTACATAAAAAACTAAGGACTAAGCAACTTTTAACTCCATCTGAAACTGGCTTGGACCAAAGGGGTGGGGTGATTTCAGGTGCTCCTTTATAAGGGTTAGCAGAACCTTTTTCACTAGTGTCACCGTCTTGTGTCTCGTGGAAAGTTCAAATGTCATAAGTCGCATTCAGTAATGTAACAATAGAGGACAAGAAGATGGGATAGTGGTTACGACAGGTGGAACATACCTGTGGTCCACTGTGACATAGATATTATATAATTGACCATGTAACAAATCATGTTTGCATCAGTAAAACGTTCCAAGGGTCGACTTTAACTTTACCATTTAAAACTCTGGGTTTAATAGCTTTTTTATAAGCACCAAACCTACATATCAAGGAAAGTAAGTCAATATAATTATGCATGCTCATAGAAACTGAAAATTTTCAATTGTACAGCTGCTGTAATCATCTTTTTCCCCCTTAAGCTTAGTACTCAACCGACCCTTATTGTCAATTTCTTAATTTTAAGTCGAGATGGAACAAGCAGACTTTACTAAATCTGTGGTATCCCTTTATTTCAAGTTCCCTGGGATAGATTGGTTCAACATAATCATCAAAGTTTTAAGCATTTAGTGAGAGGGCATCATTTATTCAGCGGAACTTGAAGTAATAAGAAAGCACTAGTTTCTTTTAATTCTTCTTAAGAAGAACCTTATAACATCTTCCGGAGTCTTTATATGAATAAATGAACAGGTTAGCTGGAAGAACACAGTAGATTCCAATAATCATGCCGATAGTTAAAAGAAACACGTCATCCAAACGTAAAAAATATGCTGTCAACAAAAAAATCATGTACCTTGTTGATGTCAATTTCCAAGATCCTTTTGTTTAAATCAGACTTTTTTTTTTACAAAACATGATTTATCCCTTCCTGAAACAAGGTATGTGTATCTACGTTGGTCATTTATTTTATAAAACAAAGTTCGACTAACTATTTCAATCTCTCTTAAAATACAAGTTTTGAAGTTTAGTGTGACGTCCATTTTCACTGAACTAGCACACAATTTTAGTTGGGGGCCAGCTGAGGACCAGCTCCGGGTGCGGGATTTTCTCGCTGCATTGAAGACCCATTGGTGGCCTTCGGCTGTTGTCTGCTCTTTGGTCGGGTTGTTGTCTCTTTGACATATTCCCCATTTCCATTCTCAATTTTAAGTGTAAAGGGTAGAGAAGTCAAAAGTGTTATTCTATACCACAAGGAAGAGACTTAAATCGTTATACTCTAACAGATCTTTGGGGTGTTTTAGTATTCACTATCTGATTCACACCGATCCTTATAAAGTAGGTAGTTTCGTAGTAACTCTGAAGCCCGGTTTTCATTGCTGATAAAATAAACGTTAACAATTAGATAGGGTTTTCGCGGAGCAATATCTGTTCATACATCAAGATTAAGGATGTACTGAGGTCAAGTTTAGGAATTTTTGTCAAATGTTCGGACTCCTTGGCTTTTTTCCTACCATACAGGGTAGAATATTTTGCCCCATGACCCATGACACCCATTTTTCTTTTCATCTTTTCATATAAGGGAGCTACCATCTGATTTTTAGGGGTAGGGGGGGTGCTAGGATGAAATTAAAAAAAAAGGCAGGACAGGAGTTTTGAGTAAAAAAAAAAGGCAGGATGTTCCATAACCTATCGATATTTTTAGCTTATTTTGTTCCTTACCTAATGCTGTTCTGACTTATAGCATCAATTTTCAATTCTAGATTTTTTTAATTTCACCTAAAACATCCTTAAAAGAGAGAGGATTGCTAGTGTAACCCACATCACGTCTTCATTTGTCTGAAATTAGTCAGAACAATCGTTATTGAATGTGATGTTGGTGGCAGATACTTGTTAGGTTTTAAATTAATTCACTACGTTTACAGACTACGGGCGATTAAGAGCTTGCTATATATTGTATAGACACCTATCATATGTTGAAAATGAATTGACAAACAACCCCTCTCCTTTCATTCATTGCCTTACATCCCACCTCTCCTTTTATTCAATGACATACATCCCAAATCTCCTTTTATTCAATGACATACATCCCAAATCTCCTTTTATTCATTGACATACATCCCAAATCTCCTTTTATTCAATGACATACATCCCATGTCTCCTTTTATTCATTGACGTACATTCCACGTCTCCTTTCATTCATTGACGTTCATCCCACATCTTCTATTTTTCTTTGATGTACATCCTAGATCTCCTTTCATTCATTGACATACATCCCACATCTCTTTCCATTCGTTGACATACATCCCACATCTCCTTTCATATATTGACATACATCCCACATCTGCTTTCATTCATTGACGTACATTCAACATTTCCTTTCATTCACTGGCATGCATTCCATATTTCCTTTCAATCTTTGGCGTACGTACCTGCCACATCTCCTTTAATTCGTTGAAATATATCCCTCATCTCCTTTCATTTATTGACGTACATCCCACATTCTCTTTTCATTTATTGACGTACATCCCACATCTCCTTTCATTCACTGACATGTATCCCACATTTCCTTTCAATCTTTGGCGTACGTACCTGCCACATCTCCTTTCCGTCATTGACGAAGTTTCCACGTATTTCATTCATTGACGCACATCCCACACCTCCTTCCATTCATTCATTGACGTACATTCTACATTTCCTTTCATTCAGTGGCATGCATCCCACATTTCCTTTCAATCTTTGGCGTACGTACCTGCCACATCTCCTTTCATTCGTTGAAATACATCCCACATCTCCTTTCATTTATTGAAATACATCCCACATCTCCTTCCATTCATTGACGTACATCCCACATTCTCATTTCATTCTTTGACGTACATCCCACATTCCCCTTAATTCTTTGACGTCCATCCCACATTCTCTTCATTTATTGACGTACATCCCACATCCCTTTTCATTCACTGACATGCATCCCATATTTCCTTTCAATCTTTGGCGTACGTACGTGCCACATCTCCTTTCCGTCATTGACGAAGTTTCCACGTATTTCATTCATTGACACACATCCCACACCTCCTTCCATTCATTGCATACATGCCACATCTCATTTCAATCATTGACATACATCCCACTTCTCCTCTTATTCATTGGCATACATCCCGCATTTAGTTTCATTCAATGACATACATCCCATGTCTCCTTTTATTCATTGACGTACATTCCACGTCTCCTTTCATTCTTTGATTTTCATCCCACATCTTCTGTTATTCATTTATGTACATCACACATCTCCTTTCATTCATTAACATGCATCCCAAATCTCCTTTTATTCATTGACATACATCCCAAATCTCCTTTCATTCATTGACGTACATTCCACATTTCCTTTCATTCAATGGCATGCATCCCACATTTCCTTTCAATTTTTGGCGTACGTACCTGACACATCTCCTTTCATTCGTTGAAATACATCCCACATCTCCTTTCATTTATTGAAATACATCCAACATCTCCTTCCATTCATTGACGTACATCCCACATTCTCCTTTCATTCTTTGACGTACATCCCACATTCTCCTTTCATTCTTTGACATACATCCCACATTCTCTTTTCATTCATTGACGTACATCCCACATTCTGTTTTCATTCACTGACATGCATCCCACATTTCCTTTCAATCTTTGGCGTACTTACGTGCTACATCTCCTTTCATTCCTTGATGTACATTCCACATCTCCTTTCATTCATTGACGTATATTCCACATTTCCTTTCTTTCATTGACGTACATCCCACATCTCCTTTCATTCATTGACGTACATCCCATATTCTCCTTTCATTCATTGACGAATATCCAACATTCTCTTTTCATTCATTGACGTATATCCCATATTCTCTTTTCATTCATTGACGTACATCCCACATCTATCATTCATATCACTATTCATATATTTATGTTGATTTCCTTTGTTATACTTACAAAGACACATTATTCTGCCACTAACCCAACCTTCAAAATGCTGCGTAGTTGACGAAAAAGCAGAAAATGTCAATTTTCATGTCTTTGGCTTGGCCCGGTCAGTTATCTTACCCACAACCTCTCGCACGCGGCTACCATAAGACCACAGAGGTTCACGTTTTTATCCGGATTTTCGAAGGAAATATCGGTTATTAAAATGGTGATGTACGGCGGCTGGGCGGATCTTTTGCCAAACAGTGTCAGCACAATAACATGAAAAAGCTTTAACAAATGTTTTTCAAATTTAAATATGTTGTTTCATGGGACTTAATGAAGGTCTAGTTCAATTTTCAAGATTTTAGTATATCTCCTTTGTGAGTTATCGCCATTTTTAATATCCAAAAGTAGAATTTCTAAATATTTTACTCTTGTTATCATGTAATGATCTGTCTTATCTCAGAAGAAAAATTGGAGTGACAGATTTATTTGAAAATTATCTATAATTAATTAGATCTGGGTTATATCTTAGCATATGATAATCATTGGAGTGACAGATTTATTTGAAAATTTTCTGTTTCCTGATAAGATCTGTAGGACTGTATATATAAAGTTTGAAATTTACTAGTAGGCCTGTATAAATGAAGTTTGAAATTTACTGTTCATTATTAGACATTTTGAAGATAATTAAGTCTCCCTAAACCATATATATTCTTACCCCACCCCTTCAATTTGAGAATGTGCTTTTATCTTGTAAACGGTCGAGATCCCCACCCTAAACCATATATTCTTGTATGGGACAATAAAACAAATCAAATGAAATATTTGGGGAGTCCCCAGGTTCACCCCCACCCCCTTCTTTTTGAAAACTTGTAAACTGTCAAGATCCCCACCCTGAAACCATATATATTCTTGTATGGGACAATAAAACCAATCAAATGAAATATAAGGCGAGTCCCATGGGGTCACCCCACCCCCCTCCTGTTTAAGAACTTGTAAACAGTCGAGATCCCCACCCCTAAACCATATATATTCTTGTATGGGACAATAAAACAAATCAAATGAAATATAAGGCGAGTCCCCTGGGGTCACCCCACCCCTCCTGTTTAAGAACTTGTAAACGGTCGAGATCCCCACCCCTGAACCATATATATTCTTGTATGGGACAATAACACAAATCAAATGAAATATAAGGCGAGTCCCCTGGGGTAACCCCACCCCTTTTTGAAAACTTGTAAACGGTCAAGATCCCCACCCCGAAACCATATATATTCTTGTATGGGACAATAAAACAAATCAAATGAAATATAAGGCGAGTCCCCTGGGGTCACCCCCACCCCCTCCTGTTTAAGAAATTGTAAACGGTCGAGATCCCCACCCCTATACCATATATATTCTTGTAAGGGACAATAACACTAATCAAATGAAATATAGGGGAAGTCCAGGGGTCACCCCCACCCCCTTCTTTTTGAAAACTTATAAACCGTCAAGATCCCCACCCCGAAACCATATATATTCTTGTATGGGACAATGAAACAAATCAAATGAAATATAAGGCGAGTCCCCTGGGGTCACCCCACCCCCTCCTGTTTAAGAACTTGTAAACGGTCGAGATCCCCACCCCTATACCATATATATTCTTGTAAGGGACAATAACACAAATCAAATGAAATATAGGGGAAGTCCAGTGGGGTCACCCCCACTCCCTTCTTTTTGAAAACTTATAAACCGTCAAGATCCCCACCCCGAAACCATATATATTCTTGTATGGGACAATAAAACAAATCTAATGAAATAAAAGGCGAGTCCCATGGGGTCACCCCACCCCCTCCTGTTGGAGAACTTGTAAACGGTCAAGATCCCCACCCTTAAACCATATAAATTCTTGTATGGGACAATAAAACAAATCAAATGATATATAGGGGAAGTCCATGGGGGTAACCCCCACCCCACCCCCTCTTTTTTATAACTTGTAAACGGTCGAGATCCCCACCCTTTAACCATATATATTCTTGTATGGGACAATAAAACAAATCAAATGAAATTGAGGGGAAGTCCCCTGGGGTTACCCCCACCCCTTTTCTTTTTGAATACTTGTAAACGGTCAAGATCCCCACCCCGAAACCATATTTATTCTTGTATGGGACAATAAAATAATTCAAATGAAATATAAGGCGAGTCCCCTGGGGTCACCCCACCCCCCTCCTGTTTAAGAACTTGTAAACGGTCGAGATCCCCACCCCTAAACCATATATATTCTTGTATGGGACAAAAAAAACAAATCATATGAAATGAAGGGTAAGTCCCCTGTGGATCCCCCCCCCCCCCACCTTTTTGAGAGCTTGTAAACGGTTAAGATCTCCACCCCTAAACCATATGTATTCCTGTTTGTAATTTCAAGAAGATTTGAATGACATACAGGGTCAATCCATAGGCGTCACTTATGCATATCACAAACCAATTTGTACTGGACTTTGCCCAATGTCAGGCGAATGGGTTTGACGAATTATTGGAGCTTTGTTTGCGAGACTTCGTAACAGCATCCTGTTACAATTATTTCTTGTTACTGATAAGTTTTATAGATTTTGAAAAGACATTGTATTAATGATAAATAATATTTTGGATTTTTTTCTTCTTTTCTTTGATAAAATGTTTGAAGAATTTTGTGGCAAGTTTGTTTGTTATTCTGTAAAAACTAATTTTCTGAATGCTATTTTTTTTTTTTTATGATGAAGTGAACTCCATTAAAAACTAAGCTTATATTGTCTATTAATAAACATATATTTAGATTTCTGATTTTGGGCCCAGTTTTCAAGTTGGTCCAAATCAGGGTCCAAAATTAAACTGTGTTTGATTTCAACATAAATTGAATATATATAGGGTTCTTTGAAATGCTTAATCTAAACCTGTATTTCTTTTCATTATTAATAAGATAATACCACATTGAGGTCCAAAGGGTCCTAAATTAAACTTTTGTTTAATTTCATCAAAAATTGAATTCTTTGGTTCTTTGATGGGCTGATTCTAACAATGTTTGAGTGTTAAATCATATCTAATTTTAGAGAACTTAGTCATCACTGGTTGTTGTTATTATATTATTGATTATAATTTGAAAAATTGCATCATATCTTATTTTAGAGAACTATTTATCCAGTTTGAGTTATTTTCCTTTGCACAGAAAATATTACAGATAAAATTAACCTGTGTTTCATTTCAACATAAATTAAATATATATAGGGTTCTTTCAAATGCTGAATCTAAACCTGTTTTTAAATATTAGATTTTTGGGCCCAGTTTTCAAGTTGGTCCAAATCAGGGTCCAAAATTAAACTTTTGTTTGATTCAACAAAAATTGAATTTATGGGGTTCTTTCAAATGCTGAATCTAACCATGTATTGAGAGATTTTGGATTGTGGGCTCCTTTATCAAATTGGTCCACATTGAGGTCCAAAGGGTCCTTAATTAAACTTTTGTCTGATTTCATCAAAAATTGAATTCTTGGGGTTCTTTGATATGCTGATTCTAATATGTACTTAGATTTTGGATATTGGACCATAATAGGTATTTAAATGTCCAATTTCAAATATTTCAGTTCTTTGACCACATTCATTTTGTGTCACAAACCTATGCTGTGTCAAATATTCAATCACAATCCAAATTCAGAGCTGTTTTAAGCTTAAATGTAGTGTCCATACTTGCTCAACTGTTCAGGGTTCGACCTCTGCAGGAAAATCCGGTTTGCTGTCACTCTGACAGCCTCTTGTTGGAAATAAGTTTAGAAGTCTATTGGTAATATACTTTTAGGATATCTTTTAAAAAATAGGAGAACCCCTCATCTTCATTGTAGAAGGGTTGTTAGGAGGCTAGGAGACCCCCTCATCTTCATTGTAGAAGGTTTGTTAGGAGGCACCTCAGTGTAAAAGGATTGTAGCCTTGATTTGTAATATAATAACTGGAATGACATTGGCGACCAATAACGTTTTATTCTGGCAAAATTAAGTTCATTATGCAATTACGGTTATATAATAGAAAATTTGAAGCATCGACGTAGACCTAATGGCTAAGGAAAAATCAACTTGCGTCAAACTAAACTCAGTACAGGATGAATTCGGAGATCTTCTTAATGACAAATCGAGAAACTGTTTCATTCAAATTAATCTAAAAAGTCGAAAAATATTTTCATAATACTGGTACACCGGTAGTTTGTTTATTTGGATTATGACAAATGAGGACTGTAAAATTATTGCCAAATGAGGACTGTAAAATTATTGCATCTTTATTTCAGTTTGAAGAAAATGAATCTGTAATGAATATAGTATTATATATAAGTGTTATGTTATAAAACAATTATTTGTAGTACACGTAGAAACAAAAAATATATTATCTTTCATAATTAAAAAAAGATAATTTTTATTTTCATCATTGAGCATGTGAGTTGTAGTTTTATTTTTATCATTACTTCGGCAGAATTCCCATTACTTTGAAGCTGAGCATGTGAGTTGTAGTTTTATTTTTATCGTTACTTCGGCAGAATTCCCATTACTTTGCAGCTGAGCATGTGAGTTGTAGTTTTATTTTTATCGTTACTTCGGCAGAATTCCCATTACTTTGCAGCTGAGCATGTGAGTTGTAGTTTGATTTTTATCGTTACTTCGGCAGAATTCCCATTACTTTGCAACTGAGCATGTGAGTTGTAGTTTTATTTTTATCATTACTTCGGCAGAATTCCCATTACTTTGCAACTGAGCATGTGAAGTTGTAGTTTGATTTTTACACAGACTAGTAAGATATTTTGCAAATGTTGTATAGTGAAAGGAGAGATTATCCATATAAAAATAAGGAGAAGTGGTATGATTACCAATGAGACAACTACCCACCGGAGTTCTTATGACGTGTATTAAAACAATTATAGGTAACCTTCAACAATGAGAAAAACCCATACCGTTTAATAGTCTATAAAAGGCCCCGATGAGCATCATGAAAAATTTCAAATCTCTTTTTTGAACCACAAATTTTAACACAGAATATTAAAGGAAGTTACGTCTTCTTAATCCTATATAATTTACTATAAGCTAAGGTTTACGGTATCATATCGCAAAAACATTTTCAAAAATAGAATTTTGACATTTGTTTCAATGAATAGCTGATTTATGGTAAAGTGTTAATTTTTATTATTACACTTTATTACTCGTTTTTATTTTTTTAATGATTTGATGTAATTGACCCATTTGTCATAGTTTGCAGTAAAAATAAATGAAGAAAATAAACAAAAACAAAAACGAAATGCAATAAAACTAGATAGGTTTATAACAATATTTGATGTAATCACCATACTGATAAAATAAATCATGTCACGGAGATGATTGATGTCCACATTATCCAACCAAAAATAGTCCTTCCGTTTTAAGACCTCATGCATATCTCCTGTTTTGATCCAATTAGTTACGCTGGATAAATTATTAAACTTGATTACTCACAAAAGGTAACAGTCCCAAAGGGAGATACAATGATCAAGTAGGATTGGAAGGCTGGTAACAGTCCACTGGACGATGTAATGGTTAAGTAGGATGCAAAGGCTTTGTGATATAAAAGTGGTCTATGAAAGTTGCAATTCTAAACATCAACGGAACGATACAGACTCTTATGAGCACCTAGTTCAGTCATATAAATGAGAGTGTTTCATTTCGAAAACAAAAAAGCTTTAACTTTGAATTATAAATGGTGACTTAACCGTTACAATCTGATATAGATACTAGTATAAGAAGATGTGGTATCATTGCCAATGAGACCACTCTCCACCAGAGACCGAATGGCTCACAAGTTTACAACTATAAGTCACCGTACGGCCTTCAACAATAAGCAAAACCCATACTGCATAGTAAGCTATAAAAGGCCCTGAAATGACAAATGTAACAAATGTAAAACAATCAAAACGAGAAAACTAACGATTGAAGTGCAAAACAATAAACGAAACATAAGTATATAAACTCATCATAGATACCAGGATTAACATTTTATACGCCAGACGCGCATTTCGTCTACAATGACTCATCAGTGACGCTCGGATAAAATAAGTTTAAAAGGCCAAATAAAGTACGAAGTTGAAGAGCATTGAGGACCCAAAATTCCGAAAGGTTTTGTCAAATACAGCTAAGGTAATAATATACAGCAACAAACGAAAAACCACTGAACTACAGGCTCCTGACTGAAGCTTTTTGTCCGACATTTCTTCTGAATGATTGTATTTGTGTTTAGTGTGGATGCCTTATTAAACATGTTTTTCAATTACTACCGGACTAAGTTTGCAACCAAATAGGTTAAATTAGTGATTTTAGACTTTAAATTTGCCGTTTCTCAACTGAGCATAGAACATGTAGCTAATCAACCCAGAGTCATGAGGGTAATAAAATACTTTTCGACCTAGAGTAACGAAGAGGGTGATAACACTCTAATTGGCTCGGAGTCTTGAAGGTTATAACAATCACTTATCGGCTCGGAGTTATAACAGTAATCGGCTTGGAGTCAGAACAGTAATAGTTAATAATAAACATTAATTAGAGAGAGTGCCACGCTCTCTGCACGTTAAGGTAGTTCAGGGGTATAGAAAAAAAATGACAGAATTTTCTTATACTTTGCCAAAATGAAGATTTTACTATGCTTTTTTCAAAAAAATAATAAAAAGTATGGGTCACCGCGCTATTTTTCAAGGTACAAGTCGTTCAAAATTGCCAAAATTTGCTTAGATTGTTCATGAAAAAACACATTTTTGTGCATAAAAAGAAATCTATAAGACAGAATTTTGAAATAAAATATGAGAAGATAGGTTTTATAATATATTTTAAGAAAATGGAAAGAAAAAATGGTGTCACCGAACTCTTTTTCTTGCTACAAGTAAAAAATGAAAATTTCCCTATATGTCCATTATAAATTTTGTACTAAAAGAGTTATCTCCCCTTAAATGGCGTATTTGAAAAATTGATTCTAAAAACACAAATATTTGGTATTTGTTAAAACATTTTCGATAATGCAATGAATCACTAAGTTTTCCTTATATAAACAAACAGTGTAACTAATAAATTGCAAATCTGTCTCCAAATTTGCAGATTTGGACAAAGAACTAGACCGATTATGTACTGTGATTGTACAATTCAAGATGGCGGTATACCCCTGAACTACCTTAAGATACCTTGCAACAGCTCTTTCAGGGGTCCGTATGTGGCCTATTGCAAGGCTAAATTTCTGTTCCTTTCCATTATACACTCATTTTCCAGTAGCAGTCTGTGTTTTTTGTTTTTTGTTATATTGTAATTTATTTGTTTTTTTTTGTTTTTTTTGGGGTGGCGGTGGCATCGTTCAGTAGAAAATTTGTGTTTATATTGAATATTTTGGATTTTTTACAGCTATTCCTTAGTTTTCTAACCCCTTTTTTTAAACTCAGGGGTTCGCCACAGTAATATATATCAATCATAAAATAGTATTGACTTTAAAAACAAAGGTAGCATGAAATGAAACTGAAAAGATTACGAGTCCCCTGTACTCGGTTCTAAAGACTGTTTTAAAAAGGACTCAGTGATTTCTTGTATATCGTAATATTGCAAGGTTATTGTAAAATGTTTTCAGTACAGATTGGCATTAAATCGAAAATGGTTAAATTTGATCAACATTGTAATATGTTTTTTGTGACTTACTGGGAATATATTATATTGTTCTTCACAAAATTACAGTTTTAAACTATAAAAAAATCTATTTTAAATGCAAAGAATGCCTTCTTTCTTATTTACATTTTTTTTCAAAACCCGGACTGTTTGTTAAAAAATCTTATATCAGTAAATCGGTCTGATCGAAAACCTGATCTACACTCGAAAAAAAGTGGACCGATTCACTCGAATAAACACGATTTTAGCCGGACACTATATATACCTACCGTGGTTATGAGCTTTGCGCAATGTTTTATGACAATCGGTGATCTTCACATGTTTCCATCTTCGTTTTGTGGTCTCTGGTGGATAGTTGTCTCATTGGCAATCATGAATACTCCATTATTTGTATCTTGTGAGCTAGATTTTTTTCCACGGTTTCCTTTAAAATGCTGACTTGTGAGCCTGTCAAATGACTTCTGTTTTCAGTGTCCTTATGAGCAAGCTTGCTAAAAAAAAAAACCGATTGGACACTTCAACCTAGTATCAATTATGATATATTCAAATTTAATACATTATCATGCAATTGTCCAAGATGATTATCATGATTATGCATGATGGGATCATCGTCACCGATTATTTAACATGCATCACAAGTTTTCATTGGAAAAGGAGAAAATGGATCGACTTCTTCTTTATATCTTAACAAATCATAATTCGCTGTATTAAAACTAAAACACTAAAACATCGCGCTCATGGTCCATAACAGTTATTTGAAATGTGAATGGAATTGAAAAGGGACAAATATAAAAGGATTAAGTGACATTCATTTTCGTGTATTTTAAGGTTCCCGCCACGGAGGAAGGGGCATTTAGTTTTACCCTTGTCCGTCTGTCCGTCTGTCAGTACGCCTCCACCACATGCTATGAAACTTATACACACTGCTTATTACCACCAAACACAGATCAAGTCTGAATTTGGGTGGCGTCACTTTCACCGTTCTTGAGTTATGTTCCTTTATAATTGGAAAAATTTCTAAGTTTGCCGTTTCCGCACTCTTACTTTAGTTGCCTCAACCAAATGTTATAAAACTTACACACAAGGTTTATTACCATCGAACACAAATCAAGTTCGTATTTTGCCGTTCTTGAGTTATGTCCCTTTGTAAATTGAAAAATTGCCGAAATGGCCATATATTTACAAGCGGGTGCATATGTGTCCCATGAACACATTCTTTATTTTCTTTTAAACACACACATGATTAATTGATAATTCGAATTACACAGAATAATGTAATATTTATAGCAAATGTCTCAATCGATCACAACTGGTCTACAATCAATACTAATAACCCCATTTATCAAATGATGTACAAGATATTTATACAAGGTTCAGCTTTACTTATATGACCGTATTTACACCACAAAATTACAAAATTAACTCTAATTGCAGACCAACTTTCATCCGAAAACATTTTAAGGCATGGCAACACCTAGATATATACTATTTACATACATTTTCTGCTTCAGAAAATTAGAATGTGCACTTTTTCAGTGCAGATGATGATACATTAAACTAACACTGGAGATACGCTTCAAGAGGTCTACTCAATCACACAGTCTGAATCACAAGTAGTTGTCAGAGAACTATTATCCCTCTTTTTTAAATATCCATGTCAATCAGTACAGGTTACTTCAGTTATTACATACTAGGAAGCTCTCAAGCATCTTTCTTAACCTAGCTGAATTATATAACCATTATATCTCAGAAAAAAAACCCGCAAACAAAATCCAGGTCAGTTTTTAATATTCTGCAAAAATGCATTTGAATATTGTACATCTAGGGCTACATATAAAGTGTTTGATGTTGCCTTCCTACCCACCTAAAAAGCCGCCTACCCGAAAAATTTTATGACACACAAAAAATAAAATCTACCTTTCCAACCCTACAAGACACGGGTAGGCAACATCAAACAAAATCCCTACCTTCCAACCTACCTACCTACCCAACCCTACAAGACACGGGTAGGCAACATCAAACAAAATCCCTACCTACTTACCTACCCAACTCTACAAGACACGGGTAGGCAACATCAAACAAAATCCCTACCTACCTACATACCCAACCCTACAAGACACGGGTAGGCAACATCAAACAAAATCCGTACCTACCTACCTACCCAACCCTACAAGACACGGGTAGGCAACATCAAACAAAATCCGTACCTACTTACCTACCCAACCCTACAAGACACGGGTAGGCAACATCAAACAAAATCCGTACCAACCTACCTACCCAACCCTACAAGACACGGGTAGGCAGCATCAAACAAAATCCGTACCTACTTACCTACCCAACCCTACAAGACACGGGTAGGCAACATCAAACAAAATCCGTACCTACTTACCTACCCAACCCTACAAGACATGGGTAGGCAACATTAAACAAAATCCGTACCAACCTACCTACCCAACCCTACAAGACACGGGTAGGCAACATCAAACAAAATCCGTACCTACCTACCTACCCAACCCGCCAATACAGGGGTAGGCAACATCAAACAAAATCCGTACCTACCTACCTACGCAACCCTACAAGACACGGGTAGGCAACATCAAACAAAATCCGTACCTACCTACCTACCCAACCCTACAATACATGGGTAGGCAACATTAAACAAAGAATTTTTTCAAGGGTGGTCTAGGTCTTGCCATGCCTTATCATTTTCAGTTGCACAAGTTTGTCTGCACTCGCAGTACATTTTGTGATGTAAACACGACTATTAGCCTAAAGATAAAGATGAACGTTTAATAAAATATATTCCTTTACATAGCTTGATAAACAAAAAAGAATAGAAAAAAAAACAAAACAAAACAAAACTAAACAAGGAAACAACATTATTATATCACTGAACTAGCTTTCAGTAACTTGCAAGTAATCTTAGATCGGAACTTTGTGTTCTTAGGTCTGAAGTCTTTTGTTATTTGCTTTTTATACTTTGTGTCGATCTTGTGAGTTAAGCTTTGTCAATTGATAGGTGACCTCTCGCAAATATGTTTGACCCCGTCACATTTTGTATGTGCGTGTCCGGAGTCTGTCATCCAGTGGTTGTTGTTGGTTTGCCATCAATCATTTTTATTTGGCAAAAGATTGGTCTTCTCGTTTGGATTGTTTTGCATTTGTCTAGTTTTGCTTGGAATGTGTGCAATTCTCAATGATTTCACTCAAATGATTATGTGAAAAAAAGCTGACTCTGCATAAATTGAGATTGACTAGACAAGCTGTGAATACTTTAAACAGTTATTACCAATATTAAAATAATGTCATTAACATCAAGTTCAGTACTGAATGGACGAAGACTAATATAAAAGCTTTGTCGAAATTCTTAAATTTTGACTGACATGCTTTTAGTAACTAGCTATAGACTTATCATATTACAACTGGCACCGTTGCACGTACTTCCTCCATATTTAAAGCCATTGCTATTTCTTCTTCCTTTCTTTTTATGGTTTTATATTTGTCCGTCTGTACATCCGTCCGTCAGTACAAATGGAAACAAATGCTGAATTTTTAGTTTCCGTTCTCTAATTTAAGTTTGCCTCAACCAAATGTTTTGAAACTTGTACACAATGCTTATTACCACAAAACTCAGATCAAGTTTGAATTTGGGTAGTGTCACATTTACTATTCTTGAGTTATGTCCCGTTATAACGTTATATGTAAGTGGGGCACCATCTGTGTCCCATGGACACATTCCCCATTTTTTTTTAGCTCTTTTGGTGTATTCAGTTGGATTTAAATTTTTCGGCTTATCATGCCCGCTTATATTGTTCACAATCTTAAAAGAAAATTGTAATATTTCTTTATGTGGGGCGTTTAATCCATGACGGGAAATTGCATCGATACCAACCTCCAGCTATATTGAGTAAAAAAAATGAATATAAATTGCTTGATTATCATTGCTCAATTTTTTTTCAGACTGACAGTTTTAGCTTACAAGAATGAATAACAGACGTAAAGAAAGCAATGAACAACCAAAAAGTCAAAGTAGGATGAGAAATAAACAATGGGATCGTGGATGCAAAGGCTTTGGTACTATTGAAGACAAGGAAAGCAAAGAACAACCAACAAGACATCAAAGTGGGATGAGAAATAAACAATGGGGCCGTGGATGCAAAGGCTTTGATACTATTGAAGACAAGGAAAGCAAAGAACAACCAATAAGTCATCATAGTAAGATTAGAGATCAACAATGGGATCGTGGATGCAAAGGCTTTGGTAGGACTGATGACCAAAGAGATCATGGAAATAGTAAAAGGAACAGCAATAATTCTAGCAGGAAATATCAAAACAGGAGCTGTAATGACAATTCAGACAGGAAATACAACGATAGAGGGAAGGGATCGCAACATGGAAAATTTAAATCAAGCTTCGGTGAAGGTACACGGAAAATGGAACGACGTGAAGTACATGAACAAAAGTCAGAGTTGAAGATGAAAGGACAGAACTTATATCTTACAATTAATAATTTTAAAGGAAGTGAAGATGATTTGAAAATGTTGTTAGAGAAGATTACAAGCCGACGATTTCCAATTAGTGATTTCAGATATGAAGATCAAGCTGTACTGTGTACAGCAGAAATGTATAGCGCACGCCAGGTTAAAGATGTACTAAATGAATTTGTATTTCACAACAGGAAATCAGACATGAAAGTTATTGCAAGACAAGAACAATTGGGACGTCAGATTCCCATAAATACATTGATATCAGAATGCAACGAAAAGATGACGAGAGAGGCTAGTGACTTCATATCTATACATACAAGTAAGATCGAGAGAATTCAGGAAAGAATAGACCAAAATGAAAGAGAAGAGAATGAATTTACGGAGGACTCTGAACAAAAAGATGAAATTAAAGCACTGAAGTCCAAACTACAAGAGATGAATTTACAGAAAACAGAATTCCAAGGATTCTTGAAATGTACCATAGACAAGTTAGACAAAGTCAGAGAATCTAAGAAGGTTGAATTAGAACTTAAAACGATCTACTTGGGATTTCAAGTCGAATGCACTCGATTAAAAAATGCTTTACCAATATACGCCCGACGATCAGATATTGTTTCAATGATTAAAAATAATCAAGTGTCAGTTTTGTTAGGTGAAACAGGATCGGGAAAGAGTACCCAAATAGCTCAGTATATGTATCAGACTGGAATGGCAAACACAAGATTGATAGTATGTACTCAACCACGTAAGATTGCAGCCATTAGTCTTGCAACACATGTAGCACGAGAAATGGAAACATCAGTTGGACAACTAGTTGGATACAAAGTAGGTATGCAAATTAAGCAGACACGTAATACGAAGATAATTTATATGACGGATCATATGCTGTTAAACGAATGTCTGAAAGATAAGAATTTCTCTGCCTACTCGTGCATCATTGTAGACGAGGCCCATGAAAGGAGCATTTATACCGACCTCCTTTTGGGTATGATAAAAAAGAGCATAAAGAACAGACCAGATCTAAGAGTGGTGGTTACATCTGCAACTATAGATCCTGCAGTGTTTGTGAGTTACTTCGGAACCTGTCCAATGCTATCAGTATCTGGTCGAATGTTTCCGGTAGAAGTGGTGTGGACAGAAGACGAATCATCTTTTGAAAATCATGAACAAGCAGCATTAGACAAAACTATTGAAGTTCATCATAATGAAGAACAAGGAGACATTCTTACATTTCTTACTTCCCCATTAGAAGTGGAAAGATGCTGTGTTGCTCTTGAAGATGCATTAAATTCGGACACAGACTTTATTTGTTTACCCCTTCATGGACGTTTACAAGCAAATGAACAACAGAAGGTATTTGACCCATCTCCAAAAGGCAAAAGGAAAATTGTGTTTGCCACAAATAGCGCAGAAACATCCATAACTATTCCGGGAATAAAGTATGTCATAGATACAGGTGTCGCTAAGGAAATGCAATTTGATCCAAAACGAAACATAAGCATGCTTCTTGTTAAAACAATAACACAGAGTTCAGCAGATCAGAGAAAGGGGCGTGCTGGCAGAACTGATGCCGGAAAATGTTTTAGGTTGTACTCGTCAGAAACGTATGATAACATGGAACGTAATTCTCGACCGGAAATACTTCGAGTACATCTAGGACATGCGCTCCTTAAACTTATGGAGCTTGGTGTTGTTCCTTTGGAATTTGATTTCGTACAAAGTCCATCACGTGAACTACTGGATGCTGCAATGGAAACACTAGAATCGGTTGGGGCCGTAGTTGACAGAAAGATAACAGAATTAGGAAAATGGATCGCAAAATTGCCAATTGATCCAAAATTCGGAAAATTCATTCATGACGCAATTAAAGAAGGAATAATTATAGAAGCCATTATACTTTCTGCTTGCTGTTCAGCAGGAGGTTCTATATTTTATCGATCAGGAACAGAAGAAGAAAAAAGTAGAGCGGATAAACTAAAATAAGATTTTGTCATGAAGGAGGGGATCTCATGACGATGATGAATGTGTTTAGAGAATGGCATGAACAACCTGAAAAAACGAAAGGTGTTTGGTGTACTGATAATTCTATAAACGGAAAGGCCATTCGTGGAGTACGAGATACGGTTAATGAGGTTTTAAATGTTTTGAGAAAGGATCAAGGACCGAAGCATAAATTTCAACTCAAATCACCATCAGATGTTGATAACAAATTACAGAAAATGCTGTTTGAAACATTCAGTCGAAATCTTTGTCATTTTTTAGGACACGAGAAAGCAGGATATCTGGTTGTAAATAAAGATCAACACGTGCAATTGTTTCCTGGATCTTCATTGAAATCATTGGGACTGTTGCCGAATTGGATCGTTATAGAACAAGTTTTGAAAACATCAAATGACTTTGCCATTAATGTTACCATTGTACCTGACAAATGGATATATGAAGCGATGAAGGAAGGAAGGATACAGTTAGACATAGACAGCTTAAAAGAACAAAGAGTCGAGCAAGTTACAGTGTTCGATGCTGGCGAACAAGTATTTAGAGACTTTGTTGGAGTCAAATATTCAAAAAAGCGAGAACTTGAAAATCAAATCAAGGAAAGAGGCAAAGGCAGATTAGTTTTTCTTGATACATCAAAGCAATTAGGAGAGATAAGTTTATATTCGCAAGAAATGAAACATGTTACAGAATTTGAAGACATCATCAAAGACAGAGTTGAAAATCTGCGACAAAAATTCAAGTACGAAAAAAGTGAACAATTTTTGTCTTCTGTACAGATTGGGGTTCGCGTAGTTATTGGAGCTGGTATGAATATAGTGGATGTCTTAATGGCAGATGAATATACGACTATATTTATTACAGGAATACCAAAGTTTATCGAAAAAAGGACAGAGGAAGAGATGACAAATACTTTTGAAAAGTTTGGAAAAATTGTTAAAATCGAAAAATTTAGAAAAAGCAAAAATAAAAATAATTGGGGCAGAATTACATTCGAGAATAAAGAATGTGCTAAACAAGCTGTGGTATCAATGAAAGAAGCCCTAGATATAGGAGCTCGACCTAATACCGGCTTTCAAAGCGCAGACATTCGTGGATTTCGCACCAAGCTACAGTGGTGCAGACGACCATCAAAAGGTTTCGGATTTGTAAAATTTACAGACCCAACAAATGCCACGAGAGCAAGAATCACACCGATACATGTTGCTGGTTCAGTTGTTAAAGTAGAATATAGCAAAAATGGAAGTGACGAATTGCATGTCAGCAATCTAAATCGCCTGGTCAATGAGGACGTTCTGCGTCATGGTTTTATGGATGCCTTAGATCTTGATGTAAATGACATTAAACGCGTGCAAGTCATAAGACAAAAGGTTGACACAGCAAGAGACATATTAGACACTTTCCGACAGCGCCTTCGTAGAAAAGTGGAAAAGTATGTACATGAAGGCACTTATGAACTTGATTTGAGACCACCTAAGGACTCTGACTTCAACTTTTTGGCTTTTATCTCGTTTTCGAAACCAGAGGAAGGTATTGCTGCATGCGCGGGTATCGATCATAGTTTTGTTATGAGTGACCAAGTCGTCACAATGAAAGTCGACTTGAAAACGTCCATTATGATTCAGAAACTTGTGTACAATAAGTACAATGAAACTGTTGATACCTTAGTGGGATCATTACCAAAAACTGAGCCAGTAAATATTCAACAGAAAGAGTTACGAAACGGCAACATTATCATTAATTTACATTCTGATAGTGTTGAATCTATAATGAAAGTCAAGAGTGATATTGTGGGTGTTATAAAAGGGAGAGTTCTGGATATTGAATCACATACAAATATAAACAGACTGTTCACCTGGGATGGAAAAGAATGGATAAAGACCGTTATGGAAAAGACTGACACAACAATCGTTGCAGACGAAAGGATTTTGTCCGTGTCCGTTCATGGAGAGAAAGAAAATCAACAGAGCGCTATAGATATGATGGAAGTTTATTTACAGAAATTGAAGACAAGCAAGTCTAAAACTATATCGCTGAAAGGAGATGACAAACCCCCTGGACTGATGAAAGAGTTAATGTTGCGCTATGAATACGACTTTAAAAAGCTAGTGAAGGAGTCGGGAATGAAATGTATCGAACTTAATCATCGATTGCATCTGATAACACTGATTGGAGAAGATCGTACAATAGAAGATGCCTGTGTAATCATAAATAGTGTTATAGAATCGATGATCAAAAATCGTAAGGAATACAAACTACAGCGAACGCAAACACGTGATTGTGTTGTATGTTTTTGTCCAATCGAAGAAGGAGAAATATACAGATTAGAAGTGTGTGGTCATCCATATTGCAAAGACTGTGTTGAGCTTCAGTTTATATTAAGCGTGAAAAATAATACGTTTCCGCTTTCATGCAGTGGTGAAGGATGTACGGAATTATTAGCATGGAAAGATATATCGAATCTGTCTTTAAAGACCGCAGTTCCAGTAAACGACGTGGTGAGGAAAGCTACAAGCTCATTTGTATCGAAGCACAAGAAGGATTACAAGTATTGCCCAACACCAGACTGTCCTCTTATTTACCACGTGACCGACAAGGAATGTCTCTTTTGCTGCCCAGAATGCGAGATTCGTATCTGTACAGCATGTCATAATCAGTTTCATGACGGTCTTACATGCTCAATGGTAGAGAGTATGAAGAAAGACGATGGGGGTTTGAACCTATGGATGATACAAAACATTGGACGAGCAAAGTATTGTCCAAGCTGTTCGACTCCGATTGAGAAAATTGATGGATGCAACTACTTGGTTTGTGTCGGATGCAATTCACACATTTGCTGGGCTTGTTCTGCCTTTTTCGATTCGGATACAGAATGCTATGGACATATGGACAGAGAACATGGCAGTTTTGTTTAGATTTTTTATAATTCAGAATTCTATGGGCATGGTGATAAAATACATTTAGTTAGAGTAAAACTATAATTGATAATTCAGAATGATATGGAAATAAGGATATAGATAATTGTAGGAACTATGGTATTGTCTCTTTTGTCTTAAGATTTCTGTTGTACCCATGGTATCTTCACTTTTGATAATGTTGTATCATAATGCTCACATAAGTGAATATGGAACATAATGATGTCTTTGTCTTAATTATTTATAATTTGGAATTATAAAACTTATTCTGTGAAATCAGCATCAACAAGTTAAGTAATCAATTTAAAAAAGGTGATTTTATATGATTGCGAAAGAGACAACTATCCATCAAAAGACCAAACATGAAGATGTTAAGAACTATATGGGTCACCGTACGGCCTTCAACAATGAAAAAAAAAACCAATCTGTGTAGTAAGCTATTAATAATGGGCATCGGAATAACAAAGTGTAAAACAATTCAAAAAAGAAATTAACGGCCTGATTTAAGCTTAAAATATTAAACGACAAACAATCAAGACCCATTCCGTCTTGTCAGCTACAATCAAGAACAATACAATAAAAAGCAAATCAAAAGCAACAAGGAAATACTTTTACTAACAATACAAACCCGGAGTTATATTGCAACCGACAAAACAAATCAAATGCAACGAGGAACGACTTCTATAAACAATGAAAAAACTCGAGCGAGACATTGCAACAAGAAAAAAAATCAAAGGCAACGATGAAAGACGTATACAAACATTGAATAAACCTGAGAGGACAATACAAGAACTGACAAATTTAAAACATCGAGAAAAGATGTATACGAACAATGGAATAACCCTAGAAAACGAAACAGAACTAGACTAGACAAACGCAAAAGGAAAGACGTATATGAATAATGCAAAAACGATACAAGAACAACAAAAGTAACTGCTGTAACTATAAAAAAAAAGAGGATGTGGTATGATTGCCAATGAGACAACTCTCCAATAGAGACCAACTTACGTAGCAGTTTACAACTATAGGTCACCTTATACGTACGGCCTTCAACAATGAGCAAAACCCATACCGCATAGTAAGCTATAAAAGGTCCCGAAATGGCAAATGTTAAACATTATATCAAAATGACGTTATCAAATATCCAACAATAGTTAAACTCCGTTATTCCATGGAGGTCTTCGTATTGAAGTGCCAATTGTGATAATACAGCATAATCTTCTTTCTTCCAAAATTACTAAACTACAAACTGGGATTCGAACCCGAGACACTGGACACTTTGATCTACCTACTGATCTAAATGAATATTCTATAATGGGATACGGGTAAATATCTAATCTACTTAATTATGGGAAGCATCGTCATTTCGTCACATTAGCATTTTGTATGGAAATGTAATACTACACAAATGGGAGGAGGTCATATATCTACTAGGTCAGGGTAATAACCACCATAGCGTCATCTTACATTCAACCACTTCATAATCTGTTTGTCAAAATTATTACGCACATTTTGTTTTTTGTTATATCACATATCAGAATTTTGTGTTCTTTTTTTCGAATGTGGTTATTCAATGACTATGGCAGAAATTTAAAAAAAATATATAGATACGTTTTATCTTATTTTATATTTTATAAGTGTACAAATGTGTGCAATCTTTCTGTGAAGTTTAAGGTAATTGGGTTGAAAACTGTAAATGTTGTTAATTAAACAAAATAAGTACCATCTTTTGAATTATGCTGAAAAAAAAAAAAACTTTAGTTCTGATTATAGAATAAGGAGATATACGATTGCCAATGAGATAACCAAATAGTGTAGATGTTAGCCCAAATAGGTCATCAAAAATGGTGAAAACCCATACCGCAACACCCATAGGCGCCCACATGACAAAACGTGGAAGAATTGGGAGGAAAAATCCTCAAACAATGTCTTCAAAGCTGGAAACACAATTAACATATAAGTGCAATCTTGTGTGAAGTTCAAGAAAATGGTTGAAAACTTTGAGAGAAGTTGTTCAAACAAAATAGGCACTATACCCCGCCGGTCCGCCCGACACCATCATTCAATAAGCTGGTTCGTCACTTCGTGCAACTCGCCCAATAATTCACGAACTTTATAGCTACATCGTTTTTTGTCGTTCACGTTTAAATGATATTACTGTCAATCGCCTAATTCATGTCTGTGATTCGGTACATCGAGAAAAGTGATCGTGAAAGAATAAGTAACGGTGGTCAAGTATTGCGATTGGATCGTGAAGAAAATCTTATCGAGAAGACACATGCAACGACAGTAAACAAACATGATTTTTTTTCATATTTTGAATGCATAAAGTACTTTCCTTTTAAAAACATTGTTCCATATTACAGTTTAAATTGGTTCTTAAAGTTATTTTGTTTTCGTATAATCCGCGGACACTTTGCAAAAATTAAAATATTTGTAAATTTTGATATTTCAGATCGTGAAAGATCGGGTACCACTTGTTGGTAATCGTGAAAAGGACCGTTAAAGATCTGTTGCCGATTATTTGTTATTGCAAATATCCATCCACGAAAACGACCAAATCATTCTTTAAACACATGATAATTTATATTTGTGATTAATTTTGTTTAACAAAAAATGTTTAACCCCGCAACATTATTTCTGTGTCTGTCCCAAGTTCAGTGGTTGTTGTCAGTCGTATTTGTTTTTGGTAAATTGTTTTGTTGAAAATTAGGCCGTTAGCTTTTTTGATTGAAAAGTTTCCTTATTTTTCATGTCGGGACCTTTTATAGCCAACTATACGGTATGGTTTTTTTTTGTTGAAGGCCGTAAGGTTGCCTATAATTGCTTACATCCACTTCATTTAAACTTGGGTGGATAGTTGTCTCATTGGCAATCATACTACATCTCCTTATTTTCAGAAAGCAAAAGATTGGATTTACATGACTTATTCCGCTTCACTTTTGTTTGTGAATAGGGCAATGATGGTAATACCACACCGACTAGTTGCACTATACCAATATAAGTCCGTCTGTCCGTCCTGCATAACTTTTATGTCGTATGAAAATATAAGATTGTCTCATCTGATTTCCATTAAATGTTATGCACAGTCATATCTATAAAAACAGAAGGTCCTTGCTGATTATTGTAAAAATTGAAAAAAACCATTGTTTTAAAACACCGCAGGAAAACAACTGTCATATTTTTGACTTGGCAAAGACATTTTCTTAGAAAATGGTGGATTAAACCTATTTTTTAAGTTGGTTTAAATGCCCACTTGTTTGACAGTTGTTTAATGTTTAATAATTGGGATCCATCAGTCAGAACTGTGTAAACACACATAACAGATTACAACATAGCTGAATTCAAACAAACATACAGTTAAATCAAACAAAGACAAACAAACATACAGTTAAATCAAACAAAGACAAACAAACATACAGTTCAATCAAACAAAGACAAACAAACATACAGTTAAATCAAACAAAGACGCCAACAGTTTGTGTAGTTGATAATACAGTCAGTATACATGTAGTAAAGCAAAATGACATATACACTTTCCCGATAAAATACAAAGCAAAATAAAATATAAATACTAGGGTATACATAATGAAAACAACACTATAAAAACCTCATTTGTCCGAATCGCATCTCTAGTCCCATCCGCATAAGGAACGTCAAAAGCCAAAAACCTCATGTGTCCGAATCGCATCTCTGGTCCCATCCGCATAAGGAACGTCAAAAGCCAAAACCTCATGTGTCCGAATCGCATCTCTGGTCCCATCCGCATAAGGAACGTCAAAAGCCAAAAACCTGAAACTGGATGCACATATACCAAACCAGAGTCATACAACCACATGGAGCAAAAATAGTACAAAGACAAATAAAGGGAAAACTGTAAAGTACATACAATTCTTAACAGAGTCAGCACCTAGAATCTATAACTCAAAACCATCCTGTATTGTTTGTGAAGTAGAAACTGCATATTTATCTATTATGTCTGCACTTTTCAATGATTTTTTTGCGAAAAAGGACAAGACGTTCTTTCACAAAACCGTGGCTCATTAATTTTGTACAGACACTGGTGACATTTTTCAAATTTTGAGTAGCAGCTGCAAGCTCCTGAATATCGTATGAGTTGAGAAATGTATACTCCATACGCGAATGAAGTAGGTAAATTGCTACTAAGGTGAGGAAAATCTATACTTTCAAAATTGAAATCTTCTCGTTTTTCGTAGACTCTGGTATTGAGATGACCGCTGTAGTCAAATTCGGGGTATATATCTTAAAATGAGGCCGAGGAAGCTATATGTATGTGGTGTCTGTAATCGCTAGTTTAGGAGTATTAATGGGACCCGCATAGAAAAGTTTGGTTTTTTAATGGAAAGAACATTAAAACGAAAGCATTAATTTACGTTCTTGTTTTACACACTTTAACCAATTACAAGTATATCAAATGGTAAAAGAAATGTTGTTTTCTGATCATTAAGTCTGCCACGATAAAAATAATGCGTTGCCTGATTTTTCACGATTAATTTTGAATAAAAATCAACAGAATTACACATGTTCAAAACTGTTATAATATTTTTCAAGTAATAACATACTTTTTACTGAACTGTCTGACACACTAAAGATTAAGATTCAGATATATCATAATATATTCTGACCATAATTGATACAAAACGCGATATATTGGAATGTGACCATTATTGATACAAAACGTGATTTTTCTTAATGATTTTCATAGGATTGTGTGTCGGCTTTTGTGTTTTTCATATAAAGTACTGCACTTTTCTTTTACGTATTGCACAGTTTTATTAAGGAAGTTAATAATCATTTGACAGACATATTTCTTTTTTTTAATTTGTTCCACCTTCAGAAAATACAGCAGATTTTTTCATAGATTTTGAAGTAGAATTACACTTAATTGCATTCACGACCCGATACCAGATCTTTCATGATCCGATCGCAGTGCTTGACCACCGTTAAAGTTATTCTTTCATGATAATTTTTCTAGATATACCGAATGACACCAGTGCAATTATTGTAATAGAAAGTATTAAGACGTTGATATCCATTTGATGGTATATTGGATTGCATGTTTGTATAGCTATCTTTAAATTCAGCTGTTCCGTTGTATCTCTGCAGACTCTCACCAGAAGAACTACTTCTGCGAGAGCTGGCTCTGGATCTTTACATGTTGTATTAAGAACATTAATATGTTATTGATATCCATGTTGATGTTATTGTATGGTTGTCTGGGAAGTAAGCTTTTTCATTGACTCTCAGCAGACGACTCCACCATTTATTGTATTAAGAAAATTATGACGTTGATATCCGTTTGATTTTAGATAGATGGTTGGTCCTTGTGAATCTTGACAGACTCTCAACAGAAGAACTACTTCTATGAGAGCTGGGTCTTGAGTTTTACATTTCGGAGGAAACTAGCTGTGAACAATGATTATGATGGTATTTGGCATTGTTGCCGATGTTGAGGCAGGCCAGGATCGACTGACACCTATATTTTCAAAACTCAAACTTTGACGTCTCAAAGTAAATTTTTTATTTATATAGCAATCATTTAATTATGTTATGCCAACATCATTTTCTTGGTCAGCATAACATTAGAAATTACCAAATATGGTAACTGTCCGAAATAGGGTCAACATGTTGCATATGTTAATGCCCTAAATATGATAGAGGTCACTTCGACAATGGTGATAATAAATATTTTTTTAACAAATTGAAGTAACCCATGGTATAAATAGTGATAAACAAAATGTTTACCATTCTTAAATAATTTAATTTTGGATGTAACGCGTCTTCCGATTGGCTGACGTTGTTTTGTTTATCAGCTCATAGACATAATTTTGTCATGTGACCTTGACGTCATCTACGTTTTTTCATGATTTACACCGGTTTAAAATGGAATTAAATGGAAAGTGTTCTCGCTTTGTAGATTAATTCATTCAGAATAGTCTTGCATATCAATCAACAAATTTTACCACTCATGTGAGGTCACACGTTATGAAGTAGTATATCGTAAACGTTGTGTGTGTTTACAAAAATCCAGAAGATTCGGCTATTTATAGATAAAAGTTACCTGTGTACCAATCTCATGAATATGCATGATTAATGACCAGGCAAAATCTAATTGCTAAAATAGAGAGGACAAATCCGATACTCTACGGGATTGAAAGACATTTACTAGGTTTGGATTGTCCTAACCAATCAACAAACTTTGATTATTCACGTCTCGTAATATCTTCCAATCAGGTAGTAAGAGGCATTCACGCACTGACTGTCCATCGTTCAATTCTTAATAACGTCTCCGAGGAGACGTTAATTATAAGAAATGACTGTAATATTTTTTCTGTCTATGAAGAAATAACATCAAAAATGTGGTGCACACTGAATAACCCGCGTAGCGGGTTATTTTAAAGTGTGCACCACATTTTTTATGTTATTTCGAATAGACAGAAAAAATATTACAGTCATTTCTTATAATTTAATTCTTAATTTCATTTTAAACTTTTCGAAATAACATAAAAAATGTGGTGCACACTTTAAAATAACCCGCTACGCGGGTTATTCAGTGTGCACCACATTTTTGATGTTATTTCTTCATAGACAGAAAAAATATTACAGTCATTTCTTATAATTTAATTCTTAATTTCATTTTAAACTTTTCGAAATAACATAAAAAATGTGGTGCACACTTTAAAATAACACGCTACGCGGGTTATTCAGTGTGCACCACATTTTTGATGTTATTTCTTCATAGACAGAAAAAATATTAGTCATTCCTTAAATAACATAACATTTAATTAATCATTGTAATGTCACCTTTGTCCAAAATTAATGTCAAATTTATCTGCCACAATACAACTGTATTTGCAGTGTAAATTCGGAATTCATTGCAGGGCCTTAACTTCAAGATATTTTATAAAAAATCTAAGGTCATATATATCTGCTAGTTTAGGACTTAATAAAAAGCGCTCAGACACAAATATAAAACAATACTGAAGGTCGTCAAAGATGTCATTTCTACAAATAATCAATTCTACAATAAAAAATTGACGAAAAGAACAGGTGGTGAGTTATATATATATATATATATATATATATAAATTGACGAAAAGAACAGGTGGTGAGTTATATATATATATATATATATATATATATATATATATATGTTACAGTAAAAGTGTATAATTAGGGATTATGTAGAATCCCTGAAATTTTCAGGGATTATGTATAATCACTGGTAACTTAAGGGATTAGATATAATTATTAACATTTTCAGGAATTATGCATGATCACTAGAAGAAATGTCAGGGATTATACATAATAACTGGAATGAAGAGACAATGAATTCTACTGTGAGGGTCTGGATGGGGTCCATCATTTTTTTATTCTCCAAATTTTTAGATAATATTTCTCTATTCTTTATTTATTTTGCCCATGATTCTCTATTCTGTATATTTTAACATCACATTATAATTATTCTCTATTCTGTATATTTTAACATCACATGATTCTCTATTCCGTATATTTTAACATCACATTATTCTCTATTCTGTATATTTTAACATCACATTATTCTCTATTCTGTATATTTTAACATCACATTATTCTTTGTTCTTTTTATCTTTTGTTTATTTTTTTAGTCCTTTATTTTGCACTCCCCCCCCCCACCATTATTCTCTACTTGTAAACCCCATCCAGGCCCTCTATTATTGAACATTTGCTATGCTTTTTGTGGTTATTCTTTTGCAACAACAAAAAACTAAAAATAAACCTTAGCCTTCACATTCTAGTATTGAATCTTATTTTACTGCACGTTGAAGAGAACTAAAGTGTTCATCAAAAACATCTGAAGATGCTAGAAAGGTCAATCAGACACCTCAGATCGATTCCTTGTGTATTAACTGAGCAAAATTTAAAATTTCGTAGTCAGGCATTATCATTTTCAGTCTTTTTATGAAAAATAGCCATTATATTTTTGGGGTCTCCTTTTCCATGATCAACATACGGAATCGGTATCATAACATTACAGCCAATGTTGGCCTACTCCAAAATTGTGTTCAATCTGTCAAGCATGTGTTCTGTTTGTGTTTCTGTACCTTTAGTTGCATTTCTTTACTTAGTTTAAATTCCTTGTATATTGGAACAAAGAAAACATAAAACAGACGTTCAGTAACTTTCATCCTCTTTGTTTTACAGCAAATTTCATGATCTGTGCATTTATATTGGTATTATTAATTTCAATCTTAAATACTTTTACGAGTTAATGGGGTTCAACACAGTTATTAAAATAGAATATCACCAGAAAAATTTTTCACTTTAAAAGATTTGATAGATGGACAGGGAATGAAAACTGTCTACTTACACCACAAAAGGGTAATACATAGGATTTATTTGTCTGTATTTGATTTATTTTTATCAAACGAAGAATCTTTGTATTATTGATATTCCCTGAAATCATTTCAGGGAATTTGTAAAATAATTCTTTAGATTTTCAGTGATTATATAAAATCACTGGTCCATTTTCAGAGATAGTATATAATCACTAATAATTTTAGTGATTATGCAAAATCAGGGATTCTACATAATCCCTGATTATACAAATTCACTGTAACATATATATCTTTATTTGTCACAAACCAAATAATAAAGGTATAGAGATAAACATATATATTTCATTACAACTGCATAAATAATGTACGAAAGTAGATAGAGGCATTTACAATTGTTCACCCAGAAAAGTTCAATTTGTTATTGATCTCTTTAATTAGTTTACACAGCTCATATAGTCCTGAACATGTTTTGGAATTTATTAAAACATGAAACTTCAAAGTATTAGATCTATTCCTATAGGTAGCACGCTAGTATTTGCATTCCAGAATTTAGGTTGCTCTTTTGTGTACCCTACTTAGGTCAATGTATCTGAGCAGTATGATTGGACAAAAAAAAAATAGTATCAACTGAACATACTTTCCCAAACTGAGGGATGAATCAGGTGTAGAAAAATATGAAATAATTTTACATACAGGTGAAAATGAATTTTTGAGAATTTTAAAAAATTTTGTATTCACTGCATGATAAAAGACCTAAAAGCACTAGTGGCCTCAGGTTTTTAAAATAGCAAAAAAAGTAAACGGTAATGATACATATTCAAATTTATTTCTGATTAGTAAAATGAAAGTACTTCAGTTAACTGTGTATGTAGAATTTTTGGCAGTGCTAGAAAGTGGTGAAAATCCTAAAAAGGCTATCATTATCCCTTATGGGCCAGGAAATACTACCGTGCCACCTATAATGAAATGTAATACATCGTTTTATACAGTTATCAAAAGCTGAACAATTAAAAATGTATTTATACAATAATGAGAAGACGGTGAACTTATATAGGTCATTGGGACAATCCAGGATAACATATTACAAGAGATGAGACAATTTAACAATGCTTGATATATCACATAGTATTACATGCTGACAATTACTCTTCCATTCATCCATTTTAATACATCTTCAATTGGCAAATTCACAGTTCAAAGTTTTGTAATCGAAATTGTACGTGACTGTGAATCAAGTAATGTCGTTTATAGTTTGAAAATTCTCTTATACATATAGTGTAAAATAGACTTCTACCATTAAAACATTGGTGTCTAAATTCGCACCGTTTTTGTATAGATTGATACTAAAGAAATTTATTTTGATATTTGTCAATGATACTATAGATGACACAGGAGATATATCTCAACACTTTATTTTGCAAAAAATAGTCCGTAAGAATAATTGGATAGCAGAAATAAATATTTTGAAAAAGCCATCCCAAAAGACTGGCTTCAGATGTTAAAGTCTGTAAATATATAATGTCGTTAAAATAAAGAAAGAAAAAAAAAAGAAATTTATCTGATCGATTCTTTCTCAATAACGGTATTTTGGTACAAGAAAATAATAGCAATCCATGCCAGCATCACATTTTACGTATTTCTGACTTGGTACAGGCATTTTTCGAAGAAAATGGTGGGTTAAACATCCTACTTGTGTGTCAGTTATTTAAACATGTTTTTTAAATTCAATTTTCAAGAGGAATATACCAAGATTTGAATACGAACCATTTGCACGAGCTGTGTCTCTAAGGAAGGGCATGAATTTTCATTAAATAATTGCTGACAATGAACAGATAGTGAAAAGAGCAAATTTATGTGTGCGTAATGTGTGTAATATTTGCTCTTTTGGGAGATAGTTGAACTTTGTCATTTTTTGAGTATATACTTGCATAAGAGGTGCATAGCGTTTCCAGATAACTCATCCTACAGTGTGAATGCTAGGAAGTTTTCACTTTGCTGGCTCTTTGTACATATATTGAAGGTGTGCATGTGGTCAGGATTTTGATTTTTATTGATATTTGCTCTTTTGGGAGATAGTTGAACTTTGTCATTTTTGGAGTATATACTTGCATAAGAGGTGCATAGCGTTTCCGGATAACTCCTCCTACAGTGAACCATAGACCTATGTGCTCCCGTGCTCAACTTTGTGTATTTTGAAATAACACTTTGCATCTGCGGGGGCATCATGTGTGTCTCCCAGACACAATAATATCTCAAAGAAAGTCCTACATTGACTTTGTTATAATACAGTTACTTCAGAGTAGAGTGCGGGGGCATCACTTTGTCTAGTTCTAAGTTAAAATATTTTGATATGAATATTTATTTTTTACGATGATTTGGTTAAAATGCCTATATATAACTTTCAACTTCATAGTAGCAGTCTACAATTCGCAAAGGGAATATATCACTTTCAACTCCATAGTACCAGTCTAAAATTTGTAAAGGGAATATATCACTTTCAACTTCATGGTACCAGTCTAAAATTTGTAAAGGAAATATATCATTTTCAACTTCATAGTACCAGTCTAAAATTGGCAAAAGGAATATATCACTTTCAACTTCATAGTACCATTTTAAAATTGGCAAAAGGAATATATCACTTTCAACTTCATAGTACCAGTCTAAAATTGGCAAAGGGAATATATCACTTTCAACTTCATAGTACCATTTTGAAATTGGCAAAAGGAATATATCACTTTCAACTTCATAGTACCAGTCTAAAATTGGCAAAGGAAATATATCACTTTCAACTTCATAGTACCAGTCTAAAATTGGCAAAGGGAATATATCACTTTCAACTTCATAGTACCAGTCTACATTTGGCAAAGGGAATATATCACTTTCAACTTCATAGTACCAGTCTACAATTGGCAAAGGGAATATATCACTTTCAACTTCATAGTACCAGTCTACAATTGGCAAAGGGAGTATATCACTTTCAACTTCATAATACCAGTCTAAAATTGGCAAAAGGGAATTTATCACTTTCAACTTCATAGTACCAGTCTAAAGTTGGCAAAGGGAAACAATTATTGTTGAAAGTGTGAAATAAAAAAATCAAATCTGTTATTGGCAAATAGATTATTGAGGGAAGAAAGTATTTTTGGAGAATCTCTTTAATGGATCTTCGTGGGACCATTTGACAAAACATCATAGAAGATGTAAACAAGAAACAAAATCTGGATTCTAACAGTATTTTCCTATAGACAAAAAAAAAAAATATCGACTTTGTAAAAAAGTATTTACGAAAATAACAAACTTCAAGGAAAGTTCATAAAACCTTACATAATTTAGCCATTTGATAAAGAAATGGCTTTCCGTTTTGAAATTTCCTTGGGGTTTGGTATTTTGTTATTTTACTTTTTATGGTACATGCTTGTTTTGAATTTTTTTTTTTTTAGTTGGTTTGCGGATAATTATAGATAGAGAACCCCTTTTTGAAGTTGACTGAAATTTGAATGGAATGTTTTGGGCCACTAAAAAACAGGTAAAATCGAGTTATTGTACACAAAGTACTTGATTGCTGGAATAATTAAACAAAATTGTAGTTTCTGGAAAATATCTGGAGAACCTATTTATGAAATTGATTTAAATTTAATGAAATATGTTGTACCACATAACAAAGATTAAAATTCCAAATTTTGTGGGTTCTGAATGGAAGGCAGATGCGACCAATTTCGCGTTATTACGTCACGAATTTGATTTCGCGTTTTCGCATTTACATTTTCGCTTTTGAGTTTCCGCTTTTGTGAATTCTAGATTTCGAGTTTTCGCCTTTTGGAATAACGCGAAAACCAAACTCCGAAACAGCGGTGTCGTTGCTTCGCTAAACTAAAGTAACGTATTGTAACAAGGAGGACGTTACCACTGTTTCGGAGTTTGCGCGAAAACGAAAAATTAGTCACATCAGGCTTCCATAGTTCTTGGTGATGAATGGAGAACGACCACTAAATTGAAGTATTACACCAGAGTTATACCCAATTTATCATATGAATTAACTTTTCCATTCCTAATAAGTATTTGCGGTTTGTTTTCTAAATATCAGCGTTCAGTTGCGCAACTGACCCGAATTGGAAGAAAGAAAAGATAATATTCAGATAAAGTCTGTTTCTATGGTTATCTCCACTGTTTTCATCTTATTTATATCGAATTGCACTAAACACATGCTAAATGGCACCAAAGAATATCAAAGTAAACTATACAGTTAAAACTTATATATATATATATAATTTAATTTTGGATGTAACGCGTCTTCCGATTGGCTGACGTTGTTTTGTTTATCAGCTCATAGACATAATTTTGTCATGTGACCTTGACGTCATCAACGTTTTTTCATGATTTACACCGGTTTAAAATGGAATTAAGAATTAAATTATAAGAATTAACTGTAATATTTTTTCTGTCTATTCGAAATAACATAAAAAATGTGGTGCACACTTTAAAATAACCCGCTACGCGGGTTATTCAGTGTGCACCACATTTTTGATGTTATTTCTTCATAGACAGAAAAAATATTACAGTCATTCCTTAAATACGCTGACTTTGAACAACGGCAAAAGTAAAACATGTTCATATATTTCAAAGTATTTTGCTCCAGAAACGAAATCATAATCTTTCAGTTTCTGCAGGGGGGTATCTGTAATTACTGGTTCTCCCCTTTAGTTCGTTAATGTCAATGAAATGTAGTGTCTTTAACCAATGTAAGGTTAATCACCCAAGAAACACCTGTACACATAAATCGCCCAACTATAAAAAAATAAAAAAAGAACAATTAATGACACTTATGATAGATTTTTAACATAGAGATCAAAGGTCTTTCTTGAACCCCTGGAAAATATATACAATTAAATGATAATGTAATTTCATTCCTTATTTTCGATTCAAATGAACATATTATCATCTTTCCTGGAATGTTGTTCTGTGAAATACAAATTAAGCCTTTAATTTATAATTTATTATAAGAAAGCCCGTATAATTTTCTTTCGGACAAACAATGGCGTTAAAGGAGGTGTTGCTAATTTTTATCATTATTCTGAGTGTTTTTATGAAGCCTTATTCTGGTCAAAGAATAGATATAGTGTCCGAATCCGTGGCGGAAGCCGTAGCATTAGTTGACAGAAGGTTTCAGACAAGAGGTGAGTTTATTTTCGGGTCTTTTTGTTCAATGTAATACTATTTAATTGAATCTTTTTCAGAAGCTTAATGTTGACACCTTTTCATTCGAGTTCGATAGCAAGTACTATTTGGAATAAAAAGTATACCTTATACAAAATCAAGGCAGACTCTAATGTTCACTTATCAAGGATGTTTGTAAATAATGCGCACCTTTTTTAGTTTCCACTAATGGTGACACCGAGCAGCTAAAAGAAGGTTCAAAAATTATTAATAGAATATGCCTTCGCCAATAGGGAAGTCAGAATAAAACATAGACATTGCGTCCGAGAGAATATGAATAATTTATTAGTTGTAAAATGTTTTGAACTTTTTCAGTAAGTGCGAGTACTTTTATATCGGTGCTTTGTGCATTCATTTTAAGGTAGTTCAGGGGTATACCGCCATCTTGAATTGTACAATCACGGTACATAATCGGTCTAGTTCTTTGCCCAAATCTGAAAATTTGGAGACAGATTTGCAATTTATTGGTTACACTGTTTATTTATATAAAGAAAACTTAGTGATTCATTGCATTATCGACAATGTTTTATCAAATACCAAATATTTGTGTTTTTAGAATCAATTTTTCAAATAAGCCATTTAAGGGGAGATAACTCTTTTAGTACATAATTTATACTGGGCATATAGGGAAATTTTCATTTTTTACTTGTAGCAAGAAAGAGTTCGGTGACACCATTTTTTCTTTCCATTTTCTTAAAATATATTTTAAAACCTATCTTCTCATATTTTATTTCAAAATTCTGTCTTATAGATTTCTTTTTAAGCACAAAAATGTGTTTTTTCAGGAACAATGTAAGCAAATTTTGGCAATTTTGAACGACTCGTACCTTGAAAAATAGGGCGGTGACCCATACTTTTTATTATTTTTTTGAAAAAAGCATAATAAAATCTTCATTTTGGCAAAGTATAAGAAAATTCTGTCATTTTTTTTTTCTATACCCCTGAACTACCTTAAAGAAGTTTGTTTTTCTTTTTTGTTCATCGTACCGATATATGATCAAATGTTTTTTTTACATTTAGTTCTTATGTTGTGCTGTAACACCACTTTCCAAGGTTAGAGGGAGAGTTGATTGCTCACAAACATGTTTAAACCCACCACATTCTGTTTGTGTCTGTCCCAAGTCAGGAGCCTGTAGTTCAGTAATTGGTGGCTGTCAAATTGTTTGTTACAAGTTAGGTCGTTATTTTTCTGGTTTGAATTGTTTCACATTTTGTTAATTCGGACTATACGGTATAGGTTTTGCTCATTGTTGAAGGCCATACAGTGACCTATAATTACTGATATCTACGTCATGATTCTGATGGATAGTTGTCATATTGGCAATCATACATCATATCCTTATTTTTATACCAAGGGGACAATCAATATGGAAAACCCGGATGAATACCATTAATGGGTGAAGTTTGTGGATAGTGCCACGTTTTATACAACTTGTATCCCTTTTAACAGATCATCTCAGAAAAGAATAGGCGCATGAATAAATAAACAGCCATGCTTTACTCAATATGAATTTCCGCCCGAACACCAAGATTCGGGTTTTTAATCTTTGTCTATCCAACCTTCTATCATGCCGTAAGATAAAAAATAGTTTGATAATGCATACTTCAAGCTTTCACAATGCGCCAGTAACCAGGAGTTTGGTGGTTATAATAATACACATGCAATCGAAGGAACCGCAGAACACACAGAGGTACAAAAATAGATAAAATTTCCAACAAATAAAAGTTTCATATAACAATCGTCACAGGATTTAATAACGAGAGTCGACAAAGCTACCTTTGGGTTTGTGGTATGATGTTGAAATGACCAAACATGTTTCATTTATATATTGAATACCAATTTTGTTTATTAAAGTGGTTATTTTTTTTTCAAATTACATAACTATTTAAATCTTAGAGTTAGAAGATATATATATATCAAAGGAAACACATACAAATAATGTAAAAAAAAGCTGGTACCAAATCACAGACACTTTTCTTAATCTGAACAGGTATAGGACAAAGGCGACTGGGTTACGATCCTGTGTCCATAATGAATATATTCAGTAAAGTGAAAGCAGCACCAAGACGAGTCTTCTCAATGGCTAGGTCAGCTGATATCACAGAAATAGCTTCAGACATAATCACAAGAAGGTAACAATAATACTCATTTATATATGAAAAAAAACAACCATAATAAATAAAGTATTACATAAATTAAAAAAGTTTTAAGGTCTGAATAAGATGAAATTATTGGCCAGCTAAAAGGCAAAGGTCAAAGCTTGACTATGCTGACCTCTAGATACAATGTATGTATTTATTAAGGGATAATTTGCTGTCTTATTGACTTTCTCCCAACCTCCACAATATTCGCCAGCATAAAAGGAACAACAACTATAATATCAATTATGATAAAAATGTAAACAATAATATAAGGTTTTGCACCAGTTTGCAAGTGCAAGAGCAATATTTATTCTTCGACGGACAATTTCAATCAATATTTATACTATAACCCTTTTACAATGTAGCAAATTAAAAAATATTTTGACATCGATCACGTCGATAATTTGAAGCCATTTTTGCACTTGGTGCAATATCAGAATATTGCACGATAACGAAAAGTTCTGTGGGAATTTTATTATCTTGCAAAACCATTATAGTAATTGCAATAAAACCTCAATAACCTCAGATGTCCAACCACAAACAAGTGATGATCGACATGATGCCTTTTCTACGAATAAAATATGCGTAGCCATTCGTGACCAATGATCCTGCAGCACAACTAATAGTATGGTGACTGCTCAATTGTTGAATGCTGTCATCATTATTCACCTGACAGTGTGTTTAGGTGCAATAAAACACAACATTAAAGACACTTGCCTAAGAATTGTACGACAAAAATACAAAATACAACAAATCGTAATACAAAACATCTGCACAGAAAACTTACGGCTTGGTAAAACGAACCCTACCAAAAGCTGGAGGAGAACTCGGATGCCATATAAGGGCCAGTAGTTCTTGAGTCACTAGTGATAAAAACAAGAAACTTATCAAATTCTGGTATCATATAACTGTTTGTTATTTAATTGAAGAATGAGTATAACTATGGGCGACCTACAAGGCTTAGGGATGAGTCTGAGATTTGTAACTGCAATGGACAGTAACTGTGCCATGAAAAATATGATATGCAACCCTGCTGACATATATCGACAATCAAATGGAGTCTGTAACAACTTGAAAAACCCAATGTGGGGATCTTCTATTTCAGCGCAACCTAGGTTTATTCCTGCACACTACGGGGATAGTAAGTCATTTATTTATTAATATGAATAAAAAAAAGTGATAGGTATCATTGAGAAAGTAGCATTTAAACACAATAAAAAGAGATAATTAAGGGATAGACATCATTGAGAAAGTAACCGTTACACACAGTAAAAAAGAACTAAGAGAGTTTCCTAGGAAACATTCATTGTATGATTAAGTCTAGGGTTTGTACCTTACTACACATTTGAATGTCTCTACTATGTATTTGGCTACCTAAACTACACGAAAATACGGTCGGGTTTGGACCTAACTACACATTTGAATGTCTCTACTATGTATTTGGCTACCTAAACTAGACGAAAAAACGGTCAAATTTTGCTTGATGTCAACTTTTTGTAGGTGTTCTATAACTTTTTAATTTTTAAAACTTTTGGATTAGTTTTTAAACAATAATGATAGGACAAATTAATACATTTTGTAATCAAGCCTGTAAAATACTGGTATTAATTTTGAATTATTCATGGAATGTAAAATCAATCATGTGTTAGATACATTACATGTTTTATTTGTTTATTTTTTAGATACTATTGATAATTATGACTTTTTACACTCTACCTTATGTTATCAAACAGAACTTTTGTTATTTATCAATATCAACTTCTTCAAAAACATGATAACAAATATATTTGCTAGAACCCATATAAAGCATTCATCAGTAATGAAAGAGACAGTTATGTAAGGAATACTTTATTTTACTTTAACTGTTGAGATATATAGATTCAAGCACTGCATCAAGTGTGTTACGATATTTCTCCACTCGAGACAGTTTAATTTTAAAATTCAAAACGCGAGGCTTGCCGAGCTTTTTAATTTTTTTGAAATTTAACTGTTGAGAGTGTAGAAATATCGTAATACACGCGATATAGTGGTGGAATCTGTTTCTCTAATGATTTTTAGACAAAGTTTATCCTTCCTTTTCAAAGATTTGAAGAAAGTTGTGTTCTTTATATATGACGTCATCAGGCATGGTCGCCTTTTTTCATGACGTCACAATAGGAACTTCAGAAGAAATCAAGAAAATTTGACGTCATAGTTGAATTTCGACCAATCATTTGCGGAGAACAAAGTTTTCTCTAGAGATGAGAAATATAGATTCCACCACTGCACCAAGTGTGTTACGATATTTCTCCACTCGAGACAGTTTAATTTTAAAATTTAAAACGGGAGGCTTGCCGAGCTTTCTGAATATTTAAAATTTAACTGTTGAGAGAGGAGAAATATCGTAATACACGAGATATAGTGGTGGAATCTGTTTCTCGAATGATTTTTAGATGATAACTTAGCAAAGTTTATCCTTCCTTTTCAAAGATTTGCAGAAAGTTGTGTTCTTTATATGTAATGTCATCAGGCATGGTCGCCTTTTTTCATGACGTCACAATAGGAAATTCAGTAGAAATCAAGAAAATTTGACTTCATTATTGAATTTGGACCAATCATTTGCTGAGAACAAACTTTTCTCCAGAGATGAGAAATATTTTTCTCACACCGATCTAGAAATGTGAAAATAGCATGAAAATTAAAAAAATATTTTTCTCACACCGATCGAGAAATGTGAAAATAGCATGAAAATTAGTGATTATTGCTGTTTCCCCCTGATTTTGGCATTTACAGCTAATCAGTTAATCAGCATCTTGCAGGTATTCCTACTGAAACCACTTTCGCTTTTTAAGTTACAGTCTTGTTTTGTGATTTGCATTGTATGAATTACAGTTTATGACAGACCCATTCATATTCGCTCTCACGGTAAAATATAATAACTCTTAACGTGGCCTTATTATAGGGCCCCGCTAATCAATCGGCGAAAGGCGAAAAAGCCTGTCCGTGTGTCCGTCTGTCACAAATCGTTTCCGCTCTTTAACTCTTAAACCTCTGGAGTTAGGTAATGGAACTTGGTATGATTATTCACCATTGTAACTACTAGAGTGTGTGTCGTATACAAAGACAGAAAACCGCATAGTCAAAGTAATGATCAAAAACTTAGTTAAACATAGTCACTCCTTATAAAAATAAGGAGATGCGGTATGATTGCCAATGAGACAACTATCCACCCAAGTTCAAATTAAGTGGATGTAAGCAATTATAGGCAACCGTACGGCCTTCAACAATGAGAAAAACTATACCGTATAGTTGGTTATAAAATAATCCGACATGAAAAATATAAAACAATTCAATTGAGAAAACTCTATTTAGAACAAAACATTGTACGAAAAACAAATATGACAGACATGAACCAAAGGCAACCACTGAACAACAGGCTCATGACTTGGGACAGGCACATAAAGAATATGTTGGGGTTATACATGCTTGTGAGCGTTCAACCCTCCCCTAACCTTAAGCTTGGACCGTGATTTCACAGCACAACATAAGAACAAACTATAAAAAATAGTTGAAAATGGCTTAACCCATCAGATCGATGCAAAGTAGAAAACATCTAACAAAAACAGAGGCCAGACGTCGCAGGATATTTATAGATCTGAGAGTACTCGCAGTTACCGGCAGCTAGTTCAAAGCCAATAACAACTAATAAAAGAAATCATGTATCTAAGACTTATTTATCAATCATATGTTCATACGTGCAAAAATCGTTTCCGCTCTCTAACTTTCAAACCCGTACTAAGGAGGGTTTTCTCATTGGCAATCATACCGCAACTTCTTATTTTTATAAGGAATTTTAGGGTGAAAATTAAAAAAAAGTGTCCCACCAAGAAAAACCAACATTCCGCAGGTATAAGCTATGTTAACAGCGAGTATTCCTTATTACTTCTAATTTGCACCACGATTTATTTGTTTACTCCAGCGATGTACTGGTGCACGCCCTGCTTGACGGCTCCCATTCATTATATTCAGACTAGTTGATATGTTTGCTTTATCTAATCATATTTATAAAGTGTGCGTTAGTTTCATTTGTCAATTACCTTCAGTTTTGTCATTTACGTTCGATTAATATATTTGTGTATTGTTTCAGTGGTTCAACATTTTAAAATAATGTTTCAAAATTTTTTAATGCACATACGTTACATATCGGCATTTGTGTGTATTTTTCCATATTATAACAATGTACCCTTTTTTCGGAATTCTTATAATGATATTTGATTTCCGTAAAGCTGCTTTAAATGTATATGATATTTAAACTTTAATTTTATTTTGTAAAAGGTAAGAACATTGGAATGATTCCCCGGTATCTAAGTGTAAGTGGTGAACCATTGCCTAATCCACGGCACATCAGTAATTCTGTTCACAATGGAGGTACCAGTCCGCCTAGAGGGTGTCAATTTACTGTTTTACTGACGTTCTTTGGTCAGTTTGTGGATCATGACGTCATATCTACACCAACAAAAGAAGATAGAGGAGGTATGGATAGATAACAGTAACCCTAGTTGTGCTCAGGTGTTGCAGTATCTACTTACCCTTCCGGAGTACATGCGATTACCACTAGTTTGATTAAAATGGGATTCGTGTTGCTCTTGTTTAGATTTTAGTGGCATGTTTTCTTTGTTTTAATTATTTTGCAATGTTTTTTATGTTTCTACCGGTTACAGTCTAGTCTATCCTTTGTCCTGAAAAAAGCATGTCTTAATTTCAAAATTTCCAATTTGTTCCACTTGAAGGATTAGAACATTTACATACACGATGGTTTTCGAATTTGGTGATGTCTTAGGGTATACACGAGAAGAGTTAATTAATAATCCACGATTTTTTGAGGCACTTTTCTTTAAAATTACTTATCAACGTACTTAAGGTCATACGATACAGTTTAGATCCCACGGTGATTTTTTTGCAAACAAGCTATTTTTCGCTTAGTCAATTCAAATATGTAAAAAAGAGTATACCTTCATGTAAAAATATGTAAAAAAGAGTATACCTTCCTGTGCTAAATTTAGAGATAAATGGGGTTGAAATTTTAGACATTTACTTAAAATTTCGGTTTCTAGGACATTTCTATCCTTTGGACAGACATACTTAACTTTTTTGTTTTTTATAAGATAAACACATGCGGATTTTTGTAAAAAGATTAGGAATACACATGTATCTTCTTTACAAAATTATGGTCTTAATTTGTGTAACAATTCTTTGTAAATAATTTATTTAATTAAATTTTCAAGATTTTACAAAATAACGGCATGTTTTGCTGCATATTTACCTAATTACGAAAAATGCATCTTTTCCCGATATGTCGCAGTTTGACGTCGCGAAAAGTAACATTTTACGTTAGCAACATCATTACCTCCCCTGTAACTGTATCGTATGCCCTTAATAGAAGTAAGTATACACGGGTTTCACATTCGGGACGGGACGTGCGTACCTCATAGCCATAAATAAGAAGTACTTTTGCTAATTAATATTCATAATATGTAAATGAGAGTTGTACCACGTGATAATAGTTTGAACTGGACTGGCTTGATATCATTAAAATCTTTAAAACACGGATATTATAAGTTGCCCGTCACAGAGTCCATGTTTATAATCACTCTGATATTTCCGTAAAGTTGTCAGGCGGTTAAAATCAAAAGAATGCACCACAGGCACTTGTTTCTAGCCATGGGAAGCCCCACTATCAACGTATATTTACGAGAAGGTACCCAACTACTTTTTTCACCTCTCCGCTTCAAACCTTTATTTTGCTGTCAATTCAGTCTCAAATTTATTGTTCCATACACCATTCGATTCGTGAAAAGTTTTTCTTTCAGATGGTATGGATTTTATTTACCCTTAGGGTACCCCTTACCTCCAATACACAAGATTTGTCAATAAATTTTCATGTAATTGTTTTTAGTCCTCCTACAAAATACAACAACTACCGGTTTAAGGCAGCGAATTTCAATACTGCTTGTGATTGGTCGGTTCATAGTTCATAGGGTTATTCATAAGTTAAAGGTCATTACACTCTCTAGATTTTACTTATTCATTTGTGACTCTCTAGACTTATCATTCACTGTTTTATGCAAATTATCTAGGACTAAAACTTTAAAGACTACACGAATAAGTATATCCCATATATTTTCTGTTTTCTAAAATTAAACTAAAAAAATCCCCAGTGAAATGATATTTGTAGCATCGTTATTTTTCTTTTTAATAAGGATTCAGTCCGTGAAATTTTGATACCGGAAGTTGTTGTATTTTGTAGGAGGACTAAAACAATCACATGAAAATTTATTGACAAATCTTGTGTATTGAGGTAAGGTACCTAAGGGTAAATACAATCATTACCATCTGAAAGAAAACTTTCACGAATCGAATGGTGTATGGAACAATAAATTTGAGAATGAATTGACAGCAAAATAAGGGTTTGAAGCGGAGAGGTGAAAAAAGTAGTTGGGTACCTTCTCGTAAATATACGTTGATAGTGGGGCTTCCCATGGATAGAAACAAGTGCCTGTGTAATGAACGCGAATTTAGTGAATTTTTCGTGTTTTCGTCAGTTTATTCTTCTTGAAATAGGGGCATTTTAACTTTACGTGGGAACCTAAAGTTCAACGACTACACATTAAAGGTTTGGACTTGCTTATTCTCTGGACATTTCAAGTTTCATCCCGGCAACCTGTTTTTGTAATGACCTTGTTAGCCAATTTTCAACACGAAGTTTGCAAATTTGACGTTTCAGCCATTTTAGCCTGTATTTTATACTGCAATGTTAAAAGCCTCTCGCTTCGATTTTTAAAATAGCTCAGGAACCTTGATTTTTGCAACGACAGTCATTATGTTTCGTTTAAATGGTGTATATTGTTGTGTATATTTATTTTCTGTCCCGGCAACTTGTCCATCACTTAAATTAAAGTTAAAACAGACATTTTTTTCAAAATTCCCTATCATTTCAACATAATTTCCGTGACCCGTATTCGATTTCTTTAGTATAATATTCAAATAAGGCGTTGATTTCTGGATATGTGTCTGGAACAAATAAGATTACCTCCGAATTTTTTTTTGCGGTATTCGCATGGCTCACTCTTTGGCTTTTTATGTAGAGTTTTGTACACTGTTGGTTGTCTTTTCGTCGTTTTTTACTTTTTGCCATGGTTCATGATTTAGACGGTTTCGACTTATTAAGTTTTTGATTCGCCCTATGGTATCATCCGTCTCTTTTTTTTTTTTTATTATCCAGCTTTAGCACGATTTGCACAATCTTTTGAATTTTAGGCTTTAATGCTCTTTAATTTCGTTATTGATGTTGCCTTCCAACTGTTTTGACTTGAGCGCATTTGATGCGTCCGGCGCACTGAATATGAATACTAAATAGATATAAGAAGATGTGGTATGAGTGCCAATGAGACAACTCTCCATCCAAGTCAAAATTTATAAAAGTAAACCATTATAGGTCAAAGTACGGTCTTCAACATGGAGCCTTGGCTCACACCGAACAGTAAGCTATAAAGGGCCCCAAAAATTACTAGTGTAAAACCATTCAAACGGGAAAACCAACGGTCTAATCTATATAAAAAACGAGAAACGAGAAACACTTATGAACCACATCAACAAACGACAACTACTGAACACCAGATTCCTGACTTAGGACACGTGCAAACAAATGCAGCGGGTTTAAACGTTTTAATGGTACCAAACCTTCATCCTTTTTCTGAAACAATAGTGTAACATCACAACATAGAAAGACACACTATAAAATATCAACTGAAATAGCTTAACTCAATCAAAGGACATATTAACACCATTGAACATACACTGAACAAATAAATTTGACCTATGATACAATGCAAATACAAAATAAATAAACTAAGGGAAGAATAATAAAAGTAACATGTTATATGGTATGAAATGTTAAACAATTTAAGAAAAACAATATGCTCGAACAAAAATATCAGCCATTTGCAATAACTTTAAACACAGGTAAATGAAAATAATTTTGTTGTTAGGTATACGTGTACAGTTACAATAGAGAAAGGTATAGTCTGTTTCTTTTGTGTGTTTTCACATCTGGTTCAGTAAAATTGGTATCGTATAATTTTATTACGTCAACTGTGTTGATACTTTTCTCGTGGGCTGTTATAGATGGTATATCAGCCAGGTAGCTTTGTACTCCGGCATTTGCACTAAAAAAAACCCAGATATTTTTTGTTGAAATTTGCTGTTATACAATTTACAAAATATGTTCAAATAAGGGAATGTATCTCCCTCATGAAAAACTCCGATTTATTTTCCGGGTTTGGCAACGCTTTTGTCATTGAAGGTTTATTTATATCAACTAGTTCTTCAACGTTTCTGTTATTATTTTTACCTAGAGCATCGCAGAAGATAAATCAATTGTCGAAATGCGCATCTGGTACGTGAAACTTGGTACGATTAATAATATCACATGTTCAACCAATTTGTTGATGTCGTACTTTGTGGTTAACGTTTAGTCAACGAGGCTAGCACTAATCCAAAGGTATGCTCCTTTGATGACACAAAACATGATTGACGTTCAGTCACTGAGGATAGCACTAGCCCAGATGTATGTTCGTCTGATGACACGAAATATGATTGACGTTTAGTCACCGAGGCTAGCACTAGCCCAGAGGTATGATCCTGTGATGACACGAAATATAATTGACATTTAGTCACCGAGGCTAGCACTAGCCCAGAGATAAGCTCCTCTGATGACGCGAAATATGATTGACGTTTAGTCACTGAGGATAGTACTAGCCCAGAGGTATGCTCCTGTGATGACACGAAATATGATTGACGTGGTCATTTTCTGTGCTGTTTTCTTCCCCGAGGTTTAAATAGAGTAAGCACAATTAGGAAATCATTTGGAAATAGTAGATTGTCATATGATGAAGACATAATCTTTCAATCAGTTTAATTGAGGTCTAGAGCTGGCATGTCAGTAACTGCTAGCAGTCCTTTGTTAAGAGCTGGCATGTCAGTAACTGCTAGTAGTCCTTTGTTAGTTTATGTTGACCATTGTCATTTTGATTTGTTCTTCTGTTACCTATTCTAACATCGGACTCGGACTTCTTTTGAACTGAGCTTTACTGTGCGTATTGCTGTGGGTTTGTTTATTCCACATTGGCAAAAGGTATAGGGGGATGGTTAAGATCTCACAAAACATGTTAAACCCCGCCGCATTTTGCGCCTGTCCCAAGTCAGGAACCTCTGTCCTTTGTTAGTCTTGTATGTTTTTTTTTAATTTTGGTTCATTTATGTGTTTCGGAGTTTGGTATGACGTCCATTTTCGTTGAACTAGTATACATTATAGTTTAGGGGCCAGCTGAAGCCCGCCTCCGGGTGCGGGATTTTCTCGCTGTGTTGAAGACCAATTCAATTTGGTGACCTTGAGCTGTTTTTTGCACTTTGGTCGGGTTGTTGTCTCTTTGACACATTCCCCGTTTCCATTCTCAATTTTATTGAATGCTATGCATCTTCGTAATTGATTTGACATTCCAACTGTTTCGATTCGAGGGCCGTTAATGCGCTCAATTCTTATGTAGACGAAACGGGTGCCTTTTAAACTGAATCATAAGCCTAGTCTCTTTGATAAGTTTAAGAAACTTCCACACAATCAGTTTAAATGGCTAATAAGTAGCGTAAAAAGTGTAAAAAGACCTGACACTAAAGATTAGTTAAGGTCAAAGAGTTAATGCATTAGTTTGATTGGTAGTTTTTCTTTGTATTTTGTGACTTTATATACTGTTGTCTAAATGATGCAATCCATTGTTGGTTTAGTTTTGTTTGTTTTGTTTGGGGGAGGGGGTGTGTTAATAAAAAATTATGTAGGTATACGTGAATGGAACAACAACCCAACGACACAAAACCAAATAAGACATATGTGTTAACATACAGTGGTCTTTAGGGACTTTATTTGATCTAATCACAATGAGTACCATGTCCGAGTTCAATATCTATAATTTTTTTTTTAACTTTTTGTTTTGATCGAGAACTGGCCGTCTTAAAACAAACTGTTGTAATTTTTCAGGTTTTCCTCCAATTTAAAATGTATTGTTGATATTTTTCAGGCTTTGAGTTTAGATGTTGTAATGGCAATATGCCAGTTTCAAGGTAGAGTTATTATCTTTGTTGTAATAAATAGTCCTGGACTAGAAGCCAAGAGGAATATCAAAAACAACAAGTCGGAGAGACACAAACACTTTATTTATATAAAAAAGAAAAAAAAAAGACAAAATGACAAAATGACTACCAACATTATGCAAAACACTGCATAGAAAACTAAAGATTGAACAGTTTGAGCCTTATTGAAAATCTGAGACAAACCCAGGAGCTCCGGAAGGGTCAGCAGTTCCTGCTTTATTATTGACAGCTTAACAGCAATGTCGTTAATCGTATCAAAATTCATTGAAAAGTTATACATGATAATACCCAATACAACAACGGATTGTTGAATGTTTTTGTCTAATTTTTAGACGCCATTAAATTCGCTATATAACGACGAATCTAAATTATCATACCCTAAAAATTGTCACAATAGCAACAAATTGAAATGAAGAAAAACTATTTTCATTACAAATGACAGACATAACTGTTTCCCGTAAATTCAACACGGAAATAAAACGGTAAAAAATATAACACTGGAAACCCAATACAAAACCTAAGATGAACTTAAGCGCTCGCGAAGATTAGGCAGTTCCTGTTCAAAAAGAGGAAATTGGCTAATTTAAAAGTTTAAAAATCAATCACATGTTACATTAAAGGGATGGTCAATATATATATTCACAAATCTTATATAATCTTTCATAACTTGTGAACTGTAAAATTAGCATTATCACGTTTATTGACCTTAAAATAATGTCAGTGTCGGTCTTACATTAAAGGGATGGTCAAATCATCTTACTAAAGTGTCCCATTTAGCACTTCCTATATTGTAGCAGTATATATGTTTTCACAAATCTTATATAATCTTTAATAACTTGTGAACTGTAAAATTAGCATTAGCACGTTTATTGACCTTAAAATAATGTCATTGTCGGTCTTACTCAAGCTAGTGATCATTCAGCTGACACTCATTGTCTTGTTCAAATTAAATATATGAACGTATAAATTAGATACAATGAAGAGGGTGAGGCATAATACATGAAGTGCAATTGATTTTCTCAAGTCTAACATGACATTCCTTTGTTTTCAGACCTGAATGTTTTCCCTTCGGTACACCACCAGGAGAGTTTAACTCGACTTGTATGCATTTTGTTAGATCTGAAATTGCTCCAACAGTAGACTGTTTGCCAGGTAATGTCATCAATATGTAAATGATAATTTTGCTAATGATATTTTTCAAACAATTGTTATTATCATTATGTTTGAGACACCATGCGTAATAGTATTCGACAAACACGTATAATTCTTCCTTTATAATAAAACATTTTAACAGCATGTACTTGAAATGGAAAAAAAGTTGCTGATTTGAGAACTAAGCAAGCACGACTGACAACTAATCTTAGCAACTGTTCTTGACTCTGGTTTATAAGAACCACCGACAAAAAAAACTGATCAAAGATACCACCAGGCTTATAATTTTGTTCCTCAGAATCGCGTTTCGGCTAGCAAACATGCAACATTAACACTCGAATAAAAAAAGTTAAAAAGGCCAAATAAAGAACGAAGTGGAAGAGCATTGAGGAGACAAAACTTAAGACAAGACAAGAGATTAAGATTTTCTTGATTAAGTTTGAGAAGTACTGACGACGTATTGTGACTAGAGTTAAACAAAAACTATCAAAAAGATGTACATGAATGGGGTAAAAAATATTGAGGATGAACACGCCGATGATCATGGAAAAAACTCACAAATATATAAAGTAACAATAGTGTGTACAATTTAGGTTGTTAGATGATTGAATATGAATTTGCCTAGTAATTCAACAGCTTCAAAGTTCAATTTATACAGAAAACATTTAAAGAATAGTATTATGAGATATTTCAATTAATTCATTTATTTGAGTCTTTTAATGCAACAGGTCCACGAAACCAGATGAACCAGGCTTCTTCCTTCCTTGATCTATCAGTAACTTATGGCAGCACACAACAAACAGAACAGGACCTTGTTGATTTTAGCACAGGTAAACAATTTTCAATCTTGTAATCAAAGGCATAAGAACAAGAAGCAATACTTGCTAATAATACTAATAAAAATGAAAAAGAGGCTCGAGTACAATTTTTCAAATTAACAGGTTAAAGGTAATTTACCGACTTTGTTTAGGAGAGTCATACGGAATTAAACGAACGAGACAAACATAAAAACGAAAAAAGAATTACCTAGAAAAAAGTAAAATAACAAAAATAACGAACTCCAAGGAAAATTCAAAACGGAAAGTCCTTTAACAGATGGCAAAATCAAAAGCTCAAACACACCAAACGAATAGAAAACAACTGTCATATTCCTGACTTGGTACAGGCATTTACTTATGTAGAAAATGGTGGATTAAACCTGATTTTATAGCTAGCTAAACCTCTAACTTGTATGACAGTCATATAGAGTTCCATTATATTGATAAAAATGTGTGAGCAAAACAAACAGACATAATAGGTAAAAATGTAGAAAATTGGGGTATAGCAGTCAACATTGTGTTATAATCTAAACCACTATAAAAACAAATAACTATTTCAACAAAGAAAAACAAAATGGCAAATAGACACTCTATAGAAAAAGTACATAAACAAAAATGAAAGACAAGAATACAAAAGTGACCATAGCACAATAACACAATGGCGGGATGTATGAATATTTAGGCACGCCAAAAGTATATTACCAAAAATGGACTGAACAGTAAAGGTTAAAAATATACAAAGACAAATAAAAAGAACACTATAACACGTAATCAAGATGGTAAACAACACCAGTACCTAGAATCTATACTTCAAGACCATCATGTATTATTTGTGAAGTTGATACGTAATATTTATCAACAAGGTCCTGGTATCTTCCGATGAACTTTTTTAGAAAAAGGACGAGATGTTCTTTGACATAGCCCTGGTTCATCAACTTTCTGCTCAGACACTGGTGACGTTTTATAAATTATGAGTAGCAACTTATGATTATTTATCGTTTCCTAGGTATCTCCGTTTCTCTTTAAGTAATTTTCGTATACGCAAGTAGAAACTTACCTCTCTGTATTTATAAATGTAAAGCACACTATGTTGGTATCTTATAAGAATCATCTAGCTGAACCAATTCAAACTACGGTCGGATTAAGGATGTTCGCTACTCTTTAAAAAAAAAACAAGATATATAAAAAGCTGTTATAAATTGATAGTATATAAATAAAGGAACTAAAAAAGCAGAAAAAATGAAGGATCTGTGTGCATGTTTACGAGAAATAAGTCATTGAAAATTTGGCGGGAAATGATTTTCTCTAGATTTTTCATACATCTATTATTGGCACCTTTTTTCTTTTAAAAAGTATTAAAAATAACAAGGATTTTATTAGATTTTCAAATATTGGTTTTTAAACTATATGTCATAAATTATGAAAAGAAAAGTAGAGGTTAGCGGGCAAAATGTTTAATGGCACTACATGGATAAAACCAGAGGATTCCGAAAATCTGGGAAAAATTCAAAAACAAGAGGAGCGAACATCATTAAAGCATGTCATATTGTATGTTTATAAACTTTTGCTGACTTTACATATTTTTTATATCTTGTTCCCGAAAATTAAATATTTTCCAACTAGTCCGTACACTATTATTCTTATTCTTCATTTTTTCGGTCATTGGTTATTTTTCCAAAACTCTCCTTGTGCGAAGCCAGTCCAGATAAAAACCAAATAGTTTGAGACATAGGGCACTTATAACATCGTAAAAAGATTATGTCAAAAAATCAGTTAAAGGTACCTAGTTACGGTAATGCTGATTTAAATCAATAAATTTTTTTTAATCATTTTTGAAATTGAACCGTAACAATTCATAGAAGACATACAGAAAGGTGGAAAAGAGAAAAAGAGAAGCGAAAAATACCAAAAGGACATTTAATCTAGTTTGTCGAACATAAACTGACAATGCCATGGAAAAAAAAAAAGAAAAAAGCCCAAAAAACAAACAACAGTTTACATAACACAACATAGAAACCTAAAGACTGAGCAGCATGAACCCCACCAAAAACCAGGGGTGCTCTTAGGTGCTCCGCATGTAGTACCCGTCATGGTATTGCTCATGCAAGTACAAACCCAGTGATAAGTCTAATTTAGTAGGTCACATTCGGGGAAAAGGAGGACGGGTTTGTGCTTACGTCTACTGGAACATATCTGTCATCATCTGTGAAACAGATAATCCATAACGGTCAACCGACTCGTGATGGCGTCCGTAAATTTTTGAAGAAATGGTTTCAACTTCAACACTTGGAAACTCTTGGTTTTACAGCTTCGTTGTCAGCAGCAACCCTCTATCAAGGAAATCATGACAGGAAACGTAGCCATGGAAATCGAATATTCACTAATAATTTATTAATGAAATTTTAATATGGGTAAACTACTGTTGTCTATATAAAACTTCTTAGACATGTGAAATGCAGGTTTGCTAATTAGTTTCAACGATAAGTATTTACACCATGATTTACTGTAGATTGTGACGTCTCGATTGTATTTTATCACAGGGAAATTGTATGAAGGCTCATTTGGATTGCTGCCACAAGGAGAAGGGGAATGTATTGAAAACACAAGGTGTTTTCGTGCAGGTACGGAAAAATAAATGAATGAATAATTTAAAATAGCTTTATAATTGAAAAAAAATATATGTTTAATGAAACGACAAGAAAAACACATTTATTTGCTTTTCAGTAAAAGGCACAAATTCACATCCATGTTATTAAATATGTAAATGTTGCAGGCATTTTCTAAATTATAATTTTTAACATTTTTACATTTAGCTTTTGTAGAATAATTATATTCAAATTACTTTATATATTATCAGTAAATTGTGTGTTCTACAAGGATCACCAGTCCTTCACCTTTCATCTAATACCTTAATTACTAAAATATATGCTACATAGTTTAAGATTTACACCTGTGCGTAGGAACTATTTTGTTTTAAATATGTACTACTTTCCAGTATGTTCTTTTTCGACCGGGCCCGATTGGGTGGTGTTACATCTTACAAAGTCTATCCATATTATTTTTGCAAAGAATTCCGCTTAAGCTGGTGCTAGGGGCCGTCTTAAACTTGCAGTGAGGTGAGAGTTTTTTTGCTCCGTGTTGAGGTCTCACTGTGACTTTGAGATGAAGAACAGCTATAAAAGCGCTGTTCCTTTGCTTTTTGTATGTTTTTTTGCTGTGCATTTACTGATTTTGTTTCATGGATTGATACCCCATATCCTTTGTTTTTCTATTATCTCTGGAATGGGTTTATGTTTATTTCGTTTCGTTTCTTCAATTTATTTTATATATGGTACGAGACATTCCATCAGGTCTTAAGTTTTGCAAATACACCAGTAACGGCACGTGTCCTATGTTTCCAAAGTAATTCATCATCGCAATTATCAATTATAATGAGTTATTATGGTTATTCGGAGAAGGCTCTGTCTGTTATGTAATTTTTTTCTAATTGAAAAAAAATCACCTCCCTTTCTATTTTAAGGTCTAAGGCTTTCCTAAATCTTTATTTTAAATTTACTGTTATATAAAATTTTGAATTATATTCGAAACACTAGATCTTGTTGGTCATTTGTACGGTATACAATCTCTTTCTATTTTAGTTTTCAAGATATTTACTTCTTATATTTTTTGATTTAATATATGTCGGGGATAGTTTTTTGTTTACATAATTGCATTGTTTAATACCGAATAGCTTTGGCAGCCATGTTAAATAAGTTTCCATTCTTAAACCGTTATAAATAAAGGGACATCGCAAACTCTTAAAGTACAGTGGAGATCACTTCTAACTTCTCATCAAATCTGTCAGGAGAACTGTTCTAGGACAGTATGTAGAACTGTCATCCTGACACCTTTTAGACAGTTCTAGCTAGAACAGTTCTAACCTAGAACTGATTTGGTCAGTTCTACCTAGAACTGATTTAGACAGTTCTACCTAGAACAGTTTTAGACAGTTCTACCTAGAACTGACCAAATCTTTGGTCAGTTCTACGACTAGAACAGTTCTACGGCAAGAACAGTTCTACGACTAGAACAGTTCTACCCTTAGAACTGATTTGGTCAGTTCTACGGCTAGATTCGATTTAGTCAGTTCTATCCATAGAACAGTTTTAAGAACTCTTTGTCTTAAATATAAATAAGTCAAAAGAATAAAATATATATTAAAAAATTCTCATCACAGCACTGTTTTAACATTTCTTGTTACGGAAAATGTCCATAACCGTTTCCTCGGTCGCTTTTATAGCGGAAATTCTGTTACGATGGATGTCGATGGAGGAGAGTGGCAAAACAAATAATTTTATGAAATATTTGTACTTACAGGTAAAGAAAATACCAAACTTCATTATTTAGAGTTTATAACAAACGACTGGCGATGTTCTGACGGGAAAGGGGTGACACGTTTTTGTGGATGGAACATGCTTTTTGACAATAAGCTTGTTACCGTTTTGATCGAGTTCACAGTTTGTTTACATTCTTCATAATAATTTTATTTTTTAACCCTTTCTTGTGTAGAGTTAGTTATTTTATCAGGTCTGAGATTACTATAACAATAATATACTATGTGTTATAGTAATCTCAGCTCCGTCCCACTCAAACTATCTGTGAGGGGGGTAATGTAGGGAAGAGGGATGCTTCATCAGAGTTTACGAAATGTTAAATTAGCTGATCACAGTTCACAGGAAATACAACTAAACTGTTCACGAAAAACAATAGTTTAACACCACCTTCATCACTGTTTACGAAAAACGACGATTTAAAACCTTCATCACGGAAAACGTTGATAAAATTTAAAGACTTATATCACAGGCACTTGTTTACTATCCATGGGAAGGTAGCTCCTACTATACATTGATACTCGACCTTTCCATGGATAGTAAACAAGTGCCTGTGACTTATAAACTTTGACAGGAGGCATTTTGCGTGTGGCTTTATCAACGATAATAATAACACTGAATGGTGACCAGTGAGATGCCCTAACTGCAGTGATGTCATTTAGAACTGTTCTACAATCCTGACAGGTTTGGTCAGTTCTACGGCTAGACCAGTTTTTAGACAGTTCTGCTGACAGTTCTACGGTTAGAACTGATTTAGTCAGTTCTACGGTTAGAACTGATTTGGTCAGTTCTGCTGACAGTTCTACGACTAGAACTGATTTGAACAGTTCTACCTAGAACAGTTTTAGACAGTTCTACCCTAGAACTGATCCTGACAGTTCTACCTAGAACTGATTTGGTCAGTTCTACCTAGAACTGGTTCTGACAGTTCTACTTAGGACAGTTCTAGGGTAGAACTGTTCTAGGTAGAACTGTTCTAGGACAGTTTAGAACAGTTCTATGACAGATTATTCTGATAGTTTTAATGAGAGGTTAGAAGTGATCTCCACTGTAGTTAGGTTTTTCTTCAGGAAGTTCAGTTGAAAAGTAACTTTATATATATGATACTTGAATACACTCTGCTGTTGATCTATATGCAATGACGATGAAATTGACGAAGTATTTTCTATATTTCAAGGTGACCAAAGACACACAGAAAATCCTTTTCTAAATTCAATTCAAACACTTTTCTTGCGTGAACATAACAGAATCGCTGATATTTTACACGGGATAAATCTACATTGGAACGGAGAGCGCATATACAAAGAGACGAGGAAACTTCTAACTGGAATTTACCAACACATAATATTCAAAGAATTTTTACCCGCATTGCTAGGTGATGAACTAACTTTGCAACTCGGACTATTACCAAAACCTTTTGGATTTAATACACAATATAACGAAAACGTAGATGCAGGAACGAGAAACGCTTTTGGAGCGGCTGCGTTTAGAATAGGTCATACAATGGTGGGATCTTTAGTAGGGTCGAGTGATCAGAACTTTAATGAGAAGCACAATATCCCATTAGAGAATGAATTCTTCAATCCACGCACTATCTATGACAGGAAAAACTTTGGTGTTGAGGGTATGTTAAGATGGATGTTAAGTCAATTCCAATCACAATCAGATAGGTTCCTAACACCAACTGTGAGGAATAGGTTATTCCAGACGCGACCAGGGAACGGTTTTGATTTAGGGTAAATATTAATACATTAACAAGGCTAGTTTTGATCAAGTTATCTACATGTATCGAAAATTGATAAAAAAAAATAGGGTAGAATTTTTTTTACACTTAATGTCAACCAACCACACACTCCCATACCTACTACCGTTTTTGAGTAATAAAACAACATAAAATCTGCCCATGAGGGTAAGCTTACATGGAAGAATCAAAGAAAAAACTGTCGTTATAAAATAAAATTTAGAAAATTAAAATGACCTTTGTCGAAAAAAAAAATCATCAGAGAAATAATACGTTCAATAAGCATGCGTATTTCAATTGCATAGATATAAAATAAATATATAAAAATGACATCAAATATTTTTATTAAAGTCATAACATCTTCATTGGTAGACAGATCATAAAAATATATTTAAGAGATTACGCGTCGCCAGGTAAACTCAAATTGTGACAATAAAACTACAGATGGACGTCAGCAAAGCTTCAAATACAATACAGTTATCTCTATTCTAATGCAACATAAACAAATCATTCAATTTTAGTCATTATTTAAGAAATAATTCTTTCATGCAATGCTCTATGCTCATTTTAACATGGGTAGGCATTATATTTGTCAATATCTTTATACCGATCGTTAGCGATGCTCTATGCCGGCTCATTTTAACATGGGTAGGCATTATATTTGTCAATATCTTTATACCGAGCGTTAGCGAGGTGTAAAATGTTGACAAATATAATGCCTACCCATGTTAAAATGAGCATAGAGCATGCCATGATAGAATTATTTCGATTCTAATAGGAAAATTTAGAACTTTTATCCCCTGAAGCGTACCTATAATACACGTTCGAAAGGCAGTCATTTTGATTTGATGAAGCCAAAACGATATAAAAATTAACCGTTTCAAAATAAAGAATTAACAGATACATGAAAACTTACTGTCGGCTTTCCAACTGTTTTAGAAAGATTTTGTTTAATTTCCTAGCGAGCAACACAGACACAAATGTCCATTATTTTTTTTATCTCCGGCGTTGTTTAAAATACCACTCACGTTGCACTTTTTTAATTGTGACGTCAATCACGTGCAGTCCATGTTTTATTGAATTAGAACATGGCTTTGTTTCCAAAGCGAAATAAGAACGTCATATTAGAATTTGATGTAAAATTTTATTAAACGAAAATTCCGCGAAATTTTGTTATCTTCTTTTGCACCTACACAAGGTGACGTCATAGGAATGCATCCGGTGTCAAACGTAAACACCGGGCGATTTCTGGATGTACTTTCTGGCTTCTTGTCCGCCTCAAAATGTAATAAAATGTGATAAAATGAAAATTTTAGTTACAAAATGTGAGTTTGTTTGCTTATCATTGGAGAAATTACATGTCAATTCATTTCGGAATTCAAAATGTTGGCTTCCTTAATTAACCCATTGTATGCCAGAGGGCCGATTTTGGGCCGATCTGTACATACTACGTTCAGTGCCAGAGGGCCGATTTTGGGCCGATGTTATTTTAGCGACGTTACCAACGCCGTCATCAATACAGAATTGTGACGTCGATCTCCCGCCACCTAAGAGCGCACTTGCCGCTTCCACTTGGCGTTGCATTTCAAAAATAGCGTATGGCTAATTTTTGGTTCAGATATTATTTGTTTGTCTCGAAAATTACCTCACTGTTTCTCACTGTTCAATGAAGACTTGTGAGTGGTCCCGCTGGATGGGTTTTTGTCTTTTTGACACATTCCCCATTGCCATTCAATTTCCTATTCTTTAGAAACACGCCTGGTGTCTTTGCAAGAAGCAGGACCTGCTTACACTTCCGAAGCACCTGAGGTCGCCCTAGTTTTGTGTGTCCGTTTTTCTCGTTTGTTTTGAAGATACAATGTTGAATGACCTTGAATGTTTGTTTCATCTGTTCCCGTGTTTGTTTTTTGTCTATCGATAGTCCATTTGTTTCTTTTACTTGCATGAGATTATTTACGACTCAAATGTTTTGTACAGCTTTGCAATAATTTTGGTGTTTGGATTTTTTTTCTTTCGCACATAGTGCAGACAGATTCTGTTTTTGTTTTGGATTTTCTTTTTGTGTGTGGGTGGGTGGGGGTGAGGCCGGGTAAGTCATTAGCATATACATGGCGAATAAATAAATAGATTTCACAATTTTAGATATATTCATTATTCTTCCACACATACATGATTATGTTTGCATTTTTTATGAAGTCCATTTCCACATCTAACACAAACAGTTCTCGTTCTCTTTCTCCCATTCCACCCGTTTCTGTCTGAACAACCGCTACAATCTTTTTCTTTTCCGTCGGGGACCTTACGGAGTCGTATGCGCGCATTATTTAGTTCACGATTAGGGAGTCTTTGCTGACGTGATAAAAGATGCTCTTGTGCAAGATCCTCAATTATACTTTGCAGAAATGATAACCTCGAGAGACGTGGTGCATCACTATTTTGTTTATAAAGTATATAAGCATTTGTTACCATTCTTTGTAGTAGATTGAATACAATTTTTTTCCATACTTTCATAGTTTTTCTATCATCGACATATGCGCTGACAAGCTGATCAGCTAGATCTACTCCTCCCATTTTTGTGTTGTAATATTCAATCATTTTTGGTTTCCCGTTATTATTAAGTTCGGCTCTACATGCAGTGGATAACAGACGGACAGGTTTCCTACGCCTAGCTTCCTTATACGCACATAGCAATAACTGTCCTTGTCTTAAAAACTTAGCTTCGTTTTCATCTATTGTCGGGTTTTTTATAGAGCTTGGCATGGCACGATTTTTACGTAAAGTTCCAGTCAAAAATGTCCCTTTCCGCAGTAGTTCTTTTGCTAAATCAAGTGACGTGAAAAAGCTGTCTGTGACAACGTGGTAGTATTTATTAAAAAAATTGCACGAGTCTAAAAGTGAATTTACTACGTAACTTCCCTGTAACATTCCGGCAGGGGTTGGGTCATAACGCTTTCCTTTATACATTAAGATGAACAATGTATCCCGTTATTGATTCAGCAAGCACCCATAATTTAACACCGAATTTCGCTGCCTTTGAGGGTATATATTGAATCATTATTGACCTGCCCCGTGTTCCTATTAAACTTTCGTCTATGCTTAAGGATTGATTTGGTGTATAATATTGTTTAGATTTGGCATTAAACAAATCAACGAAGCATTGAAATTTTCCGGTCGGGGAATACTGTGGATCATCACGGTTAGGAATCATATCATTGTTAGTTATATGAAAAAACTTCAAAATCAATTGGAACCGGTTCCTTGAAAACATGTCTCTAAACCATTTTGTTGATTGGCTAGCAAACTTTGTATTCCAATATTCGGTTATAACCGGTTTCTTTATGATACCCATATTGAGAATAACCGCTAAAAACGCTTTCAGATCTCTCAATGTTAAAACCCCAACTTTGAACCAGTCATGCAGGCGCGAGAATCGTTGAATTCTGTCTTTACTAGCAATATAGTCTGCTGCATACCTGCAAAGAAATAGGTTTTATAAGTTTTCCATCGAAAGTTACTTTTTCTCCATTGAAACTGTTTGTTTTTAGAAGCAAGCGGTCATAATTTTCTCACGAAAATGTACCCTTTCTCCACGAAAAAAGGAGCTAGCGCTAAGATAACTTTTTATTGTTTTGCTGAGAAATAAGGCAACACATCATGAAAAAGATGAAAAGGCACAATTTTTTTTTCTTGTAAAGATTATAACCGCGTGAATGAGGGGGTGCCGATCATAGATCCGCCAATGGTTACTGTTCTAATGTAAATGAGGTAGTGTCTCTTCGTACATGCATGTGTGTAAAATGAGCGTCTAGGGGCTCATTGTCTTAACTTCCGACTTTTATATAAAATGCCAAATAACTTTTTAAAGCAAATAAGCAGCTGAAATGTTCTTCTAACATGACGTTCTTCATACGCTTTGAGTACACACCCGTGGTAAAATATGAATATATTGTTTGGGCTGTTCCGATCGTACTCCCACGTCATATGTTTTTATGAATGAGCTACCCGACGTCATACAACGATGACGTAAGAATATGAGGATTTTACGGGAAAATACACACTTGTGAAACCGAGAATCATCACAACAAGAAAACGTAAACAAACGATGCTAGAATGTGTTATAATCCAATTTTTAAATACATATTAGACACATAAATAAAATTCTTATTTAAATTCATCCAAACCTATTTAAATACATTATTGTAAATAGTTAAAGCATGTCACTTTTCAGTTTGCTCCGTTCTTTACGTCAATTGAATAGTGCGTTTGTTTATGGGAACGGCAAATATTTGGCTTCACCTAGAACGCTTCGATCCAAAAGAATTGCCGTATTTGTCCTATTAGAATCGAAATAATTCATGGGGCTTGAATATATCGTGATTTTACCATGGGTTGTCCCTTTATGCCGATATTTTACCCTCGCTATCGCTCAGGGTAAAATATTAAGCATAAAGTGCCAACCCGTGGTAAAATTACGATATATTCAAGCCCCATGAATTATTTCTTAAATATCTTTATACCGAGCGTTAACGAGGTGTAAAATGTTGACAAATATAATGCCTACCCATGTTAAAATGAGCATAGAGCATGCCATGATAGAATTTTTCGATTCTAATAGGAAAATTTAAGACTTTTATCCCTGAAGCGGACCTATAATACACGTTCGAAAGGTAGTCATTTTGATTTGATGAAGCCAAAACGATATAAAATTAACCGTTTCAAAATAGAGAATTAACAGATACATGAAAACTTACTGTCGGCTTTCCAACTGTTTTAGAAAGATTTTGTTTAATTTCCTAGCGAGTGTAACAGGAGGGGTCGGTGACGACACCTCCCGGGACGTGTAGTGGCTAGAACTTCGTCGTCCCTATTCGATCCTTGGGATACCTGATATCAGATTTTGGCAGAATAGAGACATAAATCAATAGAACTCAACAATTTATTTACAAATGTACAACATTCAAATAAAACATTATCAAATGAAATGAAAAGGAATAGTATTTCGAACGTTAAGTTCAAAATGAAATGTAACTAATTTGTTCGCAAACAAAATGGAAAAGAAAAGTATTTCAAGTCAAATGAATGAAAATAAAATAGTTATTCAAATCAAAAACTTAGATCAAAAGTAAATGTAACGGTATACTTCGCGTTGTGTTTTAGAATTTAGAAAATCGTATCAAAATAATGCCAATGTAGTTGCTGTTGAATAACTCGAGTGGAATGATTCATTCCGGCGAGCTGGTATATAGAGAAGGTGGCAGTGCTACACTGCCGGCTCATATATACATGTGGAGAGTGAACTTCTCTCCACCGGAGCAACTGTGATAAGGAAAATCTTATCAATTTCAAAGATATAAATAAAAATATGGTATTGAAGAAAACTTGAATGAATTAATATTCATCAAATATATAAAGTAATATGAAATTTAAATACTTTTATAGTTAAATTATTAAAGCTACTTTGTATTTTAGCCTGTCTAGATCAAATTAAACATAAAATAAACATTTAAGTAAGAATATACTAATTTAGAACTTTTAAAGGAGACTACCCAAACCACATCCATTACATTCCTCCCCTTAAGGACAAATGCTAATAAAGTTAATCATTTGGATAAAAGAAAATATTTAAAATGGATGTATATAGAAACACAATATAAATAAATGCAATTATAATGTTAATGTTACGTCACCAATAAACACATAAAAGTAGTCCATTTACTGGTAAAGTTCCTCACTGTATATCGTCCTCCAAGAATTAATTTTACGGCACAAATTAAACAGTACGGTCCTCCATAGAATACATATCGTAATGGTAACGGACACTATTATATACAGCATTCAATAGAGAAGGTCCTTCAAACGGAAACGAAATGTAACGGTCTATCTGCATGGTTAAAGTTGTAGCAGGTATTGTCCACCATTGTCGATCTCACAAAACACTTTGAACATGTGTTTTCGGGTCCTATGTGATCCATCGTTGTACCAGGCAATGTCCACCATTGTAGATATCACGACAACACATTTAGCGTGTGTTTTCCGTTTCTATGTGATCCATCGTTGTACCAGGCAATGTCCTGGTCACGGCACCATTTGTAACAGGAGGGGTCGGTGACGACACCTCCCGGGACGTGTAGTGGCTAGTACTTCGTCGTCCCTATTCGATCCTTGGGATACCTGATATCAGATTTTGGCAGAATAGAGACATAAATCAATAGAACTCAACAATTTATTTACAAATGTACAACATTCAAATAAAACATTATCAAATGAAATGAAAAGGAATAGTATTTCGAAAGTTAAGTTCAAAATGAAATGTAACTAATTTGTTCGCAAACAAAATGGAAAAGAAAAGTATTTCAAGTCAAATGAATGAAAATAAAATAGTTATTCAAATCAAAAACTTAGATCAAAATAAATGTAACGGTATACTTCGCGTTGTGTTTTAGAATTTAGAAAATCGTATCAAAATAATGCCAATGTAGTTGCTGTTGAATAACTCGAGTGGAATGATTCATTCCGGCGAGCTGGTATATAGAGAGGGTGGCAGTGCTACACTGCCGGCTCATATATACATGTGGAGAGTGAACTTCTCTCCACCGGAGCAACTCCTGATCAAGTGATAAGGAAAATCTTATCAATTTCAAAGATATAAATAAAAATATGGTATTGAAGAAAACTTGAATGAATTAATATTCATCAAATATATAAAGTAATATGAAATTTAAATACTTTTATAGTTAAATTATTAAAGCTACTTTGTATTTTAGCCTGTCTAGATCAAATTAAACATAAAATAAACATTTAAGTAAGAATATACTAATTTGGAACTTTTAAAGGAGACTACCCAAACCACATCCATTACACGAGCAACACCGACACAAATGTCCATTATTTTTTTATCTCCGGCGTTGTTTAAAATACTACTCACGTTGCACTTTTTAATTGTGACGTCAATCACGTGCAGTCCATGTTTTATTCGAATTAGAACATGGCTTTGTTTCCAAAGCGAAATAAGAACGTCATATTAGAATTTGATATAAAATTTTATTAAACGAAAATTCCGCGAAATTTTGTTATCTTCTTTTGCACCTACACAAGGTGACGTCATAGGAATGCATCCGGTGTCAAACGTAAACACCGGGCGATTTCTGGATGTACTTTCTGGCTTCTTGTCCGCCTCAAAATGTAATAAAATGTGATAAAATGAAAATTTTAGTTACAAAATGTGAGTTTGTTTGCTTATCATTGGAGAAATTACATGTCAATTCATTTCGGAATTCAAAATGTTGGCTTCCCTTAATTAAAAAAAATCTTATTATGTTATATTTGAAATAGTGCTCTGAATATTCAGAGAGGTCGAGATCATGGACTACCATCATACAACAGCTTCAGACGACACTGTGGTTTGCAACCTGCTTTGACGTTTTTTGCTGGACCAACAGGACTTGTAGACCAAGACAAAGGGGCTGCCTTAGCCTTGCAAATGATATACAAGTAAGATTGAATTGTAATGCTTCCATGTACCTAATGCTTTTAGTTTTGATTTTCTTTAACTTTGAATTCACATCTAATTATCAAACATCCATTATTGACAGTGTTTACACTCACTACATAAATGATTTTATCGGGTCTAGATCTACCTTACATGGGAACTATATATATATATATATGTCATCTAATTTAGCAATTTTCATAAATTTATTTCAACCATAGCCAGAAATTAGTTGTACTTTTGCTAATTAATATTCTAATATGTATAAAATGAGAATTGTACCACGTGATAATAGTTTGAACTGGACTGGCTTGATATCATTAAAATCTTTAAAACACGGATATTATAAGTTGCCCGTCACAGAGTCCTTGTTTATAATCACTCTGATATTTCCGTAAAGTTGTCAGGCGGTCAAAATCAAAACAATGAACGCGAATTTAGTGAATTTTCGTGTTTTCATCAGTTTATTCTTCTTGAAATAGGGGCATTTTAACTTTACGTGGGAACCTAAAGTTCAACGACTACACATACAAGGTTTGGACTTGCTTATTTTCTGGACATTTAAGTTTCAAGTTTCATCCCGGCAACCTGTTTTTGTAATGACCTTGTTAGCCAATTTTCAACACGAAGTTTGCAAATTTGACGTTTCAGCCATTTTAGCCTGTATTTTTTACTGCAATGTTAAAAGCAGTTTCGTTTAAATGGTGTATATTGTTGTGTATATTTATTTTCTGTCCCGGCAACCTGTCTACCACTTAAATTAATGTTAAAACAGACATTTTTTCAAAATTCCCTATCATTTCAATATAATTTCCGTGACCCGTTTTCGATTTGTTTAGTATAATATTCAAATAAGCAAAGTGGCGTTGATTTCTGGATATGCCGTTTACATGACAATAACTTAAGCATTTACGATGTTTTCTTTTTATACAGACACCCTGATGACATTGATTTATTTCCTGGGGGACTGTCAGAAACTCCCCTAAAAGGTTCATTGGTCGGACCAACATTTGGTTGTCTTATAGGCTTACAGTTCTTAATGTACAAAACAGGAGACAGATTTTACTATGAAAATCAATTTCCGCATACCGGATTTACCATTGGTAAGTAAAGATAACGCATTTGCAAATACTGTTATACACATCTCCATGCACATGACATGAATTAAATAAGGCATAAAAAACACAAACCTTCTAGGGTCGACTCTGCTTGAGTAAGTTGCAATTCTTTGTCTCACTTGATCAAACAATAGGGAAAAGACAATAGAAAACCGTATGTCGAAAAAAAAATCAAACAGACAACACCATGAAAAACCAAAATAAAATACTAAAAATTGAGCAACATCAACTTAGTCAAAAACCGAGGGTAAACCCCACCTGTTGCCAGCCCGTCCTTTTACTGCTGTAGAAAATAGGTTGATGAGTCATATCCACAATAGCGAATTGTAAAAACATGTCAATATCAAGGCACTCCATCTTCCTCCACCAATAAATAAACTGGCCCGTGATATAGCCAAAAACAGACTCAAACTGGACCTGAATTTTAAGGTAAATAACATTCAATTAATGTAGAATACTCGCTTATTGATGTATCATCACCCCCTCCCATAAATGGTTATGATTCAGATACCGTAAAAAGCGACATCCACAATCGACGAGAACAAAAATAGAATTACACATTTTTAAACATCAAGATATACAGTTAAATGGGGCATTAGCTACGGTTTTGATAGTATAATTTGATTTTTTCAAACATTAGCCAAAAAAAATGTTGAATGATTATTCACTTTTGGCAGTCAGTTTCTTTAATGTTGTCAAAAGTAGAAAAAAACGTTACTGTTACATAATTATCTTTCAAATCGACACTACATTTATTTTACGGTCACATCCTAAATTTGTTGACTGATACGATTTGTCTGTCTCAACTCACTTACGACATGCTTTTGAGGTCTTAGATCGTTAGATACTAGAATTGCTGATTAAATATATGTAAAATAAATGTACCTATTGTGTACTAATTCCAATTATGATGTTTCGAATGAGTGTGGATTCGTATGGGAGGTGATACATGCATAGCAAGAGACCCGGTGCTAGGGGCGTCTTAAAGTGAGAGATTTTGCTCTGTGTTGAATGCCTTACTGTGACTTTAAGACGAAGAACAGCAATAAAAGTGATGTACCTTTGCTTTTTTGTGTATTTTGCTTCGTACTGAATTTGTGTGACGGATGGATACCATATAGCCTTTCTTTTCTATCATAGCAGGACATGCTTCACCTGACGACGCCCGGTCTCGCATATTCTGGAATTTATATGACTCTCGACGTTTTTATTTTTTTGATTCCTTGATTTGTATCTTCTTCATTGATTATGAGATACGACCATTAGTAAACTACTGTTGTCTCAATTTAAAAGTAAAAACGAACAGAAATATCCATATATCTTTTGTAAAAAACGAGAAAAAAAAATATTTCGGGTAAAGCAAACCAAGTATGCCTATCATAACAAAAAAAAAAAAAAACATATTCTAAATGTGAGCAGATGCTACCTTAGACAGTGAGAAAAAAAATTGTGCAATAATTTTCAAAATCCAAGATGCTATCAAGTATACTCATATCTTGTTTTTTTTCCGCAGCATTCGCATTGTCTATGTATAGTTTCTTTTTAGCTCACCGAGTCATGTGAGCTTATGCCATCAAAATCTTCTCCTCTGAAACTACTGGGCCAAATACCTTCAAACTTTAACTAAATGTTCCTTAGGGTATCTAGTTTATAAATTTTATCCGAAGTTTTGATCCATCGACAAACATGGCCGCCATGGCTAAAAAAGAACATAGGGGTAAAATGCAGTTTTGGCTTACATCTCAAAAACTAAAGCTGTTAGAGCAAATCTGACATGGGGTAAAATTGTTCAATTGGACAAGATCTATCAGCTCTAAAATTTTCAGACGAATCGAACACTCCATTGTTGGTTTGCTGCCATGGAATTGGTAGTTTTAACAAAATTTTGCAGTTTTTTGTTATTATTTTGAATATTATTATAGATATATATAAACTGTAAGCAGCAATAATATTCAGCAAAGTAAGATCTACAAAAAGTTAATATGACCATAATTGTCAATTGACCCTTAAGGAGTTATATCCTTTTAAAGACAATTTTACACAATTTGTTCATCAAGTTTGCTAACATTTAAAAATCTTCTCCTCTGAAGCTACTGGGCCAATTACCTTTAAACTTAAACTAAATGTTCCTTAGGGTATCTTGTTTATAAATTGTATCCAAAGTTTTATCCATCGACAAACATGGCCGCCATGGCTAAAAATAGAACATATGGGTCAAATGCAGTTTTTGGCTTATATCTCAAAAACTAAATCTTTTAGAGCAAATGTGACATGGGGTAAAATTGTTTAATTGGTCAAGATCTATCGGCCCTGAAATTATCAGACGAATCGAACAGCCCATTGTTGGGTTGCTGCCACCAAATTGGTAGTTTTAACAAAATTTTGCAGTTTTTTGTTATTATTTTGAATATTATTATAGATATATATAAACTGTAAGCAGCAATAATGTTCAGCAAAGTAAGATCTACAAAAAATAATATGACCAAAATTATCAATAGATCCCTTAAGGAGTTATTGCCCTTTAAGGACAATTTTACACAATTTGTTCATCAAGTTTGCTAACATTTAAAAATCTTCTCCTCTGAAATACAGGTGAGCGATTCAGGCTCTTGAGAGCTTCTTGTTTTTTTGTGTGTTAAAAATGTCTATCAAGCAAATTTTTGTCTTCATTAATTGCGTGTTTATTTGACTTTTACAGAACAGTTGAATATAATCAAACAGCAGTCATTGTCTTCTCTGTTATGTCGGAACACTGACATACATTCCGTGCAACCAAAAGCTTTTGTTTCACCACTTCCAGGGTAAGTCTATTTAATCTGTACATTGTTTTAATGTACGACTTCCAGGGAAAGTCTGTGGATTTGTACATGGTATTTAATTCACAACTTCTGGAGTAGGTAGGTTAATCTGTACATTGTATTTAATTCACAACTTCTGGAGTAGGTAGGTTTATCTGTACATGGTATTTAATTCACAACTTTCATGGTGATTATGTACATCTGTACATGGTATTAAATTCACAACTTCAAGGTTGAGTCTGTTTATCTGTACACGGTATTTAAATATCGACTTCCATGGTAAGTAGGTTTATATGTACATGACATTTAATTCACAACTTCCAGGGTAAGCGAGTTTATCTGTACATGACATTTAATTCACAACTTTCAGGGTAAGTAGGTTTATCTGTACATGGTATTAAATTCACAAATTCCAGGGTGAGTAGGTTCATCTGTACTTGACATTGAATTCGAAACTTCTAGAACAAAAAGGTGTATATATACATAGTGCTGAATTTGCAACTTCAACGGTAAGTAGGTGTATCTGTACACGATATTAAATTCACAACTTCCAAGGTAAGTAGTTGTATCTGTACACGATATTGAATTCACAACTTCCACGGTAAAAAGTAAAATAACAAAAATACCGAACTCCAAGGAAAATTCAAAACGGAAAGTCCCTTATCAAATGACAAAATCAAAACTCAAACACATCAAACGAATGGAAAACAACTGTCATATTCCTGACTTGGTACAGGCATCTCCTTAAGTACAAAATGGTGGATAAAACTTGGTTTTATAGCTAGATAAAGCTCTCACTTGTATGACAGTCATATAGAATTCCATTATACTGACAACAATGTGTGAGCAAAACAAACTGACATAATAGGTAAAAATGTCAAAAATTGGGGGTACAGCAGTCAACATTGTGTTATAATCTTAATCACTATAAAAACAAATAACTATTTCAAAAAAGAAAAGTAGGTGTATCTGTACATGGTATTGAATTCACAACTTCCAGCTAAGTAGGTGTGTCTGTACACGGTATTAAAGTCACAACTTCCAGGGTAAGTAGGTCTTCTGTTCACGGTATTGAATTCACAACTTCCAGGGTAAGTAGGTCATCTGTTCACGGTATTGAATTCACAACTTCCAGGGTAAGTAGGTCATCTGTTCACGGTATTGAATTCACAACTTTCAGGGTAGGTAGATGTATCTGTTCACGGTATTGAATTCACAACTTCCAGGGCACGTAGGTCATCTATTCACGGTATTAAATTCATAACTTCCAGACAAAGGCACATGTCTCTGAAGAAAAATTACCTATATACCTTGATATAACACAAGGGCCCCAACTTGCATTTTTGAGAATTGACACTCGGTCGCAAACTGTCGTTATATTTCAATTCCGCGGTTGTCTATCCCACTGAAACTTTAATCTACATGGAAGTATTTAAAAAAAAATGATGTATGACATGCTTATTACTGTTTTCGCAATCATTCGAAGCATGCCTTCCAAGAAGGTCAATCGTAAATTATTTCTTAATCTCACAGCGATATATGCTTGTATTTATATAGAGACATCATATACAATTTAGTTCTAAATGTAATTAAGGAATGACTGTAATATTTTTTCTGTCTACGAAGAAATAACATCAAAAATGTGGTGCACTCTGAATAACCCGCATAGCGGGTTATTTAAAAGTGTGCACGACATTTTTGAGGTTATTTCGAATAGACAGAAAAATATTACAGTCATTCCCTTATGATTTAATTCTAAATTCCATTTTTAAGGAGTAAATCATGAAAAAATGTTGATGACGTCACGGTCACATGACAAAATTATGTCTATGAGCTGATAGACAAAAAACTTTCAGCCAGACGTGTTACATCCAAAATTAAATTATTTGTGTATAATACATTTTTTGTATTCATCATCAAGATAATCAATGCAAGTCTAAATTGCAATTTGTTCAAAACTTATAGGAAAACAGAGAGAAGTATTGTTTAGTTTGAAATCATAGAAAATCACAAAATCAAGATGAACTAATTAGAAATAAACTGGTCAATAGATATAAGAAGATGTGGTATGAGTGCCAATGAGACAACTCTCCATCAGTATGATTTAGAATTGGTCAAGTATGGTTCAGACATTGAAAACAGGTTATAAACGGGTAATGCACAGGTTGAGAATGGCTTATCGATTGAGTACTAGATCAGGCTTTTAATCATGGTCCAGATTAGGGTCGAGTACAAATCAGAACAGTCGAGTATCTTTTAAGATAAGATAGGGGTCAAGTAATTTCCAGTAAAATTCATACTTATTAATTCAGAATGGTTGAGTACGAATCAGTACAGTCGAGTACAAATACGGATCTGCTCATTGGTTTGTAGTGATCTGGGACAATGCTAAAGCCGGAGCCCTATTAAACTTGTGATCTAAGCCGGGATGTTGTCCCTATTAAACTGTTGAATCTCACTGTGATTCTTTTCTAAACTGTGAAGTCCATGAATTGCCTGAACGAAGATGGAAGATACTTATTCCATGGGCATTTTCAACTGTGACTTAAAAATAGCGACCTCTCATTAGTTTTTTCGATTACTCATCTTTCAAATTTTGCAGTTTCCTTCTGTCTTTTTAAAGAAATAAATATACTTTCATAGAGTTGTTTTATTTTTCTATAACGTGCTTATTGCATTGAATATATTGAGAGTGTAAGAGATCTTTCTATAGCTTATTGCAGAATAAATTTATATTTGTACTTACTTAATTCTTTTGTGCTTGTCATTAATTATATTTAAATATATTTTTAGGTGTAAAGAAAGGTATGATAGTATTAACAATTTATGTTGACAAGGGGATATCTACAGTTTAGTGTACGGTGAAGGCGCTACAGCTTAGTGTACGGTGAAGGCGCTACAGTTCAGTGTACGGTGTAGGCGCAGGTCTTTTATTATTAATGACCACTAGATATTTGTGATGGCAATGCATTTTTTTTTCGGATTGGCGTTTACTCATGATCTCTATTTAGTCTTATGTGTATATAATCATTATAATAACTTTTTGAATTACTTAATCTCCTTCTGTATAATGTTTTGTTGTGGAAAAGTTTTTTTTGTATTTTTTTAAAACCTTCCTTAATATATTTGAGTTAAAAGAATCTTTTAAGTGAATTATTTGCCTTGAAATATAGCGTCATTTAGTTGCTAACATTATCTGAAGAATTTTTACGTATTATTCATAAATATGTAATATGGTATCCGTTTCTGTGAATGCTGTTATTCATGGTTTTTCTGTTAGTCAATCCAGATCTTTTTAGAGTTCAGTTTATGTTGTTTTGCATTGCTAAATAATAAACACTGGACATTTTAAAAATAGACTTACTGATGTTAATTGGTCGTAGGTGAATTGTCTAAGCAGTACGGAAATATCTGCAGTAAAACATTGAAATAACAACAGATAAAAACTCATCAAAGATACGTGGTACCAATTATACTGCAAAGATACGTGGTACCAATTATACTGCAAAGATACGTTGTACCAATTATACTGCAAAGATACGTGGTACCAATTATACTGCTTTAGAGGCGCATTGCGACACATACGAGGGTGGTAAAGGGGGGGAGGGGTGCTTGCACGGAAAAAACGTGAAATAAGACATAATTTCACGTTGAACGTGAAATAATTTCTGTCATGAACGTTGCACGAAAAATAAAGACTTTGATGTGAACCTTTTGTGACTGAGTCACTGTCTTCTTGTATATATAAACTCTCTGTTTTACTTGATATTCCCGATTTAGTATACACATTTATGATATAAATGGTTTACGGCTTTTAAAAAAGTATTTCTTGACGATCCCTGCCAAGTGTTTGAATTTTATTTGAAAAATATCGAGCACGCAAAATAAGCATTTGAAAATCACGATACACGTAAAATTAAATAAGCAGAACACGTTGAACGAGGCACCTGTCTTGCACGACTGAACGTCAAATAAAAAAGTAAAAACACGTTGAACGTGAAATAAAAAACGGCGATCACGACGCACGAAAATAACCCTTTACATGTACCACCCTCACATACGGTTTCTTCAAAGATACGTGGTACCAATTATACTGCTTTAGAGGCGCATTGCGACACATACGGTTTCTTCAAAGATACTTGAGACCAATTTAAAAATCCGAGACCTCACACAACGAAAAACAAAAAAATTGAAATTTAGTGCGTCAAAAGCACGTTTCTGGATTTATCTTCATCAAGAACGCTCAGTCCCCAAAACAATAAAGGTTACAGATGTATAAATATTTGAAAACTTGAGGAGTTTCATGACGGGATCAACCAAATTAGCAAAACACACATCAGGCCGACTTTGCCACGGAGTTAAAATCGTTAGGATTTATAATTCGTCAGTCAGCCATTTATAATCAGTTCAAATTAAAGTTGTAGTTTCAGTTTAAACTAATTTACAAGAGAAACTAATGCTGAACTTCCTGTTTGATATTTTAAGACTTTGAATTATGAGACATGCTTTTCATCGATACTTTGAATTATGAGACATGCTATTCATCGATACTTTGAATTATGAGACATGCTTTTCATCGATACTTTGAATTATGAGACATGCTTTTCATCGATACTTTGAATTATGAGACATGCTTTTCATCGATATTTTGTAACGAAAAAGTAGTTATCAAATAATCCTTAATGATTCAGTGATATATACAATGTTTATTTCAGAATACACAGACAGCCATGTTATTCGTTTCCAAGACTCGGAGAACAAGAACTGAATGCATGGAGGGAACGTCATTAGAGTTCACTATATAAATAACACTGCAAATTAAATACTTATTAAAGATAGAACTTTGTTAATTATGCATATGCTGACCCAATACACACACACTCTTGAAAAAACAACGAAATATACGGCGACGACGATTAAAGGTATAAACCTTGAGACTATTGAATAACTTCATAGTATACACAAAAGTAAATCGAATAAAATGATTCGTATAAAAAGCAAAAATCCGGCAAGTTTTCAAACGAAGTGCAAACAACAACATTATCACTAAATTCCACCGAAAAGAGTTTAGAAACTGTCAATCTGAAAAATAACAATGAAATTTGTAAAGGGTTGCGCGGAACCCTGTGTGTCGCCTGCTATTGCGATTGCAGCGATACTGTCAGGGTAAACGTGTGAGTCCATTTATTAATAAAATACGGAATTGAAATTAAAAAAATTTTCTTTAGATGCTATTTCTTGATCTTGAATATAAGCATCTGTCCAATGTTACATAACAATCCATGAAGGTTTATGAATTTATCATGTCAAAAATTATTTAATCCCGAACTGTCAGTAAATGTTAACTGCAAAAAGTACATCTTGTGCTTCAGACAATATCTCTCAATCATAAAAAGGCTGCTGACAATGTTTCATAAAATTCTAAGAAGGTTTGACAAAGTAATTGATGTGTGACAAAATTTTACTCCAGACTGTATCTATTTATTAAATGCAAAAGACTAATAACATTAACGGTACCAATCTTCTGCACCAGATGCGCATTTCGACAATTAATGTATCTTCAGTGATGCTCGAGGCCAAATTATTTAAAAATCCAAAGCTTATTAAAAAGATGAAGAGCTATAAACCAAAAAGGACAAAAAGTATAGCCAAAGCCGCGCAAGGAATCAGAGCTTTGCATGAGGGAGATGTATTCCTTAATTTAGAATAATTTCTAAAATTTTGTAACAGCAAATTTAAATAAAACAAAATCCGTATTTGCAAGTACCGAAGTTCTGGCTACTGTGCTGGTGATAACCTCGGGGACTAACAGTCCAACAGCAGAGGCATCGACCCAGTGGTAGTAATAACATTAACGGTACCAATTTTTCTGCAGCAGATGCGCAATTCGACAATTAATGTCTCTTCAGTGATGCTCGAGGCCAAAAATAAGTCCTTTTATCAGTACAATGCGGAAAGATGAAAAAATGTTTCATTATTTTGCTCTGGATATTGTCTTTTAACCAGAAAAAGGCTTCTGTCCTCTTTAAAAAAAAATCAATGAAAGTTTTCAGAAAGTTATTTATAACTGAAAAACTTTAACCTTAAACTGTATCTTAATGTTAACTGTAACAAAATTAAAATATATATTTTCAAATTTTTGCTCTAGATACATTCTTTTAGTCATAAAAAGGCTTCTGTGCATTTCAGAAAATCTATTAAGGTTTGACAAAGTTATTGATGTCTAAAAGAACTGAACCTAAATGTTGACGACGACGCCGATGACAGAATCCAGGATTGCAATGTCTCGTTTCCGTGACACAAATGTCGCAGGCTAGACAAGCATGAAAGAGCATATGCGTTTCCTAATTTAAAAGATCAGTTCGTACGTACTAACTTATGGTTACATATATACCATACGCATAGTAACGACATTATAGTATATAAATAGCTTAGCCTGAACCATCCTTGTAAAAATATATGCAACAATAAAACCTTTCGGAACATAAGTGGTTATCTTTCATTGGCATCATTTCACATCTCCAATTAATTCTAATATAAAAGTAAATATGGCCTTTTAACCATTTAAGGACATTCCAATAATTCAGTCATGCTGATTTATTTGTAGAAGTTTTATATCTGATCATTTGTATGCTTATACTTACTGGTTTTTTTTATTAGAGTTGCAAAAATGAGTAAAACATATCATTAAAGAGAACTCATCAACGAAGTCCATTGAACATTTCTATTATTATTCTGAACTTGAAGATCCTCTTATGTTGATCATTTCTACTGTTTAAAGTTCTTTCAATCTATTATTGTTTTCCAAAAGGCAAAAATCAGTAAAAAATATTATCTAAAGACAACTACTTCTATAGGAAGTCAATTTAAGATTTCGGTCATGTCGACTTGTTTGTAGATCTTAATTTAATTATTTATTTAAAGAGGATTGCCAACAGCCAGAGGCTACCTGTGGGTCTCCTAAACATAGATGTATACAGATTCACAATTAACAGAGTTTTTTTTTACAAACATGGTTAACACAAGACAAGACAACATGTACAGGACAAGACATAAGGATGTAAACTTCACACCTATCCAATCACTCACTCATTGTAGATCTTGTTTCGTCAATTACTGAGTAGTAATGCTGTGTGCATTCTATCGCTAAGGGTTGACACGGATCAAGATACCATAATCCATGGAATTCTCAAGTGCGATAGAAAAACCCTTGCTATAGTGGGGCATCGGTTTGACTGTGCGGCATTTATAAATACGCGACAACGTTCTGTCGAGATCGTTCCATCAGATGCTTTGAGTAGGGTGATTACCATGCTCTCTACACGTTAAAGAACCCTGACAAAAATTTCTGACTCTTCTTCTCATTGGACCTTCCTTAAGCACTACATGTACCTATTGTATTAACTGTTCATTTGTTCTCGTCCTGAATATGTATAATATATTTGCCACTGTACGTTAAGCAACAATAAATCAATCAGTATATCTCTCTTTCAATGTTCAAGATGTTAGTTGTGAATGCAATGCAGGTTATAAATTGTTAGTTTTAGGAATTGTATGTAAATGAAAACATTTTGTACGATTGCCTATGAGACAACGATTGCCTATGAGACAACGATTGCTCATGATGAAAGGCAAAGATGTGTTCAATTACAGGTGACCGTACGTTCTTCAACAATCAGCAAAACTTATACCGTCAAACTTTAAAAGACCTAGCATGAAAAAATGTGAAATAATTCAAAAGAGAAGACCAAGGCCTGATTAAAACAACAGAAATATACAAAAAAAAAAAAAAAAACATGACAGACGTCGACCTACGACAACCATTGAACCACACGATTGGTAGAAGTACATACAGAATGTGGCGGGGTTTAACAAGTTTTTGATCGCTCACATGTCCTCTAAAATGAGACAGTGATGCAACAACACAACATCTGATCAGTTGGAAATGGCTGGACTGACTAAATCGGTCCTAAGCACGAAAAGCAAATAACAAAAATACAATAAACACAAATTATCGATTTCAGAGTAATTGCAGTTATGGAAAGCTCGTTCAAAGTGCAATGTCCACTTATAAATAATCCATCTTATCCCAGACTAGAATGTTAACTTCAGTACAACTCTCCCGCCATTAAACATCCATTTTTTATGTGTTTTTTGAGAGCATGTGTGGATGTGTCTTTATGTGGTTGTGGTGGGGGAGGGGTGGAAAAAACAATTTTTTTCTTCTTGATACCACCCACTCTTCCTAAACTTTATTCACTTCCCTTCTGAAACAAATTATATTGATTGAATAATTTAAAATTTACAAGATATTAAGAATCTAGCAGTTATAAAAAAAAACATGCTCCACATGAATAGCTTGATAGGACTATTTTTCACGTGGTTCAATTCAAATTTGAATATCATGAATAATGATTTGAAATTTTATTAGTTTTGGAAATCACAATTTCTCTATCCTTTGCTCTCGTACTTAATTGATTCCTTTTTAACCTATATTATTTAACAAACTAATGATCGTAATCACAAGAATTTATAAGGTTGCGACTATGAAATGAAACAAGTTGATAGTATATCTTTAAAAACAGACGTTTGTTATCAAATCGCACTACATCTTAACCGCACACACAATGTCCCGCCTTTCCATACGTTTCTTAATCTTGTCCTATCGATCGCTGAACACTTCTGTTTTATCACGTAAAAACAGACACACAATGGCTGAGAATATGTTTCTGTACTGGGGTTCTGGTAGTGTTCCGTGTTGGAAAGCAATGATAGCGTTGGAAGAGAAAGGATTTAGTGGATATAAGAATAAATTAATTTCATTTGACAACAATGAAATGAAAGGAGAAGACGTCCTAAAACTTAACCCCAGAGGAGAGGTACGTGATCTAAAATTATATATAGCACACACATAATCACTGCGTAGACACTTTATGTATGTTCTATGCAATAATCAATATTCAACTGCACTACTTAAACTTAAAACTATAATTACCGTACATCGTACATTAAGTGCCAGTCTTTGTAAGAACCAGGCAATTTAGAAAAAAATCAAAACATGGCCGAAAAAAACCCGCCGACCTTACCATCCTATTTTGAAGTTACCCTCACCCTGAGTTAGAATTGGTATGTCTTTCGTTTCTGCTTGTCTAGTAACTCAAGAAATCTTTAGATAACTTTTGGTTAGAATGATAGCAAATTACAGAGTTAGCTCCCCTTAATTGTTAATTTTTAGTGCATTTCAACCAAATTATATCTTGAATTACCAGAACAGGAAAAGGCAACGAATGTTATATACGTGCACTATTATACAATTTGAACATAAATTAATGTCAATTTGAGTGGGTTTTTGTTTGTCATGTTTTCACCACTGCCTGATTCTTAGGCAGATTGACACTTAATACCTTATTTATAAAATATTATATTACGGAAGTTCTAACCGAGGTTCTAACATCATCATGTATGGACCCCCATACGTGACAAAATACATCTAAATGTGTAGAGAATTTACTGAAGTCATTTTCCAATTTCAGCCTTTATTTGTTATTTTATGCATTCAAAAAATAAGATATGTGTGAATTTTTTCGTGAGTGCAGCATTCCTGTCTATTTAACGACTTCAATCACCAAAATTAAAAAAAATCATGTGGAATAGGTTCAAGGGAATAGGCTCTGAAAAATATTTCTTCGGTTTTTATAAACCAACATTTTCCGATGGAGATGTTTGTTGTTCAATGTATTAATTTGTTTCAGTATTTCAGTCTGTAAGTAATATTATCATAATTACAGGTACCGACGTTTACAGACGGAGATGTGGTCGTTAATGAGTCTGGTGCAATATGTGAATATCTTGAGGTATGTTTGGTCTAATAATTTTTGTCTTATTGGTCTAACATTTTAATGCATTCAACTTGTCCGCTAGTCTACAATTATTTATATGAAATGAAAATACGTTATTAGAATTAAAAAAAAATGAAAACCTACATTTAATACAATACAGCGTGTTTTTAATTATTAGAATGTAAACTGTTGGGCATTATCAAAGTAGGACTGGTCCTGAACATGCATGAAATATTTGCCACTGGACGTAAATTAAACACCGATCAATCAAAGTAGGACATTTGAACATAATCGAGGTCGTTAAAAAAAACATCTTCATTAAATATAATTTGAATATTATTTCTTATTGTTCAGATGTCAGTCTGGTTTACGTGGACGGACGAACTTCACATAGACGGACTACACTGACTCCACGTGGACAGGCTCGCTTCACCTGGATATACTGATATGAGTTATCAGCCTGGGTGCGTTCTTGAAATGGAAGTACATGATCAACAAATAAATGCATGGATTTTTTCCATAATCCACCACAGATTCTCATTTCAGACAGAGGCTCTAGTCGAGCGACAGACATACAATGTAGGTCGAGGAATGATAACCCGATAGATATGTAAAATGCCATATATTAATATATTTTTCTTCAAGTCATTACCATGGTTATTCTTGACGTGTATATCTACAGAGCACTTATAAAGATAAAGGGACGCAACTCATACCATCTGGTACAAAACAGAGGGCGCTTGTTCTACAAAGGATGAATGAGGTCAGTATATTATTTTTACTATAATACCAGTAACGATTGTTGCTCATAAACGATGTCAGTAACTACAGTACAATTTGTTTATAACAAATCGATCATCAACATATATTTATTAATGAAATATTTTATTTGTACATGTTTGGCCGGTATTTACCAAATATAACAATTCTCGAGTTAAACATAAAATGTATTATGTATGTTTACAATACATTAGGCATAATTCTTATTAAATCTGTAAATTTTAAATAAAAAACACTGCTGTTAACGAGGTACAGCCCTTTAATTCAGAATGATGTAATTGAAACGACAATTAAAGGTAGGAAACAGTTTTGATTCGTCGGATTCGTTTGAATTGTTTTATATTTTTGTCATATCGGAACATTTTATAGCTAACTATACGGTTTAGGTTTTGCCCATTGTTTAATTATGTTTACCCATAAATGCTTAAATCCACATCAATTGAACTTTGGTGGATAGATGTCTCATTGGCAATCATTCAACACCTCCTTTTTATACACCCGTCATGGAGATAATATGGTATACCGTTGTCCCTCCGTCAATCCGTAGTTTAACTCTTCATATAACAGCTTACAGTTCTCAGGAAATTTTAACACAACAATAGGATTGATAGAAGACAGCTCACAATTGATTTGAATGTTTGTTTGGTTCGACGTTCCAGAGTTACAGGACTTTAACTATCAAATTTAAAGCAATTTATCACATGTCGCACACTAACTCAAGTTTGATTGGATGAATTTACCTAAAACTGTACGCTGTTAATGGGAATGATTAAAAAAAGCTCCTTTTCGATTTTGAATTTGTTTTTACTTTGTCGTTCTAAAGTAAAGGGAGCTTAACTAGCATACTTAAATTGATTCACTCAAAACTTTGAGCTGTTATTTAAATTTACTATAAGAAATATTTTTGATTTTGAAACCTTCCTTTTTATTCATTCGAGAGTTGCTGGACTTTAATTGTCATATTTTAGTTAATTTTTACATGTTGTACACTAACTTGAAAATTCTTGGATAAACTTAATATTTAAAACTTTACACAATTATTGGAATTGGTTATAGTAAGGTATCTTTTGATTTATTCTCCAGGGTTTATCGACTTTCACCGTCTGATTAGCTCTAGTACACTTGGAACTAGGATTTATGACTATTGCACAATTTCAAAAAGCAAAACAAAAAGGTGTATCATGCACTAATGGCACAACTGCTTATTCTATATTGGAGGGGGTGTTCGAAATCATGCAGTTAGAGAAAAAGGTGTACTAAATATTGGAACATCAGTTATCAGGATATTTGCAAATGATAATGAAAATAAAACATGAATAACATTCAAAATGCAGAAAACTCTATTTGTGATGATTGTATTATTATTTTTGTAAGATCAATCATCATCAAAACATTTCAATTAAATCTGTAATATCGATCAATGTTTCATTTTTATACCCGTCATTCATTTACGAGAGTATTGTTGATTTGATTCTAGGCTGTGGCTAACTTAATGCACAAAATGTTGTTGGATTATCTCTATGAATTTATGGAGACGAAAGAAGAAGATATGAATCCGGTAAGTCAGACTACTTAGAATTGAGTCGACGTCATTGGGACGGCAATCAAAGGACCTATAGAGGCCAACATGCGGTGAAAGACGTATGTCTATACAGAATAAATCTCTCATAGATTTAAAAGGGTGAACAGGACATATAGTAAGAGTTCTTCATACGGTGATAGGCATGTGTCTATACAGAATAAATCTTACAGAGATTTAGAGGTCATCATACGGTGATCGGCATGTGTCTATACAGAATAAATCTTGCAGAGATCTAAAAGGGTAAGCAGGACATATAGAGGTCATTATACGATGATAAACATGTGTCTATACAGAATAAATCTCTCAGAGATTTAAAAGTAAACAGTATAAATGACATTCCTGTAAATGATTCGAAGATCGTACTTTTTATTCACGTCCTACGTTTATTTTTTGCAGTCGAGAAAAAACTAAAGATGGGACCGGAATAAAATTATATAAAGAAAGTAAGATACTAATAAGTCAATCACAATCTCGAAAGAAAGACACCGTGGCCAGAACAATGGAAATGATTAGAAACACGATATAATACAGCAAAAAGAAATGACAATATTTACACCTCAAAAGATAATAATTACATAATCATTACAAAAAGTGTTGAAAAAGTTCCTCATCACCGATGAATATGTTTACAGGATACTCTTGCAAGAAAGACACAGACACTGAAAGACGAACTCAATCGCTGGAATGATTACTTGGGACAGGTAATAAAAACTAAAATTAAAAAAATACCGAACTCCAAGAAAAAAATCAAAACGGAAAGTCCTTTATAATCAAATGGCAAAATCAAAGGTCAAACACACCAAACGAATGGAAAACAACTATCACATTCCTGCCTGGTTACAAGCATTTCCTTATGTAGAAAATGGTGGATTAAACCAGGTTTGATAGCTCACTAAACCTCTCTCTTGTATTACAGTCGTTTATCTGTTATAGTCATGAAAAAGAATGGATATAGTTCGAAACTGTATTTACTTCATGAAGGAATCCTAATATTTTGCTGTTCTTCATCTAAAAGTCACAGAGAGACCTTCAACAGAAAACACCCACATCTCACTGCAAGTTCAAGATGTAACGGAGGGCGCCAGGATGGAAAGAGATGTTGAATATTTATCAATAACACTACATTGGTGCATTAAAAAACCCAATTCTCTGAAATTGCAACACATTATATTTGTTTATTTCTATTCCGTTATATTTGGATTTTCCCTTATCTATTTCTATCTTTAGTAATCGTGGAACAAGTTTGTAGAACTAGTTTGTAGAGCTAGTTTGATTAGTATCTAAATATAAGTCTTTGGTTAGTACCGCACGGGGATTTCTTAGGCGGTATTACAGGTGGGGTTCTATAGTCATATATAAGTCCGATACTTGTACAGTATGTATCGAGGTGCTCACAGTAACTTCTAAGTACAACACGTTCTGCATAGTATATTAATTGCATTATATTATAATGATGTAGTGTAGAATAGCTAGATGTGTGTTTGTTTAGAGATGTTTGTAATGTTTTTATTATCTTTATTAAATGTTGCGAGCAAACCAAGCCTACATTTTGACTTGCCTCTTATTTAGCCATGTAGATAGATTAGAAATGTTTTAAATTCGGACGAATTTATGAAGGAGAATTTAAAGTTAAATACTGAAACTGGAGAGGAAATCTAATCACTTCTGTCATTTTGGCCAGTAGTTAACTGATATAGAAACAATGTAAACATTAAGCCAACCAAAGGTCACCTAATTTAGATGGGCTGCATGTGGTTTTCGACCATGAAAGAACAATTTTAAGAGAAGTATTAGTCAGTTTGGTAAAATAGCAATGACTAATTTACACACACAAACGTTATATTGACAAGTTTGGTTTAGCAACGTTGAAGTCCAGAAAATTTCACTCTTAAGCCTTTTTAACATATTTCCAAAAATAAGAATATTTTACCGACCTACATACAATGTTTTTTCTCCAGTAAGCAGGACACAAATATACATAATGATTTAACGCATTATATTCTAATTATTTACAGACTGGCGCTTATCTCACAGGTCCTGACTTCACGATGGCTGATGTATATTTTTTTCCTTTTATTGGATTTGGTGTTCGCCTGGGACTGAATCTTAACAGTTTTCCCAACATTAAGTCGTATTATGAGAGACTCAGCTCTCGTCCTAGTATTAAAGCTACATGGCCGCCCCACTGGAAGGAATCTCCAGGGTCGTTCAAACCACTTACTGGGAAGATGTGAACTAGGTGGATCATTTTGAGGTGTCTTACACCATTTAGAATAAATTGTTGTTAGAGACAAAAATGAAAAACAATAGATATTTTTGGACACATGTTAATTTGTAGTCATTAACCATACGCCATTTGTAATTTTATTAACATAGATAAATGCAATAAAACATTTATTCATGATCGTTTATTGGACTTTTTACATTGTAGTTTGAAAATGCACAATAAAGACTACATAGTTGTCTCATTGGTACTCATACCACATCTTCTTATATCTAGATACAATATTTCATCGAATGTGACTCACAACGGATTTTACACATCATAAGCAACATAGTTTATCTCACTAGCTGGCACAATATTGTTTACCCTTTCGAAAAAAATACATAAGTTTTGAACGAATAGTATTGCCGATGAGACATTTATCTACCAGGAACCAAATGACGTGGATGTAACAATGAGCAAAACTCATAATGTAGTGGTCAGATATAAAGTGTGTTTTGTTCAAACTATTTGGTCTTGAGCATATATCCGTTAAAGGTTATGTAAAGAAGAGGCTTTGATATCTGTATAATACACTGAACTTGATAAATATATCTAACCGAAAAGTTGAATCTGAAAATTTACAATTATTTGCACCTGATTTTGTCAAATATGAAAACCCCCTATAATCATTAATTTGTTCGCTATTATCCTAGAGTAATTGGCAAAATTATTCATTAATTCAAAACACACCACCCCATATTTTGACGAGCCGGCCCAAAGTCAGGCACTTCGCCAGTTTGTCTTTTGTCATATTTTTTTTGTTTTTGTTATTTGGAGAATTGGATGGTAATTGCATCTATTCGATTGTTTCTGTTAAATTTATGCAAACATTTTATATAATTTTGACGGTTTAGAGCGGGACATATTAAATGATATTGCATAGAAACCCGTCTATTGTTTGTAGATAAAAATTAGTAGAGGTGGTATGAGTGCCAATGACACAACTCTTCATCCAAGTCACAATGTGTAAAAAGTAAACCATTATAGGTCAAAGTACGGCCTTCAACAGGGAGCCTTGGCTCATATCGAACAGCAAGCTATAAAGGGCCCCAAAAGTGTCCGTATGTTTTCTAAAGATGTCGTTTTGGTTATTTTTGTTATTAGAATACTGACTCATAGGCGTATACCACACGTTCCAAAACTAACTATAATTTAAGATATATCAATGCTTTTCCTGTTTATGGTTAAGTAATATACTGCTAGTAAACATAATAGTTCAAGTTTTAGTATTGACAATAATCACATTTTCATAACGATAGAAAATAAACATCACATTTTACTCTGAGTTTGCAGTAATTTATTTCATTTTCAAAGCATATATTTATATGTACACTTGAAAAACAAAAACAAATATAGTTTTCTTTAACATTGAGTTCCTATTTCCCATGAAATATTAAACGGTAACACACTTTCTTAAGGGGCGAAAAATCGACCTCAGATGATAGTTGCAATTGAGTACAAATTGTGGAAATACACTTATTCAAACAATGGACAAGTTCAAATATAGCCGCGCCCCAAAAAAGGAGGTATTTTCACCTAAGCAATTCTTTCTTTAATATACAAATTAGTGGGTAAATAACAAAATTCAGGAAAATAACTACTACAATATCCATATATTTTACTTTAAATACTCACAAAAATGTCCTTCATACAAAATATTTAACGAATTACATATCTAATATTAAAACTAATAAATATAATGCAATACAAGAAAAATTAAACAAAATATAAAAATTTGAATTATAATGTACACTGCACCAATGTCTTTTAAATGAGTTATATAATTTATAAAAGTCTAAACAGTTCTAAATAAACACTTTAGGCAGTACAAATAAAATATCAACATTTTTTCATATACATTTAATTTTCAATCTGAAGCTGTTTTTGTCAGAGTTATGAAAAAAAGTAAAATAATAAAAATACCGAACTCCGAGGAAAAATCAAAACGGAAAGTCCGTAATCAAATGGCAAAATCAAAAGCTCAAACACATTAAACGAATGGATAATAACCGTCATATTCATGACTTGGTATGTTTGAAATTAATAGTAATTAAAAAAAAATCCATGACGATATCCATCTTTATTACTCTAAATATCTACAAGCAAATCCATATTTTATACTCAACCGAAAATAGATTAAAGTCTCAAATGGCTTTGCTGCATAAGACCACTTTCGAGTTCGTTGCGTTTTCGTCAAAAACTTTGTTTTTAGTGAACATCATTCGTGCGTTTAGGAGCATCGCCAATTCCTTCCCATATTGAGCGAGCGGGTGAAAAAGATGATGCTATATTGCAAGAGTTATTAGGCTAATTAATAACGTATAATTTTTAACCAGCACTGCTGTTATAAGAGAATTGTGTTTGAGCGATTACGAAACAAACATTATTTCTAGTTTATCGCGCATAATTGACGAATTTTTCCGGTGAATGATATAACTCGAAAGAGGTCTATTATTTGTTACGAAATGTTGCTAAAAATTTACTAGAAAAGTCTGGAACAAATTCCATAATGACAGGTGATTAACTTCCTATAGGCAATCTTTCTGTGAAGTTTTATATACCTGGGTTGATACAGTAGGAGTTGATTACTTTAATTAGGTACCCACTTTTCTCTGTCTGCCCCTCTAAACATCACAGTTCCATAAACCGTTTAGGGGACTTCGTCCAAATGTCTCAATCATAATATAAAAAGAAAAAATAACATAAATACCGAACTCCGAGGAAAATATGGAAATGGGTTGATCAGATGCAGACCATGCATTCAATGTCATTGTACTTAGCAGGAAATGCGTTTGAATGTTCGTGTAATAATATTGACTTGACAAGATAGTTGCAGACAACAGATGTAAAGTTAAACAGTCGCTCGTATAACTGTGTACTACCTAACGGAAGCAACAGCAATACATTGGATGCATATAACTCTTTCCCCGATCTGTTTGCTTATTGTAAAAGTTCTATGTGGCTAACAGGTGCAACAACGTTACTGTCAACTGGATTCATAATAGCGATATTGCAAGTGTTGTATAATAAACGATGGAAAATCATGTTTACCTTGCAGGGAATAATAAATCGTGTAGTTGAACAAAAAATCAAAAGGCAGTACACTTACGATGTATATATTTCATACGAAGGCAATGTGGTTTATTGGATCAAAGAAAGGCTAGTCTCCAAACTGGAAGGGAATGGGGATTAAACATGTGTATAAGGGAACGGGATTTCCTTGCTCGGATTTCTTATGCGGATAACGAGGCAGACGCCATTACAGAAAGTAGATGCGTTATCTTTGTAATAACGCCAGGATATACACTATCCCCTGATCATACATTCGAGATAGACAGGGCTCAATACGAAAGAATTAGGAGCAATTTAGAAACAGTAATAGCTCTTACAAAGGACATAAAAATAACAGATGTACCTCGCAATTTTTCTATAACTGGAACTATGTTGATGACAAACAGTTTAATTCGGATTTTATTTGGGAGAAATTGAAATTTTGGCTCTTACCAAGGAGGTTATATTGGACAGCCGCCTTGCTCAAACAAACTGGTTCAAATGAAAAAAACGACATTATTATTTAGTAGTTTTATTTTATCAAGTTTTGGGAGCAATTTAGAAACAGTAATAGTTCTTACAAAGGACATTACAATAACAGATGTACCTCGCAATTTTTCTTATATCTGGAACTATGTGTACCTGATGCAATTTGGAAGGAATTAAAGTTGTTGCTCACACCAAGGAGGTTCTATTAGACAGCCGCCTTGCTCAAACAAACTTGTTTAAATGAAAAAAAGGACATTATTATTTAGTAGTTTTATTCATTAAGTGAAAATTAAGTCGTATGGTTGTAATAAAGCGTGTAAATACCAATACCTCAATTTGAAATACGTTTAGTTTCTGAGTCCATCAAGTTTAATTGTATGGTTTGTACACGAAATCTTAGTTACTGCAAAAATAAATGAATATCAAATGATATGCAAAAAAAAAAAAAAAAAAAAAAAAAAACCTATTCAGGCTTGTGAGTCCTGAATATGAAAATGAATTAAATCTGACCGACGTTTAGGCTGTCTTTAATTTACATTCATTTAACATTCATAATTATCGCAGTTATTTTTTCTGCAGAGTTCAAGACGTACAGTATAGGATATATAATTCATACACAAACGTACTCAATGTAGGATGCATGATATCCATGTTAGCATTCCTTTCCTTAACTATTTATATTGCTTGATATGGTAATTCTCAGAATTATTCTTCAAAAACCAATGTTCTTCTCGTCCATAATATGTCTATCAAAAATCTAGACTGAAGCACCTTCTTTGAACAAACTTTCATGTGCATTCTTCAAGGTATTTTCAATATGTCACAGATCCAAGTAAGTCAATGTGAGAAAAAATATCAACCTTTTTGTATCAGGCTTAGAAAACGTCGCCTTTCAACAGTTTGGTGCCGAACACAAAACGTTGATATTTTTCTGACATTGATTTATTATTGTTACCATCCTGCCGCTAAAATTGCTATAATTATAATAGTTATCCCAGATGCTTGTTAAAACCCACCAACAAATGGCAGTATTTGGCCACAGCCTTTAATATTATTTAAATTTATACATATTGTATATAAGTAATCTCAATATAAATGTATGTATGTGCCGCAGATCGCTGGCTTTTTAACTGTCACTGGTATATCTGAAAATATGAGGTTACCAGCATATCGCCGATTATGGCAACCGTACTATCAAATATATATATATGAATGTCAACCACAGATTGTGGTAACTGAATATAAGATTAAAACAATTTTGATCATCGTGGAACACAGGTGATGGATCAAAACCCTTACATTGTTCATCTGTAGTGAATGATACTATTTATAAAACGAAATGTTTTTTGATGCAGCGAATTCTTGCAGATTGACTTTGAAACCAGACCCTGGTTACACTGTCAATCACCATAAAATGGGGGTTTGCTGCCAAGCTGTGAGCCACATACATTAACCAATAATCAAAACATTTCAAACTTAAATCATAAAGTGACGTCAATAACTGAAAAATTAAAACTCATGTGTATGTAACTTAAACTATACAAGGTAGATAATTATACATATATTTTTATATCAATCTTCTGTTTCAGTAGTTGAAAATATATACTTACAAATTGCCCTATGCATGAACAACAAAACCACCTTAGGTAAATGAGGAAATTTCAAGAGAACATAAGTGTGTACAGTTTGCAAAATTTAAGATGATGAGGAACACTTTTTTCTTCATTGCCAAATCAGCAGTAATATTAGAAATCCAATCATGAATACAATTAAAACCCATTATTCTAATTTCAACCAGCTTAACTCAAACTGTAAACTATTTTAGATCCCAATAAAGATATTTTATCTAGTGTTGTGGCTATATAATAAAATTAAGTAATCCATGGAGTTGCGAAAATAAGGTCCACATTGGTCAAATATCTATATACTTATATATACAAATGTATATTATGAATATTAACTTGACTTGTTTAAAACTTTTTTCATGTATTGTATGATTCTTGTGTACATGGATATTATGTTTGCATTTCAAACCGGCAAGATTTTACTTTTTGAAATTAAGTTATGTATTAAAAATATATATATTTACATTGTTTCTAACAAATTACAGATGTACACAATCGTTTTTATGACTACTGAACAGCGGTATACTACCATTGCCTTTATTTAATATCTTTTCGGTTCTGGAAATGTCTCACAATCACCAACAACCAAATCTTGACAGGTTAACCAACAAAACTCTCTGTTGCATTTAATTTGAATTTAATTCTTATTTGTGGAGTACAATTATCAAACGTTGACTCAACTGCGACTATATTATGACAGAAAGGCTTGAAACATTTACCTTCATTATTGAAACATTTACCATGTTTATTGAAATATTTACCATGTTTATTGAAACATTTACCATATTTATTGAAACATTTACCATCATTATTGAAACATTTACCATCATTATTGAAACATTTACCATCATTATTGAAAGCTCTTCAACCTTTTATGCAAATTAACATTGGTCGACAATGCACGAAAAACAGCAGAAAATATTCCTAAGTAGCGAATGCCAATAATATCCTGCATGTTGAATAACCAAAGCTCTAAATCCACTTTCCCACATGAACTTGGTAGATTAATGATTTACGTAACCTGAATTGCTCATCATACAACTTTGCACCATAACGTATAGTCGTCATGTACTTTAGTAATTTCTGGATCTATTTGGATGAGTATATTTTTTTAACAGATTTTCATTACTAAATGAATGGAACGAAATTTATTTTATGCATTGGGTAACTAATTTACTCCCTCTAAAACTAGCTTACGTGTACCTAGCTTTGAATTATAATTGTTAGACAACAATATACCAAAATTAATATATTGACATTTTACAACTTTTTGTCGAACATTTAAAGCTACATCAGTTTGCATGCTAACATTAGTTATTTGATAAGACTGAAAAAGTAACATTACCTAATGAATGATCTCGACTGGTTCCAGTGTTAAAAAGTAAAAGTTTATGTAGTATCATATGTACTTGTAGTGGTGTTTACCCCTGCAGTTGTATTTAACATTCGGTTGAAGAAGGCTGATTTGATAAATGGCAATACTATGTACCCGCGATTTGTAACAGATGTAGTTGCTGTTTAACTTTGGTACAGGTAACAATATAGCTGGTAGCCTTTGGTTGACTTTCTTGCAGAAGCTGTAACTGACAGTTATTGGTGTAGTTTGCTTTTTTGGCTAACTGTCTGAGCTAAGCAGACATAATTGCTAAAATTAAACTCAGAATTTTGTAACACAATATAAATATCAATTTGTATATATATTTTTTTTCTTTTAATACTTCAAGTTAGAAATCTAGTGACAACATATGATCTCCCCTGTAAACACTGAAAACTAGATCTTTTCAATGTTTGTCCCGTTTTGGCCAGGACGCTATCAATTATAAATAAGTTGAAATAAAAACAAACTTCCATTTAATGTTATTTCCTTCTGTAAATAACAAACGACTAGTACGGCAAGCTATAGGAGCTTGCTATAAAATTGGTTTAGAATGTTGCTATGCAAATAAATTCCCGGAGTACCAACTTCAATCTATTTTACAACTGGCTGTATACCTCTATGTAATATGCCAATTATCCGAATATATATGCAGCTAGATCAGAAAATTTCAGGGAAAAAAATCTAAAGGAATTGGTTGATATGCAGCAAAGATTAATACATTGAAAATAAGTTACTAAGCAAATTCAAACGGACCTTATCCTTATGTAAACATTGAATGTTACTAGACCGAAAAGACCATAAATACATGTACAAAAATCAAGACGACCTTTTCTTAGAATTGTATAAAAATTAGTAAAAAGATTCCTGCTTTATCAATTTATTTAACTTTTGAACCTGCAGACAGACTTTTAAAATGTTTTATTCACGAAAAGACAATGTTTATACCGAATGCTCACATGACAAGAGCAGACCGGTGTACTCAAAAACTTAGATGTGAAAACAAGTATATTTTGGGAAATTGAAACGTGCTTACGACTTTGTGGAACACTCCGAAAATGGGTGACCTGAAAGATCTTTAGATTGTATATGTATAAAAAAGAAGATGTTGTATGATTGCCAATGAGACAACTCTTCACAAGAGACCAAATGACACAGAAATTAACAGTTAGGGTCACCGTACGTATGTACATGTTTTTTTTTATTCCCTCCCCCACATTTGTTTTGTATTAAAATGAAGCAAAGATTAACAATTTTACATTTTGTAGACTTCAGTTTTACAAGCTTCTAATGCAATTAGCTCGATCAATACTTAACCCTAATCACCGTGTGTTTGCATGTGGATATTTTTCATAACACAATTTAACAAAACTTTCTTTAAATATACAGTAGTTGTTTAAAAATAACTTTTGATCAGTATCGTCACCCGCATTGTTTTATTTTTGATTTCTCGACTTTTTATAAGGGTACAATATCTATTGTTCTCGTTCACTAGATTGCCCACTGCTTCATAACTACAAAAAATGTATTTTGCTTGTCAACAAAAATTGCGAACATTTATAAAATTCTAAAGATATACATTTTCGGACCAATTGTTGCTAGCTAATACCGTAATGCAAATATACATATGATGAAATCATGAAACAAATTACCAACGTAAAATTTGATAATAATCAATAATAACAAACAACTCATCCGTAAAAATGAATTGTATAAAACGAAAACCATCTCTATATGATATATGTCATCTTCACAGTTAAATGTTGCAACCACAGGCTTGTTGCTCATTTAATTTTTTTTCTCTTTTAAATAGATATAAGAATGCACATTTAATTGGCCTATTAAGAATCGATATAAGCCCAGTAATTATTTCAATCCTGGGTTGATCAACTTGTAGTCAATATTGAAAACTGACATAAAAATGCAATATATTGCAAAAGATACAACACAAAGAACAAAATTTAAAAATATGCTGTATTAAATTATAATAAATATTATATAGATAAATTAATTATTATTTAGGCTGTAACCGGTTGTTTGTTCAAAACAATGATAAGTGCAATGCATACAAATTTCTGTACTTTATCCTTAGTCAATGACACCCATATTTGAATGATCACTAATGAATGCTGAAAAGATGGTTCAACAAAACATAGGAAAAATTAATTTGTTCATCAAAAGCAAACTATTATATGGATGCAATAAATATGATAAAAACTGTAAAATTTGATGCCGTATGGAGTCCTTACAAACGAAGATGATATTGCAAACTGCTGAAATTAACAATAAGCACAGAAAATGAGAAGCTAATCCAAAATCCTCACACAAGTTTTAATCTGAGAAATTCCAGAACTACGTAAATTCTAAATGAACAACGATGTTTAATTTCCACTAAAAACTGTCACAAATGATGAAGTCGTACAAGGTACTGGACCATGGAAATTTTACTGCTATTTTACTTCTATTCTGTAAAATCGTTCATTCTTACTTGTTCGGATCATGCAAAAAAATAATAGGAACCATTGAATCTGGTTATATATCTGTAACTTTGGAGTTCCACAAGGTTCTACACTTAGACCTTTATAATTCCTGGCGTATTTAGATATTTAACTAAATCATTCCTGGAATAATTTGTCAAAGATTTTAAGGAAACAACATAATTTAGACATATTTAAGATCAAATGTTTAAACTACTTTACTTTACAAAATGAAAATACCGGTAGACCAAACCCCATATCTATGGGTTCCGTTCACCATCAACCTGACATGGGATATACACATCAATAACATCTTAGCTAAAACAAAAAAAAATCATTAGGCTTCCTGAGAAGAAATATCAATAAATTCCCGGAAGAAAAAGTAAAAATAAAGCATAACAAGTTATTCTAAGACCAAATATAGTATATGCCAGCAATGCTTGGGATCCATACCAGGAAAATCACACGAAAAAGAAAGATATAGTGCAAAGAAGATCAGTGCGTTTCATTAAACATTTATACAGTAGAGAACCTGTATCAGTCACTACCATACTTTAGGAATTAAAATTACCATCATTAGAAACCAGATGGAAGAAACAAAAAGCTCTGCTTCATAAAGCACTACTGTTACATCATAAAATAGCCTTAAACATGCCAGATGATATGGAACATCAAAATAGGACAACAACCAATGTAAATTCAGAAATCTTCTAACATCAACCAACACTTACAAATACAGATTCTTTCCTCGCATCATCAATTGCTGGAACAGCTTACCAACAAAACTATTAAATATAGGTGATGCAGAGGCATTTTAGTACCTGCGTGGTGGATACTAGATTGCATTTCAACGATGTAGTAGTAGACCGGAATCAATTGTATTTATCTAATGTTGTCAAATTGTACAGTTGTGTCTAAGCGGTTACTCGGATGAACTTTCGATTGATTAACCGGTTAAAACGTTGACAAATTTCAAAGCGCCACACTCGGATGATTGAAATAGAAAATCGGTTAAAACGTTGACAAATTTCACATGGACACAATACATCTGATGAATAAGCGTTGAACTATAGTTCATCGAAAGGATGTCCAATCTATAAATAAAACCCAATAGTTATTTTAATTAACTTGGTAATAAACTTTGACAAATGATTTTGTTTTCTTCTTTCAATGTGGTCACCATGTGCTTCTTCATTTCAGTCAGCACATGTTCAAAAATAATTCATAATTAGTGTCCTTTTATGACGAAACACCTCACTTGCGTTAGGAAAACCACCAAATATAACTTCAAAGGTTTAAATAATTCTAAATACTCGCAGACAATATTAAAAATTATCAATTTTTGTTTGTTTTATATTTTAGTTCAACTGTCTTCTGCCTTCCTACTTGGATCCAAATTAAAAAGGCTCGTTACGTCAGATTTTATAGTTCAGTAATAACCAATGAGATTATGGTATACTTAAACTCAATAATAACCAAACAAAGCATATATGGTACATCAAACCGTGATAACTGAATTTAAGTACAAGACTTAAATTGTATTATTGAAATGTAAACACAAAAAATAAACTTTATTTCCATCCCAAGCTCAAGATTGAGAAGAAAAGTGACGAAAAACAAAAACATGCGCAGAAAAAGTACTCAGACAATTGGTAAAACTTTAAACAACAATGCCGAAATGTCTTGCCGGCTTTACTTAATTGAATTTGTGTTGAAAGTATGTAATATGATGGTTTTACTGCAAGTATCGGATATACTTACAATCATTCCATACACCAAACACAATTGACCTTAGTGTCTTATAAACTGACAAAACCACGAAAACGTAACATTGATCAATGAACAATGACAATAAGGTCGAGATCATTCATGTTTCAGAAATGTATTGAGTGATCACTGTCCTTGTTAATAACCTAATAGTGTAAGTAACAAAATGATTAATGTCACTGGATAATCCGTGTTTAATCAATGCCAAAATGTTGACTTGATTTGTGTTTTTAATTGCTAATTTCTTCAAAACTACTTTTATTTCACACATGAAATTTAGCACACACATGTACCGTGTCTTATTGCTTTTCTCAGTGTAAAACATGTCGTGACTATACACGTAATAATTTTGCTTTCGATGAAAACGTGGTAAATTTCTGGTAAAAATCTAGTCTTACTAAAATGCTGAAAAAAATATACTAAAATCACTTAAATACCATCCGCTTGTTATATGATATATTTTATAAATAAACTATATTAAACGTACTATTTTAATCACCAACAAAGAGCGTAATAATTTTATTTTCATTTAAAGATTCCCGGTACAATACGGTATATTGAGGTACCCTGTTAAACACGAAATTTAGAAAATCTTGACCATAGGAACTTACGACGACAATCATGATTGTAAAATATAATGATTTCCCGATAATTTGCAAAAACAGGTAGCCGTGTATTACCGTTAACTAGAGGACTTTTTGGACACTGACACCCTACTATTTCTGGCGCATACCTTGTTTAGTGGCGGGTCTAGGGAGAGAGAGCGTAGAGGGCGTTTGATCGACAAAAATAAAAGATATCATATTTTTCAAGATACATATATATATATATATATATATATATATATATATATATATAGATTGCCTAACAATGTAATTTTAACACACTATTTAGTATGTAAATATAAGAATGTTTAAAATATTTACAAAATGATGAAAATAAACGCAATATTTCGCTAGACTAACTAGCTTTATCAAGCGTGCATCTATCCAGGTGAAATCGGATGTAGATGATAAGAAACTTTGCAGCTCAATGTATATGTTGCACTTGAGTTTAGCTGCCTTGAAAATAATACATAATTTGGATGAAGTTCAAGATTTTTCAAAATTGGTAGTTGAAGTTAGCAACGTTAGCAACATACTGAATGCCACAAGTATCACATGTTATTATATAAACTGAGTTCTGCAGTTCTTTCATCAGCTCCGTTACTAAACAAAATTATACCATCTACTCAAATTCCAACTGTAAAACGGAGAACTCAATTTATATATTAACATGTGATACTTGTGGCATTCAGTATGTGGGAGAAACAATGGACAAATTTAATATCCGGCTCAATAACCATCGTTCATGGTACAAAACCAACAAAAACTGTCCACTCACAAGACATCTTCGTTCAACGAAACATTCTTTTGATAATGTTACTTTCCAAATCATAGAAATCAACACCGAGTGGGACACCACGGCGAGAAGGAGAAGAAAATTTTTGGATCCACCAACTCCACACTTTAGAACCTGATGGTCTTAACGAAAAGATGAGAAAAGATACAGGAAAGATAAAGAATAATTTAGTACACAGCATCGTCCTTTTATCCTGTAATATTGGCCAATGGACGTTGCTAACTTCAACTACCAATCATCTACATCCGATTTCACCTGGATAGATGCACGCTTGATAAAGCTAGTTAGTCTAGCGAAATATTGCGTTTATTTTCATCATTTTGTAAATATTTTAAACATTCTTATATTTACATACTAAATAGTGTGTTAAAATTACATTGTTAGGCAATCTATAATTTTATTTGTGTAATTGAATTAATCTCTGTACTGATTAATCCACACTCCCATAGATTTGTATGTCATGTGCTGCTATTTATAGGCACTTATATATACTCGGCGCTAAATTTTCAACTATCGGGAATTACGTCCTCCTTTCAAAAACCCTGGATCAGCCCCAGGTCTGCGGTTTCACCGTATTAAGTTAAGAATTGCAAAATTTTTGTATCAATTTAAGTAAGTTTTTCAATTTTCATTTTTTATTTTTATACTTGTGTAAAACAAAAACAAGTTATGGATATACATTTTAGCATGGATAAGTGTCAACTTGTTTAATCGACCAACATTTTACTCTTATGTCTTGAAATTGTGGCCATTGCAGGGTGTATAAATAAAAAAAAAAGATGTGGTATGATTGCCAATGAGAAAAGAGACCAAATGACACAGAAATAAACAACTATAGGTCACCGTACGGCCTTTAACAATGAGCAAAGCCCATACCGCATAGTCAGCTATAAAAAGCCCCGAAATGACAAATGTAAAACAATTCAAAGGAGAAAACTAACGGCCTAATTTATGTACAAAAAAATGAAAGAAAAACAAATACGTAACACAGCAATCACTGAATTACAGGCTCCTGACTTGGGACAGGCACATACATACAGAATGTGGCGGGGTTAAACATGTTAGCGGGATCCCAACCCTATCCCTAACCTGGGACAGTGGCCCTAACAGTACAACATAAGAACGAACTATAACAAGAGTGCACACGCTGAAATGTCTCGCCTTCTTTACTGACCATTGATTTTATGATGATAGTCCTAAATATAAAGCTTTACTAAATGTATCACATAAACTTAACATGATCCAAGAAAATGAGGTCAAGGTCAGATAAACAAAACCGGAAATACATGTACACCTTACAATCATTCAATGCACCAAATATAGTTGACCTATTGCTTATAGTTTCTAAGAAGCAGACTTAAACAGGAAAACTAAACATTGACCAATTCAATGAACCATGAAAATAAGGTCAAGGTCAGATGAACAATGTCAGACAGACATGTATACCTTATAATCAATCTATGCATTAAATATAGTTCACCTATTGCTTATAGTATCTAAGAAACAAACTTAACCATGAAAACTTAATATTGACCAATGAACCATGAAAATGAGGGCAAGGTATGATGATACCTGCCAGACAGCCATAAACACCTTACAATCATTCCATACAGCAAATATAATTGACCTGTTGGTTATAGTTTAAGATAAACAGACCAAAACACAAAAACTAAACACTGATCAATGAACCGTGAAAATGAGGTCAAGGTCAAATAAAACCTGCCAGACTGACATGTACATTGTGAAATATTTCCATACACCAAATATAGTAAGAAAAAAAAAAACCAAAACACAAATTTAACTTTAACCAGTGAACCATGAGAATGAGGTCAAGGTTAGATGACACCTGCCAGTTGGACATGTACACCTTGCAATCATTCCATACACCAAATATAGAAGACCTATTGCTTATAGTATCCGAAATATGGACTTGACCACGAAAACTTAACCTTGTTCACTGATCCATGAAATGAGGTCGAGGTCAGATGAAAACTGTTTGCCGGGCATGAGGATTTTGCAAGGTACGCACATATTAAATATAGTTATCCTTTTACTCATCATAAGAGAGAAATTAACATTACAATATTTTTTTCAAGTAGTCACTGAACCATGAAAATGAGGTCAAGGACAATGGACATATGACAGACGGAAACTTCATAACATAAGGCATCTATATACAAAGTATGAAGCATCCAGGTCTTCCACCTTAGAAAATATAAAGCTTTTAAGAAGTTTGCTAACGCCGCCGCCGCCGGATCACTATCCCTATGTCGATATTTCTGCGACATAAGTCGCAGGCTCGACAAAAATCTATTGAAAAAGGCTTAACTCATCAGATGGATACAAACAGAAATACATCTAACAAAAACACACAGTGGACGTGACCGGGTACTTGTACATCCCAACAACAAAAAGACACAAAGTATAGATCTGAGAGTACTCGCAGTTACTGACAGCAAGTTCAAAGCCAATAACTAATAAAAAAAAAATCATACATCTAAGACTAAATAATCAATCATTACTCATCCAACATCCAATGGAGTTAGTGTAAAGACGTCATAAACAGTCAGAGAAAAACATGTCCTTGTGCAATGCCAAGGTACAGGTATCGACAGATTGTAGATCAATGAATGTGCATATGTATATAACATTAATATTTAGTTTGCTTTTAATTTACTGATAACAAAATCAATATTAATACCAAAAAAAAAACAATATTAAAAGATCTAATTACAGTGTTGAAATGGTAACCTTTTAGAATAAGTTTATTTAAAGGATCGATAAGTTTACCAGGATCGTTTCTACATTTCTGGGCACGGTAAACAACATCTCTGTAAATAAGGAGGATGTGCTATCCCGTTTGAAATAAGTTTTCTACAAGTATAACCAAACTTCAAAACCAAATCTTTATATCTATGGAAGAATTTATTAAAGGTTTTAAGTAATTTGTGGTAACGAAATCCCTGACTTTATAAATTACCAGTAATACAAAGATTACGTTCATTAAAATCCAAAACGTCACAACAGACACAGGCATAGCAAACGAGTTGTGATATATAAACACCGTAAGATGGTGCCAAAGGAACATCATCATTCAAAAAAAGAAAATTAACAATAAGGAACGAAAAATCGTACCTTTTGTCGGAAATTTTAGTGTGGAGTTTCCTGTGTAAAACTGAAATATCTAAATCTAGGAAAGGACAGTTATTAACGTTTACATTTGATTTATTTAAAGTGAGTTCCTTTGGGTAAATTTCGGCAGTATTATTTAGAAAATTCTTGGTTATTTAACGAAAAAATATCATCAAAATAACGGTAAGTGTTCTTGAATTTATCAATTAAATGCAATTTAGACGGGTCTTTACTGAGTTTGGTCATAAACTGTGATTTATAACAGTACAAATACAAGTCTGCTATTAAAGGGGCGCAATAAGTGCCCATAGGAATACCTACAACCTGTCGATTTTTGTTTGTATAGCATTTTTGTGACACTGGATGTTCTATTTGTATTTCTAATATGACGTGCTTCTTTCGCTTTGTAAACAACAGCGTGATAAAATTAACGATATATCTATACAGAGAGCAGACTCCGAGATAACATATTGATGGCTGTTACTATTTACCTCCCAAGTAAATACACATGTATCGTAACTTATGTGCAAACAATATGTCGATTTCGTTGTTTTCAAATTGAAATTGAAAAAGAAACTACAGAACCGTTATTCCTATTGTAATGCATTATAAAAAGAATTAATACACAAGAGCGTAAAAAATGTATAAAATCAAAATAAAATAAAATTCCGCGAAATTTCGTGAATGATCTAGGCGCATTAACGTCATGTCAAAACATGACGTCATACGAATGAAAACTCTCAAATTGAAGGTTTTCCGTTACGTATACGCCCTGAGTTCGGATAATATCGCATTCAATTGGAGTTTTGTGGTAGTTGTTATTTCATTTTCTATTCTATTTCATTATTTGCACATTTGTGGATTTCAGAAAGTTAACATGGCGGCTCACTCCTTATTTGCGACATGTCAGGATAAAATATGAAAATCACGGCCCAAGCCATGTGTAAATGTCGAACAAATCTATTGCTTCCATGAATTATTTCTTAAATAAGATTTCCACATCTTAACAATGCAACAGTATACAGTTTTTGGTATGAAAAGGACTTGATATACTCTGTCATTAATAGCCACCTTGTTTATTTTGTAATTTCTTCTGATAAATTATTAGGACTTTTTTGCTTTAGATGTAATATTCTGAATGGGTTTCTTCCACTTAAAAATTGATGATATTGTTACTCCGAGATATTATAAATTTCCAACTGAAACAAAAATGTGAAACTAATCATGAATATTATTATAGCAATTAATAGGTGTTTTCTTTCTTACATTTGTCAGGCTGAAACTGCATTGGCCAGTCTTGTTTCAATTTGTTTGCCCTTTTAAGTAATCTCTTGGATATGTAGATTTTATCTGTCAGTATATGATAATGTTCTGCAAAGAGCCTGGTATGACTGTGATGTATAAAGTCAGATACGTCCTTAATGTAGATTAGGTTAGGTGTTAACCTGAAATTAATATCATTTGAAACGGAAGATAGTGTTACATAAAGTATAACCATCATAACAATAGTGTAATATTTATCGTGTCGATTCACTGCAAATAAAAGTTAAAACCAGATCTGCTATAATTAATGTTACACGATATTGTAATAAAGTGTAAAAAAAAGATATTCGAACAAGGAAGGTTCAAAGATAAAATCATGTAGGTTTGTAGGTTAATTTTTTACCGATTCATTCGGCTTATTGTACCCCACTATAACAATATATGATACCGCTCTAGAATACAGTTTTAATTCGTGACAGGGAATTCGAATAATGTTTTATGTAACAAATTGAGAAACGAAACTGTTTTTAAGTAAACACTTTCATATATTCTAAACAAAATCATACGATGGAGCTTTATGTTGAAATGTTGTTCATTTATTCATTTATTTACTATCTTATACCGGTTTTATGTTCATCTAATTGCAAGATAAAATAGACTTATAGTGGAAACCGTACGATAATACTGGCAGACTGTAGTAACATGGGACTAGTACATGTTCCTCAAAATTTACCGCAAAACATTAATGCAATGGATCTTAGTAGGAACCACATAACAGGTGTTAAAAATGATGCATTCGTCAATTACAAAAGCTTATTGGAAATTAATCTGAATTCAAACAAAATTAATCATATATCAAACTCGTCATTTAAGGGATTAGGAAATCTTTAATCGTTGGAAATGGCTGATAATTTTCTTGATCTTTCTGATGTGTTAACAATAGATCTGTTCGTGCCCTTAAGGAAATTAAATATTCTAAACATCATGAGGAACTTTTTAACTTTTCCACCATATTCACGTATCCAGACAAGGCATTGAGTGTTTTAAATCAATTGACAAACTTATCAATTGACCTAATGCCAAAACCAAAATTTGGACAAGGATTTAAACTATTAAAATGGCTTAATAGGATATAATTCCAGTCGTGCTATGTTGTAAGTCTAACCAATGAAACATTTAAGTTTTTCTCGTCCAGTGTTGAAACACTTATAATGCAAAATTGTAGATTGAATTTTGTACGTGTTGAAATAGCTACTCTATTGTCGTTTCCAGAGCTGAAGGTCGTCGATTTTTCTGACACATTTATGCATTTAAAGCAGGCACTGTTATTGCTTAGTTGTTCACAAATAAACACATGACAGTTATAAATTTTCATCACGTGAGCGACGTTGTCATTGACAATAAAGAATTTCCTTATTCTTTGATTTTAACAACCGAGATGACAAAGTATTTACGAAGAATTTGTGTTGAAAACTTGGATTTGTCACGAAATGGTATTGTTGATTATGAACCTGGATCTTTATTTACATTTCGTTATCCTGAATGTATACAACATCTGTCGGTAAGGGCGAACAGATTTGCCATAATATCTAATAAAAGACAGTTACAACATCTAAACAACTTTACTCGGCAAGCTAGTCGTTTGAAAACTTTGGATATTTCCTATAACGTTGTAAGCTATCCTGTGTCTCAAAACACCATCATTTCAGCAGGTTTCGATAATCCTTCCGATGGTTTTTTATTTTCAAAATCCGTAGAAAAATTTGATGCTAGTTACGTGATGGCAAACGATTTACCCATTATATATCTTATTCTTATGAATAGTAGTTTGAAGTATGTTGACTTGTCATATTCAATATCGTCAGGGACAATACTTATCGAATCAGATTCTCAGCATTATCCCCCAATTTGGAAACACTTATTGATAGTGGAGGTGATTATTCCTTTATCTGGCAGGAATTTGGTAGATTTCCTTACAACAATTTGAAAACAGTTGTCTGGAAGAATCGCAATTTAAATGAGGGTATAAAAGCGTATCCGAAAGACCTTTTCAGAAACTTGAATTCAGTGGAAACCTTTGATATATCAGAAAACAACATTTGGTACTTCTTGGACAATTTGTTAGACCCAATGAAAAATCTATCTCTATTGAATGAGTCAAAAATTTACTGCAAAGTATTCGAATACAGTTGATAAATCATTTAAAAATCAGAAAACTTGATGTTCGAAATAATCTATTAACAGGAATCAATTTAGAAATAAGGAATTGGCTTGATCAAATGCAGACAATGCATTCAGTGTCACTGTACTTAGCAGGAAATGCATTTGAATGTTCGTGTAATAACATTGACTTGATAAGATGATTGCAGACAACAGATGTAAAGTTAGACAGTCGCTCGTATAACTGTGTACTACCTAACGAAGCAACAGCAATACATTGGATGCATACAACTGTTTCCCGATCTGTTTGCTTATTGTGAAAGTTCTATGTGGCTAACAGTAGCAACAACGTTACTATCAACTGGATTCATAATAGCGATCTTCCTAGTGTTGTATAATAAACGGTGGAAAATCATGTTTACCTTGCAGGAATAATAAATCGTGTAGTTGAACAAAAATCAAAAGGCAGTACACTTACGATGTGTATATTTCTTGTGAAGGTAATGCGGTTTATTGGATCAAAGAAACGCTCGTCTCAAAACTGGAAGGGAATGGGGATTAAACATGTGTATAAGAGAAAGGATTTCCTGCTGGGATTTCTCATGCGGATAACGAGGCAGAAGCTATTAAAGAAAGTAGATGCATTATCTTTGTAATAACTCCAGGGTATACAATATCCCTGACCGTACATTCGAGATAAAGAGGGCTCAGTACGAAAGAATAAGAAGCAATTTAGAAACAGTAATAGTTCTAACAAAGGACATTAAAATAACAGATGTACCTCGTAATTTTTCTTATATCTGGAACTATGTGTACCTGATAAAATGGGCGGATGACGAACAGTTTAATTCTGATGCAATTTGGGAGGAAATAAAGTTGTTGCTCACACCAAGGAGGTTCTATTAGACAGCCGCCTCGCTCAAACAAACTGTTTTAAATAAAAAAAAAGACGTTATTATTTCGTATTTATATTTCATTAAGTGAAAATGAAGTCGTAAATATTTGTAATAAAGTGTGTGAAAACCAATACCTCAATTTGGAATACGTTTAGTTTCTGAGTCCATCAAGTCTGATTGTATGATTTGTACAGGAAATATTAGTAACTGCACAATTAAATGAATACCAAATGATATGCAGAAAATATGATGACCTATTCAGGCTATTGCGTCCTGAATATGAAAATGAATTAAATCTGACCGACATCTAGGCTGTCTTTAATTTACATTCATTAAACATTCATAATTATCGCAGTTATTTTTCCTGCAGAGTTCAAGACGTACATGTACAGTATATGATATATGATTCATACACAAACGTACCAAATGTAGGATGCATAATATCCATGTCAGCATTCCTTTTCTTAATAAACTATTAATATGGTAATTCTCAGAATTATTGTTCTATAACCAATGTCCTTTTAGTCCATAATATTTGAAGCAAACATCTAGTCTGAAGCACCTTTCAGTTTTATATGCTTTCTTCACGGTACTTTTGATATGTCACAGATCCAGATATGTCAAGGTAAGGAAAAATATGAACCTTTTTATATCAGGCTTAGAAAACCTCACCATTCAACAGTTTGATGCCGAACACAAAACGTTGATATTTTTCTAACATTTATTAACTATTGTTACCATTCTTCCGCTAAAATGGATATAATTATAATAGTTATTGAAATGTAAACCAAAAATAATAAACTTTATTTTCATTCTGAGCTTACGATTGAGAAGAAAAGTGCAATTTGCATTCGACAAAGACAAGAGGAAGTGTGCTAGCTGTAGAATAAAACTAAAACAGGCGAAGAAAAAGTACTTAGATAATTAGTAAAAACTTTAAACAACAATGCTGAAATGTCTTGCCTGCTTTACTTGATTATATCTATGTTGAAAGTATATACTATGAACGTTTTACTGAAAATATCACATATACTTAATTTTATAAAGGATCCATTGTCAAGGACCTGTTAGGATAAGTATGTTGGGGTATACAGGATTCAGAAATTGGTTGGATATGCGAATATACAGGGCCCAAAATCAGATAACATAAGATCCCTTCGAATTAAATACCCGTCATTTCAGTCAAAATATTCATGCCAAAGAGCTCGGGTCAAGACCATAATGGCTGTTCAGAAATGGCGTAAGTGAGTACAACGACGACTGTTGGTTGTATATTGACAATATCAAAATAACTGACCATGACGGGAGCGTTTTAATGCTAAAGGTAGGTTCTGTATTGTAGGTCAACTTGAATGAAAATAGGGAAATTTAGACTTCCACTGAAAGAGATATGGTTTGTTAAAGGTAACTTATTGAAATTTTGTTTTGTGACAGACCACCTAAAGCCCTGTCATACTACTGCAATTGTTACCATTCTGACTAGCCGTGGTTGCGTATTTACATAAACCTCCAAGCCGAAAACCCCTCTTTAATAGCATGTGTTTATTTTCAGTGATAATATTTCACTATTATACTGCAGTTTATCTTTGAATATGGACGTTGATGTGTATCCTTTACATATAAACATCTAGCAGGAAACCAATTTTGAGTCTGACAATTTTGAAAACATTTGTCTCGAAGCCAATATCCACACCAAGAAATGACTATAATGGGTATATACAAACCACCTTCTGTAACATACAATGATTTGGCAATATATATTAAAATAACTTAGACAAATGTTCAGTATTATTAAATATGATCTGAATTTTTATATCTTAAATCATAGTAAATATCAATCTTTAATGATCTGGGACTATTATACTGACTAAATTTGATAGTCCCAGACATGTTGTATGTGATATTTTAACTTACCTCAAATTGTGAAAGAACCAACATGCTTTTTATGAAAAGATGATTAAAACATCATTATAAGTGGATGTTCTTTTCACCAATGAAAAGATAATGTATGAATGCACTCAACACTACAACAGGTGCGAGTGATTTTCATAAAAGATAAAAGTATACAAATAATAAAAAGAATGTCATAAAAAATATATATTTGATAAACAATGCACTTTAAAAACAAGATGTTCTAGAAGAATCCACTCCCATGCATGAATAGTGATTTGGGAAAACCATTCACCTTATAACATATGTTATATTCATGTTACACAAATAAAGAAAAGAATATCTTCGCGAACATATAGAAAACAATATTTTAATACGATGAAGGAAAACTTATTTCTTTAAAAGATGCTCCAGTTGTGTAAAATCATACATCTGATTTTTGAAAATTATTAAATCTTTTATTTTTAAAAAGTGTAAATCAGGCCAGCATTTAAGGGATACAAAATGATAGAGACCAGGAGAAAAATTTCGAATTAAAAAAAAAAAAAAACACCGAGAAGGTAGAAAAAAAATACAGATAAATCTAAAAACCAATTGTTCAGAGAACAATTGCAGGTCTTTCCACTGAAATTCATTTAAGATGAGAAAATTTTGATAAAAAACAGTATGTCCTTGTTTAAATGATAGCCTATCACACAATGATTTTGAAAAAAAAAAACGCTGTTTGAGGCACTTTTTTCATTAATTAAGAATTAATAAACCGCTTCTGGTTATTTTAAAGTCACTTCCGGTGTCAAATGATAGCTTTCTTTGCTCTAATTAAAAAAAAATATATACTTCCTATATACTTTTGATTTAAATAAGGTAGATAAATTGCTACTTCCGATTTAAAAAAACTCACTTCTGGTTGACATTTTCAAGGTCATATGTCTTCTTACCTAATGCAAAAGATCCCATCGTTTTATCATGTATAAATATGAATCAACAGCAAAGGTCAAAATCTAGAACGTCAATTTTACCTTTGACCTAAATTTAACGGTCATAAAGCAAAGACCACAGAATCAAATTACCCTTAGTCTCCACTATGTAAGGGAAATGAGTTCTATCTCAATAATGCTTATTTTGAGTATAACAGGGAAGGAAACTTTCATCAAATGTCAACGCACCCTTTTAACCAGAATATAAAATTGAGAATGGAAATAGGGAATGTGTCAAAGAGACAACAACCGACCAAAGAGCAGAAAACAGCCGAAGGCCAGCAATGGGTTTTCAACACAGCGAGCAAATCTCGCATCCGGAGGCGTGCTTAAGCTGGCCTCTAAACAAAAATGTGTACTAGTTCATTGATAATGGACGTCATACTAAACTCCAAAACATATAAATGAACTAAAATAAAAAATCATACAAGACTAACAAAGGCCAGAGGCTCCTGACTTGGGACATGCGCAAAATGCGGCGGGGTTAAACATGTTTTGTGATATCGCAACCCTCCACCTATACATCTAGCCAATGGGGTAAGTTTGAGTCCGATGTCAGAATAGGAAACAAAAGAAACTAAGCAAAATGACAATTATACATAAATTAACAAAGGAATAATAGCAGTGACTGACATGCCAGCTCCAGACCTCAATTAGACTGATTGAAAGATTATGTCTTCATCATATGAAAATCAAGTACAATCCCTCCCATTAGGGGTTTAGTATTATACCGTCATAAAATATATGAGAAGAACATAGGCCGTATCATGCCAACAACTGGTTTTAGAATAAATGTGTTTACTAGTAATTCCGATCCAAAAACCGTATGAGTAAATTAATATTAAAACCAAAATATGCCATCTTTAATGACCTGACAGTATCGTAACTATATCCCTTCTTAATAAGTCTGTTGAAAGGTTTGGTTAGGTTTTGAGGTGAATGTCGACATTTTTGTGCTTTGTAAAGAATATTACCATAAAAAATTGGATGTGAAATACCTGAACGTATAAGATGTCTGCATGTTGATTTACATTTACGAATGACGTCCTTGTACCGATGATAAAATTTTGTAAATGTTTTTACTAGTTTGTGATATCAAAAACCCTGGTGTAATTTTTCAGTAATACAGAGATTTCTTTCGTTAAAATCAATTACGTTGTTACATACACGAGCGAATCGAACAAGTTGCGATTTATAAACACCATAAGATGGTGACAAGGGAACGTCACCATCTCAAAATGTATAATCAATAATAGGAAATGAAAAATCATGTCTTTTATCATAATTTTTTGTATTAAGCTTCCCGTTCAAGATATAGATATCAAGATCTAGGTAAGGGCAGTGTTCATTGTTAGTATTAGCTTTATTTCAAGTCAGTTCAACAGGATAAATCTCTTTAGTGTAAATACTTAAGTCGTTATTATTGAGAGCCAATATATCATTCAATTATCTAAAAGTGTTATTAATTTTTTATTAGATGTTGTTTCGATGGGTCTTTGCTGATTTTAGTCATAAATTGTAACTCATAACAATACAGAAACAGGTCCGCAATAAGTGGTTTACAGTTAGTCCTCATAGGAATTCCGATAACTTGACGATAAACGGAATCGCCAAAGCGAACAAAAATGTTATCTAGTAAAAATTCAAGGCCAGTTATCGTAACAAAGCAGGTCCAATTGACATTAGTTCTTTGTTTGTTGTTACTTAAACATGACCTAAAAGAGTTTGAACATATATATTCTTATTCTGACATTTTAAATGACCATTTAACAAAATGCTTACCCTCCCGGAGCACCTGAGATCACCCCCAGTTTTTGGTGGGGTTCGTGTTGCTAAGTTTTTAGTTTTCTATGTTGTGTCTTCTGTACTATTATTTGTCTGTTTGTCTTTTTATTTTTAGCCATAGCGTTGTCAGTTTATTTTCAATCTATGAGTTTGACTGTCCCTCTGGTATCTTTCGTCCCTCTTTTAATTAGGTGTGTGAATATTTTCTTAATAAAAATATCAGGAAAAGTGGTATAGGGTAGAAAATCAAAACTGAACAGATTCAAAATCGCCAATATAAGCATGCAATTTATCAAGTACGTCCAACGAATAATTTGACACTCCAAAAGTATTTAATTCAACTATTATCAAGGGCCTTATTTGAACAATTTATCATCAGTTTTGATTGTACCAAGTGTACTAGTAAGTAGAATAGACAGTTTAGTAGTACTAGTGGAACAATGGCTTGAAGACGAAATAAATCTATATTTGTAAGGTGTTTTGTGCAGCTTCGGAAGCCAGTACATAGTTAGAACTTTCATTGTATTTGGTTCTACTTGTAAAGAAGTAACTAAAAGTTATGAATGTTACAGATGTCATTTTCCGAAAATGGAGTCAGTTGAATGTTGGTGAATTGGTGATTTCCTTTTGCAGAACCTCAATGTAAAATTTACGTCACACAATAATGATATTATCAGCAGCCTTATCAGCCGGAACAAAACAAATTGCTTGACGAGTTCTTTTAGTTTATGTCTGGCCCTAGCAGTTATTTCGTGGTGCATTTCTGTTAGACAATAAATTCAAATTAAAAAAATCGCACCTGCTCTATCTCAAAAAGATTTTTACAGTGTAGTGTACTACTATTGAGACAAATAATATCAAAATTATAGAAAAGTCTACCAGCTGTAACTCAAAATATTGACAATTTTATGTTAAGGCGGTCTAAAATTCAGTTTGACAGCTTCAGACATACTAGTTTTTGACATTTTTGAACTGGACCAAATCACTACTTAACATAAAGATTCAGCACCCAATTATTTTTAACATGTAATTTCATCCCTTTTCTTACTATTTCATGCATAAAATATAAAGAAATAATATTGGAAAGTGTATGAACAAAATTTGCAAGTTATACACTGTCCACACTAGGGACTATATTTGTAGACAACGAAAATCTAAGGACGATAACTGTGTTCTCGGACCTTTAGTATAGAAAGACTTGACCGATTCTAATAAAACTTTGCAAGACTTAAGATTGGGGAATGATAAGATAGTTGGCCAAGTTTCATGGCCATAGGATATATATCATAGACACTATGTCTATATTAATATTGGAATTTGGATGTTTAATTTTGACGTTTAAATCAAATAATTTCAGCTCTCAAGATTTCGGCTTTAAAAATTTGCTTTTTAAATGCTCTCAGATATAATATATTAGGTATAAAAAGCAACTGAACACTCATTTGATTTATCAGAATTATTACAATTACATGTATTCAAAAGTCAAACTTATATGAGCCTGTGCCTGAAAATTGAGATTTTTGAATTAAGGGGAGCCTTACATAAACATGCATTTTTTCCAACCAATATGAAGTTTTTGAAGTTTTTTCACTATCAATTATTCTTTCATACATATCAAATGTACTTTAAATGGAAAGAAAAGTTACAAAAAGCATACCACATGAGTATAAAATGGCTTAGGTCATGCAAGACTGAACATTATTTAGAGTCAATATAGGCCGTAGCACATATTTACATATAAAAATGCATACAGAAGCTATAAGAAATGGAAATTTGTTACTTTTTGCTCATTTCTATGCTAAGATGTCATGATACAAGAAGTCTTCTTGCAAAAGGACTCTTGCATTCAACTTTTTTTGCAGACAGTATGGTCTGATGCACAGTTTTTTTCACTTTCAATGGAAAACTTGCATGTAGTTTTATTCTTAACTGGTATATTTGAACCCCATGCTACCCTTTAGAAGAAAATAAAGGTAGTATATGAAATGGATAAGGTGCACAGATCATTGTCAAGTGCTTTTTTTTTACAGATTTAGTGAAATATTTATGATGGACTACAAATTTTATGTACAAAGATTTTCACATTTCACATACATTAAACAGGCCGTTGGACAAGTGCCTTATTACAACACATTTTGCACATTTTTTTCTGTGATAATCTGCTTTCCTCTACATTCAGAGTTCACAAATGGTCAATAGAATTTGAATTAATCATAGAAACACAAATATCAAAGCATAAAGCGCGACAGATAGAAAGTCAGCATGCCTCTTAGGCATAAAAATGAAAACTGCTATAAAATGCTTATTTTAGCCGTATAATGCCAAAATGGGACATTTTAACAGAATTTCTTTCAAATAAAGATTTAAATCCTTTACTTTTGTTGAGTTTGACAAATTGAAACCAGGAAACCATTCAGGGAAGTTGCCAAAGTACAGAATCTACATTTCCTGAATTCATCTCTTAGGCCCGAGAACACAGTTATTTCGTAGTGCATTTCTTTTAGACAATAAATTCAAATTAAAAAAATCGCACCTGCTCTATCTCAAAAAGATTTTCACAGTGTAGTGTACTACTATTGGGACAAATAATATCAAAATCATTGAAAAGTCTACCAGCTCTAACTCAAAGTATTGACAATCTATGTTAAGGGGGTCTAAAATTCAGTTTGACAGCTTCAGACATAGTACTTTTTGACCTTTTTGAACTGGACCAAATCACTACTTAACATAAAGATTCATCCCTTTACTTACTATTTCATGCATAAAAATAAAGGAATAAATTTGGAAAGTGTATGAACAAAATTTGCAAGTTATACACTGTCCACACTAGGGACTATATTTGTAGACAACGAAAACATAAGGCCGATAACTGTGTCCTCGGACCGTCTGATACGAATGATAAGGTTTTTATGGTTGTTGTTATGAGTAAAATGTTCTTTTAAATATGGTATACGTATATAATCAATGTTCATTACTGAATGAAAAAAAAGTCTAAGGATTTCTTATCAGCTTTTTTTCGTTTTATCCATTTCGAGCAGTATGTACGGAGTGAGTCGTGGAAGATTTTACGACAATCATTCCAATCAATAATTGACGGGGGACGATATTGAGGTCCTTTACTGAGGAATGATTTCAACTCTCGGTCTGGGAACTGGGGGCCATAAATGTATTCAAATTACTGCAATTTCATGACGTAGGTGGATTGTCACTGATAGTTACATCTTTACACACTTGGCTAAAATGAAACACATATTTTCGGATAGATTATTTTAAACATAACAAATAAGAGGTAGTTCAGTACTAGTATTATCATAATATCCAGGAATATATTAATATCATTAATGAGCATGTATGTTACGAAATGTCGCAAATATCAGTTCAGTAATAATATATTGTCGATATCTTAAGATAGTGTTACATCAAGTATAACCATTATAACAAGAGTGTAATATTTATCGTGTCAAAACTGCAAAAAGCAACTTAAAAACAGATCTGCTATAACTAATGTTACACGACATTGTAATAAAGTGTAAAAAAAGATATTCGAACAAGGAAGGTTCAACGATAAATACATGTAGGTTTGTAGGTTAAATTTTGTGCTGATTCATTCAGCTTATTGTACCACACTACAACAATATATGATACCAATCTAGAATACAGTGTTAACTCGTGACAAGGAATTCCGATGTTTTATGTGACAAATTGAGGAAAGAAACTGTCTTTCAGTAAACAGTTTCATATATTCTTAACACAATCATACGTTGGAGCTTTATGTTAAAATGTTGTTCATTTATTCATTTATTCACCATTTTATACCGGTTTTATGTTCATCTAATTGCAAGATAAAAGAGACAAATAGTGGAAACCGTACGATAATAATGGCAGACTGTAGTAACATGGGACTAGGACATGTTCCTCAAAATTTACCGCGAAACATTAATGCACTGAATCTTAGTAGGAACAACATAACAAGTGTTACAAATGATGCATTCGTCAATTACAAAAGCTTATTGGAACTTAATCTGAATTCAAACAAAATTAATCATATATCAAACTCGTCATTTAAAGGATTAGGAAATCTTCAATCGTTGGAAATGGCTGATAATTGTCTTGATCTGTCTGATGTGTATACAATAGATCTGTTCGTGCCCTTGAGGAAATTAAATATTCTAAACATCAGGAGCAACATGGTTCAGCCGATTAATTTTTCCACCGTTTTTACGTATCCAGACAAGGCATTGAGTGTTTTAAATCAATTGACAAACTTATCAATTGACCTAATGCCAAAACCAAAATTTGGACAAGGATTTAAACTATTAAAAAGGCTCAATAGGATAGAATTCCAGTCGTGCTATGTTGTAAGTCTAACCAATGAAACATTTAAGTTTTTCTCGTCCAGTGTTGAAACACTTATAATGCAAAATTGTAGACTGAATTTTGTACGTGTTGAAATAGGTACTCTATTGTCGTTTCCAGAGCTGAAGGTCGTCGATTTTTCTGACACATTTATGCATTTAAAGCAGGCATTGTTATTGCTTAATCCATACACAAATAAAAACATGACAATTATAAATTTTCATCACGTGAGCGACGTTGTCATTGACAACAAAGAATTTCCTTATTCTTTGATTTTAACAACCGAGATGACAAAGTATTTACGAAGAATTTGTGTTGAAAACTTGGATTTGTCACAAAATGGTATTGTTGATTATGAACCTGGATCTTTATTTACATTTCGTTATCCTGAATGTATACAAAATATGTCGGTAAGGGCGAATAGATTTGCCATGATATCTAATAAAATACAGTTGCAATATCTTAACAACTTTACCCGACAAGCTAGTCGTTTGAAGACCTGGGATATTTCCTATAACGTTGTAAGCTATCCTGTGTCTAAAGAAAACACCATTTCAGCATATGCAGGTTTCGATAATCCTTCCGATTCTATTTTTAATTTTTCAAAATCCGTAGAAAAATTTTATGCTAGTTACGTGATGGCAAATAATTTACACATTATATATCTTATTCCTATTAATAGTAGTTTGAAGTATGTTGACTTGTCATATTCAATATCGTCAGGGATGATGCTTTTCGAATCAGATTCTCAGCATTATCTCCCCAATTTGGAAACATTTATTGATAGTGGAGGTGATTATTACTTTATCTGGCAGGAATTTGGTAGATTTACGCACAACAAGCTGAAAACAGTTGTCATGAAGAATCGCAATTTAAATGAAGGCATAAAAGCGCATCCAACAGACCTTTTCAGAAATTTGAATTCAGTGGAAACCCTTGATATATCAGAAAACAACATTTGGTACTTCTCGGACAATTTGTTAGACCAAATGAAAAATCTATCTCTATTGAATGTATCAAAAAATTTACTGCAAAGTATTCCAATACAGTTGATAAATCATTTAAAAATTAAAACACTTGATGTTCGAAATAATTTATTAACAGGAATCAATTTAGAAATACGGAATTGGCTTGATCAGATGCAAACCATGCATTCAATGTCACTGTTCTTAGCAGGAAATGCATTTGAATGTTCGTGTAATAGTATTGACTTAATAAGATGGTTGCAGACAACAGATGTAAAGTTAGACAGTCGCTCGTATAACTGTGTACTACCTAACGGAAGCAACAGCAATACATTGGATGCATACAACTCTTTCCCCGATCTGTTTGCTTATTGTGAAAGTTCTATGTGGCTAACAGTAGCAACAACGTTACTGTCAACTGGGTTTATAATAGCGATATTGCTAGTGTTGTATAATAAACGATGGAAAATCATGTTTACCTTGCAGGGAATAATAAATCGTGTAGTTGAACAAAAAATCAAAAGGCAATACACTTACGATGTGTATATATCTTATGAAGGTAATGCGGTTTATTGGATCAAAGAAACGCTCGTCTCAAAACTGGAAGGGGAATGGGGATTAAACATGTGTATAAGGGAAAGGGATTTCCTTGCTGGGATTTCTCATGCGGATAACGAGGCAGAAGCCATAAAAGAAAGTAGATGCATAATCTTTGTAATAACTCCAGGGTATACAATATCCCCTGATCGTACATTCGAGATAAACAGGGCTCAATACGAAAGAATTAGGAGCAATTTAGAAACAGTAATAGTTCTTACAAAGGACATTAAAATAACAGATGTACCTCGTATTTTTTCTTATATCTGGAACTATGCGTACCTGATAGAATGGGCGGATGATGATCAGTTTGATTCTGATGCAATTTGGGAGAAATTGAAATTGTTGCTGACACCAAGGAAAGCCGCCTTGCTAAAAAAAACTAAATTGCTTAAATGAAAAAAGGACATTATTATTTCGTAGTTTTATTTCATTAAGTGAAAATGAAGTCGTATATATTTGTAATAAAGTGTGTGAAAACCAATACCTCAATTTGGAATACGTTTAGTTTCTGAGTCCATCAAGTCTGATTGTATGATTTGTACACGAAATCTTAGTTACTGCACAATCAAATGAATACCAAATGATATGCAGAAAATATGATGACCTAATCAGGCTATTGCCTCCTGAATATGAAAAATGAATTAAATCTGACCGACGTTTAAGCTGTCTTTAATTTACATTCATTTAACATTCATAATTATAGCAGTTATTTTTCCTGCAGAGTTCAAGACTAACAGTATAGGATATATGATTCATACACAAACAAACTCAATGTAGGATTATATCCATGCCAGCATTCCTTTCCTTATCAAACTATTAATATGGTAAATCTCAGAATTATTCTTCTTAAACCAATATCCTTTTAGTCCATAATATTTGTATCAGAAATCTAGACTGAACACGGAAGTTCTCCAAAACAAAATTATCAATTCTTCTACACTCAGGTCCGTACGCTCCACAGACAGTCAAATTGTAAACAAGCATATCACTGCCACTACCCAGCTTAAATCCTCTTCCGAACATTTGAAAGTCCCTACTATGTACTGGTTATCTAAATTGCACAAAAAAAAACATTTAAATTCCGTTTCATCTCCGCATCTAGTAAGAGTTCTACTACTAATCTATCAGTGCTTCTAACTACCTCCATTATTACTATCAAAGAACTTGTTATTAACTTTGTAATAAAGCTTTTGAAAATAATGGTATTCATTTTTTTGGAGTGTTAAAAATTCTTTAGAGGTTTTAGATAAAATACATGCTTTTGATGGTCCTTTTGATTCTGTTGACAGTTATGATTGTTCTACTCTCTACACTACACTTCTACACAATCTTATCAAGAAAAAGTTTTCATATTTAATTAAATGGTCTTTTGAAAAATCTCATTGCAAATTGATTTGCTGTAACTCGTTTAAAGCCTTCTTCTGTAACGAAAAAAGAAAGTATGCCAGATACACTTACTGTAAATGTGAAGATATGATTGAAGCTTTAAATTTTCTCCTGCACAACATAAATGTACGTTTTGGCGATAAAGTGTATCGACAGGTAGTAGGTATTCCTATGGGCACTAACTTCGCCCTTTAATAGCAGATTTATTCCTGTATTGCTATGAATCTCAGTTGATGACCAAACTCAGTAAAGACACGTCATTGTTACATTTGGTTGATACATTCAACAATACCTACCGTTATCTTGATGATATTTTTTCGCTAAATAAACCAGAGTTCTCTAAATATACTTCCGAAATTTACCCAAAGGAACTTACTTTAACTAAATCTAACATAAACAGCAGTAGTTGTCCTTATCTAGCTTTAGACATTTCTATTTCTAAAGGGAAACTCTATACTAAAATTTACGACAAAAGAGATGATTTTTCATTCCCTGTAGTTAATTTTCCATTTTTAGACGGCAATGTTCCTTTGGCTCCGGATCAATCATACGGTGTTATATATCCCAACTTGTTCGTTATGGCCGTGTGTGTAGTGATGTCATAGATTTTAACGAACGTAATCAATGCATCACTGGTATATTATTAAGTCCGGGATTTCGTTACCATAAATTACTTAAAACTTTTACTTCATTCTTGCAACGATACAAAGATTTGATTAGTAAATTTGGCTGTACAAGTAGAAAACTTATTCAAAACGGTATTTCACATCCTAAATTTTACGGTAATGTTGTACTTAAAGCGAGGAAATCACTATGTGATCCGTGTAAACTCATCGAACCTTTAAACAAACTTATTAATAAAGGTTATCTTACCAATTTTGTAATTAGATCTTTGAATATAGTTTACTTTGGCTAAAATATCGATTTTGTCATCAGCAAATTAAAACATAACTAAATTTGTATTGTTTACAAAGGGATAAATAAATACACACTCACGTTCATTTTTTATATAGAACTTAACTCCTAACTATCATACTGCCTGTCGATACTTTATTTTTGGCATTGCACAAGTCATGTCTTCTTTGACTGTTCATGACGTTAAAATACTAAATTCCTGGGATGTGGTTTAGTTGATTTTAGTCTCTGATTCATGATTTTTTTTATTATTTATTGTTTTTGGCTTTTAACCAACTTGGTATTAATATAAATATTCACTCCTGCACTCGTACTATGAACAACAAAATTATTTATTTTGTGGAAATATTTCCGTTCTCCATTACTCTACAAAATAATTTTCTTTTGCGGCATTATGTTCAAGGTTTACATCGTTATATCATCTACATAGCGGCATATTGTTCAAGGATATGGTTGACTGTCTAAAATAGTTTATTATCTCACCCCTTATTTTATTGATTTTGTATTTACATTGTGTCATAGATCAAATTAAATTCGTTCAGTGTATACTCACTTGTTTTTTTCATATTTCTTTTGAAAGAATTCAGCTATTTCAATTGATATTGTATAGTGTGCCTTTCTATGTTGTGATGTTACACTATTGTTCCAGGTAAGGGTGAAGGTTGGTACCTATTAAAACGTTTAAACCCGCAGCAATTGTTTGCACCTGTCCTAAGTCAGGAACCTGATGTTCAGTGGTTGTCGTGTGTTGATGTTATTCATAAATGTTTCTCGTTACTCGTTTTTATATCAATTAGACCGTTGGTTTTCCCGTTTGAATGGTTTTACAAATGTCATTTTTGGAGCCCTTTATAGCTTGCTGTTCGGTGTGAGCCAGGCTCCTTGTTAAAGACCGTACTTTTGCCTATAATGGTTTACTTTTACAAATTATGACTTGGATGGAGAGTTGTCTCATTGGCACTCATACAACATCTTCTTATATCCATGAAGCAACTTTCTTGAACAAAGTTTTATGTGCTTTCTTTAAGGTATTTTTGATATGTCACAGATCCAAGGTCAGAAAAAATATCAACCTTCTTATATCAGGCTTAGAAAATCTCACCATTCAACAGTTTGATGCCGAACACAAAACGTTGATATTTTCTGACATTGATTAACAATTGTTATCATACTTCCGTTTAAATGGCTATTATTATAATAGTTATTGAAATGTAAACCAAAAATAATAAACTTTATTTCCATCCCGAGCTCACGATTAAGACTTGACATGCAATTTGCATTCGACAAAGACAACAAGAAGTGTGCTAGCTGTAGTATAAATAAAAACAGGCGAAGAAATAGTACTCAGACAATTGGTAAAAACTTGCCTACTTTACTTGATGATATTTATGTTGAAAGTATATAATATGAAGGTTTTACTGAAAATATCACATATGCTTAATTTTATCAAGGATCCATTTTCAAGGATCTCTTAGGATAAGTATGCTGGGATATACAGGATTCAGAAATTGGTGGGATATGCGAATATTCAGGGTCCAAAATCAAATAACAATTAAGTACCCGTCATTTGATTCAAATCATTCATGCCAAAGAGCTCGGTGAAGACCATGATGGCTGTTCAGAGATGGCGTAAGTGAGTACAACGACGACTGTTGTTTGTATATTGACAATATTTTAATAACTGACAATGACTGGAACGTTTTAATGTTAAAGGTAGGTTCTGTATTGTAGGACAACCAGAATGAAAATAGGGAAATTTAGACTTCCACTGAAAGAGATATGGTTTGTTAAAGGTAAACTATTTAAATTTTGTTTTGTCACAGACCACCTATAGCCATTTCAAATTACTGCAATTGTTACCATTCTGACTAGACGTGTTTGTGTATTTACATACCCCTCCAAACCAAAAAATCCCTATTTAATAGCATGTGTTTATTTTCAGTGATCATATTTCACTACTATACTGCAGTTTATCTTTGGATATGGAAGTTGACGTGTATCCTTCACATAGACATCTAGCAGAAAACCAACTTGGAGTCTGACAATTTTGAAAACATTTGTCTTGAAGCCAATATGACTTATAATGGGTATATACAAACCACATTCTGTAACTGACAATGATTATGCAAAATATATTAAAATAACTTAGACAAATGTATTATTAAAGATGATCTGAATTTTGATATTTTAAATCATAGTAAATATCAACCATTACATGATCTGGGACTATCATACTGACTAAATTTGATAGTCCCAGACATGATGTGTGTGATATTTTTAACTTATCTCAAATTGTGAAAAACCAACATGTTTTATGAAAAGCTCATTAAAACATCATTATAAGTGGATGTTCTTCTCACCAATGAAAAGACAATGCGTGAATGCACTCAACACTTCAACAGGTGTAAGTGATTGTCATATTAGATAAATGTTCATACAAATAATGAAAAGGACGTCATAAAAAGTATACCTGATAAACCTGCAACTTTAAAACAAGATACTCTAGAAAAATCCACATGCATGCATAAACAGTTAACATAACGTTATATTAATGTTAAACAAAACAAAAGAAATGTAATAACTTGGGGAACATATATAAAACAATAATTTAAAACGATCAATGAAAAATTATTTCTTTAAAAGATGCTCCGGTTATGCAAAATCGTACATGTGATTTCTGGAAAATTAGTAAACCTTTTTTCTCTAAAAACTCAGGCCTACAAAACATAGTCTTGACTGATACAAAACAATTAATACCTTGTTTTTAACTGTAGTTAGGGAAATTGGACAAGATTATACATTCAATCAATAGTCACATCCCAGCATCTTAGAGATACAAAATCATAGAGAGCATGAGAAAAATTTTGAATTAAAAAAAACACCGAGAAGGTAAGAAAGTATATAAATAAAATAAATATCAAAAAAGGGTGCTGGTTGTGACAGAATTCCAACGAATCATAGTAAATCCGTTTTGGCGCCAAGGCTGACGGACCCAATTAATTTATTTGTTGACTCTAGTGTATTTCTAGATGAACTAAAGGAGACAAAAGTCACTCCACTTCATCAAAAAATGATCCTTTAATAAAAACTAAAAACTATTTGTAGACCAGTAACTTATATGAAAAGGTCTTTACTGTCAGATTTTTCGCCCAAATTTTCAATCCATTTTTGTGTTCGTTAAGACGAGGTCATGGATGTCAAACCACACTGCTAAAACTTTTATATGATTGGAGAGAGGCCTTTGATAAAAATCATTACATAGTTTTAACGGACCTATTCTTGGAACACTTTTGTTAAAACTTTTTATAAACGATATATTTTAATTTTACTAAACAGAGCTCATTGTAAAACTACAAAGATGATAACACAATATCGTTCTGTAGTCCTGTTTTGACCACTTAACATCTATATAAAAAGATGAATCCAATAATTGATTGACTGGTTTAATTTGATAAAACGCAAGCAAGCTTATCCTGACAAATGCCAGGTTTTAGCAGTTGGCAAAAATAACTTTTATGAAGAGCCCATCAATACATATTCAAATTATAATTTATCTTGTAAAAAATGTGGTAAAATTGTTGGGCATAACCCTTGACTACCAGTTAATTTTTTATTTACATATTAGTAATTTGTGTAGAAAGGCATATTAGCAGCTAAATATTTTGAAACGTTTAGGACTTTTTCTTTTTTTCCAAATTAAATAAACTCACTGTATTTCATACGTTTATTATGAGTAATTTTAATTATTGCTTTTTGACTGGGCTTTTGTAATGAAAAAATGCCGCAAAATTAGAAAGGTGCAAGAAAGAGCACTTCGGTTTGTGTATGATTAGTACAACTTTAGGATGTTTTAAGTCGTTCTAACGAGTTCGCTAAGTCATTATAACGAGTTGTCATAATCGTTTTAACGAGTTAGCTTAGTCGTTATAACGATTTAAATTAAACAAAAACAGTTACACCTGACACTAATTAGCTTCCGTACTATGGTGTCAAATCTTCTGCTGCGCAAAAACAGAAGTATGGCTCTAGTAACTTTAATGATAATAAATAATATTGCTCCTTCATGTTTGAATAGTCTTCTAAAGTTAAATCTACAAAATACAGTTGTATATTAGATGTTCCCCGGATAAGAACATTTAATTATGGGTTTTTTTAAATCGTTTAAATGGACTGCAGATTGAGTGCGGAACAGTCTTCTGGACCATTTCAGGACGGAAAACAGTTGAGAATTTTTTCAAATTAAAAACTCGATCCAGTCTGTGAATGGTTCGAACGGTGGCTTACACGCATGCATTTCGATTTTTAAGTCTTCGTTATCAAACTGTCAGCTCTGCAAATCATTTTTTTAATTTGTTTATTTTTATATGTTCTATACTATGCCGAACCTAAAAATCTACATTGCATTTACATTGTCGGAAAATATAAAATCTTTTTTTACGAGTGTTAGAAAGAGGAGTTCAAACGCGGACCGAGAAGAGAACCTTACCTACCCTTACATTTATACCTTAGCATCCTTCAAAATGTAACCATAAACTATCCTCCAACAAGTGAATATACACAGTGGTTGTCATTTATACAGATATGTACAGAGGTTCTATTTCAAACCTTGCACTATTTATTAAAATCTCGCGAAAAACCGGCATGTTAGAAAATACAAATGACTACATCATTACTAACACAATTCTATATTAATATGTTTGTAATGGTTATAAAATACATAAAATAACACCATTACAAACTTAATCCCAATTTTATATTCTATTTTTACCTGTGACGTCACTTTTTGTGGCGTTAACACATTCGTGTGACGAACAGTTCATAATTCTATTGTGGTGTACTGTTGTACTATGAGTAAAGGTGTCTGTTGTTACTCTGTGATTTCCATGTTGTAATGTACAATTATATTATTTATTTATTTATTTCTCTGTCCTGAGTGTTCTTTCGTTTATTTGTACTGTATTCCTGTCACGTAATGTCATTTTAGCGGTATTTTTAACATTGGCATAAAACGGGAGGTTTGGCTAGCCATAAAACTACTTTCAACCCACCAGATTTTCTTAAAATGTCCTGTATTAAGTCAAGAATATGGCAATTGTTATCAAATAGTCCGTTTCTATGTATTTTGGCGATTTTTGTAGCAGTTCGGTGTTTCTGTTGTTCCGTTGTTTTCCTCTTTTAGTTGATGTGTTTACCTCGGTTTTGGTTTGTGACCCGGTTTTGTTTTCTCCACTGACCAGCAGAAATTGGGAAGAACAACAACTTGGGACCACTTGGGTTTAATTTGGCATAACCCATTGCAGAAGATTAAAACTGTAAACACATGCAATAAAATTACTAAGATTGCATGTTCTCTTACAAAGCAGCATTCATCTCAAGAATAAAACAAAATCATCGCTACTTGATATAGCGAAAGCATTGCTTATAATGATCTATAATTAATTTTATTTATTATCAAGATGTCTACACAAAATCATGTGATGTATACTTGAAGAGAAGTCAAAATTAAAATTATGTTCAAGACATTTTATTTGTCACACAACACGTTTGCGGCATACATTATATATGCTTCCGAACACTGGTGAGCCCATCTGCAGACCAAGATCACATGTAAGCCGCCTTGTTCCTCATGGTTGGCTGTCTGACTTAGTTTTACTTATTTTTGTAACCTCCACCTCAATTGCTCAAAACTGTTCGGGACTTGAATCGTTCGTTTTAATTTTTTTCCTTTCCTTTGACCACATGAAATCTTCATCTATAAATTTTTTTCTCGTGCCTGTGAAACCATTTAGTTTAATAACGCTGTATTTGAAACGTCACAATATCCAAACGTCATGCAAAACCATCGCACTCCAGCGAAAGGAACATTGCACTTCGGCGTACACCATCGCACTTCCGCGTCTCCATCGCACCTACATATACATAAATGGGTGTCCTGTATGTCGCGTTTGTTTTCACAGGTCGCATGAGAACAGCTTTTTTTTCGGTTGTAATCTAAAAACTCATATTGGTGCATATCATTTATCAAGGACCAATGCTAGTCTTGTATAAAAGCAGGAAATACTCTCTTCCTAAGATGACTATGCACCACATCAAATGCTGATTTCGCATCTAGGAAGACAAGCTCATATTCGAAGTTATTATCCATCGACTCTCTGTATGGTTTTACAACTGATAGCGTCGATTTAATTGATGAGAAGCCTTGGGTGAATCCTCTTTAAACTGTATTCTGTATGGCTTTTAACATTAATTTCATGTTTATGTATGGCTTCAATTATTTTGTTGGTCACAGGCAGTACCGCGATACCTCTGTAGTTTGTAGCATTGTTCTTATCTCTTTAGTTTTTAAAAAACAGGAGTTAAAAATTAAGTCCAGCTCTCAACATGTCTTGTACGCAACCAGGATGGAATAAAATGTTTATCGTATTCAAGAAAAAAATAGGCTGTTCTCTACTTGTATAATATTTCCTAATCAACATTTTGATGGTACTTAGCCTCATCTTAGGAGTTTGTTTCGGCACAGGAAGAAAGATTCTGAAAGTGTTGGTTAATTCTATCCATAATATTTTCTTCTCCAACATAGCAGTCATCTTCATTTAGGTCCATGATGAAATTGCCTCTAGTACGGTTCTTTCTTACTACAAGTCATACAAATGATAGGTTAAGCTAGCTATAAAACCAGGTTCAATCCACCATTTTCTACATAAGAAAATGCCTGTACCAAGTCAGGAATATGACAGTTGTTATCCATTCGTTTGATGTGTTTGAGCTTTTGATTTTGCCATTTGATTAGGGAATTTCCTTTTTGAATTTTCCTCGGAGTTCGGTATTTTTGTGATTTTACTTTTAGCATATAGAATAATTACATATCTTCTGTAGGTTTTGTTTCCGTAATACCAATTTTTTCTGCATTTCTCTCCTTGCTTGTTTGATTTTTATTTCATTTCGTAGTTGTTTTATAGTTTCTATTTTACTAATATAAATTTTGTTATTAGGGTGTGTCGGTTTGCCAGCTGTAACCCATGTATTAAATGTTTTCCTCATATCATTTACTGCAGTTTTTATCCCTGGGTTCCAAACTTTCAGTTTAGGTTTTGCGCTGTATGATTCCATTTGGTGTGTACTTGCTTATGCAGCTTCTTTCATTTCATGACTTAACAAGTTTTCAAAATCGTTTCACCATTACGGTTTTTATCTTCCTGAGTAAGATCTATCTGTTCAGTTCTTTCATTGATAATTGCTCTGTACATGTCGACGTGTTCTTTTGACAATATTTTTCTTCTTCCTTAATATTTGTTTTTCAAGGAAAAGTTACTATTATCTGAAATGAATAGTGATCAGATAGACTACTCACTATGACTGACAGTACCTCCTTTGTAGTACAATCGGGTGAGCTGAAAGTAGATTTGAAATAGTTCAATTCGGAGCATTCAACACCATTTGGCCTAATGAAAGTTTTACTACAGTGTTATCGTTAAGTCAACACACTTCAATGATATGTTTTAAGTATTGTTTTCTCTTGTTTGCTCTGTCTGCGTTACTGGGCACTTCATTCAGATCTCCTCCTATTACAACATGATAAGTATTTTCATATGTCTGACATAGTTCAAAGATTTGATCTCGATTAGTATAAGCTAACTATATTGTTGAACCAATCAGCTGTGTTAATTACTAACAGTTTTATCCCTATCCCCAACCCTTACCCTAACCCAAAGTCAGAACGAAGAGATATAAAAACCGCTATATACACTATTAGATCACAAGTTCCCAACCAGACATACAGTGGAATATTATTGAGGTGGCCAATTTGATGACTTAAATTATCCTGTAAAAAATGAGTCCATCGTTACTCTCCAGAAATTTATGTGCTGGTCTGATATAAGTTTTAAGATATTTACATTGCTGTCGGATAGTAAAACAAGAGTCAAAGTTCGATTGGCTGGTCTTTTGTTAAGATATTTTTGTAATTTGTTGATGGACACACTTCGTTTCAGTACTGGTTGAAGAAAGGAAACAAATGATGAGAAGGAGATGATTACCGCCTTAACTAAAGTAAAAGTAAAATTGATATGAAATGTTACAGATTATATGTTGACAATCATACCACATCTACTTATTTTTATAATTACTGCAGAGTTTGTTGCTTGTGTTTTGTTGTAGTAGTAGAAGGTGTCCCTGTGCCTGTGGTTTTTGCCCTTATATTGTACAGTAACGGTTTTTTGCTTGCGAGAGAGCTGTCTACATATTCTATTGTATAAATGTTCTATCTGGTGAAGTGTTGTCTCATGGGCAATCATTCCACATCTTCTTTCTTTTATAATGGACTCGGTAAGCTTTTGAACAACTATTTTGTGGCGCCTAGTGACGCGGCGCGATAGAATGACAAAATAACTTTTGCCATGGGAAGGTACAGGATTTGATTTAACAGTCCTTTGTAAGATTTGTTTTTTCAAATACTTAATACACTTTCACTTTGCAATATTTTAAATCAGTTTCACGAGGTGAGAAAGCCTCCACCTTATGCATTAATGTAAGAATGTATGCACTGGTAGATTCCTCCGTTATTCCGAGGACCCCCGAGAGCTGATAGGGTACAGTGGAATCCGTGTACACACCCTATCGGGAACAATGGAGATGTGTTACTAACAGTATTATTTACAAGGACAGTCCCCACCCCAACACAAAGGAAATCCTAGAACAAAGGGAAGTCTGTTATTATGGTGGAGGAATCCTGAGTACTCACAGAGGACCACCGAGCTATTAGGCGGGAATAGACAAACTGAAGAGATTTCAGCAGATTTATCTCCTGGTCAGAATCAGGGGAAACTTTGACTAACCAAGGCTAAACTCCGGTCGGAGTACCAGACATGTGTAAAGGAATGTGAAAATCACCCATTTGCTGAACTGAAATTTCCATTGCCCCGAGTCAGAATCGGGACCTTCAGCAATGCAGCCTTCGGTCTTAATCATTAGATCAGGAACCCACAAAGTTTTTTGTATGTCTATATGTAATAACGACGTTGTTGTACAAAAATGTAACTAATGTGTTTGATCTAAATGAGATTGATACAGGAAAAGTTCTCAGGCCACTAAGTTAATAAAGTACAAACATTAACTTAAACCTCTTCGAACTGTCTATTGATTTGTGTAAAATATGTACTTTTTTATTATTCTGCTTTCTTCGAAAAGTCAATATAGTACATAGTAATTTCTATAAAAAATGTGAAAAAATATGTTTAACAACTTTGATCACTTTCATTAGGTATTATACTTAGGGATTATATATGTTAAACATGTTTTTATTTAAATATGGTAAAGAAACTTACTAATTAGGTGGAATTTAAAAGGTCGATTTTTTTGTGGTATAGAAAAATAGGTTGAATTGTAAAGGTTTTTTAGTTCTAGTGCAGGTTTTGGGAATTGAAATATTCATTTTACATGAGATGTAAAGTAAATTTACTTTTTGACATATTTATACTAGTAATATAATCGGTAAGTATTCTTTAAGTGTATGATTTAACTATTGTAATCGGAAAATTATTTGAATGGTTTGAAAATGCTACATTTGTAATTAGTTTTTTTTTTATTCATCGTTACCTCTATAAATTTAAAAATCAAGGGGATTTATCTGCCTATTATTAAAATTGATAATTCGATAAAAAAAATCCTTTGTGAGAAGGCATGTTACAATTAAACTGATTATTACTTTAATTACGAGCAAAGAATATTAAGAATTCTCTAAAAGTGTCAAATAGCAGCAGCACAAAATGTCCTTTTCTTGATTTGGATATATCTGTCTCGGTTAACTCTTCGCTTAATATTATCCACAAATAGACGATTTTTCCTATTTTTATGTTTTCTTGTTTAACTTTAAAACTAAGAATATGTGGTATGATTTTAAGTCTTTTAGATATTTTATTTTTCATGTTTAACTTTAAAACTAAGAATATGTGGTATGATTTTAAGTCTTTTAGATATTAAGATTATTCTTAAAGGTTATCAATTTAACATTGTAAAATATCAATAAAGATACCAGGCTTATAAGTTAGTAAGTCAGACTTGCGGTGGGTTTCGTCCACATAAGACACATATCAAAAGAGTTGCAAAGTCAAATACAATTTTACGACGTGAAGAAGCAGTATTAACCGAAAATTTCTAAATTTTGTGCCAAATACGGCTAAGGCAATGGGTTAAAATTTTGAATAATTAAACAATAAAAATTTACAGAAAATGAACATGATATTTCATGTTAGCATATAAGTGCTGACTCCTGGGCTAATGATACCAACAGAACGAAACTATCAATGTAAATAGATCTTTGAAAACTATCTTCGCTAACCTTTACCTTATTTTCAATACTAGTAGTTTAAAACATAACCAAAACTGATTTGCTATCCAGACATTTTAACTGTTCCAAGCAAGGAGTCTATAATCCAAATATTAGCGTTAGTTCCGGTGTCCTATGGCCATTTTTCTCCATGCTAATTTTTCCGGGGGAAGAACTGGATCGACAATCATTGTGGACACATACACAGACCAGTGAACATATTGACAAACTGTTGGACCCATAGACAGACTAGTGGACACACAAAAATACTGGTGGATATGTAGAAAGGCTGCATGTGGATATGTTAACAGACTTGTTCATTAATAGATAGATTAGTAGACAGACTAGTGAAAACATTAGCTCGACCAAAAGGTGAACATGTTGACTGACTGTTGGACACGTGAACGACTGCCAAACACATAGATAAACTGTTGAACATGTCGAATGACTGGTTGACACGTAGAGACAGACTGGTGAACATTTAGTGAGACTTGCGGAGACACACAGACTGGTGACATGTACTCGTATTTGTGGACATATAACATAAGATTGGTGAACATGATAACGAACTACTGGCCATGTTAACAGACTATTGGCCATGAAGACAGACTAATGGAAATTTAGACAGACGAGTGGTCATGCAGAAATGAACTCAGATTTGTGGATATGTGATGAAATCACCATACTATATGGTATGCATACAGACGGCTGCATAAACATGAATTTCAGTGTTCAATGTAGTATAACTCTCTAAACAAGACATCATTGAGATGGGAGCCAACTCTGTTGTCCCCGCTGAAAATAACGTGTGGTAAAAATATTGTATGGATAAGCTGATATGAAGCACTTTTTATACGCCCGTCAAAATTTTGACGGGACGTATAATGTTATGCAAATGTCCGGCGTCCGTCTGTCCGTCGTAAACATGTCGCACCGTAACTTGAGAACAACTTATCCAAATTTCATGAAACTTAACATAGTTGTTTCTTATGATGGTCAAACGATCTGTATACTTTTTGGTGAAAATAAGAGTTTTTGAGTTACGGGACTTTGTAACTAAAACAGAGGTGTGTTTTTTTTCACATGTCGCGCCGTATCTCAAAAACGATTTATGATTATTGCTTAAAACTTTACACACTTCTTAGTTATATTAATCTAAAGATCTGTATACTTTTGGTGATGATTCAAAATTTTATTTTAGAGTTATTTAGTTTTTGTGAATAAAAGCCGGGGGGGGTGGGGTGGGGAGGGGTGGGGGTGGGGGGGTGTTCACATGTCGCGCCGTATCTCAAAAACGATTTATGATTATTGCTTAAAACTTTACACACTTCTTAGTTATATTAATCTAAAGATCTGTATACTTTTTGGTGATGATTCAAAATTGTATTTTAGAGTTATTAAGTTTTTTGTAAAAAAAAAGGGGGGGGAGTTTCACATGTCGCGCCGTATCTCAAAAACGATTTATGATTATTGCTTAAAACTTTACACACTTCTAAGTTATATTAATCTAAAGATCTGTATACGTTTTGGTGATGATTCAAAATTTCATTTTAGAGTTATTGAGTTTTTTGGTAAAAAAATGGGTGTTTTTCACATGTCGCGCAGTATCTCAGAAACTATTTTTGATTATTTGCATAAAACTTCACACACAAGACGACGAGCGTATCATGCGCTCGTGGCGCAGCTGTTTATTAAAGTTATTACATAGTCTCGTTATGTGCTGAGAGTTATTTTATTCTATGTTTTTTAGTTAAAGTGTTATATTTGGCAATTTAATTGAACTGATAAATATCCTGAACTTACTTTCATAGTATAATAAAGATATGACTGCATGGTGTGAATTCATTGTTGACCACTAGGTGACTTCTGGATATATTGGTTGATGTTTGAATAATGTTATGTCTGAGGTGCTGCTCAATAGCTATTTGTCACATATTTTTAGACAATTATGACCCACCAAAAAAGAATGCTAATTAAATGTTAAAAAAATGAAAATTTGCTGAGGGGCTGCAACTTTTTGAAAAAGGGTGTATGGATTTTACTTCAAATTAAAAAAAAATATAACACAAAGAAACAAATTATTTCTTTCAGGAAAATTGTGGAATAAAGTTAAAAAAAAAACAGTTTACAATTGAAGATCAGCAAAAACTTGGAAATGATCATTGTAAAGTTTTTGACCTTTGACCTAGGAAGTTGTAAATATATTATGACACACCCTCTGGTGTTGGTTAATATACATGTCAAGTATAAAGTATGAAATCGTAACGGTTCTCAAGTATAGAGCGGACACAATTTGTTAGGGACGGACGGACGGACGGACCGACAGACAGACGGACGGACCTTTGACCTAGGAAGTTGTACATACATTATGACACACCCTCTAGTGTTGATTAATATACATGTCAAGTGAAATCATATTGGTTCTCAAGATATAGAGCGAACATGATCTGTACCATAAGACATGGTGTTGTCAACTGAAACCAAAGTTTTTGAGCTTGACCTTTGACCTAGGAAGTTGTGCATACATTATGATACATCATCTGGTGTTGGTTAATATACATGTCACGATCTTTACCATAGGACATGGGGTTGTCAACTGAAACCAAAGTTGACCTAGGAAGTTGTACAAACATTGGTTAATATCACATATGGTGTAGCATTCTCCTGTTTTCATTGGATATTACAATCACGTGTTTCAAATAATATTTCATGTGTCTGAAGCCTTGTTTCTATTTTTAAGTATATTGACGCTATGTTTCTATTTAATATACGTATACTGACGGTCATTATTAAAAATCTGTAACGTCAAACATAACAATCATGGTGGAAGTGCCGCAGAGTACGAAAAGAAAATTTGCAAGTAAACTGAAATGAGTTTCATTTGAATTCTTATTTGTTTTAAACAGAAAAAAAAATGTTGCGTTTTTGATTACTTTATATATTTTCAATAGCATGTTAAAAATCTTGCAAAATAAAATTTAAAAATACACAGAAAGAACATTGAAGTCCATTTTCATAATACATTATGTAATATATAAATTAAGGACTTTCACTTAGTCAATACGTTATATATGGACCTGTTAGATTATATTGGCACTCGGACTTCGTCCTCGGTCAATATAATCTGAACAGGTCCATATATAACGTATTAACCTCGTCAAAAGTTCATAATTGATAAATATACATGTCAAGTATAAGGTATGAAATTACAACGGTTCTCTAGATATAGAGCGGACACAATTTGTTACGGATCGAAGGACGGACGGACGGACGGACTGACTTACAGACTGGTCACTAAAGGGCAACCCGCCACTAGGCGGGGCCCTAATAAGTTCCATACCGATGTACGTTTTTCAGAATGTTAAATATACTTGTATGAATGGATGGAAAACTTCCACTAATAATATCAGTGGTTGGCAATTTTATTAAACAATATATCAATTGGTCAAAATATCTTAATGAATATTAAATAGATTCATTCGTGCGATGAACGTGTTAATCTCAGAATTTTACATGCAGTAGCATTTTTTCATCCACCGCAATTATGGATAGAAACACATTTTTATGTAAATCATACGAATAAATCGAATTTTTGAACAGAGTCAATATATGAATCGGGATATTTTTTTTTCGAATGCACCTCTGTTACAAAATATAGGTGCCCAAACATTCCAAGACCCTAGACCTTTCTAGTGGCACGCGTTTCAACAAAACGAACACATTTAGAACCCAACATTTCTTCATAGCAACCCAAGACGTAAAACATAGTATTTTAGCATTCAAGGAATCAATCATTTATTAAGAAAATACGAAAAATATATGGGGGAAAAGTGGCTATACGTATACGTATTGTGAACTTTCCGCGGAGGAAAGAATTGCAATAATCCAAAATTTCCCCAGGGGAAAAATGAGATCATGCCAATTTTTCCACATGGGGAAAAATGGTTATATAACATCTGTCTGTGTCTGTGAGTATTGAACTCGTTTCTTTAGTTTTAGCATAAATCAGGATGTTGGTTTTATCTTTTGATTTCAATGTGTTTCACATTTTGTCTTTACATCTCAGGGACTTTTATAGCATACTATAAGGTATGTGTTTTGTCCTTGTAGATGGCCGTACTGTGACCTGTTGTTGTTGATATAGGGGTAATTGTTTAAGGGGTAATTGTCTAATTTTCAAACATACCATTTCTCCTTATTTTCATATCAATGTGACACTCGTTGTTACCTTGCCGATTCCGTCCCTCAAGGAGAGTAGCGGATTCAAGTACTGCCGATTGATCAATAAGAATCATCAAAGTTCTTCAACGTTGTACTTTATTTGGACTGTTTATTTCCCTCTATTTATCCGAGCGTCACTGACGAGTCTTCTGTAGACGAAACGCGCATCTGGCGAACAAAATTTTAATCCTTGTATTTATGATGAATTTATTTACTTGGTTTATATGCAAATGTCGTCTGTCATTATCCAATAAAACAAATATAAAGTCGTATTTTAGCTGACAGATGAACAATAGGTGGTGACAAATTTAAAGAACAATTACATATATACTTGCTGCGCCCACAACATGTATAATCCTGCACACAAAAAGTATATTTTCTTCTTGGACACTACAGAGACACCATACACAGAAGGTGTGGTATTAGTCATAACTACTTGTTTACCCAGATGACCACAACATCATGAATTATTTGTATGTTCTTCTATATCTTCATAGCAACCCAAGACGAAAAACATAGTATTTTAGCATTCAAGGAATCAATCATTTATTAAGAAAATACGAAAAATATATGGGGAAAAGTGGCTATACGTATACGTATTGTGAACTTTCCGCGGAGGAAAGAATTGCAATAATCCAAAATTTCCCAGGGAAAAATGAGATCATGCCAATTTTTCCACATGGGGAAAAATGGTTATATAACATCTGTCTGTGAGTATTGAACTCGTTTCTTTAGTTTTAGCATAAATCAGGATGTTGGTTTTATCTTTTGATTTCAATGTGTTTCACATTTTGTCTTTACATCTCAGGGACTTTTATAGCATACTATAAGGTATGTGTTTTGTCCTTGTAGATGGCCGTACTGTGACCTGTTGTTGTTGATATAGGGTAATTGTTTAAGGGTAATTGTCTAATTTTAAACATACCATTTCTCCTTATTTTCATATCAATGTGACACTCGTTGTTACCTTGCCGATTCCGTCCCTCAAGGAGAGTAGCGGATTCAAGTACTGCCGATTGATCAATAAGAATCATCAAAGTTCTTCAACGTTGTACTTTATTTGGACTGTTTATTTCCCTCTATTTATCCGAGCGTCACTGACGAGTCTTCTGTAGACGAAACGCGCATCTGGCGAACAAAATTTTAATCCTTGTATTTATGATGAATTTATTTACTTGGTTTATATGCAAATGTCGTCTGTCATTATCCAATAAAACAAATATAAAGTCGTATTTTAGCTGACAGATGAACAATAGGTGGTGACAAATTTAAAGAACAATTACATACTTGCTGCGCCCACAACATGTATAATCCTGCACACAAAAAGTATATTTTCTTCTTGGACACTACAGAGACACCATACACAGAAGGTGTGGTATTAGTCATAACTACTTGTTTACCCAGATGACCACAACATCATGAATTATTTGTATGTTCTTCTATATGTTCTGCGTTTACCTTATAAAAGTCAAGTAAATTTAATACAATACTTTTGTACTTCTTTGGAAAAATACACATATTTAGATAAGTCAAATTTGTCATATTCTATGAAACTGTAAAAAACGAAGCGAAGCCGAGGGTTGAAAGACACAACAATGTAAATTATCTCCTGACTTTTTTAGTGTTAACATTCGTCACTTTAGATTCTTGAAGAAATCCAACATGATGGTGGAGAACGTAAAATGTCTATCTGTACTGTCTATTCTACTTTTATGTCACCATGGAAATACTCAAATAATAGTTAAAACACTAGTAAATGAAGCGGTCACATCAGCAGCAAATAGCATTCCGAACACAACCAATCAAAGGACACCACGTAAGTGTAGCATATTTTACAATTTAGATTATAATTGGATTGTTTATGTCATAGTTGACGGATTAATTCTTATACATAGCATAGAGAATGGAAATGGGGAATGTGTCATAGAGACATCAACCCGACACAAGGCCCCCAATTGGTCTTCAACACGGCGAAAAAAACCACACCGAAGGCGGGCTTCCGCTGACCCCTAAACAATGATGTATACTAGTTCAGCGAAATTTCGAAATATACAAATGAACCAAAAGTAACAGGAAGTTTATCTTTTCCACATGTTTAATACACCATGAGTGTGGAAAATACAGAGACATTTTAACTCCCTAATTTCCTTCATTTTTACTAATCACATGTGGTACATAAAAGATATTAATATACCTACGTGTCCTGTGTCAGAAAGTAGTAGTCTCCTTTTGGTTTCCATTCTCTGTGAGAACCACGTTTGAAGAAATTTTGTGTATTTATGTAAGACCAGTTTCAAACTTACAAAAGGGGAAGGAAATACCAAAGGAGTAATTAATAACTACAGATAAATAGACAACATCATGCCAAATAGAAAAATATTAAAAGACAAAAAAACATTCATCAAAATAATACACAGAAAACTAATGTTTAAGCAAACCGTTCCCCGCCATAAACTGAGTGATCCGGTAATGCAATATGTCCTGCCAAAAAATGAAATCCAACGTTTTACTCCTTTAAAATGCACTTTAAAGTCCTATCCAGTGATTGAACATCATACAATACTCTTAGACATCAAAACATTCCTAAATCCTCGGTCATAATGGTCTAAATTTAAAACAAAAGTATGCATAGTCAAGTTACTATTACATTGAGCATAACACTAAAACAAACATTCCTGTTTGAATGGTTTTACACTAGTAATTTTGGGGCCCTTTATAGCTTACTGTTCGGTGTGAGCCTAGGCTCCGTGTTGAAGACCGTACTTTGACCTATAATGGTTTACATTTATAAATTTTGACTTGGATGGAGAGTTGTCTCATTGGCACTCATACCACATCTTCTTATATCTAATTACTTCAAAACCACTCATTATGATTGTGTGACTAGCTTTACAATCAATCAATTTATTGTACTTACTTGTAAATCAACTACTGTAATTAACTTTCTTATCTTAGAAATAGGCAGAAGGGGACCACAACCTGCAAGATCGTCAATTGATTTGTTAAACTTATTCAGCTCATCGCAGAACCAACAACAGCTACAAAGGTCATCTAGAGTGGTGCTAATTACCGAAAAAGCTGTCTCCTCCGTGAATCAACGGTAATGGTGACCCGATGTTAAATGGCTTATGTAATAACGGAGTTTTTAAAATGTAACCTGCGAATACAAGATGATATAAATAAGAAGATGTGGTATGAGTGCCAATGAGACAACTCTCCATCCAAGTCACAATGTATAAAAAACAATTATAGGTCAAAGTACGGCCTTCAACACGGAGTCTTGGCTCACACTGAAATGCACATTACAGTCAATACTTCAAAGAAAACCACCGACATTACAAAAAAATGTATGACAGTACAAAAGATCACAAACGCCATTAACACCAAACTCCTGCTGTGAAGGGACGCAATATTAAAGAAAACCAGCATAACAACACCCGCTACATTCTGCATGTGCATGTCCCAAGTCATGACGCTATCATTCAGTGCTTGTCGTTGGCTGCTGTCTATCGTATTTGTTTCTCGTATTTTGTTTTAGCACAAATCAGGCCATTTGCTTTTTTTTTACATATTGTTACTCCAGAAACTTTTATAGCTTATGCACGATATCATTTTGCTGGTTTTTATCGAGTACGGTTACCTATAGATTTTAACATCAGCGTTAATATATAAAAATGTGGTATGATTACTATGGAAGGCCACAGCTGTCTTATATGGAACTCTGATACATGTATTACGTTATGTTGTTTTATTATTACTTGATGATATTTTGTCTTTACATAATATGGTTTTGACATTACGTTATGATGTTTAGATATAACTCAATATAGAATAGTCATTACTTAATGATATTTCGATATTACACGATATGGTTTCGTATTGACTTGATATAGTTTTGTCATAACTTAATATGGTTTTGTCATTACTCGATGTGGTTTCACCATTATTTAATGTGGTTGTGTCATTAGGCAATGTGGTTTTAACATCACATGATGTGTAGGGGACTTCACGTAATGTAGTTGTTTCATTACATGATCTGGTTTTATTATTTCGTAATGATGCTTTGCCAATTCTTTATATGGCTTTAGCATTACGTAATGATATTTCAAAATTTGACGATTTTACACTACATGATGTGTTTGTTTCAGTATTTGATGTGGCCCTGTCATTCTTTGATGTGGTTATCACATTACTTGATGAGGTAAAACCACGTGCCCATTTCGGAAAAAAATCATTACGTAATGCTAAAGCAATATAAAGAATTGGCAAATCATCATTACGAAATAACAAAACCACATCATGTAATGAAACAACTACATAACGTTAAGTCACATACACATCAAGTAATGTTAAAACCACATTGTCTAATGACACAACCACATTAGATAACGATGAAACCACATCGAGTAATGGCAAAACCATATTAAGTAATGACAAAACTATATCAAGTCAATACGAAACCATATCGTGTAATATCGAAATATCCACGGTAGGTATAGTGTCCGGCTAGGATCGTGGTTTTTCGAGTGATTCAGTCCGTTTTTTTCGAGTGTAGTTCGTGAAAAAACATGCGATAAGGTCAATTATCTGCTAAATTGTAACTATAATAGTTTTTTTCATGACTACCAAACTTATCTTGATTACTATACATGTTTTGATCAACAATTAAAGAAGCACAATTTCCTTGTAACTAACAAATAAAAGGAGTGTTTATTATTGTCCGTGCTTTTTTGATAGCAACTATGAAATCGTCAGGGTTTTTTAACAAATGGTCCGGGGTTTTTTTAAAGAAAATTTTGATAAATAAAGGTATTCTTGACTTGAAAAATGACTTTTTCTAGTTTATAACTTAAATCAAGTGAAGGACAATATCATATCTTCCCAACAAATCACAAAACCATATTACTACGGTGATCAAAATTAACCTTTTTCAATTTGATTCTGTTCGGAAAACGTTCTACAACAACTTTCCAGTATTTAATTAGAAATTATTGGATCCTTTATAAAAAAAAAAGTCTGTAGAACATAGTGCGGGGGACTCATAATCTTTTCAACTTCATTTTATGGTTCTTTTGTTGTCACAGGTAATAATATTTTTCGTGGTGAACCCCAGAGTTTTTATATGGAACGTATTATCATGAGTGGTATTATGGTATACCGTTGTCCGTCCGTCGTCAGCAAGTCGGAAAATAACTCACAAACGCTGTAACCAATTTACATGAAACTTCGGAGAATTGTTTATATCTATTGAGGTATCCTCCTGGATTTTATAAATTTCAGATTTTACGTTCCGAGTTATTGGATTTTATTAAACAAACTAGAGGCTCTAAAGAGCCTGTGTTGCTCACCTTGGTCTATGTGCTGCAGTGCATATTAAACAAAGGACACTTTTCAACATTGAAGACAAGAATAGAATTCATGACAAAATTCTGTTTTTTTTAATAAAAGCATTGTAAGGCTAAATTCAACTTTTTTAACAAAAAATAACATCGGATTGATCTTTTATTCTAATCTTAAATACTAACACACCTTGTATATCCTTGTATGTTAAACTCAAGCGTCTATATCACGTCTTGTCAGAAAGGAAGTCTTTTTGTTTACATTTTTTATCATAATCACTCGAAAAAAAGTGGTCACACTCGAAAAAGCCCGATCAAATCACTCGAAAAACCACGATCCTAGCCGGACACTATACCTACTGTGATATCATTAAGTAATGACTATTCCATATTGAGTTATATAAAAACATCATTACGTAATGTCAAAACCATATAATGTAAAGACAAAATATCATCAAGTTACAATAAAACAACATAACGTAATATTAGAGTTCCACATAAGACAGCTGTGGCGTTCCATAGATTACCAATGAGACAATAATTGTTATCCACTATAGTTTAAATTACGATGATAAAAGTAATTATATGTCACCGTGCGGCCTTCAACAATGAGAAAAACCCGTACTGCATACATGTAGTCATCTATAAAAGGCCCCGACATGAAAAATGTGAAACAAATCCAACGAGGTAAATAAGACATATTTTAGACAATACAATTTCCGAAAAACAAATATGACAGACATGCACAAACGATCACCTCTGAAATACAGCCCCTGCCTTGTATACAGTACAAGTTACAAGTTTCTAACCAAAACCATTTGATTTGAAAAACTTTAGTCTTTTTTTTTCATTTTCAGTCAGCTTTAACAGTTGAATCAGTTTTATTGTATACCATATTGGTAAATTGTATGTTTGGGTTGTTTTTTTTAGATAGTTTGTTATCGAACATCACTGTCGAAATGCTGACATGATGCAGAGAATTTGGTATTGATTTTTTATTGTAGTTTACGGACAATGCGGGCACCTGCAGTACAACCAACAGCTATTTATGATCTAGTCGAAAAAGCGGTCGAGTCATTTTGTGATCAGCGCGAACAAATTTCCTGTGATAAAGACGCTCCCTATCGGACCATAGACGGAACATGTAATAACCTAGAGAACAAACTTAAGGGTGCAGCTTTTACTCCACAATCCAGGTTTTTGGAACCAACCTATGGGGACCGTAAGTTGGTGTTAAATTTGAATAAAATCTGTTACTTGCTTCACTTTCTCTCATCTATATTCCCTTTTCTCTGTTGCAAGAAATATTCCAATGTCTGCATATTTTTAATTTTCTTCGAATATACCGCTTTAAATTTTAAATGAAGAAAGATCAGTATCAGTTAGCATTCCCTTTTAAAGCACTATCTTCAGTTAAATAAAATGTAACATCCATTGTAGTCTTTGATTAAAACCAACATTTTAAACCTTTGGTGACTTTTATTTATTTTTATATAATCACTGCCATTCAATTGTTTATGCGGATATAAATTTATATTTACAGCCAATAATTTGGGTTCAGTTCCACGCATAAAAGGGAAGAATGGAGACGATTTAAAAAGTCCCCGTATGATCTCTAATGCTGTGTTGAAAAGTGAACAATCCGCACCTCAAAGCAACAGATTTACAGTGGCCTTGACACACTTCGGACAGTTTGTTGATCATGATATTGTAGCTACGCCAATATTTACAGGTTTCCTTTAGACATATTTATCTTGAGAAAAAAAAAATGTATTTCAAAACAGCTACATGTAGTATGATGGAAAAAAATCAAAACAATTGTTCTGTTTTCAATATGTTACTTACATAAAAGAACTCAAATCACCTGATATGTTTTTGAAATCATATCTTACATGTAACATATTCTTAATGATAATGATGGTTTTCAACGATCTCTGATAAAAAAAATTAAATGCTCTCATTAATGACAAGCTTTTCCATATAAAAGAAGAAATTCGTTGATCCTTTGATGTGTTATAATTTTCATTTCTGCATATGTTTTAAGATTTTGTTTTGAGAATGAAACGGCTTCAAATTTATTTTGCAAAAACACTGAATTCAAAAAGTTCTTTGTCCGTTATTAGAACAAAATATGACTAATACTGATTTGATTGTGAACAAATCCTATGACGATGTATCAGGAAATTCGAGTCGGCAGAACAATTTGGATTATTAAAAATAAGAAGATGTGGAATGCCCTTTTTCAACATAAAAATAAGTAAATGTGTATGATTGCCAATGAGACAAAACCTTACCAGAGACCAAATGAAGTAAAAGGTAACAAATAAAGGTCACTGTGCGGTCTTCAACAATGAGCAAAACTCATACCGCAAAGTAATTTATAAAAAGCCCCGAAATGACTTATGTAAAACAACCGAGCAAAGTAACGGCCTGATTTATGTACATGTATTAAACAATAAACGAAAAACAAATATCATATACTGGAACAAAAGTTAACCACCGAATTACATATACCGGCTCCTGACTTGAGACAGGTACATATAGAATGTGGCGGGGTTAAACGTGTTTCCAAACCGTCCCCTAACCTTGGATAGTGGTGTTACAGTACAGCATAAAAACAAACTGTAACAATCAGTAGAATCTCTTACTGATCCTTGGAATAATTTCATTTTGTTTTAGAGTCAGATGGTACAAGTATTTCTTGTTGTAACGGAAACACACCAGTTAACAGGTACTTTTTATCAATCACATCTATCTCATAAGCACGAATCGTAGCTCTCATTTTTAAAGAAGAATCAAAGAGATCAAAATATTTATTGAATACCGCAACTTTGCAAGATATCTATGAAAATACAAAATGTCATTAAATACAACATGGAACTTTAGGTCAATTTTAAAGTTTTGTGGACCGAATAATGATATCTTCCAATGATTTGATTGCCTTTCTCGTTATCAACAATTCATATTTCTCATTAATTAGGTACATGTTAATTAAATGGGAATTTCAATACAAAATTGGATGAAAAATTAGTATGTTAAAGGGGCATAAGCTGTCAAATTCATGTTCACCAATTTGACTCAAATTCTCATATTTGATTTTGAACATACTTACTCGTATATCCAAATTATAATAAGTCTGAAATAAACAATTAACAATGCGTGGACTCAATAATATATATCAACATTGTCTTGTATATTTTAGTCTAGAGGCCATCTAATTAACCATCGAGATGACCTTCGAAGACTGCCGACGATCACATAACCCGAAATAAACACAAACATAAATATAAATAGATTGATCTCATGTTATAGTGGAAAAAAATAAGTTAATCATCGTTTTTACCTGTCTAAGAATGATCTTTTGTGAATCGAATCAGTCAACGAAATGCTAAACCTTTTTTTTCAATGTTGACATTCTCTTCCTTTTAATGGCTGAACACTCTTAATACATGCGTAACCAATCTCTAGCTAAGGGGTTAAATTGAAGGTCACACGAATACGGATTCAATGAGGTCGAATTATTCACTTGCAAGTGAATAATTCACCAGCAATGTTTCTTAGCTTATTTTAACAAAATTGAACTAAACTGCCTGCTGAAAGAGAATTGTTATTTCACTATTTCACTTTAGTTAATGATTGAACAAAACAAAATAATATTTTGGTTTTTTTATATGTCGTAGCTAATGCCCCTTTAATCAAGGAAGAAGAAATGGTATCATATTCTGTTTTCGTTTGTAGGCATGAATGTTTTTCATTTTCTACACCAAAAGATGAGTTTAAGTTCTCGTGCATGCATTTCGTTCGCTCACTGCCTGCCTCGTCGCCTGGATGCTACCCTGGTATGTATAAATGACAATAAATGTCATTTCTTCATTTTTTTATCAGTCTAACACCAGCTCGGTCGATCGTTTCGTAGTAGCTTATTCGCTTTGGTTGTCTTGAACAAGTGTGCTTGCCTCGATTCCCTTGACGATGAGTGCTTACCTTAGTGGTCTTGGAGCACCATTCTCGCCTCAGTGATCTTCAGATAGCGTGCTTTTTTCGGTGGTTCTCAAGAAGCGTTCTGGTCTCGTTGATCTGGACATAGTGTTCTCGCCTCGGTGGTCTCAAAGTAGCGTGCTCTCTTCAGTGGTCTCGAAGTAGCGTGCTCTCTTCGGTGATCACGAAGTAGCGTGCTCGCCTCGTCGAACTCAGAGTAGCGTGCCCGCCTCGTTGATCCGGATCTAGTGTTCTCGCCTTGCTGCACTCCAAGTTACATGCTCTTCTCGGTGGTCTCTAAATAACGCATTTGCTTCGATAATTTCCCCTTTGGTTGGGGAAAGTCACGAATGTTTGTCCCTGTTAAGTTACTTTTTAAATTTTTTTTAATTAGTGTTTGCTGATTTTGTTCCAAACATGAACATTAAGCAGTGAAATCAAACTAACTGGGAGTCATAATCACGTGTTCAAGTAGGATGACATATAATTCTTTTGGGTGTTATTTGTGAGGTAGAACGAAACAAAGCCGACTCAGAGAGTCAGTGAAGATCAGTTAAGTTCAAAACTGGAATAGTTTTAATATCGCATTATCAGGATAATGTTCTGGGTATGCATGCAATATTTGCCACTTGACGTCGAATAGCAATCAGTTAATCAATGTATTAGATTGAGATTTTAGAAATTTTATTATCAAGTTTGAATGATTGTTTTAATTCAAGCATTTCACTCAAACTTGATTATAAAATAGTATCCAAAGGTGAAATGTTAAGTCTGAGCACAAAAATCTGAAATTTCACTATACAGTTCCGGAATTATAATCACATTGTAGGGGTAAACTCCCATTTTCTAATTCTGCCTCTTAGTTATTAAAGTTTTGTATTTATCATGTCAGAAATGTTTTTGTTTGATATTTGGAGATTTCGATTTTGATGGTAGAGTGTATTGTTGTAGGAAAGTTGTAATATTCCAGGCACTTTGAGTAACATTATGAAATCGTGTACCTATTAACAGAATAGAATATATAAATAAATGAAAAAGATTCGAACAATATATAAAATACTGTACTTAATAGGAAAAAGAGGATAACAATAATCTAAATTTACAAGAAGGATGTGTACAATATTTAAAAAAAAAAAACTTTTATTTTATTAGGCCCGAGAAAACAAATGAACGTTATTACATCATATCTAGATTTATCAAGTGTATATGGTAGCAGTAAAGAGAGATTGGACCAGCTACGGAAATACTCAAATGGTAAAAATCCTTTAATATTCTGTTGACCAAAGTTTTAATTCCATGTCTTCATTCAAACAATTCAGTTTTGCCACTAACAACCATCGTTAATGAACAACGCTTTTTTATCTTGACAAAACCTGATGTTCATGCTTTGTTAACTTTTCAACATTACTTTGCAACAATCACCCAGATAAATGCAATGCTGATTTCCTCTATCAGAATAAATAATTAAATATATATAATATTCAAATACACTACCAATTCTAGTTTTATACGAATGTTAATTTATTTACTCAAACCGTTAATAAAAAAACTACTTTTTATCTTACAGGTGAGCTAGCAGTTGGAGATAATGATTTACTCCCAAACACGCCACCTGGTGCTCCTGAAGAGTGTAAACGGAAGTGTTTCATTGCTGGTATAAATTTTACTATTTATAGCTTACTTATTAGTATGGGTATTGCTCATTGTTGAAGGCCGTACGGTGACCTGTAGTTGTTAACTTCTACGTCATTTGGTCTCTTGTGGAGAGTTGTCTCATTGGCAATCATATCACATCTTCTCATATTGATATTTTAGTTCATGTTTAGTCGTTATTCAACTTCAAACTATTTTAGCTTGAGATAAGGCTTTAAATGGGAAGTCTGATATGAAAAGAATAAAAGATGTAGGATATATGTCAACGAAACAGCACACTTAACATTAAAATGTGTCTATTGCTCTAAATCACGTATCTTGCTGGATTCATTTAAATCTTCAATCATAACATTACAATATTGTAGTGATTCTATTTTTTTTTTTTTTTATTTCTTTAAGCTCTATACGACATCGTCTTATTAAAGAGTGCCTTTTCTACAGAAATGGAAATCGTAGATACACATTTCTTGTTTTAGGTCACGAAGAACCCCATTCATTCCTACAAAAAATACACCTAATAGTATGTCATCAGAGTGCTAGACTTTTTGAGCGACAGGATTCAGTGAATTTCCTTATGAATTTCCGTACATGAGTCACCAGATTTATCATTCCAAATCCGGTCAACGTGGCTGTGTACTGATCAACCCTAAACAGCCAACGCACACGCATATTTCATTGGGCAATGTAACTCCAAAACGTTATCAAAAAGTCACATTAAAAAAAAAAACACATAAAAAAACTTATAATAATGTTCGCCAGAGGCATGTTTCGTCTACAAATGACTCAGTGATGCAAAATAAAAGGCAATATAAAGTATGAAGTTGAAACGCATTGAGAACCAAAACTGTAGAAGGACAGTTTTATTATTTCTGCATTATAACAACCCATGTGGATCTATATTATTTATTCTTGAATTGTTACTAATTTTAGGTGACAAAAGACATTCTGAGGTACCATTGCTTGCGATGTTTCACATAATATTTGTAAGGGAGCATAACAGAATAGCAAAGGAACTGTCAGATTTGAACACTGAATGGAAGGATGAGAAGTTGTTTCAAGAAACTAGAAAAATTTTGACAGGAGTTTACCAGCACATTGTGTTTAATGAATTTGTTACCGCTCTGGTTGGACCAAAATATGCTAACATCATTAGCCTAACTAGTAGTTCTAAAGGTCACCAAACTTTTTATTCTCCTTATCTGGATGGAGCTACATGCAATGAGTTTGGTGCCACCGCCTTTCGATATGGACATTCACAAGTAGGAAACCACGTGGGTGCATCTGGTGTTGATTTCAAGGAACTTCGAAGGTCTTTAATGCAGAATGAATCCTTCGACGTAAAAACAATTCGTGATCCCGAAAATCAATTTGGCGTCAAGCGTATGGGTAGGTGGATGTCTGCAACACTAGGGGACAAAACAGATCGATTTCTTTCAGACCAGATGCGTAATCATCTGTTTGAAGTTCAACCAGGGGAAGCATTTGACCTTGGTGCACTCAATATTCAACGTGGACGTGATCATGGGATAGCTGGGTACAATGAATATAGAGAATACTGCGGTTTGTATCGTGCAAAACATTTTGGTAATACATATGGTGGACTGGTTGATCATGATAAATCTACTGCACGTGCTTTATCGGAAGTATACAGGTATGTTAGATCTATTTTGATAAAAATAACAATAAAATTCAACTTTGGCTAGTTACTTTCTGTGGCGGATCCAGGGAGGGGTGTCCGGGAGTTGGAACCCCCTTTTAAAAATGACTGGATCCGCCCCTAACCTCATTTTGCAATGGAATTAGTATTACGATTGGATATCTTAACTTAAGTAGCTTTATGCATACGGGCCCAGATATTATGGCATTGTTTATAACAAAGTTTTCAGAGGGACTTCAGTTAATGAAAACAGTTATCACTGCGAAACCAGAATCTAAAATAAATTGAAAGATTTTTTTTATAAAACATCGAAATATAAGAAAAAGAAATATATGTTATTGTTGTCAACGGTTAATCGGTTAACCGGTTAACCGTCGGATTGACCGAATATCAAATACCAAAATCGCTAACCGGTTAACCGGCCCCTTTTGAATTCTAATAGATTTGATATAAATGTGTATTGAAATCTTTATTTAATTTTTAAAATGATGGTCTTGCTAATCAATTTGACAGATCAACTGTCAAGTATATTGATTCCTATTGTTAACCTTGATGACATTCAAATTTTACAACTTAATTAACACAAAAATAACTTGTCTGACAGCTCTGGGCAATATCTTAAGTAAACATAATTAGCGTACATATATTTTGAACAGTTGTAAGCTGATTATTTTACTGTTACCTACATGTAAATATGCCACATCCATCTTATACAGCTTTGTCCTACTTTACACGAAATGCCGACTCAAATGGTAAAATGCATATTATGTGAATGGAATTAATGTATAATACTGTGTGCTATGAGTGACACGCTTAATCATCTCAATTTGAAACACTCCACAGAATTTTCTCAGACACCAGAGAAATTGAAACAATCATCGGTTATAGACTTTGTCAATTTGCCGAGATCAAGACGATTTTCATCTTCTCTATCTGAATTTATTACAAATGCCATAGTAGATGTGATAGTATTGGATTATTAAAGATATAACTTCAACAGGACTGCTCAAAGCCAAGCCTTATAGTGTCCAAACATAAACTTCAATTCATCTTATTATAAAACCGTACATTTGTAGAGTACTGAAGACCTTTAAAACATCAACTTAAGTACCGGTTAATCGGTAGAAAGATATCCCGAGTAACCGGTTAGCCAAAACTGTTCAAATTAACAACACTAATTATTCTATGTAACTATTAATGTTATTATACTGTAAAAGACTTGTATAAAAACTCGTAAATTATGTGATAATCGTGGTAAATGTGCTTCTTTTTATGCACAATAATTGTGAAAATATTACCGATTTATGGTTTCGCTTGGATATATTTCATAAGTTTATATGATAAGACTCATAAATTACAAAACAGGAGGCTAACTTTGTTCGAACGTTTAAAACCAATTTCAATTTATTTTTTAGTCATCCTGATGATATCGATTTATTTGTTGGAGGAATATCAGAAAAACCTGCATCAGGAGAATCTATCCTAGGACCAACATTCAGATGTCTTATAGCTCTTCAGTTCCTTAATTATAAACACGGTGACAGATTCTTTTACGAAAATAACTTCCCAGCGACAGGGTTTACACTAGGTAAGATAATGACCATGAGTTGTCTCAAATACCATTTCCTCAGTTAAATAAGTTGGTTGTGTATATTTGAAATTGTTCACGTGTTAATATCACCGGTTAACTTCTGTTGTCTCTCTTATTTGTCATTTACATTTAGTACCTCATCTATTAGAAAACCCTTCACCGATCTTAGAACCAACTCAGTAAAATATTAGTTCATTATCTTAATTCAACGTCATTCTTTTTTTGAGGAAATATCTGAAATTTGAACATCAATTTACTCAAAAGCACATGAAGGTATATTTTTATTACATATTTGATTTAATCAGGATATAATAAAATACATAATACTGATTTCAAGGCTAACAACACGTCATACTCGAATGACGTTCACTATGTGCAATTTACTTTTGAGACATCAAATTTGGAAAGCAAACTCGTATAAACATTTATTATCGCAATTTGGTGTATTTTTCCTGCCAATCTTTTTTTTTGATACTTTTTGCATATCATGCTACTCGCTTGAGATAGACAGTTATCGCTAGAAAATAAGGCAAAATAGCGATAACAGATTATATACCCGACTATACGGTATGGGTAATTCTCATTGTTGAAGGTCGTACGGTTGCCTATAATTGCATACATCAACTACATTTGAACTTTGGTGGATTGTTGTCTCATTGGCAATCATACCACATCTCCTTATTTTTATATATCAATGGTCTTTCAAACTCGATGATGTTTCTTGGCCACATCTCATCTCAGGGCTGTCGCCCTTCGATGAGATAGTAGCTGAGAAACACACTCTCGTTTGAAATACCATCGATAATCTATAATAATAGCATAGGATGATAGTTTCGCCACAAAAAAAAGCACAAACGAAAAAGCTCCAATCGGATGAGTTCAGTTTGTAGACTGAAAGGGGTTGTAACCAAAGATTAATTACTAAAATTTATTCAGTCTTTAGTTTTCTATGTTATGTTTTGTATTCCGTTGTTTGTCTTTTGGCCGGCTTCGGTTTTACCATGGCATTGCCAGTTTTTGACTTATTCCTTTGGTATATTTCGTCTCCATTCGTCTACTTCCGTGACAATCTATAGTTTTGGAACATCAAGTTGAGAAACAAACACTATTGATTGTGTGAAATTATCTTTTAATTTAGATCAATTGAATGAGATAAAGCGACAGACTTTTGCGGGAATTTATTGTCGGACATTAAGCCTGGAGTATATACAGCCAAATATTTTCAGAAATCCGGATAGTCAGTAAGTATATTCAGTCAGATAAAGAGATTTATTGTGAGAGATAAAGTAGTCTATAATATAATATGACAAATCATACCATAAAGCCCTTAAAAACCACATGAATTATTTTCTCCCTCTGATGTCTTAAAAATCGTGGTTTAAATGTTCCTATATGAATATGGGCGATATGGAGCACACATCAATGAGTCAGAAAGAAACAACACGAATTAGAGGACAAACACAGTCTTCGGCAAGATGTCTTTGTTTTGGTGGTTTCGTTTGCTAGCAGCTGTATACAGAACTATAAATATATAACATAAATATTTATTTTATTACGGGAATCTTATCGTATCTGAAAATACACAACTCATATGTTTCTACATGTAAATGCATGCAATGAGTATTCTAGAAAATTTGAAGTAATGACATGATTTTATTATTTCAGAAAACCTCCGGTCAAAAGAATACGTTGTGACGAATTGCCAAGGTTAAATGTTGATTATTGGAAGACTTAAAAAATCTATATTAATAACCATTCCAAAAACCTTGCATCATTTGAAAAGGATTTTGTTTTTATTTTCAAAAATTCAAATGTACATCAGCATTGTATATTTTAGGAGTTTGAATGGGGGAAATGCATGTTTCAATTTAGGAGGGTCTCTTCGACTTACGGGTTTTGATTATCATTGTCCCTTGTCACCTTTGTCGTTAAAATGGCTACACTAGAAGCATATCTGTGATCATCTGTTATTCGGGTATTCTATTACGCTCCACCAACTCATGTTAGCAGCAACTCTCTATTAAAGAAATCATGATAGAAAACGCAAGCTATGGAATATTGTATTAATATGGAGATGTATCCTGCATATGAAATAATGTAATAACAAAAATACTGAACTTCAAGATACAGACCTTCTAAAATTCAAACTGACCACACGGACGATACACGCACAGACGATACACGCACGGTGAATGTACGATAAATGCACGATTCACGATCCACGCACGATGAGCGATGAGCGTTACACGGAGGATTAACGAAAAATGAATGATGAATGATGAACGCACGATACACGCACGGTGAATGATGAATGATGAACGCACGATACACGCACGGTGAATGATGAATGATGAACGCACGATACTCGCACGGAGAATGATTCATTGACGAATGAACAATAAGCACTTAACACACGATTCGTAAAGCCATTTAATTTAGAATGGCATTTAAAATTGATATATGATAATTAAAATGTATAAGGGTATACAAATTTTAGATATCGCGCTTTCAGTGTTGATTGGTTGGCAATTTTACTAAACATTCAATGTCGTAAATAAATTAATTGTCGTATATCTTTTAGTGTTTTTCCAATACCAATGAGTGTTGTCAAATTATAAAACTCATCGATTTATATAATTCAACTTAATATTAAATAAGACAGAAAAAAATATTTTTAAATTGTTACATTTTAAAGAGTGGCGGATCCAGCCATTTTAAAAAGGGGGTTCTCAATCCAGGATAAAAGGGGTGGTTCCAACCATATGTTCCCATACAAAAGCATTGATCGTCAAAAAAAGGGGTTCCAACCCCCAGAACCTCCCCCTTTTTTTTTGGATCTGCCTTAATTTGTAAACTGAACTAATTTTTGATCATTTGTTTGCGTTCAGAAATGTATGAAATATTTGCCACTGACATTTCATTATCTAACCAATTTATTCTCATTATGAAATCAAGAAGAAAGAATCATTAAATGCTCATGTAATACAAATAATACCGTTTTGAGCTATAAAACCAAAGAAATCCTTAGGCCTTAGGAAAGGATACAGACAAGACCTAACGGTTCACCTTTTATTATGTTGAACCAATTTGAGAGTCAAACGTAAAGTACTACATGTATATTTGACGGATTAATCATGTATTCTGTATTATTCCCCAACAATGAAAGTTCGGATGAAAAGGAATTGGAATGATTTAAAAATCAAAGTTATAAATATACATGAACAGGCAAAAAATGTACTCCATCTCATTCATTGGTGATTAAGTTGCATATCATATAATGTACGTAGTACTAGACAAAATTGCTGGACGGGAATTGTTGTATCTTGATAGATGCATACGAAACGTCATTGATTATTTGTATTTATCACAATAACTATTATATCCGATACAAATGAAAAAAAATCTATCGGATAAAAAATACCTTTTTTCTATGATACAAAATATATCCTATTGGAGTCAAATTTGTTATTTGGATTCGTAAAGGACAAAAATATCCTCGGTAACGGAACAAAAAATACCCCCGTGGTAAAAAAAAAAAATCCGTCATTTTTTAATAATCCTATTAGAGACAAAGTACTATTGTAAATTATTTTTTCGGAATTAATCTTTTTAGACATACATTAAAAACGGTGTCCCGAATTTGCAATCATGAACACGACGAAAAGTTAATCCGAGGAAGTGTTACATGTTTATTTTAAATAAAATAAAGAATTGTTATGATAATACTTGTTATGAAAAAAATGTTTTTTAAACCCGTAAACACAATTTCAAGTAAAAAAAGTTCCTATATTAAAATCATTCTTAAGGAATACGTGATATATTTGCCTGATCTTATACTTGTTTATTTACAAAATGACTTTAAATACATATAATGTTTATTTTTATTTAATTTGCCACAAAACGTATTAGCTTAGTTTAAATGAAAATAAAGCACAGAGAATAAAAATATTGTTGAAGAGAAAATCGAAAATACATGTCCATGTTAAATTCGCATCAGTTTATTAATTCAAGTTTGACATCTAACTTCTTAATCCGCAATCCACATTTACCTGACAACCTTGTATATTGTATTTTCTTGATGGAATACCCCAATGTGCATGTGACCATCGGGAACTGAGACAAATATGATATTTGTAATGGTATTTATCAAAACCTAAATGAATAAAAATATCGAAGTAGAATATGAATTTTCCAAAATAGCGAAGAATTATAATTTAGCATAGTTCAACATCGGAGAATAGGTTAAAATGTTCATCAAAATGTATAGCTTCATGTATCATGATTTGTCTTAAATCTACATATAATGCGGTACGTCTAAACACTGCTAAGGACTCCTTAGTGCACTAAGGACTTATAACATGCCACTAAGGACTAGAAGGGGTGGTGTTACATGTATTTTGTTTTCATATTATGGATGCGATTGATATTTAATGCATAAATTCCAAATTTTATAGAAAAAGAACCACAAATAAAAGAGTAATTGAACAATGTTTAGGCACGTGCCAGTTTTTCTTTGATATTGCCGAAAATCAGTGAACCGATTGACACGATCATCTGCATAACAACTGATTAAACAATCAGGTCAACAATCATAGTCTTTTTATTAAAAGTAATTAACAATTGTAAAGACCAGTGCTAAATATTTTATCGTGTGTTTTTCTATGTTGTGATGTTATACTATTGTTTCAGAAAAAGGGAGAAGGTTTGGTACCATTAAAACGTTTAATCCCGCTGCAAATATTTGCACCTGTCCTAAGTCAGGAATCTGATGTACAGTAGTTGTCGTTTGTTTATGTAATTTATACGTGTTTCTCGTTTCTCGTTTTTTATATAGACTAGACCGTTGGTTTTACCGTTTGAATGGTTTTACACTAGTACTTTTGGGGCCCTTTATAGCTTGTTGTTCGGTGTGAGCCAAGGCTCCGTGTTGAAGGCCGTACATTGACCTATAATGGTTTACTTTTATAAATTGTTATTTGGATGGAGAGTTGTCTCATTGGCACTCACACCACATCTTCCTATATCTATATAGTCAAATGTTTTGTTCTTATTCACTGATAAAAGGACAAAAGTAAAAAGGAAAAATTTTGTTTTTGCTTTTGTTTTATTTCTCTTCCGACAAGGTTATTTGCCACAGATGCACGACTTTGATGTGCGTCAACTATCAAGTTAGAAAAATATGAGTAAATTCTGCAAAACTATAAAACATAATGCTTGCTACTTGCTATATTGTTATTACGAATTGCGATTATATAAAATTGAAAAAATCATGTTCATGAAGTCCTTGTGGTTTATCAAAACAACTATAGTTTTCAGCAACTTTGAAAGCTGTTTACAGAGGCTTCATACGGTACTTATTTTTTTTATCTAAAAGTAAATGAATTTAAAAAAATCTTTAATCGAACTTTAATCAAATGAAGTTTCATTTTCAAATAGATAAAGGAGACATAATTTAAAAAATGTTCAACTGTTTTTGATACATTTGTAATATACGAATAATTCCCGAAACTTAAGTTGAAATGTTCTTATTATTATTTTCAGAATCGTATGTGTTAATTAAGAGCAAAAAATATAATTTTGTCAGAAAAAAAAAAGATTCGTACAAATTTAAATAGCTTAGAAAATGTTCTTTTACCAAATGATGTGAAAATTATAACATTTGTAATACTTAATACTTCATAATCTATTTCTTAAACGACTTATCGTCCTGAATATGCATGAAATATTTACCACGGTGTGTTAAACAACCAACAATCAATCAATCAAATATTGCACTGAAAAATGAAATAAACAATAAAAGCAACAAGTTTATCCATCACCTGCTGTCTGTCGTCTGTTTGTACAGTAAACATACTGAATTTGTTTTATTTTTATCCAGAAATACATTCCTTAAACGAGTTCAAGTATGTGAATAAATTCATAGGGTATCTTGTGGTAGTTGAAATTATTCAGTGCAATCATTTTGTGTCCGTCGTCGTCTGTCATACATACACACAGGACGATATGTCCGACCGCGAACACCAGTAGATGAAAGACTATGCCGACTATGTAATAGGAACGATGTTGAAAGTGAAAAACATTTTTTGTTGTTTTGCCCATTATATGACGATATTAGGTTTGAATTGTTTGCAAAAACTAAAACTTTAATTGATGGATTTGATATTCTTGATATGGACAGTAAATTTATCGAAATAATGTCTTGTGAAGATATACAAACTTCTTTGTCATATGCAATTTTTAAATCTTTTTAGAGGCGAAAACTATTTAGCACATGAGCATTTATCAAGCAATACTACTTAATGTTTATCTATTTATAATTATAAACAGTGATTTTAACTTAAATAATTTAGTCATTTTAGAAAACTTTTTTTTAAGTTTAACTGTGATAATTTCTATTTCTATTTTATTTCTTATTTTAAAGCTCAATGTGATGTTAAGTAAAAATTTTAAATCTTTTTTGGATTTTTGAATTTGAATTTTACACATATAGACTAAAAATGACTTGTTTAATTAATTCTTTTAACATTTAGATTTTAGAAATGTTTGTACATAAGTGTCTCATAAGTCTACATAAGGCTGGATATCTTAATTCTATGTTGTTTATGTAATTGTATATATATATACATGTGTGTCTGATCAAATATGTGACACTTTTATCGTTTCAAATGTTGTATCCACTGTTTGCTGTTCGTCGTCTGTTGTTTATGGCAGTCGGGCCTCTGTCTCCAAATTTTAGCCACCACTTAGGCGATGACCAATCATTGGGGAGGGTGGCTATTTTTCGGGACAAACATTTTCTTTACTTAAAAAAAAAACACTAAACAATTTTCTATGTTTTATCATTAAATAAACCGATGTATACTTTAGATTTAAACTATAGATGTTGAATTAAAAAAAAGATTTAAATACAATAATAAATCCCTAAGTGTTTTTATGGTAAACATATCTAATGTCTGGTTATTTTCTTATGCAAATAATTAATTTTTCATTATTTGAAAGATAATAGTGTAATCAATTATGTAATTTGACACCTGTCTAACGGTTCACTGATTTTCGGCAATATCAAAGAAAAAACGGCACGTGTCTAAACATTGTCCATTTACTCATTTATTTGTAATTCTTTTTCTATAGAATTTAGAATTTATGCATTAAATATCAATCTCTACCATAAAATGAAATCTTTTTACATGTAACAGCACCCCTTCTAGTCCTTAGTGGCATATTATAAGTCCTTAGTGCACTATGGAGTCCTTAGCAGTGTTTAGACGCACCCCATATAATGGGCATTTTAAAATGACATGAAGTTCATCTTCAATAGTAGAGCAACAGTAAAAACATGTCCTCTCGTGGACTTCTTTTCTTTCATACCTTCCAGTTTCTATTTTAAGTGGAGCTATCCCACATCTAAATTTTGCAAAAGCACTTCTGTTTTTAAGTGACAGAATATTATTCAAATAATTTTCAGTACAATGATTATTTTTGAACAATTTGTAAGTCCTCAATTTACTTCCCTCTGCATATGCCTCAACTCTTATACACCAGTTTGAATTCAACTTATTAAATACATCTTCCTCAATTTGTTTAATACTATTTTTGTTCAATACATTTAATTCAAAATTACAATATTACTCATAATTATACAATTTTAACATCTCTATAGTATAACTCTAAAGCTCCAATTCTGTTTGCATGACAATTTTTAACAAACAGTTGTTCAACAGTACATTTGTTTTAGCCCATTGATAACTTGTCCGCGGCATCTCGCTCAGTTGAATAGAAATTCAAATTTTAATGTTCTGTCGTAGAAATGTCATCATTTAATTGTTTGTATGTAGAACATGTATCGTTATATTAAAATGTGTCAGTCCCAGCCAAGACTCACTAAATAAACACGAAATATTAACAGACGATAAATAAATTTTACACAAAAAGTCGTGAATCTGAATGAACGTTATGTACGATGAAGTTAAGAGTGCACAAGAAAGTAAGTAAGAATGTAAATTTTATTTAAAATCGGAACATATATACACTATAACAGATAAAATATGAGCTTTGATGAACTCTATAACCGACTATCATATAAAAACCACAACGAATGAACGTTACACGATTAGAGATGAACGATTGACGAATGCACGTACACGGTTATAAGCCTGAATGATTGATGAGCGCACGTAACACGATTAAGAATGAATGATTGATGAGCGCACGTTACACGGTTAAGAATGAATGAACGATGAACGCATGTTACACGGAAAACACACGGAATGATGAATGATGAGCGCAACATTGGTACACGCACGATACACGCACGCAACACGCACGACAAACGATGAACGCACGGAAAAATGATCAGTTTGAATTTTAGAAGGTCTGTACATTCAAAAAAGTGGAAACCGATAAAACTTGCAAAATCACACGCTTGATTATATCAGCCAACGGAACAACCCTGCTAGAATGTTGCTACATGGAAATGGAAAGTTTACAATTGAAACACCCGGTTTTCGGTGGGGTTCGTGTTGCAATCAGTCTTTAGTTTTCTACGTTGAGTTTCGCCTCTCTTTTTTCTGAAATCATCTCTTTTGTCGTAGAGTTTTGTTCTCAAACGACCTTTATGGTACATATTTATGTGTAGGTCGAGATATGAGGCTGACTTAACTGTTTTCGTAGTATCTTTTATTTCAAGTTCGATGGGACATTTTTGTTCAACATAGTCACAAAATTTAATGGAAGATATCATCAATATAGCGGAACTTGAAGTTAAAGGATAATACTAGCTTCTATTCATTCTTCCTGAGAAACTCATGTATGAAGTCTGCCTCAAGGAACAAGTCGACAAGAAGAAGAGAACAGCTGGTTAATATATAGATTTGTGTTGGCCCTTGTCTTATCGTATATGTACCGTATGTGTTCAGTCATATGACGTCACGGGTTTAGTTATGTTAACGAGTTTCTGTCCCCATCACGTCTTCTTCCTCATATATTCAAATCAAGCATTATGCTTATACTCACGTTTATCAATAGTCAGTCTTGACAAATCTAAACCAATCAGACAGCAGCGAATATTAAATGCTAAATCAAGCAAAATGTAATGTGTTTTTTATATGTAACATAACAAGGACGTAATTGGAAATACGACAAAAAGCTGATATCTATTAGCTTCTATTCTTTTCTTTTTTTTGGTGCAGTTTGACAATTATAAGCTAGATGAGAACGAGTTATTAAAGCACGTTTAAAACCTAAAGCGCTTGAATGATACTTTAGTTCATTAATTTTCAACCGATTAAAATGTTGAAAATAAGAATTGTGCATACATAAACGTAATAACTCAAACGATATATTTTCCCCAATTTTTATTTACCGATAGCTTCTTAGCAAGAGTATACAATAGTAGAAGATATTTTGTTCAATTGGGTTTATGGTGCCATAGTCGTCTTCATTAATCCACCGTCCTTCTCTTTAAACCTAACTACTAAAGTTAGATTCCTCCAATAATTTAAAACATAAAAAGAAACGAAAAAAAGTAACAAACTCATATCAACATAACATAACAATGAAACATGTGGATTAGTGACATACATTTTGCTCTTGAGAGTAATCACTATTTGCTAATAAAGATCAAATTTCAAGTCAGGGAATTTCATACAATCAATGTGATTGGTTTGTTCTTGCCTGAAAATAAAACTAAAAATCAATCATAAAACACAGCTGTATAATTGATTTCTTTTAATTTCTTAATATCATTGAAATCAAACACAACACACAACGTTTTCATGGTCATCTTCTGTTTACCCTTCCTGAGCACCTGAAATCACCCTCAGTTTTTGGAGGGGTTTCGTTTTGCCCAGTCTTTAGTTTTCTATGTTGTGTTTTGTAGATTGTGGTAGTTTTTCGTTTGTGCAAGGGCAGTGCCAGTTCGTCCTAGACTAATGATTTTGAATATTCCTTTGGTATCTTTCGCCTCTCTTTTGCCAGCGCCTAAAAACATCTGAAAGAACCCGAGACCATTAATGAATCAAGAAAAAACATGAGCTATACATAATCTTTGGAACCTATCGATTTGTCACAATTTTACATGGACATGTGTTTTTTTTATATTGTGCCGGACTCTGATTTTGTCTGCTGGTTCCGTCTGGTATGCCGTATGAGTGATCACATTTGTGCTGCAATTGTCTGCTATACACGCTGCATATTCTGGTTTCTATGGATTTTACTCATTATTTGTTTTATTCATTTCCTTATGTAAAGCTGGATTTATTTTGTCGATCTGATGAGTTGAGCATTTTCAACTGATTTTTATATTTTGTTTTTATGTCGTGCTGTTATACCACTGTCCTTGGTTAGCGATGGACTGGGAGCCCGCAAAATGTTTAACCTCACCACATTTTGTATGTTGCTGTCCCCAGTTAGAAGCTTGTAATTCAGTGATTGTCGTTTGTTGCTGTTTGTCATATTCTCATTTCAGTTGGTTTTCTCATTTGAATTGTTTTACATTTTGCCATGTCGGGGGCTTTTATAGCTTGCTATACGGGTTGGGTTATGCTCATTGTCGAAGAACGAACGATGACATAAAGTTGCTAAAATCTTAATAATTTGGTCTCTTGTGGATAGATGTCTCATTGGCAATCATACTACATATCATTATTTTGTTAGGGCACTAATAAACTTACAGCTGACTAAACGGTATTAGTTTTGTTCATTGTAGAAGGCCGTACACTGACATATTAATGATTAAATCCACGTCATTTGAACTCTGGTGGACAGTTGTCTCAGTGATAATCATACCGCATCTATGTTTTTAGATTAAAAAATGTTTGAAAATAGTTTTATTGCATAGTAACCTGTTGATTAACGAAATTGATTATGTTTCCTCGTCGAGTACATGTAAGTTAAGTAAACATTGACACGTTTGTGAATGATCAGCGCAACACCCGATTTTTTTTTATTTTTCAGAAATATGTTCAGGTAAAGTTGACCATTTATTCAACCCTTTCGTCTATCTGTGTCCAAAAAAGTATAACGAAAATACAGAACTCCAAGGCAAATTCAAAAAGGGAAAGTCCATAAAAACTGACAAAATCAAACATTATAAACCAACGGAACGAGTGGAAACAGCTGTCATATACCTGACGTGGTACAGGATTATGTTAACAGCATTTAGAACGTGTACTGGTAAAATATTGCCATCTTTCATCACAATAATGTATTATTGGTTTTTATGTTTCTCTTTCGGAATTCATGTTATCTTCATCTAAAAGTTATTCATTAAAACTTACGTGTTATCTGGGTTCAGAAATATTTTTGGTTGAATGTTTTTAATACATTATATTTAGATTTCGGCAATATATTCCAGCAAGGGTCTGCCTTTTTATATCATTAACTTGGGCTGAAATAAAAATAAATGTTATTTTCTTAATATGTCGATATTGTTATCAACCAAACACCATCAATTTACACTAACTGTCACACCAGTGGACGGTTGTCATTTAAAAACTGTGTTGCAATTACCTAATTATGGAGAAACAAATGCAGCTGGGACCGATAAGTATCAGTCTCCTGATCTTTTTCATTCATTTGTTTTCGTTATTACCCGTAGTATGTTGATTTTTACTTCTGGAGACTATTTAGAGTTAGCAAGGACTTTGGTTATATCATATGTTAAAATCTGTTTGCCAATTAGTTTGTAATAAATATTTATTAGCTTTTTATGCTGATGCATTAGTATGTGCACATGTTTGAATAGACATTTTATTAACAAGTATTGTGCGCAATAAATTTGGTCACTTCTATGTACTCCAAGGTAGGTACAAGATACTCCTGTAAGTATAGGGTTACTTATAGATCGATATAAGGTACCATTAAGGTCGGTACGATTTTACGCAAGAGTCAATATTCCAGGGTCGGCACAGTTGCATATGGTAGAAATGAACCTAAAACACATGATGATCGAAATATATGCGTGAATAATGAAGGATAAACATACCTAGACTGAATCCAGTTGTTGGGGAAATATGTTCATAAAAAAATCTATCGGCATATTTATAGTAGAGGAATTGTACGGCAATTAAGACACCTAAAAGTTGGACCAACAGCTGTATCAGGCGATTCTGGTCTCTCAGACAAAGCCCCAACAAATAAATCAACGTCATCTACATTCCTACAAAAAAAAATGCTCTTCTCTTTACATCACTTTGTAATATTTGTATTGATGCAATCCCACTTAATGACCATAGTTATTAGATGGGATAACTGGGTCGATATCATTGATGGATGAATGTAATTTATCGAAAGTATCTCAAACTTTCCAGTTGATATGTTTGCCAGTTGCAATGATTTATTATGAATATTTCCTAATAATAAATGTAAATCAGAAAGCGACTCAAAACAAATATGTTTTAGAAGTCCTGCTTTGAGTTGTTTGACCGCTACGATATGTCTGGGTCTCAAGCGACATTGTTTTTAGCTTAACCAAATGAGACTTATCACTTGAATTTTTCTTACACGAGCGACATGACAGGATTCACATGTGAAGAAGGAACTGCTAACCCTTCCGGAGCACCCGAGTTCACCCCTCGTTTATGTTGGGTTTCATGTTGTTCGAAATTTAGTTTTCTGTGTAATGTTTTGTTACTGGTGAATTTTCCATGGTGGTGCTGTCTATTTTTATTGGACTTACGATTTGGAATTGTCCTCCCTTCTGGTATCTTGTCTCTTATTTCAAGTCTTTAGATACCAGACAAGGCGTCTGATCTATAAATTTACCGATTGTGACCAATTTCCATGTGGGTTTGCATGGTGGATGAGGAGACGCATACCCAGTCGACAAACCCGATCTTACTTCGTTTGGAGTTCATGCAATATTTCGGGATTTTTTTTAATATCATTTTATATATTCTAAATAAATTAAATGATTTAAACATAGGTTAACTACTGCTGCCCCTAGTTTGACTTATTTATATCTAACTAAGAACGACAACAAACAACAAATAAGACATTAACTGCAAGTTTTATAGTAATATAGGTGAAATTAAGAAATTACATTTTTCCATCATCTCTACTTCGAAAGATGTCCATCTTTCTATTCATAATTATCTGATTAAAAAAAGTAATTAGAAGCTTCAACAAAATTACTGACAAACTATGCAAATCGCGTACCTTCAAACATAATTTTTTGTGGAACCCACAGTTTATAAACTACACTTTTTACTTGAACGCATACATACCGTTTGCACAATAAAAAATTCTGCCATTTTTAGGTTATTCAACAGTGGTATTATCCTAACATTCGTATCCTTAATAATTAGTTTTAATTGTCAGAAAAGTAATTTTTGTTAGTGTAATACCCGAGGTAATACCCCTTAGTACGAAGTAAATTTTGTACAACAATTGTCATACAAACACTGTCTTATCTTATTATACAAATATAGATAATCAAACCAAAATAAGCTGTTCAATTTTATCCATAACAAACGGACACTATTCTAAATCATGTTTCTTATTTAAAAACAAATTAACAAAAAGCATACCTGTAAACACTTTTTAACTTGGCTACAGTGTTGTAATCATGGTCTACAAATCCTCTTGGTGTATTTGTCCAAAATGCAGCTGGAAAACGGCCACAAAACTGTCTGAATCTATTATATCCTGGTAGACCATGATCTCGACCTCGTTGAATATTGAGTGCTCCAAGGTCGAGTGCATCTAAGGGGTTATTCCTATCTTGAAACAAATGATCCTGTACTTCCTTAGACAAAAATCTATCCATCTTTCTATCATATTGTGAAGACATCCATCTTCCAATCCGTGTTGGACTATATTGAGCACTGTCTCGAATAGTCTCCGTGTTAACAAATGTTTCATGAAGTTCTATAGATCGAATTTCGTTAAATAATGAATTTGAAGCACCAACAGAATTACCGACGAGAGAATGTCCCATCCGATACGCAGCTGCTCCAAAAGCATTACGGGTTGAACCGTCCACAAACTGCTATAAAGATTTGTATGACCTTGTGGTTGACTCATCAAACCAACAGCTATTGACCAATCAAAACCAAGAAGAGCTGGAAGAAATTCGTTATATACTATATGTTGATAAACTCCTGTTAAAATCTTCCGTGCTTCATTTAATATTTTGTCATTGCCATCGTTCCATTCAGGGTGGTTAGGTCTTAGTTGTTTTGCTATTCTATTATGTTCCCTTAGGAAAAGTATATGCATGACAGTGAGGAGAGGTACTTCGGAGTTTCTATGGTCACCTGAAAAAAACACAATGAAATAAGTACATCATATGTGATTTTCGATGTTCACCAAACGATCGAAATCTATTTTATTTGAAAACCAAACATTTAGGCTAAAACCATTTAATTATTTAATTTCTGATGTAATGTAGCGACTATAACCATATTTTATCTCACTTGTTTTGTTACGTATTATGGATGAACATGGAGGTGACGATACCACGAAGTAATAAAAAAAACCACGTGTAAACCAGACAATGAAATGAACGGACATATAAAAACAGTCCAGAAAACTAGCCTAAAAACACCCATTTCTCCTTAAACTTTCTGTTTTGTTATGAGATAGTAATCATACGCTATTTTACTGAAAGTATGTTGTTTGAAGGTGATTACAGTTTGATATAAAGTTCCTACTTTTGCTGATTGAACCAATCACCTACCTGCTATAAAACATACTGAACTGACTGCGTCTTCACACGAATCATCGTCTGGGTTGTCTGGTAGTCCGTCACTTCCTTCTTTCAGCAGACCTGATGTACAATATATGACATGGTAAAATTACAGTCAGCTATATATTAATTTCATGAATATTAAGAATAAAACAAACCAATGAAAATTAGCAGGTTGTTTTATAGGTTGCATTAGCATGTGTGTTTTGTTGTTTGCAGTTTTTCGCAACAAGAAGGGTGCCACAGGTAGATAAGGATCTGGATACCCTTTTTGAGATCATTAGATTGCACCTAATTCTTTTTTGGAGTTCAAGTTGCTCAGTCTTTCTGTCAAATAATTTATCATAAAGATTTTTTTATCGAAAATATATTTGTTTCGTTGACAATTGTTGCCTCTGTGAATAAACATATCTTCTTACTTTTTACTTTTTGTCTAATTTTATTTTGTGATTTGCTTTTTTTGCGCACAATACCGAAATGAAGAGTCAAGAACTTTCCAACTGATTTTCACAGTTTTATTCTGATGGTGTGTTGTTATAGCACTCTCATAGTCGCCTGGAAAGGTTTGACAATCCGCAAAAATAGTCTGTATGTGCCTGACCGAAATCAAAGGACTGGTTCTTTTTTTCTTTTATTGCTGTTGTATAATGATAATAAATAAACTCATCATAGAAACATCATCAAGAACACACTTTATAAATTCCATGCATTCGAACAAATTAATCCTTAAGACTTATTCTTTTAAATTTTCTGTATGATCTATATTTATTATTGTTATGTCCATTCGCTTAATTAAGAACATTTGAGCAAAATGATATTCACCGTATTCGCCTGTGCTTAGGTTTTTAATTCCTCATCACTGCTTCCATAGACCTGTGAGGATCTAACACCGAAGTTAGTGCATTCAGTTGCTGACGTGGACCTTCAATTCCAAAAGAACATTTTAAAAATCAGTCATATTTTTCACTTTAATATATAAATATAACTAATTCTTTTAGATTAAACACATATCGATTATATGACATGTGCAAAGTAGTATTTAGGAATGAAAGGACCGTCATTCCAAAGTAAGTATTCTTAATGTTGAAATAAAAATGGATTATCACGCACGCACACACACGGTTCGTGTAGTAAAGTGCCTTTAATCTAGATCCAACTATTCCCTGAAACTGACAAAGCACTTCCCTTTAAGATTTCATTGATTATCAGATTTTCTGTTTAATCACATCTTATAAATTAGCTTTATTTGTGTTTGTTTGACGAATACACCGGCAGAAGAAATCAATGCTTCTTCTAAAGATTCAGATTTATTGGATAGGCACACAATATAGGCACTGCAAACAAGAAACTCTGAAACTTTCAATAATTATGTGTGTAAATGTAGACTTTACTGTCACGATACATCAATTCCCTATGTGAACTCAGTTTGTATCCTCATTTGTAAAATGTGTGTCTTCCTCTAAAAGGGCGTCATTCGGTTTATCTAGGACTCAGTCGGTCCATGTTTGTATGAGGTTACACAGGATAAAGTCCGTTTGTCAAGTAGACAACTGGTCCGTTAAGAGTAATTTTCAATAAGTTGCAACATATATCGCAGGATTATATATTTATTTCATATTCGCAGTGTTTTACAAATACATGTCGTGTTCAGTATCTAACAATATATTTCAACATTCCAAGATGAACAACGGTAAATTCAAGAGTCAAATATTTGTAATTTATGGATAAGCAATGAAAAAGACTCATTCAAATCTTTCATACAGTGTTGGCTAAAAATAATGATGAAAATTTTAAAAGTGGAAATACTCTAAAACAAGACAAAAGCACAAAACAGATGTTGCCAAGTAATTACTTTCTGGGTAAATTTTGCAAAATACAATACATAAATTTTCATAAAATGACAAATTCACTGACGGTTGATGAGTAAAATATATTTAACTTAGTTCTTTGAGAATTTATAACCAAATGTTTTATATCTTTATTTCTTTTTCCTTCATGTGTAAGTGATTAAATCATTTAATATTTTAAGAAGATATATTACTGCAGTGAATACGCTATACGTGTCATTGTCACGTTGGTGACATTTCTTTCGTTCATCATCTGTACGAATATGTTTAATTCGTAAGGAATACTATAGCCCAAACCGGTCACTTTTCGCATCGTTTAAACCTGATAGAAACGATGACAATAAAAACATAAAAAGTGTTAATTTTACTGCATCAGATCCATATAAAGTTTCTCGAGGCCCAAACATATGAAAATCAAAAGCCTACTACAAACGTTGAAAAGTTTATAAAGCAAAAAAGGACAGCCAAACCAGACAAAAATTCAGAGCTATGCAACGTATAAGGAGTCGACCGACAAATCGGCCATTATTGACCATTTATAGATGTTGCCTTGCTGATCATTTTTGCTACTGGTATGTGAAGTTGCTTACAATCTACTATAGTTTTCAAGATGAGAGGAAATAATGAAACCAATAGGTAAAATCGTCCTTTATGGGCAATAACTCTTATAAGTTTTGGTGAAAATAGACATTATGTAGATCTTATCATTCTGAACATTTATGTTCTGTTAGATTTTCTCTATTTGTAGCGGTTTTGAAGAAAATATATAAACTTGCGTTTTACCTCTTTATTATATTTTTAGCCATTTCGGCGATATATTAGATAAAAGGAGATCCAGGATAATGCGGATTTGCAAGTTAGACAATTGGTTTTTACATAACCCTTCCCAGAACCTGCTGGTGAAGATCTTGGTTAAGAAGAAAAATCGATTCTGTCTAACAAGTCTTTAGGTCTTTTGGGTCTACGAAAGCCCGTACTGGTAAATTGGGTGAACGATTTTTTGGCGGTTTAGAGGGTGTTTTTCTATTTCAATCCAATTTTTGCAAATAACGTGTGACATATCAAAATTTGGATTTTATGTCAACAAAAAAACTGCATATTGTTAGCAAGAGTAGGCAATGCTTTCAATACAGTTTCCATTTGACTAGGAAAGCGAATCCGTTGATTCCGTCCATCAAGTGAAAACTAATGTCAAGGAAGACGATCTTGGAGTTCGTTTACTTAGTAAAATCTATTGAGGAATAGGATATTTTAGTATATTAAAATTGAACGAATCTTGTTCGGATTTCCCATTTATTTTAACCTTGACAATAAATAGAAATCAGAGAGAGAGTGTGTGTTGTAAAGAGAAGTATCGAAAATTTGCTTTTATATTTTCCCTAAACGATATTGGCATAGGACGAAGATATATATATATATTTGATAAGTATGTCAGAACAAGTGACAACTCTACGACAGATCCATCCATAGGATCACCAGTGAAGGTGATACACGGCTGAAAACACATATTATATTTATAATTACTCTAAATATCAGCACAACAATGTTAAATCTGCAAATTTGCGGAAGCAAATTTTTGTTCTTCTTTCGCCGGGATTCGAAGTAATGCTATTGGGATATCGTGACAACACCGCCTGCACTGTGTCCAGCGCTCTAGACCACTCGGCCACCTAGACTGAACTAAAAATTCAGCTTTCGGTGGCCCAGTGTTACCTTTCCTCGTAGGTAGAATCTAGAGTTGTAACACAGTACATGATATATTAGGCATGAAGATGGTATTGATTGCAGATTAGCTATATATACATTTTTTTGAGAGTCAGCAGTTATTCGATGCAATTGACCTAACACTGTCGCCTCTGTCAAAAGGAGACCCATATATCAAAAACTTGAATTACATTTGTTGTAAATCTCTTTAAAGTACAAAATAGTATTCTTTAAATATCTAATTCAAAAGATGGAAGACAAGTTATAATCTCAACATATTAGATAAACAGTTGACAGTCTTAAGTAAGTAAACTTCAAAACTGTCACTCTCAGTGGACCAATCGATGGATTGAGATCTTATAAAGTTGGTCATCAACGGACCATTTTAAAATAAATTGCAAATCCTTGAAATCTACACATGCTTAAACTTCTACAAAAAAACATACTTCACATCATCGTAGTTTATTTGAAGTAAAACTGATAGATAGGACGATGCTTTTATTTTCTTATTAATTTTTCCCATTTTGTATTGTTAAAGTGACATCAAAAAGCATTTAACTTTTCTACACGTATGTGTCATAATGAAGCAATTCGTACAAATTGGAATAATATACGATTTGCAACTGATCTTCAAACGTTTCGTCCATACATGATCAATGGACCCATACTACTCAGATCAACGGACAAATTATACAAAAAATCTGTGAAGAAATAAGAAGTTAATCTAAAAGTTGAACATGAAAACTTAATCTAAGTATTAATCAGAACAAAGTGATTACCTGGATAAAAAGGATACTTCGCTGTTGGCGCTGAACGAACAAAATTCATACACGTGTATAAAAACTCTCCCGGTGGTGTTGAAAACGGAAAACATTCAGGTCTAAAGAGTTATGAAATCAAGATAATATCTTTCAATTAAAAAATAAAAAGTAGGTTAAACTTAACTTTTTTTCATTTCGAAAATAACAAAATCATAACAATTTTGAAATAAAAAAAAAAAAAAATTACTCTGTGTAAATATTCATACATAAAGTGTATCCAGAAATATATACAATTAGGAAATGAATGCTTCTTTCTGTAATTTTTTGGGGTTTAAAAGTGTTGACCGAAGCACATTTTGTATGAAGCGCTTCCTCTAAAAATGTGTGCACGATCAACACTTTTGCACCCCAATAAAATTACAAAAAGAAGCATTCATTTCTTATAATATTATATCATTTTTATGCTAATAAGACCATGAAAAAAAAGTTTTATCAAGTTTTTCTTTTATTTACCTGTGTACTTTTTAGTGGAAGCACGTGACATCACGAATGTAACATTTCATTTTGATATGAAGGTTAATTTTTGAATGACGCGCGATTGTTATTAGCCAATCAAACTAACGGATTCTCGTGAAACATACATGTAATGTAATTATATGTGTATATATGTCTCTGATGTATCTAACTTAAAAAAGATATTTCCCTTCAGGTAGGTCCATATATCCAGTGAAGGCCCAGAGTGATAAACAATGGAACATTGCATATATATTTTTATCATTAATGTATCATATGACAACTACTTATTTCATTTACTTCAATATCAAAACTATGAATCGATCATCACTAAAGATGCAATAATTGTCAAAACCGAATCTGGTGTCGTTAATGTTATTATCGGGTCACATGAGAAACGGTCTAAATAGTCATACGCTGCAGGTCCCAATGGAGTAAAGGGATTTCCATTGGTAAATATTAGCTTGTTCAGAATGAAGTAAAGGCTTTCTTAACGTCTGATTGGGTAATATGTGGTGCATCTATTATATGTGAGCGTATCCGTAAGTGAGGCCGGGAAAAATCATAATAGTAGGTCATGAAAATGACAGTGAAGTGTTGAATCAAGTTGATAATGAAGTGTTGAATCGATATTTTAATGACGCAAGGTTAGACGCAAAAGTGATTCAAATTAATTGAGTTTTGTTCTGTCTTTATTATTTGATTGTATTTGATTTAGATATAGATATTATTATTTGAACGTTCGTATTCACAATTAGTGTTAGTGTATTTTAGGTCAGATCCTGAGTTACAAATCGCGTATGCTTCTGTATATAGTTAACAAAAGATAAAGATAAGTATCTATTAACTGACATAATTCAAAAGCATAAAATAAATCTGAAAACAGGTATCTTCAAATCACTTATTTCAATTAATTTTAATGTTCATTTATCCCGGGTCTATAGGTTATTATAATAGAGGGGGTGGGCTGATGTAGACAAGTGTCGCCAACGTCCATCACGGTACAGGGAAGATATGTTGACAAAACGGTCTACTTCTAATGTCAACTTCCCAAGGGGAAAATAATAAAACTTTTAGTAGAACATGTTTTGCCAAGGTCCAGAAAATTAACCAGTCAGATATTTATTACATAAAAATAAGAAGATGCGGTATGATTACCAAAGAGTAAACTATCCACCAGAGAAAAATGACGTAGATGTTAGCAAATATACGTCACCCTGTGGCATTTAAGGACGAGAAAAACTCGCAAGCTGTAAAAGGATCCGACATGACAAATGTAAAACAAATCAAACGACAAAACCAACGGCATGTCATTTATTTATGTACAAAACAGTTATAAACGAAAAACAAAATAAAATATACAACAAACGACACCCAATGAAATCAGGCTCATGATTTTGGTACAGAAACAAAGCGAACCTAACCTTGTAAGAGTGGTGTTAAAGCGGAACATACATCAATACAAGCGCTGTTCCTTTACTTTTAGTGCAGTACATGTACTGATTTTGTGTCCTGGATGGATATCCCATATCCTGCCGTTTCTTTTACGTAAGAACTAACCGTAAAAACAGTCGAAAAGGGAATGATACAAAGCTATAAAAAAAAAAAAACAATTAACAAGAAGACCAATATAAAGACAGAAAGTAACGACCAGAAAGTCACACATGTATTTACGTTACTTCATAACATTCCAATTTGTCGATTTTTTCAGAACCGACTTTCAACCGATCTACTCCTTAAACATTTTTCCGCAGGAACTATGTACCCTTTTTCACTACTGGAACCTGCTCAAGTAGGATACAGGGACAATTAGTTCCGGTATAATACATGTACAGATTCATTGGGAACTAAAACGTTTGTGAGCTGGTTTATCGGGACAGTTAATGAAAGATATTGATCACACTTTTCTCAAACACAAACAAAGAGTAAACAAATGACATGTCTGCTGAAAGATTGATTCATTTAAAAAGTTCACCGAAATTAGTACAGGCAAAAACGCAAGTGATTTAGAAATTAAGCTCTTTCCAGGGTTAAAATTTCCACGCACAAAAAAAAATTGTAACCCTGAAAATACTATATTGACCTTTCCAGTATTCCACTGTTTGTACCCCATTACAAATTCATTTAAAGAGTAATATTCTGAATGGATGAAACTACAAATAAAAAAAAAAAAAAAAACAATTTTCAACATAATAAGCCAAAACACGGCAAGCTTTTTTAGAAAAGTTTTTACTTGTTTCATATCTAAAAATTGGTATTACTGGCAAATCTTTGATAGTCACTGTGAAATTAATTCACATATGCGACTGTCAAACAAATGAGAGGTTTAGCTAGCTATAAACCAGGTTTAATCCACCAATTTTTTACATAAGGAAATGCCAGTACCAAGTCAGGAATATGACAGTTGTTTCCATTCGTTTGATGTGTTTGAGCTTTTAATTTTGCCATTTGATAAGGAACTTTCCGTTTTGAATTTTCCTTGGAGTTCGGTATTTTTGTTATTTTACTTTTCACAGCTTTTTCAACTTTGATTTTGGATTTTATGTATCGAAAAAAAAACCTGTGTATTTATATTGTTGAAGACCGAAAATTGAAAATATCACTTTATAAAGTTGTTGTGTCATGCTCTACTGGATTTACCTTCATCAGGTCACGCTCATACCAGCAAAATTAAAAACCAAGGCTGCATTATAAGTTCCCAATAAACACGTGACGACCAACATTATCAAAAGGCGCCTTAACATAAAAATTGCGGTTTTTATCCAACGCATATATATATATATATATATACAAGTCTAAATTGAAAACAACGTTCAAACCTATGATTGCGTTGGATAAAACCGCAATTTTATACGTGTGCATGCAAAACAAATTTCTTGGTAGAGGGTTCTAAATACAGCACAAAAACATTTTCCAAAAGACCAAAAAAGTGAAAAAGTATATTTAAACAAAACGCATTTGACTAACATGTCGAACAACGGATGTTTTTTAAACCCTGCTGACTGCCATTGGCGATTGCCAAATAAACGGATCACAAGATGTAACAAAATGGATTTTTATTATTAATTTAATACCAAACAGAAAACAATAAACTTGAGGAAAATATGGTATACCGCAAACATGAGGTGCAAAAATTTGTACACCATATCCGGATTTCGACAATTAATGTCTCTTCAGTGATGTTAGGAATCGAAGCGGTATTTGGAAGGCCACATAATTTACCTCAATTTAGGATAGACTCTTGAATTTTGAAGAGTCGAAATAGGATGAACGGATCGTATAAACCCGAAGGCAAATATAATACAAGCCCAAACGAAAAAATATAAATAAGTCTAAATTGAAAACAACGTTCAAACTTATGATTGCGTTGGATAAAAACCGCAATTTTTATACGTGTGCATGCAAAACAAATTTCTTGGTAGAGGGGTGTAAATACAGCACAAACAACATTTTCCAAAACCAAAAAGTGAAAAAGTATATTTAAACAAAACGCATTTGACTAACAGGTCGAACAACGGATGTTCTTAAATCCTGCTGACTGCCATTGGCGATTGCCAAACAAACGGATCACAAGATTTAACAAAATGGATCTTTATTATTAATTTAATACCAAACAGAAAACAATAAAATTGTGGAAAAGATGGTATACCGCAAACATGAGGTGCAAAAATTTGTACACCATATCCGGATTTCGACAATTAATGTCTCTTCAGTGATGTTTTGAATCGAAACGGTATTTGGAAGGCCATATAATTTACCTCAATTTAGGATAGACTCTTGAATTTTGAAGAGTCGAAATATGATGAACGGATCATATAAACCCGAAGGCAAATATAATACAAACCCAAACGAAAAAATATAAATAAGTCTAAATTGAAAACAAACAATTGATTGCCAAATAAACGGATCACAAGATGTAACAAAATGGATCTTTATTATTAATTTAATATATATATATACAACTCGTCTAAACATCAGCCCAACAATGTTAGATCTGTAAATTTGCTTCCGCAAATTTTTTTTTGTTTTTCCCTCGCCGGGATTCAAACTCATGCTACTGAGATATCGTGACACCAAATCATTTGCACTGTATCCGACACGCTAGACCACACGTCCACCTAGGCTTCACAAATAATAAAGCTTTCGGTGGCCGGGTGTTACCTTTCCTCGTCAGTTTTAATCTAGAGTCGTAATACAGTACATGATATATAAGGTCAGCTGAAATATCTATTGTAAAGGATCCTACAAATTAATGCAAGATACAGTCACAGAAATAATTATATTTATAAGTACGTCTGAACCAGTGACAACTCTACAACAGATTTATCCATCGGATCACCAGCAGTGATGGTGATACATGGCTGTGTACATTCTGTATATACAACTCGTCTAAACATCAGCCCAACAATGTTAGATCTGTAAATTTGCTTTCGCAAATTTTTTTTTATATATATGTCTTATGCTGTCTATGTCTTTGGGTTGCTGTCTCTTTTTCACTCTTGTTCATATTGACTCGCACCGACAATAAAAACCACAGGTACCAGAAACCCAAACAATTTTTTCATCAGAAAGTTTTACTTTTAAATAAAGATGTTGGCGAGTTGCTTTATTTGTGACATGACATAAACTAGTAGCTTTTTTTAGTGAGTACTAAAGGATACGGTTATTTATTCTGTTCATGCCATCAACCCCTCCGAGTATAAATGTGCCGTTTCAAAAACTAATAGATTTATGTCTATCCACGTCACATAAAGAACAAATTAAAGTTATATACAACGACTTTGTTATCATGACATTGTTGTTGTTCTAATTATGAAGTTTTATTTTTGTTTTCTAATTGTTATTAATTCAGAAGAAAATACTGTTTAAATAAAAACTTTTATTTAGGCTTTCAAACAAAATTTTGAAAAATGAACAAACGACGAAACACAATGTTCATTAACAAATTAACTACGCTGATAGAAGTTTCAACGACAAACTAAGACATATTTAAACATGAAAATTCTAAATTATTAAAATGTTGACTACCTGTTTTTCTGGTGTTTCTGAAAAGTGATAATCAGTAGTGAGTTCTACTTTTAAACTGAAATTTTTATCCAATATAAATAAATAACATGAATTTTGTAGTCCGGCTTTTTTATTCGGGCAATTGTCTGAACACTCAGGATGTGTTTTTGGATATTATCTTTTTGCCAACATGAAGCACATATGTGATGCACAGTTCTAGTTATACCTCTGATGACAGTTGTGTGAGTTGAGGTGCTATGTTCACATTTATTGCGCTGATATTTAACGCAAAACCAAATTTGCTCTTACCAGTTTGATTTTTGGAGACTGATCTAAAATTGGCTTGCCTCACTTCTTTTTGCATACTTTGTCCACTTAACATTACATTCTCTAACATCTGTGAGTCATCAGACCATTTTTTTTTTTACCTAACTCAATAAGTCTTAACCAGGCAGCATAAAATTCTAATACCGATGCCCAGTGATAAATGGAACTAAAATAGGCAATTTTCTGTAATAATTTTAAACGTCCTTCTTTTTCAGATTTGTTTTTGCAGAAATTATTTATAATTTCAAGTTCTTCTGCAACAAGCATTTTAAAATTCAATTGTTTAAACTTCAAATCTTTACTCACATACCCATACTGTAAAAAATTATGTGGAAAAAACTGTTGATTTATAACTTTATCTGCAGATTTTATTTCAAATCCTGACTTTAACTTTTTACTCTTTTTCAACGACGACGACAAGCGTTGATAAGAAATCAACAAACGACGAAATGCTCAAATTAAATAAAGAATATCGACAATTCGCTATAAACTATAAGTGTTTCTGAAAAAATGAACAAACGACTAAATGCTCAAATTAAATAAAGAATATCGACGATTCGCCATAAACTAAATAGTTTTTGAAAAAATGAACAAACGACGAAACACAATGTTCATTAACAAATTAACTACGCTGATAGAAGTTTCAACGACAAACTAAGACATATTTAAACATAAAAATTCTAAATTATTAAAATGTTGACTACCTGTTTTTCTGGTGTTTCTGAAAAGTGATAATTAGTAGTGAGTTCTACTTTTAAACTGAAATTTTTATCCAATATGAATTACTGTACTGCGTGACCAATAAAAAACGTGTTTAAATTAAATTAGAAGGCAGTCCAAACTAAACCTTGATCAGAGATGTGTTCACTGTTAAATGAAGTGAGACCAATTGTCCATTTACAAATTCACTAAATTATTTTTCTGATTCTTCATTAATTATTCATTTTTATTCAAAAATTTACATATTTTTATTTACTTTTCCTATTGATGAATTGCGCATTGAAGGAAAACTCATATGTTCATTGTATAAATGCCGATTGTCGTCCACCACTATTGATATATGATTTAATTATTCCCTAACTCACCTAATGATAGGAAGTTTCCATTGCATATATGATTTAATTATTGCCTAACTCACCTGATGATAGGGAGTTTCCATTGCATATATGATTTAATTATTGCCTAACTCACCTGATGATAGGGAAGTTTCCATTGCAACATTCTATATCAGTGCCGTCAGTATCTGTAAGTAGGTAAAAGTGACCAAAATATATATAAAATAAAAAGTAAGAAAAATTAAATCGAATTGTCGTGAGAGTCTTATAGTGGTCTATGTCCAGCTTTGATAAAAACGTTGACCGCTTTATATTTGAGATCCAGATGCAATGGTATATCTCCCTATACAACTGTAATACAAGATTGCTACATTCTACGAGTTTTTGTCAGAACTATATTGTTCTATCTCCACACTTCCCATTAAATTATAATGTAGCTTATTCGTCTAGTTGGACAACAGAAGTTCAGAGAAAACAATATTGTTTTAATGTTACAGTTATGTCTCTACTATTTTCAAGATATTTTTGCTTTGAAAAATTGTTATCAAAATCATCTTAGCTATACTACGTTTAAATGTTATGCATGCTATGAACTCTTTCTATGTAAAATTCTAAGCAAAGGATAAGCAGAATTGAGGTATATTACAGATATCTAAAATCTATTGTCTATCTTATATTGAAACATAGGAAGTACTTTAAAAAAAGAAATACATTGCTTACTAATATTTTGTACTACTGTATCCAGGAAAGATGGCTCTTTATTTATATAAACTGTTTGTTTATTCAAAATACACGTGGACAGAAGGATACCTTTCAAGTCCATAAATTCGATTCCTACATAACTTTCTATATCTCAGTCAAATATTTATTATATTTTGTTTTCAGCTTTATTTTCAATTTTCCAACATTTTGAAAAATGGAAATTATATCATTATAATAAAATTGAGAAAGGAAATGGGGAATGTGTCAAAGAGACAACAACCCGACCAAAGAGCAGAAAACACCCCATACAACGGAATATCTAAAAGGCTAAAACAATAGTCCATCAAAGAGTCCTATAAATCTTTACGGATGATCAAGAATTAAATGATTATTCAATATCTTGAAGTTCCTGAAATCCCAATACTAAGGAATTTCAAGGATTTTTTTTATTTCTTAATCATTTACTAGATATTTGTAAAGAACAAATCCTCCTTGCTTGATACGTATGTTACTTCTAGAGCACCTGAGATCATCGCCAGTTTTTGGTGGGATTCGTGTTACTTCTAGAGCACCTGAGAACATCGCCAGTTTTGGTGGTGTTATTCGTGTTAGTTTTGGTGGGATTCTTCTAGAGCACCTGAGATCATCGCCAGTTTTGGTGGGATTCGTGGTGGGATTCGTGTTACTTCTAGAGCACCTGAGATCATCGCCAGTTTTTGGTGGGATTCGTGTTACTTCTAGAGCACCTGAGATCATCGCCAGTTTTTGGTGGGATTCGTGTTACTTCTAGAGCACCTGAGATCATCGCCAGTTTTTGGTGGGATTCGTGTTACTTCTAGAGCACCTGAGAACATCGCCAGTTTTTGGTGGGATTCGTGTTACTTCTAGAGCACCTGAGAACATCGCCAGTTTTTGGTGGGATTCGTGTTACTTCTAGAGCACCTGAGAACATCGCCAGTTTTTGGTGGGATTCGTGTTACTTCTAGAGCACCTGAGATCATCGGTGAGATTCGCCAGTTTTGGTGGGATTCGTGTTACTTCTAGAGCACCTGAGAACATCGCACCTAGAGCACCTGAGATCATCGCCAGTTTTTGGTGGGATTCGTGTTACTTCTAGAGCACCTGAGAACATCGCCAGTTTTTGGTGGGATTCGTGTTACTTCATCTTTAGGTTTTTTTTTCATGTTGTGTTTTGTATACTGTTTGTCTTTCCGTCGTGTTTTTGTTTTTTGCCATGGCGTTGTTATAGTTTATTGTGGACTTATAACCTCTGGCCTTTGTTAGTCTTGTGTGCTTTTTAATTTTGGTTCATTTATATGCTTCTGAGTTTAGTGTGGCGTCCATTTTGCTATACAAGTATACATTATTGTTTAGGGGCCAGCTAAAGCCCGCCTTCGGGTGCGGGATTTTCTCGCTGCGTTGAAGACCCATTGGTGCCCTTGGGCTGTTTTCTGCTCTTTGGTCGGTTTGTTGTCTCTTTGATACATTCCCCGTTTCAGTTCTCAATTTTATTAGAGGTTTCCCGATTTGCTACGTATCAGGTACGGTTGGTACTTAACTAAACCGTTAGTCTTGTTATGGAGGTATCATGTAATACATAAAATTATTTTATCCATTGTGAAAAAATTAAAAAAATCGAATTGCATATAAGAAAAAACTAGCTTAACTTTGTATTTGATACCGATTTCATCGTTTCTAGAATACTTTGTTTATGATTCTATATGAAATTATTTAATATTTAATGCACAAGTGCATGAATCAAACAGACACAGCCTTTAGATTCTAAATATAGATTTGCGTTTCTGTTCGTTATAGGGATTGTTTTTGTTTTGTTTATATTTAGACAAAAGAGAATATTTTCTTATGTTTAAACAGAATTTGGAATAATTAAAATAATATCTTTGAACGACTTTCTTAAACACGTGTTACTGATGTTGGTTATATACGTTAACATGTCAAAATTGTGTTGATTTCGCATTAGTTCTTGCGTGATTTTGAAATTAGTTATTATTATTTAACCAAATTCATATTTACACATTATTTCCTACCATCTTATCTACATTTTGTATTACTTGGATCTCAAAGTTTGCTTTGGGGGGTGGGGGATGGAGGGGAGATGGAGTACTTGTCTGCCACAAATGTTTTGATATTATTAGTTAAATCTGGTTGGTGGTTTTCTCTTTTGAATTGTTTGACAATTATTTTCTGGACCTTGTGTAACTTACTATGCGGTGTGAGTTTTTCTTATTGTCTTTTTTTTTTATATAAAATGTACAAAAGATTGTATTTATAATAATAAATAATTGCCAAAATATCAAAATGTGTTATATTTTTCTTTTGTCTTTATCATTCAAGGTCAAAAAGAGTCAATGTCAAAGATATACTAATATAAGGTCCACAATCTGGATCGTCATCAAACAAAAAAACTAATAAAGCAATAATCATTATTTTCATTTATCGGCATATATATTCAATACAAAAAGTACAAAAATAATGTCTTTTTCTTCTTTTTTGACTGAGGAGTGACAAACATACATGTAGACAAAAAAAATAAAGAAATAATATATAGTGAAATCAATTACGTCAATGAACATATTTTTTTTAACTCTTATTTACTATAATGTCAGCCATCAAATATGAGATTCCATGTAAAAACACTTAGTTTAAAATATGTGCCTCCAAAACAAAATAATCGTTTTGCTCACCTTAGACTTAACTTACCAATTTCAATAGGGGTTGCGACGACGTCATGATCAATAAATTGACCAAAATGTGTCATAGCCACATTAAACTTATTACTTCTTGGTGAGGATGAACAGCGTTGGATATTTCTCTTGGACCTGGCAATGGACTACCATCTTTTCCACGTGTACGAGGATAAAACCCTAGATTCCATGTTGTAAATGTATTTTAGATGTACTTTACATGTAGTAGTGACTATATCAAGGAAAAACGTTACAGCCATTAAAATCCATACATTTGTAATTACATGTTGGTACGTATAATATTTTCTATTCTTTACAAGTCAGTTTGGACATTTTTTCCCCTACTCCCACCCTAATAACCAATAAGTCCAGTAGTTTTATTTTTACCATTTATGAACTGGTCAGAAATGTTAGCATAAATCTGCATTATTTATTTTAGTATTTGCAAAACCTATAAATCAGGAAGATTTCATTGAAATGTGTTACTTATAACTTTTACTAAAACCTACAAATGAGGAAGATTTCATTGACATGTGTTACTTATAACTTTTACTTAAAGTGTGACTGATGTTCTTTGCTGAGACTCTTGGCAATAGACTTATGCATTAACATAAAATATACGAATAGTGATGGATTGGTACAGTGTACTTTATAAAGATGTTGACTATTTTATTAAAGCCATATTACTAATGCTAGTATTAAAAAAACAGCATATTAGAATTGTCAACAATTAAGGATCCCTTACAAATCGTTCTTGACGTGTTTTTGTATTGTTCTACTTACGATCCCCATAATCTGGTGGTAAAAATCTAGACTGTGGTGTCCCTGCAGCTCCCATGTCTGTTTGGAACAAGTTGTTACATGTACCATCCGGCTTCCGGTATTTATCAAAGGGATTACAAGAAATTGTTTTAGCAACAAATAGCTCAGGTTCCACGCCTTTAACTCCATCGGAGATTCCTCGCTTTAAATTGTCGTTTAATGCCGATCGTGCTTGTATTGACCTACAAAAGGTGAATAATGATTTGACCCGTAACGCATTTGGTATAGTGTCTAGTTGGAATTGTGTTTTTTTCGAGCGTGACCACTTTTGATTGACGTGTAAAATTGATGTTAAATATAAATAGACAGATTTTTTTGGTAAGACATGAAACCGAAGCTTGAAATAGATGTATACGGTACTTTAGTATTTTATATAGAAAGTTATTATTAACCATGAATTATTTAAGTTATTCAAGTTGTATATATTAGTTATGCAAAAATAAAGAGATGTGGTATGATTGCCGATTAGACAACTATCCACCAGAGTTCTTATGACGGAAGATATAAGTCACAGTAAAGCCCCGACTAAAAATATGAAACAAATCAAACAAGAAAATCTAACGGCCGGATTCATAACATTAGAATTTTCGAAAAACAAATATGACACACAACTTAGGACCGGCACATAAAGAATGTGTCGGAGTTCAACATATTTGTGAGCGCTCAAACCTCCCCTAACGTGATACAGTGGTGTAACCTAAAAACAAACTGTAAAAAGCAGTTGCAAATGGCTTAACTCTATAAATCAGTACAAAGCCCAAACATCCCAACTAACATAAATACAATAATCACAAAGCATTGGTATAAGAGAACTCGCAGTTAATAAATCAAATTATTTATCATTATCCAATCAGATCAAAGATACGAGATGATTGACAGAAATGGGCAGTAATTAACAAACGCGAAATTGCAAAAACGCTAAACGCGAAATCGCAAAATCGCAAAATCGCAAAGTCGAAAACGCGAAAACACGAAAACGAAAACGGTAAATCGAAAACGCGAAAACGAGAAGTGAAACCATTTCGCGTTTCCGTGATTTCGACCTATTGAATATGAAAGGCGAAATTGCGAAAACGCAAAATGTCCTTTACCGGCCACCATAAATTATTATAGAGGTAAAAACGATGATTTACATATTTTTTTAAACCTATAAATTGAAATCAAACAAACCTAGAAAAATCCAATTGCACGAAGTCGCTATCTATTTATATCTATATTATGTTTATATCGGGTTATATGACCGTCGGCAGCATTCGGACTTCATCTCGTTGGTTAATTAGATGGCGTCTAGACTTAAATAACACGAAATGCTGATATATATGATCGAGTCCATGCAAATGTTAGTTGTTTATTTTGAAATTTGGAAAAAGTTTTAGTTAGTTATAAATCAAATATAAGAATTTGAGTAAATTGGTGAACATAAATTTGACAGCTGATCCCCTTTTAATCAGGAGAGTACGGAATTTTACACCGGTGTTGAAAATGCATCTCAGGGTGTTTGAATTTTCAACACCGGTGTAAAATTCTGTACAATCCTGATTATACCAAGACAACTAATATTCTCCCAGACTAAAGTACTATGTTTTATTTAAATGACATCCAGAGATGTCAGGGTAAAATGGTTCTATTTTGCTATAATGCTCTGAAAAGTAGTACAGGTAGGTAGGAAACACATTGTTTTCGGTAATTTCAACAATTTTTTTATAGTCCCAACATTCTGATTTTGACAGCAAATTTTAAAAATAGCCAAAAAAACAAACCAAACCTAAGACAGAGAAAAACAACGGCTGGTTGTGTTAGCTGAAACTCTAACATGTACGCATTTGATGAATAAATACGTAGAATCATCATCTAAGATGTACATAATTACCACTTTATAATGTGTTAATAATTACTTGTTTTGTACATTTGCAGCTGTTTTTTCAACTAGAGTAGCAGCCCTTGATGCGGGCAGGTCTTTCTGTCTTACTCGTCTGCGTCTTCCGAACAAGTTAGTACGTCGTGTGGACCCTCTTCGTGGAACTCCAGATGCCGTCGTCAATACTTGTGGCGACTGTGCTGGGACTCCTCCTGGTGCTCCTCCTGGTGTCCCTCCTGCTGCTCATTGCTGTCCCGCAGCTCCTGATTGTTGGAAATTTCTCAACAACTGATTGAAGTCTGCAATTTAAAATAAAGCGCTTATCTATTTACTGATCCTGCTGCTGTGTGTGTTTTTTGTTTTGTTTTACTTGTTTCATTTTGTTCACTGACGTCTGTTTGATATCATTCTATACATGAACGTGTGATATCATTCTATACATGAAATTCAGGATGTATTTGAGTCTTTTCATATTCAGCTTCTTATAAAATTCAATACAGGTACGGATTTGGCAGAATGCTGTTTTTAATTTCAAAGTACAAATGTACAAACGGATCACATCTCTATTAGGACACAGAGAGTTGTTTCGTTGCGATTTTAAAACAATGATATATGAAATCTATCAAGTCTTTATCATGAGTATCGTTAGGCATTAATTTATTAGGTCACGATCAAAATCATAATTTATAACTTTGCATACTCTAGAAATTCATGTCTACCAATAATGCCTGCTACTTGCAGTTGTCTTGTCTTACTTTGGGTTCATAATTTGCTAAATTCCTTTCCACTATTAAACAGTAAATTTAGATCGGTGGTTTGAGGCTTTTTGATTTTTAGTAGTTATTTTATTAGGTTTTATTTATTTATTTTTTTTTTGCTTCGTATCAATCTGTTGAGTTTAGCAATTTCTAACAGATTTCCAGATTTGGGGATGATTGAGCTCTCACAAAAATGTTAAATCCCGCCAAATTCTTTAAGTGCCTGTCCACAATCAGGTCAGGAGCTTATTATTTAGTAGTTGTCATTGGTTGCTATCTGTCATATTTGTTTTTCGTCTATTGATTTTGTCATAAACCAAGCAGTCGTTAGTTTCACATAATGATGACGGGACCTTTTATAGTTGGTCAAGAGCATCGATAGGCATTACTATAAGATAAATAATATATGGCCAAAATGAGCATGAAAAGATTACTTAAACTCTACAATGTAACTCATTTCGAGTTATATGGACTCCAGTTCGAAGAAAAATTGTGCTAAAATAAAACAGGGAACATATGAGCAAGCCGATAGCCTCCACCTCTTCAAGCAAGCCGATGGCCTCCGCCTCTTCAAGCAAGCTTATTTGATATCAAACCAAATATGTTTTCCATACTTACTGGTATTTATTTGCTGTGTACTTGTTTTCGGAGTGTCTTTTATTGCAGCATCAACTGCTCCTTTGATAATATCGTCAATGTTTTGGGCATAACATATAAAAAATCCCTAGTAGGCTGAAATCAGTAACAACCTCATCTCTGACCTGAAAAATAAAGGCTAACCTTTTCATCGTTTCCTGTATTCATAGGTTTCATAACGACTGAGAATTGGATATCGCTTGATATCAGCTGGAGTTATTTAATTTCATTACAATAATACCGAGCCGTCAAAAGATTGTTATCATTGTGTCTATTTAAGTAATCTTCTAGAAGGATCATCCTAGTACAAATCTAGATATCCCAATTTCTACTAGCAGATATTAAAAATTCCAATATTACTGACTTTTGACTCCGGAGTATATAATTTTCGTAATATTTTGGTTTTTTACGAGGATGTGTTGTTGTCTGTTGCTTCATCCGCAACTTGGAGAGCCAAAGAATTTTCACTAAATGTTTCTTTCCTTTATATCGGTTGCCGGGTCAAAATCTACCTGAATCTTTATAATAGTTTTCTTCTCCTAGATGAATCATTGACCCATGGCTATCAAAAATCTTATGACACAAATTTAAAGCAAACTATCATGCATTGAAAATCAAATCTAAGAAGCACTTCAATTATCCTTCATAATATTTCCATTTGTTCTTGCTATGACCTTGTGAGAAAAAGAGCCAAGTTTTAGTCATGCATTCACAGCATATCAAATTATTCTTAGCGTAACAGACATTTGATTTAAAACAGAGTTATTTTACGTACCTATTTCTCTACCGATGAAAGCTATAGCAGTGCAATACTCGTAACGAGACGATTTAACAATTCCTCTACCGATGAAAGCTATAGCAGTGCCTTACTCGTTACGAGACGATTTAACAATTCCTCTACCGATGAAAGCTATAGCAGTGCACTACTCGTTACGAGACGATTTAACAATTCCTCTACCGATGAAAGCTATAGCAGTGCCTTACTCGTTACGAGACGATTTAACAATTCCTCTACCGATGAAAGCTATAGCAGTGCACTACTCGTTACGAGACGATTTAACAATTCCTCTACCGATGAAAGCTATAGCAGTGCACTACTCGTTACGAGACGATTTAACAATTCCTCTACCGATGAAAGCTATAGCAGTGCAATACTCGTTACGAGACGATTTAACAACTGCTCAATATGTTGCATGTAAATTATCATAATGCGGTAAGTACTTTGACTTATACAAATCTTATAATATTTAATGTTCACTTTACAGTACTAATTTAATATAAAGCACTTTTACTTCAATCAAAGGGTAACTATTTATCAACATATTCATATTATTGGTGTTATAGAACATGTTTATAAATTTATACGTGATATTTTCAGTTTAATTTATTTACAACTTCTGAAAGGCTATTGACGATTAACGACTTGTTGTAGTGAATAGACGATTTATAGGATAGGCATTAGCTGTCAAATTCATGTTCACCGATTTGACTCAAATTCTCATATTTTGATCCATGACATACTAAAACGTATATCCAAATTATAAAAAGTCTAAAATAAACAATTTACGATGCATGGACTTGATGCATTACGTGTGTATTTTAGCCTAGATGCCATCTAATTAACCATCGAGGTGACCTCCGAAGACTGCCGACGGTCGAACATAAATATAGATATAAATAGATAGCAAACACGTACAACTAGATTTTCTAGGTCTGTTTAATTTCATATTATAGGTTAAACATATGTTAATTGTCATTGTTATCCGTATAAGAAAGAGTTTTTGTGGATCGAACCAGTCAACCAAATGGTTTACCCTTGTTTCATTATCAATGTTGACATTCTTTTCTTTTTAATAGCTGAACACGCCTAGTTTATACGTAACCCAGCTCTACTTAAGGGGTTAAATTGAAGGACAGATGGATACGGATTCAATGAGGTTGCATTATCTACTTGCAAGTGAATAATTCATCAAGCGATGTTTCTTAGCTTATTTTGAAAAAATTAACCAAACTGGCTACTAAATGCGAATTGCTATTTCACTATTTCACTGTCATTAATGATTAAGCCAAAAAAAGAAATCATATTTTATTTTTTTTTTTTTTGCCTTGGTTTAATGAATACACGATTCATAGCTTGGTTTATTGAATAGACTATTCATAGTTTGGTTTAATGAATATACATCTGTCGTTTGTTGAAGACTGCCCTCTAGATGTCCTTTGGTTGATCGAATTCATCAAATGCATTCTTATTTACTTATAAATTAAAAAAAATTGTAAGGGGTTCCGATGAACCCTGTGTCTCGCCTGTGATTGCTGTTGTCAGTGTAAAAGTGTAATGTTGACTTAAGAAGTGAGTCAATTTATTAGTAAAATATAGAATTTAAAAAAATTCAAACCTTTTCTTTAGATGCTATTATCCAAGTTTCATAACAGTTCATGAAGGTTTACAAATTTATGATGTCAAAAAAATTTAATCCCAGTCTGTCTGTAAATATTAACTGTAAAAAACGAAGTCCATCTATCAGAAAAATACTAAAAAATGAAAAAAAAAATTTTTTTTTAAAGGTTTGCTTCAGACATTAAAAAGTTTCTGCCAAAGTTTCATAAAACTCTTTGAAGGTTTGACAATGTAATTGATGTGTAACAAACTTTAAACCCAGACTGTATCTACTTGTTAACTGTAAAAAATCTAAGTCCATTTATCAGTAAAATTCGGAAAAATGAAAGTAAATATTTTCAAAATTTTGCCCTGGATACTGTCTTTTAGTCATAAACAAGCTTCTGTCAAAATTCTATAAAATTCCATGTAGGTTTGACAAAGATATTGATGACTGAAAAACTTTAACCTCAGAAAAAATCTGAATGTTAACTGTAAAAAAAAAGTCCATTTATCAGTAAAACACGGAAAAATGAAAATAAATATTTTAAAAATTTTGCTCTGGATACTGTTTGTTGGTCAAAAATACGCTTCTGTCAAAATTCCATAAGATTCCATATCGGTTTGTCAAAGTTATTGATGTCTAAAAAGCTTCAACCTCTGACTAAATCTGAATGTTAACTTTAAAATAAAAATAAGTCCATTTATTAGTAATAAACGGAAAAACGAAAATAAATATTTTCAAAATTTCACTCTTGATACTGTCTTTTTGTCATAAACGAGCTTCTGTCCAAATTTCATAAAACTCCATGAAGGTTTGACAAAATTATTGATGACTGAAAAACTTTAACCTCAGACTGAATCTGAATGTTAACTGTAAAAAAAGCTAAGTCAATTTATCAGTAAAATTTGGAAAAATGAAGATAAGTATTTGCAAAATTTTGCTCTGGATACTGTATTTTGGTCATAAACAAGCTTCTGTCCAAATTTCATCAAATTCCATGTAGATATGACAAAGTTATTGATGTTAAAAAAAACTATAATCACAGACTGAACCTAAATGTTGACGCCGCCGACGCCGACGATGGAATCTAGGATCGCTATGTCTCGCTTTCGCGAAATAAATTTCGCATGCTCGACAAAAATGAATGAAAACATTTAATATGTGTACTGATCTGAAAAACATGATTTATTCATTAGTTTTATCGACTTTATACTAGTTTTCAAGTTACTGCGAGTATTCTTAGATCGGTATTTTGCGTCTTAAGTCTTTTTGTTTGCTGTTTTTGTGCTTTGTGTCGATTTGTTGAGGCAAGCCTATTTTAAACTGATTTTGACATTTTGTTCTTACGTGCTTTTACATCACTGTCACAGATGGAGGTAGGGCTGTGCACTCACAACCATGGTAAACACCGCCACATTCTGTATGTGCCTGTCCCAAGTCAGCAGCCTGTTATTCAGTGGTTTTCCTTTTTTGCTTTTGTATCATATTTGTTTTTTCGTTATTGTTTTGTACATAAAACAGTTCGTTGATTTCCTCGTATGAATTGTTTTCCATTTTGTCATATCGATGTTATTATAGTTTACTATGTGGTATGGGTTTAGCTCATCGTTGAAGATCGTACGGTGACCTATAGCTGCTTACAACTACGACATTTGGTCTCTGGTAGATACATGTAATTGTCTCATTTCCATTTCTACCACTTCCTCTTATTTTCATAATATTTATTGGAACTTGTATTTAAAGTATTAATTGGAAGCAGTGGAATAGAAAGGACAAAAACAATAGTGCAAACATGTGTTGTCGGTGAAAAGGTTATGTATTGTACTAAACATTCCAAGTAGACTACCAACCAGAGACCAAACGACGTGGATGTTAGCAACTATAGGTCACTTTAGTTTATTCTAAATTCATATAGCCTTTCTCGCAAGACAGTGTTAACATATTTAGACAGAAATATATGTTCTCGGGTCCAAGGTGCTTTTTTCTAGTTAATACTTTTTTGTTTGCATATCTTTATGTCTTTATGTTTCGATGCAGTTATTGATTAGAAATTTTTGTTATACCACCAGTGATAAGATAAGCATTTCATTTACCGGTATCGACCTAGTCTTTTTTCCACACCATTCAGACGAAAACTGAAACTTTAAAAAGAGGACCCCTTGAGGGCAGGCATTTAGTTTGTATCGGAAGTATATAAAAACACTAATATTAATATTACTTCAACCTGTCTGAAAACAATGACGGACATTTTTTCGTGTACTTCTTTCTCCTCTGACAGTAACATTTTAGATACCTTCAGTGAATACGAGATCCGTAGCCAGTAACAAATATAATACAACTAAATAAAATAAACCATAATGTAATTGGCAAGTTCAAGTAATCAAATAAAATAAACCTAATGTAATTGGCAAGTTCAAGTCATCAAATAAAATAAACCTAATGTAATTGGCAAGTTCAAGTAATCAAATAAAATAAACCATAATGTAATTGGCAAGTTCAAGTAATCAAATAAAATAAACCTAATGTAATTGGCAAGTTCAAGTAATCAAATAAAATAAACCTAATGTAATTGGCAAGTTCAAGTAATCAAATAAAATAAACATAATGTAATTGGCAAGTTCAAGTCATCAATTTGGAGAAAAGAGTTGGCATCATACCGCATCTTATTTCTTTTAAATCATATACTAAAGTATAATCGTAACTATATTGACATTAACATAAAAATATATTTATTGCAATTTTTTATCCTCATACAAGGAGATATTTAGGAAGTGATTATACGTCTTAGATCGGCTTTACCTATATCATTATAAATGTAAAATACGAGAAAACTTGACTTGACAAAATCTTTAGACTACAATATAATGGTATAAATACATCGATATCGTTGGAACTATAAACAAGATATGGCATCCATGAATTCCGTTGATTGTGATAGTTCAATCGCCGTCAACTTACAGATGCTTTATAAATGTTTTAGCTTGAACTCAGTCTTATTACCGCCTTTAAAAGAGGTGATAAAATAACCCGATCATTTATAACATCATATAAAAGGCTTTTAAAATACTGTATATCCAGTACAAAGTCATGCTAAATTTGCAGGTTGGTCTTTCAATGCTTGAAAAAGTGTACAAAACAACACCAATAATGAATATATGTAAGTTTTACAATTAATAGTGGGACACCATCCCGAAGCTTATTTAATGTTTTAATAAGTGACCTTGAACTTTGATCTATTGACCCAAATATCATTAGACCTTTCCCTAACCCTATATTGTCCTTCTGTATCAGTGTCATTCGAATCAAGTAAGTGAAACTCAATTTACTGTCTGGAAACCATTTTTAAATTTTTTGTATTTATATTAACAGTGACCTCGACTTTTGACCTATCGAACCCGAAATCAATAGGTGAATTGCTTCGAATTTACTCTATATTCCATGGCATTTATATATGTTTCATACCAATCTCAAATTAGCAACCGGAAATCATTTATCAGTGTTTTTCTATTTTTAGTTTCAGTGACCTTCGACCTTCAGTGAATACGAGTACCGTAGCCAGTAACAAATATAATACAACTAAATAAAATAAACTATGATGTAATTGGCAAGTTCAAGTAATCAAATAAAATAAACCTAATGTAATTGGCAAGTTCAAGTCATCAAATAAAATAGACCTAATGTAATTGGCAAGTTCAAGTAATCAAATAAAAAATAAACCATAATGTAATTGGCAAGTTCAAGTAATCAAATAAAATAAACCTAATGTAATTGGCAAGTTCAAGTAATCAAATAAAATAAACCTAATGTAATTGGCAAGTTCAAGTCATCAATTTGGAGAAAAGAGTTGGCATCATACCGCATCTTATTTCTTTTAAATCATATACTAAAGTATAATCGTAACTATATTGACATTAATATAAAAATATATTTATTGCAATTTTTTATCCTCATACAAGGAGATATTTAGGAAGTGATTATACGTCTTAGATCGGCTTTACCTATATCATTATAAATGTAAAATACGAGAAAACTTGACGGATTCGTGACAAAATCTGCTTAGACTACAATATAATGGTATAAATACATCGATATCGTTGGAGAACGTAAACTATATTAACCTCTAGATGTCTAGTCATCATATTAGTGTTTCGCTGTCGTGAACATATATAAACAAGATATGGCATCCATGGATTCCGTTGATTGTGATAGTTCAATCGCCGTCAACTTACAGATGCTTTATAAATGTTTTAGCTTGAACTCAGTCTTATTACCGCCTTTAAAAAGAGGTGATAAAAATAACCCGATCATTTATAACATCATATAAAAGGCTTTTAAAATACTGTATATCCAGTACAAAGTCATGCTAAATTTGCAGGTTGGTCTTTCAATGCTTGAAAAAGTGTACAAAACAACACCAATAATGAATATATGTAAGTTTTACAATTAATAGTGGGACACCATCCCGAAGCTTATTTAATGTTTTAATAAGTGACCTTGAACTTTGATCTATTGACCCAAATATCATTAGACCTTTCCCTAACCCTATATTGTCCTTCTGTATCAGTGTCATTCGAATCATATATTAACAGTGACCTCGACTTTTGACCTATCGAACCCGAAATCAATAGGTGAATTGCTTCGAATTTACTCTATATTCCATGGCATTTATATATGTTTCATACCAATCTCAAATTAGCAACCGGAAATCATTTATCAGTGTTTTTCTATTTTTAGTTTCAGTGACCTTGACCTTCGACCAATTGACCTCAAAAACAATCGGTTTCTTTCCCTTCTCTTTAGTTTTCCATTTATAACTATAATTTCATTTTAATCAAACAAGGATTCCTTGAGTTATCACCGGAAACTACGTGTAACGGACACACTGACAGACGGACGGACAGACAAAGCGATTACTATATGCTCCATAATATTTTCGGGCAACATAATATCAGGAGTTACAAAACAAAATATCAAACACTACACTAGACGACACCAAAAAAAAAAAAAAAAAACAAACTGATTCCTTCGAGAGAAAAAAAAAGAATCAAACAAACACAACAACAAAAACTCGTGTACGCACAAGCACTCGATGTATAAATAACAAATCCTATATTTTTAACAGATTTTAATGTGTATGCAATGATTAGTTAAAATGTAAACTGAACAATTTCCGACAACTTTATCATTGGACCTGATTTAAAGAAAATTTGGCTTTGACTAAGACGAAAATTTGCTTCTTTGGTTGACCGGTACACCAAACATGGCGGATCCGAGGTCAGAACTTAGCTCTGATAATATTTTAGGGTCTTTGTAATGAGTAACGGCTTGTGCCATGGCAACTGCTCGCTCTGGAGGATTAGAACTTTTGAAAATACCAGATCCCACAAATACGCCATCTACTTCTAATTGCATCAGTAAGGAGACATCAGCGGGAGTTGCTGAAAATTTAAAAAAAAAACATGACGATTACCTTTCCGCAATATATATTTCAATACAATCTTTTTTCTCTTTTGAATTGCTTCGCGTTTTACCAATAGTTATTAACATCTTCGTCCTTTGGTCTCTGATGATATATGGTTGTCTCATTGACAATCATATCAAATTTCCTTATTTTAAAATAATATTATATTGTAAGTTAAATGTCCTCTTACCAATAATTATAGATAAAACAACTTAGGAGGACGGCAAAGTAAAAAAAAATAGATATTAAATCGTAATTAAATTCAAATCCTTTATTACCTTGAACTTAACAATTCATCGGTGTCACTATTAAATTTCAAAGAAAACAAGAAAACAGACAGAGAATTTTCATGTTATAATGGTTTCTATGATTTTAAATACAGTAAACATGTATTTTCCTAAATTAGTTAACTGTTTGATGTTCTTTTTACTCAAAAGTTCAATAAATTTAAACACACTTGGCCTAGACCAGTAATATGTCTTGATTAATTTTACTCTAAGTTCCTTATATTTCGGACACACTAAGATAAAATGGAATTCGTAACTTTTAGAAGTTTCGATGAATACCCGTCTCACAACCCTTTTTAGTGCGTTTTGTGTTGCTGAGTCGCTAGTTTTTTATGCAGTGTTTTGTGAATAGTTCGACATTTCGTCGCCTTGTGTATTTTTGCCATGGCACTGTCAGCTTCTCTCGACTTTTTGAGTTTTGAATGTCCCCTTGGTATCTTCCGCTTATTTCTTTAATCTACTGATAATAACATCTCCAGTAATACATACCTAGTCCACCAGCAGCAAAGTTCACAACTGGCAATCGTCCAAGTTCAGCTGTCTTTTGTAGTAAATCAACTGGGACGCGGAGTTCTTTGGCATAGGTGTACAGTTCTGTTGAGTCCATTGCCTGAGCAATTTTGATTTGTTTTCTTATTGTCCTGGCATGTCTTACTGCTTCTGAAACGTCCCCAGTACCAGCTTCACCTTTTGATCTGATCATTGCTGCACCTTCCGATATTCTTCTTAAAGCTTCGCCTAAATCTCTTGCCCCACAAACAAATGGTACTTTAAAGTCGTGTTTGTTCACGTGATTTTCCTCATCGGCTGGTGTCAAAACTGAAAAAAATTATGACAGTATTATGAAGCTGTCTGAATATTCGTTTTTATGGTAAACCATGAATCCCAACCCAGTTATTATTGGTAAAATATGCATTAGATTTTTAAAAGGGGTTGTCGTTTCATAAGCATTTACACTATTAATACATTTTTTTCCCATCATATTATATATGTAAGCTCTAAAAAATTCATTTGCATATCATAATATATATGGACATCTACAGAACCATTTTGTTTGCATGAACATTCATTTTCGGATTATTATTTTTTTTTTTGTATTGACCTGTTGCAAGTGATCTTAAATTCTACCTAGGAGTAATTAAAAATTTCGCCATTAAAAACAATACCTTCTGACTCATCAATCATATCAACACCTAAAGCCTCTAAGATCTGTCCTTCAGCGAAATGTCCTATTCTACACTTGGCCATTACTGGTATTGTTACAGCTGCCATTATTTCTTTGATTTTCTGAAAAATATAACAGAATGTTTCAGATTGGATGTAGACACAAAATAATGACAACATTGGCAAACGATCTGTAGAATCTGTTGACAACCTTCATAGTTTTTTCATTAACTTTTCCCCATCACGCAAACAATATGTTCCTTCAAAGACATTCATGTAGCGGTTATCGACAAAAGTCAGTCTACTACAAATAAAGACACTTTAACACATCGTCGAGATAAAGAACAGCAATGGAAGATGTTGAGTTATAGTAAATGGGCCAGCAAAAAAAAAAAAAAAAAAAAAAAAAAACAAACTCTTTCTGATATGTCATCTATATCTCAAATCCTTTCTTATAACCACCCTATCATTTTGGTAATAGAAAGAGGGGGTCTGACATGATATGTACAATAATTAAACAACTTGCCATCTGACTCAGCACAACCTCAAAGGTTTTAAGCTATACCCTGTATAAAGGTTTCTAGAAAAAAAATGCATCTTATATTGAAAAGAAACTTACGCTAAATTACGGTTACAGGAATGTACAAGTTAAAGCATATCGTTGCTACAGAATGACAAAATGCCACTAGTAGGATAAAAAAATTATGCAGTTTTGTAAAATATATGTAAGTGCTGTCACAATTACAAGAAGTGTTTATTTGTTTTTGAAAATAATTACACTCATAAGTGTTTTGTATTGTAATATTATATTTGTGCTCATCGTAGAAAGTGTACGGACAACAAATCAAAGTTATTATATATTATATAACCTTTGGATCTGTCATTCTGGCAACTCCGCCTTCTCGTCGTATATCTGAGGGAACTCTCTCTAATGCCATGACAGCGCATGCTCCGGCTTCTTCTGCAATCCTTGCTTCCTCTGGTGTTGTGACATCCATGATTATCCCACCTTTTGTCATTTGAGCCAGGCCTGCTTTGACTTTAAAGGTTCCTAAAATGCAAATATTTTTAAATGTAATAGACAATATATAACGTGCATTGTATATTCATTAGCATCACTTTGATTTATGTATAATTACAAAATGTATGTATATGAATTCCTCTTGAGAACATAGAGTGAAATGAAGTCAGACGGAGTAAAATCCGGGAACTCGAAATTGGTGTATTTTTGAACAATGATGGTAAAAATTGATTTGAGTCATTGTTAGTCCTTAGACATAAATAAGCTACAAAAAGGAGGTATAAACACGATGAATATTACCCTTTTGCAAAATTCTGACAAATAAAGCTTATATGTAAAAATTTCAAAATAGAAACTGAAACATGGAAAGTACTAGGTAAAGAGTGGTTGAAAAAACTAAACCGTCTTACAGGAGAGAACTCATACCTTTGTAAATCTTCTGACTTTATCTCAACCAATCCGAATTCAATCCCGTTATCTTAAAAAAGTGTGCTAATAGTTTTGTCTAATCTACGAGCTAAATACAACTGACTGTTTGTAACATCCAGTGGCAAATGATTAACTTCCAAACGATCTTAATATGTCAATCAAACATTTTAAAATTGTATAATCATTTAAGATGCCAATTTAAATGGTGACTTATTGGTGTCCCTTGGTATGTCATGTTAAAGAACAAGTCCGTTGTTTATTTCATTATAACGACCTTCAGAAACAGATGACCCACTAGGATATAGGAACAATAATTGCGTTAGGAAGGTATCTGTGTTAGCCAGGTGAAGTTGACAACGCATAAAAGCTCTCATGTAATATCTATATATTAGTGCAACTTACGGATTGTTTTGTGGTATAAAACTGAAAATTAACGCTTAATTAAAGATTCAGTTAATACTGATAGGAAATAATAATTAGCCTACCAGATCATAACAAACAAACGACTTCAAACGTCAAAAATATGTTGATTATAAAAAGATCGGTGGCATAAATTCAGACACGAGGACAAATGCAATAAAAAGGAGGCGGAAAATACCAAGGGGACAATCAAAACTCATAAGTCGATGAAAAACTGACAATGCCATGGTAGAGACGAAAAACGACGAAAAGACGAGCAAATTCACAAAACACTACATACAGGAGCAACACGAGCCCCATCAAAACACCGGGGGTGAACTCTGCAGGTGCTCAGGAATTGCGACCAGATTATTGAAGTAAGCAATAATACATCCATTGTCCTACTCCGTGACACATCGAGGTAACCAGGAAGACTAGAATATGATTAGTGATAAGTAAACTCAGATATGTTTTAATCCTTAGAAAGATCCACTCAACACTTGTTAAAGCTTGAAATCGTCATTATACTAACCTGTATGGCCGTTAGCTGTAACTCCATCCTTCAGCGTCAAATTCATTACGTCTAATATATCTGTTCGGAAAGAAAAAAGAAAATGCAGTGTAAAAGAATATCAGATTAAGTCTAGGAAACGGACCGGATTGCACAAACATGAGAGGTTCAATGAAACTAACATTTATATTTTCTTATGGTTCATTTGTTCAGAAATTGAAAAAAAATATAATAATTTAAACAAACAAGAAATGGCACATATAATTCAAATTGAGTTTGATGATAGTCGTATTATAATGCATTTTTCTCAAGAAGAATGGGCTCAATATCTGTTAAGATTGTTCCATTTAAATAAGGAACACACGAATTAAGTTGGGACATGAAAATACATGTCTTAGATAAAACACATGTATTAGTCTCGGGACATCCATGGAAGAATTATACTTCCATGGGATAACCAACAAATCAATTCCCTTACAATATATATATATATATATATATATATATATATATATATATATATGGTGTTAGCCCTGTATAAACACGTGTTATCCGATGAAGAATGTCTGTCATAAAGTTGTCACATGTTTAGACGTGTATAATAAAATTAAAATTTGATGTGGCGGCATGGTAATTAACATTATCATCCTTTACGACAGACAAAATAGCTGATCTGAAAGGTACACCATCTACTTGCCACTATACACCATGTACTGTGTTACAACCCTAGATAAAGCCGACAAGAAAAGGCATTACATCGACCACCGAAAGCTATATTTTTATGTAGCCTAGGTGGTTGAGTGATCTAGGGCGCTGGACACGGTGCAGGCGGTGTTGCCACGATGTCACTGACGCAAGGGTTCGAATCCCGATGAGGGAAGAACAAAAATTTGCTGGGCTAAATTTGAGACGAATTATATATATATGGTGTTAGCCCTGTATAACCATGTGTTATCCGATGGAGAATGTCTGTCATAAAGTTGTCACATGTTTAGACGTGGATAGATATGCAATAAAACAAATGTTTGTTAGGTGTAAATTGATAAGATAAAGACATGTTGATATATATCGTGAATGCATACATGTTAAAGCTCGTGTAACGGTTGAAGTAATTGTTAAAAACATGTAACAGTCATTACTATAAACTGTTACAAAAAAGTCGCATCGGGGAATTGATTACGCTGCTTCTATACACTTGTCAACATGTGCAATTTGTCCTTTATTTTTTATAAATCATGAGAGCCTTGATATCTTTTTAAATATAATTTTCCCAATCGTATTAAACTGCAACGGAGAACTTCAAATATCTCATTACACTAGATTATAAATACTATCAAAATATCATTTAATCAACATATAAATGATGAATAAGGTCTCTTTATTTTTGCCCTCTACTTTATATTCAATTATTATTATCATCATAATGTAAATTAGTTATTGTCTTGCTAGTAGACATTTTCGGAATCTAAAGTCCACACTGACTTTTAAGATGACGATGATAATAACAGGTGAACTTACCCGTTGGTTAATTCTAAATACACAATGACTCCAAAGATATGGCTACATACTTAATAAACAAAAAAAAAACAAAAAAAACAATGAAAGAAATTATTTTAATTTCAAAATGAAATAAGCTACTTATTAACAGTATTTGATACTGTTTTTAATCATCTGATTCTGAAGAGGAGCTGACTCCCAAGGCTTTCAATATTTTAAGATTTTTTTTAAACATGCATTTCTCATAGCCCAGCTTATTCATTTAACTGGCTGCATCAATGGTGCTGTTTTTGCTCAATTTTCTTATCAGAAACTTACCACTTACATTCGTCTCCAGATTTCTTTTATCTTAGATCTAAATAAAGGTGTACTCGAATGACGACCATATACCACATTGCAAAACAACGTCATGTATTGAGATAGTTATTTTGTAATTAAATGAAGAGGCGAATCTAAGATAAATTAAAGCTTATATCAAGAACCAAATATCAAAACTGATAGACAAACGTGATATAACGCATACAATTCTAAAGAGATTCGGGTATTTTGGTACAATCCCCGCCCCATTACACACGCACACATATTCGAACAATATAAATTTTATAGTTATGGGTTTTTATCTTTGATTTTAATGATTTCTTTCAGTTTTTTGGGTGAGTACAGGACAAGACAACTGTTGGTAGGGAGCTTTTCCAATGTAAGTGTTGGCCACCGCCGGATGTTACTGATTTTTTTAAATGCTGGTTTTTCAGAGTTATTGCCATTGTCAGACCCCGTCCTGAATCATTACTTGAACTCAGATATAGAATTGTAGACGACACCGTAGACACTTGGGAGGGAAATGATGTTTTTCAAATGTTTTCATGTCATAGATACTCCTTTTATCAAACAACCGGAGAAACACTTAAACCCTTTTAGACATTGAGAAAAAATAGAAATGATATTTTTCAGCGTAACACTGGCAGGCCACACAAACTTTCCTCGAGAAATAGAGTTATGTTGAGCATTCATTGGCTAAGATCATATCCGTGTTATCATATGCTAACCTTAATGTTTTACGTAAGCGTTACCACAATACATGACGAAATTAATTGGTACATTTCCGTGTTTTACCAACATTTTCCTAATCTGGTACAGTGGCTATCTCTAAATGATTGGAGAGCAAAAGTGGGATACCAGGAAAACTCACAATAGCAGTGGGTGCTATTGACGGTACCTCAACGGAAATTGACAGGCCACTAGTTGAGCCTCAGGAGCTTTATATTTCGGGACATGGCCATTTTCATACTCAGGTCGTTATTGATAATTTGGATACATCCCAAGAAAAAACTCCGTCAAATTGTAAATATTTTTGCTGCTTTTGTATGCAGGCTTGTTTCATTTATTTCAATAAAAAGAAAATACATATTTTGCGTTCAATTTGTCAACATTATACACTTTGAGATGGCCCCTATAGAATTATCTGTAAATGTCATCATCAATTTAACCCATTTCTCTTACGTCAGTCTATTGTTCTTACAGTAGATTTTTTTTTAATAATCCACTGACCACTGTGTTAACTTCAGATAACTTATATCATAAGTTCAAACTTATATACGATATTTATCCTCTCAAAAACGAGTCGCATATGAACGGTTCGAACTCGCGCGTATTTTCTTCATAATCAGTAGAGTCCTCAGTCTATGCATGATACCACTATACCACGAGTGCTGACATAAACCGATATTTAAATAACACTCTTAAAGCGCATAACAGTCAATACATGTCAATAAACTGTATTTCTGTCTCACAGATAATTCGCTTTTGTTATTTAATAAAAGATATATGTTATGTCTGGATTTGTTCATGTTCTTTTCAAATTGATTTAAATTGTTTTATTTTGGGCCTTAATTTTTAAAGAAGATTATGTTCTACATTTAAACGTTCTTGAGTATAGTTATATAGCAGTATGGAAATATCATAAAAAAGAGTTTATTCACGATGTCAGGTTTGAACATTGGTCGATTTTCAACATCGTTATAATGAACTGATGAATCTTTATACCGGATTGTGGCTATTACACACTAGTTCTAAACACTCGAGAATCAAGGAATTGAATATATTAGTACAATTCCTTGATAAAATAAACATCTAAATGCCCATTACACTTGTCATTTTTAAAGTACAAGGACTTTTCCTTTTCATCATAGCAAATGCTTACTTATGGTTTTAGTCATACTATCAATAATTTTTCTTCTCCTGGTATAAACCACCCATCAATGTAGACATTAAACCAATACTTGTACCAATTATCCAAGTATAACCAATACTTGTACCAAATATCCAAGTATAACCAATACTTGTACCAAATATCCGAGTATAACCAATACTTGTACCAAATACCCAAGTATTATATAAACACTCTGAATATGCACGCCATAAAAGGCTATAATAAATACCAAAGACTTTGTAAAGTGGATAGTTGCACGACAACGCTGATGCTCTATATTTAATAAGTATAATAAACAACATAATTCATACATATATCTACACATATAATAAACAATTCAAACATCAGTATCAAACAAAAAACTCTTCAATATAATATAAAGCTGAATAAACTTTAACCAGAAGTAAAATTTACCAAGAAAATTCGACTGCTCAGATTGACGGTGTCGTGCTGAATGATTACAAAGGCAAAAATACCGCGAAAATAATTTTGAAGCGTGAAAAACTAACGCCCTCTATGCTACATATGATGAAAACACCCAGGAGAAATTAATTTCATTCTAATGCACTGCCCGTTTAAACGAATGAAATTACAATTCTCCTGGTATAAACCACCCATCAATGTAGACATTAAACCAATACTTGTACCAATTATCCAAGTATAACCAATACTTGTACCAAATATCCAAGTATAACCAATACTTGTACCAAATATCCAAGTATAACCAATACTTGTACCAAATATCCGATTATAACCAATACTTGTACCAAATACCCAAGTATTATATAAACACTCTGAATATGCACGCCATAAAAGGCTATAATAAATACCAAAGACTTTGTAAAGTGGATAGTCGCACGACAACACCGATGCTGAACCCAAAGAACGGGAAGCTATTTGTTACTATATAATAATATATGGAAAATTGTATAGTCCAAAATGTAAATAAAACAAAAAAGAAATTCATTAAATTCCCAAATTCTGAGAAACGATCATACGTTCTGATAAATCGTCTTTCACATAGCCATTCTTTGAAGTGTCCGACTTCCAACGTCCATGACATTTGAAAATAGATATAAAAAGATGTGGTATGAGTGCCAATGAGACAACTCTCCATCCAAGTCAAAATTTATAAATGTAAACCATTATAGGTCAAAGTACGGTCTTCAACACGGAGCCTAGGCTCACACCGAACAGTAAGCTATAAAGGGCCCCAAAATTACTAGTGTAAAACCATTCAAACGGAAAACCAACGGTCTAATCTATATAAAACGAGAAACGAGAAACACTTATGAACCACATCAACAAACGACAACTACTGAACTTCAGATTCCTGACTTAGGACAGGTGCAAACAAATGCAGCGGGTTTAAACGTTTTAATGGTACCAAACCTTCACCCTTTTCTGAAACAATAGTGTAACATCACAACATAGAAAGACACACTATAAAATATCAACTGAAATAGCTTAACTCAATCAAAGGACATAGTAACACCATTGAACATACACTGAACAAATAAATTTGACCTATGGTACAATGTAAATTCAAAATAAATAAACTAAGGAAGAATAATGAAAGTAACATGTTACATCGGTATGAAATGTTAAACAATTTAAGAAAAACAATATGCTCGAACAAAATATCAGCCATTTGCAATAACTTTAAACACAGGTAAATAAAATAATTTTGTTGTTAGGTATACGTATACTGTTACAATAGAAAAGGAAATATTTTAACAAAATAAATAATATTGATGTTCATAGTACGAAGTGGAAATTTATATTAGTACCAAACACTTATCAAAGCTGGTATGTAAACCAGATATAACCCTGAATAACATTAAATAACAAAAAGCATTACAATTAGTATGAACAGGTCAAATAAACAAGAAAGTACGATTTGAGAAAGTCTATCTGGAACACCAAACCTTGCAGCGGCCGTAGCACCACAAGATTGTAAACTATGTAATCCGTATGATTTTATATCGGGAACAAATGGAGAAATGGCATCAATGAAAATTTCCTCATCCTTGTATAGCTAAAAGGCTTTTGTTGAATGAAAACAAATTTTCCTTTCACTTGTGACAAATTCCTGAATAAATACAAATTTGAATCAGATTGAATGCCACTCCATTGCATATATAATTCCAAATTTGGACTGGACGCAAAGTTGTGCCGTTCTTTACAATAATCAACTAGTTTCCATCTCTGTAAATATTCGTTTTTTCGATAAAAATTGAAATGTGTGACGACTTGCAATTAATATCATAATAACGCAAATTCAACAGTTCTGATACACGCATAAAAACCTGGATATCCCAATATACACGCACAAATGGTACGTAGTGTAAAACGATTATATGCACAAAATAACTTATTATACATATCCTGTAATAGCTCAGAAGTTATCTGTTCTTTCTTCCTAATTTGTGAACCTAATTTCCTTTTAGCATCTTCAAAAACACATTTCACTAATTGAGAATCTGTTGGAGAATCTTCACCAGTAATCGAGTGCGCCCCTTTATACTGTAGTATGCATCACATGCAGGACTAGAGGTAGCAGAAAAATTGTACCACAGAAGCTAAATATAAAGTTATAAATAAGATTTTGTCTGTAAAATATCGACATCAGAATGTGGTTGTCATTTCGCCCACTTTTTCATTGCAAAATCCAAAGTAGTATTTCTTCACTATGTTGTCCGATTTACTATATGCTAACAAATCAGGAATAAAGCCTAATTGACTGTCAAGATCATTTGATAACTCTGCAATATCGTTTCTGAACACCTGGAAAACATATTCAATAACATAATTTTAAATAAATATGTGGTTCCTTCCAAGTTTTCACATAGTTCATCAGTATACCATAGTAATACATAATTGACCAATAAAATTTAAAATACAATATGCAATAAAATGTCACCAATACATGAAAACTACCACCAAGTTAATACTAATTGTTAATTTAATGTCTCCTAAACTCCTAAAGAGCCAACACCTTAAATGGTAAATCAATATACCAAAACCGAGTTATTCCTCTACAAGGTAAAAAGTTAGCTTTGTTAGTAGGTAGGTAATGTAAACCCATCACCTGGTCAATAAATCTATCTCCTTTGGGACATAAAAACGGCAAGTAATACGCCGATCTCCACAAAGGTAAAATAACAGTACCATATGCCTTGCACTGCTGCATGTATACATAAGGACTTTCAATAATAGGCAAACTGGGGGAACATACCACCCATTTATAACTTGCCAATTGACAGTGAACGCATCAATACCCATTGAATGTACATTCCAATATCTGGAGTAAAATACAGGTAATCGATGGTTATGATCACTACCAAACCAATCAATTTCATGAGGACCCCAACAGGGAATCCAAATATTCAAAAATATGTACTGCATTACGGCAGTCATCAGTATTTATGATACGACTTATATAGTCTGCAATTTCATTCTGTGCCCTAGGTATCCATTCAACCTTAAAGAACACGTTGTGCTTCAAACAAGTCACACAAATATCATATGCAATATCTTGCAAATAAGGCTTCATACTGCCCTTTAATATATGAACAATAATAGAAACAACGTTTTGGTTATCCGTAAACCATTTAATGCGTTTATCTCTCATAAAATCTATCAAAGAAAGCAATACACATTTAACAGTCGTAAGTTCTTTTCAAGTAGAACTGTGGAGTACATCGTTTTCATGCCACATGCCATGCGCAATATTCTAAGGATTTTCTACTGAACATCCACCATATCCAGTGCCACTAGCATCACTATAAACAATAGTGCGACAAAAAAAAAAAAAAAATGGATACAAAATGTTTAGAATTGACACATTTAAGATTTTCCAGCCAGAATATAAACTGCTCTTTACTTCGAACCGAAAGTCCAACATTAGATTTCGAAGAATAAGCTGACTTGACATCAATACTAAGGTATTCAGTCATAATATAAGCCACATTCCTATGACATACGACATGGATATAATCTGACCAACGGAAGCTACAGTTGTCACATAAACTTAACCTAAATATTCTGAAGATAGTTTAACTTGTATTATGGTATAAAACAGTTTTGTCAGTCTCTTTACTGGTATGCTTAGGATAGCTTTGTCTGTACATGTATCAATGAACTAATATTAAATATTTCAATGTTTTACTGGGAGACCACATCGACAAACCACTTTGAACAACAAGTCTTGTTTAACTTATGTGGCAATATCTGTACACGTGCTAATATCAGAATGGGTGCCAAATCCATCACCTATACATGAGAATTTGTTTACCTTCACCTCTAAATTTCTAAATTAGTGGTCAGGTAACTTTAGTAAATATATATTTTAGGCAGAACTTTATCCAAAAGGGAGAACAAGAATAAAATATTTTGTACCATCATATGTCCAGTAAAAAAACCCAAGATAATCAGAATGCGACTCGTATATGTCTATATGGTGATAAGCTGAATGTCAAACTTAAAACAATAACAATCTGTTTAATAGATTGCATAGTTCTTTAATTCATATATAACTACCCTTTTGATGTTCTCTACATAGGAAAATCGGGAAAAATCAGTAATCAATCGGGGAAAATCAGTACTGTAATCGGGGAAAATCACTTTCTGACGTACTCGGTTACAGGCAGTGATAGTTACAATGATATCTTCAAATTTCTTTGTGTCTTCCATAGATGTTAATTGACATGACGTATATCTAAAATTAAACTTTAATTACCATTGTTTTGAACAGAGATAGCAAGTGAATTTACAACCAATGGTTTATCTACAGTAGATTCAATAATAAGTCCTCTAATCAAAAGATCTTGAGACTTCAATAGCTTCTAAAACAAAATCACTGTGTGTAATAGCAGAACGATTGTTTTGTAAACAAACGGAACGCCGTGTAGTATAAAATGTATTTTATATACGAGACTTCAATAGCTTCTAAAACAAAATCAATGTGTGTAATAGCAGAACGATTGTTTTGTAAACTAATGGAAAGCCGTGTAGTATAAAATGTATTTTATATGTGTTTAAAGTCAAATGGTATCAGTAATGAAATCATAACAACCAATGTTATACCAAAAATCAATGTCTCTTTAATCTACCTCTGACGATAATGTTTTAGACTGACCTTGTTCATATTCAGAATAGTCGTGTGAAAGAAAGTGTGCACTCGATTGGCTATCAATAGAAATATTTAAATACTCATCTTATATGAAATTATTCCGTATTTTTGGCCTATCGACTGCTTTCGGGTTGAATGGGCATCTATTCCTCAAATGTTGGTTAGATCCACAACCATAGCAGGCTCCTTGCTGACACTTAGGCTGACTTCCGCTCGTGCTAGGCATGTTGGAATATAACGGGAAACCGGCATATCAACCGGGATGAGGTTCTCGAAAGGGCTGCTTGTTGTTTAACAGCTCTGAAAATGTCCTGTTGTGAAACATCAGGAGATTCCTCAAGTGATGTTGGAGAATCTGTGTTCATTGTCAAATTCAAGATAGGCAGCGTACCAAGAAAATTCGACTGCTCAGATTGACGGTGTCGTGCTGAATGATTACAAAGGCAATAATATACCGCGAAAATAATTTTGAAGCGGGAAAACTAACGCCCTCTATGCTACATATGATGAAAACACCCAGGAGAAATTAATTTCATTCTAATGCACTGCCCGTTTAAACGAATGAAATTACAATTTGTTTGATTATAAATGGTCCAAATATACATCACGTCAACATTGAACGGACTCAGTCTAATTTGAATAAAGTGTGATATATGAGCTACGACCGTAAAACAATATCATCGCCTTTATATAAAAATGAAATATATATAATACCTCTAAGATTAAAACAATATTTTGGTCGAGAAAAAAATTACAATGAAAAAATTTCATTCCGGGTACAAGGTTTGAACTTGACACTGTTAATATCACAGTTACGTCTTTCAGTACCAACGACTAGACGATCACGGCTATGAACAGCTTAAATGAAAAAGTAAAAATTGACATAATTATACATTATACACCCGTAGCAAGGGCAATTCTGCTGGGGATTTAGAATGCGTACTACAGATAGTACTAGTTTATTGACTGGTTGACGATGGATGTCAAATGTAATAACGTTAAAATAATCTAAACTTAATGAAAGGGAAACAGTTTAAACTTAACTCATGTATAATTGTTCAAATAACCCTTAAGCAAATAGTTTTATTTATTTGGAAAAGCATCATGAACTGAAGCTTCCTGAAATCGTGGTATTAAGGCAACTACGCTAAATTTGTATATTTTTACTTCGAACGGTTTAATTTTTTTTTTACCTTTACTTCGAACGGATTAATTGAAACCAATTCTTCATCAGCTGTAAACGATGACAGATTGTTATATACTATATGAAGGTCAATCATCTAACACCTAGGATAAATTTCAAAGGTTTCTAAATTTTGGTAATTATATTTTTCTAACTTTTCAAAAGCTGTATGATAAATAAATTCTGTATTTTAATACATGTCTTTTAAATAAACCATAGATACCAAAATCTATATAATTTAAATTATTTGTAATTATTAAACATTAAATGAAATATTAATATACAAATATGAAATCTGGTATTAAAAGGGAGCTAACAACCCATTTAAGTTATATTAAATTTATGTTAACATATAGATGTGAACTGTGTGGATATAATAATTTCCAGTTATTATAGAATAAAAAAGACAAAGTACGATTTTTTTTTTATGAAATTCCGTTGATTCCTTGTCAAAACATAAAACAGACAGTCGTTTTACTAGAAATGGGTTAAGCTAGAGAATTGATAAGAAGTAGTGGATTCGGAAACGATAATCAACTTGCAACTAAAGTCGCTCGTTGATTATCGTTTACGAATCCACTACTTCTTATCAATTCTCTACTACTTAAACATAAAAGTTTAAAAACAGTTTTCGAAAATGTCTAGTATAATCATAGTGTAAATATTATAGTGAATTAGGTGTATTAATTCAATGAAGAAGAAGTGATAATGCTTAAAAGATAAGGATCATAAATATAACTAAATCATAAGACCATCCTGATTAGGAAAATCTTAACAAAGCATAGATTAAGTCTTGGAAGTTTCCTAGTAAGATGGTTCCATGCATGATAGTCCTTAAGTCTATCATAAGATATGTCGCAGGGCAAGTCCTAATAAAAATTAATAAAAGTATACTAAGGATTAAACTAATTTTTTCTGGAGATATTGATGTGTAAACTATGCCGCTGACTGACAAACTTTTCATAAACGTCCTTCGGACAACCATATCCTAATTAATATGTACAAACAGCATCTCCATTAATAACAACATCATGAATGTATGTAACTTACAAAGGCGATTACAAAAAAACTGTAAATGATTGCTTGATTTATTGTTGTTAGCTAATGTCCAGTGGCAAATTTTTCACGCATTTGAAGGACGAGAACAAATTGATAATATATCTGCAAAGTTGATAGACCGAGGGAATGATGGGTGGGACATTTAGACTGTTGGTACAAAATGGTATGTTGGATATGGACAGAAATGTTGCCTAACAACCATTTCCGAATCCCTAAAAGATTCGTAAGAAGCTCTTTTCTAGATTTACCTTCATCAGGTTCGCCTAAAAACGGTGAATTATTGTTGCTAACTTCTACTCATTTGGTCTCTGGTGGAGATCTGTCTCATTGGCAAACATACCACACCTTCTTAGTTTTATTGTACATGGTTTGATCGATGGATTGGTAATTAATTTCCAGTGATAAATAGTACATTCACATGCTGATGTGGTTATGAAAATGAACCTCGCTTTATAAGACCGACACGCTGAGCTAGATTTCAACTTGCAAGTTCACAAGGGAACAGTCATCGAGACGACATGTCACCCTACCAGGGTACGCTTTTACTGATAAATGCTACGTTCCTAGCGCAGAAAAAGCATATAATAATTTTCAAGTCTTTGTTTTACCGGCAGGGGATCAAAGCTACGACCTCCTGTAGAGCACAATACCACGAAAGAATTGACGCGGTTGTAGACAGTTTGAAAACAAAATAATATACTGACTAGTTTGGTATATACATCGACATTAATGCACTGGATCACGGTAATAGTTTCAATATTGAAGGCATAAATGTTATGTTTGCTAGATTCGTAAAGGAAGAATAAGAGATCAAGACCACATATACGTGTTAATGTTCTTTAAAAGTTACTTTAACGTCATCAGATATTTTCATTCAACATAAAACAAAAAACAAACAAGAGAGAGAGAGAGAGAGAGAGAGAGAGAGAGAGAGAGAGAGAGAGAGAGAGAGAGAGAGAGAGAGAGAGAGAGAGAGAGAGAGAGAGAGAGAGAGAGAGAGAGAGAGAGAGAGAGAGAGAGAGAGAGAGTGAAAACAAGTAATTTAAAAATCAAAACTATTCTTATACCAAGAAAAGTGAAAAAATAAAACATTTTTATTTAACATAGACTTCTTACCACGTTTCTGCGACATATTTTGTTTTCTGTCCAGACACCTCCTATATCAGATCAAGTATGAACTAAACTCATCCGGTTAAATATAAGTTTGTTTTGACATTGACATCTGATTGTAGGTTCAATGGAGGGTAATTAAACACAACAATTATTTAACAGATTTATGTGACATATAAGTACAATGGTTTGCCAAAAATAAATAATTAGTTTGCTGATATTTCCTTAATGAGCCTCTTATATTATCTTGCTTATGGATTAGATACAGTACAAAGGTAACAAAAAAACAGGCTGGTAATAACCGTTGCCGTTTTTCTGCACAAGTAGTCAGGTCAAGTCCGAGGCGATAGCCGAGGACCTTGACCTGACTACAAGTGCAGAAAAACTATACGGCTGGTTGTTACCATCCCGTTTATTTTGTTACTTTTGTTTTGTATCTGACTTGTACGACGTTTTTAATTAGAAAGTAATACATTTTGCATTTAAGACGATTGCATAATTAAAAAGATTGAACACAAAAAATTTGCATACCGGTTTATGTACCACGATGTTTGGAGATATTTAGTCTTTAATGAATTAGGGATTTTGCGTTAACATTAGCTCTTCTCAATTCTATCAGCTGTGTGCGAGTTGAATTATTGCTTTTTCCTTTTATACATATTAGTGAAGTAGGAGTAGATTGAAAAGTTGAGAAAGAGGGGGACTTCTTAAAGTGACAAGCAAAAAAAAAAAGACCTTTAATCTATATTTTCTATCATAATAGTCTAATAGTCTAGAAATAAGTTAATGTCCTCTTTCGTAGCCATTTTATATTTTAATAATAAAATAAATTGCCAAAGAGGGGTGTATTATAGTTTTGCCCCTCACCTTTGCAAGTGTGTAATGCGGTTATGGTCCCCTTTCCCGGCTCCGACACCCCTGCATTTAAATATACCCCTCTACACAAAAAAAAAGCCAAACAAAGAAATATGTTTTGCCTCCTCCATCCCCCATTTTGAAAGGGGGAACTGCTCCCTTCCCCGACTCATACCCCCTCAAAAAAAAAAAAAACAAAAACAAAAAAGAAAATAAACAACAAAAATATGAAACAGATATAAGACATTTAAAAATTCAACGACGTATGCAATTGAAAAAAGAAAGAGTAATCAGAAAAACGTAAATACAACATGTATAAATATTGTCAAAATCAATAAAAAAAAGAACAAAATATATAAATATAAAAAAGCTGTTTCTCTGTTTTATGGGGAATAACATTCAATCAAAATACTTTATTTTTTCTCGTTTAAAATTCTTTGATCCACTTATTTTGGAAATCATTCTTTTTTTTGTGTGTTTTATTTCATGCTCATTACAGTAATCTGATATTCGAGTAGACCCAGGTATTGATCACGTGACAAAATATTTTTTTTTTCATTTTCCATCCCTATATCCCAAATGGGTGGACATTTATTGACGTTGAGACTGATTTTGTGCTATCACAATTCGACTTAAGCAAATTCATTGAATCCTCCGTATAGTTCGATTTAGACGATTTAAAAGATTTCAGCTTAACTGCTACGCAAACCCACGAGAGGTTTGTACATGGAAACATTTTATGGTTGCAGTTACTCTTGCAGTCAGTAACTTCGTAGACACTTTATTTAACTTCAGCATTTTGGGACATAGTTAGCTTTTTTATAATTATGAAATTTATGAAAACTTTTCATATAAATTATATTTATAAAACAAGGTAACTAGGTCACAAGGTGTACGATAAAGTGCCTATGAACTCACCGAATGCACGAGTTACTCTATTCATAAAAAGTGTCCGTGTAACTTCATAAAAGTGTCCGTGTAACACCCGTTATTATACTGTTTTTCTATAGCTTTGCTGGGAGCAAAGTCGTACAAAGAATTTAAAGCCATTGAATTATGCAACGTGTTGTTTACTGTTAAGTTATACAAGTGGTTTATATAATTCAAATTTATGTAAACGAAAAAGGTAAGAAATTGCGTTTTATACTTTTAATTTATTATTCATTTTTGTCATGATAAAAAGTAAGTATGCTCTTTTCAAGTAAATGATTTATTGACGAACGAATGTAAAATAATAAAAATGGGGTTTATTTATTAATTAGCACATGGCAAAGGCAAAATCTCCCCTAAATCTAACCGTGCTATAATCAACAGTAAATTCGGTCCGGTAGTTAATTTCGTCCCCTGGACTTTTTTCCCTAGGTAATCAAGTCCATGACCATAATTTTCCTAGGAATGTAAGTCCCAGGATATATTTTCCTAGGAAAATAAGTCCATAGCTAGTAAAATATGTCTGGCACTATTTTCCTTATAATAAAGGACATGGACGTTTTTACCTAGGAATATTTCTGACATGGACATTAATTCCTAGGAAAATTAGTCTGGGGACATAAATTTTATCAAAAGATTAATGCACAACTGTTAAAGAAATTATTAAAACATAACAATTAAAACTCCATCGTTTACATTATTTCTTTCCTAGTAAAAAAAAAAGGGTTTACTCCTGGTTTGCCCACATTAAATTATACCAATTATCTATTAGTTAAGAAAACAAAAAAGACAAAAGGTTTAATGAGTATACAATTGTATAGTCTGTTCCAACTTTATAGGTATATAGTTTATCTATATATTCAGGTATTTTCATTTTGTAGTTCCACTTTTATTTGAATAGATAAATAATATATAAATCAAATATTTTTTCACAATAATTAAATATCAATCCAATCGATTCATTTAACAGACAACTAACATGACTAATGATAAAGCAATGGCATTCATTTAAATAAAAGTGTCTTAATAATTGGTCAGTATCTAATTGATTATGATATAAATTCACCAATATATGCTAAAGTTTTCTTTATAATTGCAAACATAATTTATATAACGTATGTCAGAAAATAAAACAAAAGCCCTAAGGTAAAAATAAGTAATATGGGTAACTATATGTATAATGATGAAAAATACAACATTTTATATATATTTCAAAAGTAACAAAACATTTATATATTATCAAAGTCACAAAACCTTTTATTTACAAAGTCACTATGTCACAAATTACAATATTTCACAAAGTAATTCAGTTCAAATGAAGAAGATAGGATGCTGTGTCAGAGTAGTCTATCACGTTGATAAGTCCGTGTTAGTATCTGTCTTTCAGTAGTTAGAGGCTGGTGTCTATAACTTTGTATCGTCGTCTTTTGGAGGGCAGGTTCCTCCTGCTGCATACTGGAAAATGGTACATTCTGTTAGTGCCTGAGTCTTCTTGAGTAACTCGATGATCTCCTAGATGTTGGGGTGGGCATGGTGGAGTCTGTTCTTAATTTTGTTGTGCCAACCTTCCAGGGGCTTGTGATGCGGGTCCTTCGGTTAAGTAGTGGTTCCATAAAAAGCGGTATCCTTCAACCCAAGACTCTGTCATATAGTCAGTAAATGATGTTGTAGCGGGTATCTTGTCAGCTTCACCAATGTCTTCTAAAGTTGTAAGCCAAACATTCTCAACAAGATAGGGTTGAATGAGAGATAATACTGCGGCTTGTCGTATAAGTCGAATGATGTCTTTATTTTCTGTAAAGTATGACTGTAGTCCACATTTCTGTGGCTTTCGCCAAATACAGTGGGTAGAGTGGAAGAAGCAGCCTTTCAGGGTTACCCCTGGGAACACTGTCCCTGTTGCGTTGTTGGTTTTTGTCTCGTAATCGATAAATACTGTTTCTGGAGTTGTAACTGATGAAGTTGAGCGATGTAATGTATGTGGCTGAAGAAGCGTGAGTAGATGCTCTCGCCGTTTCCTGGCAGTAGAACATACACTAGTGGGAACATAGAACTTATTATAAATTGAAAGAAGAAAGTGCTAGCTTGGATGCAGATTACTATTCAAATTATGTCATTTGTAAAGCTTGGGTACTGAACAGTTGCATTTATATTTTATTTTTTAGAATTAATTGTTTTTTATATTAAATTTCAGAACGAAGTATTTATTTTGAAATATTAAAAGAAAAAAAAAAAAAAAGGTGAACAAATAAAAGAAATTTGAAATGTTTCATTATTTTACTTTTACATTTTTTTTCCAGAATGTACCAACAATTTAAAAATTTTGTCGATAATTTGTCAAGATAATAAAGATTTTGAATATTTTTTTAAATATTTGTCAAATTCGATACATTTTCCTGGTAAATTTATAAAATATTTTTGCACATTTTCTTTGATTTAAGTATCTTTTACAAAATTTACAGGTAAAATAAGCTGGGTTAAATTTTGAGACGAATTATATATATATGGTGTTACCCTGTATAACCACGTGTTATCCGATGGAGAATGTCTGTCATAAAGTTGTCACATGTTTAGACGTCTATAGATATGCAATAAAGCAAATGTATGTTAGGTGTAAATTGATAAGATAAAGACATGTTGACATTTATCGTGAATGCATACATGTTAAAGCTCGTCTAACGGTTGAAGTTAAATGTTAAAAACATGTAACAGTCATTACTATTAACTGTTACAAAAAAGTCGCATCGGGGAATTGATTACGCTGCTTCTATACACTTGTCAACATGTGCAATTTGTCCTTAATTGTTTATAAATCATGAGAGCCTTGCTATCTTTTTAAATATAATTTTCCCAGTCGTATTAAACTGCAACGGAGAACTTCACATATCTCATTACACTGGATTATAAATACTATCAAAATATCATTTAATCAACATAGAAAAGATGACTAAGGTCTCTTTATTTTCGCCATCTACTTTATATGCAATTATTATTATCATCATAATGTAAATTAGTTATCGTCTTGCTATTATAATCATAGTGTAAATATTAGAGTGAATTAGGTGTATTAATTCAATGAAGAAGAAGAGATAATGCTTAAAAGATAAGGATCATAAATATAACTTAGGATAATCGTAAGACCATCCTGATTAGGAATATCTTAGCAAAGCTTAGATTAAGTCTTGGAAGTTTTCTAGTAAGAAGGTCCCATGCATGATAGTCCTTAAGTCTATCATAAGATATGTCGCAGGGCAAGTCCTAATAAAAATTAATAAAAGTATACTAAGGATTAAACTAACTTTTTCTAGAGATATTGGTGTGTAAACTAGGCCGCTGACTTACAAACGTTAATAAAAATCTTTCGGACAACCATATCCCTATTAATATGTACAAACAGCATCTCCATTAATATCAACATCATGAATGTATGTAACTTACAAAGGCGATTACAAAAAAAATTGTAAATGATTGCTTGATTTATTGTTGTTAGCTTAATATCCAGTGGCAAATATTTCACGCATTTTAAGGACGAGAACAAATTATTAATATATCTGCAAAGTGGATAGACCGCGGGAATGATGGGTGGGACATTTAGACTGTTGGTAAAAAATGGTATGTTGGATATGGACAGAAATGTTGCCTAACAACCATTTCCGAATCCTTAAAAGAGTTGTTGAAAAATGAAAATAAGATTTTTCACATTTGATTCGTCAGAAGTTCTTTTCTAGATTTACCTTCATCAGGTTCGCCTAAAAATAGTGAATTATTGTTACTAACTTCTACTCATTTGGTCACTGGTGGAGATCTGTCTCATTGGCAAACATACCACATCTTCTTAGTTTTATAGTACATGGTTTGATCGATGGATTGGTAATTAATTTCCAGTGATAAATAGTAAATTCACATGCTGATGTGGTTATGAAAATGAACCTCGCTTTATAAGACCGACACGCTGAGCTGGATTTCAACTTGCAAGTTCACAAGGAAACAGTAATCAGGACGACATGTCACCCTACCAGGGTACGCTTTTACTGATAAATGCCACGTTCCTAGCTCAGAAAAAGCATATAATAATTTTCAAGTCTTTGTTTTACCGGCAGGGGATCAAAGCTACGACCTCCTGTAGAGCACACTACCTCGAAAAAATTGACGCGGTTGTAGACAGTTTAAAAACAAAATAATATACTGACTAGTTTGGCATAAACATCGACATTTATACACTGGATCACGGTAATAGTTTCAATATTGAAGGCAAAAATGTTATGTTTGCTAGATTCGTAAAGGAGGAATAAGAGATCAAGACCACATATATGTGTAAATGTTCTTTAAAAGTTACTTTAACGTCATCAGATATTTTCATTCCAAAAAAAGGGCCTATGATGGACAAAGAAAAAAAAAATAATTTCTCCGTTTAGAAAAAACGACCCCTGCATACAAAACATAAAACAAAAACAAATAATTTGTTTGCGGATATGCCCTTAATGAGCCTCTTATATTATCTTGTTTATACAATATAAAGCCATTGAATTATGCATTGCGTTGTTTACAGTTAAGTTATACAAGTAATGTATATAACTAAAATTTATGTAAACGAAAAAGGTAAGAAATTGCGTTTTATACTTTTAATATCATTTTTGTCATAATCATGATAATAAAAAGTAAGTATGATCTTTTCAAGTAAATGATTTATTGACGAACGAATGTAAAATAATAAAAATGGAGCTTATTTATTAATTAGCACATGGCATAGGCAAACTCCCTATCTAACCGTGCTATAATCAACAGTAAATTCGGTCCGGTAGTAGATTTCGTCCCCTGGACTTTTTCCTAGGTAATCAAGCCCATGACTATCATTTTCCTAGGAATGTAAGTCCCAGGATATATTTTTCTAGGAAAATAAGTCCATAGCTAGTAAAATATGTCTGGCACTATTTTCCTTATAATAAAGGACATGGACGTTTTTACCTAGGAATATTTCTGACATGGACATGAATTCCTAGGAAAATTAGTCTGGGGACATAAATTTTTTCAAAAGATTAATGCACAACTGTTAAAGAAATTATTAAAACATAACAATTAAAACTCCATCGTTTACATGATTTCTTTCCTAGTAAAAAAAAGGGTTTACTCCTGGTTTGCCCACATTAAATTATACCAATTATCTATTAGTTAAGAAAACAAAAAAGACAAAAGGTTTAATGGGTATACAATTGTATAGTCTGATCCAACTTTATAGGTATATAGTTTATCTGTGTTTTCTATATATTCAGGTATTTTTCATTTTGTAGTTCCACTTTTATTTGAATAGATAAATAATATATAAATCAAATATTTTTTCACAATAATTAAATATCAATCCAATCGATTCATTTAACAGACAACTAACATGACTAATGATAAAACAATGGCATTCATTTAAATAAAAGTGTCTTAATAATTGGTCAGTATCTAATTGATTATGATATAAATTCACCAATATATGCTAAAGTTTTCTTTATAATTGGAGACATGATTTATATAACGTATGAATCAAATTTATACATGTATTGCATATGCATTAGAAAATAAAACAAAAGCACTAAGGTAAAAAAGTAATATGGGTTACTATATGTATAATGATGAAAAATACAACATTTTATATATATTTCAAAAGTAACAAAACATTTATATATTATCAAAGTTACAAAACCTTTTATTTACAAAGTCACTATGTCACAAATTACAATATTTCACAAAGTCATTCAGTTCAAATGAAGAAGATAGGATGCTGTGTCAGAGTAGTCTATCACGTTGATAAGTCCGTGTTAGTATCTGTCTCTCAGTAGTTAGAGGCTGGTGTCTATAACTTTGTATCGTCGTCTTTTTGGTGGGCAGGTTCCTCCTGCTGCATATTGGATAATGGTACATTCTGTTAGTGCCTGAGTCTTCTTGAGTAACTCGATGATCTCCTAGATGTTGGGGTGGGCATGGTGGAGTCTGTTCTTAATTTTGTTGTGCCAACCTTCCAGGGGCTTGTGATGCGGGTCCTTCGTTTGAGTAGTGGTTCCATAAAAAGCGGTATCCTTCAACCCAAGACTCTGTCATATAGTCAGTAAATGATGTTGTAGCGGGTATCTTGTCAGCTTCACCAATGTCTTCTAAAGTTGTAAGCCAAACATTCTCAACAAGATAGGGTTGAACGAGAGATAATACTGCGGCTTGTCGTATAAGTCGAGTGATGTCTTTATTTTCTTTATAGTATGACTGTAGTGCACATTTCTGTGACTTTCGCCAAATACAGTGGGTAGAGTGGAAGAAGCAGCCTTTCACGGTTACCCCTGGGAACACTGTCCCTGTTGCGTTGTTGGTTTCTGTCTCGTAATCAATAAATACTGTTTCTGGTTGAAATTGTAACTGATGAAGTTGAGCGATGTAACGTATGTGGCTGAAGAAGCGTGAGTAGATGCTCTCGTTGTTTCCTGGCAGTAGAACATACACTAATGGGAACATAGAGCTTATTATAAATTGAAAGAAGAAAGTGCTAGCTTGGATGCAGATTACTATACAAATTATGTCATTTGTAAAGCTTGGGTACTGAACAGTTGCATTTATATTTTATTTTTTAGAATTAATTGTTTTCATATTAAATTTCAGAACGCAGTATTCATTGAAATATTAAAAAAAAAATAAATAAAAATAAGGTGAACAAATAAAAGAAATTTGAAATGTTTCATTATTTTACTTTTTACATTTTTTTTTCCAGAATGTACCAACAATTTAAAAATTTTGTCGATAATTTGTCAAAATAATAAAGATTTTGAATATTTTTTAAATATCTGTCAAATTCGATACATAACAAATATGACTATATTTCAGAAATAAACTATAATTGTTAAAACAACAAAACACCCTATGTTATTATAAACCTGCAATTAAATGTGGGCAAACCAGGATGACACCAAATAAAGGACATGGACGTTTTTACCTAGGAATATTAATGACATGGACATGAATACCTAGGATAAGTAGTTTGGGGAGTGACATAAATTTTATTAAAAGATTAACGCACAACTGTTATACAATATTAAAACATAACAATTAAAAATTCCTTTGCTTACATGTAAATGACTTCTTTCCTTACAAATTTTCCTAGTAAAATAAAGGACATGGACGTTTTTACCTAGGAATATTAATGACATGGACATGAATTCCTAGGAAAAAAGTCTGTCATTTGTTCAGAAATTGAAAAAAAAAATTAATTCAAACAAACAAGAAACGTGCACATATAATTCAAATGGAGTTTGATGATAGTCGTATTATAATGCATTTTTCTCAAGAAGAATGGGCTCAATATCTGTTAAGATTGTTCCATTTAAATAAGGAACACACGAATTAAGTTGGGACATGAAAATACATGTCTGAGGTAAAAAACATGTATTAGTCTCGGGACATCCATGGAGGAATTATACTTCCATGGGATAACCAACAAATTATTTCCCTTACAATATATATATATATATATATATGGTGTTAGCCCTGTATAACCACGTGTTATCCGATGAAGAATGTCTGTCATAAAGTTGTCACATGTTTAGACGTGTATAATAAAACTAAAATTTTATGTGGCGGCATGGTAATTAACATTATCATCCTTTACGACAGACAAAATAGCTGATCTGAAAGGTACACCATCTACTTGCCACTATACATCATGTACTGTGTTACAACCCTAGATAAAGCCGACGAGGAAAGGCATTACATCGACCACCGAAAGCTATATTTTTATGTAGCCTAGGTGATCGTGTGGTCTATGACACTGGACACGGTGCAGGCGGTGTTACCACGATGTTACTGACGCAAGGGTTCGAATCCCGCTGAGGGAAGATATAAAATTTGCTGGGCTAAATTTGAGACGAATTATTTATATATGGTGTCAGCCCTGTAAAACCACGTGTTATCCGATGGAGAATGTCTGTCATAAAGTTGTCACATGTTTAGATATGCAATAAAACAAATGTTTGTTAGGTGTAAATTGATAAGATAAAGACATGTTGACATTTATCGTGAATGCATACATGTTAAAACTCGTGTAATGGTTGAAGTTATTGTTAAAACCATGTAACAGTCATTACTATTAACTGTTACAAAAAGTCGCATCGGGGAATTGATTACGCTGCTTCTATACACTTGTCAACATGTGCTATTTGTCCTTTATTTTTTATAAATCATGAGAGCCTTGATATATTTTTTAAATATAATATTCCCAATCGTATTAAACTGCAACGGAGAACTTCAAATATCTCATTACACTAGATTATAAATACTATCAAAATATCATTTAATCAACATATAAAAGATGACTAAGGTCTCTTTATTTTGCCCTCTACTTTATAATTTCTGGGGACAAAATGAATGAAAATTTTAGAAAATCAAATAAACAAACATAAGATTTGGATCAATTTTTGCTAAACGGGATCAATAAGGATTTTTAAATATTTATTCCTGTTTAGGTACTATTTCGAGAACGATCTAATGCGGTTCATATTTTAAGTATGTGCATAAAAATAAATAAGATTCATATCAATAGACTTCGTTCATCATTTGTCGTCGAATACAGTTGATAATTAAGGGGGAGGTATCTTATGAAAAAAATATTACGTTTTTCTCTTCACTTTACCTTGTTCAATAAATTTTGTCTCATCTTTTAGATCTTTTTAACTGAAAGAATCAAAAGCACTTAATCTATACATAATAACTCTTTTAATTTATGATTTTGAAGTACATCAGACGGAGCTAAAACTGTTATAAAATCTTAACAGGAATTATAGATCTAAACATCTAAAAAGTCCAGTTAATTAGCCCTGTTCACTTTGAGATAATAAATTACTACTTGTCTTTTATAGATATTATAGGATGCCATCTTCAATGCCAACGAACTCCCCCAAAGAAGAAAAATTGGCAATCGGTATCTTAGAAGTACAAGGAGCATTCAATGAACATCACGTAGCACTGCGCAAAGCACAAAAATGCTTAAATATCCCTGACTTAGAAATTATTGGTGTAAGACATCCGGACCATGTATCCGACAAAATAGACGGCTTTATAATTCCTGGTGGTGAAAGTACAACCATAAGCTTATTTCTGAAACGTAATAAAATGGACGAACCATTGCGGAAGTGGATTGATACGAAAAGTCACGTGACCTGGGGGACATGTGCTGGAATGATACTGTTATCGAAGCAGACAGAAAATCAGAAGATTGGCGGACAACCTTCGGTATAACGATAAGTAAAGCTACTTGTACTTTATATTACAGTATTAATTCTCACAAACCTGGTGCTAACTCTTGAATAATGTTGTCAGAATAAGTGAACATTTTCTGTAAGGTTCACCAAAAAATTAAACCACCTGAAGAATTCAAAATTATAACATTTATAATCTTTCTAAATAGGAAATATTTGTTTCTGAAGAAAACATATACCTAACGTTTTGCACGCGCGTATGGAAACCACAATATTTTAGGCAGTACACGCGATTTATCAGAGCGCTTGGTGATAAATAAACTCCGTTGAACACTGATAAAAACCACCAACCATTTTTTGAAGACACAATCTCATTTGCAACCTTCCAGCTGGTTGGAAATTTGCATTGTTGCGGGTACTAATTAGAACATTTTATTTTTTAAGGAATTGCTACTTTTTCAGGACAAACTTTCAACATTTCATGGCTTATGACATCAGGACCAGATGCCTCATTAGGATATAAAATATTATTTTTTTCACTATTTCACCTGTTTCAATTACTAAATTATATTTATATATTAGGGCGTGTTTTATTGGTCTGTTCTGTACATCTCCAGAATTTCTGCTGTTACACCACTGTCCCAGTTTAGAGGAGGGTTTAGCGCTCACAAACATGTTTAACCCTGCCATATTTTTTATGTGCCTGTCCCAAGTCAGGAGCCTGTAGATCAGTGGTTGTCGTTGGTTCGTGTCTGTCGACTAATATTTGATTTTTTTTAACCGATTTGTTATATATAATAAGCTATAGGCAGTTAGTTTTTCGTTTGAATTGTTTCATATTTTTCATGTTTGGGGCCTTTTATAGCCGACTATACGGTATGGGTTTTTGTCATTGTTGAAGGCCGTACGGTTACCTATAATTGCTTACATCCACTCCGGTGGATAGTTGTCTCATTGGCAATCATACCACATCTCCTTATTTTATATTATATACCTGACTTTAAAACTCCTGTTTTCCAGAACATGCATGAAATAATTGTAACTGGACGTTAAAAAACCAACCAACAATCGATCAATTTAAACTCATATTAAATAAGGGGAAAACCATTTGATATTTTCTTTTTAGGACGGGGTGAGGAACAGGAGGATTTTGAATATGAATACGGTGGCCTGGTAAGGGCTGACAAAAATAGGCATGCTTAGCGACAGATTACAATGAATAATAAATCGCAAAAAATCCTCCTGCCCCCAGAATATCAAATAGTTGTCCCCTTACTGTTATTGTCCGTGTAGTTCTATTATTTATACAGCTTATCACAGGGATGTCCTACTAAAGCTGCCATACCATTAAAACGTGTATCACACGGCTCACATTCTATTATATCTGCATTCATAAATTTATTAATGTCTTTAGACTAAACAACCCCATGTTTGTTTTGTGCCTCTGCCGTCAAATCAATCAATCAATATTATTAAACGAGGGTATATCACAAGAACTTTAATTACAATTTATAAGCATTTTCCAATAAGTTTATGGTAAATCACATCATTTAAGTTGATATTATTCAAGTTTCTTTCGAATTTTTCTTTTGCAGCTTTTTTCAAATTATTCGATATTTTCCTAATGCTTTGTATATCTGTTTTTTATCAAAATTTTGGTATAGATTTTTAATGAAATCGTTTTCCTCTCCTAATTTCTTTTCTTTTATCATTCTCAAACCGTGGTTTGTCATTGTATGCCTATGTATTGATTTCCGAGTATAATCACCAAATAGATACGCCAATATTGCAAACACACAAATATCTATAACTACTAACTTACCAAATATCCTCTGATATATCTCTGGTTGAGTTCCAATGTATTTCACATGCGTTTTCACTCCCGCCAAATCTCCAACTCTCGTTACCTGGTATCTATCCGGAGCTGGGAACTTCACAATGGCACAAACCGGGAAACAGGCTGCGCGGTATAACTAACTACCGTACTGTTCAACATAGTAATGTCACATCCATAATACCATATTATACAACACTTCCCCCCACTTTGAAAGGAGTGAGTTTACTTCATCTGTTAAAATATTCACTGTTAATCGTTAATCTACCCCGTCTGGTCGCACCACGGGGAAAATAAATCTTCTAAATATATCCAACGTTGACAATTCAACGACACACATATATTTTTCAAAATTTAACAATTGCTCCGTCTTCGCTCTGCGGAGTTTTAGAATTAACAATTCATCCCTTGATATCTATTTAGATGTATTACACACAATCTATTCACATCTGATGTAATGTCCAAACACAATTTACAACTGATTTACATTATCCGCTATGTATGTCCACATGAATCTGCTAAAATATGTATATCATGTTATCTTGTCTTATATGTTAAGTTACTTTGAGGTACTGGAGTCTTGGCACCGTGGACATCTGAACTTTACCATAGTGTCAGCCAGCTTTGGTGTCAAATCTATACAAAACCATGGTACCACTCATCACAGAAATCACACCGTATCATAAACAGTCCACATCTGGTTTTCTGCACAAACAGTATAACTCTTGATTAATTGCCTTTGTTATATCTTCACCATCCTTCAATCGGTGTTGGCACTGTTTTAGCCAGTGTGGTACTTCTCTGTCTTTACATGGTTTTAAACGGTCGTGACTAATTGTTAGTATAGTCTTCTGTAATTTTTTTCATTGTACACATATGAAGATAATTTGGCACATACAAGCCCTGGACCTTTCCAAGGTGGATCCAATTTTTTCGCCCGACCTTTAATTTTTGCAGTGTCCAAAACATAAACTAAGTCTCCTATTTTGTATTCTCTCTCTAGAATACGTACATCGTAGTCACGTTTCATGGTGTTTTGTGTAGTTTTTAGCGTGTTGCGCGCTATTTCATGGGCGGATGTTACGGCATCTCGTAGTCTTATCACATACTCATCTTCTGACTCATCTTTCTCAGCATGAGGTAAGCTGTACAGCAAATCAGCAGGCTGGTTAACTTCTCTCCCAAGCATCAGCATGTTTGGTGTGAAACCAGTACTTCTGTTAACAGACGATCTAACAGCTCCTGCCAACTGTGCTAAATGTTCATCCCAATTGTTTTGTTGTTTGGAAACGAAGCAACGGACGGCGTCCATTAAGGTTCTGTTGCAACGTTCTGCTTGTCCGTTTGACGAAGGTCTGTACGGAGTAGTTCTCGCTTTGTGCTTTTGCAAAATTTCACAGATGGATTTGAAAAGTTTACTTTCAAAATTGCGTCCTTGGTCAGTAAAAAATTGAAATGGAAAATCAAATCGAGAAAAAAAAATCGTTCACAGCAGCTCTTGCTGTATGTTCCGCAGTTTGCGCTGGTAACGGAATACATTCCATTCATTTCGAAAATTGATCAACCATAACTAGGACATGTGCATTCCCAAATTTCGTTATATGGCAGTGGTCCTAGAAAATCCAAGTGTACACGCTCCATCGGTGCACCTGCGTAATACTGCGTTAGTGGACATTTAGCTTTTCTGTTCGGTTTCTTGTGTAAATTGCAAGTACTGCATGTTTTGACAAAGTCTCTTATTCGTTGTGTCATACCATACCATTGATGTTTTGCCTTGATTCGCAATGTGGTCCTATTCATACCTTGGTGACCTGCAGCAGGAATATCATGACACAATGATATCACTTGTTCAACAAGATCTCTTGGTACAACAAGTCTTGGGTTTTTGTCCTTCTTGTCCAAATTTCGCAATATTCCATTTTCATCTAAGTAGAACATATCTTTGTTTATCCAATATTTCTTAACTATTGGACTGCATCTGAATATTGCAGCCTCTGATGGCTCTGTTTGGTCCCTGAACCATACCAGAATTAACTCCAAATCTGGGTCTTTAGACTGGTAATCTCGTAATTGCTCTGGTAAATAAGTACTAGCTTCTATACCTGTCTCAGTAATGGCATTTACATTTGGAAGGTCCAAATATGTTGTGTAAACTGACATACCAAGTGGTGTAGTGACTATTTCAACTGAACTGTGACAAAAAATTTGTTTTAGGCTTACTGTATCTTGGTTGGTCCTGTCTGATGATTCTTGCCAGTCATGAGATGTCCCTAAATTTCCGGTAACGTGACTTGTCACGTTCTGGTCCCCCTCTTGTGATATTGAACTATCTGGATATAAGGAAGTATCTGGTCTAGCATTGTGCTTTATAATTACATTTGTATGTGGTGAATTGTCCTGTTTCAGTAAACTGTTCTCATAAATCAAAGAACTCGGCAGTACTGTACTGTGCGGTACTGTTTCGTCCGGTTGCACATGAGTTTTACAGTCCTGATGTGAAGCTAACGGAATAACGTTATCTACGTCTTCTTGAAAACCAAGCCAACTTTGGTGAGCACGAGTACAATAATCACATGCTCCACAGGGAAGATTGTGTTTTAGCAAGTTTCCAGCTGCTAATCTATTCTGTGTACAGGTTAAATCTGGCAGTCGTGATAATGCGTCCGCATTTTGGTGTCTTTTTCCTTTTGCCTTTTTCACTGTCATGTGATACTTGCTTAGTTCCTCTAACCATCGAGCTAGTTGTCCTTGTGACTCTTTAAAGTGCAATAACCATGTTAAACTACTATGGTCTGTACGGACTATAAACTCTCTCCCTAAAAGGTAATGTCTATAATGTCTGGTGAATTTCACTACTGCAAGCAATTCTTTTCTTGTCGTGCAATATTGTTTTTGCTTATGGGTTAATGAAAAACTTCCGTAGGCAATGGTACGTTCTACACCATCTTGTATTTGTATAAACTCTGCACCAATTGCGAAATTAGAAGCATCCATGTCCAAAATAAACGGATCTTTATTGTTAGGTAATGCCAATAATGGAGTTGTTGTCAATGCCTCTACACGTTTGTTGAAAGCCTCTTGCTCTGAATCTCCCCATTTGTACGGTTTCTTGCCGGTCAATTGATACAAAGGGTATGATATAGCCGCAAAATTCTTAATGAAAGTTCTATGATAATTAGCAAAGCCAAGAAATTGTTCGACCTCTCTTGTTGTTGTAGGTTCTTTCCATTTTTTAACAACTTCAACATATTCACTGCCAATCGCCATACCATCTCTATTGATTGTTCAGCCTAAAAAGTCTATTTCTTGTTTGAAGAAATCACATTTCCTGGGTTTCTATTTTAGCCCATACTCTCGGAAACGTCAAAAAGTGACCTCAAATTCTGTAACTGGTCTTCAAATGTCTTTCCCATTACTAGAATATCATCCAGGAAGGCGAGTACAACATTCCATGTTAAACCTCGGAGAACGAGATACATTACTCGTGAATATGTTCCTGGGGCATTGCAAAGGCCAAAACTCATTCGGACAAAGTGGAATAATCCATATTAAGTAATGAAGGCAATCTTTTCCTTGTCTGAGTCCTTCACTTTAATCTGATAATATGCACTATAAGCGTCCAATTTTGAAAACCATTCGTTTTCAGCCAAAGTGTCCAAACATTCGTCTATCAAGGGAAGTGGGTAGTCATCTTTTTTCGTCACGGATTTTAATTTCCGGTAATCAATGCACCAGCGCACGTTGCCATCGCGCTTGCGCACAGGTACTGGTGCAGATGCCCATTCTGATATGGATGGTTCTATTAAACCTGCGTCTAACATTTTCTTTAAATGGTTTTCTTCTTCGTGTGCAAAACACATTGGTGTTCGTCTTATTCTGTGTTTGATAGGACGCGCATCACCCGTATCAATCTCGTGTTCAATGTGGTTAAATGTTTCCAAGTCAAAATCGTCTAGTGCAAAAACATCAGCAAATTCATGAAGTAAATTTGCAACTTTGGACTTTTGGTCTTCAGCAAGTGTACTGGATTTATCCAATATGTTCTGCAACTGTTCCGGTAGTTTATTGTTATCTCTGGTTATTCCAGTTGTTGCTACTGACGGGGCGTGCCCCATTTCAACCACACCAGCTTCAATTGCTTCACCTTATAGAGTTCCCTTTGGCAAAACTATCTTGTCGTTCGTTACATTCAGTAAACTTATACATGGCAAAGAACTAGCGTTGTAATAACCACGTGGTATTAACAAATCTATTCCTTTATTTGGTTCAACTAAAAAATCAGTTAACTCGGCTGACAGGTCAGACTCTAATTGTACAACTGAATTTGGAGGTATGACTGTTCTATATGGAACGGTAATTTTTGCTACTCTTGCTATCGCGTTCACAGGCGGTACGAGTCCAACATGTTCATGTACCATAGGTAGTGCTTCTCCATTGATGAAAACAAAAATAATTTTCTGCAGTCTAAAATTACTTTTACTTTGCCTAGAAAATCAAGTCCATAATAGCATGTCATTATCAAAAGGCGCAATATAAATGTCTGTCCTATATGTCCTTTCGCCAATTTGTAATTCTACTGGTCCCACTACAAACGCATTCATGTACATACCCCGCCCTGATGCATGCATTGTTTTGTTTCTTTTTATGGGTGGTTTTTATTAACTACTCTCTGTAAATTATTATCAGGCTCCTTAGAAATATCAGTTGTGTCTACTGCTGAATTAGACATATTATCTGTAGATGTAGACATGTCACATGTTTTCAACGGGGTTATCCCCAAAACAGGTGTCTTGTTTATGCCGTTTGAAATAGTGTTTAACGTTAGGCGGTTAGGTGTGGTCTGAGTCGGGGTTACGACCCTTAATCCGACTCTTTCTTGTTTAAAGGATCTGTATAACTATTTCTTGTCGTTGAAGAACGTATTAATTCAGGACAATCTCGTTGTAAGTGTCCAAAATGATGACAGAAATAGCAGGCCATATTTGCTAATTTTTCAGGCGGAATGGGTCTCCAGCGCCTTTCTAAATGGTGATTGTTGTTCACTGTCTTGTTTGTTATCTCTGTTACGCCATTGTTGGCGATTACCTTGAGTTCTAGGATTTTGCTGTCTAAACGATTGAACTTGGGCTTCATTTTGTGTAAGCAACTGTTTTGCCTGCTGTTGTTTATGAAGCTGCTGTTTCAGGTCTCCAATTTCCTGCTTATGAAATGCTTCCATAGCAGTCATCTTTTTTTTTAATAATGTTTCCATTTGCTTAGACAATTCAGACTTTGTATCTGTCTTACCAATGGCTTGAATAGCTAGGTCGCTATCATAATCAAACCTTGGCTCATCATCATTTGAAGTTGGGTCTCGTCTACTCGTTGGCTTACCAAAAATTGCTGTATGATTATGTTGGAACCATTTTATTTGATCGATTGCTGCTTCTACAAATGTTGGTCTGGCTGTGGCTCCATGTTGACCAGCTTCTTTTTCTAAGCATCCCTGGCATATTTTCCAGATAGCTTGTGTATACATGTAACTGTCAGGTAGATTCCTGAATGCTTTACAGGCTAACGAGAGAACTCGGTCTGCCCAATCTTCCAATTTCTCATTTTTATTTTGTCTTGCACTCATAAACTGAACTTGCAAAGTCTCTGGCAAATCTTGAAAATTCAAACTTTTCTCTAATTTGTGAATTAAATCAAAATAATCCGTACTTTGGTCTCTATCAATTAAATTAGCATAGTAATCACCTGCTTTACCATGTAAACACCAACAAAGTTGGTCTTTTCGTTCCGTGGTTGTCCACGATAAACAATCAGCATACCTTTGAAACTTGGTGTAAAAAGGTTTCCAGCTTGATGATCCATCATACTTCAGTCCTTTTGGTATTTTTAGGTTCTTGGATTTTGGTTTCGCTATAGGCATTAATTGCGGTGACTCCCCATAACTTAAATATGGTCTTGGAGGGTACACATTTCTATTTGTAGTAGAATAGTATGTTGGATTTGGTGTTCTCAGGGAATAAACTGGTTCCCTAAATATTTCTGGTGAAGGTATTCTCTGACGGTTTATAGTTGATGGTGTATGTGATTCTAACTGTTGACGACGTCTTGGGACTGGAATTGGCCTTTCTAATTTAGGTTTGTGCTCATTGGTCCCTTGCTGCCATTCCAATTGTGATGTCTGATGTTGTGTATTTTGGTTACGTGAATAATCACGCTTTTCAAGGTCTTCCTCAACATTTAATCTGGTACGTGGTTTATTGTACCGTAATTCATCTGTTCTTTGAATGTTATCTGGCTTAAAGTGTCGATCACTTGAAAAATCTTGAACTTTATCCTGGTCATCATACTTGGTCTGTAGTAATGGTTTTCTTTCATCAGGTCTTGACAATTTTGTTGAATACCGGTGGTCCCCATACTGCAAAGTGTAATCTAATGGCTTGCCCAATGCTAAACTGGGACGTGATATCTCACGTTTGACTTCCTCAGTCTCAGGTTTAAGCAAACATTCATCAAAAGGTGTGTCAGTATCTGACAGGTAATTGTTTTCTGCTTCCCGTCTTGCATATTCAGAATGAAACCCAGATGTTTTAACTTTACCATAGTCAACATATTTTTGTAAACCGATACTGGACTGTGTCCGTGATTTGTATTCTTGCTGCTGTTCAACTGGTGTAAAATCTATCAAATCCATCAATGTATCAGTAAGTCTAAGTCTTGGTATTTCAGGCTGAATATTACCATATTTCTCTCTCAAAGTGATAATCTTGTCAGCTGTGACATTTCCAACACCAGGTAACAACATTAATTGATCATAAGAACAGCTATTGATCTTTGTACCCTCCTTCTAAAAAGCCAAGGCTGCCATTATGTTAAAATAACAAAAATATAGTTCAATTAAACCACTGGTTGCTGAACCAGAAAAAAAAACTAATGTGTATGCCATGTGGCTAATTTACAGATAAAACGGCTAATATGCACTGAAAGATGGCTAATTCGGTTAATTTGTTCTCAAAACGGCTACTTTTTCACAAATTAGACCAACGTGAACAAAAAATAAATAATGCTTATATTATCTCCGTGTTCAAACACTTCATAATATACCAAATATAGCAAAATTGTAACTTCATAAATTGTCCACAACTACTCGTGACGTAATCACTTCTGTGTCTCGATAAAATCGTCTTTTTAACACAGGAAACCCTGCTCGCCAAGCGCCAGTTATAATGTCAGGGAGATAGCAACCACAAAAACAAAAACATTAAGCTGTCTAGAGGTTAACATACGATCTTCAATAATAATACTTGCTTGAGCCAAGTATACATATATGAATATTGGAATTAAGAAAATACCGAGTTGATACATGTTTTGATACCGTTATTTCAATTTACAATAATAGATTTTGAGAACTAAAGATTTTATAATGTGTATATGCTATATTGTAACACACCCGACGCATCAAGTGTTATTTTCATTGTTTTAAATGTAATTTTTTTTTATAATTTCTAATTATTTCTTATCGCCGCTTAGATATTTTTCAATATAATCGCAGTTTATAAATTATAAACCTATGACTTTAAAAATTAATGTTATTTAGTTTTATTGGATTAGATACAGCTAATGCAAATAATGTGATTTGCTACTTTACAATTGACTGTGTCTTATTTTGATGTCAGATATACTGGCTAAAGCTAGTAAGTTGTTCAAGATAAGGCGAAGACCATTTGAAATTCAAAAAGTGTGTGTGTGTATGTGTGTGTGTGTGTGGGGGGGGTCCGCTTTGCGAAGAGATTAAAGGTCAGTGAAAGCAAAATGTAATGAATCTGACAATGAACAAGAGCGAGTGTTGTTTAAAGACAGGACCTTTGAAGGAAGGATTTAATACTTTTGGAAGTGATATGTTTTATGATTTCAACTACTACCAAGATTAACCGTCCGATGCCTCATTTATAGATTTATCTTTTGAAAAAATAACTTAAAAGTCTTAAAATGTCTACGCGTGGAACTTAAAAATCCTTGTCGGTGTTTTTTACGTGTTTTTTATGTTTCTTTTTGTTTTCAGAATTGTGTTGTTATTATAGGTTTTATAACGAGTGAGAATTGGATATTACTTGATATCAACTCGAGTTATTTAATTTCAATATAATAATAAACGAGCCATCGGCGAGTTTATTATTACTATTTAAAAAAAAAAAAACGAGAGTTGATATCAAGCGATATCCAATTCTCACGAGTTGTTAAACCTTTTCCCTTATGGTCGACACTTTTATATTATGTTAAATTAAACATTTCGCGAATCGTTGATCTAGTCTTTTGCACAACCAGTATGACGCCATGTGTCCCGTTCGAATGTCAAACTTTAACATCAAACATTTTAAAACTTTTTGCACGCTTCAGAATGTAATAAAATTTGACCAAAAGAAGATATTAATGTGAAAATGGTGAGTATTTTGTATATGATGGAAGAATTCAAATATGTCCGTTGCCATGGACGAAATGTATATCGTCATAACATTTGAAAGTCATCAATGACCTAACGAATAGCCTACGGAAATGTCGTAATATCGTCTCATGATGTTGGATAAGCCAATCAAATTAAGGCACTTTTCATATCACTTTTTCGTATCACACTCTGTGCAGTGTGATACGAAAAAGTGATACGACACAGAAATATTCCAGATCTAAAAGTCATAAAAACTTAAAATATTAAAGACAAGACAGGGTCAAAAACAATTTCTATAACACTGTCAAATATACTTTTAAATCTCCTTTTTATTTCATTTCAACAGCTAGCTGAAATGGACATAGACATCTCAAGAAACTTTTTTGGTCGTCAGATCAACAGCTTTGAAGCACCAGTAAAACTGAAGCAAAAACTGTTTGTTCCTGAGTCTTTTAAAAACTGCGATGCAGATGACATTTATCATGGAGTTTTTATTCGAGCACCTGCAGTTGTGGAAATCTGCAGTCCGGAAATAACTGTTTTAGCGACACTCGATAGATCAGGTATTCAACAGCCTGAAGTTATCGTTGCAGTGCAACAGGGTAATATGTTAGCTACCGCCTTTCACCCGGAACTGACAGATGATGTGAGATGGCATGCGCACTTCATTGAAATGATTTGTACGGCAAAGAGAAAAAGCAATGTGTTATAAATCATTTTTACCATTTGTATTTTACAATTATTCATTCAATTAAATTTCAAAGCAATATTTAAATTGTGTTAATTGTGCACCCGAAGGAACTTCAGATCTTATATGTATCTAAGGCAAATTTGAAGATCTAACATTGTTGGGCTAAATTTGAGACAAATTATATATATATTATGGTGTTAGCCCTGTATAACCACGTGTTATCCGATGGAGAATGTCTGTCATAAAGTTGTCACATGTTTAGACGTGTATAATAAAATTAAACATTTGATGTGGCGGCATGGTAATTAACATTATCATCCTTTACGACAGACAAAATAGCTGATCTGAACGGTACACCATCTACTTGCCACTATACATCATGTACTGTGTTACAACCCAAGATAAAGCCGACGAGGAAAGGCATTACATCGACCACCGAAAGCTATATTTATATGTAGCCTAGGTGGTCGAGTGGACAGGGCGCTGGACACGGTGCAGGCGGTGTTGCCACGATGTCACAGAAGCAAGAGTTCGAGTCCCGCTGAGGGAAGAACAAAAATTTGCTAACGCAAATTTGAAGATCTAACATTGTTGGGCTAAATTGGAGACGAATTATATATATATACATAAACAAGTCTAAATTGAAAACAACGTTCAAACCTATGATTGCGTTGGATAAAAACCGCAATTTTTATACGTGTGCATGCAAAACAAATTTCTTGGTAGAGGGGTCTAAATACAGCACAAACAACATATATTTATAAAGATCCAGATATGAGGAAGACCTTTTAGTTTCGGAGTATTCTTAATCTCAATATAAAAAAACAAAAACAAGGAGACAAGACATGATTTCCAATGAGACAACTATCCTTCAGAGTTCAAATCACGTGCATATAAACATATAAACATCTAATTTATTAAAGATCACTAAATGGTCTTCAACAGTGAGTAAAAACCACACCGTATTGTCAGCAAAAGGCCCCTACATGACATATTGTGGAATAAGTGTAATGAGAAAACCAACGGCCTGGTTAATGACAGAACAATCAACGGAAAAAATTTAACAGACACCTTCCATCGACAACCACTGAATTACAAGCCATTGACTTGGGACAAACACGTTAAGAATGTGACACGGTTTAAAATGTTTTAGAGCGCTCACTCATCCCCTAACCTGGGACAATGGCGGAACAGCACAATATAAGAACAAACTGTAAATATCAGTTTGAAATGGCTGGACTCATCATCTCAGCACGAAGATCAAACCACAACTGATAAAAAGATAAAAAAAAAAAACACAAAGTATCAATCTGAGAGTACTCGCAGTTACTGAAAGTTTGTTCAAAACCAAATTACTACCAATAAATAAATCATATTCTAAAGTATCAATCAGTACACATCCAACGGAATTAGTGTAAAGACGTCATAAAAAGTCTTGGAAAAGCACAACATTTCGTAATGTCAAGATATAAGTACTTAGTACCAACAGCATCTCGGATCAAGTTATATAAGAGATACAATCACACGCTGAAATATGGATTATTGAGGGACAGGACATCATAAATATCTGAAAGTGAAATTAAGTACTTGGTCAGATTCTTTTATTTTTTGTGGAGCTTTTGTGTGAGAACTTTTTCAACTTAGAACAAAAACAAGTCGGCCAGCAGTGTTCCACAATCACTACTTATTGGAATAACGGCTCTTGAAATATCGATCTATCAAGATAAAAATACAATGTCTAACAAAAAGGCCAACAAAACTAGCACGAATGCACTGTTAAACAAGATGTAGTCGATCTTTCAATCAAGCATTATTTTTCTCCCATTAATTGTTTTGTACATTAACTCCCTTTGGTTATATTCATTGCTTTACAAAAGAAAAAGGAAACAAAGAAAAAGACATTTATACATGTATACTTTATCAAAATATTGATATGGTTTATAATTTCTTTTTATAATCATTATTATTTGAAGACATTACCAAAAATATTGGTTAAAGCAAATACAAACTAAATATTTTATAACAAAAAAAGTAAAAAAAAAAAAAAAAACAACATATGATACGATGTCCCTGCGAACACCAAGCTTGACAATTATAGAATGGAAAGTCCAAATAAATTAAACGTTTGAGAGCAAACAAACTAAAAAGGACCTTAACTGAAAAGCGAAACTGCCGATAGTCAACTTTGCTTGAAGGCGTTTCAAACACTTATTTTAACACGATATCATAATTTTTGACCATTAAGGGTCATTTAAATGATGTCAAGACCGGAACTTTGGCAGCTATTGAACGGATGGTAGTCTAGGGGACAGATACAGAAAAATGAATAATAAATAGTAATATCAATGAATCAACATACAAGGGCTTTAGCACGAACAAATTATGACAATAGCCTACAACTTAGTTAGGTCATTGATTATTTATATTATTTTGATTTTAATCGTTTTGTTTTCTCGTTTCTGGTAATGTTAATAACCATTTGATAATGTACAATACAAATATTTCCCTAGACAACACAAATAATTACATTGTAAATTGTTCATTAGAAAATGTTACAAGTATTATATGTCTATTCTTTTAAAGAAGCGATATATATATCTTACATCTTGATTAAGAATAATTGCTTACATCCACTTCATTTGAACTCTGATGGATAGTTGTCTTATTGGCAATCATACCACATCTCCTTAATTTTTTAGAGAGGCAAATATCAAACAAATGAAAAATACCAGCAACTTATATACACGGTCAAGCAGCTTAAACAAAATAAAAATAAACATGCAATATATCTATAAATATTTTACACATCGCGTACGCCCGGTATAAAATATTTACAAATATAATGACTATTCAAACCCGTGACAACTACTTCCAATGATTATTATAAACGTAGTTTTTTTTCAAATAGAATAAGCTGAGACAGGTTTGGATACCATCACTATTAGTTATATTTTCAATCATAAATCTGTGCAGAAAATAATACCCGATAACTTCAAAGATAAAACTACAACTATCATTTCATATACCTACACCAAACATATTGCATTCAAAATTTTCAACCACAAGAGAGTATCAGAGATCAAAATCCAAACCTCTTTGCTCTTTTGCATCTTCTCAATACAAATATAGTCCCGCTGGTCATACTCTACCTGGAGACCTTGGCATTATCTTGCAGCGTAAACTTTGAACAACTTAGACAGTCGTAAGACAAAGGCCCGAAACATCTAATTCCTCAGCCCATCATCAGGAAGAAGAACTTCAAGTTACTGATGGATGCAGTACAGGACTATGACAGAAAATGGGTAAATGCACGTGCCAGATGAACGACAACTGGATACTGAACTGAGTTTTCTTCGATAACACAATGGATAGCTGTTCGGTCATGCATTCAGAAGCGCATTCCAAAGCACCATGAGCACACGGGTTGCTCTGGACCCTTTCATGAAACCTGAGGTTGTTGATGGTTTAAAGTTGAAACGTTACATCAAACGTGTTCACACAAAATCTACTCCCACAGATTTATGAGGAAGAACGATTGATATCGACATTACATAAGATTTAACATGTCAACCCAGTCGTTGAGGCGTTTTCGGTTACACTTACAGCAAAAATGTCCCATATAAAAAAAACACACACAAAACAAACCAAATTTATTATTAAAAATTAGAAAATAAGAATATATTTATAAAATTAATACCTCTTCATTTTAACTCTGGTAGATAATTGTCTCATTGGCAATCATACCACATCTCCTCATTTTTATGTCTATATTAGAAAGTTTTGTCCAATGGGTCTTCATATCTTTTTTTTTATTCGACAACAATATTGCACACGCTGTTAAAAAACACTATCTCATAAGTCCAGAAAATCATCACGTAGATAAACTGCATATTGTTAGTTTTTACAAAAATATTAAAACACCGATAAATAAATGTAAATAATATCATTTTGAAAAGCAAGAGATTATCGAAATTTCATAGCTCATCCGATATCAGGCTTGTTGTTTATAAACTATTATCAATTTCCATGTTTCCGGTTAAAGTTTGTTTCTTTTAATCAAGTTTGGAATAGTTTGTAAACCTGCTTTTTCTAGATTTTTATTCAGGTATGTCAGTTATAATTTGAATGATTGATAGTCATACTGTAACTGAAAAGATATGTGTTGTGTCCTTGTACAGTACATACATCGTGCCAGATTATATGAATATTTCAATGTACATGTAACTTAAATAAATACACAAAATTTAATAATGAATTGAATAATACAAAAAGTTGGCAGCACTAACAAATCATATTATTCAAATACATCTAAATATCTTTTCTTATATATCTTTTATTTCAGTCCTATATTTTCTAGATTGTCCATGAGTTCTGGTTTGCATGTCTCCACAATACGGCACACCATCATAATATGACTTGTTATAAGCAGATGTGACATTGTGTCTCTTTTTACTATTGCTGTCATTCATAAATTTGTCGTGGGTACGTCTAGTATTCAGAATATTTTTGTTTTAGTTTAAGTGTGTGGGCATCTCGTCTTCTGACTCTATCGTGGTCGTATATATCAAGTGAAAAGCACAATGAGGATACGAACTTCTTAAATATCATTTACAGGGTTACATTGTCCAGCGGTTAGTGGTCACTCATTGTTAAGAATTGCGCTAACGTTAAACGTACCCTTTTGCGGTGCGGCTGCTATCTTTGTGACGTCGCGTTATTGTGATTAAGGTTATGTTTATTGAATAGAAAGTTGTAATGGCAGACGTATTTATATCTATAACGCCTAAACCAACCTTACGATCACGATTAACAATACACAACGCAACCCATTAATCTACGTTGGTGCCGTGACAAACGGAGAGAATGGACATCAGCTGGTCATCGTCTTATGAGTTTGAATGTCCCTCTGGTATCTTTTGCCTCTCTTTTAGAATGGCAATATTTCTGGGATTCATACGAAACCACGATTCATCACAATCACACAATAACTGACATTCAGAAATTTTCGTATTTGAACTCACTGCTACTGCAAACGTAATTTCAGGATTGACCATGACAAATCCAAAGTATCACAAATCAATTGAATTATTGAGAAAACGCTATGGCCAACCACACAAAATCATAAATGCATATATGACAGCACTATTTGATATACCCGCACCGCATGATACTTTAGAAAGTTTGAGAACATTGCACGATACATACGAGGTCTAGAGTCTCTCGGACAATGTCAGGAATTGTACGGATCGCTATTGATACCAGTGATTCTCGGGAAGTTACCGCCTGAAGTACGGAAAAATATTACACGCGAAAACGGGAGCGACAGTTGGAATATGCAATCGCTTAGAAACGCAGTAAATACAGATAAAACCAGTCCGATAAACACAACAGACATATCATTAAATTCGAATCGGAAGAAACAATGCACATATTGTGACGGAAACCCCTGGCCAAACGAATGTAAAGAGGTCATAGATCACGATAAAAGAGTCGCCATTATAAAGGAAAAGAGGTTATGCTTTAATTCTTTAGGTAAGCACAAAGTAGCCGATTGCAAATCCAAGAATACATGTAAGTGTTGCCACCAGAAGCATCACTCGTCACTATGCAAAAAGAATTCATGCCCAAATAAACATCCTATTTAAGCTTGGAAGTTAACCCTTTGAATGCCAAGCTTGTTATCTGGTAAGTGCCGGAGGATTTTGGAAGATTTGTTTATCAGAGTGATATAGTGACGTCGTACGTAACAACCATTGTTTGACGTAACAATGTTGTAAGGAGCTTGATGTGCAGTGCATGCCATGGGTAACGTCGTAATTTATGATCATTTATGGTGTCAGAGTATCTCTGTCATAGTCCGTTCGAGTATTTTTAGATTTAAACCATGTATTATTTCAATGTTTTCTTGTATCCTGGTTTTTTTCGTGTCCTCACTTATTTATTAAAACAAAACAAAGGAAACGATTGCATGAATATGCATCGTTAGTTTCAAGAAACGTATCTTTGCGCAATAAAGAAATAGAACAGTCAATTGTATATCTATGTTTAAATTGACAAATAGAATGTTAATATCTAATTGTCGGTCAAGTAGGATCATGTATATACTAATATGAAGCCTTTTCCAGTCCAAAGCACCACCTTGAAAACATCAAAGAAAAGCGATCGTTTGAATGTAATAACAACAAAATTGATCTATGTTTTGAATGGGAGTGGTTTCCTTGTGTGTTATCAGCTGACTCTATAAAGAATCACTCACTTCGTAAAATACATATTGATCGACGTTTTCGATGCAAGGTCTGCCATAACCGACGTTCATTTGTCAATTATTTTGACGTAAAACAATCAACTGGGTGTCAGTCCGGTTTGAATATTCGTCCTGAACATGCATGAAATATTTTCCACTGGACGTTAAGCAACCAACAATCAATCAATCACTTAAATACACGGACAGATGACAGACAGACGACGAACCGAAAGTGAACAACTATATACATGATATATAACTACCATTTAAACTGCATTTGTATATGAAATTTGAAAATCGAAAATCGAAATGTATCAGTTATAAACTATGATGTGTTAGTCAGTTAAACAATCCAATAAATTTCGTACGATGATGTTATAATAACCGGAAAAATATCTTGACAATAGAATCTATTATGACAAGTATTATAGTTATATTTAAAAGAAAAAATATTCTTGTTTGTTTTGCCATCATGTTGTCTGATGTTTTTCCCCGCTTTATTGTTTTCGGTTATCAGTGCATGCCATGAAGAATTTATATCGCAAAACAAGGCAACCGACCCTTTTATTCCTATTACTGAAAAAAAACATGTGGAATTGACATTCTATATATAATTATACCCATTCAAATCAAAATTTGTTTCATATCATTAATACAGAAGTGTCCATAATAGATATATGTAGTTTTAAACAAGATTATTACGACAGAATTTAGCAATTCTAAAATGAAAACAAATACGTTTATGTCGTTTTTACATGCATTCCACATAAATGATTTAAACTTCTATCTATTTCACTAATTCTAATTGATAGTGTATTTTTTAGGTAAAATGCTACACATAATTTTCTTCGATCTTAACAAATTGTAAATAGTGTTTATTTCTTGAGGTAAAATGCTACACATAATGTTGTTCGATCTTAATTAACAAATTGTAAATGCATAGAAAATTTCATAAAGCAACCGGAACACTACCTTATAACATATACTTAATCGCCTTAAATCTGAAACTTTTTGTATGTTATTGAATTCAAATCGACACCGGTGCCTGTGTACACTTTGATAACTTCATTTTTTTAAATTATTTATTCTATTATGACATAAAGACATAAAGAATTAAGCCAAAATCTTTGCAATTTTATTTTAGGTATTATTCCACAAGAAAATAAATATAACAGATTCCTTATTTTATGATTAAAACATTTAAAAATAAATTATACTAAATAACTTAAGCACATGTATTTAATAACTTCTATTTTTCTTCTTCTAAAGTCAATAATTTTCAATATTATAATATAAAGACATACTGTTATGATATTGTAACTATCATATCTATTTAGTTGGCCTAATTTGTTTTGTGTGGCCTTAGAATGTTTACATTATATATTGTGTACAAATTATACACATTGTGTTACAACTATGCAGTTTAGAATTCACTGGAACATTCATTGATACTCATGGAATGATTAGAACTTTCTATTTCACTTACATAACGTTTCCAGAATGATCATAACAAAAGATGCGTAATTTATATTTCTAGCGTTGTCTAGAAATTTCCGTTTGAGTATTTAAATGCAGACCCAAAAGTTAGTAAAATATAGAGAGACATAGAAACATAGATAGACATAGATAGACTTAGTTTTACCGTTTGAATGGTTTTACACTAGTACTTTTGGGGCCCTTTATAGCTTGTTGTTCGGTGTGAGCCAAGGCTCCGTGTTGAAGGCCGTACATTGACCTATAATGGTTTACTTTTATAAATTGTTATTTGGATGGAGAGTTGTCTCATTGGCACTCACACCACATCTTCCTATATCTATTAGACATCGTTAGACATCAACATTCTCAGCAGTTGGATTGACACTTTTATTTACAAACTACATCATACTAGATTGTGACCAATTGGATATAATATTCTGTGGATTCCGAGAAGATTTCCGGATAAAGGAAAGATAAAAGATTGGACATATATTTTGACAGTTAAGTTGACATTTCTTTTTATGTAATATTTCTTGTAAACTTGTGTATAATAAATCTTGTTAAATTTTATTATTGATTTGTGTCTTTTGTTGGCTACAATTAAAGGCGATTTTCTGCCGTAACAGAAATTGGGGCTCAAGTCCGGGATAACGTTAATATCTTATTTTAAAAAATATTTGTTCAGTATTTTTATTAGAAATAGCCAACAAAATTCTACAAAATGGCAGTTGAAGCCGGTAAATTTTGAAAACGCCAGACCTGGAGAAGTTTGACAATTTAAAGAAAGAGGAATTAGTGTTGCTTGCTAAACATCTGAAATTAGACTTTAGAGTATCTATGAGAAAACAAATTATAAAAATTTGGTAATAGACAAATTAGTTGACGCAGAAATTTTAGGTGAAGAGGCTCTTGATCTTAAGGTCGAAAATGTTGATGCTACCAAATTAAAACAGCTTGAATTAGAACATGAATTTAAATTAAAACAATTGGAAAACGAAATCAAAATAAAACAATTGGAAAAAGAAGAAAACAGGCAGAACTTCAAACGAAGGAAAGGTTAGAGATGGAGAAAAAGAAAAGAAGAAAGGTTAGAAATGGAGAAAAAGAAAAGAAGAAAGGTTAGAAATGGAGAAAAAGAAAAGAAGATGAATTTAAATTAAAACAAGATGAATTGAAATTAAAACAGGCAGAACTTGAAATGAGAGAAAGGTTAGAGATTGAAAAATGAAAATTGAAATGGCAAAAGAAGAAAGCAACACTAAATTCCAGTCAAAATCAGAACATCTTAATTTTGATGCAGCAAAAACATACGTTTGGTTCCCAAATTTTGTGAAAAACAGTTGAGAAATTTTTCCACAGTTTGAGAAAATTGCTCAAAATTTGAAATGGCCGAAGCCTTTTGGACTACAATGCTGCAAAGTGTTTTTGAGGGCAAGGCCGCTGAAATTTACTCAGCACTTTCATCCGAACAAAGTTCTGATTATGACACGGTTAAAAGGAAGTTTTGAAAGCTTATGAGCTAGTGCCAGAAGCATATAGACAGAAGTTTAGATCTTAGAAAAGTTTGATTCACAAACCTATGTTGAATTTGCTAGGGAAAAGAAGACCTATTTGATAAATGGCTTACGTCAAAGAAAATAGATAACAACTTTAAGAACCTAAGACAACTGATGTTATTAGAAGAGTTCAAGCAATGTGTTCATTTAGACTTAAAACACATTTAGATGACAAAACTGTTGAGACATTACAAGATGCAGCTGTTATTTCCGATAATTATACCCTTTCACATAAAAGAAGTTTCAAAGGTCACAATTTTAATACTTCGAGTGGAAATTACAAGAATCAAAGCACTGAGCGTACTGTTAGTAAGCCTGTTGCACAGAATAAGAGTCAGTCTAGTTATAATATGTCTAGTCCGAAATTTGATACTTTTGAGAAGAAGTCACTGACTTGTGCTTATTGTAAGAAGAATGGTCACCTGATGGCTGATTGTTTCAGACTCCAGAAGAAGAATGAAAGAGATAATAAGCCCAAGACCAGTGCTTGTACGACACCCGTGTTACCAATAAGTTGGAATGTCCTGCGAGTCAGGCTTTTAAGTCCAGTTTTGTGATTACATGGAGGATTATAAACCTTTTATGTCTGATGGGTTTGTTGATAATACTACTCCTCAGCCTATTAAGATTTTACAGGACACTGGAGCTTCTCAGTCTTTATTGTTAGAAGGTGTGTTGCCTTTGTCCGAGGAGACTTCTGTTGGTGCCTCCGTTTTGTTACAAGGTGTGGAGTTAGGTTGTATAGATGTTCCCTCCATCGTATTTATCTGAAGTCAGATTTGATAACTGGACCAGTTGTTGTGGGTGTTCGTCCTAATCTCCCTGTTGAGGGTGTTTCATTATTGCTAGGAAATGATCTAGCTAGGAATAAAGTGGTTGCTGAACCAATTGTTACCAGTGAACCGGTGGTGGATGTTAAATCACCTGAAGATGATGCTGAACTGTATCCAGCTTGTGTCGTTACTAGGGCGATGGCTGAAAACAACAAAATGAGGATTTGCAAGAAGACCAGTTTGATTACATGGACCTTTCTGACACCTTTCTAGCCGACATTGAAGGTCCCGGTAGCTCAGAGGAGGCCGTAATAAGACCACCTAGTATTAGCAAGAATGTAATTATGCCATGGCCAGACGTAAACAGCCATTCATTAGACCGAAGGAAATTTGTCGAAGAGCAAAATAAAGACCCTGAGGTTCTTCAGCTCAGCAAGAGGGCTCAACCACAGGAGGAAGCAGACAAAGTGGCCGAATGCTATTACCATCAAGACGGCATTTTAATGAGAAAGTGGAGGCCCCCTGATGCTACCCCAGAGGAGGAATGGAGAGTGGTATACCAAGTGGTGGTGCCTAAAGTCTATAGGCAAGACATTATTGGTCTTGCCCATGACACCCCCTTGGCTGGACACTTAGGCATAAGGAAGACTTGCCTAAAGATCTTACAGCATTTCTACTGGCCCAGACTTAGAAATGATGTCGCAGAATACTGCAAATCATGCCACATATGCCAGGTTGTTGGTAAGCCTAACCAGAAAATACCGCCAGCACCACTTCTGCCTATTCCAGCCTTTGAAGAACCTTTCAGCCGAGTACTCATTGATTGCGTTGGACCTTTACCGAAGACCAAGACCGGAAATGCGTATTTATTGACGATTATGTGTACCTCCACTCGTTTTCCTGAGGCTATTCCGTTAAGGAATATCAAGACACCTAGTATTGTCAAAGCTCTGATCAAATTTTTCACGCTAGTAGGACTTCCAAAGTCTATACAGTCCGACCAGGGTTCAAATTTCATGTCAGGTTTATTTCAGCAAGTCGTGTACCAGTTAGGGATTGCTCAGTATAGATCAAGTGCTTACCATCCAGAATCTCAAGGTGCCTTAGAACGTTTTCATCAAACATTGAAGAACATGATCAGAACTTTTTGTCTTCAATTTGACAGGGATTGGGATGATGGTGTTCACTTTTTACTTTTTGCGGTCCGAGAGGCTGTTCAAGAATCCCTTGGTTTTAGTCCCTTTGAGTTGGTATTTGGTCATATTGTAAAATTGATAAAGGAAAAGTGGCTTACTGAACACACTGACTTGAATCTTCTAGACTATGTATCTAGATTTAAAGAAACATTGTATACTGCTTGTAAAACTGTTCAGAATAAGATGAAAATATGGTATGATAAAGATGCCAGGGACAGAGTTTTTGAGCCAGGTGATAAGGTACTTGTATTTTTGCCAGTCCCTGGACATCCATTACAAGCTAAATATTGTGGTCCTTATACCATAGAGAGTAAAATCAATGATTTGAATTATATTGTAAAAACACCAGGTCGGCGTAAACAAAATAGAGTGTGTCACATTAATATGTTAAAACCATATTTTGAGCGTACTAATGAAGGTGAGAGTAAACCAGTTGCCACTTTAGCCATGGTTAAATTGGAGAACAATCATGACAAACCAGATATAATTGAACCACCTTTTAGTTCTAAAACTATGGAAGAGACAGTTAGATTGAAAAATTCAGAAATTTTGTCAAATTTAGATTCAAAACTTGCACATCTGTCTTTTGAGCGCAGAGAAAATTAAAAGCTTTGGTATTTTCTTTTAAAATCTTTTTCCAGATGTGCCAAACAAAACCACTGCTGTGTGTCATGATGTCGATGTAGGTGATGCTTCTCCAATTAAGCAACATCCTTACCGGCTCAATCCACTCAAACTTGAATTTATGAGAAAAGAAATTAAATATATGCTTGACAATGATATTATTGAGCCGAGTAACAGTGAATGGAGCTCTCCTTGTCTGCTTGTGCCCAAACCAGATAAAACCTTTCGTTTCGTAACTGATTTCAGAAAAGTAAATTCTGTTTCAAAATCTGATTCCTATCCGATTCCAAGGATAGACGATTGCATTGATAACATTGGAAAAGCAAAATTTGTGAGCAAATTTGATTTATTGAAAGGTTACTGGCAAGTCCCATTGACACAGAGAGCTCGAGAAATATCAGCTTTTGTCACACCAGACGGCTTATTTCAATATACTGTAATGCCGTTTGACATGAAAAGTGCTCTAGCTACATTTCAAAGAATGATCAATAATGTTATAAAAGATTTAGACTGTTGTTATGCTTATATTGATGATCTTATTGTATGTAGTGATACCTGGGAAGAGCATTTAACACATTTATATGATACTTTTGATAGATTGTCACAATCAAATTTGACTGTTAATCTTGGTAAAAGTGAATTTTGCCAGGCCACTGTTGATTATTTAGGGCATACAGTTGGCCAAGGTCAAGTGAAACCTATTACGGCTAAAGTGGATGCAATTACCAAATTTCCTCCTCCTACAAATAAAAAACAACTTATGAGATATTTAGGCATGATTGGATTTTACAGGAAATTCTGTTCAAATTTTGCGACTGTTGTTCAACCATTGACTCATCTTTTACGGAAAGATTCTAAATTCATCTGGAGTGAAAATTGTCAAAACGCTTTTGAAAATAGCAAATCACTTTTAATTAATAGTCCAGTTCTGATCACTCCAGACTATGAAAACAATTCAAACTTGCCGTTGATGCAAGCGATGTAGGAGTTGGAGCTGTTTTATATCAAGAGACAGATGATAATGTTGAAAACCTATATCATATTTTTCTAAGAAATTAGATAAACATCAGAAAAATTATTCAACTATTGAAAAGAGTGTTTTGCACTGTTGTCTGCACTTCAACATTTTGATAAAATTGAGAATGGAAATGGGGAATGTGTCAAAGAGACAACAACCCGACCACAGAACAGACAACAACAGAAGGTCACCAATAGGTCTTCAATGCAGCGAGAAATTCCCGCACCGGAGGCGTCCTTAAGCTGGCCCCTAAACAATTATATATACTAGTTCAGTGATAATGGACGTCATACTAAACTCCAAATTATACACAAGAAACTAAAAGTAAAATAATACAAGACTAACAAAGGCCAGAGGCTCCTGACTTGGGACAGGCGCAAAAATGCGGCGGGTTAAACATGTTTATGAGATCTCAACCTCCCCTATACCTCTAGCCAATGTAGAAAAGTAAACGCATAATAATACGCACATTAAAAGTCAGTTAAAGAGAAGTCCGAGTCCGATGTCAGAAGATGTAACAAAGAAAATAAACAAAATGACAATAATACATAAATAACAACAGACTACTAGCAGTTAACTGACATGCCAGCTCCAGACCTCAATTAAACTGACTGAAAGATTATGTCTTCATCATATGAATATCAGGCACAATCCCTCCCGTTAGGGTTTAGTATCATACCATCATAAAATATATGAGAAGAGCATAACCCGTGTCATGCCAACAACTGGTTTTAAATAAATGTGTTTAGTTCCGATGCAAAGACCCTATAAGTGAATCAATATTAAAGCCAAAATATGCAATCTTTAAAGGAGACATGACACGATTTTCAATTTGTGTTCCAAAATGTTTATTTATACTTAATCTTCCCAAAATACATCGATAGCAATATAAGTGTCAAATATTTGGTAAAATATGTATTTTAATGAGATTTTAATGCAACGATATATGACCTGTCAAATATGCATATTTCCATCCCGGAAGTCACTCAGAACGAGGCTACTACGTCAGTGGTTACTTTCATTCATGTTGGCATATGGGTACAGCGCAAATTTAGTTTCGATTATTATCCAACAAAACGCTTGAGAGTGATGAACAATGATTTTGTGTGATGCCGATGGATTCAACAATATAATAAAAAGAATATTGACATGATGTTTTCTGTTTTCAAATGACACACAGACTTAGAAGGTGTAAAAATGTGACATTTTAACAAGCCCAACATACACTTCTTTCCTCCCACTTTAATAAGGAATCCAGAGTTGGGGTCTCGGGTGCCATGCCATATGAGTTCATCATAGGTCACAGGTGTGCGGGACAGGTGATTGATTTTCGCAATTTCATGTCTCGTTTGAAGTTGTAAGCTTCAGGTGTCACGCCACATGGGGGATTGATAAGACATAGATATTACGCAATATTACTTCATTAGTTCTTTGTGTATATCCTGGATGTTGGTTTTGCCGAGGGCACAGGTGAGACTAGAATATATTATTGTTACAGTAATAACGGTACAACTACCTGATGTTTAATGAACACCTGTACTACGGCCATGCAATACCCTATACACTACCAATTAAATACCCTAACCAGTGTTGATAACTAATAGACAACCTGTATATAGATCTTATTTTATTGCTTTTAAAATATGCAGATGTAAAAGGTTTATAACAGACGCATTTTTTAATTGACTTCTTGAGATGGATAAGTAATATTTATGTATGCTTGCAAGTCTATAACTTCATAAGAAATTGTTAGGCAAAAGCATAAAAACATAAAAAGCAAACAAGGAAATGATACGAGAATGTGAATCATAAGTCTTTTACCGTGATTCTTATATTCAACACCGAATATAATTATTGACAACTATCTAGTTGGTAAAGATTCAGATCATGATGAAAAACATTTCTTTTTAACATGGAAACTTAATAATAAATGAAGAAAGTGTGTTTGAACCAATTATTTGGTATAACCGTACGGCCTCCAACAATGAGAAAATCCCATACCGTATATTCGGCTATAAAAGTCTCAACATGAAAATGTGAAACAATTTTAACGAGAAAACTAACGACCTTATTTATAACAAAATAATTTCCGAAGAAAAATATGACAGACATGAACCAACAACAACCACTGATCTACACGCTCCTGATTTAAGACAGGCACATTCAAAATGTGTCGCGGGTATATGTTTATGAGCGCCTATTCATTTATTCAAATTACTCTTTTTGTTGAAATGTTTTGAAAAAGAACATTACGTGTTGTGAATATTTTCCTGGACTCATGCATTTTGCTGGTAGCAATAAACAAATTGATTGCTAAATGATATTTGGAAGAGAGGGGTGGAAATATATGTGAATTTGAATTTACTTTGTAATTCATTAAATTTGAAGTTAGATTTATAAGGGTCTGAATGGAATTCCATACTTTAGAAGTGTAGTGTAACTATATTAATTGTTTCAACATAAGATATTTTTTCTTAAACATGTATGGTTTTAAAAGGTATATAACAGAACACGTGACTAAATCACACTACAGGTGCCTTCTTACCTTTCACCTGGTCAAGTATGCTATAGGTGTCAAAATTCAATTACTTAAACAACAGCCTCAATAAATGTTTACATGAAAAGGGGGGCAATAAAATTGTTAATTGAATATCCTAATGTAGAAATAGTGTGATAAAGGATTTGTCACTACTCAAATCATTGGTGTGATGTATGATTTCCAACCAAAAAATATCGTTTTTTTTGTTTCTGCTTCTGGCGCACACATAATTATAACGTTACCGTAGCAGAGAGAAAAAAAGAACAATTTGATCATCAAATCAGAAATTTATATTTTCAATCATGATTAAAAGTAGTTTGATTTAAATTAAAATAAATGCAGAAAGCGGTTTATTAAATTTATTCATCAGACAAACCCATATAGGTATGGTAACAGTCCGATCGGTTTTGTCTGAAAATCGTCGTTGTTGGACTCTTCGCATGAAGAATTAATATCTTTTCTTGGTTATTTTCCACACAATGGCTCAAATTGATGATATCAATTGTCTTTGTAGTTTGTCAGTAATCGAGAAAAGTGCTGTCAATACGTTCATAGTGTATCGACATCGTCCAGTTCGAGACATTTTCCCAGCTTGTAACCACTGACGTAAGCATGATCACGTGATCATTATCTAATTAAAAATCATTCATTATGACAAGCGCTGGATTCTTTGACCTAAAAAATGCCGATTGATCAGGTTTGGACCAGCAAAATTGCACAAAACATGTTTTAAGACTAATATTTATTAATTTAATAAAAAAAAAAAAAAAATCGTGTCACGTCTCCTTTAATGACCTGACAACAGTATCGTAACTATATCCCTTCTTAATAAGTCTATTTAAAGGTTTTGTTAGCTTCTGAGGTGAATACTGACATTTTAGTGCTTTATAAAGAATATTACCATAAAAGATTGGATGTGAAATACCTGAACGTATAAGAAGTCTGCATGTTGAGCTATATTTACGAATGATGTCCTTGTACCGATGATAAAATTTAGTAAATGTTTTGACTAGTTTGTGATATCGAAAACCCTGGTGTAATAATTTTTCTGTAATACATAAATTTCTTTCGTTAAAATCTGAAACGTTGTTACATACACGAGCGAATCGTACAAGTTGAGATATATAACACCGTAAGATGGTGACAAGGAACGTCACCATCTAAAAATGGATAATTAACGATAGGAAATGAAAAATCATCTCTTTTATCATAAATTTTGTATTAAGCTTTCCGTTAATGATATAGATATCAAGATCGAGGAAAGGGCAGTGGTCATTGTTAGTATTAGCTTTATTTAAAGTAAGTTCAACAGGATAAATTTCTTTAGTATACATACTGAAGTCGTCATTATTGAGAGCCAATATATCATCCAAATATCTAAAAGTATTATTAAATTTTGTATCAGATGTTGTTTCGATGGGTCTTTGCTGATTTTAGTCATAAATTGTAACTCATAGCAATACAAAAACAGGTCCGCAATAAGTGGTGCACAGTTAGTCCCCATTGGAATTCCGATAACCTGACGATATACGGAATCTCCAAAGCGAACAAAAATATTATCTAGTAAAATTCAAGGGCAGATATAGTATCAAAGCATGTCCAATTGACATAGTTCTTTTGTTTATTGCTACTAAAAATGACCTAAAGAGTTAGAACATATGTATTCACATTCTGACTTTTAAATGCCCATTTAATTAGCACTGGTAACTGGAATTTAGCTTGAACGGACAAAAACGCATTAACGGCATTTAAAAGATTAATGAAAATTGAATAAAGATTGACAAAATTAAAATTATTTTAATGCATTTCAATCCATATCAAATCATTTAATACCAGTCAAATAGATTCCCTTGCGGTCATTCAAGTTAATTTGAGATGTGGTTAAACTGCGTCAAACTAATTAGCCACGCCCCGTTAAACGGAATCAAACTGATGTTAAGTCCTTTTAAACTTTAAAGTGTCCGCCTTTTGTAAGGTAAATCACTCAAGCGGTACAGCATCCTTGTGTATCTATCGTTTTACCGTTCCGAGCGTTATCGATTTTGTCAGACAAGTAAAATGTACCTCTTACAAATATTCACAATTAAAAGGAAATAATGACAAATACATGTGTAAACTAAGTTTTTTATAGTTAATGGTGCCAGATCTTTAAAATGCAGCGAAAAGTATAATTAGTTCTTTTTTTTTTATTTGTAAACACGCAGCAGCTCTTGAGATAAAAAAAAAGTGACTGTGATAAAAAAAAAAATTATTTTGCTTGAAATAAAACGAGAAAGCTGGTAGTTATTTAATAGCCAATAAAGGTACCAAACTGAGAATGCATGTTGAATGCCAATGGATATTGTACGCAAACATTAATCTATATGAAGGTATCGTCTGATCAAAAATGTAATTTCGTCGAGAATATGCAATAATATTTACCACGGTACGTTAAGCAAATTTAATTGAACCAATTCCGTCCCGAACTTTTAAAAATTCACATTAAAACATATCTTTTTTTTTTTTTGGTCTAATTCACCTGGAAAATTAAAATTTCGTTTAGCTTAAACAGTTTTAAATGCACCCCGTACTCGTATACCGGATACCAAATATACAGCAACACTGTTTGTCTTAAGTCTGATAGTGCTCTGCTAGTCATTACTAAATTCATACGTGTAAAACTATACAATTTTACTCATCTGCCTTCAACACGAAGTCTTGGCTAACACCGAACAGCAAGCTATAAGGTGCCTAGTGACTAGTGTAGAACCATTCAAACGGAAAAACTAACGGTCTATATATTCGACTTTTGAAATACATAATCAAACAACAACCACTAAACAGCAGGTTAGGGCAGGTGCAAACAAATGCAGCGGAGTTCAAAAGCCCAAATATACGAATAATTCTCGAGACTTAAGTGACATTGTTTTAATAAGATCAGAACCATGTATGTGTAAATTTTAAAGCAAAAGATATAATTTTGTAAGAAAAATATTGACGCACCAATTCTAATAGCTAAGAAAATTTCCTTTGCTAAACGATGATAACATTTTAACATTTTGGTATACCTTATACTTCATAATCTATTTCTGAAACGACTTCTCGCATTGAACATGTATGAAATGTTTGCCACTGGACGTTAAACAACCATTAATCAATCATTCAAATTGTGCTTTAAAATGAATTAAGCCGCAAGTGTATCCATCAATGAGTGCTGTTGTTTGTTTGTCCATTTAACATATACTGAATTTGTTTTGTCCAGAATTATATTCCTTAGAAGAGTTCAAGTATGTTAATAAATTCATAGGGTATCATGTGCTAGTTGAAATTTTTCAGTGAAATCATTATTGTGTGTCCAACGTTCTTTCATGCATATCAAATATTGTATCCACTTTTGCTGTTCGTAGTCTGTTAGTCCTCGGTCTCCAAAATTTAGCACACACTTATGTAATGACCAATCTCGAAAGGGGGACATTTTTTTATTCAAGAAAAAATAAAACAATTTCTATATTCTATCATTCAATTAACCGATGTACACCTAAGATTTTCAACTATAGATGTTGAATTAAAAAAAACAATAAAAAGTCCCAATGTATTATTATGGCAAACATATCTAATGGGTTATTTTCTCATGCAAAATAATTATTGTTTTCATTTTTTCAAGTTAATAGTGTAATCAGATATGTTCTTTGATACGTGTCTAACGGTTCACCGATTTTCGGCAATATCAAAGAAAATCAGCAAGTGCCTAAACATTAGTTTTGAGAATGTTGATGCTGTATTAATATATGGAACATGTCTTCATAACAAAATAGATTACTCACATTTAATGTTCTTGTAAATGACATTGGGAATGAAAATGGGGATAATGGACGTCATACTCAACTCCGAAATATATAAAAGAAACTAAAATTAAAATTATACAAGACTAACAAAGGCCAGAGGCTCCTGACTTGTGACAGGCGCAAAAATGCGGCGAGGTTAAACATGTTCATATTTTTTCGAATTGTCTTTTTGTGAAATTATTCAGCAACAAATTAATCAATTTATTTTTAATACAATGAAACAAGATTTTTTAACGAAAGGAAGTATTTTTCGTCCCTTATATTTAAAGGAAATAAGCAATTTGTCAAAAAAAATAAAACTCCGCCCATCATTCTCTCCCCCTCCCTTAAATCCAGAAAAGAATGAATTGACATTTTATTAAGAATAAAGGTGAAATCATAGATAAACTGCTATTGTATTCTTATTAAGATCTACATTTAACAGAATCGGGGACTAATATTTCTCTAAAAGCCCATACATACACTAATATTTGTGTGTTTTTGTTTCAAGTTGTTTCAATTATCATTTACATGTATGAGGCTATAAATGGGACCACCATTTATAAGTATATGAATTGCGTTTACAGATTTGAGAATTATGAGGAAACTAAGTTAATAAGAAGCGAGGCAAAAAAACTAGTTAACAGAATATAGAGGTGGTGTAACCCGAATAATTCAGTCGTTATATTTCGCTGATCTACGATTACTACATAAATTCACAATTTTATGAATGTTGACATTAATAGAAATAGTTTTTGAAAATATTTTATCGAACTTTAATATCGTAATCTGTAAAATTCAACGAGACTTTTGTACCTTTTCGCATTGACTGTCTCGGATATAACGATAACGCAAATCACGTGTATTAAACATGGTCTAGGCCTGAGGATATCATTTCATTATCACTTCCTAATATCCAATCCACAGACACGAGTCACACGACATCCCCGTATCTTCTAATTTTACTAGTATATACGAATTACCAACACATTTGGCATTTACCACTTGTTGACGCTAGTAAGAAAATGAATAGTTAAGTTCGAATTATTATTATTTCAAATGTCAAAAACACTTTGAGTATTATAACAGAACATCTAAAAATCAAACTAAATAATTAGAAGTATCACAGCTCAGATCGGCCAATGTCATTCGTTAGAACTTATAACTAATTGAAATACTGACACATTGCTTATAGTTTGCCTAACGCTAATTTGAATCATAAGCTATTACTGATTTAAAACTTGCAGTATCAAAATTGAATGGCATAAATTAAAAGAAATACATTGTGTATCTAAAGTATTTTCATCATTCCGGATGACCCTAATAATATTTACCTTTCAAATGATTTTTCTACATAAGGTTATATTTCTTCTCTCTGGTCACTAAATTGCCCTAAAGCTAAATGTCACCGTCAGATGTATAGCAGAAGGCAAAAAATGCTTAGTTGTTAATTTCTGTGTTATTTGGTCTCTTGACGAGAGATTATACCACATCTCCTTATTTTTTTAGATTTGTTTGTGTTCAAGCAAAAACATATAGTATCTTTAAAATGAAACGGTGTGTAGATATACCGCAAAGGACTTCTTAGTGCACTAAGGACACTAAAACGATGTTTTAAGACCACAAAGAACATGGATATAAGAGGATATGAGTATATAACTCATGAATATAAAGTTTGGTATCAATAGATATTGTAATTTTGAAGTAAAATGACTTTTTAATCAGCGCGTGCCACTCGGCACGTGACCAACGGCTAATTGCAAATTCCCAATCATTAAGTTCAATCAACCATATCCAAATAACAATCTTCTTTTGATCGTTACTAATTGATTAATGATAGTTGTTGAATAAACCTAACGGTTTAGTGTTATAATTTCAAGCTGATGAAAGAAAATTAAAAATTGAATTTTATGTTTACTTTGCCTTTGTTTTATTTTGTTTTGAAGGAAATTGCTTTAATAAACTTGTTTTTTTTTTTTAAAGAAGCCAGTTTTGAGATAGAAATTGAGAAAAAAATGCTTCTGAGATTTCATTTCCACATTTACAACTCTATAGTTTACATACTTTCATTATACCTTGAAAGACATTTGAGAGTAAAACATATTCTTCAAAACCCGATTATAGAAGTGATATAGAAAGACTTCAAGAGGAAATGTTATTTTCAAAAAGAGAATTAATAATCATATTAAATTGTCTTCTATGAAAGATACCTTTATTACGGATGTCATTGTTTTTTATTGTCATTCTCCGCCATATGTGTATTTTATATAATTATAAAATTCAATTATGTTATTAATATAACGCTGATGCATTTAAAAAATAATGTAAACCATACATTCTTGCTTCTAAATAAAACTCTTATAATCTTATCCTGAGTAAATCTAGTATGTGTACCCATTAAAAGTATTTCGGTTGAACAAAATTACCGTTCTATAACTAAAATTTGGCCCAGTGATTTCAGAGGAGAAGATTTTTGTAAAAGCTAACGACGACGGACGCAAGGTGAACTAAAAATAAGAGTAGGAAATACGCTATTACATAGAAGTAAAAAATATAGCAAACAGAAATACAAAAAAAGTCAAAGTTCAAAGTCATAAATAAGTGTTCCGTGTAGAAATGTTTTTTGAAAGTCTAGTTTGTTCATAATTTCTCTATGTAAACTTCTTTAAATAAATTCGGACCTTCCCTTATCTGTTCACCAGCATGGCTGAAGAAATTGTTCCAAGATGTATTGTGAGGTGACACGTCCAGGTATTTAAGCGATTTCCTGTCGGACTTTAAAACTCTTATTACACAATTACAAGTTGGTGCATCACTTGACCTCTGAGAGTATTGATCAGTGTACACGGCCGATAACTCGTAACTTTCCATTTTGAAAATATCAGGTGTAATATACATCTTTGTCTTGCGTGTCCGATAGTGATATACCATAGTCATTACTTATACGCTTGTTTATAAATAACGTTTCTGGTGTTTAGAATGATATTTATGAAAATCTTAATAATTCCCAAAAAGATTTGATAAAATAAAATCTATTTACATATTTTCCAAGGGTATATACTCGTTGTCAATAGATATGGACATTTGAAACATACACATTATAATTGATTTCACAAAATGTACGCACTTGTCGATCATTGATTTATTTGTCATGAAAGAATGTTATGGAACTATAATAATAATAGATAGTCACAATTTAGAATATATACATGTATATACATGTTGAATATACGAGAGAAACATTTAGAACCAATCTGATTTAAAAACAGGTCAAAGTATTACTCGCTTTAATTTGGTTCGTCAAAGTTATGGACATAGTAAAATTACAAATTTATCTTTCGGTTAGATTATTTCGAACAGTTTAAGAAATTCGTCATCATCACAATTGTTGAGTATAATCAGAGACATATGTCTAATGTATAATAATGTGAACATGGTTCTAATAGTACCTTATGTCAATTTTCCTGTTCCGACATGCATAATATATATGCCACTGGACGTACATTAATGATCCCCAAAAAGAATTTCTGAATAATAGGATTTATGATAGTTTGTATTAACCATTATGTCAATGGGGGTTACAAAACAAGGTAACTCAATTATGGTGCACATTTTGTGCCTTATATGCCTTTTCTGCTCTTTGGTCGGATTGTTGTCGGACACATTTTCTATTTCCATTCTCCATTTTATTCAATTGGTTGCATGCATTTTTGTTTTATCTCTCTCTGATGTTTTCGCAGAATTAATCTAAATATTTTAAAGAAGACATTTAACTCTTTCTTCTAAAACTTTAAGCATTAAAACCTAATCGCATGAAATTGCATAGTATGTTATTATCAGTCTTATCACTTTTTCGGATGAACTTTATAATATTGACCCAGGAAATGATTTTGACAGAATTTTATATATTGTAGAATTCGTTCTTTTATCGACACATTAATTGATTAAATGCTGTGCCATAAAATGTTATTTTCGCGACATCAAACTGTGAAATATCGGAAAAAGATGCAGCTTTTCGAGATTTAACCATTAGCTTAAAACGAGAACATGGACCCCTCTTTTAAAAATGGCGTTTGGCATGATACTGTTTGATGACAGAGACATATAATACAATTCGGCGTTTTACGTTTCCGCATTTTATAGTACTCTTTTCCGCATTGTTTTACATTGATTTTATTAAAGGTTATTTACGTTTCCGCATTTAAATTTTTAATGTATGCCCCCCCCCTTACTCACCAACTGGGTGGAAGTAGGACTTCGAGCAGGATAAGTCTTTATGACTAAAATGAAACTACAAATGTATCAACTTAAAATGATGAAAATCACACATGGTCATATATCAATTAAAAGTCAATGTTCAGCACTAAAAGTTTATATATATTTTAAGCGTCAGTATACTATTAAACAGTACACGTAGCACAGTTTAAAGCGGTAAACTTGTAGCCAACTGACTCTATAAAGTCTAACCTCGTATTCTATTCTCTACCATAATTGACAAACTGTTCGGATACGAATTCAGCATGTTCGCGATCACTTTTACGAACTGTGCTATTGCTGATAAAGACCGAATTTTGATGTAAGTTGTTGTTTGGATCTTCTGCAAAACGTCCATAAAATAAATATAATTGTGTGACATGCATAGAACTGGGAGAAACGATTCCGGCCCAGTTGTGGTTCTTTTGGTTTCTGTGTCGGGATGAGATGACCATATTTGATAATAAAGTCTTATACCGATATATCATTATTACCATTTTTTACAGGTGAAATACAGGTAAAAATGCGGAAAAGTGGTATCTATTTATTTCGGAAAAGTAATGCACGAAAATGTGGAAACGTGAACTGGATTTTTGCTAAAAATGCGGAAACGTAATACCCCATACAAATTACAATTACTATATGTCTCTGATGAAGATTATTCGTTCCAACTTTTATGAAGAAATAACCGACTGTTTTCAACTAGATAAATAAACGACAAAAATGCAGTTTTTTTCTTCTAAAATCAATTTCTTTTAACAAATTGGATTTTTAATAAGGATTGTTACACAAATGTAGAGCCCAATTTTGTAGCAAAGATATTCCTTATCTCTTTATCGAAATCCGCATATTTTATCTTTTGAAACAAAATTTAAGGAGACAGAAATGTGCAATCAACCGAAATTTTTAGTAAATGTCGAAAACTTCAAACCCATTTATCTTTAAAATTCAACACATGAAGATATAGATATAATTTTTATTACATATTCAAGTTGATTTTGTAAAAATTAGCTTGTATGTAAACTTTCGTAAAAAAAAACACCGTGTTGTTGGTCGTTTGCCCATAATTGCCCTAAAGCTAAATGTCATTGTCAGATTATGAGGGTCTGAATGGGGATTAATTATTTCTGTATTCTATCATTTTAGGCAATTTTTTCTATCCGTTATACCTTTTGCTGATCATTCTTTATTCCATATATTCTAGTACCTCATAATTTTCTTTTCTATATATTTGTCTGGTTATTTTCTGTTTTCTTTATTCTTTTGTCAATAATTTTCATCCACAACGTCATGTATAATGGAAGACGATAATTATTTTAGTATACATACCACCGTTGTCAATTCTCCCTGATATACAAACCACATGTAGTTATTTCTCACTTGGACACAGGACTTATATATATATATACAACTCGTCTAGACATCAACCCAACAATGTTAGATCTAAATTTGCTTTCGCAAATTTTTTGTTCTTCCCTCGCCGGGATTCGAACCCATGCTACTGAGATATCGTCATATATATATATATTACGTAATAGTAGCGAATGGAATTTTATCGCACTGGCTTGTTAAGTGTATTTTGATCTGACAACAAGAATACATTTGTTTATCATAATTTTTTACTTTATCTAAAATTAAGAATGGAAATGGGAATATGTAAAAGAGACAACATGAAAATAGAAGGCCACCAACTATATTTGATCATGTTTTAGTTTCGAAAAGGCAAAACCATCGTATTTTCAAAAATCTCTACAAGGATGATAAAAGTTTTAACGACCTTGGCTGGCTATACAGACTGAGCCCTCGCACGGTTGGTATCTAAAAGTTGTCGAATTTAAAAACTTTATCAAGAGATAGGCTTAACCTAGCTTTAGGCCCCGGGTTTTAAAAATATCTATTTAGGAACCAAATTGTGGCTTCTTTATATTTAATTTTGTCGAAGAGAACAATTACACAAAGAGCAACATGCGAGAAGAGGTTTCATTTTCGCTTACATTTTTTTTTATTGAAGTAACTAATCTTTTGAGGTTACGCCACGGAAATATATTTCAAATGAAAAGGTGCGATTGGATGCATCCCTAAAAAAAAATAAAATAAAATATAGGGATAAAATTACGGCTATTCGTCAATCAGACAGCAATCCAACATAAACACAAGTAGGTTATCTGACATATAGAATAACAGGTTAACTTTAAGCATAACCCGCGCTGATATCAACTTTCTATTTTCTGAGTAAAATTCAACATACATATTGGACTCTGAAACGTCAAATATACGAAAGTTTTTTTTAAGGTACGATACATGGAGAGTGCCGTTCCCTAAATACATACGAGTCCACAAACTTTTATAATGTAAGGGTAAATGAGGATCTCTTTAGAGGAACAAAGTAAAAATGCATGCTGAAGCAAGAATAATTTCCACACGAAGAACATCAAACAGGACGATCTCTCAATTAGTATGCAACTGTAACTAATACATCCATAGACATTAACACTAGTTAATGCTTTATATACTGACATTAAAACAAATACACTGCTCATATAAAATTTGGCATTACTTTCCCGGGAAAAAGAATACGCTTCCGCTATAAGCCTACGTTTCCGGAAATAAATACCTTACTTTTCCGAGAAAATAGTAACGATTCCGGTATGTTCAGGCAAAAGTAGTAATATCTTTTAAAGTCAAATCCCAAGGAAATGATGCACACAAGAGCTAACTGTTCACATTCTGGTATGTTGTGTGGTTGAGTTGCTGTCTCTTTTACGTCTTTATCACATCTTCTCTTCGTATATGTACGCGAATTTGATATCGTCATGCATGGACACAATACTTCACTATTCGTTTCATTTTCGTATTTTGACATGATTTATATACAAATAAGAAGATGTGGTATAATTGACAAATTCAGTATTTATACTACATAACATAGGTGGTGTCATGATCACAAAACTTTCCAATAATTTTGACATTGATCATCAGTTATATTTTACTATTTTGTAAATTTGAGTTATTGACAAACAATCGCAGGTCTTTATTTGTAGCACGTTCCTTCGTTCACGTTTCCGCAAAAAGAAAAAGTGTTTCCTTCTCGCACTTTAACAGCCCTTTCCCGCAATTATTTTCAAGATAATTTCATATAACACGTTATGAAATCCCGACCAATGAAATTTATTTGAATATTAAACGTGGCCTACGAGAGCACCTAGATTAAACTTGGGAAGTTAGAATAGCCAATTATTTTTTTTTATCTAGTAATTATCGCTAAAATATGCCTTACACAATTATATGACAGAAACATTTAATCCGACCTGCTTTTATACAATGTTTAAGTTACCTTTTGGTCTTATAAACGTTTTTGAATGCCGCAAATATAAAAATAAGGTTTTTTTTTAAATATTTCTTTTGGGCCAGGGCCGACTGTGCAAGGACTTAATAGCTAGTCCAGTTCGTCAAATGTTCATTTATTGCAAGAATTATTTTACATGCGGACATAACGAGAATCCTTTCGTAACCCCACTACAATTTTCATTTGTCGTTTGCTGCTTTTACACAAATAACACACATTTTAACCAGTGACCGGTATTACAATTTTACACAGGTTTAAAAGTTCATTGAGCTGTTACTTTAATTACAAGTTTTAGCAAGACGAAACTGTTTACTAAATGAATTCAACAAATGTCAAGCTCATCTATATCAATTTTATTATTTAACAAAAAATGTTTTTAATTACAAGCTATTTTAAATGTCGGTATAAATGTTAATACAGAAAAAAGAGGAATGATAAATATTCAGGAATACATTAATTCTACGATTACAACAAGGACACACTTATACAGAAATATAAGTGATCATTTCACCTCTCAAATGTAATTCAAATCTATTTATTGTCTATTGATTAAAAAAACATCTTTCACTTCTAGGTTTGTAATGAGCACAATTACGACCTTCTTATTATCTTTCCGGTTTTATTTTTTCGCAAGTATATTTAAAGACCATACTTTACTTACATGCCACGAGTTTTCATATTAGTAGGCAATATTGAAAACGAATAATTTGATATAAAGAGCTATTTTATTTTAACAGATTAACACTTTGTGCTTTTTAAATCGTGCCTCAATATTTATAAATTTAGTTATATATCTATTGTTCATTCGTTTATCTTAATTGTGAAGCATGTTTATATATTCAGATTAAAATTTTTATTAAAGTCTCACCACTTGTATAACATTATACATTCCAATTATGAATATACATATAAAATATTACGTATAACATTAAATATTGGAAAACATATATAAAACTAACCACCAGTAAAATATCTTAAATCGATAACGCTCGGAGCGGATTAATGATAGATACATGAGGATGCTGTTCTGCTTGAGTGATTTACCTTACAAAAGGCGGACACTTTAAAGTTTAAAAGGACTTAACATCAGTTTGATTCCGTTTAACGGGGCGTGGCTAATTAGTTTGACGCAGTTTAACCACATCTCAAATTAACTTGAATGACCGCAAGGAATCTATTTGACTGGTATTAAAATGATTTGATATAGATTGAAATGCATTAAAAATAATTTTTAATTTTGTCAATCTTTATTCAATTTTCATTAATCTTTTTAAATGCCGTTAATGCGTTTTTGTCCGTTCAAGCTAAATTCGAGTTACTAGTGTAGGTGTGTGAATTTTTCTTAATGAGAATGTGAGGCAATGTGGTATACAGGGTAGAAAAATCAAAACTTTGAACAGATTCAAAATCACCAATATAAGCATGCAATTTATCAAGTACTTCCAACGAGTTTTTGACACTCCAAAAGTAATTAATTCCACTATTTTCAAAGGCCTTATTTGAACAATTTATTATCAGGTTTTGATTGTACCAAGTGAACTGGTAAGAAGAATAGACAATTTAGTAGTGGAACAATGGCTTGAAGACGAAATAAATCTATATTTGTAAGGTGTTTTATGTAGCTTCGGAAGCCAGTACATAGTTGGGACTTTCATTGTATTTGGTTCTGCTTGTAAAGAGGTAGCTAAAAGTTTATGTTTGTTACAGATGTCGTTTTCTGAAAATGGAGTCAGTTGGAATGTTGGTGAATTGGTGATTTCTTTTCAGAACCTCAATGTAAAATTTACGTCAAACAATAATGATATTATTAGCAGCTTTATCGGCCGGGACAAAAACAAATTCCTTGGCTAGTTCTTTAAGTTTATGTTTGATACGAGAAATAGGTTTATTATGGTTGTTGTTAAGAGTAAAATGTTCTTTAAAATGTTGAATACGTATATCAACTATGTTCATTACTGAATTAAAAAGAGTCCAAAGATTTTTGTCAGCTTTTCCCGTTTTATCCATTTTAAACAGTAAGTACGGAGTGAGTCGTGGATGATATTACGACACTCATTCCAATTAATGATTGACGGGGGGCGATATTTAGGTCCTTTACTGAGGAATGATTTTAACTCTCGGTCTTGAACGATGTTAAGATCTCCTGATATAACATGGAAATGGGTCCATAAATGTATTCGGAATTACTGCAATTACATGAAGTAGGTGTATTTTCACTGATATTAACATCTTTACACAATTGGCTATAATTAAACACATATTTCCGGGTAGATTTCTTGTAAATATAACAAATAAGAGGGAGCTCAGTATTATCAAAATATCCAGGAATTTGTTCTTTAACAGAATGGTCGTTAAAAATACCGGCAATATTTACAAAATCAAAACCTTTATTGACATACTTTATTTTGATAAAATGTTTTTTATGATCTTCAGGGCGATCAATTTTGGGAAACAGTTTAGAATAACAATATGCCATTATAATTTGAACGATTTCATACTTAGGACTGCTATATGAAATTGTGTTGCATTCCTCTAAAATTTTATTTAACTTATTAACCGGTAATGAACAGAGCTTTGTTAACAGATAATGTCTGCCATTGTTTTTTGAAATAGAAATTAGGTCCGAAATATTGGTATGATTGGTCCGAAATTTTCTTTGACTGCGATTTTTCTACGACCATGAGAACGGTTTTACGAACAGTTTTAGAAACTATATCCAAAATGTTAACAGAATCGGTTCTTGATATATTACCAATTCCCATGATATTATCATTAAGACCGAGAGGGTAGACTGTCTGTAATTTTTAATCCAATTTAATTCAATTATTTTCCGTGATCGTAAAACTTTGAATGAGATTCACCAGGCTGCTTATTTACTACTTCTAAAGGTTGAACTGTTAAATATTTAATAGGATGATTGTGCTTTTAAGGTGTTGATAAATGATACTTTTGAATTTATTGGGTCTTTTAAAACGATACAGGTGTTCTTGCGTGCGTTTAGATAAAATCGCCCAGTTTCACCTACGTACTGAATACCGCATCCCGGTTTGTTTCATGTGAGTAAATAAATAATACTGTTTGTTTTCAAGTTATATCAGTTTCAAAATTTAAAGAAAATGTGCGACCATTAAACGTGGACCTTACCGTATTGTTGGTGGAAAGACGGGGACATGTAAGTCATTTTTGGCATGACACTTATCGATAGAAGGGTAACCACGATTTTATTGTTAAAAATGTTAGCGATGGTAGTATTTTTAGATAAGCGATTTTGAAGATTGAGACGTGTAGATACCCTTTGAACGAGTTTAGTATTTAATATTTTCCATTTCTAAGCTTCATATTTGTTTTTGTTTGTGGATTTTATTAGAAAGGAGCAAAGACTGGCGTCCAGAATATGAACCAGCATACAATCAATTAAATTATGTAAAATGATAATTCTGTTCGGCTAAAGATGTCAAACGCTATCCGTCATTAATTACCCGAAAAATAAAACAAAAGATAGGGTATATCAGGGTAGCGACTGACGTCTGACTAAATAGTAGAATGGGGCTGAAAATTGAAATACTACTTTTGATAAATATTCCTAAAGTAATGAATTAGAGAAGTTCTCGCTCGGACACACACTCCATAATCTAGTATATTATAAGAGCATAAACCTAAAGCACGGGAGGCACTCTACTGTCTCCACACGGCACTAAAGACAAACTCTGTAAAAATAAAATTGAGAATGGAAATGGGAATGTGTCAAAGAGACAACAACCCGACCACAGAACAGACAACAACAGAAGGTCACCAATAGGTCTTCAATGCAGCGAGAAATTCCGCACCCGGAGGCGTCCTTAAGCTGGCCCTAAACAATTATATATACTAGTTCAGTGATAATGGACGTCATACTAAACTCCAAATTATACACAAGAAACTAAAAGTAAAAATAATACAAGACTAACAAGGCCAGAGGCTCCTGACTTGGGACAGGCGCAAAATGCGGCGGGGTTAAACATGTTTATGAGATCTCAACCTCCCCTATACCTCTAGCCAATGTAGAAAAGTAAACGCATAATAATACGCACATTAAAAGTCAGTTAAAGAGAAGTCCGAGTCCGATGTCAGAAGATGTAACAAAAGAAAATAAACAAAATGACAATAATACATAAATAACAACAGACTACTAGCAGTTAACTGACATGCCAGCTCCAGACCTCAATTAAACTGATTGAAAGATTATGTCTTCATCATATGAATATCAGGCACAATCCCTCCCGTTAGGGTTTAGTATCATACCATCATAAAATATATGAGAAGAGCATAACCCGTGTCATGCCAACAACTGGTTTTAAATAAATGTGTTTAGTTCCGATGCAAAGACCCTATAAGTGAATCAATATTAAAGCCAAAATATGCAATCTTTAATGACCTGACAACAGTATCGTAACTATATCCCTTCTTAATAAGTCTATTTAAAGGTTTTGTTAGCTTCTGAGGTGAATACTGACATTTTAGTGCTTTATAAAGAATATTACCATAAAAGATTGGATGTGAAATACCTGAACGTATAAGAAGTCTGCATGTTGAGCTATATTTACGAATGATGTCCTTGTACCGATGATAAAATTTAGTAAATGTTTTGACTAGTTTGTGATATCGAAAACCCTGGTGTAATAATTTTTCTGTAATACATAAATTTCTTTCGTTAAAATCTGAAACGTTGTTACATACACGAGCGAATCGTACAAGTTGAGATATATAAACACCGTAAGATGGTGACAAGGAACGTCACCATCTAAAATGGATAATTAACGATAGGAAATGAAAATCATCTCTTTTATCATAAATTTTGTATTAAGCTTTCCGTTAATGATATAGATATCAAGATCGAGGAAAGGGCAGTGGTCATTGTTAGTATTAGCTTTATTTAAAGTAAGTTCAACAGGATAAATTTCTTTAGTATACATACTGAAGTCGTCATTATTGAGAGCCAATATATCATCCAAATATCTAAAAGTATTATTAAATTTTTGTATCAGATGTTGTTTCGATGGGTCTTTGCTGATTTTAGTCATAAATTGTAACTCATAGCAATACAAAACAGGTCCGCAATAAGTGGTGCACAGTTAGTCCCCATTGGAATTCCGATAACCTGACGATATACGGAATCTCCAAAGCGAACAAAAATATTATCTAGTAAAAATTCAAGGGCAGATATAGTATCAAAGCATGTCCAATTGACATAGTTCTTTTGTTTATTGCTACTAAAAAATGACCTAAAAGAGTTAGAACATATGTATTCACATTCTGACTTTTTAAATGCCCATTTAATTAGGTGTGTGAATTTTTTCTTAATGAGAATGTGAGGCAATGTGGTATACAGGGTAGAAAATCAAAACTTTGAACAGATTCAAAATCACCAATATAAGCATGCAATTTATCAAGTACTTCCAACGAGTTTTGACACTCCAAAAGTAATTAATTCCACTATTTTCAAAGGCCTTATTTGAACAATTTATTATCAGGTTTTGATTGTACCAAGTGAACTGGTAAGAAGAATAGACAATTTAGTAGTGGAACAATGGCTTGAAGACGAAATAAATCTATATTTGTAAGGTGTTTTATGTAGCTTCGGAAGCCAGTACATAGTTGGGACTTTCATTGTATTTGGTTCTGCTTGTAAAGAGGTAGCTAAAAGTTTATGTTTGTTACAGATGTCGTTTTCTGAAAATGGAGTCAGTTGGAATGTTGGTGAATTGGTGATTTCTTTTTTCAGAACCTCAATGTAAAATTTACGTCAAACAATAATGATATTATTAGCAGCTTTATCGGCCGGGACAAAAACAAATTCCTTGGCTAGTTCTTTAAGTTTATGTTTGATACGAGAAATAGGTTTATTATGGTTGTTGTTAAGAGTAAAATGTTCTTTAAAATGTTGAATACGTATATCAACTATGTTCATTACTGAATTAAAAAGAGTCCAAAGATTTTTGTCAGCTTTTTCCCGTTTTATCCATTTTAAACAGTAAGTACGGGTGAGTCGTGGATGATATTACGACACTCATTCCAATTAATGATTGACGGGGGCGATATTTAGGTCCTTTACTGAGGAATGATTTTAACTCTCGGTCTTGAACGATGTTAAGATCTCCTGATATAACATGGAAATGGGTCCATAAATGTATTCGGAATTACTGCAATTACATGAAGTAGGTGTATTTTCACTGATATTAACATCTTTACACAATTGGCTATAATTAAACACATATTTCCGGTAGATTTCTTGTAAATATAACAAATAAGAGGGAGCTCAGTATTATCAAAATATCCAGGAATTTGTTCTTTAACAGAATGGTCGTTAAAAATACCGGCAATATTTACAAAATCAAAACCTTTATTGACATACTTTATTTTGATAAAATGTTTTTTATGATCTTCAGGGCGATCAATTTTGGGAAACAGTTTAGAATAACAATATGCCATTATAATTTGAACGATTTCATACTTAGGACTGCTATATGAAATTGTGTTGCATTCCTCTAAAATTTTATTTAACTTATTAACCGGTAATGAACAGAGCTTTGTTAACAGATAATGTCTGCCATTGTTTTTGAAATAGAAATTAGGTCCGAAATATTGGTATGATTGGTCCGAAATTTTCTTTGATTGCGATTTTTCTACGACCATGAGAACGGTTTTACGAACAGTTTTAGAAACTATATCCAAAATGTTAACAGAATCGGTTCTTGATATATTACCAATTCCATGATATTATCATTAAGACCGAGAGGGTAGACTGTCTGTAATTTTTAATCCAATTTAATTCAATTATTTTCCGTGATCGTACAAACTTTGAATGAGATTCACCAGGCTGCTTATTTACTACTTCTAAAGGTTGAACTGTTAAATATTTAATAGGATGATTGTGCTTTTAAGGTGTTGATAAATGATACTTTTGAATTTATTGGGTCTTTTAAAACGATACAGGTGTTCTTGCGTGCGTTTAGATAAAAATCGCCCAGTTTCACCTACGTACTGAATACCGCATCCCGGTTTGTTTCATGTGAGTAAATAAATAATACTGTTTGTTTTCAAGTTATATCAGTTTCAAAATTTAAAGAAAATGTGCGACCATTAAACGTGGACCTTACCGTATTGTTGGTGGAAAGACGGGGACATGTAAGTCATTTTTGGCATGACACTTATCGATAGAAGGGTAACCACGATTTTATTGTTAAAAATGTTAGCGATGGTAGTATTTTAGATAAGCGATTTTGAAGATTGAGACGTGTAGATACCCTTTGAACGAGTTTAGTATTTAATATTTTTCCATTTCTAAGCTTCATATTTGTTTTTGTTTGTGGATTTTATTAGAAAGGAGCAAAGACTGGCGTCCAGAATATGAACCAGCATACAATCAATTAAATTATGTAAAATGATAATTCTGTTCGGCTAAAGATGTCAAACGCTATCCGTCATTAATTACCCGAAAAATAAAACAAAAGATAGGGTATATCAGGGTAGCGACTGACGTCTGACTAAATAGTAGAATGGGGCTGAAAATTGAAATACTACTTTTGATAAATATTCCTAAAGTAATGAATTAGAGAGTTCTCGCTCGGACACACACTCCATAATCTAGTATATTATAAGAGCATAAACCTAAAGCACGGGAGGCACTCTACTGTCTCCACACGGCACTAAAGACAAACTCTGTAAAAATAAAATTGAGAATGGAAATGGGAATGTGTCAAAGAGACAACAACCCGACCACAGAACAGACAACAACAGAAGGTCACCAATAGGTCTTCAATGCAGCGAGAAATTCCCGCACCCGGAGGCGTCCTTAAGCTGGCCCCTAAACAATTATATATACTAGTTCAGTGATAATGGACGTCATACTAAACTCAAATTATACACAAGAAACTAAAAGTAAAAATAATACAAGACTAACAAAGGCCAGAGGCTCCTGACTTGGGACAGGCGCAAAATGCGGCGGGGTTAAACATGTTTATGAGATCTCAACCTCCCCTATACCTCTAGCCAATGTAGAAAAGTAAACGCATAATAATACGCACATTAAAAGTCAGTTAAAGAGAAGTCCGAGTCCGATGTCAGAAGATGTATATTTAAATCCCACTGTGCATCCTATTCTTGTTTATACTGATCATACTCCTCTCACCTTCATACATAAAATGAGAAACAAGAACCAGAGATTGACTAGGTGGAGTTTATTGTTACAGGAATATGATGTTATTGTGAAACATATTAAAGGTAAAGATAATGTAATAGCAGATGCTTTATCTAGAACTTATTGAAACACTTTGTATATACTATGCATTTTGTAAATATTATTCATGAAAAGTTTTGTTACACTCAAACTTTTTTAAGGGGAGGTGTTATGATATTGTAACTATCATATCTATTTAGTTGGCCTAATTTGTTTTGTGTGGCCTTAGAATGTTTACATTATATATTGTGTACAAATTATACACATTGTGTTACAACTATGCAGTTTAGAATTCACTGGAACATTCATTGATACTCACGGAATGATTAGAACTTTCTATTTCACTTACATAACGTTTCCAGAATGATCATAACAAAGATGCGTAATTTATATTTCTAGCGTTGTCTAGAAATTTCCGTTTAGTATTTAAATGCAGACCCAAAAGTTAGTAAAATATAGAGAGACATAGAAACATAGATAGACATAGATAGACTTAGACATCGTTAGACATCAACATTCTCAGCAGTTGGATTGACACATTTATTTACAAACTACATCATACTAGATTGTGACCAATTGGATATAATATTCTGTGGATTCCGAGAAGATTTCCGGATAAAGGAAAGATAAAAGATTGGACATATATTTTGACAGTTAAGTTGACATTTCTTTTATGTAATATTTCTTGTAAACTTGTGTATAATAAATCTTGTTAAATTTTATTATTGATTTGTGTCTTTTGTTGGCTACAATTAAAAGGCGATTTTCTGCCGTAACAATACAGACAATTTTTAAAGTTTACAGGTCAATTACTCAACTTAGAAACAAACTTTAATTACTAAAACAATAAATACCCCAATGTTTATACAGGTATGTAATTAAAAGTGGGAGAAACAGGATGTCACCGTACACATAGTCCTTGGACTCAATTTTCGCACTTAATGCAATCAGTATTGATATTTGACGCTGGTCGAACACAAAACGCAATTTTCCTAGCGTTAGCCGAAACCTCAAAAATTATTTTAAAACTTTGCGTTCTCATGTATGTATATAAACTGACATGAAAAAATCAAAAACAACACCTCGTCAAAATTTGATGAAGTATATCACTTGAATGTAAATACTTATTAAATTCAAAAGAATACACAAGTCGTGTTCGAGCGTAACAAGCATTTTATAATAGCAGGTACTTTGATTGCAAGTGCTTTTCAACTTTTTAGAATTTTGAAATCAGTAATTATAGTTCATTCCAGATAATTTCCCTTTTAATAATAAGACTTACTACTTTGTCCTTCAATTAAGTGTCATGCATCGTACTTGTAAATGTGCTTTTTAATTTTGCAGTAGGAAAAATACTTCCATAATAAATCTCTATATTTGTAATAATAGTTTGTAAAAGTTCCGGACATTTATGATATCTAGTGGAACTCACCATTAAGTCGTACACATTTTACTTTGCACACTCCTTGAATCTTCATTGAAGTATACAAGTTCCTTGAAGGGTTCTAATTTCCAAAATCTACCATCAGATATCTAAAATTATCCTAGATACTATCGCAACTTTGCTTAATCACAAAATGTGTTTAAATTTTGTTGCTGCTTTCACTGTATGGACACTTTAGCCCTTCAGTCGAACACCACAAATAACCCGTGTCTATATAGGACGGACATCTTGAACATAATATTATATACCAAATTAATTTATTCAATTAATTAAACAAGAAGGTTTGTCATGCTAGTGAAGAAATACGAAAACTCTGCAATGAAACTTAAAAATAAAACAGTAGTAATAACTGTAGCAAATTACCTGTTTGTTTCTATAATTCTAAGAAGGTTTATTTTGAATATACTAGATAACAGTAATAAATAGATATTTTATTTCTTTTTGAGATATTGTTCACTTCTTGAACATTATCGTTTTCATGTTGTTGTCGCTCTAATTCTGCTCTGGTTCTGTGATGAAAATGCGGATTAATGGGGCGTGGCCGGCCACCATGAATTCACCGTCAGAGCATTGTGACGTCATCGCCTTTGTGATGCCATTAACGACAGAAGAGAAAATAACAAAGCCGATAAATCGGCTCTCGGCACTGACGAAGGAAACTCTGAAAGCCGATATATCGGCTTTTGGCATAGTAATGGTTAAAGAAATAAGAAAATTAACAGAAAATGCTGAATGGAAATACTGCCCAACAGATAATAATCCAGCTGATTACTTAACTCGCGGAATTTACGCTAAACATCTTAATCCCAACAAATTATGGATGAACGGTCCACAATGGATTTTAACTTTTACGGTTTAAAATTCACTGTGGACCGTTCATCCATAATGTGCTGTGAACAGCAGAACAATGTGACTATCGCTCCATATATACACATGTTCTGTTGTTATGATTTTAAGAAGATGCTTGGCTAATCGGGCTCCGATAAGCGCGCCCATAAGTTCTAAACGTAGTAGTGAAATCGGTTTCACGGGTGCTACTCTGTTTTAGCCATGACGATGACCGATTAATTTGCTGTCACTAAGTAAGCACAAGCTCCGTATGCTAACTGACTAACGTCCGTGAAAATAAGTAGCGACGTTTTCTCGTTAATAACTCATTCCGTTAACATTCGTGGAAATACTATTTTGGTAGCCTCCTCGATATCCTAAACGATAACCTGCCATTTATTTTTCAATTCGTCGGACAAACATTCATCCCAATCCAACTTTTCCTTCCATAGAGTTTGCATAAACAGCTTAGCTTTCACCGTTATTGGTGTGATTAATCCTAGGGGGTCGAAAATTCTAGACGATGTGCGCAAAACCTCACGCTTTGTCACCATTTTGACCTTTTCTATAAAATCAATCTGTTGAAATCTGAGATTGTCGGATTCCCTATCCCATCTCATGCCTAAGATTTTGACTATGGCGTCATTGTCGCCGATCTTGTCTCGTCCAGCGACGTTCTGTAATTCTGTACTATTATAATTCTAAGACCGTAGGTTGAATCCTGCCACTGACAATAATTTTCTTGACTCTGTGTAGAATTTCAAAAGTGATTGTTCATCTGTAAAACGTGTCAAGACGTTATCCACGTATAAATTTCTCTGTAATTCTGTTGATGTAGTTGACGGATTATCTCTAAAATGTTTCATTAGCATGGCGCTTAACCTGAATGGCGAACAGGTGGCGCCGAAAAGTACAACCTTAAACCGGTAAGTAATCAAACGGCTTTCTATGTCCATGGGATTCTCTTACCAATAAAATCCTGTGACATCTCTGTCAGTAACATCTAATTCAATAAACATAATCTTAATTACAATAACGCGACGTCACAAAGATAGTAGCCGCACCGTAAAAGGGTACGTTTAACGTTAGCGCAATTCTTAACATTCTGGGGCCGCAGAAAATGTTATTTAACTCAAATGTGAAATACAATGTGAAAAATAATTAAGTTTAAAATAAGAGAGACGATTTCCAAGCTCCGGGAAATAACACAACAATTAATAGTAATGTATAGATATGAAAGTCACTCCACCCATTTAAGGAATAAACAAAACGCTAATTGACATCCAGAAACTGTCAGATAATCTTTATAGAACAAAACACAACAGTTTTCTACTTCGCAACCATGAGTGGTCAAAACAGTGAAAATCCGGACAGTGACAAGATGGCGGGCTCCCATGCCTTAGCACTTAAACATAACAACAACTCTACAAATGATGATGCAGAACTTGATGGTGAAATATTCAAAGTCAAGCCTGTATTCATATTAGAATCAGACATTTTTGGTAGCTCCAAACCTGATAAAAACAATTACCTAACATACAGAATTATTTAAATGCATTGATCTGACAATACCAGCTAACCACCTAAATGGGCTTCAGAGAGTCATTGGAGGGGTATGGCGAATATACCCAGACAATGAGGAAGACAGAGAAAGTCTTGTGATTAATTCAATAACAGTACGGAAAAAACGCATTGAGGTCTACCCAAGAAACGCAAAATATGTCGAAAAAGAAAGCCCAACCACAGTGAGAATAAAATGAAGAATATCCCATTATCTGCTGATGATGGGCAATTGATAAGGTACCTGCAAAATTGGCACCTCGACGTACTCAACTATCACAGAGAAAGATTACGGATCGATGGGTTCTTAACAAACTGTCAAACAGGCGATCGAATTTTTCATTGTGAACCCTTTCTCCACACAATTCCTAGAAACGTCAAAATTTGCAAGTACCGTGGACTCATTTTCTAGGAGGGGAAAATAAATCAAAATAATACAGAAATTGAATGTACCAAATGCCTGCAATAAGGTCATAAAAAACAGACTGTAACAATGACTGGAAATGCAAGACATGTGGTAAAAATGGACTGCACAGCTGAGTTTGGTAAAAACAGTCAAGCTGACTAAGAAGAGTCGTCAGAAGAGTCAGATGAAGTAAGTGAAGATGAATCTGAAAAAGATGAGGAGATTGTTTCATCACAATCGACCAAAAATCCTTTACATACTCCACATACTGAAGAAACCAGTAAAAATACTGAACTTACCAAAGATACAAATAAGACACCCGAACAAAACCCATCTGAATTGGAGTCAGAAGTACCTACACAACATTCTCCTGAACAAAATGTGAACAAAAAAAAAAAAAGAAAAAGAAAAAAGCGTCCAAATCAAAGGAAAAAGCTCACGGTCAACTTGACAAATATCTTGGTACAACCCCTCAGCAGAAATCAGCCAAACGTTCTGCCACCACACCAACCGATAAACTGCATGACCGTGAGATTGGCTCAACAAAACCAAGGACATCCAAAAACACATAACGATCCAAAATTAAAATACAACCATGAATCATTGTAAATATTGTATTATATTTTTTATTTGTTTGTCTATATATTTTTTTTTTAGCCAGAAAAAATATAAAAAAAATAAGTCAGAGTGTGATATACTGTAATTTCAGATAATATACACCTTGAAAATAGTGATGAAATAAAAATGATTGAAATTGTATATACATGTAATAAAATGTGTATAAGATTGTATATTTTGAGCACAGATGAATTTCAAATGACCCCATTGCTGCATATCATAAATTCACTATATAAATGTTTCTGTTCTGAATATGCGATTCAACAAATAACAGATAGGAACAAGTCAAGTTGTGATAAAACGACGACAAATAATATTTTCTCTGTTTTAAAAAAATATATACGAAAAGCTGTATTGATAATAAAATTTATTATGATGCATATAACTCATATAAAGAATCATAATACAATAAACTTACTTAATATACATATACTTGAACTGTTTAAAAGTACACACTAGCTGTTCAAAGTAGAAATAAAGATAAAATGAATAAGATAAATCCAATAAATTAAAGTTCCTAAGAAAAATATCCTTGATCAATACCAATTCATTAATCCACATTTATCTAAATTCAATTTCTCTGTTTATCTCCATAGTTAAGAGCAATAACATCTCCATGATATATCCTTGCTCTATAACAAATTATCCATCATTTTTAATCCACATATTAGAATTCATACATTGTCCTTTTTTATTTCATGTAGAAAACATTAGGATATCTTATTCTATCCACATATTACGAATACCTCAAACGTCCTATTTAATCCAATTTAATCCACAGTGTAAAAGCCATCCGTCTATCCTTTGCAAGCCACAGATTATTAGCCAATAAGTTCCTCCATAGAAATGTACAAGTACTGATTCTGCAAACTATAAATAATTATTTCTAGATTTATTGTAAATTCCTACATCATGTACATAGTCCAACAATTTCATCCTACTGTTAAAATATCAGACCTAAAAATAAATAACCATGAAATTGCTATACATGATATGAATAAAATATATCTGTTTTTTCAATATATATGTAGGACTTAAATCTATGGCGGGTTCCAAATCTATGGCAGATTCCTTACCTATGGCAAATATGACGTTACAAACGCCAAAAAATTAAATCTATGGCAGTTTTTTGTTTTCTCCAAATCAATGGCAGATCTTGTAATTTTCCGGGAAAAAGAGTAACATATAACGTCACAATTAAATAACGCCATATTGCGTCGTCGCCGCCGCTAACGATGGTGGAACCCATAGATTTGAACACCATTTTATATAGATTATTTCTTTTATTTGTAGAATGTAAATCAAAAACAGATATTTAACACGGGGTTCACATATTTTTACAAACAAATACACAGGGAAACACTTTCCGCTTTCCCTCTAGAACAATTTGCCGATGGTGTGACTTTTTATTCAGAGGAGGGACAATATGTGCTGTACCGTCCGAATCCCAGGATGAAGAAAGGCACCGCTGTTTTAGTAGTGGATATTTTAGGAAAGGAGTTATAGTAAATATTTTAGCGTCTACGACTGGGAAAGTATATAAAGTGAGAGATGAAATTACAGGATATACCACTTTGACTTAAATCGTCTTCAGTTAAAAAAGATTAATTAACGCTCAAATAAATATTATGTGAAAAGTCAAACTGTTTAATTCTTTTTATAGAAAAACTGCTTTCTTTTTGTGTTAAGGGACTTCCATTTTACTAGGTTTATGGATAAAAAGAGGGGGCTTTCATTTAGGTCAATGAATTTGTTCCCATCTTGATTCAAAACCTTATTCATTTTTAGAACAACCCAAAACATTTTTATTCAAATTTTAGTGTTGAATTTTATAATTTTTATCAAAATAAATATTTGTGATAACTCCTTCCTGAAAAGAAAACGAATGTTTAGAACTATATTGTGCATGTCTGTTTGAGATCCATTTCATAAGACCAATGATTTCTATAGAAATCATTGATGGAACCATTATAAATACATTTTTTTATTATTCCTGGAGTAGATAATAATTTTCTTTTAATATTTGGGAATTATTCAATTTGTTTTATGTTAAAATAATTAACTTCATAATTTTGATGAAAAAAATCCATTTTAATTCAATTTTTTTTCATCAAAATGATGATTTTCATTTTCATCTATCAACAAACTTTTTAAATTGTAGTGGCATGTTCGGTCAACTGATAAGTTGTATGGCTGATTACAGGTAAAGCAGTAATTTCTATTTGACAGTTGCGTGTACTCTTGGGTGTGGAATACATTAATTTTATGGGGAACATCCTGTCCATGTGTAATACTTAATATATATATTCCAACAGATGACATTACACAAATGTTTCTTCTGTTAAATGAATGATTTGTATATCATCATAATTTGCTATTTATATCAACCACATTTTGGTATAATAATTATTTACCATATTAACATTGAATATTATGAATGTAGAATGAAATATGTCTACAGTATGATTGGTTTTAATCATTTAATTTATAAGATTTAGGAATCAAAATTTGTAATTATTTAAAACCCACATTCAAATTGTTTTATATCAACACACCCTCATTTGAATTATTTTATACTTTAGATTTCATAGCCATATTTGCATTTGTAAAATATTTATATACCCAAATTTTCAATTATTTTACATGCCCAACTTTTATTTTTGTTGTAAGAAGTGTAACTTGGAACAACAGTATATCATATAAAGAGAAATAAAGATTAAAGTTATATCATGAATATTGGTCATGATTTGAAAACTCAGAACTGTCAAGTAAATTTAAGACACAATTCAAAATGTTCAGAATGTGTCGAGCCATACTGAGAAAAAATAAGAATGTCGAGAATATGTCGAGAAATATCAAGACAGTATTCAAATGTCAAGGATTTGTCAAGAAATTTTAAGACCATATTTAGAATGTCGAGAATATGTCGAGTAAATTTCATACAAATTTAATATAAATGAGAATTTGTCAAGAAAAATTAAGACACGAGTCATACTTTTGGAGAATGTCGAGTAAAAGTTCATGCAAATCAAGACAAAAACTGGACTTTTCAGACTTTTAGACTTTTGTAGTGCTAGTTGTTTTAATAAATGGATTAAACAGGTACCATGCACAGATTAGGAAATGCTTATTTTGCAGGGGCACATCATTTTAATCCTGAAGTCTTTATTATGGTATATCACTTCTACACTATCTACTTTATGGTTGCCTTCACGATTTGGTTGACCATTATAGAATGTTTAGCTCACAAATGTTTATAGAAATGCTCCCGTTGTCGTACATTTCCACTTGTTTAAGACAAGTCATTGATCGTATATGTACTGCCTTGTTCTCCATTTGCACAAAATCTGCAATAGATTTGGAAACAACAAAAATCCGCCATAGATTAGGAAATTACAAAACTTGCCATAGATTAGGATTTTAAAAATCTGCCATAGATTTGGGATGGCATGACGTCATATTTACCATAGATTCGGAATCTGCCATAGATCTAGAACCCACCATAGATGTGAGTCCTTCATATATATATATATATGGTCTATATACCAGCTTTGATAGGTGTTTGGTACTAATATAAATTTCCACTTCGTACTATGAACATCAAAATTATTTATTTTGTAAAAATATTTCCTTTCTCTATTGTAACTGTACACGTATACCTAACAACAAAATTATTTTCATTTACCTGTGTTTAAAGTTATTGCAAATGGCTGATATTTTTGTTCGAGCATATTGTTTTTCTTAAATTGTTTAACATTTCATACCGATATAACATGTTAGTTTTATTATTCTTCCCTTAGTTTATTTATTTTGTATTTAAATTGTATCATAGGTCAAATTTATTTGTTCAGTGTATGTTCAATGGTGTTAATATGTCCTTTGATTGAGTTAAGCTATTTCAGTTGATATTTTATAGTGTGTCTTTCTATGTTGTGATGTTACACTATTGTTTCAGAAAATGGGTGAAGGTGTGGTACCATTAAAACGTTTAAACCCGCTGCATTTGTTTGCACCTGTCCTAAGTCAGGAATCTGATGTTCAGTAGTTGTCGTTTGTTGATGTGGTTCATAAGTGTTTCTCGTTTCTCGTTTTTATATAGATCAGACCGTTGGTTTTCCTGTTTGAATGGTTTTACACTAGTAATTTTGGGGCCCTTTATAGCTTACTGTTCGGTGTGAGCAAGGCTCCGTGTTGAAGGCCGTACTTTGACCTATAATGGTTTACTTTTATAAATTTTGACTTGGATGGAGAGTTGTCTGATTGGCACTCATACCACATCTTCTTATATCTATATAGTCTAAAACATGTAAAAAGTAACAGCAAAATCTAATTTATATGTACAAATCAATGAAATTATGTGTTTACCTACATGTATGCATGCTTATATATGTTTGTGTTGTTATGTTTTATTTATGTTCATGTACATTGTCAAGTTTGTGTTTATATTTTGTTTACTATATGTACTTACTTCACAAATAATCATGTACCGATGTATATATAGTAACTATAAAATTAAACAACTAATGAAAATATGTTGTGAATATGAGGTGAAACAAATATATCTTCTTTTTTCATTTACATCAACAATACATTTACACTCTAAATTTAACAATGGGTGAAAATCTTCATATAATATCACTAAACTGTCAAGGTTTAGGCCAAAAATGGAAAAGAGAAAGATTACAATTATGGACCAAAAATCAAAAATGTAATATTCTTTTCATTCAAGAGTCACATTTTATAGAAAAATACGAACAAGCAATAAATAATGAGTTTGATGGTAAAATGTTTCATAATTATGGTAACACACAATCAAGAGGGGTATCAATCTGTGTAAAAAATAATGTAAAACAATAAACGAGATCAAGGATACCGAAGGCAGAATATTTTTGATAAACATAGAAATAAATGACAATATTTTTACTTTAATAAATGTATATGCTCCAAATCAACACAAAAACAGAAACAAATTTTTCAGAAAGGTTCAAAATATAATTGAAAACAATCGCTTGGGTATTCTTATATTAGGAGGCGACATGAACGAAACCCTCTCAATTAATGATAGAAAAACTAATAACATCCCAAGAAATTACAAACCAGTGAATGTTTTAAAAAATTAATAAAGAAAAATAATTTAACAGATATATGGAGAGAACTGAATCCAAATACAAGTCAATTCACATGGAGAAGAAAAATGAAACAAACATAGAATTGACTTCTTTTTGATAAGTCCTGATATAAGACCGCATGTTATGAAAGCAGATATTCGACCGATCTCTTATACTGATCACCAAGCCATTTTTTACAAGTTAGACAAAATTCAGAAGAAAGAGGCAGGGGTTTCTTTAAAATAAACAATAGTATACTTAAAGAACAAAAATATATTGACCTCATAAATAACTTAATTGAAAACTATAAAAAAAACAAATGCTCACCAAAAATTTAAAAACACTCTGGGATATGTTTAAATTAGAGGTAAGAACCACAACTCTTACTTACTGCAAACAAAGATCATCTGAAAATAAAAATGATATAAAAAATTTAGAAATAAAATTAAGAAAATCAAATGAGAAAACAAATGCAAGCCCAATTATGAAAAAAGAAATTAAAAATTATATAAATAAAGGTCAAATTAATCCTTGATAAAATAAAAATGGGGACACAGATAATCACCTTCAAAAATCTAATACTTGGCTACAAAATATAGGATAAAAGAGGGACGAAAGATACCAGAGGGACAGTCAAACTCATAGATCGAAAACAAACTGACAACGCCATGGCCAAAAATAAAAAGACAAACAGACAAATAATAGTACAGATGACACAACATAGAAAACTAAAGACTAAGCAACACGAACCCCACCAAAAACTGGGGGTGATCTCAGGTGCTCCGGAAGGGTAAGCAGATCCTGCTCCACATGTGGCACCCGTCGTGTTGCTTATGTTATTAAAATCCGGTAAATAGTCTAATTCGGTAAGTCACATTCGTGAAAAGGAAGGGTATTGTAGTTACGACATAAGGAACATATCCGATATCATCTGTGAAACGGTTATTCCATAACGGTCAACCAACTCGTGATGGCGTCCGTAAAATTTACGAAGGGATGATTTCAACTTCACCATTTGGAACTCTTGGTTTAATAGCTTCCTTGTGAGCAGCAATCCTCTATCAAGGAAATCATGATAGGAAACACACTACTATGACATTAATCTGTTTCTCGCTGTATTGATGTTCTCTATTCATACATCTACATATGCATCAGAGTATAAAGAAAACAATGTTGATGTATATAGAATTTTTAAGGTAGAATTTAAACAATACTTTGAAAATATGAAACTTTTTTTTTTAATGATGTTTATAAAAATATATAATAACCATGTATATATTGTATATAGATATAAGAAGATGTGGTATGAGTGCCAATCAGACAACTCTCCATCCAAGTCAAAATTAATAAAAGTAAACCATTATAGGTCAAAGTACGGTCTTCAACATGGAGCCTTGGCTCACACCGAACAGTAAGCTATAAAGGGCCCCAAAAATCACTAGTGTAAAACCATTCAAACGGGAAAATCAACGGTCTAATCTATATAAAAAACGAGAAACGAGAAACACTTGCATGCTCTATATATAGCACAATTTCCGTAATCATGTAACATAATAAAGAATTCAAAAAAATTGTCAAAACCAATGTATTGTATAACTAACCATATTTAATAGATATAAATTTTACTGTATAATCTCCCTGGTTAAACAGTAACTAATTTACAGGGATACCCGACTGAATGCTGTGAGTCGAGTAAGTTGTTAAAACAGCAAAGAAATGTGCATTAAAAGATTTATATTAGGTAAAAAAAAAAAAAAGTTTAAAATTAAATGTTTCTGATCAATTGCGTCACAAAATAAAATAAAATCATAGTTAAATTCTCTCAATATTTTTTTAAAAAACTTCACTGTTCACTTTTGAATAATTCAACACTTTTACAAGTCAATCATTGTCAATCTAATAACCGTATTTAATTTGAACAGTCTATACATAAACTAATTTCTCCCAGGCGGAATATGTTCATTCACTTTCACCATTTTTACTGCGTATTTCCAGCGGGTAGAGCTCCACAATTGGATGGTTGGTAATTCCTGTGTCGGTCTTGATAACAGCGGATCGAATGAGTCCATCTTTTCCACGAACTAAATCTTGTACAACTGCTAATTACCACATTATACGATTTGTATCATTGTGTACTTGTACAATGTCTCCAATTTGTATTGTTTGTTCGTTTCTTCAAGATGTACGGTGGAATTCACGGAGCGACATCAGATATTCGTGTTTCCATCTTGATCGAAAGTGGTTATTTAGTTCGTTTTGTCTCTGTAGATTTTTATTCAGTTTAACGTGCAAATCTTCAGATGTAACACTGTCAATATTTTGTTCCGAAAGGTTGTCAAGTCGGCGACCATATAACAGGTGCGCTGGCGTCAGCGGCGCAGGATCTTTAATGTCAGTAGAAATGTGAGTTATCGGACGATTGTTAAGAGTTCCATCGATTTCGATTAGAATTATATTTAACATTTCCGTAGTGACACATGACTTTCCTAGTATTGCTTTAATTAACTTTTTCGTGAGTCCAATTAGGCGTTCCCAGAAGCCTCCAAACCACGATGCTCTGTTAGGTATGAATTTCCATTAAGTTCCATTATCGGCAAGTTTGTCTTGGATACGGATGTCTCGGTTGGATCTTGTTATCTTTTCGGCGGCTGCCTTGAAGGTTGTTGCATTATCGAACAACATAATCCTTGGAATAGATCTTCTGGCAACAAATCTTGTAAATGCAAGAATGAAAGACTACTCGTATAAATCTGTGACTATCTCCAAGTGTATAGCTTGTGTAGCGGCGCATGTGAATAAACAAATATATGTTTTGTTTAGTTCGTTGTATTTTCCTTTTGTGTACAAAGCTCCTGTAAAATCAACACCGGTTACTGAAAAGGGATAATCGTAGTTGACACGGTCTTTAGGCAGCGGTGGCGGATCGAGTGCGCTGTAAGGCATTCCTGATATTTTGATGCATTGAACGCATTTACGAATATGTGATTTTACGCACTGCCTTATTCTGGGTATCCAATATTTCTGTTGAATATAAGCAATTATACTGTTAAGTCCGGCATGTGATGTCTTGGTGTGCGCATCAATGACGAGTAACGACGTAAAACTGTGATGTGTTGGCAATAACAATGGATATTTTGTATCCTCCTCGACAGATGTGTTATGTATTCTCCCGGTACATCGTAGTTATCCATTTTTGTCTAATTATAATTTAAGTTGTCGAACAAGTGGCACTTTTTTATGTGAAGATGAATTCAAGCTATCAATGTCATCCTTAAATGTTTCCTGTTGTACGGCTCCTATAAGAACGTTTAATGCTTTATATCGCTCTTTAACACTGATAAATCCGATTTGCCGTTTATCTTTTAATTTCGTAAGTTCGGTTAATAAAACGTAAGACATACAAATGTATGCTGTTACTATTATTGCTATTTCAAATGAACTGTATCGTTGTATGTCTATAAATGGAATTGTTTGTGTTGAAGAATTACAACTTTCATCGTCTGTATTTTCATCGCTAATAGTTATCATCGTACTGCAATCTTCTGTTTTCCTTGTCCATGTCGGCTATTTTTAACTTCACTTAAACGTTGTAATGGCAGACGTATTTATATCTATAACGCCTTAACCAAGCTTACGATCAAGATTAACAATACACAACGCAACCAATTATTCTACATTCATCCATTACCACTATAATAAAGTTTAGCAATTGTTCTATGTAAATGTATGAACTAAACAGAATGAAAAAAAAATGATATAAGTATCTGATTTTAAAAACAAGGAATGCAAGCTAAATTTAGAATCTTATTTGAAAAACCAAAGCTATTTCCTTTCTTAGTTTTGAACTCATAATAATGTAAATAATGAAATTAGACAAACATCCAAAAACTGTTAATACTTTGATTATTTCCATGATAAAGAATTAAATGGCTACTTTGTTGTAGATGTTAGTAAAATATATATTTTTCCATGAAGTATATACATCATCATATTTCATTACATATTTTGCAGCATCGTCTGTAAAAAAGCCCATAAACTGTGCTACACCATGTTCATACTTCACCAGTAGCTGTATAGACCAGTTTATATCATTGACAAACTTACTTTATAAAACCACCACTTATATACGTTATACAAAACCATAGGTTCGAACATAATTTAAGGATTTCTGTTATAAGGAATACCACTAGTACTATAACAACCATAACAATAGACCTTCTTTCTTGTCTTCTATGTTCTGTCATCCGTTCATGGAATTTATTGTTGACTAATTTATATATGATAAAAGAAGTTGACATCAGCATCATAATACAACAACCCGTCATCAATAATGTCTAAATGAATATGTAATACAATGAGGAAAATTTAAGTAACACTATGTTTGTTGGTTGCATTGTACATTTTAAAATTGGATCATATCGGAAATAGAGGACGAAATGCCGGGGAAATCTAAAAGATATACATAAAAGAACAATGAAACAACAGCAAAGAACTGCTTGACGATTTGGGAGGTGACTTCTAGTCCAAATTGGAAACCTAATTGCTTTCACTTTTTGTAATCCAAGAAACGTAGTCAGTAAGTTTGACACTGTATGAAACATGACTGAAAGTACTGACAGATGTGTGGCAACAGAACAGTACGGATAAGGTTAAAAGCATAAATGTGTTTTGTCAACGTCTGCGTAACTACACTCATATCTATATTGAAACAAAGGCTCAAGTCCGTATGATGCAAATGCGGTTAAAAAGTCAGCCACGGTTAAACCCTGCATTAGTATTGTTGCAGGTGAACGCAAAATTTTCAGACACAATAATATAAACACAAGAATGTCAAATAACATGGAGATATATGACATAACAGCACCAACGGTGAATACATTAAATATACCATTGTTCTTATCTGATAATATGTTATAAATCCACTTCCGACTTCCCATTTCAATGAAATTGTAGGTTGTCTTTTTTCCTGCAGCACATTTTGTAGTATGATCCGATTGCTATTTGAAGTTACTAGTCCTCTTTCAAAACTTATAACAAAACAAAACAAAAAACGATCCCATATTTTTAATTAAAATTAAAATTTGCCAAGAATATGCTGCGTTCATCGTATTATTATTCCAAATAAGCTGGCTTAATATTCCTATTTCATCACGTGATCTTACATACTTTTCAATGAACTTAAAGCTAGAACTTACGGCTCACGATACAATTATTTCATATAGAGATAATACATAATTATCAGTCTATCAGTCTGAAGAGGTTGGCATAATTGTCTTGGGTGTATATTAACGTAGTAACGAAGTTTGTAATAACATAAGCAACACGACGGGTGCCACATGTGGAGCAGGATCTGCTTACCCTTCCGGAGCACCTGAGATCACCCCCAGTTTTTGGTAAGGTTCGTGTTGCTAAGTCTATGTTGTGTCTTCTGTACTATTATTTGTTTGTTTGTCTTTTATTTTTAGCCATGGCGTTGTCAGTTTATTTTCAATCTATGAGTTTGACTGTCCCTCTGGTATCTTTTGTCCCTCTTTTGCCTTTAATTGTTGTACAACATGTACATGTATTTCACGATTAATAAATTGATTGATCAATAAAAACAATATAAACTTCAATTATTTTAAAAATTGATTGTACCTTTTATTACGGAAGTGATAAAGATAGTTAATATACAGTACCTCATAATTACACGAGGAAAATATCTACACTCGAATGGATCGATATGTCTCCTTCATAAATCCAATCTGAAGTGTAAAGTTCATTCAAATTACACAAATTCTCCCAACATGAAATTATGCCACAGATAAATGGATTTATAACTTAACATAAGCATTAATGATTGGCTTCCTAATGGAGGGACTATATCTGGAATATGGATATATTCAGTACTTAAATAAACGTCATTACCGAAGAACCATGCTACACGTATTGGTAGTTTTTTTCTTTATATATAATAGAGATTGGAAACAGGGCATGTGTCAAAGAGACAACAACCCTCCAAAGAACAGAAAACAGCACAAGGCCACCAATGCGTCTTCAACACAGCGAAAAAATCCCGCACCCGGAGGCGCCTTCAGCTGGCCCCAAAATAATAATGTATACTAGTTCAGCGAAATGGACGCCCCATTAAACTCTGAAACATGCAAATGAACTTAAATTAAAAAACACACACAAGACTAGCAAAGGCTAGAGGTTCCTGACGCCGGAAAGGCGTATAAAATGGATCAAAACTAGGGTTAAAAAAGTAAAACTTAATGTTGAATGCACTTAATTGTTTACTACAGGATTGAATAGTAATGGCTCAGTCTATATATATAGCTAGGAATTTAGTAGGAATCGTCAGTGTTTGTAGAAAAGGCCACGCGAACAGTCCAAAAATGCTGCATATTATTGCAAAAGATGAGGTTACAAATGTAAATGAATAATATATGAAAGCTCCTGATTTTTAACTGTAAAAAGTCACCTAAGATAACAGGCAAAACATTTGGTACGCGGGACGTGCGTTTTGTCTGTACAACGGGTATATATGTATTCTTTCACTGTACTGTTTCAAGGTCCCTTCTACCCTAAGCTCATTCCTTGTACATGTATATATAAATGCAGTTGAATACAAAAATAAGAAGATGTAGTATGATTGACTGAATGACCTAGATATAACCAACTATAGGTAACAGTACGACATTCATCAATGAGCAAAACCCATCCCGCATAGCTATCTATTAAAGTCCCGACTTGAAAAAATGTATAAAAAATCATGGTCTGATTTATGTACAAAACAACAAACGGAAAACGAATATGAAAAACAGCAACAAACAACCGCTGACCTACAGGCTCCTGACTTGGGACAGGCACATTCAGAATTTTGAGGGGTTATACATGTTTGCATGAACCCAACCAACCATCGACTCTCCCTAAAATGGGACAGTGGAGTAACAGTTCAACATTAGAACGAACTATAAAAATAAGTCAAAAAGGCCTTTACTCAATTTCCGGGCACGGTAAACAACATCTCTGTAAAAAAGGAGGATGTGCTATCCCGTTTGAAAGTTTTCTACAGGTACAACCAAACTTCAAAACCAAATCTTTATATCTATGGAAGAATTTAGTAAAGGTTTTAAATAATTTGTGGTAACGAAATCCCTGACTTAATAATTTACCAGTAATACAAAGATTACGTTCATTAAAATCCAAAACGTCACAAAGAGGGACGAAAGATACCAGAGGGACAGTCAAACTCATAGATCGAAAACAAACTGACAACGCCATGGCCAAAAATAAACAGACAAACAATAGTACAGATGACACAACATAGAAAACTAAAGACTACACGAACCCCACCAAAACTGGGGTGATCTCAGGTGCTCCGGAAGACACAAACACAGGCATAGCGAACGAGTTGGGATATATAAACACCGTAAGATGGTACCAAAGGAACATCAACATCCAAAAAGGAAAATAAACAATAGGGAACGAAAATCTTCCCTTTCTTCGTAAATTTCAGTGTGGAGTTTCCGTGTAAATCTGAAATATCTAAATCTAGGAAAGGACATTTATTACCGTTTACATTTGATTTATTTAAAGTGAGTTCCTTTGGGTAAATTTCGACAGTATATTTAGAATATTCTTGATTATTTAACGAAAAAATATCATCAAGATAACGGTAAGTGTTCTTGAATTTATGAATTAAATACAATTTAAACGGGTCTTTACTGAGTTTGGTCATAAACTGTGATTCATAGCAGTACAAATACATGTACAAGTCTGCTATTAAAGGGGCGCAATTAGTGCCCATAGGAATACCTACAACCTGTCGATTTTTGTTTGTGTAGCATTTTTGTGACACTGGATGTTCTATTTGTAATTCTAATATGACATGCTTCTTTCGCTTTGTAAACAACAGCGTGATAAAATTTCGATATATCTATATTGAGAGCAGACTCCGAGATTACATATTGATGGCTGTTACTATTTACCTCCCACGTAAATACACATGTATCGTAACCTATGTGCAAACACTATGTCCATTTCGTTGTGTTCAAATTGAAAATGAAAAAGAAACTACAGAACCGTTATTCCTATTCTAATGCATTATAAAAAGAATTAATGCACAAGAGCTTAAAAATGTATAAAATCAATATAAAATAAAATTCCGCGAAATTTCGTGAATGATCTTGGCGCATTAACGTCATGTCATAACATGACGTCATACGAATGAAAACTCTCAAGCTGAAGGTTTTCCGTTACGTATACGCCCTAAGTTCGGATAATATCGCATTCAAATGGAGTTTTGTGGTAGGTGTTGTTTCATTTTCTATTCTATTGCATTATTTGCACATTTGTGGATTTCAGAAAGTTAACATGGCATGGCAGCTCACTCCTTATTTACGACATGTCAGGATAAAATTTGAATATAACGGCCCAGGCCATGTGTAAATGTCCAACAAATCTATGGCTTCCATGAATTATTTCTTAAATAAGATTTCCACATCTTTACAATGCAACAGTATACAGTTTTTGGTATGAAAAGGACTTGGTATACTCTGCCATTAATAGGCACCTTGTTTATATTGTAATTTCTTCTGATAAATGATTAGGACTTGTTTGCTTTAGATGTGATATTCTGAATGGGTTTCTTCCACTTAAAATTTGATGATATTGTTACTCCGAGATATTATAAATTTCCAATCGAAACAAGAATGTGAAACTGATCATGAATATTATTATAGCAATTAATAGGTGTTTTCTTTGTTACATTTGTCAGGCTGAAACTGCATTGGCCAGTCTTATTTCAATTTGTTTGCCCCTTTTAAGTAATCTCTCGGATATGTAGATTTTATCTGTCAGTAAATGATAATGTCGTCAGCAAAGAGCCTGGTATGACTGTGACGTATAAAGTCAGATACGTCATTTATGTACATTAGGTTTGGTGTTAACCATATAGTATAACCATCATAACAATAGTGTAATATTTATCGTGTCGATTCACTGCAAATAAAAGTTAAAACCAGATCTGCTATAATTAATGTTACACGACATTGTAATAAAGTGTAAAAAAAGATATTCGAACAAGGAAGGTTCAATGATAAATTCATGTAGGTTTGTAGGTTAAATTTTTACCGATTCATTCGGCTTATTGTACCCCTCTACAACAATATATGATACCGATCTAGAATACAGTGTTAACTCGTGACAGGGAATTCCGATAATGTTTTATGTGACAAATTGAGAAAAGAAACTGTCTTTAAGTAAACAGTTTCATATATTCTTAACACAATCATACGATGGAGCTTTATGTTAAAATGTTGTTCATTTATTCATTTATTTACTATTTTATACCGGTTTTATGTTCATCTAATTGCAAGATAAAAGAGACAAATAGTAGAAACCGTACGATAATAACGGCAGACTGTAGTAACATGGGACTAGTACATGTTCCTCAAAATTTACCGCGAAACATTAATGCACTGGATCTTAGTAGGAACGACATAACAGGTGTTAAAAATGATGCTTTCGTCAATTACAAAAGCTTATTGGAACTTAATCTGAATTCAAACAAAATTAATCATACATCAAACTCGTCATTTAAGGGATTAGGAAATCTTCAATCGTTGGAAATGGCTGATAATTTTTTTGATCTGTCTGATGTGTATACAATAGATCTGTTCGTGCCCTTAGGAAAATTAAATATTCTAAACATCAGGAGGAACATGGATCAGCCGATTAACTTTTCCACCATTTTTACGTATCCAGACAAGGCATTGGGTGTTTTAAATCAATTGACAAACTTATCGATATACTTAATGCCAAATTCAAAATTTGGACAAGGATTTAAACAATTAAAAAGGCTCCATAGGATAGAATTCCAGTCGTGCTATGTTGTAAGCCTAACCAATGAAACATTTAAGTTTTTCTCGTCCAGTGTTGAAACACTTGCAAAATTGTAGATTGAATTTTGTACGTGCTGAAACAGGGACTCTATTGCCGTTTCCAGAGCTGAAAGTCGTCGATTTTTCTGACACATTTATGCATTTAAAGCAGGCACTGTTATTGCTTAATCCATACACAAATAGAAACATGACAATTATAAATTTTCATCACGTGAGCGACGTTGTCATTGACAACAAAGAGTTTCCTTATTCTTTGATTTTAACAACCGAGATGACAAAGTATTTACGAACTATTTGTGTTGAAAACTTGGATTTGTCACAGAACGGTATTGTTGATTATGAACCTGGATCTTTATTTACATTTCGTTATCCTGAATGTATACAAAATATGTCGGTAAGGGCGAATAGAGTTACCATAATATCTAATAAAATACAGTTGCAATATCTAAACAGCTTTACCCGGCAAGCTAGTCATTTTAAGACTTGGGATATTTCCTATAACGTTGTAAGCTATCCTGTGTCTAAAGAAAACACCATTTCAGCAGGTTTCGATAATCCTTCCGATTTTATTTTTAATTTTTCAAAATCTGTAGAAAAATTTGATGCTAGTTACGTGATGACAAATAATTTACCCATTATATATCTAGTCCCTATTAATAGTAGTTTGAAGTATCTTGACATGTCATATGCATTGACGTCAGGGATAATGCTTTTCGAATCAGATTCTCAGAATCATCCCCCCAATTTGGAAACACTTATTAATAGTGGAAGTGATTATTCTTTTATCTGGCAAGAACTCGGTAGATTTCCTCACAACAATCTGAAAACAGTTGTCTGGAAGGACCGCAATTTAAATGAAGGCATAAAAGCGCATCCGAAAGAGCTTTTCAGAAACTTGAATTCAGTGGAAACCCTTGATATATCAGAAAACAACATTTGGTACATCTCGGACAATTTGTTAGACCCAATGATAAATCTATCTCTATTAAATTATCAAAAAATTACTGCAAAGTATTCCTATACAGTTGATAAATCATTTTAAAATCAAAACACTTGATGTTCGAAATAATCTATTGACAGGAATCAATTTAGAAATAAGGAATTGGCTTGATCAGATGCAGTTCATGCATTCAATGTCACTGTACTTAGCAGGAAATGCATTTGAATGTTCGTGTAATAATATTGACTTGATAAGATGGCTGCAGACAACAGATGTGATGTTAGACAGTTGCTCATATAACTGTGTACTACCTAACGGAAGCAACAGCAATACATTGGATGCATATAACTCTTTCCCTGATCTGTTTGCTTATTGTGAAAGTTCTATGTGGCTAACAATAGCAACAACGTTACTGTCAACTGGATTCATAATAGCGATATTGCTAGTGTTGTATAATAAACGATGGAAAATCATGTTTACGTTGCAGGGAATAATAAATTGTGCAGTGGAACAAAAAATCAAAAGGCAGTACACTTACGATGTGTATATTTCATACGAAGGTAATGTGGTTTATTGGATCAAAGAAACGCTAGTCTCAAAACTGGAAGGGGAATGGGGATTAAACATGTGTATAAGAGAGAGGGATTTCCTTGCTGGGATTTCTCATGCGGATAACGAAGCAGAAGCCATTAAAGAAAGTAGATGCATTATCTTTGTAATAACTCAAGGATATACACTATCCCCTGATCGTACATTCGAGATAGACAGGGCTGAATACGAAAGAAATAGGAGCAATTTAGAAACAGTAATAGTTCTTACAAAGGACATTAAAATAACAGATGTACCTCGCAATTTTTCTTATATCTGGAATTATGTGTACCTGATAGAATGGGCGGATGACGAACAATTTAATTCGGATGCTATTTGGGAGGAATTGAAATTGTTGCTCACACCAAGGAGGATTTATTAGACAGCCGCCTTGCTCAAACAAACTCGTTTAAATGAAAAAGGACATTAGTAGGTTTTTTTTAATAAGTGAAAATGTAGTCGTATAGTTGTAATAAAGCATGTAAATACCAATACCTCAATTTGAAATACTTTAAGTTTCTGAGTCTATCAAGTCTGTTTGAATCGTTTGTACACGACCGTCCTAATTACCGAAAAAATAAATGAATACCATATGATATGCCAAAAAACTAATAGACCTATTCAGGCTATTGAGTCCTGAGTATAGAAATGAATCAAATCTGGCCGATGTTTATGTTGTCTTTAATTTCCATTCATTAAACAATCATATTTACCACAGTTTTTATATCTGCAGAGTTCATGACATACAGTAGCCGATATATGAACAATGACAATAAGGTCGAGATCATTCATGTATGAAACCTGCCATACACACATGTAAACCTTACAATTATTCCATACACCAAATATACTTAACCTATTGTATATCGTATCTGATAAACTGACAAAACCATGAACACTTAACATTGACCAATGAACCATGAAAACAAGGTCAAGTACATATTAGACCAGCTATTAGGACAAGTACACCTTGCAATCATTCCATAACCCAATTTAGTTATAGTATATAATACGAATTTGACCACGAAAACTTAACCTTGATCACTGGTCCATGAAATGAGGTCAAGGTCAGTTGAACCCTCTCTGACGGACATGAAGGCTTTGCAAGGATCCCATATACCAAATAAAATTATCCTATTACTCATAATAAGTGAGTATTTTCACAAGACAACATTTTATTTGGTTGATCACTTTATTTATCCAGCGATTAATACTTGTCTAATGAATAAATGTTTTGAAAAACTTGGTTTAATACTTGATCCCGTTTAGATTAGCATCTTCGTAAATAACGGCTCCTGACCAGTTTTGATCAACACTATCAGATACACAGTGTACAAGACAAGTAAGAATAAACACCGTCGGATATACATGGTCAAGGAGCTGTTAGGATAAGTTTCTTGTGATATACAGGATCCAGAAACTGGTAGGATAAGCAACTGCGAATATACAGGGTCCAAAATCAGACAACATAAGACCCCTTCGGATCCAATACCCGTCATCGATTCAAAATGTTCATGCCAAAGAGCTTGAGTAAAGACCATGAAGGCTGTTTACAGATGACGTATGTGGGAACAACGACGACTGTTGTTTGTATATTGACAATTTTTTAATAAATAAACAGCCTGGGAACATTTAACCCTAAATCCAATAGGTAGGTTCTGTATTGTGGGTCAACTGGAATGAATGATAGGAAATTTAGACTTCCACTGAAACAGAGATGGTTTGTTGAACGTAAACTTTTTAAATTTTGTCTTGTGACAGACCACCTATAGCCCAATTGTTCCCATTCTGACTAGACTTGGTTGCGTATTTATATATCCCTCCAAATCGAACACCCCTATTTAATAGCATGTGTTTATTTCCAGTGATCATATTTCACTACTATACTGCAGTTTACCCTTGAAGATGGAAGTTGACGGGTATACTTACATAGACATGGCGGCGGCATTTTATCTCTTATAAAATCAAACATTCCATCTAGCAGAAAACCAAATTTGAGTCCGACAATTTTGAAAACATTTGTCTTGAAGTCAATATCAACACCAAGAAATGGCTTATATTGGGTATATACAAACCACCTTCTGTTACTGACAATGATTTTGCAAAATATATTACAATAACTTAGACAAAAATGTATTATTAAATATGATCTGAATTTTGATATTTTAAATCGAAGTAAATATCAACCTTTACATGATGTATATGATATTTTTAACTTCTCTCAAATTGTGAAAGAACCAACATGTTTTATGAAAAGCTAAACATCATTATGAGTAGATGTTCTTCTCACCAACGAAAAGACAATGTGTTATAATACACTCAACATTTCTACAGGTGTGCGTGGTTGTCACAATAGATAAATGAAATTTGTACAAATAATGAAAAGAATGTCATAACAAATATACCTGATAAACATGCACCTTTAAAAAACAAGATACTCTAGAAAAAATCCACACGCATGCATGTATAGTGATTTGTGAAAAACCATTCACCGTTAACATATGTTATATTCATGTTACACAAAACAAAGAAATACAATAACTTGGGAAAATATAGAAAACAGATAATTTGAAACGATCAATGAAAATTAATCCTTAAAAAGATGCTCCGGTTGTGCAAAATCATACATGTGATTTTTTGAAAACTATTAAACCTTTTTTCTCTAAAAAGTGTAACTCAGGCCCACAAAAAATAGTCTTGAGTGAAAACAACAAAATTGTGACTGATACAAAACAAGTTACAGAAAATATTTATACCTTTTTTTCAACTGTAGATAGGGAAATTCTTAGAGATACAAAATCATAGAGACCATGAGATAAATTTTGAATTAAAAAAAAAAAAAAAAAAACCGAGAAGGTAAAAAAAAAAATAAAATAAAATAAATATTAAAAATGCTACTAGCTGTGACAGAATTCCAGCGAAATTTCTGAAACATAGTAAATCTGTTTAGGCGCCAAGGCTGACGGATCCAATTTATTTATCTGTTGACACTGGTGTATTTCTAGATAGACTAAAGGAGGCACAAGTAACTCCACTTCATAAAAAAAATCATCCTTTAATAAAAACTAATTATAGACCAGTAAATAATATGAAAAGGTTTTCGAAACTCAACTGTCAGATTTTTCGCCCAAATTTTTCAATCTATTTTTGTGTGCGTTTAGACGAGGTCGTGGATGTCAGACAACACTACTTAGACTTTTAGAGGATTGGAGAGAGGCCCTTGATATATATCATTACATAGCCGCAGTTGTAACAGACCTCTTTAAAACTTTTAATTGCTACCTCATGAAATTTACTTGACAAACTGTCCTTTTATGGTGTTTCTTCTCATTCAGTATCCCTTTTCAATTCATATTTATCTAATAGAAAACAACAAATAAAAGTTGGCAACATACTAAGTAGTTGGTCTGACATCCAAAAAGGTTTGCCACAGGGTTCTATTCTTGGAACTCTTTTGTTAAACGTTTTTATAAACGATATATTTTTTTTATTAAGCAGAGCTCATTGTATAACTACGCAGATGACAACACAATATCGTTCTGTAGTCCTGTTTTGACCACTTAACATCTATATTAGAAGATGAATCCAAACAATTGATTGACTGGTTTAAACTTAATAAAATGCGAGCTAATCCTGACAAATTTCAGGTGTTAGCAGTTGGCAAAAAGACTTTTGTGAAGAGCCCATCAATACATATTCAAATTCTTATTCATCTTGTGAAACTGTGGTAAAATTGTTGGGCATAGACCTTGACTACCAACTAAATTTGTATATACATATTAGTAATTTGTGTAGAAAGGCATATTAGCAGCTTAATATTTTGAAAAGTTTAGGACCTTTTCTTTCTTTCCAAATTAAATAAACTCACTATATTTCATACTTTTAGTATGAGTAATTTTAATAATTGCCCTTTGACTGGTCATTATTGCACTGAAAAAGTACCACAAAATTAAAAAAGTTCAAGAAAAAGCACTTCGGTTTGTGTATGATGACTACAACTCGACATATTTACAACTTTTGGATATTTTAAGTAGTTCTAATGAGTTAGCTAGGTCATTATAACGAGTTAGCTTAATCGTTATAACGAGTTAGCTAAGTCGTTATAACGATTTAAATTTAAAAAAAAGTATGGCTCTAGAAACTTTTAAGATTATAAATAATACTGCTCCTTCATGTTTGAATAGTCTTCTAAAAATTAAATCTACAAAATACTCTTTTAGATACAGTAATACATTAGATGTTCCCCGGGTAAGAACATCTAATTATGTTTTTTTTTTTTTAAATCGGTTAAATATACTGCAGCTACAGTGTGGAACAGTCTTCTGGACCATTTCAGGACGGAAAACAGTTTTTTTTTTTTTCAATTTAAAAACTTGATTCAATCTTGGAATGGTTCGAAAGGTGGCTGACACGCATGCATTCGATTTTTAAGTCTACGCTATTAAACTGTCAGCTCTGCAACTCATTTTTTTTTATTTGTTTATTATTTTACTGCTTTCCATATCTGTTTATTAAAGGGGCATTAGCTGTCAAATTCATGTTCACCGATTTGACTCAAATTCTCATATTTTATTTATAACATACTAAAACGTATATCCAAATTACAAAAAGTCTAAAATAAACAATTAACAAAGCATGGACTCGATAATATATATCAACATTTCATGATTATTGACCTCCGAAGACTGCCGACGGTCATATAACCCGATGTAAACATAAATATAAATATAAATAGAGAGGGACCACGTGCAATTGGATTTTTCTAGGTCTGTTTGATTTCATATTGTAGGTTAAAAAGTATGTTTATTATTGTTTTTATCTGTATAAGAATGATTTGTTTTGTGGATCGAATCAGTCAACCAAATGGTTCATCCTTGTTTCACTTTCAATGTTGACATTCTTTTCCTTTTAATAGCTGAATACATGCGTAACTCCAGGTAAAGGGTTAAATTGAAGGTCACATGAATGCGGATTCAATGAGGTCGCATTATTCACTTGCAAGTGAATAATTCATCAGCGATGTTTCTTAGCTTATTTTGACAAAGTTGAAACAAATTGGCCGCTAAAGTGAATTAGTATTTCACTATTTCACTTTCATTAATGATTGAACAGAAACTAATCATATTTTAACTTTATTTATATCTCGTAGCTAATGCCCTTTAACTCATAATTTTAGCTTATATGAATTGCTTTGATAACTAGCGCTTATCTTTATACTTTTCAATTGTTACCGCTGCTGACTTGCTGTCAGGTGACCCATAGAGGCGCTTGCCACAAGAGTTGCTGATTGTTTTTTTCCAACATTTCTATTTAAAATTTTAAATAAATTTATAATTTTTTTTTAAACTTTGATTGTTGCTTGACTTTATTCAGTTGAATGTTTTGTACGTGCGTGATGCTTTGTTTTATTTGTTTTGTATACGTTTTTATATTCGATAAAAAGCTATTCAAGCTTATTTTTGTATGTTTTATACTATGCCGAATCAAAAAATATACATTATATGTAGATTGTCGGAAAATATAAAATCAATTTGTACGAGTTTTAGAAACAGGACGAAAATCGAGTTTAAACGCGAACCGCGAAGAGGACCTTACCTTACCTCTGTAACTTTACATCCTTCAAAAGATAACCATAGTTATGTGTGTCTAACTATCATCCACGTTATAGACATTTCATCTCTTTTGGATAGTTTTGCGGTGTTTCGTAAATTATACCATAGCTTTTGTTGAAACCCCGGCAATAACCTCACGAGACGACGAATTCCACGTTTTAATTTGTACCCGAATCCCAAGTCGAAGTCTCGTGAGGTTGCAAAAACTATGGTGTAATTTACGATACACCGAAAAATTATCCAAAAAATATGGAATATCTTTTTTAACCTATCGCATCTTTTGCTGTTTAAAAAAATGTATTTTATACATTTTGTTTGTTTACTTTAAAACTAATTTTGATAAGAATGAGTTAAATTATCCTTTTGGCCTTACACATAAAGCTCCGCCTACTTTCTAAAATAAGCACGGGCTTCTGAAACAGCGAGAACATCATCTAGACAAGATTTTTCTACAGCGATTGATGCACATTTACATTAGTGACGGATAATGTTACAGACAAAAATTTTTGAAGGAATTAGATGTTCTGGATATGGACGCAAGACACTACAGATTTCTGACATTTTAAAAGATTTCGGCAATCCCAGATTAAAAGTTGAACTGCAAAGGGTTATTTTTTTCTTATTTTATCAAAATGTTCGAAATGTTTTAATTTTTTTTAATATTAATTTATAATTGTGAGGAAATTAAATTCACAAGAATCTTTCGAGACTTTGGATGAATCATTCCACGTTTTAATTTGTACCCGAATCCCAAGTCGTACATAAATTAAAAGGGATTTCAAAATGTTCACGATTAAAATCGCATGTTGACTATAGATAATTTAAACAAAAATAAAGCTTCATTAAGAATAACCAGACGCTATCTAAATTTAACGGTCCAACATTATTGTTATTACTTAAGCAACCTCGTTAGAGTCTAGATGTCAGCGGTGTATAACAAATCGTTGCGGATCCAGGATTTTGAAAAGGGGTGATCTAGCAAGCCAACATTTGGAGTTATACTATGAAAAGGGGCGTGTCCCCTGCCCCCCCCAAAAAACCGCCTCGACAAATTGTTTTTAACGTTCTACATATAGCTGCACAGTGGATCCTATGGAAATACAATCCAAGTATACATCTCAACAACCGAAAATCAACCTATATTTCCAGCATAATATATATATAAGTATAAATCATACCACAATATATTTCTTTTAAGTTTATTTGTTTGTTTGTTTATTTGGGAGCGAATTTTTGTTCAATTAAAAAATATAGGACAACGGAGTTGGCGTACGTGGGTTCGATTCCCACCCTAGGCATTCATTTACATCGGCTGATGCAAAGCGGGCAGTTTAGCTATGTGGCCCGCACTGACTCTGTTGTTCCTATGTCAAAAATTCGGGCGGCCTCGGCCAGGTCTTGCTATCTTTCTTTTTCTTTTCGAAGTCCATATACATTAAAACCATGGTATAATTATGAAAATTATACCATAGATAGCTATGGTATAATTTTCGGTTATTGAGATTTATACTCTGGTTGCATTCCCATAGGTTCCATTGTACAGCTATAGGTTAACAAGTGAATATACACATTGATTTTCTTTTATACAGATATGTACTGTTTATTAAAACCTCTCCTATAAACACCCTACTTTTATAAAATCCAATACTGTTATATTTAAAAGATAAAAAAAAGTTCCACTCTCCTATGAATTGCTAAAACACAACTGTTCGATATAATTCAATGTATTGTTATGAATTTGGGCCTTAATTGATAACAAACCACTTAGCACATACATTGCTGGATCAGGTGTATTGGGAGGCAGTGACAATGTTTGCTTCAAAGATGTTTTCTGAATTTTTCTAGTTTTTTTTCTAGTTGGTCCTTTCGGAGTAATAAGTTCCATACCATAGAGCAATACTGGTGATATTTATGTTTTAAAGAGATTGATAAGGGTTTCAGGGTCCAAACCATTTTCTCCGTGAAATCCATTCCCCATTAAGGCATAAGCGCTGCTCTTCGCTTTTTTAATATTTTCTTCGACATTTTGGATAATATTTTGTTTCAGCTACTACCCAGTTCGTATTACCCCTACGGGTTCGGCATTTTCAACCATTGTCATCTGTTCACATCCAAGACGGTTATATATATAATTAGGGGTCCTATATGTCGCTTTTGATTTCACAGGTCGCATGTGGATAGATACGCTCTTTTTCGGTTGTAATCTATAACCTTCCATACCTGCAAAGTCCTTTCCCATGTTTATCTGGAATTGTATATCACTGTCAGATAAACTCATTAATGCTACATCATCTGCGCAGGCGCTTACATTGTTAAGAACATTGTCAATTTTAGCTCTAAGATTTGAGTTCTCTAAGCGGTCGAGTAATGGATTGATATATAATTTATACAGATCAGCACTTAGAATCCCTCCCTGGCGTTCTCCTTCCGTCAAGGGAAACAGTTCTGAAGTTTGTCCTTCCCATTTGACGGCACTTGTAGCATGTTGTTGCATATCATTTATCAAAGACCAATGGTTGTCTTGTATAACAACAGGAAATACTCTCTTCATAAGATGAATATGCGCCACTAAATCAAATGCAGATTTCGCATCTGGCAGGACAAGCACACATTCGGTGTTAATATCTTTCGACTCTCTGTATAGCTCTTCTACTGGCAGTGCCGAATTAATTGGTTAGACGCCTTGGGTGAATCTTCTTTGAACTTTATTCCGTATGGCTTTAACATTTGGGTTAATTCTATATGTCTAAGTATGTTTTCAATTATTTTGTTGATCACAGGCAGTACCGTGATACCCCTGTAGTTGTGGCAACATTCTTATCGCCCTTGTTTATAAAGACGGGAGTTAAAAGTCCAGCTTTTAGCATGTCTGGTAAACATCTATGATGGAATATAGTGTTTATCGTGTCCAACAAAAATTCATTTAGGCTGTTTCCTGCATGTATAATATGCTCAATGGTAATTTCATATATACCAGGAGATTTTCCTTTATTTATGGAATTAATTGCATCTTGTATCTTTTACTTGTTGCAGGTGTGATATTTTTATCCTCGCAAGCTCATTTATAATCAGAATTTCATATTTCACATATTGATGGTACTTAGCATCATCTTGGGCGTTTGTTTCGGCTGCGGAGGAGAGTTTTTGAACGTGGTGTTTAAAACCAGCCGTAATATTTTCTTCTCCAACATAGCAGTCATCTCCGACATGTAAGTCCATGATGAAATTACCTCTAGTACGGTTCTTCCTTACTAGCATATGGAATGATTACATATCTTTAGTTCTTGTTTCAATAATACGATCTTTTTCTGCATTTTTTCTCCTTGCTTGTTCGATTCTTATTTCATTTCGGAATTGTTTTCTAGTTTCTATCTTATTAATGTAAATTCTGTTATTAGGGTGTGTCGGTTTGCCAGCTGTAACCCATGTATTATATTTTTTCTTCATATCATTTTATGCAGTTTTTATCTGTGGGGACTAGATTTCAGCTTAGGTTGTGCGCTGTATGATGCCCTTTGGTTTGTACTTGCTTATGGAGCTTCTTTCATGTTTCATATTTCACCAATACGGTTTTCATCCTCCTGTTTCAGATCTATCAGTCCTTTCATTGACAATTGCTCTGTACATGTCGACGTGTTCCTTTAACAATGTTTTTTTTTCTTCTTCCTTGTTTGTTTTTCAAGGGAAAAGTTACTTTTATCTTAATTGGATAGTGATCAGACAGATTACTCACTAAGGCTGACAATGCCTCCTTTGTTGTACAATCGGGAGAGCTGAAAGTAGACAATAAATAGTCTAATTCCGAGCATTCATCACCATTTGGCCTAATGAACGTTTTACTATTGTTGTTATAGTTAAGTCCACATTCTTCAATGACATTTATTGTGTATTGTTTTCTCTTGTTTGCCCTGCATTACCAAGATCTTCATTCAGATCACCTCCTATCATTACAATATAATGGGTATTTTCACATGTCTGGCATAATTCAAAGATTTGATCTCGAACTGTATAGGCTAAATATATTGTTGACATTTTCAGTTGCTTTACTCACACTTTCACCAAAGTCAGAACGAAGTGATATAAAAACCCCTATTATACACTGTTATGTCACAAGTTCCCAGCCAGACATACAATGAAATATTATCCAGGTGACCAATTTGATGACTTAAATTATCCTATAACCAATTCAGTCCATCAGTACACTGCAGAATTTTATGTGCTGGTCTATATCTGGTCTGATATAAGTTTTAAGATATTTACCTTTGCTGTCGGATAGTAAAACAGGAGTCAAAGTTTGGTTGGCTGGTAACGGACTACGTGTTTCGTTAATATATTTTTGTAATTTGTTGATGGATATACCTCGTTTCAGTACTGGTTGAAGAAAGGAAAACGGGGGAGGGGAGACGGTTTTTTCCTAAGCTAACCAATATATTTGCTTTAATTAGTATGGGCACACTCTCAACTATCAGTATAAAGTAAAATTAATATGAAATGTTACCGAATACATGTATATGTGGACATTCATACCACATCTTCTGATTTTTATATTTAATGCATGCAACTGTGTGGATGCATGGTTTGTTGCTCGTGCTGTTTGGATGCAGTAGAATGTGTCTCCGTGCCTGTGATGTATGCTCTTATATTTTACAGTTAGGACTTTTAGCTTGCGAGAGAGCTGTCTACATATTCTATTATATTAATGTTCTATCTGGCGGATAGTTGTCTCATTGGCAATCATATCACATCTTCTTATTTTTATATTGGACTTATAATAAAAGAAAGCTTTTGAACAATTATTTTTTTAGAAAATCATATATCTGGCGCCTAGTGACGCGGCTCGTCAGAATGACAAGATTATTTTTGCCCTGGGAATGAAATTTAAGTGTTTAAAATATAAAAAAAGTTTTAATCAGTGCTTTGTAAGGTTTATTTTGTGTGCCCAAATACTTAATACACTATGCAATATTTTCAATCTATCAGCTCCACAAAGTGAGAAAGCTTCCACCGTATACATGTATGTATGTACTGGTAGATTCCTCCGTTATTCAGAGCACCCCTCGAGAAATGCGAGTGTACAGTGGAATCCATGTACACTCTCTATCGGGATAAATGGAGATATGTCACTAAAATATTTACAACAGTATAATTTACAAGGATAATCCCCACCCAAACACAAAGGGAGTGCTAGGACACCGGGAAGTCTGTTATTATGGTGGAAGAAGCCGAAGTACTCGGAGAGAACCACCGGGCTACTCGGCGGGAACAGACAAACTTGAGAGATTTTAGCAGATTAATCCTTGGACAAAGTCGTGGGCAATTTTGACTAACCGAGGCCCCCAAAGTACCCATTCTAGTTTAAACTCCGGTCTGGGTACCAGAGATGTGTGTGGGAGGGTGAAAATCACCTATCTGATGTACTGAAATTTCCAGCGAGTCTTAATCGAACCCGGGACTTTCAGCACTATAGCCATCGGTCTTAACCACTAGACCACTAACCCACCGTGAAGCCTAGTTATCAAGAACCCAAAATGAACTGTCACGAAAAAAGAAATATTGACTTTACCGTTACTCAACATGGAAGCGGAGTAACAGGTGACTTTATTCAAGTGTACTAGTACAAATAAAGCAAAAAAATATTTGTGTACCTGTTATTTGTACAATAGGTGGCTAATTGCAGGATAAAGGTTTTTTTTTTTAATCTCTACATGTATATCTATGTCTAACAACGATGCAGTTGAAACTAATGTGTTTAAGTTACAAAAAGTACAAACATTAAGTTAACTAAAACCTTTTCGAACTGTATATTGATTTGTGTAAAATATGTAATTTTTTGTTATTCTGTTTTTTTTTTTTTTGAAATATGCCAACATGATAGTACATAGTAATTTCTATAAAAATGTGATGAAATATGTTTAACAACATGGATCACTTTCATTAGGTATTAACATTGAGAGATTATAGATGTTAAACGTTGTTTTTTTTATTTAAATATGGTATCGAACGTAGGTTGTATGTAAAGGTTGATTTTTGTAGCTTTCAATTGCAGGTTTTGGGATTTGGAATATTCATTTTACATGAGATGTAAAGTAAATTTACTTTTTGACATATTTATACTTTTTCTTGAAATATAATCGGTAAGTATTCTTAAAGTGTATGATTTGACTATTGTGATCTGAAATAAATTTTATTGGTTTGAAAATGCTACATGTGTAAATGATTAAATTTATTCATTTTACCACAATAAATTTGCAAATCAAGGGAATATCTGCCTATTATAAAATTGACAATTCGATAAAAAAAATTCCTTTTGAGAAGTAATGATTCAATAACACCGATTGTTACCTTGATTATTAACAACCAATGGTAAGAATTCTCTAAATATTTCTAATATCAGTAGCAATAAATGTCTTTTTCTTGATTTGGATATTTCTGTATCAATAAACTCAACACTTAAATTAACCACAAATGAGGCGATTTTTCGTTTCCTATTTTTAATTTTTATTAGTCCTTCAAATAAGCTTATTTAATTTGCTATGCGTAGGAACTATTTTGTTTTGAATATGTACTACTTTCCAGTATATTCTGTTTTGACTGGGCCCGATTTGGTGGTGTTACATCTTGCAAAGTCTATCCAAATTATTTTTGCAAAGAATTCCGCTCAAGCCGGTGCTAGGGGCCGTCTTGCACTTGCAGTGAGGTGAGAGTTTTTTTTAGCTCCGTGTTGAAGGCCTCACTGTGACTTTGAGATAAAGAACAGCAATAAAAGCGCTGTTCCTTTGCTTTTTGTGTGTTTTTTGCTGTGCATGTACTGATTTTTTTATCAGGAATAGACACCCCACCCCATATCCTTTGTTTTTCTATTGTTCTTAAAGGTAATCAATTTAAAATTGTAAAAAATTATCAAAAATACCGGACTTATAATTTGGTACGTCAGACGCGCATTTCGGCTACATAAGAGTCATAAAGAGACGGAAAATGAACAAATCAATGGTATTTCATGTCAGAAAAAAAGTGCAAAAGTGCTGCTTACTGGATACCCTCTGGGACCATACGTATCAATGTAAATAGATCTTTGAAAAGTATCGGTACTAACTTTTATTTTATTTTCAATACTAGTAGTTTAATACAGGATAGACAATATTCATACATTGTAGGAAAATATAAAATAAAGTTGTACGAGGCAAGCCGGTCTTTATCTTGTTTCATAGCGAGAACAAATACATTTTATATTTTCCTACAAAGTACGAATATTGTTTTTATCCTGCAATATAATATTTTACGCTTAAACGTATAGGTGTTTTTACTTCCCAATCATTTGATTGATTTGTTTTACAGGAAATCAACATGACTTAAACGCGGACCGCGATGAGGACCCCAAATTGAATTGTGACGTAAACAGTAATTTGATTATAACTGGTCGCTCACAACAGAAGCTGGTTATCAGTAGTTTAATATATAGACAATATTAGGACATTGTAGGAAAATATATGATGTATTTGTGCGAATACAATTGATATTTTCCTACAATGTACGAATATTATTTTTATCCTGCAATTTAATATTAACGCTTAAATGTATATTTTCATTTACTTCCCAACCATTGGATGTGTCTTTAATGAAATCATGACTTAAACGCCGACCGCGATGAGGACCCCAAATTAAACTGTGACGTAAACAGTAACCGGTCGCTCACAACAGAAGCCGGATACCAGGAGACTAGTAACGTATACTAGACATTAATCGCTTTATGTTATCTGTCAACCTGTATTTGTATAGTAGAAAGGTCTATTGCAGGATGAATAGCTAAACATGTTTGGCTATCCAGATATTTTAACACTTATCATCACACAGTATGTGCCTGTCCCAAACCAGGAGTCTGTCATTCAAAGATTGCTGTTGGTTGCTGTCTGTGATAATTGTTTTCATTCCTTTTGTTTTTAGCATAAATCATGTCGTTAATTTTCTCCTTTGAATTGTTTCACATTTTGTCAATCCCGGGCCTTTTATAGCTTACTATACGGTATATGTTTTGGTCATTGTTGATGGCCGTATTGTGACCTGTAGTTGTTAACATCCTTGTCACTTAGTGTTTAATAGATAATTGTCTTATTTTAAATTATACCACATGTCCTTATTTTCATATCAATAAGATACTCATCTCAACTCGGCCAATTTCGTTCCTCCAGGATGGTAGCGTATTTATCCGAGGATTGCAGATTGATCAATAAGAGTTTATCTTACTTAGTTTATATGCAAATGTCATTTTTCTATAATCCAATAAAACAAAAATAAGTTCTTATTTTAGCTAAAAGATAATCAATAAGTGGTGACAAAAATATTGAAAAATTACATTCTTGCTGTGATATATTTTATGCTCCTTCTATGTGTGCTGCTTTTACATTTCTCAAGACCAGTAAACTTAATACCATATATTTGTACGTCCTTGAAACAATACACATAATATGATTAGACAAGTTTGTTTTGTCTTTTGTACCATTAAAAAGACCGAAGCGAAAGACACAACATGCAGTTAACTATTTCCTAACTTTTATAGTGTTAACACTCGTCACTTTTAATTCTTGAATTCTTGAAGAAATCCAACATGATGGTGGAAGACGTAAAGTGTCTATCTGTATTGTTGCTTCTACTTTTATGTCAACATGGAAATACTCAATTAATAGTTAAAACACTTGTAAATGAAGCGGTCACATCAGCAGCAAATAGCATTCCGAACACAAGAGGGCGCCACGTAAGTGTGGCATATTTTTCTATTTTGAATTTACAATTTAGATTATGATTGAATTGTTTATGTAATTATTGACGGATTAATGATTATACGGTTTATCTTTTCCAATTCTTTGCCATTAAGTTTAATACACCATGAGTGCAAAAATTACAGAGATATTTTAATTTCCTAATTTCCTTCATTTTTACTAATGACTTGTGGTACACATAAGATATTAATATACCTACGTGTCCTGTGTCAAAAAGTAGTAGTCTCCTCTGTGTTTCCAATCCCTGTAAGAGCCACGTGTAAGGAAGATTTTGTATATTCAGCTCAGCTCGGTTTCACCCTTACAGAATTAGAAGGAAATACCAAGGGGATCAAAGACTAGAAGTCGAAGAAAAAAGACATCATCATGGCATAACGCAGTAGAAAATCTAGCGACAGAGAACAATAGAAAATTCACTCTTCTTATAAAAAAGTCGAGAAAATCAATAATTAAACAATGGCGGTGACGACACTGATCAAAGGATATTAATTTTCTGAACAACAATCGTACATTTTAAAGAAATTATTTGGTAAACTGTGTTATTAGATATATACATGCAAATACATAATGTTTTATTTGCGGTATTTATCGAGATAATTGCATTAGAAGATTGTGGAACTGAAATTTAAAAAATGTTAATCTTTACTGCATATTGATAAAACAAAAATTGGAAAAAATCATGTACATACAAAATCTAAAGATCTTTCAGGTCACTAATTTTCGGAGTGTTACACAAAGTCCTTAGCATGTTACAATTTCCCCAAAATTACATATTTTTCACATCTAAGTTTTCGATTACACCGGTCTGATCTTGTCACGTAAACATTCAATACAGAAATATCGTCTTTTCGTGAATATAGCAATTTAAAAGTCTGTCTGTGCAGGTTAAAAATTAAAGATAAATATTTTTATAAAGTAGGTAATCCGTATAAAGATTTTTACTATTTTTTATACAATTTTAAGAAAAGGTTGTTTCGATTTTTGTACATGTATTTGTAGTCTGCTCGATCTATTCATTTTCATGTTTACATCGGGATAACGTCCGTTTGAATTTGCTTAGCAACTTAATTTCAAAAGTGGTAATCTTTGCTTCATATCAATCGATACCTTTGGAATTTTTTTCCTGAACTTCTCTGGTCTAGCTGCATACATATACGGATAGTTGGCATGTTCAAGAGAGGTATGCAGCCGATAGAAAAATAATTTGGTACTCCAGGTATTTATTCGCATAGCAACATTTTACATCAAGCTCCTATAACCTGCTGTACTCGTCGTTTGCTATGTAAGGAGGGAAATGATAACATTTAATGGAAATTTTGTTTTTATTTCAACTTATTTTTATTTTTACTATTTACCAGAATGTTTGCTCGTGAATTTATAATTGATAGCGTCCTTGCTAAAACGGGACAAACATTGAAAAGATCAAGTTTTCAGTGTTTACAGGGGAGCAATATTTAGTCACTAGATTTCCCACTGAAAGAAAATTATGAAAAGACAAATAAGTCAATAAAACAATACACATAAAACTTATGTTTGAGAAAACTGTTTCCTACCATAAACCTGGGATTAACTTAGGTGATTCGGTAGGGCAACATTTCCTGCTCAACATCAAACGTTTTACTCCTTTAAAATGCACTTTCAAGTCCCACCCAGTGATTGAATATCAACCATACTCTAAGACATCAAAACATTTATACCCGCAAAACGGATTGAAAGATGTTTCAGTTCTAGACCAATCAATTCATCGCTTTCTCCAGGTAGTTAGGTTGAATGTTCAAGGTGCTCTCTCGAAGTTCGCGTTTAGTAAAACTTTCAATCCGTTTTGCCCAGTATAAATAGAAATTTTATTAAATGCCACCATTCACTGATTACATTTCAGAGAGTATACAGCTGTCAATATGCCACCAAAGTTGGAACCAAAGGAGCCAAGAAGGCCGTTACAAAGGCCAAAACTGCCCGTCCCGGCGGTGATAAGAAAAGGAGGAGAAAGAGGAGAGAATCCTATGCCATCTACATCTACAAAGTTTTGAGACAGGTTCACCCAGACACTGGAGTATCCTCAAAGGCCATGTCTATCATGAACAGTTTTGTCAACGATATCTTTGAGAGAATCGCTGCAGAAGCTTCCCGTCTCGCTCACTACAACAAGAGATCTACCATCAACTCTCAGGAGATCCAGACTGCAGTTCGTCTGCTTGCCCGGTGAATACATGTCAGTGAAGGTACCAAAGCACAAAGTACACCAGCAAAGTAAACAACGATTTGCACTTCACAAACGGCCCTTTTCAGGGCCACCAACATTTTCAAAAGAGTCTATCATTGTTGTACATTCCACTAACGTCTAATTCAATTAATCAATTTTTTGTACTTTCTTCATAAAAAATCAACTACTGTTATAAGCTAAAATATAAACAAGATTAAGCTTTTAGAAATATTTCTTTCTTTTGACTATCTAGGCTGGACCACAAAGTGCAACGATGGTATATTTCGTCATTTCAATCATATTTGAAATAAACTTTTTCAGTTCATCGCAGAACCAACAACAACTACTCATCTACCGTTAATTACCGCTGTCTCCTCTGTAAATCAACGGTAATGGTGACCTGATGTTAAATGGCTCATGTAAAAAAGGAGTATTTAAAATCTAAACTGCAAATACAATATGAATACACATTACAGTCAATCCTTAAATAAAATCGAAATTACAAAACATATTGAACAGTAGAAAAGATCACAAACGCCATTAACACCAAACTCCTCCAATAAAAAGACGCAAAACTAAAGAAAACCAGCATAATAACACCCGCTACAGTATATTCCTGTCCCAAGTCATGAGTCTGTCATTCAGTGGTTGTCGTTGGCTGCTGTCTATCTTATTTGTTTCTCGTGTTTTGTTTAAGCACAAATCAGGCCATTGTTTTTTTAACATATTGTTATTCCAGGAACTTTTATAGCACGATATGATTTTGCTCATTTTTAACGAGTACGATTACCTATAGTTGTTTTTTTTACATCAATTTGTCATTAGTATATAGTTGTCTCAATGGCAATCATATATATGCATTTATGGAATTATAAAGTTGCTAAAATCATATATATAAAAATAAGGAGATGTGGTATGATTACCAATGAGACAACAGTTACTATCCACCAGGGTTCAAATGACGATAATAAGAGCAATAATATGTCACCGCACGGCCTTCAACAATGAGAAAACCCGTACTGCATATTCATCTATAAAAGACCCCGACATGAAAAATGTGAAACAATTCCAACGAGAAAAAAAAATAACGGCCTAATTAAGACAATAAAATTTACGAAAAACAAATATGACAGACATGCACCAACGATAACCACTGAATTACAGGTCCCTGACTTAAATACAATACAAGTTACAAGTTTTTTACCAAAACCATTTGAAAAACTGTAGGTTTTTTTTCATTTGCAGTTATTTTTAACAGTTAAATCAGTTTTACTGTACACTACTATAGATAGTAAATAATATGTTCGGGTTTGGATTTTTAAATAGTTTGTCATCGAACATCACTGTCGAAATGCTTACATGATGCAGTGAAATTGGTATTGATTTGTTATTGTAGTTTACGGACAATGCGGGCACCTGCAGTACAACCAACAGCTATTTATGATCTAGTCGAAAAAGCGGTCGAATCATTTTGTGATCAGCGCGAAAAAATTCCTGTGATAAAGACGCCCCCTACCGGACTATAGACGGTACATGTAATAACCTAGAGAACAAACTTAAGGGTGCAGCTTTTACTCCACAATCAAGGTTTTTAGAACCAACATATGGGGACCGTAAGTTGATGTTAAATTTGAATAAAATTAGTTCCTTGCTTCATTTTATTTCATCTATATTACCTTTCCTCTGTTGCAAGACATTTTCAAATGTCTGCATATTTTTAATTTTTCTTCGAATATAATGCATCAAAATTGTAAATGAAGAAAGAAGAGAGAAGAGGTATGTTGAGTATTTAGACAGCAATTTTAAAGAATAGAAAACCATACATTTGGCCGTTGTTTAACAATTGGCAATTGAATATTTCATAGTCGGCAAGCCTTAAATCTCCGTCGATCTATTCAAGGAGTAAATACGTTAGCCAGCTACTATCAAAGATCAGACATTAACAACCGTTTTCTGCAAACAAATATTTACTGAGAAAAAAAATCCCAAATACAACAATTGGCAACGTTTCTGACTTGGGACAGACACATGTACACGGTCGGGTTTTTGTAATGATCAGTGTCAGTTAGCACTCCCCTTTAAAACACTGTCTTCAGTTTAACTTACTGTAAAGGCAACAGTAGTATACCGCTGTTCGATACTCATAAATCGATAGAGATAAAAACAAATCCGGGTTACAAACTAAAACTGAGGAAACGCATCAAATATAAGAGGAGAACAACGACACAACAAAAACACAACATTAAAATGTAACACACACAGAAACGAACTATAATATAACAATGGCCATTTTCCTGACTTGGTACAGGACATTTTAAGAAAAAAATGGTGGATTGAACCTGGTTTTGTGGCATGCCAAACCTCCCGCTTTTATGGCAATGTTAAATATAACATTAAAATGACAACATTACATGACAGGACTACAATACAAGTAAATGGGAGAACATATAGGACAAAGAAACACACGAATAATAGCTAACAAAAGGTACTAGGTTTAAAATTTAATACACCAGACGTGCGTCTCGTCCACACAAGACTAACCAGTGACGCTCAGATGAAAAAGTTTGAAAGCCAAAACAAGTACAAAGCTGAAGAGCACCGAGGACCAAAACTTCCAAAAAGTTGCGCCTAACACCCATTGTAGACTTTGATTAATACCACCATTTTAAACCTCTGGTGACTTTTATTTATTTTTATATAATCACTGCCATTTAATTCTTTAATGCGGATACAAACTTATATTTACAGCCTATAATATGGGTTCAGTTCCACGCATAAAAGGGAAAAATGGAGACGAGTTAAAAAGTCCCCGAGAGATCTCCAATGCTGTGTTAAACAGTAAACAATCTGCACCACAAAGCAACAGATTTACAGTAGCCTTGACACACTTAGGACAGTTTGTTGACCATGATATTGTAGCAACGCCAATATTTACAGGTTTCCTTTAGACATACTTATCTTGAAAAAAAAAAACTCAAATCACCTGATGTGTTTTTGAATGCATATTGTATGTGCAACAGATACTTAATGATTATGATGGTTTAATAAAGACCTCTGGTATTTTTGTTAAATGTTTTAGTTAATTAAAAGCTGTTTCATATAATAGAAGAAATTCGCTGTTCCTGTTATGTGTTATTCTGGCATAAAAATATGAATACTAAAAGTGTTTTACTCGTCATTATAGAAAATAAATAATTAATACACATTAAATTTCTAAGCAAACCTTAAGACGATATATTTGGAAAATCGAGTCGGCAGAGCAATTTGGATTGTGTCCCATTTTAAAGATTGTTTTACCTTTTATGTGATTTAAATAAATCCCTGTGTTACTGATACTTGTATATATGTGATTTTGTTTTAGAGTCAGATGGTACAAGTATTTCTTGTTGTAACGGAAACACACCAGTTAACAGGTATGTTTTGTCAGTAATGTCCCAGAAAGACGAATCGTATCTTTTATTTTAAAACAAGAATTTAATGGACAAAAAAGGAAAGTTTATTTAATCTACTTAATTTGGGTCCTCGGTGGCCTAGTGGTCCAAGTGGTTTAACTATTGTATCACTAGCCTGTCAACACTGTGGTTGTGAGTTCGAACCCCGCACGTGGCAGGTGCGTTCAACTCCAATCTTAATTGACTAGGATTGCCAGTTTTCCTGTCGAAAGTCAGTGATTCTCTCCGGACACTCCGATTTCTTCCATCAGTAAAATTGTCCGCTACGAAATAGCCATTAGTGCTGAAAATAGGGTTTATCACCATAAACCAATCAATCAATCAATCATCTAGTTAATTTTCTTTTGTATTCGCATTAAAAAAACAGACAGAAGATACCAAAGGGATCAAAAGACTTAACTAAATAACTTTGAAAATATAAAATGTCAGTAAATATCTCATGGAACTTTCGGTAGATTTTGAACCGTAAATCTGTTTAAAGTTTTTTTGACCGAAGAATGATATCTTCCAATGATTAGACTGCCTCTCTCATTATTCATGAATTCATATTTCTCATTAATAAGGAAAAAGTAAAGTTAATGGAAATTTCGATTAAAATTTGGATGAAAAAATAGTATGTTAATGAAGAAGATATGGTATCATATTTTGTTTTCATTTTTAGGGATGAATGTTTTTCAATTTCTTCACCAAAAGATGACTTTAAGTTCACGTGCATGCATTTTGTTCGCTCACTGCCTGCTCGTCACCTGGATGCTACCCTGGTATGTATAAATGACAATAAATATCACTTCATCGTTTGTTTATCAGTATAACACCGCCTCGGTCGATCGTTTCGCAGTAGCTTGTTCGCCTCGGTTTTTCTTTTACGATTGTGCCCGCCTTGGTTGCCTTGAAGATGCGTGCCTAAGCTGTCTCGGAGTACCATTCTCGCCTCAGTGGTCTCCAGATAGCGTGCTTGTTTCTGTGGTTCTCAAGAAGCGTGCTGGCCTTGTTGATCTGGACATAGTTATCTCGCCTCGGTGGTCTCAAAGTAGCGTACTCTCTTCAGTGGTCTCGAGGTAGCATGCTCTCTTCTGTGGTCTCGAAGTAGCATGCTCGCGAAGTAGAGTGCTCACCTCGTTAGTCTGGATCTAGTGTCATCGCCTTGCCGGTCTCCAAGTTAAGTGCTCTTCTCGGTGGTCTCTTAATAACGCATTTGCCTCGATGATTTCCCCTTTGGTTATGGAAAGTCACGAATGATTGTCCCTGTTACGTTAATTCTTAAAAAATTTAATTAGTGTTTGCTGATTTTGTTCCAAACCTGCAACATTAAGGAGTTGGCTCTAACTGGGAATCAGAAACACGTATTCAAGTAGGATGACATATACTTCTTTGGAGTGTTATTTATGAGGTAGCGCGTGACAAAGCCAACTCAGCGTGTCAGTTAAGTTCAAAACCGGAATCATTGTAATATCGCATTATAAGGTTATTGTTCTGGATATGCATGCAATATTTGCCACTGGACACCAATGAATCAGTTGATCAATTTACACTATATATCTAAGTTACATTTAGTGACCAAAGTGTGATCAACACAAGTTTTGTAAGTGCGCGTGCATACTTTTTTTAATTTTTTATTATCAAGTCTGAATGATTGTTTTAATTCAAGCATTTCACCCAAACTTGATAATAACAGAGTATCTCAAAGACAAAGTATTAAGTCTAAGAACAGAAAACTGAAATTTCACTGGACAGTTTGCATAGTCAGTGTTGGAATTATAATCGCATTGCAAGGGCAAACTCCCACTTTCTAATTCTGCATCTTGGTCATTAAAATTTGGTATTTCCCATGTCAGTTTGATAATTGGAGAATTCGATGTTGTCGGCAGACCATATTGGTGTAGGAAAGATGTAATATTCTAGACACTTAGATTTACACCATAAAATCAGGTGCCTATAAACAGAAAAAAAAGAAATAAAAAAGAATAGAACAATAAAAAAAAAAAATGCTGTGGTAAATAGGAATAAAGAGGACAACAATAATCCAAATTTACAAGAAAGGTGTGTATATTATTAAAATGAATTAACTTTTATATTGTGTTAGGCCCAAGAAATCAAATGAACGTCATTACATCATATCTAGATTTATCAAGTGTATATGGTAGCAGTAAAGAGAGATTGGACCAGCTACGGAAATACTCAAATGGTAAAAATCCTTTAATATTCTGTTTACACAAGTTTTTTTATTTCATTTAGAAAACCATTTGTCTTCATTCTAAACAATAAAAGTTTCGCCACTAACAACGAGCGTACATGCACAACGCCATTTTCTTCGACAAAACATTGTTTTCATGCTTTATATAAAAATAAGAAAATGTGGTATAATTGCCAATGAGACAACTTTTCACCAGAGATTAAATGACATACAAGTTAACAACTGTATGTCTCCGTACGGCCTTCATCACTGAGCAAAACCCATACCGCATATTCAGCTATAAAAGGCCCCGAAATTACAAATGTAAAACAATTCAAACGAGAAAACTAACGGCCTGATTTATGTAAAAAACAATGATCGAAATTATGCAAACTTATTTAACATTACTATGTTATAAACAACCAGACAAGGAGTAGGTTCACGAAGGGTTAAAATTAGTCCCAAGATTTTTAATGTTTTTGATCATACCAAAATACTATAGCTTTCACATTGAAATATTTATGATATTACAATTTATACAAAATAATTTTTATTGTCAAATCACATAATTAATTACGAAGTAATGATCGCTTAGTTGTGCATTAATTGTGTTGTAATATTAGTTTTGGTCCAATTTTCCAATGATTTTATCAGTGTCAGTGTTAGCGTTGTTAACTTTCACCGCCACCTCTGATCCAGGAAATGTGTGTGTTTAGGGATTTAATTATAACAATTGTTCGAAAAATTATCATCATATTTTGACAACATCTCCAAAATGTGCTTTAATGTACTTTAATGATGAAGACACTTAAGTTTTCTCTAGCATTAAAACTTTTAAGATAGATCCATTTAAGAACCAAATTGTTGCCTTTTTATATCTTCTGATCAAGTTGAAATTCAAGGCCATGTTTTACCAAAGTGATCCTTGTCCTTTATCAATACTGGTTTCCTCTATCGAACCAAAAACTAAGTCATATTCATATACATTTCTTATTCTTGTTTTATACTGATGTTGATATATTTATTCATATAAGAAAAAAAATGCCTTTTATCTTACAGGTGAGCTAGCAGTTGGAGATAATGATTTACTTCGAAACACGTCACCTGGTGCTCCTGAAGAGTGTAAACGGAAGTGTTTCATTGCTGGTATACATTGTAGTACACATAAGTAGTTAATCAACTTCAAACTATTTTAGTTTGGGGATAGTGGTTAAAATGGGAATCGTGGTATAAAATGGATAAAAGATTAAGGGTACATGTGTATATGTTAACGAAACAGCAACCCATAAATAACATTTAACATCAGAAATGTGTCTATTGCTCTTGATCTAAATCTTGTATCTTGCTAGACTCATTTAAATCTTCAATCACAATCATTAAAATTTTGTAGTAATTTTATTAAACTTTTATTTTTTAAGCTCTATGCTACCATTTCCTATGTTCAATTAAAATCGACGACATCTTCTCATTAAAAGTGTTTTTCCTAGATAAATAGAAATCGTAGATACAAATTCTTATATGTCACGAAGAACCTCACCGAATATTAACTCATCAAAGGGCTGGACTTTTTGAGCGACAACATTCAGAGAGCGTATAAATTTTCCTACTTGAGTCACCAGATTTATCATTCCGAATTCGATCGAACGTGGTGGCGTCCTTTTCAATCCTAAACAGCTAACATACACCCATCTTTCCTTGGGCAATGTAACTCTCAAAACGTTATCAAATATTCACCATAGAAAAAAAATCACCTTAGAAAAAAAATCACATTAAAAAAGCTAATCAAAATTATGTTCGCCAGACGCACGTTTTGTCTTCAAAAGACTAATAGTGATGCTCGAGTAGATAAAAAGGCCAAATCAAGTACGAAGTTAAAACACATTGAGAGCCCAAAATTTAGAAGGACAGTTTTATTATTTCTGCATTATAACAACCCATGTGGATCTATATTATTTATTCTTGAATCATTACTAATTTTAGGTGACAAAAGACATTCTGAGGTACCATTGCTTGCCATGTTTCACATAATTTTTGTAAGGGAGCATAACAGAATAGCAAAGGAATTGTCAGATTTGAACACTGAATGGAATGATGAAAAGTTGTTTCAAGAAACTAGAAAAATTTAGACAGGAGTCTACCAACACTTCGTGTTTAATGAATTTATTACCGCTCTGGTTGGACCAAAATATGCTAATATGATTGGTCTAACTAGTAGGGCTAAAGGTCATCAAACTTACTATTCTCCTTATCTAGATGGATCTACCTGTAATGAGTTTGGCACCACCGCCTTTCGATACGGACATTCACAAGTAGGAAACCACGTGGGTGCATCAGGTGTCGATTTCAAGGAACTTCGTAGGTCTTTAATGCAGAATGAATCCTTTGATGTAAAAACAATTCGTGATCCCGAAAATAAATTTGGGTAGGTGGATGTCTGCAACACTAAGGGACAAAACAGATCGATTTCTTTCGGACCAGATGCGTAATCATCTGTTTGAAGTTCAACAGGGAGAAGCATTTGACCTTGGTGCACTCAACATACAACGTGGACGTGATCATGGGATAGCTGGGTACAATGAATATAGAGAATACTGCGATTTGTATCGTGCAAAACATTTTGGTAATGCATATGGTGGACTGGTTGATCATGATAAATCTACTGCACGTGCTTTATCGGAAGTATACAGGTATACATGTATTAGATCTATTTTGCAAAAAATAACAATAAAATTTAACTTCGGCATATTACCTCATTTTTGAATGGAATAGAAGTTCTTATATGCTACGAAAAGTTCCAAATGGAAGGAATATGATACATATCATTATTTCCACTGGAATAAATATTACAGTATTTGTACCTGACTGAATAAATGTTATAGAATATTTGTTCCAACAGGAACAGATATTATGGTATTTTTATAACAAAGTTTTCCGAAGGATTTCAGTTAATGAAAGTAGTTATCCATTGCGAATACGGCTGTAAGAATTCAATGAAAATTTGAAAGAAAAAAATATGAAACATCGAAATATAAGAAAAAGAAATATATATTATATTGACTATTAATGCTATTATACTGTAAGAGACTTGTATTCTAATCGGGATGAATGTGCTTCTTTTAAAGCACAATAATTGTGAAAATATTACCGATTTATGGTTTCGCTTTGATATTTTCATATGTTCACGGCCTTAAGACTCATGAATTACAAAACAGGAGACTGGCTAACTTTGTTCGAACGTTTATAACCAATTTCAATTTATTTTTTAGTCATCCTGATGATATTGATTTATTTGTTGGAGGAATATCAGAAAAACCTGCATCAGGAGAATCTATCCTAGGACCAACATTCAGATGTCTTATAGCTCTTCAGTTCCTCAATTATAAACACGGTGACAGATTCTTTTACGAAAATAATTTCCCAGCGACAGGGTTTACACTAGGTAAGATAATGACTATGAGTTGTCAACGACAGGGTTTACACTAGGTAAGATGATGACCATGTGTTGTCAGGGACAGGGTTTACACTAGGTAAGATAATGACCATGTGTTGTCAGCGACAGAAATTACATTTGGTAAGATAATGACTTTGAGTTGTTAGCGACAGGGTTTACACTTGGTAAGATAATGTTTTGAGTTGTCAGCGACAGGGTTTACACTATGTAAGATAATGACCAGGAGTTGTCATCAGCGACAGGGTTTACACTAGGTAAGATAATGACAATGTGTTGCCAGCGACAGAGTTTACACTAGGTAAGATAATTACTTTGAGTTGTCAGCGACAGGGTTTACAATAGGTAAGATAATGACCATGTGTTGTCAGCGACAGGGTTTACACTAGGTAATATAATGACTATGTGTTGTTAGCGACAGAGTTTACACTTGGTAAAATAATGACTGAGTTGTCAGCGACAGGGTTTACACTAGGTAAGATAATGACAATGAGTTGTCAGCGACCGGGTTTACACTAGGTAAGATAATGACCATGATTTATCATCAGCGACAGGGTTTACACTAGGTAACATAATGACCATGTGTTGTCAGCGACAGGGTTTACACTAGGTAAGATAATGACTATGAGATGTCAGCGACAGGGTTAACACTAGGTTAGATAATGACTATGAGTTGTCAGCGACAGGGTTTACACTAGGTAAGATAATGACCATGAGTTGTCAGCGATAGGGTTTACACTAGGCAAGATAATGACCATGAGTTGTCTCAAATACCATTCCCTCAGTTAAATAAGTGTATATTCAAAATTGTTCACGGGTTAAGATCACCGGTTAACTTATGTTGTGTCTTATTTGCCTGTCATTTAATTCAGTGCCTCATCTATTATACAAAACTTCACTGATCTTAGAACCAAATAGTTGAAATATTAGTTCTTCATTTTAATTCAATGTCATTCTTTTAAAAGCGGGATATAATTAAATACATAATACTGATTTCAAGGCTAGCAACACGTCATAATTGAATGACGTTTATGATGAACGATACTTTTGTTACATCATATTTGGAACTCATAATAACATTTATTTATCCTATTTGGTGTATTTTTCCTTTGATCTTTTGTTTGGGTGATATGTTTTGCAAATCATGCTACTCGCTTGAGATAGACAGTTATCGCTAGAAAATAAGGACGCTCGTGACGTTGTCAATGTAAACCTCAACGTCATATGCAAAATAGCGATAAACATATAATTTAGCCGACTAAACGGTATGGATAATTCTCATTGTTGAAGGCTGTATGAGTGCCTATAATTACATACATCCATTTTTGAACTTAAGTGGATAGTTGTCACATCTCATTGGCAATCATACCACATCTCCTTATTATCATATATCAATGGTATTTCAAATTCAATGATGTTTCTCGGCCATATCTCATGTCGTTTGGATAATCTGTAAGAATATCATTGGATGATAGGATCCCCAAAAAAACGCACCAACGGAAAAGCTCGAATCCGATGTGTTCAGTGTCTGAATGTTTTCAATCTTTAGTTTTCTATATGATGTTTTGTATACTGTTGTTTGTCGTTTTGGTCAGTTTCGGTTTTACCACGGTATTGTCAGTTCCTAAATAATGTCTTTGGTATTTTTCGTCTCATTTCGTCTACTTCCGTGACTATCTATAGATTTGGAACATCAAGTTGGGAAGCAAACACTATTGATTATTTGATTTTATCTTTTAATTTAGATCAATTGAATGAGATAAAGCAACAGACTTTTGCAGGAATTTATTGTCGGACATTAAAGCTGGAGTATATACAACCAAATATTTTTATCAATCCGGATAGTCAGTAAGTATATTTAGTCAGATAGAGAGATTTATTGTGAGAGATAAAGTAGTCTACAATATGACAAATCATACCATAAAGCCCTTAAAAGCCATATGAATTATTTTCTCACTCTAAGGTTTTAAAATTGTGCCTGAAATGTTCCTATATCACTATAGGCGATACAAAGCACACAACAATGAGTAAGAAAGAATTGTCACGAATTACTGGGCAAGATATCTTTGTTAAGTTGGTTTTGTTTGCTGGTATCTGTATACAGAACTAAACATGTATAACATAAATATGTTTTTTTATTACGGGCATCTTTTCCTTTCTAAAAGTATACAACTCATATAATTATATATGTTTTTCATGTAAATACAGTGAGTATTCTAGCAAATTTTGTATAATGACATATTTTATCATTTCAGAAAACCTCCGGTCAAAAGAATACATTGTGACGAATTGCCAAGTTTAAATCTTGATTATTGGAAGACTTAAAAATCTATATTAATAATTATTCCAACAAAATTGCCAGATTTGAAAAGAAATTTTAATTTTATTTTCAAAAACTTAATGTACACCAGTCCTGTATATTTAAGGAGTTTTTGAATGGAAGTAATATATAAGCTGCGTTGGATAGAAATCGAACTGATGCAAATGAATAGCAATCCCTCTGTTAACTATTTCGGGTTGAAAAAATCTCTTAGCAAAGTCTGTAACTGTTTGAAAATTAAGTTGATATAAGAACCCTACAACACATACCAAAATTCATCTTTTATTTCGAAAATTAAATGTTCCAAAATCAATCAACCTCTTACACATATACATGCATTCGTGCAATTGCATAAGGTTGATTTCTTTTGGACGCAGTTCATATGATTAATTTTAAGGAGTTTGATTATCATTGTTCCTTGTTATCTTTCTCGTAGAAATGCATACAATAGGAAATATCCGTGATGATCTGTTATTCAGGTATTCCATAACGCTCAACCAATACAACTCATGTGAGCAGCAACCCTATATCAAGGACATCATGATAGGAAACGGAAACTAAGGAATAGTGTATCAATAATATGTAGTGTAATAACACAAATACTGCAAAAAAGGGAAATCCATAAAAAACTGACAAAATTAAACTCCTGACTGTATCAGCCAACGGAACAACCCTGCTGGATTGTTGCTTCACGGAAATGGAAAGTTTACAATTGAAAAGCTAAAACCATCTCTTTTGTCGTAGAGTTTTGTTCTCAACCGACCCTTATTGTAAATATCTAGATGTAAGTCGAGATGTGAGGCTGACTTAACTGTTTTTGTAATATCCTTTAATTCAAGTGGATGGAACATATCTATTCAATATAGTCACCAAATTTAGTGGAAGTAGTTTTGTGTTGGCCCGTGTCTCATCGTATGTGTACCGTATATGTTCAGCTATATGACGTCACAGGTTTAGTTATGTTGACGAGTTTCTGTCTCGGTTACCAACACGTATCCTTCCTCATATATTATCATCAAGCATTATGCTTATTCTCACGTATATCGATAGTCAGTCTTAACAAACTCTAAACTAATCAGACAGCAGCGATTATCAAATTCTAAATCAAGCAAAATGTAATGTAGTTTCCATATGTAACATAACAAGGCTAATTGGAAATCTGACGATGTGAATGAGTTATTAAACACGTTCAAAACTGATTGAAATATGAATTGTGCATATATAACCGTAATAATTCAAACGTTATATTTTCCAACAATTTTTATTTATGAATAGCCTCTTACCAAGAGTATACAATATGGAGGGATATTTTTTTTCAATAGGGTTAATGGTTCCATCGTCGTCTTTATCAAATAAATCCAGAGTCCTTCTCATCAAACGCAACAATTAAAATTAGATTCTTCCAATAATTTTAAACATAAAAAGAAAGAGTAAAACAATCACAAAATCATATGAACATAAAATAACCATCAAATATATTGAGTAATGACATAAATTTTGCTCCTGCAGATCAGAGTAACCACTATGTACTAGTAAAGATAAAAATTCAAGTCTGGTAAGTTACTACAATCAATACGGTTCGTTGGATCTTCCCTGAAAATAAAACCAAAGTAAATATTGAAACACATCTGTAGAATTGATTTCTTCTTATTTCTGAATATAATTTGAATCAAACAGAAGAAATAACTTTATTACATTTGTTGCGATGAATCCCAGTGAAATGAACCCCGATAATTTCACATGTGAAATAAACTCCATCATTTCACTCCTCTGATGTCATACAATAGTAGTTGTTAAAACGACGTATCAAAGGAAATTGTGATTGCGTAGAAAAAAATTTAGTTCAGAGGAAGACATAATCATTTTTTACTTTATTTCCATTGAAAAGTCCATTTTTAAAAAGTCCATCTTTTATTTTATTTCCATTGAGAAGTCCATTGTCAATGTAGTAAACAAAATAACTAATCAAAGAATTCAAATAGCGAAAAATATTCAACTCGTATCCAAACAACACTGATAATTAGTTCATGCGCTACGCGCATTTGTGAATTAATGTGTTGTTCGGTCACTCGTTGAATATTTTTCTATATTTGAATTCTTCGATTAGTTATTCTATTTGTGTCTTGATCATCTCCTGCTAACCCTTCCCGAGCACCGTAATCACCCTCGGTTTTTGATGGGGTTAGTTTTCCTTAGTCTTTATTGATTTTCTCTGTTTTGTTTTGTAGACTGTGGTCGATTATCGTTTTTGCCATGGCATTTGCAGTTTGTCCTCGACTGATGAGTTTGAATATCTATTTGGAATCTTTCGCCTCTATTTTTCAAGCGTCTATTGAAATCTGACAGAAACCGATATCATTCATGAACATGGATAAAAAACTGAACTATACAAGTTCATTGGAACCTGTGTATCATGTTGATTTGTCACCTTTCTACATGGACGTGTGTCTTTCAATCTGATGAGTTGAGCCCTTTTCAACTGATTTTTATAATTTGTTCTTATGTTTCGCTAGTATACCACTGTCGTTGGTTGGTTTTGCTGATATACCACTGTCATAACTGAGAGGAGGATTAGGCACCGGTAAACTTGTTTAACTTCACTACATTCTTTATGTTCCTGCCCTAAGTCAGGAGCCTGTAATTCGGTTGTTGTTGTTTGTTGCTTTTAATTATAAACGTTTTTCGTTTTTTGTTTCGTACAAAAATCAAGCCGTTGGTTCGAAATTTTGCCATGTCGGGGCCTTTTATAATTTGCTATACGGTTTGAGTTATGCTCATAGTTGAAGGCCGTACGATAACATGTAGTTGCTAACATGTATGTCATTTTGTCTATAAGGGATAGATGTGGCATTGACCAGCCTACTTCATCTCCTTATCTTATTAAGGCACATTTAAATATACAGCTGACAACACAGTATGAGTTTAGTTCAAAGTAGAAGGTTGTATGGTGACCTACAAATGCTTAAATCCACATATGTGCATCTGAACTCTGGTGAATAGTTGTCTCATTGGACATCATACCTCATCTACTTATTACTATATGAAAATTTTTATTCCATTGGAATCTGTGTCAAGAAAAAGAGAATTGATAGTGATTGCTCATCGAGTAAAGGTAAGTTAAGTACACATCCGATTTTAAATATGTTTTTTTCTTTCTTCATAAATGTGTTAAGGTATAGTCGATTATTTATTCAAACCCATTCATCACCGGTATCCAAAAAACTGTTACAAAAATACCGAACTCAAGGCAAATTTAGAAAGGGGAATTCCATAAAAACCTACAAAATCAAACGTTATCTACCAACGGAAACAGCTGGCATATTCCTGACTTAGTACAGGATTATATTTTCTGCATTCACGTCATGTACCATCTTTCATTACAATAATGTATTTTGTGGTTTTGATGTTTATCTTTCGGAATCATTGTTATCTTCATCTAAACGTAATTAATTAAAACTTACGTGTTATCTGGGTTCAAAAATATTTTTGGTTGAATTTTGTTTATATTTAGATTTCTGCAATATATTCCAGCAAGGGTCTGCTTTTTTATATCATTGACTTGCGCTGAAATTAATAAACATGTTGTAAGTTTCTCAATATATCGATATTGTTATCAACCAATTACAATTAATTTACATTAACTGTCATATGTGGCACACCAGTGAACGGTTGCCTTTAAAAATCTTTAACCTAGTTATGGAGAAACAAATGCAGCTGGGACCGATAAGTAGGACTCATTTTTCTCATTTTGTTACATCAATGTTTTTTGTTGTTTCCCTTAGTATGTTGATTTTGACTCCTCAGGAATATTTAGAGCAAGGACATTGGTTATACCAGTATCCATAAAATATGGAGTTTATGTTAAATCTGTTTGCCAATTTGTTTGTAACAGATAATTATTAGCTTTTTATGCTGAAGCATTTGTATGTACATATGTTTAAATAGACATTTTATTAACAACTATTGTGCGCAATAAAAATGGTCACTTCATTGTGATCCAAGGTAGGTACAAAATTACTTCAGGGTAAGTACAGGGGTTACATATAAACCCGTACAAGGTATCACTAAGGTTGGTACGATTTTACACAAGAGTCAATACTGCGGGGTCGGTACTGTTGCATATGATCGAAATGAACCTTAAACATATGATGATCGAAATATATGCGTAAAAAATGAAGGATACACATACCTAGGCTGAATCCAGTTGTTGGAGAAAAATGTTCATAAAAAAATCTATCGGCATATTTATAATAGAGGAATTGTACGGCAATTAGACACCTAAAAGTTGGACCAACAACTGTATCAGGCGATTCTGGTCTCTCAGACAAAGCCCCAACGAACAGATCAACGTCATCTACATTCCTACAAAACAAATTGCTCTTCTCTTTATATCACTTCGTAATATTTACATTGTTGGAATCCCACTTAATGACTATAATTATTACGTGAGATAACTACGTCGATATTATTGGTGGAAGAATGCAATTTATCGAAAGTACCACACACTTTGCGGTTGATGTGTTTGCTATTTGCAATGATTTATAATAAATATTTTGCTGCTAATAAAGGTAAATCAGAAAGCGACTCAAACAAATATAGTCTGGCAGTCCTCATTTGAGTTGTTTTTACCGAAAAGACATGTCTGGGTCTCGAGCGACATGGCATCTAGCTGTACCAAATGAGACTTATCACTGGAATTTTACTTACACGAGCAACATGACAGGATTAACATGTGAAGCAGAAATTGCGAATCCTTCTGGAGCCCTCGAGCTCAAGTTTTCGGTGTAGAGTTTTGTTTTTGGTGAATTTTCCATGTTGGTGCTGTCTATTTCTACGATTTGGAATTGTCCTTTCTCCTGGTATCTTCTCTCTTATTTTAAGTCTTTAGATACCCGAAAAGTTTTGTGATCTATAAATTTACCGATTATGAACAATTCCCTTTTGTAACAGTTTGACTGAAATTGTGTAATTACATTTTTCCATCTTCACTCCTTCGAAAGATGTTAATCTATCTGTTAAATTCTATCCGATTAAGAAAGTAATTTGAAGCTTCAACAAAATAACCAACAAACTATGCCAAATAGAGTAACTTCAAACATGATTTTTGAAGAACCCACAATTTATTAACTACATTTTTTACTTGAATACATACATACCGTTTGCACATTTTTTTTTTTGCCACTTTTAGGTTATTCAAAAGTAAAATAACAAAAATACCAAACTCGGAGGAAAATTCAAAACGAAAAGTCCATAATCAAATTGGAAAATCAAAAGCTTAAACTCACCAAACGAACGAATAACAACTTTCATATACAGGCATTTTCTAAAGTAGAAACTGGTGGATTAAACCTGGTTTTATAGCTAGCTAAACATCTCACTTGTATGACAGTCGCCTAAAATTCCATTATATTGACAACGATATGCATACAGAGTAAACAGACATAATAGGTACAAATGTCAAAAATAGGGGTACATCATCCAACATTGTGTTATAATCTTAATCACTATAAAAAAACAAATATGTCAGCAAAGAAAAACAAAACAAGAGGAATATTATCAGAATATCCGTATCATTAAAAGTTAGTTTTAATTTGTCGGAAAAATAATTTTGTTAGTGTGATAACCATTTAGGTCCAAGTAAATGTTGTGCAAAAAATGCTGTACAAACACTGTCGCATCTTATTATACAAACCAACTGGATTTCGAAATAAGCTTATCAGTTGTATTCTAATTCATGTTTTTATATTTGCTATACAACAAAATCATACCCGTAAACACTTTGTAACCTGGTTACAGTGTCGGCATCATGGTCTACAAATCCTCCTGGTGTATTTGTCCAAAATGCAGCTGGAAAACGGCCACAAAACTGTCTGAATCTATTATAACCTGGTAGACCATGATCTCGACCTCGTTGAATATTAAGTGCTCCAAGGTCGAGTGCATCTAAGGGGTTATTTTCATCTTGAAATAAATGATCCCGTACTTCTTCAGACAAAAATCTATCCATCTCTCTATTAAAATTTGAAGACATCCATCTACCAATACGTGTTGGACCAAAGTGAGCACTGTCTCGAATAGTCTCTGTGTTAAAAAAAGTTTCATGAAGTTTTTTAGATTGAATCTCGTTAAATAATGAATTTGAAGCACCAACAGAATTACCAACGAGAGAATGTCCCATCCGAAACGCAGCTGCTCCAAAAGCATTACGGGTTGAACCGTCCAAAAAGCTGCTATAAAGATTTGTATGACCTTGTGGTTGACTCATCAAACCTACAGCTATTGACCAATCAAAACCAAGAAGATCTGGAAGAAATTCGTTATATACTATATGTTGATAAACTCCAGTTAAAATCTTCCTTGCTTCATTTAATAATTTGTCATTGTTCCAACCAGGATGACTAACTTTTAGTTTTGTTGCTATTCTATTATGTTCTCGTAGGAAAAGTATATGCATGACAGTGAGAAGAGGTACTTCGGAGTTTCTATGGTCACCTGAAAACAAAAATTAAATAAAAACATTTGAATCTGAATTTAGATGTTCATTAAACGATCAAAATCTATTTTATTTGAAAAGCGAATGCAATCATAAATAGGCTAAATAAAGGCAACATATATACCGCTGTCCAATAGTCATAAATCGATTAAGCGAAAACAAATCCGGGTTACAAACCAAAACCGAGGAAAACACATCAACTATAAGAGGAAATCAAAGGAACAACAGAAAAACTGAACTGCAACAAAAACAGATGCCAATATACACAAAAACGGATATTTGATAACAACTGCAATAAACCGATCTACTTATCTAATTTCTGTTGTAATGCATAGAGCAACTATAATTTCACTTGTTTTGTTACGTATTATGAATACACATGGAGCTGACGAAACCACCAATAAAAACATATGTTAACTAGAGAATGAAATGAATGGACATATAAAAACTAGAAAACTAGCCTAAAAAAACTCATTTCTCCTTTAACTTTCTGTTTTGTTATGTGATAGTTATGATACGTTATTTTACAGAAAATATTTTGTTTGAAAGTGATTACAGTTTGCTGATTGAACCAATCACCTACCTGCATTAAAACAGACTGAATTAAATGCGTCGGCGCACGAATCATCATCTGGGTTGTCTGGTAGTCCGGAACTACTTGTTTTCAGCAGACCTGAAGTAAAATATATGACATGGTAGAATTGCAGTTAGCTATCAATTATGAAGAAATTATCAAAAAGATAAAGAAAATTAATTTCATGAATGTTTTAGATTAAAACAAACCAATGAAAATTAGCAGGTTGTTTCAAAAGTTGTATTTGAATGCGCGTTTTGTTTTTTGCAGTTGATGAGCAACAAGAAGGGTACCACAATTGGATACGGATCTGCATACACTTTTAGTGCTCCTGAAATTACACAATTTTTTGTTGGAGTTAGCGTTGCTCAGTCTTTCAGGTTAATCATTTATAATAAAGATTGTTTATCGAATATTTATTTGTTTGCTCACAATTATCATGACTATTTGCCATGCGAATAAACGTATTGTCTTACTTTTATTTAAGAAGTATTCAATTATTTATAGTACTTTGAATATTGTTTTTATCTGTACTAACATTCTTTTAAATTTGAAAGTTGATAAATGACAAGACATCTATCCACTATCCAGTTATATACACTCATGGCCCTTCTGCCTGTTGATTCTTAAAGTTTGATACTGCACAAGGTCATGCTTTGATAAGGCTACTTATTACGCTTTCTAAAAAAACATGGAAGTTATACTGATGGTTATTTCAGTGGGGAAACATTGTCTACTAATATTCAGTAGTTGTAATTGGTCTTTAATTCTCACTTCAGTAACTAAATAGATTTATAGATTGGTAAGTTTTGTCTAATTTTATTTTGTGATTTGCTTTTTCTGTGCATAATACCGATTAATTAGAAGAGTCAATACTTTTCCAACTTATTTCCACAGTTTTGTTCTGAAGTTGTGTTGTTGTAGCACAGTCATAGTCGACTAGAAATAGTCTGTATGTGTCTGACCAAAGCCAAAGGACTGCGATCATGTGGTTCTTGTCTTTTTTATTTCTGTGTTGTGTAATGAATAATAAACTCATAATAGATACATCATCAATAATATATTTATAAATTCCATGCATTCGAACAAATCAATCCTTTTAGATTCATCCTTTTAAATTTTTTCTATGATCTATATTTATTAGTAATGCGTCAATTCATTTAATTATGAACACTTGGACAAAATGATAGTTACCGTCACTGCCTGTGCTAAGGACGTTTAATTCCTCATCACTGCTTCCATAGACACTTGAGAGATCTAGCCACGAAGTTATTGCATTCAGTTGCTGACGTGGACCTTCAATTTCAAAAAAAAACATAATAATATAAAAATCAGTCATATTTTCCACTTTTATATACAAATATACTAATTGCTTTTGGTTAAACATATATCGAATATATAATAAGTGCAAATTAGTATTTAGGAATAAATGGACTGTAATTCCAATGTAATTGTTCTTTATGTTGAACTAAAAATTGTTATTGTCACACACACACGGTTCGTGTAGTTTAGTGCCTTTAATCTAGATCTAACAAATTCCCTAAACTGACAAAGCACCACCGTTTTAGATTTCACTGATCATCAGATTTTCTGCTTAATCACGTTTGTTGCTTTGCTTAACGAATACACCGGCCACCGACAGAAGAAATTAATGCTTCTTTCAAAGATTATGTCGCGTTTATCTGATAGGTACACAATTTAGACACTGCAAAAAAGAAACTCTAAATTTTTTAATAATTATACATTTGAAACTTTTACATAGTTTACAAGTTAAAGTGTTTATGTTAGTTTTAAGGGAATTCTTTGACAAATTAAAGAAAAATAAAGTATAGAAATAAATAGTAAATCCAATTATTGAACATGATAAGTTGAAAATCAGAACAAAGGGATTACCTGGATAAAAAGGAAATGTTCCTGTTGGCGCTGAACGAACAAAATTCATACAAGTGTATAAAAACTCTCCCGGTGGTGTTGAAAACGGAAAACATTCAGGTCTAAAACAGTTATGAAAATCAAAATTATATTGTTCAATTAAAAAAGTCTAATTTACATTAAACTTAATGATAACAATTCTTTCGTTTTATTTCGAAAATAACGAAATTATAACAAGCTTGAAATAAAAAAAAAAAAAAAAAAAAAAACAACACAGATTTACTCTGTATAGATATTCATACATGTATTGTATTTATCTAACAAAAAAAGAGATTTCCTTTCATCCGCTTTTCTGAATTTACCCTCATTAGGATACGTTCATTCCAGCAAAATTAAAAGCCAGTGCTGTATTAAAGTACCTAGTAAACACGTGACGAGTTACATGATCAGAATGACCAGATTCATATACGGTAGAATTTGCCCGACGTAAGTAGACATAATATATTCAATGCCGTTGAGTTTCTGTTTCATTGATGCCCATTTCACATCTTCTTTTACATCTTATTCATATTGAATCGCACCGTCATATTAAAACCACAGGTACAAGAACCCCAAGAAACGTTGGGGTTTTTTAAACATAAAGTGTAACATTTAAATACAGCTGTTGAAGAGTTTCTTTATATGTAACATGACATAAACTAGTAACTATTTAAATGAGTACTAAAACATATGGTTATTTATTCTGTTCATGCCATGGACCCCTCGGAGTATAAGTGCGTCATTTCAAAATCTAATGAATTTGTGTTTAACACCCATTCTCTGTAACCATCAACCAAAGTTGGGCACGGTGGTCACCGATTTTGTTGAAACTTTCTGACAACAACCATTGACATAAATTATGAAAAAAGTCTGTACATGTCACCCTGAATTATGTATGGTTACCATGGCAACAGACTTTGAAATGTAGAAAATAGCTGATTTTGCTATTCTCGGCTTACAGTCACTTATATACAGCATACTATGTTTGATGCAGTTTATATTATATCAAATTCTTTTAGTTACTTGTTCAATGACATTTTACACTTTTCTGATATTAAACTCAAATTGACATTTTTAATCTAGGTTAGTAGTATGAATTTTAGCATATTCTAATGCAATTATGAACCAACTTTCTTCCTAATTTATGCAAAAACGCATCCATTCCTGAATAAACTAAATAATAGCTTTTATTGAAAAAGATTGATATTTTTCATTTATGCAAAAACATTTTTGGGGCTAATTAGATTTTTTTCATAAAAATTGGATAAAAATGTCAAAAATTGCCTGAAATTTACAAGAGTTATTTCCCTTTTAAGAACTCACCAAATTTTAAAAATAGAAAAAGTCATTTGTTTATCTAGACAAGAATGGAGACAGACGTCTGCAACATGTTTTGCTTCTTTTAATCAATATCTTTTACAATTTATATCTAATTTTTAAATATATCTATATACATGTTTCATAATGGCTTGTCAATTTTATAACAATGATAAGCCTTTACTATGTTCAAAGGACATAAAAGTCATAACAAACTTTAGGGAACATGTGATGATGAACAAGTTGCCGTTTGTACAGAATGTGGTCTGCTCCCGTCGCCTTCATGTAATTTACAAATATGTTCAAGCCATTGTCCAATGTACTTGGAAACAATGAAAAAAGAAAAAGGAGAACTAAGTGAAGTTCCGTTTTTTATCAACACCCGTGACATTAACAGTCTGATGCTAAAAAGATGATCTGACAGAGAACTGTCACTGTCTAATGTGGAAACTATAAATATACTTCATGGACTGGTTCTACAACTTGGAACAGGTAAGCATATCTTTAACTAAATTATAAATGTCTATTTTTGCATAAATATGTTCCTTTAGGCGTAAGGGAGCTGTCCCATTTCTTTGCAAGTTCTTTCTTTGTCCAAACTTATGAAGGTTGCAAAAGAATATTTTCAGGGGAAATGCTGACCAACTTTTCAAATATCTGAACTCGTTTTTTCACTGACTTTTCAACCTATTTCCATGACCAAATTTCTTTCATTCAAACTCAAAGTGTATGTTTGCTTTGTATACAGTTCCTTGCAAGGAAAGTACATTTTGCCTTTATTCATACACCTTTGTAAAAATAATCTAACAATTACAAGTCTAAAATTCTATAAGGACCTTTTTTGAGTGGGTTTTAAGTCACTTAATTATGAATGCAAATATGAAAGTTTGTCAAGCACATTTACATGTATGGTAGGTTATGCTTCCTTTTTGTATATTTGAATTAAGATGCTGTGCTGACCTTGTCAAAATGTAACCACATACATTTTAGTGACATGTTAAATGAAGTATATACTTTTAAATAAATCCTAATTGAAAATTATCAAAAACACATGGTCATAAAAATGTTTATGTAAAACAGTTAATGATTCTCTTATAATTCCAGGTACATGTATTTGCAGAGACTGTAGAAAAATGTTACTAGATTGCCAAAACAAAGCAGTGCAAAATCTCAACTTATTAATGTTAATAAGGTTTGTATTATAGACAGTGATATATGGTAATGATTTTACAATTGATGTGTACATTTCTTTGAAAAACATTCTGAAGACATAAAATGAATTTAACTTGTTGAAATCTATGCCACAACAGTTTATCTCCTAAGTTGCATATGTTGTCCTTTAAATGAATAAAGTTAGCTAAAGTTCTGATATAATTGTGGCTTGTGCATGCTTTTTAAGCACATATCAGTATTTTTCTTTAGGATTTTCATTAGAAATACAGACTTCACTGTCCAAATATGCATTTTCATTTTCTTTTCAAATAGATCAAGTCACAGCTTTAGATGATTCAGGTCCAATCAAAAGAATAAGAAAGGTAAATAGTAGAACACTGTTAATGAGGATTCAGCAGTAGATTTAGTACAATTTGAAAGTAGTAGTTCCAGTACTTTCAATTAAAGAAACAAGGGTTACCCAAAATTTTCACACTTTTCACTGGAATATTTAAATCTGCCCTCTCTAAGATCTGATACTAGTATTTATGTCAGTAAAGGAGGCTAAAAGTACTGACTCAAACAAGCTTTGTCATTTATAAGAAAAATTGTGAATAAACATCCTAATATTGTACAGACCTAAATTAAATCATAGGAATAGATATCCTTAACATAAAACATGGGAATAATAAATATTCTTAACATAAAACATGGGAATAAATATCAATAACATGAAGCATGAGAATAAATATTCTTAACATGAAACAAGAGAATAAATATCCTTAATATGAGGCATAGGAATAAATATTCTTAACATGAAACATGGGAAAAATATTCTTAACATGAAACATGAGAATAAATATCCCAAACATCAAACATGGGAATAAACATCCCTAGCATGAAACCTAGGAATAATATCCTATATATGAGACATAGAAATAAATATACTGAACATGAAACATTGCAATAAATACCCTTAACATGAAACATGGGAGTAAATATCCTTAACATCAAACATGGGAATACATATCCTTAACATGGATCATAGGAATAAACATCCCTAGTAAGAAACATAGGAATAAATGTTCTTAACATGAAACATCAGAATGAATATTCTTAACATGAAACATGAGAATAAATATCCCTTACATCAAACATGGGAATAAACATCCCAAGCATGAAACCTAGGAATAAATATCCTTTTCATGAGACATAGAAATAAATATCCTTAACATGAAACATTGCAATAAATACCCTTAACATGAAACATGGGAGTAAATATCCTTAACATGAAACATGGGAATAAATATCCTTAACATAACACGTGGAAATAGATATCCTTAACATGAATCAAGGAATAGATGTCTTTAACATGAAAAATAGGAATAAATATCTGTTACATGGAAAATAGGAAATTCAATTGAAATTGAAAAACAAAAATCCTAAACAGGAACAATTGGAATAAACATCCAATAAATAAAACATGGCAATACATATCCTTAACCAGAAATATTGGAATAAACATAAAACTGAAAACAAATACCTTGAACATGGGGACAATTATCCTAAACATGAAAGCACTTTAAGATTTTAAAGAAAAGTACTTAACAGTCTTTAACTGTCTATTATACTGTTAAATGAATAAAACTAAAACTGAAAGTTTCATTCGATAGTACATGTACTCAAAGGTCTTAAATTGTTATGCCCCACCATGGCATTAAGTTTAACCCTTGTCCGTCTGTATGTACGTCCCAAAGTTGGTTTCTGTTCTATTACTTTAGTTTGCCTCAACCAAATGTTATGAAACTTATACACAATGCTTATTACCACAAAACACAGATCAAATTCAATTTTGGTTGTGTCACTTTAATTATTCTAAAGGTATGTCCTTTTCTAAATGGAAACAATACTGTTTTTTTTTTTTTCCGTTCTCTAACTTTAGTTTGATTCAACCAAATATTATGAAACTTATACACAATGCTTATTACCACAAAATACAGATCAAGTTTGAATTGTAGTAGCGTCACTTTAACAGTTCTAGAGTTATGCCCTTTAAAAGTGGAAAAATTGCTGAATTTTTGTTTCCTTCTCTGACTTAAGTTTGCCTTTACCAAATGTTATGAAACTTATACATAATCCTTATTACCACAAAATTCAGATAAAGAACAAATGTGGGTAGTGTCACTTTTACTGTTCTTCAGTTATGTTACTTTATAACTTTATATGATATGCAAGCGGGGCATCATCTGTGTCCCATGGACACATTCCCATTTATTTCATTTACATGTATAAGTCCAAAATACAAGCATTTAAAACAATTTACTGAAATACAATAAAACAATGATTTATTTTAAAAAATATTATATCACTTTAATTGAAAGACATGAAGCTAAATACAATTATTCATTGTTATACACACTTTAAAACAAATATATGTAGTAAGAATTTTTATTTTTATTTTATATATTCCTTATATTTTGATTTTATTTCAGACAATTCCAGTTAAAAGTGTTCCATTGTTAATCCTAGAAGATACATGTAGTCAGGAAACATGTAAAAGTGAACAAGCTTATTTGAGTCAAACTTCTGATTCTTCTATTTGTAATTCCTTAAAGCAGGATGCCTTGAACAGATTGCTCAGTTTTCAGGTATAAAAATATGTTTTTGCAATTTGTTTTCAAGTACATTTTTTAGCTGTAAAAAATAGAACAATGTAACTCGTAGTAGGTTAGTCGATATAAACTGATTCTTATTAGACATATATTCTGAACTAGAATAAATTAGTCTTTATGTCCACCTCTAGCCCATCCCTGGGTGTGGGATTTCTTGCTGCTTTAATTTGTAGGCCTATTTGTGGTCTTTGGCTGCTTTTTGGTCAAGTTGTTGTCTCCTTGACACATTCCTTGTTTTCCATGCTTTATTCTATGTATTTAAAGTAATTATTTCTTAATAAAATTTTCTGTCATTCATTGTTAAACTAAAGTACACTTTTAGTTGTGAAGTGTTACAAGAGGCCTCATCAAATTGATTTTTTTCAAGGTACACAAAATGGTGAGCTTTTATGTGACAGCTTTAATGTTTTATTTATTTTTTTTAGAGAACGGAAAAGGAGAAAAGTGTACTACTACATGTACTAAGGAAGCAAGAATTATCGTTTTCAAATGTCCGAAGACAGCTTCACAAGAGAATTCTCAACATCAGCAGCAGTGATGAGCATGTCCTCATAGTCAATTGTTTGTTAAATGGTGTAAAATGAAAATATCAGAAAAAGCAAAAGATTGTATGCAGATAAGATAATTTCAAATCAGCCTCAAAATCCATATCTTTAGAATCAACAAATAATTCATTGGCACTTAATTAAGATAAAGTTCTTCAGATGGGACGGGGCATCAAAGTCACTAAATCCAGAGTCACATTAAGTCAACAACTAAGGCAATATATTATATATGACTGAAAAATCTGACATTGGGAAGGTGACTGTTAACAAGGTAGACTCTTAAGTGGCTGCTGATGAGATGAGAAATTCCTCTTTATGCAACATGTACAAAAAGGGGCATTTTTTATCAGGAATACAAATTGCTTCGTTTTTCTCCCGACTTAGTCAGAAAGAGAAAAAACTTAGTTCTGAAGATTATGTAGCAGCAGAGGAAGAAGACAGAAAAGAAAATTTAAAGTACTTTGGAATCAAATAACAGTCAAAATGTTCTTTAGTTTTAATTCTTTTGTTTAAAGTAGGAGGTGTGCTAAGGGCCTTTTTGGCCAATGAAAATGAAATGTTTCACTAATCAGGTTATTTTAACAAAATTATATTGTTTAGCATCTATAAAATGTGAACTAAAATATCTTTGAAATAAAATGATCATTTATAGAGATTTTACAGTCCAAAAGTAGAAAATGCTATTAGTCTTCAAAATTTGCAAAGAAAACACAGAAATATTGACATGAAAGGTGTTAACTTTATAAAAAAAACATCATAAATTATCTAGTTAAAAATGAATAGGAAAATTGACCAAAATCAAAATGTTTTCAGGTAAACTTGTCGACAGGCCCTTTTATGGTATAACCAGTAAAAATCGTCTTGTATTTTAATTTTTCCTTTCCTGAGCTTTAAAATAGACATAAAAGATTTAATCAAAATTTTAAAGTTCAAATTTCCATAAAAATATCAGCCAAATATTGTTGCACCTTTTATTATACGACCGCAAAAAAATTTTGCGTTCGTATATTGGTATCACTTTGTCGTCGTCATCGTCAGCGTCGTCCGAAGACACTTACTTTCCGGACAATAACTTTAGTTTAAGTAAATGAATATCTATGAAATTTAAACACAAAGTTCAAAACCACAAAAGGAAGGTTGGGATTGATTTTGGGTGTTATGGCCCTAACAGTTTAGGAACAGGGGGCCCAAAGGGGTCAAAATAAGTATTTTTCTAGTTTCCGGACAATAACTTGTGTGTAAGTGTATTGATCTTTCTGAAATTGTACCACAAGGTTCCATACAAAAAAGGAAGGTTGGGATTGATTTTTGGGGTTATGGCCCAAACTGTTTAGGAATTAGGGGACAAAAAGGGGCCAAAAACAATACTTTTCTAATACTTTGTATAAATTGCTTATTTCTTTTCCAATTTCAATGGGGTTTTATTCTTGAATTCTTGGGGTTCTTTAATATGCTAAATCTAACCGTGTATTAAGTTTTAGGAATTTGGTCTCCATTTTAAATTGGTCTACATGAGGTCCAAAGGGTCCAAACTTTGTTTGATTTCATCAAAATTGAATTATTGAGGTTCTTTGATATGCCGAATCTAACCGTGTATTTAGATTTTTAATTTTGGGTCCCGTTTTCAAATTGATCTACATTAAGGTCCAAAGGGTCCAAAATTAAACTTGGTTTGATTTTAACAAAATTGAATTCTTGGGGTTCATTGATATGCTGAATCTAAACATGTATTTAGATTTATGATTATGGGCCCAGATTTCAAGTTGGTCCAAATTGGGGTCCAAAATTAAACTTTGTTTGATTTCAACAAAATTGAACACATGGGGTTCTTTGATATGCTGAATCAATCCATGTATTTAGATTTTGGATATTGGACCATAATAGGTAAATTTAAATTTTTAAGTTCATTAGACCACATTCATTCTGTGCCAGAAACCTATGCTGTGTCAAATATTTAATCACAATCCAAATTCAGAGCTATATCAAGCTTGAATGTTGTGCCCATACTGGCCCCAATTGTTCAGAGTTCCACCTCTGTGGTCGTATCAAGCTGCGCCCTGCGGATAATTTTATTGATGTTTGAAAACATTTCATTTAGTGGTATTTGTAAGTTCCTGAATCACTCAATGTTGCATAAATATTTTTGAAAATTATGAAAATTAAGGAATCACTATTTGAAAGATTAGCATATAATTTAAATTTGTTATGATTTTAATCAAAATCCTAGCTAAATATGTTTTAAAGATATTTATTTCATTTTGTTTATAAAATTTTCCAGTACTGTCATACATAAAATAAGGAAAAATTAAATGTTAAACTACAGTTATAGATAAGTTTATGATAAAGTTTTATGTTTAACTACTGTATACAGTTATTTTATGATATACATGTAAAAGCTCTGGCTCAAATATTTGTGTCTTTGTAAATATTGACTGCATTATTTATAAATAAAAACTTTATTTTGTCTGTGTCACTTTATGTTATTCCTCAAAATTACAGGTGGCATTTTGATCAATTCAAATTTATTGCCACATGTACAGGCTCTCATCTTTGTAAGATGACTTTTGTTTATCTCTTAAATCTATTTTGTTGAAATACTCATCAAATATTTTTTAATTCTTATTAAGACAAAATGGTTGCTTCAACTAAAATCTGTGAAATAGCATTGTCTTTTTAGCATATCAAGGCTATAGAAAACATCATGAAAACATTGAAACCAGTGCAAATGTTTACATGAGATATTTTAAGCATTTGTTTACACTTCAAATTCATTGCAACAAGCAAAAGTGTTGATTTTGATTTTGTCCAAACAAATTGACACGTTAGACCTTATTGCAGATTTTCAGATATATTCCATATGTTTCCATGGTAACCATTTTCAATACCAGATTTAAGTTGAACATAAATTTTAGTCTGTATAATGCCAATTTAATTCTTAACTTGATTTAATCTTCTGTTTTTTCTAAATTTGCAGATTTTACCAATTTTACAATTTTTGGCTAAAATTGCTATTTGGAAAGCCCTGTTTCCATAGCAACAGACCTATTATTTGTTATTAAGTTGTTTTTCTTCTGTAAATAATAAATAAAAGGTAATGTAAGATTAAATAAGTTATTGATTAACTTTTAATTACATTTTAAAATGAAGAAACTGAAAAAAATTTGAAATTTTAACTTTTTTGTTTCCATGGTTACCACCCTTGGAAACAAGATACCCAAGAATTTTATTCCATATATCGAAACTATGATATGTTGCCTCAATGGAAAGTATAATGTCTTATTCCAACATGGATGCGTAAGTTTGCTATACATCCTCAAAAACTGTCTAAATTGGGTATTACGTATACCTGTTGAACTCTTCCATGTATCCAAGGATCAAGTGAGGGTAACATAAAATATTTTATATTTTTAAATTCAGTCATTATATCAATTTATAATGATATTCATATAAATAATAGGTATTTTAACCAATATATTGCTATTTAAGTGGATATTAATGCCCAAAACAGACCTATTTCATAGTTGAAAAGGAGCAATTTTGGAGGTAAAATTAGAATATCCTGTTACCATGGCAACCATGGTCAATAGCAACAATATCAATATTATTTTTTCATTTATACATAAAAGTGTGATAACTGACAAAGTTTAAAGCTTTTCTGAGAGTATGCGTGCCACACCCTATATCTGGCATGGTTGATATTTACAGAGAATCCATGTTAATATCCTAGTCACATGAAGAATAAATTACAGTTATTTATAACGATTTTGGTATCATGACATTGTTGTTGTTTAAATCATAATTATTGTTTTCAATTCTTTTTTTTTTTATTTATTTATTTATTTACAATTTTCCCATTGATGAATTTCAGTTCTGCAAGGAAAGCTCATCTTTTTACTGTATAACTGCCGATTATCGTCAACCGTTATTCATATATGATTTTATTATTCCCTAAGTTACCTGATGATAGGGAAGTTTCCATTGCAACATTCTATATCAGTGCCATCAGTATCTGAAAATTGATCAAAGTCACTGAAATATATTTCAACAAGAATGTAGAAAAACATTATTACAACATGTATGTCTAAACTGTTCGCTTGATATGACCTCAATCTGTGAGAAATTCTAACAAAGCAAGCATTACAGAATTTGGGGATATTATAGAATTCTAAAATCTATGGTCTATCTTCAATAACAGAACAAGAAATATTTAAAATAGAAAAATAAATTGTTTATTTTGGCCTGTTCTATTTCGGGGATAGAGTATGCTCTATCTAATTTGATTGTTTATTGAAAATACTAAGTAAAGAGAGACTTGTTCCTTAAGTCCATTAATTCAATATTTACGTAACTTTCTACATCTTAGTCAAATATTTATGATGTGCTTTTCAGTTTTATATTCAATTTTCCAACATGTTGAAAAATGGAAATTACACCATTACAATAAGCGCACTACGGAATATCTGATAAGATAAAACTCTCTCGTTATTAAATGTACATCTATTATATGAACTCCTTCACGTTTTGCAGAATGTTTATGAACATTTGTTTACAGTCCATCCGAATTTTTATATATCATGTTCTGCCAACTTATCTGATGAGTTTAATGTGGTAGTCAATTTGGATTTTTTTTATAAAAATAAGAAGATGTGGTATGATTGACAATGAGACAACTCTCCACCAGAGACCAAATGACATAGAGGTTAATAATATCTATAGGTAACCGTACAGCCTTTAACAATGAGTAAACCCATACCCCATAGTAAGCTATATCAGGTCCCGAAACGACGAATGTAAAACAATTCAAACATGAATACTAGTGGCCTGATTTATGTTTGGGTCTTTTGTAGCTTGCTTTTAGGCATGTGTTTTGCTCATTGTTGATAGCCATACGGTGACTTATAGTTGCTAACTTTCTACAAAGTTAAGTGTCTGTTGGAGAGTCGTCTCATTATCATACCACTACATTTATTTTTTTTATTAACAGAAGCCTTTATTCATGATAAAACATGGCCGAAATATGTGTTACCGTTCCCTTTTATCATTATAATTAAGGTAGAAGATTCAAATTAAAAAAAATTATTGATTTAATTTTGTGACAAAAGGTAAAACATTAATAAAAGAAAACTGCGTTATCTCCACTTGTTTGAGAGGGTTCAAATTTACATCCATTTATCAATGTCCATATAATGATATAAGTATATACAAATTAATGATGATTTAAAAAAATAGATATTCTAATTGATATAAAGATAAATAAATTACGTTAATTAAAAACTAAATTGTACATTTTATAGGTTACCAGGTCAGCCATCAGATATGAGATTCCATGTAATCACTTGGTTCAAAATATATAAATCAAACATAAAATAAGCGTTTTAAACATCTACGACTTAACTTACCAATCTCAATAGGAGTTGCGATCACGTCGTGATCAACGAATTGACCAAAGTGTGTCATAGCCACATTAAACTTATTACTTTTTGGTGAGGATAAACTTCTAAAAACAGCGTTGGATATTCTTCTTGGGTTTGGCAGTAGACTACCATCTTTTCCACGTGTACGTGGATAATACCCTAGATTCCATGCTGAAAAAGTAATTTAGATGTACTCAACATGTAAGTGTGTAATTAGCATGCATAGAATTTAGAATAATTTCCAGTCTTGCTTCTGAGCTATTCAATCAATCCGTCATATTTCTCGGGTAAACTCCACAGAATATTTCTAGGGTACATCTGTCAGAATATGTTCTACAACAGAGGTTACAACTGTGCAAATATTTTCTTAGGTAGAATCGCTTCCGTCAGAAACTGTTCTAAAGGTTTGAGACAATTTAAGACCATATAGTCCTGAAAGAGTATAAGACAGGTTAAATCGGATTCCAACTGTATTCACCATATTGGTACATTGAATGTTTTCAAATCTTGACAAATATATCAAAATTGTTCACCTTAATTTGAAATTACTTTAAGTACACCCAAAACTATAAACACGCTGAACGAATCTGAATAGTTAACACGATTCTACGTTATGTTTAAACAAAAAAAATATAAAAAGAATTTACTGCAATTTTATTTTAAACTTACTTCTGAAATTCTTGTCAGTACATGAAGCAACATTTAATGTAAAATATATGAATAATAACTAACTGAATAACTGTAAATTTGTGTGTCGGTTGTCACTAGTCTGCTTACTTACTATGTTTTTTATTTCGATAATTGTTTGTCCGTTCTTTAGCTACGCGGTGCCTGGTAATTGGTTACATCTTTGTCTGTTTGGTCTTTATAGAAAATTGTCTCATTGGCATTTATAAGAAAATGTTAACTATTTTATAAAAACCTTATTACGGGTACCAGTATAGTAATATAGCATATATGAAAGTGTTGACAAGGATCAATTCCCATCATTGTGGACGTATTTTTTATTGTTCTACTTACGATCGCCATATTCTGGAGATAAAAATCTAGACTGTGGCGTGCCTGCAGCTCCCATGTTCGTTCGGAACAAATTATTACAGGTACCGTCCTGCTTTCGATATTTATCAAAGGGATTACAAGAAACAGTTATAGGAACAAATATGTCAGGTTCTCTCTTTCTAACTGCGTTTGATATTCTTTCCTTTACATTGTCATTTAAAGCTGACAATGCAGCTCTTGATCTACAGGAATAGAAAGCTTCAATTTAAATAAGTTTATATGTCTATTGTGCTTGATATCTGGCTTCTTTACATTATTTTGTTAGGTATAGGTATGGTATTTGACGAGTTTGTGCTGTCTATGTCATTATTTTGTTAGGTATAGGTATGGTATTTGACGAGTTTGTGCTGTCTATGTCATTATTTTGTTAGGTATAGGTATGGTATTTGACGAGTTTGTGCTGTCTATGTCATTATTTTGTTAGGTATAGGTATGGTATTTGACGAGTTTGTGCTGTCTATGTCATGAACTCTTATGTTACATATCATATCAGTTGTTCATTTATCACTTTAATAGAACCTCATTTTCTGTAGGAAAAAATGTTTGTTTTGCATGAAAATGTAATTTCTATTACATGTACATACGATATACATGTTACCAACATTTCCAACATGTAGAATACAATAGATTAAATAAGCGTTCATTGACTAGTATCTTGTCATTTAATAAATAGCTGGTTTAATAAACAAATCAACGTCGGGTCATTGATCAGAAATCAATACCAAATCTTTTCGTTCTTTTTCAATTTAGCCATATTTTCTCATTTTCTTATTTTTTAATTTTTATCTAGAAAACTACTTAAAACGCACCAATTTTGCAAAGTCATCTATAAAAAGTAGAGCTGTTCGATGTGTATCCGCATTTGTTTAGGGGTTAAACCCTACTTGACACAGTTTAATGATTTGATGTTGTTTTTTTCTAAAACACAGCCCAGCTTTTCTTTTAAGATACTAATAAACTGTTTCATAACCAGTGCGTTTTAGCAATGACCATTTGATTTATGAAATCGAGGAGTTGGTGCAGGAGCATTTTGTTTGCGAACGAAATAGTCCTTTGTGCACCTGTTGTTAGCCCGGGTTATTTATTTACTTTTATACACATTATTTTCCTGAACTTTGTATAGAAGAATATCAATTTTCTCCCTGTCATCGGCAAGGTTATTTTTTCAAGTTCTTACCGGGCCAGAGTATTCATTTTCAAAAGTCTTCTATCTAAAGAAGAATATCAATTTATCATCTCCTGATAGCGATACGTATAATTGTTTAAATCAGTGATAGCATTTGATTTAAGTTCATATGTGTATGCATATTTTGAATTCAAGTTAAGCAGCCATTCATCAATCAATCTATATAAAATATATGACAAAGTTAACCCCATATCACATATGAATGTTCCCCACGTGTACATTTTATTTCATAGATTTATTACATACATTTTAAGTTGATTATATTTGTGAGCACGATTTTTTTTTGTAATTTTTAGATTATATGTGTTGCTGAAATGGGGGTATTTTCCAGTATTTCCTTAGATATGGTGAAACCTCAGTTCATTAAACTATTGAATACTTAATTCAATAACAATTTTGCATATTCATTTCCTGTGTAAATATTTTACCTATTTTGTACATTTGCAGCTGTTTTCTCAGTTAGAGTTGCAGCCCTTGACGCAGGCAAGTCTTGTTGTCTTATTGGCCTGCGTCGTCCAAACAAATTAGCACGGCGTGTAGACCCTCTTCGCGGAACTCCAGTTGATGTCGTCGATTGTTGTGGTGCTGTAGGTCCTATTGAACCCCCTGGTCTGGAACTTCTTATAAGATTTCTGAAATCTTTAATTAATGTTAAATGTTAAATGTTAAATGTGAAGTGAAGCGTTTATGCATGAATACCTTCTGATATTTGATTTTTATGGCCCGCCACAACGTGGTTGGGGCCATATAGTGTTACACTTATCAGTCATTACGTCATTCCCTCATTCTGCAACAAACAGTTATACGGTCTTTTTTTCTAAAGTCTTTCGCATATTGAGCTGATCTTTAGTATGTGAGACAACTGTGATGAGTTACAGATCTTTTACAAATTTTTTTGATTTGAAAACAGTTTTACAGACTTTTTTTCTAATCATCTTCACATATTGAGCTGTTTAGTATGCGAGTCTACTATGATGAGTTACAGATCGAGTTTGTGTTTGGTTCCGCTCAGTAGTTTTTTACTGATATTACAGGATTTGGACTTAAAATAAGAGTTCAACAGACTTTCATTCTCAAATTTCCACTTCTTAAAATGGCTTCAAGCTTTTTTTGCGAGCGGGACCATTAGTGTCGTTCCTAGACATCTAGGTTTTCTCAGTAACGTCTGTTTGGTATCATTATATTTCAAACTACTCGTTATGTTTGCTACATGTATATTATTCATGTTATCGTAACAGGCAATTGTATCACGCTCTTCATCTTGGAGAAAAGGATGATTTTTTGGTGATAAATCAAAACTCAATAGTTTTAACGCAAACCAGTTTGATATAGAAATAAGGAGATGAAGTATAATTGCCCATGAGATAACTATCCACCAAATTTCAAATAAAGTGGATGTAAGCAATTATAGGCAACCATACGGTCTTCAGCGATGAGAACAAAACCTACTGTATATTCGGCTACCTCTGAACTACAGGCCTCTGACTTTGGACAGGCACATAAAGAATGTGGGTTAAACATGTTTGTGAGCGCTCAACCCTCCTCTAACCTGGGACAGTGGTGTAACAGTACTTCATAAGAACAAACTATAAAATTATCTGTTACTCGAATGTAAAGTATTAAATCTCGGTTATTTGAATCACAATCTCATACTTACTGGTATTAATTTCCTGTGTACTCGCTTTCGGAGTCTCTTTTATTGCTTCATCAACTGCATCGTCAATCAGACTGTCAAGGTTAGGTATACTTTGTGCATTACATGTATATAAGCCCAACAATGCTGAAATCAGTAAGAACCTCATTTCTCCGAGCTGTAAAGTAAATTAAGGTTCAAATGTTTGAAACGTTTCATAGGAATAAGAAGATGTGGTATTAGTGCCAATGAGACAACTCTCCATCCAAGTCACAATATGTAAAAAGTAAACAATTATAGGTCAAAATACTGCCAAGAAACACTTATGAACCACGTAAAGGAATTAATTAATGTCGTATCAAAAGACCCCAGTTCCATTATATGTATGGTTGAGAAGTTATTCTATCAAAACAGCTGTTTTTTTAATATATGGAGAAAACCGATATAAATTTCACCAGAGCACTTCGACCTAGATGTATTGGCGTAGCATCATGTCGTCACTTAAATTTTACATAAACCTTATCTATATTACTAAATGAATAGAATTGAAATTGGGTGTCGCGTTTTCTTCTTTCACATAAAATCCACGAATATTGTTTTATACCCTAAAGGGGTAATGACCAGCGTAGTTTATTATGTGTTCATTTCAAGATCTTTTGGGGGTATTTGGGGGTTAAAATCGGGAAAAAAAGCCAGTTCGGATCGACCGTCCTTCACGACGTTCGGCTCTGAAATTTACGTGCCATCAATTCATCATTTCCGTCATTGCACATCTGCTAGACAAAATTAAATTTTATTTCGGAGAAGATACGGTAAATATTGACCTTACACTGAAACACTTTGTGATACACATTCTCTTGACGCTCTCAACAATTTAACAACAGATTTTTACACGTCAAGAGCTTTTCCTTCAGGGGAACCGCATCAATTCAACATGAAAAGGGTGGGGGATAACTTCAGTTTTCGGTTAAAAATAGGAACCGAAGTGCGGCTGGAATGTGACCCACCCCATTTGCCTGGCAAAATTAAATTTTATTTCGTAGCAGATACGGTAAATATTGACCTTACACTGAAACACTTTGTGATACACATTCCCTTGACGCTCTCAGCAATTTAACAACAGATTTTTACACGTCAAGAGCTTTTCTTTCCTGGGAACCTCATAAATTCAACATGAAAAGGGTGGGGGGATTACTTCAGTTTTCGGTTAAAAATAGGTACCGAAGTGCGGCTGGAATGTGACCCATCCCCATTCATATATTAATGTCTAAAATTTTCAGCCCACTCATATATGGGGGTGGTTCTGTCTTCTGAGCACGGAAACACCAGAAATCAGGTAGGGATCCAGGATTTAATGATTTAGGGGGGGGGGGGGTGCAAAAAATATTGTTCTGCGGAACGGAGCATGTTGCGAAATATTTTTGGGTAAATTAGCAAAATCTTCCGTGGGATGGGGCTGGGATTGTCATGCGCACCTGGATTTTTTATCATTCAATGTTTTCCCTATGTGTTCAGTACACAAAATATATTTCCAATATTTTTTGGGGATGGCAAAACTGCTAGAAGTGCTAGACAGATTATTTTTTTTTACCAAATCAGGGTCAGGATATTTTTTGTAAAAAATCCCAGTCAGTTTTCACTCTATAAGTCACCAATTAAAGGTATTTATTATAAACACATATTATTTTGATCAGTGCAATGCATCCAGGGTATAACAATATAACATATCCTATGATAAGATCACAAACGCCAATAGTTTCTGTCGGGAAGACTATTCTTTTGGGTGTCATATTGATTGGTGGTATTTGAATTTTCGTCTGTGACACGCTTCAAAAAGATTTAAGATCTTAATATTGCCTTACACCAAAACTATATATCTTCAAATTATGAACCAAAGTATATTTCGCGGGTATTTTCTAGTGACAATAACTTTTACAGTTTCTGAAGAGCTGCGATAACAAGCAAAGTTAAAGATTTAGAACATGACCTTGAACTCAACGTTCTGCTTATTGACCGAGCACCTTGTAGGTCTCTATGAATTATGGTTTATTGAGTAATCCCCACAGGGACTCGGTTAGCATATTAGTCTTTGTTAATCAATGTTTTTATCTCTTTTTTTTCATATTTCCTTTCTATTTGTATTACATTATAAACGCATTTAACATTGCCAACAATTTTTCTTAGTTTTCTAGCAACGTGCAGTTTACTCTCCATATCCACAGTAAGGAATTGTATACTTAAATATACAATTCCGTTTCCGTATACTGAAAAATCCTACAGGGATCTAAGTCGCCATTTTGAATAGCCTTCCATTCTTTCGAAAAAAAAAAATAATTAAAAATATTTCATTGTGACTATATACCTTACAATGGCAATCATGTCCTTGTATACGGATATGTATTGTACTTGCACATTGCTAGAAAAAAAAGAAATGTTTTGATGGAAATGTTAAATACGTTTATAATGTTATACAAAGAGACAGGAAATATGGAGAAAAACATTGATAAAAAAAAAATTAATTTGCTAACCGAGTCCCTGTGGTAACCAAACATACCACTCATGTCAAACACAAAAGGGAAATAACTCTTATTAAATGTAACCAAACCACATTGGTCCAAATTAAAAGATCATCATGAGGAAGCGTGTTGTCATTTTCAGGTTTTTTTTAATAAGATACTTTATTAAAAGAGTTGCTTCCCAAGGAACATACTGATATGTCTTTTCTTTTTGGTTACTGATCATTTTCTTTTGTTTAATTTTTGTATTGCAATGGGTCTTTTTGCATGTCAGTATATTCCGTCCTGTATAGACAAAAGTTCTTTTCGGGAATTTTTTCTCGAATGCAATATGTTCGTTTAATAATTGAATTATTTCATTACACAATAATACGGTGTTTTGTAACCCCACCCAAAAAAAAAACCAACAAAAAAAAACGAGATATCGATATAATGAGGCAAAGGACAAGGTACGATAAGCCCCTGTTTTGGCCCCCCTATGTTCTCATTTTTCAAATTTTGTTTTGGAAAGCTACTTATCACATTTAAATATTCCCTGAGGTTTGAAGTTTGTTTGAATGAACTTCAAAACCATTAATTTCATCAACTGGGTGAGTTGAGGGGGGTAAAAAGGCATCAAAAACGCCAAAAGTAGAAAAAATTACGATTTTTGGCCTGTGTTTCTTAAAATTTAATAGCGTGCGCCTACGTGACCCGAAGAAAATTATGGCGATTTAGACCGCAAAAACAGTGATAATGACATTGGAATAAAAATATTCCTGGATCACGTTGGCGCAGGCACTTAAAAACTAAAAAGTAGTTGAACGGAACACCTCCAAAGTGAATAATAATTACAATATTTGAATAATAACGGAAAGTCCCCCTCAACTCACCCAGTGTCTGAAATTAATGGTTTTGAAGTTCATCCAAACAAACTTCAAACCCCAGGGAATAATTTATCATGATAAATAGCTTTCCAAAACAAAATTTGAAAAATGAGAAAATAGGGGGGCCAAAACGGGTGCTTATCGTACCTTGTCCTTTCAGGTGAACTCTGTCTGATGAACACAAATGAACTAGTCATTTGGGGCCCTTGATAGCTTGAGCCAATGTTCCGTGTTGACCTATAATATAATTGTTTAATTTTTACACATTTTGACTTGGATGGAGATGTGTCTCATTGGCACTCATACCACATCTTCTTATTTCTATATAAAAGTCGTCCCTTTCAATCCATATTGCTAACAGAACCTACCAAAATGAATAATGCACAACTTGTTATGTTCTAGATATGGCTGGAATATTTCACATACGATCTGCGAGTTGTTTAGGGGAAATGAAAGCTGCATCATTAATTCGCCAGCCAACAGATCTTGAGTCATCCGAGTAAACACTATGTCAGTTGTGAAATTAATAATAACAAATATATGAATAACTAAAGCATATTTGATGTAAAAAATGTTCATTTTAACTTAAAACATAGCCTCAGTTCAATTATACTTTTTTCCTGTTAAAAATTTGCAAGAAAGAGATCCAAGTTTTAGTCATGCATTCCAAGAATATATAATTATTCTCTACGTGACAGACATTTCGATTCCGAAAGGAATGATTTGTACGTACCTGTTCCCTTCGCGGTGATTCTTATAGCAGTTTAACAATCTATACGAGACGATTTAACAATTCCTCTACCGATGAAAGCTATAGCATTAACAATTGCACAATATGTTGCATGTAAATAATCATAATACGGTAAGTACTTATACATACTTATACAAATATTATAATTATACTTAATGTTCACTTTATAGTTCTAATAAAATAAACATATATTTTCGTTCAATCAAATGTTATGCATTTGTTAACATTTTCAAGTGATTGGTCTTAAAACATTATGATGCAGTTATATGTGATGCTTTCTGTTTAATTTATTCAAAACCGCTGAAAGAATATGGACGATTTTTATTTAATTGTTAATGCATTGTCATCTAGATGCTTTGGTTATTTTCGTCGATAATTTGTATGACGATCAAGATTATTATTGCAATTCGACTACCACATGTCAAGATAAGAATCATTTGACATCTTACTGATAAAGGATATTAGTTATCCAAAATTTTTAATATTTGTTCATGATTTTACTTATTTTTTATTTTTGATGTTGTACCCTTTTAGACTTGCTTATTATATATATATTTATAACAATACCAAAATTTTAAAAAGGAAAAAGTAAAGAAACACAGATATCTGTAAACATTTTGAATAGCATATATCCTTCATCAGTATGAAGTCTTATTAATCCATGCTGATTTTCATTAACAAAACAAAAAATAAAAAATGAACGCAATACAAATCTAAATCCGAACAACGCTTGTATAATTCTTAAACCTATAGAAGTTCTTGTAAATTAAGTATTTACAATAGTAGAGGCTTTGTATATATGTATCTTAAATGAAACACCACATCCAGCTGCTGTGGTGAGCAATGCACAATTTTCTTATCCAAAATCTTTCCCAGAAAGGTTCTCTTTTCCCTAGACCAAGCAGTGTTGTGGTTAATGATATAGATTTCAAATTTCGACTTAGAGAAATGTCTGGCTTACATTCGTAGTCACCAAGATTGCCGTCTATGTGTTTGCGAGTGACTACCCTGACTCAAAAACACACTGTTTACCACATTTACACTATAGGATATGCACCAACCAACTAAATTTTAAGTCCAGCTTCTAACTTTGGTATTGAAATGGAATAATTTCGCATTCGATGGTGGACAATATCTCCAGGTTAATGGAACAGCAACGGGAACAAAGATGGCCCGTCCTATGCCAATATTATTATGGGAACATTAGAACACCAAATAATCAATGTCTCCCTTTATCAACTTCTCTCTGTTTATATTCATTGACGAAACTGATAGATGGATAATACTGAATAAAACGTACGTGTATTCAGCATTCCAACAACGCTCATCCTTTATGAAAATTCACCTAGGCTATTGAATCTCTGCCTCATATATCACATTCCTCAATACACTATTTAGTGCATGTAGTGGTGGGTGGATCGAGTCAACAGACATTCATTAATATCTTTCACCCCTGAGTTGTTATCCAACATTCTGCATCAGGAGCATTACTACAGCCCCATCATAACTGAGCGGATTTGCTGTTACAATGATAATGTGACCAAACGAATACAAGTCCTTCGCTATCACCTAAAAACCGAGCTACAGAAGAAAGACATTTATACAGGTTTCTCTCGTTCTAACTTTAGCAGCCGTGGTGAACTTTCACAGTGTAAAGAAGAAAGTTTTACGAAAGTGTCTTGTTTGTCCTGACTTGTCATCCAAAATTAAACAACCTGTCACACCTTATCCCCGAAAATTGGAGAGATATCGAAAAACATCCTAAAGTGTCCAATATCTTACTCGAGGCACCCGTATTGGCATTCTGTAGGCGACTTGTTGGTTAGAGCTGATTTATCCCCTTAACCAGACAGTTTATCATTTAGCTCTTGTTAGGGTAGTGGGAACAAACAATGTCGGACTTGCAAGTAATACCATATGCGCAGACTTTCAACACTCACTGCATTAGTACAAAATTCATTTGCTATAAAATGATACTGCAGTTAGATTTTTTTGAAATATTAAGTCCGTATGTTGTTTCAATTGTACCTAAGACATGTAAAAAATATTTGGAAGGTCGTTAATGATATTGGATCAAACGCCAGAAAAGTACCCAATTATTACAGTAGGTTCCAGCGTTCTGATTTTTTAAGTAACATAAAAGAGCTATACAAGTATAAGCTTTTCATAAATGCTCGTATGACCTCAGTAACACTACTGGTCACTGTTATAGTGCTGTTGATATCTTAAAAAGCCAAACAAGTTATTCAGTATTTGATACTTTCTGTTGACAAAATTGATCCTCTTAAATATTTGATTATATTATAAGTGGTCTATTAAAAAGTTGCACATATATTGTTCCTGAGGGCGATATGAAGATTTGTACCTACTTTTGTTTTTTACCTCCAATTTGGTAGTTCCCCTGATGTGTAAACCCCATAGTTTTGTTTTAGTTTTGAATAGATACAAACGAACCCGTTGCTTCTATCGTTCTTGTCATTTCTGCCATACGGTGCCATTATACGTCCCAAAAAATATCAGAAAAGATCTCAAGATGAGGCTACTTAATTTTGCAGTTTTGTATGAAATGCAATAAGTTTGAAGCATAAAGCAGTAACGTTACACAATCCCCCCCCTAAAAAGGAAAACTGACATCTGATAGACTGATGTCTTGTGATATTATTGGTTTAATTTAATAGATTGATAATAATTGTTGATCTATGAGTATAAGGAGCTTAAAACGGACTTTTCACACCTTATTTTTTCACAAAAAAATAAAAGATGTAATTTGTAGTGAACATGAGTTCAATAATGAGAATTCTAATGTAATTATTTTGTATTGATGGTTCTGATTGGATGACAGTAAGCGTAAAATTCTCTATCTCCTTGTATGTAACTAAGGAAGCCGACATTTTGAATTGCAGAATGTATTGACATGCAATTTTACAATAAGCAAAAAACTCACATGTTGCTCCTAGAAATCTTCTTTTTATCAAATTTGAATACATTCTGAAGCGGTCAAGAAGCCAGAGAACGCCCGGTGTTTACGTTTGACGCCGGAAGTATACCTATGACGTCACCTAGTTTAGGGGACAAAGAAGATAACATCTTTTCGTGGGATTTTCTTTAATGAGAATTTTACTCTGAAATAATGATTGAAATTGAATTATGTACTTGTTTTGCATTAGAATAGAGATAACTGTATTGTATTTAAAGCTTTGCGGACGTCCATCGGTAGTTTTACTGTCGCAAATACCCGTTTACCTGTCTCCGCTACGCGTCGCCAGGTAAACTAAATTTGCGACACTAAAACTATACCGATGGACGTCTGCAAAGCTTCAAATACAATACAGTTATCTCTTAAACAACCATAGTGCAACAATTCCTAACCATTTAATAATACCTTTTCATTTCAAAAGAAATTTAACATTTTACAGCAAATTAAAACAAATGTAAAACTTAATGTGTTTGAACACTAAGAAAATAAACCTTATATAATTGGAAAGTTTAAGTAATCAATATGCAAAAAAAGTTGGCAATCATACCACATCTTATTATTTTTAATTATATGCTAAAATATAATCGTTAATATATTGACATTAACATAAAAATATATTTATTGGAATTTTTATCCTCATACAAGGAGATATTAAGGAAGTGATTATACGTCTTATGTCGGCTTTACCTATATCATTATAATGTAAAATAAACTGTTTTGTCACAAAATCTGATTAGACTACAATCAATATGGTATAAATACTTGGATGTCGTTGGATATCGTAAATTATTATACGTCAGTGTGTTTTTTCTATATAAAAAAGAATGAAATATTTGTGCTATTTCATTCCACAGACTACTTGCCAGTCAATAGTTTCAAAGACTATTACCCCGGTTAATAGTTTAATCAACATATTTCCCGATTTTTTTCATACTAATTTTTCATTGGACAACAATGATGTCATTGACTATTATGCTTTGATTTGAGCACTTGGCAACGCGTTAAACTCTGAAATATCGTAAACGGTATAATCTGTATGTGTCTGTCGTCGTAAATTCAAATTTACCTGTATAATACTTACTAGAAGCAATTAAAAAAGAAAAGAAAAACTACATATTTTAAGATCTAAAATAAACAAATGTATGGTATTTTTTGTTCGGTATAATAAAACACTTAATGTCTGGTTATGAGTGTTATAGCAAGTCTGTTGTCCCTTTGATACTAACTATTGCCCTCGGCTTCGCCTCGAGCAATAGTTGGTATCTCAGGGACAACAAACTTACTATTACCCTCATAACCAGTCAATAGGTGTATACTATTAACTTCTAGACGCCTTGTCAGCGTTTTTTGTGTCTCGTTGTAGAATACAAAACGCTAGATGCAGTATTTGGGCTTTTGCGGACTATGGTAGTTCAATCGCCGTCAACTTACTGATGCTTCAAATTTGTTTCAGCTTGAAGTTCATCTAATGGCTCAAAAAATAAAGTATATCCGGTATATATTAAATTTGCAAGTTGTTTTTTTTCAGACATATATATATCTAAAGATATATTATATAGTTATCTTGTCTAAAGTATATTATCAGGTGTAATCAGGGGTGTACAGAATTTTACACCGTTGTTGAAAATTCATACACCCTGAGGCGCAGCCGAATGGGTGTATGAATTTTCAACAACGGTGTAAAATTCCGTACACCCCTGAATACACCAAGATAACGAATTTATTTCTTTTGAAACATTCCTTTCCTTATTTTTATACTAGATTGTAAAATTCTGATCAAGTTCTAAGACGACAATAAGCAAAGCGTGTCTCACAACATGATTGGTTATAGATGACAAAAGCAAAGTGTGCGACCATGCAAGACTACTTTAGGTTACAGACGACGGAAGCAAAGTGTGTGGCCAAAGCCATTTTAGGTTACAGATGACGAATGTAAAGTGTGCAGTCAAGACCATTTAAGGTTACAGACGACAAAAGCCAAGTGTGTGGCCAAGACCATTTTAGGTTAGGGACGACGAATGCAAAGTATGCGACCAAGACCATTTTAGGCTGCAGACGACGAATGTAAAGTGTGCAGTCAATACCATTTTAGGTTACAGACGACGAATGTAAAGTGTGCAGTCAAGACCATTTAAGGTTACAGACAACAAAAGCCAAGTGTGTGGCCAAGACCATTTTAGGTTAGGGACGACGAATGCAAAGTATGCGGCCAAGACCATTTTAGGCTACAGACGGCGAATGTCAAGTGTGCAGCCAAGACCATTTGAGATAGGTGTGCATCCAACACTGTTTTGAATAAAGATACATGTTGAAACTTAACAATTTAATTTTTATTTTGACAACAATTAACACAGTAAAAGATACATGTAACAAGTTGAAAGGCTCAGAATTTGTCATTAAACACATGATGACGTTGTGTTTTATTACTTGAAAACTATTTCCACTTTTCCGATATTACAGTTACTGAATATTGGCCCCAATGGCTTGTTAGAAGTTTTAGTAATTGTTAAATTTTGACTGGCAATACACTCAACTTGGCGATCTCCATTTCTGTAGTAAAACATTCATTTGAAAACAGCTGATCAATGTCAAACTCATTTAAATTGTTAATTACATCCAAATTAGAGGCTTGTACTAGTTCATTTGAAACATTTTGATTGGGAACGGTAGGAAGTGCTAACATTTCGTGTGCTTTTGGAGCTTGTAACTGCAGTTGATGTGTAGTTGAAGGTTGGATTAACTTCTGAATTGCATTGCCCATTTCTTCCTTTTCTTGGTCAGACACACGATGGTAAACAGCCAAAGAGTTAACAGATTTGTGTCCCGTCACAGCCATGATTTGTGAATCAGCAAATTTGTTCTTAAATAAAGATGTTGTACCGGTGGCCCGAATTGAGTGATTTGTGTAGATCTTCGATAAACAGCAGGCTTTACTCAGTTTTGTCATAAACGAACTTATAGAGTCTTTACCGAGCCCCTGTTTAGTATACCACACACTGTCATTGTCACAAAACGTATCTCTGGGGCGCTGCCAAAGACGATTATTTTCAGGATGCAGTTTGGACAGTAGCTTTTCATACGATTTCACAGGACACAGGGGCGAGTCCTTGTTTTCCGTCATAAAACCACCAAAATTCTCCTTTTCATTGGATCTTCTATTTTTAACTAATTCATCCCTTGATTTTTTAATGAACTTTACTCCAGTATTTGGATTTACATCAACAATAAATGTGTCCTTTGTCATTTCTGGTATGTTTTCAAGCCCTCTTCGGCAAAAATACAGACGAATTTCCATTTGTACCTTGTTCAGCAACCCACATGGTGTGTCAGTTGACATATGAATACTTGAGTAAAGTTTGTGGATGTCACACTCCTCAATTGCCGGGTAGTGCTGTACATCTCCCTTTCCAAGTGTTTTGAGCTCCGACATTGCAGTCTTGAAGATTTCATTTGACGACAAAAAATCTGAGTCCTTGATAATATCAAATGTTTTTAAGTGAGGCGGAGCCTTCAGGTGTCTATTTAAACCATATCTAAAGTTCTCAAGTGAAGAGCTTTTGTACATTTGACCATCCGACGTTCGAGTGTCTAGATAAAAACGTCCCAAAACAGTATTCAGTTGACACGGTGTGTAGTTTTCAAAGTCTGGTTCTTCTTCTTTTTCTGACAAGTACGCCCTAAGCATATTTGCACTCTTTTTGTTTGATTTGGCAGTGTTTTTTGGCACAATATTTGCTCTTTTTACCAAAATTTCCGCTTGAACAGTATGACAAGCAAATCTTTTCGACGCCATTGTAGCAGATGTAAATAAATAGTTACTTCCCTTTTACTGCCTACGCAAGCAAAAACAGTGTATTGAAAAATAATAAAAATAACTCTTTTGATTACTTTTTTAATAGAAAAATGAATATATTACACATTTTGTTAAGTTTATTAATGGAAATTTATGTAAATGTATTACTTTTTATTGCAGTGCGTAGTTAAATATTACTTTTTTATCCCCGGGTGAACTGGGGTGGGTGTTATTTACACCCGGGTAGTTAACCAATCAGATTGCAAGATTCTTCCTTCATAAGAAATAAAAATATATATTACGGATTACAAATGTGTCGAGTTTTGTTATTGGATAACAACACAGAGGGGTATATACGACGTTTTTACCCCAATTGGAACCTCAACAATGTCATCATAACGACCGTTACTATGTGACGTAGTCTAAAGCATATATAGAATACAAAGAATATCAGAGGCTCACAGAGTGCAAAAATGAGGTGTATCCGTCAACAATACGTTTTTAATTCAAAATCACTCGATTTACATCAAATACTTAATTAATGTCTTAAAGTGTTATAACAAATCATTGCATACACGATAAATTCGATGTCGAGAATACGTGAATTAGGAAGAAAACGTTACATGTTATAGTTTGTAATTGATCTATAGAATGCCCAAGTATACAAGTGACACGTCACAAAGTCTTACACAATATAAGAAATAAGTGACGTTCCCGCGTTGTGTTCGCGCCGTATTTACAACATTCTGGGGGCCGCAAAAAGATAAAATTCTATATACAATACAATCTCAAATGTGAATAAGAAATTTCAAATTAAAAATATCTTTACGCTTGAAAATTAAAGTCTGTATGCATAGAAAATAATTACGGTCTCTATAGTGGTAATAAAATTTGACACTTTAACACTTAATAACGATTTACAGGTCATATAAAAAGGTGGTTGTTAACAGTTCACATCTGTCCTTCATCATCTCGATTTGATGGGAGATTCAACCAATTACGGATTTTTTCACCAGCCTTTAAACTTGCTTGACGTCTTGGACGAATGTCTTGTACGGTACTTTGTTCACATGTATCATCTTTTTCCGTATGACATGTAATTTCGAGCGGATTAAGTTTCACTATCGGCCTTGAAGTTTTGGTATTCTTCATCTTTATTTTAGCGGCACGCACAAATCCATCGTTTCCTCGAATAAGTTCAGTTACAATGGCCATTTTCCAATTGATTCTCGTTGACTCATCGTGCACAAGAACAACGTCGCCAACTTTAATTTGTTCATTGTTAGTTCCATATGCTTTGTGATATTCTCTCAATGATGTTAAATAGTCATTTTTCCATCTTGTCCAGAAGTGTCTTAATAATTCTCTTTGTCGTTCATTTTGTTTAGTTAGTGATGAATAGTCCATAAACACGGGTTCACTTGAGTCCTGTTCTAAATGTGGATAAGATAACGATCTTATTCTTCTACCACATAGGAGGTGCGATGGAGTAAGTGGTTCGCTGTCGTTAATATTCGTTGAGGTGTATGTTAGTGGTCTGTCGTTCATTACACTTTCTACTTCCGTAACAATAGTGCACAAGGTTTGAAAGTCGACCAATGATTTTCCGAGGACTTTCTTCAACGTAGTTTTTGTTACTGCTATTAGTCTCTCCCAAAATCCACCATACCAGGGAGCACGATTCGGAATAAATCTCCACTCCACACCTAAATCTGCGATTTTACTTTGTACATTTTGCGATTCAATTATTTGTTTGAATTCTTTTGAAGCTGCAACAAAGGTCAGTGCATTGTTCGTTATAACAACTTTCGGTATAGACTTGCGACTTGTGAAACGGCGAAAAGCTTGCATAAAACATTCTTCTGATAAATTCGGTACTCCTCTTGTTGACGCACATGTAAATAAGCACACATATGCTTTAGTTATATTTTTGTGTTCGTCCCTTACATGTAGTGCTCCAGTAAAGTCGATACCTGTCACAGTAAATGGCGGTGCATCTTGTAGGCGTGCTTTGGGTAAAGGCGGCGGATCCGGAGCCTTATACGAGGTCCCATTTACTTTAAGACATGCAGTACTTTTACGTAAAATCTTATTTACAAATTGACGAATGCACGGTATCCAAAAGTTTTGACGTATATGCGATATGATACTACTAGTTCCAGAGTGTGGTAAATTCTCGTGTGCATCTCGTACTATCAACGTACTTAGCAGTGTGTTTGCTGGTAACAAAATAGGAAATTTAGCGGACTATGGAATCGGTGCATTCTATATCCTTCCTTTACATCGGATAATGTTGTTCTGATCCAAAAATAAATTCAACTGACGAATCCTTGATAAATTCTTTGTACGATCTTCTTTTACTAGCGTGTCGTATTCCTCGGGGTAGTTTAATATTTGGCATGACCGAATCCAAAAAAGTGCTGACTTTTGTATTTCTTTCACATTACACGGACCAGCTGTTCTATCTTCCTTTGATAATCTACAGTTTTGAATAAAGCGTAATACATAGGCTGTCGTTCGTAATAGTTTCTTGTATGAAGAAAATCTGTCAATTTCCACTAAGTCGTGAATTCCTGTCGCTGTATTCTCAAGTGTTGGTTGCTGGACATCAATGTTATCAGTCAATGTAGATAATACCGAGTTATCTTCAATCGTATGTATCGGGCGTTTTGTTGTATCTACTATCCATGACGGACCATGCCTCCATAGCATGCTTTCTGTATATTGTGTCGCCGTTATTCCGCGTGTAAGTATGTCTGCTGGATTTTGGCCTGTCGGACAGTATCGCCATCTATAGGGTCTTGTTAACTCGTTGATTTCAGCTACTCTGTTTGCAATAAATCGTTTTAGTGGTTTTTTCGACGAGAGCCAATTCAATACTATTTGACTGTCAGACCATAATTCTACGTTGCTAATGTTGGTAAACGTGGATAAAATGTGTTGTGTAAGTCTCTCGCCAATTACAGCTGCCATTAACTCCAACTGCGGTAGTGTTAAACTTTTAACCGGAGCAACTCTTGTTTTCGTCATAATCAATTTGGATTCATTCCCGTTGCAGAGATAAGCTACTGAGCCGTAAGCTTTCAAGCTGGCATCAGAAAATACTTGTGGTTTCGTTTTGTGTACCGGTAAAATAGCGTCTCGGAAAAGCAGTCTTGGTACACTTTTGAATGTTTGTTGCGATGTCAATCCATGTTTCGCGTAACTTTGTAGGTAAGATCTCATCCCATTCGTAGTTTTCGCGCCAAAGTTCCTGGAGAAATAATTTTGCTCTGATTGTGATCGGACTCAAGAGGCCTAATGGATCATATATCTTCGACGATTGCTTTAATATCTCTCGTTTAGTGATATCTGTTTCCGATGTAAAAGTGAATTTCAGGTTGTGCGAAATAAAGTTCGTCTTTTTGTACATCCCAACGCATTCCTAGTACTTTCGGTTTGGTGTCCTTGTCAAGAAGTTTATCAGCACATGCTATTGTCCGTAAAAGTTGACTGTTCGATGTCCACGATCGGAGATTAAATCCACCTTTTGTCATTAATTCTCTGGCTTCATTGTAATATTGGACGGCTTTGTTCTCATTAGTTACGCTCGATATAATATTATCAACATAAATGTCCTGTTCAATCATTCTAGCTGTGTCACTATTCTTTCCTTGAGTCTGTACATGCTTGAGTAAAGTTGCGCTCAGAATAAAGGGGGAGCATGTAGCGCCAAAAAGAACAGACTTAAAACGATATGTCACCAATTTGCTGTTTATGTTTTCTGCATCAGACATCCACAAAAATCTTGTCGCATCTCGGTCATGTTCGTGTAAACCTACGTGTAAGAATGCCTTTTCGATATCAGTTGAAATTGCGATGGTGTTTAATCGGAACCGCAATGATAGTTTTGTCAAGTCATTAAGAACGGGCGGTGTATTCATCAGGCAGTCCTTTAAGCTCGGATACTGATCAGATTGTCTACAACTACAATCGTAAACAATACGAATTGGTGTGGTTATCGAATCTTTTCTAACTGGGTGGTGCGGAATGTAATGTACTGTCTTGTCTTCATTCTCTTAATCTAGTTCTTTAGAGTTGATTCCCATTGATTCTAAGTTCCAGAATGATTCGATGTCTAACTCCTCCGTCTTATGCGAAATAAGCATGTTTAGTACTGACAATGAGTGTGTAGCCGACTCCTTTAACGGACCGTATAGAAGGTAGCCTACATGTAGCTTTGAAATAACTGCAGTAGGTCCATCTCCGCGGATGATTTGGTCTTCAATAAACTGCCAATAGTAATCTGCTCCTATTAAAACTGCAATTTCAAACATATTTTCGTCGATGATTGGATGCGCTAGATTCAAGCCTTATAGATACATGTACTTGTTTTTCCAAGTCTAGATTTCGGACATGATTCTGTAACGGAACGGCAATTTTCGGTACAACAAGAACATCAATAGGTATTTTCTGTCTCGTCTCTGTTTCTACCAATAAAGTACACTTACCTAAGTGTCGTATGTTATTACCGGTGTCTCCAAAACAGGAAATTGGGCAAAGTTAATTTCGGTAGGTGGTGTGTTTGATTGCTAAACGTTGACAGTGATGGTGCGATATAACTATGTTGTTGATTTTCAATGCATGAAGTTGGAATAAAAGGCGGTGCTTCATAATTCAATGTTTGATAGGAAGAAGTAGACTGTTGGTTTGTATGATTGTTCGAATTGTCTAAACTCTGTATGAAAATGCGCAAGTGTTTTAGTTTTGTATCTAAGTCTAAAGTATACTCATCTGTGTTCATAATTTCTTCTTCAATATCCTCCGAATCAATTGCATTAAGAATGTGTTGATTCAAATCGTCCAAAAGTTTCTTCTTTTGCTCTACACTTTCGAATGTTGCTAAAAGATCCACCCTGGCTAACTCCGCTGCGTTTTTCAAGTCCTCGATTTTTCGTAAATGTCTTGTCACAACACTTCTGTTTGCTTTCCTTATCGATTTCAGCTTATTCAAATCCTGGTCACGGCACCAAAATGTCGAGAATACGTGAATTAAGGAAGAAAACGTTACATGTTATAATTTGTAATCGATCTATAGAATGCCCAATTATACAAGTGACACGTCACAAAGTCTTACGTTACAATATAAGAAATAAGTGAGTTCACGCGTTGTGTTCGCGCCGTATTTACAACAACGTAGTCTAAAGCTATATAGAACACTGAAAGAATATCAGAGGCTCACAGAGTGCAAAAAATGAGGTGTATCCGTCAACAATACGTTTTTAATTCAAAATCACTCGATTTACACATCAAATACTTAATTAATGTCTTAAAGTGTTATTACAAATCATTGCACACGATAAAATTATTTTCACAGCAAATTACAAAATCCTTCACGAGAAAATATCAGGTTGGGTTTTTCAATATTTTTGTTGCGAAAAAAGTCATAATACATGCAAAGTCACCAACATACAAACATTATACATGAAAACCAAAAAACTTTATTGAAAAAATATTCTTAACGAAAAAAATATGTGTCAAGATGAAAAACTTGCATTTAAAAATATTAAGAAACAATTATAAACATGACTGTACTGAATATATATACTGCATGGTGAATGTTTAACAATTTCTTGGTACTGGAAAAAAACACTAAGGCAGGGTAATTCGTAATATATGTGTAATTCAGGTTTCATACAGGGTATATAATGTGACATTCCCGGCTTAGGGTTTATATCCCCTTCGCCTTCGGCTCAGGGAATATAAACTCTTAGCCGGGAATGTCACATCATATATACCCTGTCTGAGACCTGAATAACGTATAATATAAATGTTTTACCGATCATAGTTGGACACCATCCCGAAACCAATTTATTTTTTTTAATAAATGAATTTTACATTTGATCTGTTGACCCTACAATCAACAGACCTATTTCCCTATCCTATATTGTCCATCTGCACAAGTGTCATTCCAATCAAGTAAGGGAACTTAATTTACCGACTAATAACAATTTTTCCATTTTTTCTATTTATATTAACAGTGACCTCGACCTATGACCTATCGAACCCAAAATCAGTAGGCTTCTTCCAATTCCCTATTTCTTCCATTTGTAAAGTTTAACCAATTTCAAGTTACCATCCGGAAACCATTTTGCAGTGTTTTTCATTTTCAGTTACAGTAAACTTGACCTTATACCAATTGACCTAAAAATCAATCGGCTTCTTTCCCGTCCTGTTAATTAGTTTCCTTTGTATAAGTTTCATTTCAATCAAGCAAGGATTCCTTAAGCTAAAAGCTGAAACCATATGTTACGGACCATCGGACAGACAGACTGACAGACAAAACGATTACTATATGCCCTGATGTTTTTCAGGCAACGTAATATCAGGAGTTACTAAACAAAATAGCAAACAGTATACTAGAAGACACCAAAAAAATCACCGATTCTTTCGAGAAAAAAAGACAATCAAACAAACACAACAACAATTAAGACATATGCATACGCTGTATAAATAACAGAGCAAATCATTTTTTTCTAACAGGATTTTAATGTACACGCAATGACTAGTTAAAATGCAAACTGAACAGCTTTGAAGTATTTCATCAGTGGATCTGATTTACAGGAAATTTCGCAGGATCACCTAAAGTAGCATCCCAAATATTGTTTGTGTCACTTTTCTGCTTTGAGTAAGACGAAAATTTGTTCATTTGGTTTACAGGTACACCAAACATGGCGGAACCGAGGTCAGAACTTAGCTCTGATAATATTTTAGGGTCTTTGTAATGAGTAACAGCTTGTGCCATGGCAACTGCTCGCTCTGGAGGATTAGAACTTTTGAATATACCAGATCCCACAAATACGCCATCTACTCCTAATTGCATCAGTAAAGAGACATCAGCGGGAGTTGCTGAAATTAAAAACAAAACATCTTTCCGCAAAACATATTTTAAATCTGACAATAATTATATAAATTCTGATTTTAAATTGCAACTGTTATACACCTACCATCGAATGTGATTGTAGTATTCTAGTAGTCACATGCTCATTGTTGGTAATAACTAGTAACTTTAAGAAGTGTCGGTGAGTCCCCGTCTAACCCCTCGTTTTAGTGCGGTTTGTATCGCTCGGTCTTTAGTTTGCTATAAAGTGTTTTGTGAATAGTTCAACATTTCGTCGTCGTTCGTGTTTTAGCCATTGCACTGTCAGTTTCTTTCGATATTTTAAGTTTAAATGTCCCTTTTTCATGCTTTTTATTTAATCTACTGATAATGACACCTCCAATAATACATACCTAGTCCACCAGCAGCAAAGTTAACAACTGGCAATCGGCCAAGTTCAGCTGTCTTTTGTAGTAAATCAATTGGGACGCGGAGTTCTTTGGCATAGGTGTATAGTTCTGTCGAGTCCATTGCCTGGGCAATTTTGATTTGTTTTCTTATTGTCCTGGCATGTCTTACTGCTTCTGAAACATCCCCTGTACCAGCTTCACCTTTTGTTCTGATCATTGCTGCACCTTCCGATATTCTTCTTAAAGCTTCGCCTAAATCTCTCGCACCACAAACGAATGGCACTTTAAAATCGTGTTTGTTCACGTGATTTTCCTCATCTGCTGGTGTCAAAACTGAAAAAAAAATATGACAAGTTTATGAGGCCGTCTGAATCTATATTTGTTGTTAAGGTAAACCATAAATACCAACCCAGTTATATTTGGTATAATATTCATTACATTTTGCAATGGTGTTGCAGTTTCATAAGCATTTACACTATTATTCCATTTGTTTATTTCTTATTATATATGTAAGCTCTAAATAATTCATTTTCATATCAAAACACATACGGACATTTACAGAACCATTTTGTTTGCATGAAAATTCATTTTCGTAGTTTTTTGTTATTGTTGACCAATGCAAGCGAAATTAAATTCTACCTAGGAGTCATTAAAAGTTTCGCCATTAAAAACAATACCTTCTGACTCATCAATCATATCAACACCTAAAGCCTCTAAGATCTGTCCTTCAGCGAAATGTCCTATTCTACACTTGGCCATTACTGGTATCGTTACAGCTGCCATTATTCCTTTGATTTTCTAAAAAATATAACAGAATGTTTTAGATTGGATGTAGACACAAAAGTTATGACAACATTGACAAAACGATATGTAGAAATTGTTGGCAACCTTCATAGTGTTTTTTTTCTCATAAACTTCTCCCCTTTCACACAAACAATATGTTCCTTCAAAGACATTCATGTAGCGGTTATCGACAAAAGTCAGTCTGCTACAAATAAAGACACTTTAACGCATCGTCGAGATGAAGAACAGCAAGGGAGGATGTTGAGTCATAGTAAATGGGCCAGCAAACCAAATAAAAAAATAACCAAAACTCTTTCTGATATGTCATCTATATCTCAAATCCTTTCTTATAACCACCCTATCATTTTGGTAATAGAAAGAGGGGGTCTGACTTGATATGTACAATAATCAAACAACTTGCTATCTCACTCAGCACAACCTCAAGGGTTTTAAGCTAGACCCTGTATAATGGTTTCAAGAAAAAAAAATGTATCTTACACTGAAAAGAAACTTACGCTAAATTACGTTTCCAGGAATTTACAAGTTAAAGCATATCGTTGCTACAGAATGACGAAAAACCAGTAGGATAAAAAATTATGCAGTTTTGTGAAATATATGTAAGTGCTGTCACAATTACAAGAAGTTTTTATTTGTTTTTGGAAATAGTTACACTCATAAGTGTTTTGTATTGTAATATTATATTTGTGCTCATCGTTGAAAGTGTACGGACAACAAATCAAAGTTATTATATATTATATAACCTTTGGGTCTGTCATTCTCGCAACTCCGCCTTCTCGTCGTATATCTGCAGGAACTCTCTCTAATGCCATGACAGCGCATGCTCCGGCTTCTTCTGCAATCCTTGCTTCCTCTGGTGTTGTGACATCCATGATTATCCCACCTTTTGTCATTTGAGCCAGGCCTGCTTTGACTTTAAAGGTTCCTAAAATGCAAATATTTTTAAATGTTATAGACAATATATAACGTGCATTGTATATTCATTAGCATCACTTTGGTTTATGTATAATTACAAAATGTATGTATATGAATTTCTCTTGAGAACACATAGTGAAATGAAGTCAGACGGAGTAAAATCCGGGAACTCGAAATTGGTATATATTTGAATAAACTGTTATCACAGAGATATGTCTCGCTTTTTTGTAATTTTGATTATGCAAATGTTGAAATTAAAATGGCAATACTTAACAAGTTAGGCTAATATTCAAAGTCAATGAACCATGACTGAGGTACATGGCTAAACCATCTCAATGTAAATGAGATGCGCCAATGCTAATACAACTCATACCAGATATCATTAACTTATTATAAGTTGTTCCCTTTAAACAAACCTAAACACAAACATTAACTTGTAAACTATGTAAAAGTTTCAAAGTCAATGAACCATGAAGAGGGGGTGGAGCTATATAATCTCCATGGAAACGATACTTACAAATGCCAATAAATTTGCATACCAAATATCATTGACTGAACATTAGCAGTTCATCTTAAACTGATCTTATCACAAATTAATACATGTAAACTAAGCAAAAGTTTCAAAGTCAACAGGCCATAACTGAGGGGATGGGGCCAAATACTCTCCATTGAAATAAATGTGCCAATGCTTATACAACTAAATACCAATTAACATTGGCCTACCACTTATGGTTCCCCTTGAACTGACCTAATCACAAACTAATACATGTTAACTAAGAAAAATTTCAAAGTCAATAGACCATGACTAAGGGGGCTGAGCCAAATAATCTCCATGGAAATGAGATATGCCAATGCTTATACAACTGCATACCAAATATCATTGACCTACCACTAATGGTACCTCATAAACTGACCTAATCACAAACTAATACATGTAAAATAAGCAAAAGTTTTAAAGTCAATAGACCATGACTGAGGGGGCAGGGCCAAATAATCTCCATGGAAATGAGATGTGCCAATGCTAATACAACTGTATACCAAATATGATTGACCTACCACTAGTGGTTCCTCACAAACTAGACCTAATCACAAACTAATACATTGTTGACGACGCCGCCGCCGCCGCCGCCGCCGTCGTCGTCGCCGACACCGGAAACAGCATACCTATGTCTCGCTTTTTGACTTCGTCAAGCGAGACAAAAATGATGGTAACAATTGATTTGAGTCATTGTTAGTCCTTAGACATAAATAAGCTACAAAAAGGAGGTATAAATACGATGAATATTACCCTTTTGTAAAATTCTGACAAATAAAGCTTATATGTAAAAAATTTAAAATAGAAACTGAAAAATGGAAATAACTGGGTAAAAAAGTGGTTGAAAAAACTAAATCGTCTTACAGAAGAGAACTCATACCTTTGTAAATCTCCTGACTTTATCTCAACCAATCCGAATTCAATCCCGCTATCTTAAAAAAGTGTACTCATAGTTTTGTCTAATCTACGAGCTAAATACAACTGACTGTTTTTAACATCAAGTGGCAAATGATTAAATTCCAAACGGTCTCACGTCAATCAAACATTTTAAATTGTATAATCATTTAAGATGCCAATTTAAATGGTGACTTATTGGTGTCCCTTGATGCCATGTTAAAGAACGAGTCCGTTGTTTATTTCTTCTTCATTATAACGACCTTCATGAACAGATGACCCACTAGGATATAGGAACAATAATACCGTTATGAAGATATCTGTGTTAGCCAGGTGTAGTTGACAACGCATAAAAGCTCTTTTGTAATATCTATATATTAGTGTAACTCACGAATTGTGTTTGTGGTATTAAACTGAAAATTAGCGCTTTATTAAAGATTCAATTAAAACAGGACATAATAACTAGCCTACCAGATCATAACAAACAAACGACTTCAAACGTCAAAAATATGTTGATTATATAAAGATCGGTGGCATAATTTCAGACACGAAGACGAATGCAATTAAAAAGAGGCGGAAGAAACCAAGGAGCATTCAAAACTCATAAGTGGATGAAAAACTGACAACGCGATGGGAAAGACGAAAAACGACGAAAAGACGAGCAAATCCATAAAACACTACATACAAGACAAAAGATTGAGCAACACGAACCCCATAAAAACACTACATACAAGACAAAAGATTGAGCAACACGAACCCCATAAAAACACTACATACAAGACAAAAGATTGAACAACACGAACCCCATAAAAACACTACATACAAGACAAAAGATTGAACAACACGAACCCCATAAAAACACTACATACAAGACAAAAGATTGAGCAACACGAACCCCATAAAAACACTACATACAAGACAAAAGATTGAGCAACACGCACCACACCAAAACATTATATACAAGACAAACGATTGAGAAACACGCACCCCATCAAAACACAATATACAAGACAAAGATTGAGCAACACAAACCCCATCAAAACACTACATACAAGACAAAAGATTGAGCAACACGCACCACATCAAAACACTACATACAAGACAAACGATTGAGCAACACGAACCCCATAAAAACACTACATACAAGACAAAAGATTGAGCAACACGCACCACAACAAAACACTACATACAAGACAAACGATTGAGCAACACGCACCACAACAAAACACTACATACAAGACAAAAGATTGAGCAACACGCACCACAACAAAACACTATATACAAGACAAAAGATTGAGCAACACGCACCACACCAAAACATTATATACAAGACAAACGATTAAGAAACACGCACCCCATCAAAACACAATATACAAGACAAAGATTGAGCAACACAAACCCCATCAAAACACTACATACAAGACAAACGATTGAGCAACACGCACCACATCAAAACACTACATACAAGACAAAAGATTGAACAACACGCACCACAACAAAACACTACATACAAGACAAACGATTGAGCAACACGCACCACAACAAAACACTACATACAAGACAAACGATTGAGCAACACGCACCACAACAAAACACTATATACAAGACAAACGATTGAGCAACACGCACCACATAAAAACACTACATACAAGACAAAAGATTGAGCAACACGCACCACATCAAAACATTACATACAAGACAAAAGATTGAACAACACGCACCAAAACAAAACATTACATACAAGACAAAAGAAGGAGCAACACGCACCACATCAAAACATTACATACAAGACAAAAGATTGAACAACACCCACCAAAACAAAACATTACATACAAGACAAAAGAAGGAGCAACACGCACCACATCAAAACACTACATACAAGACAAAAGATTGAGCAACACGCACCACACCAAAACACTACATACAAGACAAAAGATTGAGCAACACGCACCACATCAAAACACTACATACAAGACAAACGATTGAGCAACACGCACCACAACAAAACACTACATACAAGACAAACGATTGAGCAACACGCACCACAACAAAACACTATATACAAGACAAACGATTGAGCAACACGCACCACACCAAAACATTATATACAAGACAAACGATTAAGAAACACGCACCCCATCAAAACACAATATACAAGACAAAGATTGAGCAACACAAACCCCATCAAAACACTACATACAAGACAAAAGATTGAGCAACACGCACCACATCAAACCACTACATACAAGACAAACGATTGAGCAACACGCACCCCATCAAAACACAATATACAAGACGAAGATTGAGCAACCCAAACCCCATCAAAACACTACATACAAGAAAAAGATTGAGCAACACGCACCACATCAAAACACTACATACAAGACAAACGATTGAGCAACACGAACCCCATAAAACACTACATACAAGACAAAAGATTGAGAAACACGCACCACAACAAAACACTACATACAAGACAAACGATTGAGCAACACGCACCACAACAAAACACTACATACAAGACAAAAGATTGAGCAACACGCACCACAACAAAACACTATATACAAGACAAAAGATTGAGCAACACGCACCACACCAAAACATTATATACAAGACAAACGATTAAGAAACACGCACCCCATCAAAACACAATATACAAGACAAAGATTGAGCAACACAAACCCCATCAAAACACTACATACAAGACAAAAGATTGAGCAACACGCACCACATCAAAACACTATATACAAGACAAACGATTGAGCAACACGAACCCCATAAAAACACTACATACAAGACAAAAGATTGAACAACACGCACCACAACAAAACACTACATACAAGACAAACGATTGAGCAACACGCATCACAACAAAACACTACATACAAGACAAACGATTGAGCAACACGCACCACAACAAAACACTATATACAAGACAAACGATTGAGCAACACGCACCACATAAAAACACTACATACAAGACAAACGATTAAGCAACACGCACCACATAAAAACACTACATACAAGACAAAAGATTGAGCAACACGCACCACATCAAAACATTACATACAAGACAAAAGATTGAACAACACGCACCAAAACAAAACATTACATACAAGACAAAAGAAGGAGCAACACGCACCACATCAAAACATTACATACAAGACAAAAGATTGAACAACACCCACCAAAACAAAACATTACATACAAGACAAAAGAAGGAGCAACACGCACCACATCAAAACACTACATACAAGACAAAAGATTGAGCAACACGCACCACACCAAAACACTACATACAAGACAAAAGATTGAGCAACACGCACCACATCAAAACACTACATACAAGACAAACGATTGAGAAACACGCACCCCATCAAAACACAATATACAAGACAAAGATTGAGCAACACAAACCCCATCAAAACACTACATACAAGACAAAAGTTTGAGCAACACAAACCCCATCAAACCACTACATACAAGACAAAAGATTGAGCAACACGCACCACACCAAAACATTACATACAAGACAAAGGATTGAGCAACACGCACCACACCAAAACATTATATACAAGACAAAGGATTGAGCAACACGAGCCCCATCAAACCTACATACAAGACAAAAGATTGAGCAACACGCACCACACCAAAACACTACATACAAGACAAAAGATTGAGCAACACGAACCCCATAAAAACACTACATACAAGACAAAAGATTGAGCAACACGCACCACACCAAAACACTACATACAAGACAAAAGATTGAACAACACGAACCCCATAAAAACACTACATACAAGACAAAAGATTGAGCAACACGAACCCCATAAAAACACTACATACAAGACAAAAGATTGAGCAACACGCACCACAACAAAACACTACATACAAGACAAACGATTGAGCAACACGAACCCCATAAAAACACTACATACAAGACAAAAGATTGAACAACACGCACCACAACAAAACACTACATACAAGACAAACGATTGAGCAACACGCACCACAACAAAACACTACATACAAGACAAACGATTGAGCAACACGCACCACAACAAAACACTATATACAAGACAAACGATTGAGCAACACGCACCACATAAAAACACTACATACAAGACAAACGATTGAGCAACACGCACCACATAAAAAACTACATACAAGACAAAAGATTGAGCAACACGCACCACATCAAAACATTACATACCAGACAAAAGATTGAACAACACGCACCAAAACAAAACATTACATACAAGACAAACGATTGAGCAACACGCACCACAACAAAACACTACATACAAGACAAAAGATTGAGCAACACGCACCACATCAAAACACTACATACAAGACAAACGATTGAGAAACACGCACCCCATCAAAACACAATATACAAGACAAAGATTGAGCAACACAAACCCCATCAAAACACTACATACAAGACAAAAGTTTGAGCAACACAAACCCCATCAAACCACTACATACAAGAAAAAAGATTGAGCAACACGAACCCCATAAAACACTACATACAAGACAAAAGATTGAGCAAAACGCACCCCATCAAAACACTACATACAAGACAAACGATTGAGCAACACGAACCCCATAAAACACTACATACAAGACAAAAGATTGAACAACACGCACCCCATCATACAAGACAAAGGATTGAGCAACACGAACCCCATAAAAACACTACATACAAGACAAAAGATTGAGCAACACGCACCCCATCATACAAGACAAAGGATTGAGCAACACGAACCCCATAAAAACACTACATACAAGACAAAAGATTGAACAACACGCACCCCATCATACAAGACAAAGGATTGAGCAACACGAACCCCATAAAACACTACATACAAGACAAAAGATTGAACAACACGCACCCCATCATACAAGACAAAGGATTGAGCAACACGAACCCCATAAAAACACTACATACAAGACAAAAGATTGAGCAAAACGCACCCCATCAAAACACTACATACAAGACAAAAGATTGAGCAAAACGCACCCCATCAAAACACTACATACAAGACAAAAGATTGAACAACACGCACCCCATCAAACATACATACAAGACAGAAGATTGAACAACACGCACCCCATCAAAACACCAGGGACGAACTCTGCAGATGCTCAGGAATTAGCGACCAGATTATTGAAGTAAGCAATAATACACCCATTGCCCTACTCCGTGACACATCGAAGATACCAGGAAAAAGATGACTAGTGATAAGTAAACTCAGATATGTATTTAATCCTTAGAAAGATCCACTCTACACTTGTTAAATCTTAAAATCGTCATTATACTAACCTGTATGGCCGTTAGCTGTAACTCCATCCTTCAGCGTCAAATTCATTACGTCTAAAATATCTGTTCGGAAAGAAAAAAAGAAAATACAGTGTAAAAGAATATCAGATTACGTCTAGGACACGGATGGCACAAACATGAGTATTTCAATGAAACTTAGATTTCTATCGTCTTAACTTTCATCTGTTCAAGAATTTAAACAAACAAAAATATACAAGAAACGTGCACATCTAAATCAGATAGTCGAATTATAATGCATTTCTGTGCTTTTGTTTTTCTCAAGAAGACCGGGCTCAATATTTGTAAAGATCCTTCCATTTAATATTGGATAACACGAATTTAATTAGGATATCAAAATACATGTCTTAGATAGTATTAGTCTCAAGATAATCAACAAATTATGTCTTTATAATTATATATACGATAAAACAAAATTAATGTTTGCTACATTTCATGGTTAAACTGATTAGATACATGTATTTTAATGAAGAAAGACAAATAGTCCTGTCAACTCCAACCTATGAAATATGTATTGTCATTTATCGCTAATGCATACATGTTAAAGCTCGTGTAACGGATTAAATTAAATGTTAAAAACATGTAACAGAGAGTCACTACTATTAATTGTCATAAAGAGGCGCACCGGGGAATTGTTTACGCTGCATATATACACTTGTCAACATGTGCAATTGTCCTTTTTTTATAAATCATGACAGCCTTGATACCTTTTAAATATAATTTTCTCCATCGTATTAAACTGCAACGGAAAACTTCAAATATCATATGACATTATATTATAAATACCCAACTTTCAAAATATCGTTTAAATAAATGATGAATAAGCCCTCTTTATATATTTTGCCCTCTATTTTGTATTTGATTATCATTATTATAGTTTTTACTTAACATCCAGTGGCAAATATTTCACGCATATTTAGGACGAGAAAAAAAATAAATGATATATCTGCAAATTTGGTCGACCGTGGGGAGAAAGGGCGGGATATTTAGACTGTTGCAAAAAAAAAGCATGTTGGAAATGGATATTAGTATTGCCTAACAACCATTTACAGCACCAAAAATTAAGAGATGTTGCAAAATAAAAAAAAAGATAACACTTTATAAAATTAACTCTTTCGAAGCTCTTTTCTAGATTTACATTCATCGGAAAAGCCCGAAACCTAACATTTGTAATACTACAATGTATCAATAATGGAAAAGCTATTAGACCAAAAGAGACAAAAATAATAGATAAATCGGCATAAAATTAATTTGTCGGGAGGAGCTGGAATCTTATTTTCTTGATAATTTTTAATTCATTCACGGAGAATGTTTTAAAACGTGTATGTTATAAATCATGTCAGTACAGAATCACTGACTACTGATCGGATGTTTCTTTAACGTGCAGTGAACGTGGCACTTTTCTTGTATTCTAAACATCGGATTTAACGTCCCAATTCAGACCGGACATGACTGCGTGTTAGCATTCAAACATCATGAACAAACTCCCTCTCTAGCATTGGTTTTAGTGTCTAGTGTGAGCAATCAACGTGACGCCTGAATTAGCAAATTAAATCCGTTGACTAAAATACATATTATTTTTGTTTACATTGTAATAATATAAATACATGTTTACTTCGAGGGGGCTGTTTACAATTCACATAATAATGTAGCGACGCATATATAGCAGAATTTTTTTCTCTAGAAAATGATGCAACTGTGGACTATAGTCTGGTGGAAGGACCCCGCTTACTGTGCGGTATGGGTTTGCTCATTGTTGAAGGCCGCATGATAAGCTATATTTGTAAATTTCTTTATCATTTGTTCTCTTTTTGAGAGTTGTCTCATTGGCAATCATACCACTTCTCCTTTTATACTTATTTACAAAATACAAAAATAGTTATGTATCATTTTTTGAGCATGTGAGTGAATAGTGGCTTTGGGAATTACACAACACCTTTGCTTTTAGCATTTACATTTAAAGTGCTACTCCCCTCTTTACATTTACATGAAAGAGAACCCTGACCACCAGTTTTCTTAAAGCTTTTTAACTGCTTCACATACATGACATAGCGAAAGTTGAAGTTCAGAAACTGTTGCTGCAAACAGAGATGTGTTATTTTAATGTTGTATTGTTTATTTTGAAGATTGTTTGCTTTGTATATATGTTGTGTTTGTCACAGATCATGTTTTTGATTTATATGGCAATAAGTATTTGATTTGATTTAGCAACTTCAATTTAATTTCTCGACAATTATCCTTTTAAAAATCCTACAGTTGTTCCAATATGGTACCCAAATTCTCCATATTAAATAATTTCACAGAAGATACATGATTTATGTTTCACTTGGTGTCATCAAATTGTCACTCAGGCCAATTTCTATTATATTATCAGAATAGACACTTGAGCCAATTTCTATTATATTATCAGAATTATTTGTACATGTAACTGGCATGCATGTATCAACTACATTTCCTGTCTTGATCTGGGTATTTTGTATTTCATAATTAAGGTTTATTATGTGGTCATTGAATAAAAGTTCTATAGTGTTTTTTTTTTTATAACAAAATCCATACTATAAATTGCTTTTCTGAAAAGAAGTTCTTAAAATCAAATTAATATAAGGTGTCACTCCTTCATTTTCTTGAAAAATTAGAAAACAATACCAAACCACAAAAATTTAATGCCCTTGATTTAAAATATTCCTTTAACAAAAACAGAAACTTGTAATTTTCTTAGTAAAATTCAACATCATCCATACTATAAATTATTGTACAAGTTTTAAGTGAATTTAAGTCGAAATTTGTACTAGTTGTACATTGTATATTTTTGGAGCAAATCATAATTTGTACAAAATTATAACTTGTACAACATATATCAAAGGTGTTTATGTTAAGGTCGTATGGACATAGGCCTGTACTCATCAGGTATCCATATGTCCCTTTTCTTGATTATTAAGAATTGTTTGAATGTGAATTTGAATTTTACGTATATATGGGGATAATATTCCTTGTATCCCCATGCGTACATAATAAATTCATATCAATTATTTATTTAACAAAAGGAAAACATATGGCAAGGGATTCCTGATGATGATCATAATTAAAATGTATATACAGGTCTCTGTTAAGACCTTACTAGGTCCATACAACCAGTTATATATAATAAGATATACTGGATTGGACCTGGACCGTACTGATTTTAAAATTTCATTTACTGTTATCTGTTATTGTCCTTTTCAATTCCTAAAACACTACATACAAGACAAAAGATTGAGCAACACGCACCACAACAAAACACTACATACAAGACAAACGATTGAGCAACACGCACCACAACAAAACACTACATACAAGACAAACGATTGAGCAACACGCACCACAACAAAACACTATATACAAGACAAACGATTGAGCAACACGCACCACATAAAAACACTACATACAAGACAAACGATTGAGCAACACGCACCACATAAAAAACTACATACAAGACAAAAGATTGAGCAACACGCACCACATCAAAACATTACATACCAGACAAAAGATTGAACAACACGCACCAAAACAAAACATTACATACAAGACCAAAGAAGGAGCAACACGCACCACACCAAAACACTACATACAAGACAAAAGATTGAGCAACACGCACCACATCAAAACACTACATACAAGACAAACGGTTGAGAAACACGCACCCCATCAAAACACAATATACAAGACAAAGATTGAGCAACACAAACCCCATCAAAACACTACATACAAGACAAAAGTTTGAGCAACACAAACCCCATCAAACCACTACATACAAGAAAAAAGATTGAGCAACACGAACCCCATAAAAACACTACATACAAGACAAAAGATTAAGCAAAACGCACCCCATCAAAACACTACATACAAGACAAACGATTGAGCAACACGAACCCCATAAAAACACTACATACAAGACAAAAGATTAAACAACACGCACCCCATCATACAAGACAAAGGATTGAGCAACACGAACCCCATAAAACACACTACATACAAGACAAAAGATTGAGCAACACGCACCCCATCATACAAGACAAAGGATTGAGCAACACGAACCCCATAAAACACTACATACAAGACAAAAGATTGAACAACACGCACCCCATCATACAAGACAAAGGATTGAGCAACACGAACCCCATAAAACACTACATACAAGACAAAAGATTGAACAACACGCACCCCATCATACAAGACAAAGGATTGAGCAACACGAACCCCATAAAACACTACATACAAGACAAAAGATTGAGCAACACGCACCACATCAAAACACTACATACAAGACAAACGATTGAGAAACACGAACCCTATAAAAACACTACATACAAGACAAAAGATTGAACAACACGCACCCCATCAAACATACATACAAGACAAAAGATTGAACAACACGCACCCCATCAAAACACCGGGGACGAACTCTGCAGATGCTCAGGAATTAGCGACCAGATTATTGAAGTAAGCAATAATACACCCATTGCCCTACTCCGTGACACATCGAAGATACCAGGAAAAAGATGACTAGTGATAAGTAAACTCAGATATGTATTTAATCCTTAGAAAGATCCACTCTACACTTGTTAAATCTTAAAATCGTCATTATACTAACCTGTATGGCCGTTAGCTGTAACTCCATCCTTCAGCGTCAAATTCATTACGTCTAAAATATCTGTTCGGAAAGAAAAAGAAAATACAGTGTAAAAGAATATCAGATTACGTCTAGAACACGGATGGCACAAACATGAGTATTTCAATGAAACTTAGATTTCTATCGTCTTAACTTTCATCTGTTCAAGAATTTAAACAAACAAAAATATACAAGAAACGTGCACATCTAAATCAGATAGTCGAATTATAATGCATTTCTGTGCTTTTGTTTTCTCAAGAAGACCGGGCTCAATATTTGTAAAGATCCTTCCATTTAATATTGATAACACGAATTTAATTAGGATATCAAAATACATGTCTTAGATAGTATTAGTCTCAAGATAATCAACAAATTATGTCTTTATAATTATATATACGATAAAACAAAATTAATGTTTGCTACATTTCATGGTTAAACTGATTAGATACATGTATTTTAATGAAGAAAGACAAATAGTCCTGTCAACTCCAACCTATGAAATATGTATTGTCATTTATCGCTAATGCATACATGTTAAAGCTCGTGTAACGGTTTAAATTAAATGTTAAAAACATGTAACAAAGAGTCACTACTATTAATTGTCATAAAGAGGCGCACTGGGGAATTGTTTACACTGCATATATACACTTGTCAACATGTGCAATTGTCCTTTTTTTATAAATCATGACAGCCTTGATACCTTTTAAATATAATTTTCTCCATCGTATTAAACTGCAACGGAAAACTTCAAATATCATATGACATTATATTATAAATACCCAACTTTCAAAATATCGTTTAAATAAATGATGAATAAGCCCTCTTTATATATTTTGCCCTCTATTTTGTATTTGATTATCATTATTATAGTTTTTACTTAACATCCAGTGGCAAATATTTCACGCATATTTAGGACGAGAAAAAAAATAAATGATATATCTGCAAATTTGGTCGACCGTGGAAGAAAGGGCGGGATATTTAGACTGTTGCAAAAAAGCATGTTGAAATGGATATTATTATTGCCTAACAACCATTTACGAGCACCAAAAATTAAGAGATGTTGCAAAATAAAAAAAAAGATAACACTTTATAAAATTAACTCTTTCGAAGCTCTTTTCTAGATTTACATTCATCGGAAAAGCCCGAAACCTAACATTTGTAATACTACAATGTATCAATACTGGAAAAGCTATTAGACCAAAAGAGACAAAAATAATAGATAAATCGGCATAAAATTAATTTGTCGGAGGGAGCTGGAATCTTATTTTCTTGATAATTTTTTAATTCATTCACGGAGAATGTTTTTAAAAACGTGTATGTTATAAATCATGTCAGTACAGAATCACTGACTACTGATCGGATGTTTCTTTAACGTGCAGTGAACGTGGCACTTTTCTTGTATTCTAAACATCGGATTTAACGTCCCAATTCAGACCGGACATGACTGCGTGTTAGCATTCAAACATCATGAACAAACTCCCTCTCTAGCATTGGTTTTAGTGTCTAGTGTGAGCAATCAACGTGACGCCTGAATTAGCAAATTAAATCCGTTGACTAAAATACATATTATTTTGTTTACATTGTAATAATATAAATACATGTTTACTTCGAGGGGCTGTTTACAATTCACATAATAATGTAGCGGCGCATATATAGCAGAATTTTTTCTCTAGAAAATGATGCAACTGTGGACGTGGACTATAGTCTGGTGGAAGGACCCCTCCCCCGCCCCCCTCGTTAAACACAAAACAACGAGAAAGAGAAAGAGAGGGGAGAGTGATAACAATAGTAATCAAATCGAAACTATTTTTATACTAAGAGAAATGTAAAAATTAAACATTATTATTTAACATAGACTTCTTACCACGTTTCTGCGACATAATTTTTTGTCTGTACACACACCTCCTATATCAGATCAAGTATGAACTAAACTCATCCGGTTAAATATAAGTTTGTTCTGACATTGACATCTGTTGTAGGTTCAATGGAGGGTAATTAAACACGACAATTATTTAACAGATTATAAGTACAATGATTTGTCGAGAGATAGATAAGTTTGCGGATATGTCCTTAAAGAGCCTCTTATATTATCTTGTTTATAGAATTTTAAGCCATTGACTTATGCAACGTGTTGTTTACTGTTAAGTTATACAAGTGATTTATATAACTCAAATTTATGTAAACCAAAAAGGTAAGAAATTATGTTTTATACTTTTAATTTATTATTAATTTTTGTCATGATAAAAAGTAAGTATGCTTTTTTCAAGTAAATGATTTATTGACGAACGAATGTAAAATAATAAAAATGGGGTTTATTTATTAATTAGCACATGGTATAGGCAAAATATCTATCTAACCGTGCTATAATCAACAGTAAATTCGGTCCGGTAGTAAATTTTGTCCCCTGGACTTCTTTTCCTAGGTAATCAAGTCCATGACCATAATTTTTCTAGGAATGTAAGTCCTAGGATAAATTTTCCTACGAAAATAAGTCAATAGCTAATAAAATATGTCTGGCTCTATTTTCCTTATAATAAAGGACACGGACGTTTTTACCTAGGAATATTTATGATATGGACATGAATTCATAGGAAAATTAGTCTGGGGACATAAATTTTATCAAAAGATTAATGCACAACTGTTAAACAAATTATTAAAACATAACAATTAAAAACTCCATTGTTTACAAGATTTATTTTCTTACAAATTTTCCTAGTAAAATAAAGGACATGGACGTTTTTACCAAGGAATATTAATGACATGGACATGAATACCTAGGATAAGTAGTTTGGGGAGTGACATAAATTTTATTAAAAAATTAACGCACAACTGTTATACAAATGAATATTAAAACATAACAATTAAAAATTACATTGTTTACATGTAAATGATTTCTTTCCTTACAAATTTTCCTAGTAAAATAAAGGAAATGGACGTTTTTATCTAGGAATATTAATAACATTGTCATGAATTCCTAGGAAAATTAGTCTGGGCACATAAATTACTGACATCGGAATAAAAATACTAGAAAATTCTGTAACCATGGACTTTTTATACTAGTAATACGTGTCCGCCCGGACACATTTTAACAGGACTAATTTATCTCTTACACATTAACTACCTCAGATAAACTGCTCATTTAAAATGTACTCTTGCCTTACAATAACGACATACAGTTGACCAATTCACAACTTTATACAACTTCATCTTTTCGGATTATGAAATAAATTAAAGGTTGCAAAAGTGTTAGGGACGGAAGAAAGGCTCCTCTCTAAACATGAAACCTTTTTGAACTTTTGTTTTTGTTTTTGTAATTTCTGGGGACAAAATGAATGAAAATTTTAGAAAATCTAATAAACAAAGATAAGATTTGGATCAATTTTTGCTGAACGAAATTAATTAGGATTTTTAAATATTTATTCCTGTTTAGGTACTATTTCGAGAACGATTTAATGCGGTTCACATTTTAAGTATGTGCATAAAATAAATAAGATGCATATCAATAGACTTCGTTTAACATTTGTCGTCGAATACAGTTGATAAATAAGGGGGAGGTAAATTATGAAAAAATATTACGTTTTTCTCTTCACTTTACCTTGTTCAATAAATTTTGTCTCATCTTTCAGATCTTTTAAACTGAAAGAAATAAAAGCACCTAATCTATACACAATAACCCTTTTAATTTATGATTTTGAAGTACATCAGACGGAGCTAATAGATATAAGAAGATGTGGTATGAGTGCCAATGAGACAACTCTCCATCGAAGTCAAAATTTGTAAAAGTAAACCATTATAGGTCAAAGTACGGCCTTCAACACGGAGCCTTGGCTCACACCGAACAGCTAAAACTGTTATAAAATCTTAACAGGAATTATAGATCTAAACATCTAAAAAGTCTAGTTAATTAGCCCTTTTCACTTCGAGATGTTAAATTACTACTTGTCTTTTATAGATATAAAAGGATGCCATCTTCAATGGCAACGAACTCCCCCAAAGAAGACAAATTAGCAATCGGTATTTTAGAAGTACAAGGAGCATTCAATGAACATCACGTGGCATTGCGCAAAGCACAAAAATGCTTAAATATCCCTGATTTAGAAATTATTGGTGTAAGACATCCGGACCACATATCCGACAAAATAGACGGCCTTATAATTCCTGGTGGTGAAAGTACAACCATGAGCTTATTTCTGAAACGTAATAAAATGGACGAACCATTGCGGAAGTGGATTGATACGAAAAGTCACGTGACCTGGGGGACATGTGCAGGAATGATACTGTTATCGAAGCAGACAGAAAATCAGAAGATCGGCGGACAACCTTCGGTATAACGATAAGTAAAGCTACATTATATTACACAATAAAATATCACCAACCTGGTGCTAACTCTTAAATCATAATGTAACAATGTTGTCAGAATAAGTGAACATTTTCTGTCAGGTTCACAAAAAAAAATTAAACCACCTCAAGAATTCAAAACACTAATATTCATAATCTTTCTAAATAGGAAATATTTGTTTCTGAAAACCATATCCCCAACATTTTGCACGCGAGTATGGAAACCATTATATTATAAGTCATACACTCGATTTATCAGCGCGCTGATAAAAACCACCAACCATTTTTAAGACACAATTTCATTGGCAATCTTCCAGCTGTTTGGAAATTTGCATTGTTGCAGGTATTTATTAAATATTATTTGTTAAGGCATTGCTACTTTTTCAGGACAAACTTTTAACATTTTATGGCTTATGACATCAGGACCAGATGCCTTATTAGAATGTAAAATTTTGATTATTTCAACTATTTCATCTGATTCAATTATTAAATCATTTAAATAAATATTGGTTCTTGGTCATATTCAGGGAAAGGAACACCTTTAATCCTCTAGGGAAGAATTCAGACTAAAATATTTATTTAAAAGATTACATTTCGCGTCGTCTCCGTACACTATATTTTCCATGCTTCATTGTGAATAAATATAATATTGTTAAACGAGGGTATGTCACAAGAAATTTTATGAAATTATAAGCATTTTCACTATCATCAGTATTTGGTAAGTCACAGTATTTAGAGATGATATTATTCAAGCTTCTTTCGAATTTTTCTTCTGCAGCTTTTTTCAAATTATATACTTTTAAAAATTATTGTAGCTTTTTAAATCTTTTTTTATCAAAATTTTATTTTAACTTTTTAACTCCCTTGCGATGTCAATGAGTTTTTGAGTAAATGTATTGCACATCTCGTCAACATCTAAATTATAAAAAAGAAATTCATCCCAATTAACAGAATGAAGTCACAATGAAAAAAAATATTAAAATCAGTTATGCATCACCTATGAACAGAAATTGAGATTTGAGTTATACTTCAATGAGATAGCACCACACTCTTACTCGATCCTCCACCCCCACCCCAAAAAAAAACAAAAAACAAAACAAAAAACAAACAAACAAACATTAAGATGTCTAGAGGTTAACATACGGTCATCAATACTTATACTTGCTTTACCCAAGTAAACAGATATAGACATTGGAATTAAGAAAATGTCGAGTTGATGTTTTTGTTGATTCCTATTTCATTTTACATTGATTGATTTTTGAGAACTAAAGATCTGATCATTTTTATGTACTATATATGTAATAGAACCTTTCCAACGGATACCATTTATATAGAGTTTTTTTTCATTTTCTTATGTGTACATGTAGTTTTTTATAATTATATTTTTTTAAGTAATTCTACTCTTATCGCCGCTTAAATATTGTTAATTCTAATCGCAGCTTATGAGGTTACACCTGTGACTTTAAAAATTAAAGTTATTTAGTTTTATTGGATTAGATACAGCTCATGTAAATAATGTGCCTTTCTGCTTAATTAACAATTGTGCCAATATCTGATGTCAGATATACTGGCTTAAGATGATCAGCCATTAAAGATAAGGGAACGACCATTTGATATTCAAGGGGAGATGAGGGGGTGTTCCGCGGCATGAACAGTTTAGTAAGGGATTAAAAGTCGGTAAAACCAAAATGTTATGAATCTGACAAGAAACAAGAGCGAGGTTTGTTTAAAGACAGGACCTTTGAAGGAAGGATTTATACTTTTGGAAGTGATTTGTTTTATGACTTCAACTACTGATAACCAAGATTAACCGTCCGATGCATCATTTATAAATTTGTCTTGTCAAACAAATCTTGACTATGTAAAAATGTCTCCGCATGGAACTTAAAAATCCGTGCCGGTGTTTTTAACGTCTTTTTTATGTTTCTTTTTGTTTTCAGAATTGTGTTGTAATTATAGGTTTCATAACGAGTGAGAATTGGATATCGCTTGATATCAACTCGAGTTATTCAATTTCAATATAATAATAAACGAGCCATCTATTTTAAAAAAATTAAATAACGAGAGTTGATATCAAGCGATATCCAATTCTCACGAGTTGTTAATAGATATAAGAAGATGTGGTATGAGTGCCAATGAGACAACTCTCCATCCAAGTCAAAATTTATAAAAGTAAACCATTATAGGTCAAAGTACGGTCTTCAACACGGAGCCTTGGCTCACACCGAACAGTAAGCTATAAAGGGCCCCAAAATTACTAGTGTAAAACCATTCAAACGGGAAAACCAACGGTCTAATCTATATAAAAAACGAAAAACGAGAAACACTTATGAACCACATCAACAAACGACAACTACTGAACTTAGGACAGGTGCAAACAAATGCAGCGGGTTTAAACGTTTTAATGGTACCAAACCTATTTCTCTTATGGTCGACACTTTTATATTATGTTAAATTAAAAATTCCGCGAATCGTTGATCTAGTCTTTTGCACAACTAGTATGACATCATGTGTCCCGTTCGAGTGTCAAACTTTAATATCAGACATTTTAAAATTTTTTGCACGTTTTAGAATGTTATAAAATTTGACAAAAAGAAGATGTTCATGTGAAAATTGTGAGTATTTTGTATATGATGGAAGAATCCAATTATGTCCGTTGCCATGGACAAAATGTACATCGTCTTAACCTTTGGAAGTCGTCATCAGTGACCTAACGAATAGCCTACGGAAATTTTGTAATATCGTCTCATGATGTTGGATAAGCCAATCAAATTAAGGCACTTTTCGTATCACTTTTTCGTATCACACTCCGTGCAGAAAATATCTATTCATGCAAGAAACAGATAACAGGCCACAGCCATAAGAGAATATACACATAGTGCCTGGTACACAGTGCTTACGACACAGAAATACTCCAGATCTAAAATTCACAAAGATATATAATATTTAAAACAAAACAGGATCTAAAAAGATTTCTATAACTCTGTCAAATATACAGTAACTTTTAAATCTCCTTTTTTTATTTTATTTCAACAGCTAGCTGAAATGGACATAGACGTTTCCAGAAACTTCTTTGGTCGTCAGATCAACAGCTTTGAAGCACCAGTAAAATTGAAGCAACAACTGTTTGTTCCTGAGGCTTTTAAAAACTGCGATGCAGATGACATTTATCATGGAGTTTTTATCCGAGCACCTGCAGTTGTGGAAATCTGCAGTCCGGAAGTAACTGTTTTAGCGACACTCGATAGATCAGGTAGTCAACAGCCTGAAGTTATCGTTGCAGTGCAACAGGGTAATATGTTAGCTACCGCCTTTCACCCGGAATTGACAGCTGATGTGAGATGGCATGCGCACTTCATTGAAATGATTTGTACGGCAAAGAAAAATAGCAATGTGTTATAAATCATTTTTACCATTTGTATTTAACAGTTATTCATTCAATTAAATTCCAAAGCCATATTTAAATTGTGTTTATTGTGCACCCGAAGGAACTTCAGATCTTTTATGTATCTATGGTGAGTTTATATGCGCACTAGTACTATTGTCGGCTACAATGCTGTTTTACTATTATGAATTGTAAAAGCCAGTTATAAATTTAAATCTCTTTTCTATAATTGGGTAAAGTATATATAACTTAAGTGTTTAAAACTATAAGCTGCGAAATTATCAAGTGTTTTTTGTTTAAATTCTAGGAATGCGGTGCATTGAGTAACTTCAATCAAGACTCTATCAAGAGCGCATGAGTTCATCTCCTGTTTTTCTTGTTGCTCAACCTTTAGTTTCTGTGTTGTGTTTTGTAGACGTGGTTTCTTAATGCCATGGTGTTGCATCTTGTTCTAGTTTTTTACAGACCATAAGTACCTTCTCCTCTTTTTTTTCTTCAAGTGAATCAAATAAAGAACAATTTTGTAGACAAAGGCACATAGTTTCAAAACTAACCCTACTCATTTATAATAAAATGTCATTAAAAGTAAAATGCAACCGTAATAAACCGATTTTCGAACATCGTAATTTCATATTCAATATACAAATTATTAAGTTCAAAACAATTAAAGGAATAGCATGACCTCCAAACGTTGCTAGACAGGCTGTGTCGCCAGTGTAGACGTCTTTTTCTATGCATGCATCTTCCGTCATGCGAATTCAATTTCAGCAAAAATTTCACAAAAAAGAATAGTAAACTATCGATACATTTACAGATCAGACGACGTTTTTGGTATCTAAAGATCTAAGACATTGAAAATTGTCACTTGTGGAATGGGACACGTACATGTCATATCGGTCAACTAATTCATGATGGTGACTGTAAAACTTATATAGTAATTATTTCAGTCTGTAAGTTACTTCCTAATAGCCTGCTGAAGCAGTTTTGTGTCTGGTACAAACTCATGTTAATGATATATATATATAACACTACGAGCGTAAAGTCTGAACCATAGGATGATGACTCTATATCGGATCACCAGCAGTGATGGTGATGCAAACAGCTATCGAATCACCAGCAGTCTGTATATATATATATATATATATATATATATAAACAAGTCTAAATTGAAAACAACGTTCAAACCTATGGTTGCGTTGGATAAAAACCGCAATTTTAATACGTGTGCATGCAAAACAAATTTCTTGGTAGATGGGTCTAAAATCAGCACAAACAACATTTTCCAAAAGACCAAAAAAGTGACAAAGTATATTTCATCAAAACGCATTTGACAAGCAGGTCGAACAACGGATGTTCTTAAACCCTGCTGACTGCCATTGGCGATTGCCAAATAAAATGATCACTAGATATAACAAAATGGATCTTAAATATTAATTTAATATCAAACAAAAAACAATAAATTTGCGGAAAAGATGGTATACCGCAAACAAAAGGTGCAAAAATTAGTACACCATATCCGGATTATGCCAAATAAAATGATCACCAGTATATATATATATAAAATGACTGAATAATAGTCAACGATAAATCTTATAGGGCTATGGATCATATAATTATGATACAGTACACTACAAAATATATATATATAATATATAACAAGTCTAAAAGGGTACAACATCACCAAAAAATAATAAAATCAAGAACAAATTATAGATATTTCGGATAACTAATATCCTTCATCAGTAAGATGTAAAATGAATCTCATCTTGACATGTGGTAGTCAAACTGAAATAATAACTTGATCGCTATACAAGTTATCAATAATCAATACGCTGGTAAATTTTATCAATATTGATGTTTGGGAGGAGGCATAAATTCCTTAAAAACTGTAAGAGTTCAGTACGAAAGCCTGAGTTACTGGAAACAAGTGATGGTAGGAAAATGAGTGATGGTAGGAGAAATGGGTGACTCATTCTATGTTTTTTCATTTATGCCATCTGGAGAAACTGTCCTTAGCTTTCTTATCCAAAACCTTTCCCGAGCAAGTCTGTCGGCCCTTGACCAACCCTCGTTGAGGTCTATGATAGTGATGGTTAGGTTGTTGAGATCAGTTTAGGCGTGCCCAGGTGATCTCAATTGACGACTTACGGGGAGGTCGGGCTTGCAGGTGTCGTCACTTCGATGACCATTCATGCGTTTGTTGAATGGCTGTTCTATCTCGCCAACATACTGCATGCCACATCGACACTGAAGAAGGTATACAACATTCTGGGTTTTGCAAGTTACATTGCAAAATATAGTGTACACAGACCCAGTGGAGTGGCAAGTAAATGTTTGAGTATTCAGTATTTGTTGGCAAGTCAGAAATCGTCTGTTACCACACGACTTGCACCATCCTGCAGTTGAACAGCTTTTATTAGAGGAGACATCAGCTTTCACAAATAAGTCTTTCAGACTTGCTGGTCTCCGAAAAACTAAGACAGTAGGTTTGGGAAAGATCTTGGATAATTTTGGGTGCTTGACAATAATTTGTCAATTGGCACGGATCAAACGTGAAAGGTTAGTAAAGGCGGGATTGTATGTTAAAACAAACGGAACTATTTTGCTGCCTGCCTCTTCTGTTTGTACTGTAATAGGTCATTGCGGCTGTTATTGTTAGCACGCGCAAACCCCTTATCTTTGTCCCATTTCTTATAACCTCGTTTGGTCAAAAATCCGCGAAGTTCCTGTAACCGTTTAGTGACAGCCTCCTCAGAGGAGCAAATCCGCTTTACTCTGAGAGCTTGACTGTACGGGATACCTTTTGTGCAGTGTCTGGGGTGACAGCTTTGGGGTGAAAGGTACTGATGTTTATCTGTAGGTTTACAGTAGAGGTCTGTTGATATGACACCGTCCTTTATAGATGTAGTTGTTTCCTAAGAAAGATATTTTAGAGTCGGAAATTTCATATGTCAATTTAACTGACTAGTGAACGTTGTTTGCATGTCTGATAAAATCATCCAGTTTTTGTTGGGATTCAATCCATTTCATGTCAACATCATCGACGAAACGAACCAAGACAGAGGTTTTGATAAAGATGTTGAAATGATTTGTTCCTCTATTCTAATATGACGTCCTTCTTTCCCTTTAGCAACAAAGCCATGTTCTAACCACAATAAAACATAGGCTGCACGTGATTGACGTCACAATTGGAATTGCAACGTCAGTTGTATTTTGAACAGCACCGGAGGTCGAAGTGGACAGTTTTGTTGAAGTTGCTCGCTAGGAAATTAAATAAAATCATTCTAAAAGTAAGTTTACGTATACATGTTATTTTTTTTTTTTTTTTTTTTTCGTTCATCTGTTGATTTTCTGTAACGAATTGGTTCATCAAATCAAAATGGCTGCCTTTTGAATGTGTATTACAGGACCGCTTCTAAGTACAAAAGTTCTTAACGTTCCTATCAGAATCGAAATAATTCTATCATGCCATGCTTTATGCTAATTTTAACATGGGTAGGCATTATATTTGTCAATATTTTACACCTCGCTAACACTCGGTATAAAGATATTGACAAATATAATGCCTACCCATGTTAAAATGAGCATAAAGCATGGCATGAAAGAATAATTTCTTAAATTTGCCCATGAAAATATTGGCGTAAGACGGTGCCATTTTCGTCCCCATCGCTGTCCCGTTTATCTGAAGGTAATGCTCACCATTAAAGGTGAAATTGTTGTATTTCAGAACCAGAGTAAGCAGCTGGACTAAACATTCGGTAGGTGGTTCTAAAGTGTTGCGCGAGTGCCATATTTCTTTACACGATTGTATTCCGTCATCATGAGGTATGTTGGTATACAATGAGGTGACATCTAAAGTGACAAGGAGAGTTTCCGGAGGAAGAGGGTTCATGGATTCCATTTTACGAAGGTAATCTATGGTGTCTTGAATGTGAGAAGGAAAACTTTCTACATGAGATCTTAAATGAAAGTCTACGAATTCCGAAATTTTCTCAGTCGGGTGGCCGTTTGCGGATACAATGGGTCTACCAGGGTTGTTAACCTTGTGTATTTTGGGAAGAAGATCCACCGACCAGGCTTGGCGTTCTCTGGTTTTAAATATCCGATTGTATCCTTATCTATGTGACCGTCATTGTGCATGGTTTGTAACGCAGTAATAATTTTGGAACTAAACTCGGAAGTAGGGTCATGGTCAAGCTTCTATTAAATCTCTCATCAGAAAACTGACGCTCTGCTTCCGCGATGTAGTTAGCTTTATCCATTATCACAACGGCACTTCACAATATCATCTTTGTCTCAGCGATTGTATGGCTTTTCTCGTCAAAGAGGTATTATAAAACGACGAGCACTTGTTGTTAGCTAGATGAACAACATCCGATTTGATTTTGTCGATAACTTCTTCCAGTGTAGCAGATTTACTTTGTTTTGGAATCCATGAACTCTTCTTTTTAAAGCGCAGAATTCTGATTTCTTCCTCCTAGTCAGACGTGTCTGAGTCTTCCTCATTATCCTTGTCACCAAAGTATTCTTTAATTCTGAGGGTTCTGGCAAAATTATTCAGGTCATTTTCCAGTTTCATATTATCTATGTTACTGGGCGTAGGGCAAAAATTCAAACCCTTAGATAAGATTTTAATTTCATCCTCAGTTAAAGAGACTGTTGACAAATTGACCACCGTGTTGTTGGGATTGACCGGAATTTAACTTTTCTTCCAAATCTACGGTTGCGAGGCTTTTTAATTGATTTTGAAGGTCTGTTTAAAAGGTGGTTAATTTGCACACCATCACGTTTAAATTTGTTTATCTGCTTGACGTGAAGCTTATGTGATTCAATACGTTTGACATCACTCAGGCGTACTTGAATTTCGTCAAGTTCAAAATCAGACAATTGGTCACGAGATCGGCAGTGCAAGTTATCACTTAGTTTGTATAAATTATTAACTTGATGAATTGCTTCTTGACGTAAAAGATCCATCAGACTAAAGGAACTGTTGTACAAAATATTATTCCATCTATGAACAAATCTGTTTGACTTTTCTCCTTCTGTGAGTTGCGAAGCTTTTAAAACTAGCCCTTTTGGAATAATTTCTTGATCAATGTAGGTTTCTAAATTTGAAATATGATGTTCTGTTTTGATAATTTTGATAGTAAAAGATCTGTTTCTTAAAATAAATTGCATTGCCCCGACCGGGGCTGGAACCTGTACTTTTCACTTCATACTTCTACGACAACACTGCATAGCATTGCGCAGACGCCTTATCCCGTCCTCTAACTATAGCTGATAAAAATCAGCTTTCATTTTGGGAGGTGTTACCTTCTCGTAGGAATTAAACAAGGACATCTAGACGCAATACACAAAGTATTTTTAGGTGTACAGAATTGATCATCTTCTCATCTCTTCAGTATAATTACAGGATGCTGTTCTATTTTTAGAAGCATACAATCACTGTAAATTTATATATATGTATGTCTGCTTATGTGTAGTGACAACTGTAAATTATGATTAAGAAATACCAGCGTTAGAATATTTATTAAGTGCCTAGAAAATCAACCTAACAATTTAGAGTAGATCTGATTCTATACTTCCTCCCGACCGGGGTTGGAACCTGCACTTTTCACTTCATACTTCTACAACAACACCGCCTAGCATTGCGCAGACGCCTTATCCCCTCCTCTAACTATAGCTGATAAAAATCAGCTTTCGATTCGGGAGGTGTTACCTTCTCGTAGGAATCAAACAAGGACATCTAGACGCAAAGCACAAAGTATTTTTATTTCTGTACACCTAAAAATACTTTGTGTATTGCGTCTAGATATCCTTGTTTAATTTGTCAAAAAGACCTTTTAGTTTCGGAGTATCTCAATATAAAAAAAAACAAGGAGACGAGACTCGATTTCTAATGAAACAACTATCCTTCAGAGTTCAAATCACGTGCATATAAACATATAAACATCTAATTTATTAAAGATCACTAAATGGTCTACAACAGTGAGCAAAAACCACAATGTATTGTCAGCAAAAGGCCCCTCATGACATATTGTGGAACAAGTGTAGTGAGAAAACCAACGACCGGATTAATGACAATCAACGAAAAAAAATTTAACAGACAGCTTCCATCGACAACCACTGAATTACAAGTCATTAACTTGGGACAAACACGTTAAGAATGTGACGCGATGTAACATGTTTTAGGACGCTCAATCATCCCCTTACCTGGGACAATGGTGTAACAGCACAATATAAGGACAAACTGTAAATATCAGTTTGAAATGGCTGGACTCATCATATCAGCACGAAGATCAAACCACAACTGATAAAAAGACAAAAAAACAACAACACAAAATATCGATCTGATAGCAGTTACTGAAAGCTTGTTCAAAACCAAATTACTACCAATAAATAAATCATGTTCTATAAAAGTATCAATCAGTACACATTCAACGGATTTAAGACGTCATAAACAGTCTCGGAAAAGCACGACATTTTGCAAGCCAAAATATAAGTACTTAGTACCGACAGTATCTCGGATCAATTTATATATGAGATACAATCACTCGCTGAAATATGGATTATTGAGGAACAGGACATCATAAATATCTGAAAGTGAAATAAAGAACTTGGTCAGATGCTTTTACTTTTGAGCAGCTTTTGTATGAGAACAAAAACAAGTCGGCAAGCAGTGTTCCACTACCTACTGGAATATCGATCTTTTAAGATAAAAATACATTGTCAAACAAAAAGGCCAGCAAAACCAGCAAGAATGCACTGTTAAACAAGATGTAGTCGATCTTTCAATGAATATGAAAATAAGGAGATGAGATATGATTGGCAATGAGACAACTATCCACCAAAGTTCAAATCAAGTGGATGTATAAGATAACCTAAACTTGAATTTAAAGAAATAGAAAAATGTAATGATAAAAAACTAAAACATTCTTTTTCTCCCGTTCATGGTGTTGTACATTAACTCCCTTTGGTTATATTCATTGCTTTACAAAAGAAAAAAGAAAAAAAAAAAAAAATCAGACATTTATACATATATACTTTATTAACATACTGATATGATTTATAATTTCTTTTTATAATCATGTTTTATCTGAAGACATTACCAAAAATATTGGTTAAAGCAAATAAAAATTAATATTATTTTTTTTTCTAAGTAAAAAAAAAAAAAAACATATGATACGATGGCCCTGCGAACACCAAGCTTGACAATTATAGAATGGAAAGTCCAAATAAGTTAAACATTTGAGAGCAAACAAACTAAGAAGGACTTTAACTGCCGATAGTCAACTTTGCTTGAAGTCGTTTCAAACACGTATTTTAACACGATTTCATAATTCTATGAACATAAATGGTCATTCAAATGATGTCAAGACCGAAGATTTTGCGGCTATTGAACGGATGGTAGTCTCGGGGACAGATACAGAATAATGAATAATGAATATCAATATCAATGAATCAACATACAAGGGCTTTAGCACGAACAAATTATGACAATGGCATACAACTTAGGTCATTGATTATTTATATTATTTTGATTTTAATCGTTTTGTTTTCTCGTTTCTGATAATATTAATAACCATTTGCTAATGTACAATACAAATATTCCCTGGACAACACAAATGATTACATTGTAAATTGTTCATTAGAAAATGTTACAAGTTATATTTATCTATTCTTTTATAGAAACAATATATATCATACATCTTAGTGAAAAAGAGTTAGAGGCAAATATCAAACAAATGAAAATTACCAGCAACTTATATACATGGTCAAGTACATTCGACAAAATAAAAAACGTGCAATATGTTTGTCAATATTTTACACATCTCGTACGCTCGGTATCAAAAATTTACAAATTTAATGCTGGACTAAATGATAAAACGAGTATAGAGCATGTTATAAAAAAAGTATTTATTACGTAAAGTGGCAGATATCTGAGTGACAGATAAAACTTAGTTTAAGCAATTCATCTTAACCATAAGTACAGAGTTATCTAATACTGTTTTTCATGTAGTTTTCTCTTTGTCATGTGTAAAAAGTAAAATAACAAAAATACCGAACTCCAAGGAAAATTCAAAACGGAAATGGCAAATCAAAAGCTCAAGCACATCGAACGTGTGGGAAGCAACTGTCATATTCCTGACTTGGTACAGACATTTCCGTACGTAGAATATGGTGGATTTAACCTGGTTTTATAGCTAGCTAAACCTCTCACTGGTATGACAGTCGCATAGAATTCCATTATATTGACAACAATGTGTGAGCAAAACAAACAGACATAATAGGTAAAAATGTCAAAAGTTGGGGTAAAGCAGGCACCATTGTATAATCTTAATCACTATAAAAACAAATAACTATTTCAATAAAGAAAAACAAAATGGCATATAGACACTCTATAGACAAAGTACATAAGAAAAAACGAAAGACCAGAATACAAAAATGACCATAGCGGGATGTATAAATACCGAGCCACGCCTAAAGTATATAACCAAAAATGGACTAAACAGTAAAGGTTAAAAATATACAAAAACAATTAAAAAGAACACTAAAATACGTAAATAAGATGATAAATAACGTAAGTACCTAGAATCTATACTTCAAGACCATCATGTATTATTTGTAAAATATTTATCAACAAGGTCTTGGTATCTTCCGATGAACTTTTTAAAAAAAAAAGGACGAGACGTTCTTTGACATAACCCTGGTTCATCAACTTTCTGCTCAGACACTGAGTTCTCTTTGATATTGGTCTGAGCTTATTGTTGAGCTGTTGTCATCATTTGTCGTCCGTCATCCAACCGTCTGTTAACTTTTAACAAGTTCATTATCTCCTCTAATGTTAATGTTTCAATATTGCATCATCAAAACATGTAAGGTCCTTTATAAAAATATTTATTTCGTTCCAGAAGGATAATAAACATGTTAACCAGAAGCAAATATAATTAATTCTTATTGCTCAATTATTTAAACATGCTTGTTTTGTGAAAAAAAAGCTCAATCATTCGAAATTTAAAAGAAGTCATTATTTGGAGACTCTTTGTGATCAGTGAGAAAGCTAACAACAGTTTGACGTAACATTTGAGTACACGTGTCCGCCATTTTTTTTATACCTTTTTTGGTATAACTGTGATTGAAATAAACGATTCTTAAATCAATTCAAATCATATAAGTTTTATATGACATTTGCATAAATTGAAGTTATAATGTGAAAACTGTTTTGGAACGATATGTGATATGTGATATAAACCTTCTGGAATTCACTTTATTCGAACTGAACTGTTTTTCATACCATTACCAAAGCGCAATTCCTTATTTCAAGATGTTCAAAACACTGTTATTGATAAAAACAACTTTGCTAAGTATAGATTTGTTGCAATAATTATGGACATTGCTTACCATACGCTATTCAAACACATGATAACTAGTTGCAAAGATGATGAAAAACGTAGCTTTTTTTAAGGTTCATATACTTTCTGTACACCAAAATATATTGCATCCAAAATTTTCAACCACAAGCGGTTATAAGAGACCAAAATCTAAACCTCCCCTTTGCTCTTGTGCATCGTCCCAATACCAAAATAGTCCCGTTGGTCATGTTATAACTGGAGACCTTGACCTGATCTGGCAACGTAAACATTGAATAACTTGGAGAGTTGTTAGACAAAGGCCCGAAACATCAAATTCCTCAGCCCATCAACTCGAAGAAGAATTCAGGTTACCGATGGATGCAGTTGAGGACTATGCCAAAAAATATGGGCAAATCACGAGCCAGATGAACGACGACTGGACACTTATCAAAATGGATCAAAGCTGTTCGTTCATGTATTCAGAATTGGATTTCAAAACTACGATGTATAATAAGCACACGGGTTGCTGGCCCTTTCAGGACGCACCAGGTTGTGGATGCCTTATCCGCTCTTCGCGACAAATATGTTGTGTTCCGGCATACAAAGCCTAAAAAAAAGTGATTTTATATCCAAAAATAATAATTTGTAATGATTCACTACAGTACTTTGAATTCAAAGCATATGGGCGGTGGGAATATAAACCTTTAACCGGGATTGTCACATTGTATATCCTGTCTGTATCCTAAATTACATTTATTTTCCGGATAAACCATATCTTAATGTATTTTTAAGTACCAGGTATTTGTTGAACATTCATCATTCAGTATATATATTCAGAATATGTTTCTGTATATTTGTGTACCTCCCTTAAATGCATTTTTTTCATCTTGATAAATATATTTGTTTTACGTAAGAAATATAATTGCAATATTGCATTGATTGTATGTAAGTGATTTTGTTTTGTATTTTGACCACCAGATATATTGATAAACCAAACCTGATTTTTTATCCCTCACAATTTAAGCATTTTGTAAATTGCATTAAAATAATTTTCTTGTGTATGCAATACTTAATATAACATTTTTAACTATCCTTTGTGAGCATCTGACATTCGTTTACTGTTATATAAATTAAGATTAAATCACAGTTTGCGCTATACACAAACACTGCTCCAACAGATTTATGAAGAATAACGACTGACATCGACATTACATAATTCTCAACACTTCATCACAGTCGTTCATTAAGAAGCATTTTCGGTTACATTGCAGTCAAAATGACCCAGATAAAGAAAAATACAAAAGAAAGCAAACCTATTATTGCATATTAGAAAATTGGACCATGTTTTATTTTAAACTATAAATAAGAATTACAAAATTGAATACATTAATGTGTTTGACAACGACAATATTTAAAAAGGAGTTCAGCAAAACCCTGTTCCTTGCTAGAGACTACTACTGTCAGTGTAAAAGTGTGAAATGACAGTCAAATATCCATGTATCAGCAAAATACAGAAACAAACACTGTTAGAATGTAAAGAAGGGTCTCATCTGTAATGAACATATCCCTGCTTGAAACTTACCGAGACCGCTTTTTAATCCGCTATTCAAAACAACTATAAGTTCGTTATCGATCTCAGTGAAAGCCTCATCCGAAAAAGAGTAAGTCAAACTTATATGTATATTAAAAAAAGTCGTTTACATTTGATAAAGATATGCAAGGAAATCTAATCCACTAATCATAGTTTGGACCAGATATGATAAAATTCTTATTTCTGATTAGAAATGAATTTTTAACAGAAAACAATTATTCTTCCTAATTTCATTACATATAATACCACTTCATTTTAACTCTGGTGGATAGTTGTCTTATTGGCAATCATACCATATCCTCTCATTTTTATGTCTTCATCCGATAGTTTTGTCCAATGGGTTTTCCTATCTTTTTTTATTCAAAAAAAAATATTGCACACGCTGTTAACAGTTACTGAAGTCCAGAGAATCATTATGTAGATAAACTGCATATTGTTAGTTTTTAGTAAAATTTTAAAACTCCAATAAATACATTATGTCATTATTTTAATGTATTTATATCATTTGGCATTTTTAAAAAGCAAGAGATTATAGGAATTTAATATAGCTCGTCCGATATTAGGCTTGTTGTAAATAAAATAATATCAATTTTCCAATTTTTATCATTTGGAAATGTTTATATACCTGCTTTAGCTAGTTTTTTTATTCAGGTAGGTCAGTTATAATTTGAATGATTGATAGTCATACTGTAACTAAAAGACATTTTAGTAGTATCCTTGTACAGTACATACATCGTGCCAGGTTATATGACTATTGCAATGTAAAAAAATACCCCAAATTTGATAACAAATTAAATAATACAAAAAGTAGTACTAACGAATCATTTAATTCCAATACACCTAACTATCCTTCTTATATATCTTCCGTTCTATCTTTTCTAGGTTGTCCGTGTGTTCTGGTTTGCTTGTATCCGCAATACGGCACACCATTAACGTATGCTTTGTTATAAACAGGTGTGACATTGTGTCTTTTTTTGTTGTTGTAGCTGTCGTTCATAAATTTTTCGTGGGTACGTCTAGTATTCAGAATATTTTTGTTTTAGTTTAAGCGTGTGGCCATCTCGTCTTTTGAATCCATTGTGGTCGTATATCAAGTGAGGAGCACAATGAGGATACGTACTTCTTAAATATCATTTTGGGGTTACATTGTTCAGCCGTTAGTGGTCACTCATCCACTACCACTATAATAAAGTTTAGCAATTGTTCTATGTAAATGTTTGAACTAAACAGAATGAAAAAAATTATATAAGTATCTGATTTTAAAGACAAGGAATACAAGCTACATTTAGGATTTTATTTGAAAAAGCGAAGCTATTTCCTTTCTGAGTTTTGAACTCATGATAATGTAAATAATGAAATTAGACAAACATCCAAAAACTGTTAATACTTTGATTATTTCCATGATAAAGAAATAAATCGCTACTTTGTTGTAGATATTAGTAAAATTTATATTTTTCCATGAAGTATATTCATCATCATATTTCATTACATATCTTGCAGAATCATCTGTGAAAAAGCCCATAAACTGTGCTACACCATGTTCATACTTCACCAGTAACTGTATAGACCAGGCTATATCATCGAAAAACTGACTTGTAAAACCACCACTTACATACGTTATACAAAACCACAGGTTCGAACATAATTTGGGGATTTCTGTTATAAGGAATACTGCTAGTACTATAACAACCATAACAACGGACCTTCTTTCTTGTCTCCTATGTTCTGTCATCCGCCCATGGAATTTATTGTTGACTAATTTGTATATGATAAAAGAAGTTGACATCAGCATCATAATACAACAACCCGTCATCAATACTGTCTGGATGAATATGTAATACAACGAGGAAAATTTTAGTATCACCATGTTTGTTGGGTGCATTGTACATTTTAAAATTGGATCATATCGGAAATAGAGTACTAAATGCCGGGGAAAACTAAAAGATATACATAAAAGAAAAGTGAAACAACAGCAAAGAACTGCTTTACGATTTGAGAGGTGAGTTCTAGTCCAAATTGGAAACCTTATTGCTATTACTTTTTGTAATCCAAGAAACGTAGTTAGTAAGTTTGACACTGTATGAAACATGGCTGAAAGTACTGACAGATGTGTGGCAACAGAACAGTACGGATAAGGTAAAACGCATGAATGTGTTATGTCAACGTCTGAGTAACTACACTCATATCTATATTGAAACAAAGGCTCAAGTCCGTATGATGCAAATGCGGTTAAAAAGTCAGCCACGGCTAAACCCTGCATTAGTATTGTTGCAGGTGAACGTAAGTTTTTTCGACACAATATTATAAACACAAGAATGTTAAATAACATGGAGATATATGACATAACAGCACCAACGGTGAATACATTAAATATACCATTGTTCTTATATGATAATATGTTATAAATCCACTTCCGACTTCCCATTTCAATGAAATTGTAGGTTGTCTTTTTTCCTGGAGCACATTTCAGTATGATCCGATTGTTATTTGAAGTTACTAGTCCTCTTTCAAAACTTATAACAAAACAAAACAAAAACCGATCGCATATTTTAAATTAAAATTAAAATTTGCCAAGAATATGCTGCGTTCATCGTATTATTATTCCAAATAATCTTGCTTAATATTCAATTTCATCACGTGATCTTAAATACTTTTCAATGAACTTAAAGCTAGAACTTATCGCTCACGATACAATCATTTCATATAGAGATAATACATAATTATCAGTCTGAAGAGGTTAGCGTAATTGTCTTGGGTGTATATTAACGTAGTAACGAAGTTTGTCTTTAATTGTTGTACAAACATGTACATGTATTTCACGATTAATAAATTGATTGATTAATAAAAACAATATAAACTTCAATTATTTTAAAAATTGATTGTACGTTTTATTACGGAAGTGATAAAGATAGTTAATATTCAGTACCTCATAATTACACGAGGAAAATATCTACACTGGAATGGATCGATATGTAAAGTTCATTCAAATTACACCAATTCTCCCAACATGAAATTATGCCACTGATAAATGGATTTATAACTTAACATAGTCTTATTGATTGGCTTCCTAATGGAGGGACTATATCTGGAATATGGATAAATTCAGTACTTAAATAAACGTCATTAGCGAAGAACCGTGCTCCAAGTATTGGTAGTTAATGTATGCAACTTTTTTCTTTATATATAATAGAGATTGGAAACAGGGAATGTGTCAAAGAGACAACAACCCTACCAAAGAACAGAAAACAGCCCAAGGCAACCAATGCGTCTTCAACACAGCGAAAAAATCCTGCATTCGGAGGCGCCTTCAGCTGGCCCCTTAACAATAATGTATACTAGTTCAGCGAAATGGACGCCCCATTAAACTCTGAAACATGCAAATGAACTTTAATTAAAAACACACACAAGACTAGCAAAGGTTAGAGGATCCTGACGTGGGAAAGGCGTATAAAATGGATCAAAACTAAGGTTAAAAAAGTAAAACTTAATGTTGAATGCACTTAATTGTTTACTAAAGGATTGAAAAGTAATGGGCTCAGTCTATATATATATATAAATAAGAAGATGTAGTATGACTGACTGAATGACCTAGATATAACCAACTATAGGTAACAGTACGGCTTTCATCAAAGAGCAAAACCCATCCCGCATAGCTATCTATTAAAGCACCGACTTGAAAAAATGTATTAAAAAATCATGGTCTGATTAATGTACAAAACAACAAACGGAAAACGAATATGACAAAACAACAACAAACAACTGCTGACCTACAGGCTCCTGACTTGGGACAGGCATATTCAGAATTTTGCGGGGTTATACATGTTTGCATAAACCCAACCAACCATCGACTCTCCCTAAAATGGGGCAGTGAAGTAACAGTACAACATTAGAACAACCTATGGAAATCAGTCGAAAAGGCCTTTACTCAACATATCGATACAAAACAAAAACAAAACAATTAACACAACCACTAAAGGCACAAAGTAACGAACTGAGAGTACTCACAGTTACTGAACGCTAGTTCAAAGCCAATTACAATTATTTTTAAAATCATGTATTCAAGACAAAATATCAATCAGAACATATCCAATGGATTAAGTTTAAATACGTCATTACCAATCTAAGAAAACAAGAACTTATGCAATACCAAAATATAAGTATCAACAGGATGTAGAACCGTTAGTGTTAGTAACTAAATAGCAATACATATTTAGTTATGATTTTAAATTTATAAATTAGAAAATCAATGCTAGTACCGATATTAGCAGATTTCAAAGATCTTATTACAATGTTAATACATTGATAATCTTTTCAAGTTGACTGGAATATATGAGATGAAAACTCTCACTGAAATGAGGTAATTGAATGAAAGGACATCATCACTGTATGTTATGTCTTTGAGAAGATTTTGTATGAATTCTGCTTTAGATGAGTTCACAATCAAGTCGACAAGTAATTGTGTACAATTAGTATCCATTCAAATACCGAATATCTGTTCATATATCAATCCAAAAAACTGAACAAATATGTAGTCGATCAAAAATTCCAGCATTTTGATCATATCATCCTCGTTGTTTTCTTGGGATATATGCGGTTCTTCATTGAATGAGATTTTCATGACCTAAATCAAGAAATTTGTAACAGCGAACACTTTTCTCTTACAAAAAGGACTCTGTTGTATCTGACACTTTTATTTGATCTTTAAAATGAGCATGATGAATAGTATTGAAAAGCATAGAAATGGCAAAATGAAATATAAAATTTGGAAATAAATTTATACACTATTATACGCATCAACAAAGCCTGACATATCAGATATATGACATATTTTGATAATTTTAGATTACACACATCAACAAAGCCTGACATATCAGATATATGACATATTTTGATAATATTAAAGAATGAAAACATTATATGAAAATGAAAGTAAATTTTGTAAATGAAAATATCACTGTCAGAAAATGTACATACTTTATATTTAAAATTGAATTGAGGAAATCTCCTGGTTTAGATGGACTTAACGTCGAGTTTTCGCGAAGAAATTACGGACCTGCAGGTATAAGTATTTTTTTGTTAACTAACCAAAAATTGGAGATATCTCTATGAGAAAATACCGCTCTCTCTCTCTCTCTCTCTCTCTCTCTCTCTCTCTCTCTCTCTCTCTCTCTCTCTCTCTCTCTCTCTCTTGATAACTAGATAACTATAGACCTATCACACTGTTACATTATGACGTTTAGTTTTTAGCCTATGCTTTGGCTCAAAGATAAAAATCAGTACGTTAAAAAATCATTCATTCAGATCAAAAAGGTTATATCAGATTCATAAAATTCAATATTGGACGAATTCAAGTCATTATTGATTACAACCGAAGAACGAATACTTGGGTCAATTCAAAAATGGGTCTATTTTTTGTTCATTTGGCTCGAACTTCAAAAAGTAAATAAAATCGGATAGAAAATAATGATTTAATTTAATTTGTGATATGAAGTTTTATTTACAGTCATTATGCTTTTCAAAAAATATTAGTCCAGATTCTTCTCATAACGCCCAATAAAGATATGGTTATCGAAAGGTTTCATACATTTTGAAACACTATTGTAAGATATGCAAGATATGGCTATTTCATTTATTTGTCAAATAAAGAAAACAATTTTATGGAAATAAAGCTTCTTTTATTTCTACACCAAATTGGGAAGGGACTTGGCATTTTTGTTAGCAAAATAAAACTTCATTATAGCGACAAATCATTTGCCTTACTTAAAATTTGGTTTACGTTGTTTTTTTTGTCTTGGATTTGTCGGTCTTTCTTCCAATTATATGATTTTATTGTTCCTCTGATATTTATTTTTTTGGCGAACGAAAAAAAGACCTACAAACACATTAAACGTTTGAGATAAATATTTTTTTCATTGCTTTATTTATTTTGTTTCGTTAGGTTTTTTTCTACAACGTATGTGTGCGTGTAATTCGAATCAAATAACCTCCAAGTACTTAGACTAGATGCACGGACAGGATAGGAAGCGTCATCTCATTTGTCTTTGATTTGAAATTTACCATAACTTATTCTTGAATCAAAGTCTCAACGTTGTGAGATCGTTATTGATGATAAATTAAGAAAGATTATGAAATGCTCAGCTTCCTGTACATAATCTTCTATTCTTATGCTATACAGTTGGGAACACATATCATCAAACATCCTGTCGATGCTTATATTTTGACAATGTACCAGGCCATGCTTTCTTATACTGTTTATGAAGTCTTTACAATAGATCCGTTGGATGTGAACTGATTGATATTTTAGTCTGGGAAAACATGATTTAGTTATTAGTTTTAATTGGTTTGGAACTACTTTTAAGGTACAGAAAAATATGACACAGCTAATATTATTAATGAGGTTCTGTGCTGTTTTCAAATTTTAGATTTTGTGCTCGGGTTTGCCATCAATTAGTTCTTCAATGTTTATAATGGGTCCTTGATTTTCAAATAATTTATTACAGTTAGTTCTTGTGTTTTTCTATTACACTAATGTCACAAGTTAGAGGGGGCGGCGGTTGAGCGCTTACAAACATCTAAAATCGCGCTACAATTTGCATTTGCTAGTTCCAAGTCAGAAGCATGCAAATCAATTGTTGTCGTTGTTTGTTATCGGCCAGTTTTGGTTTTTGTTGATTGTTTAAGAAAACATCATCTGCCTTTAGTTTTCTATTTTAAGCTGATCTACAGTTTCTGATGTCATGTTAGTGACTTTTACAGCTAGATCTACGATATGGATTATATCTCATGTTTTAAGGCCAAACAGTGACCTTTAGTTACTTATATGAATCATAGTATTTTGATGGATAGTTGTCTCATTGGCATTAATACCACCTCTCCTTATTTTTCTGTAACGGTCTAAATTGATAAAAAATCAAAAGTTGTAATTCCAGCTAAGGAACATATCGTATACAGTAAGGAGCAAATAAAACATGAAATAAAACTAATCCATATGTTTTTTCTTTTTTTTCTAAACAGATTTTTTCCAAGATATCAAAAGATAAATTTGTTCCATATTATTTTAAATAAAACACAAAAAAATAGAGTACAAACTGAATCATTGGATGACTTTCTGGTTTATTCATTTTTCACATTGTAGTTACTTCGGACTATTTAAAAAGTTAAATCACAAAAATACTGAACTCCGAGGAAAATTCAAAACGGAAAGTCCCTAGTCAAATGGCAAAAGGCAAAAGCACAAATACATCAAACGAATGGATAACAACTGTCATATTCCTGACTTGGTACAGGCATTTTCTTATGTAGAAAATGGTGGATTGAACCTGGTTTAATAGCGCTAAACTTCTCACTTGTATGACAGTCGCATCAAATTCCATTATATTGACAACGATGGGTGAATAAAACAAACAGACATAATAGGTAAAAATGTCAAAATAGAGGTACAGCAGTCAACACCGTGTCACAATCTTAATCACAACAAAAACAAACAAATATTTAACAAAGAAGCACAGAAAAGCATATATCACATTTAACAACCTCGTTCATTGCTTACTTATTTTTGTATTTTATTTATGTATGCCAAATCAACCCATAAAGGATCGAGGGATTTTAAGCAATGGGACCGAATCGTAATTTTAACATAACTTCTGGCGTAGAATCGCGTGTTCGACGTCAAAATGTAAACGTCACACAGGTAGAGATATAACAGATTGTTTCATTCTGCCTAAATGAAAACATATATATTCAATCAACATACTTGATCACTATCTTTGACATCTGGGTTCTAATGAAAAGTATATATTTCCCTCGCAGGTCAGCTGATAATGTTTTATTATGCTCTGTTGTTGTACCCTAGAGCATATTTAATGCATTAGATTTTCAGATCAAACAATGCAATTAATAGCTGTGTTCCCATGAGATGCATTATATTTGGCTTACGTAATATTTTTATATAAAATAACTTCTCAAACAATTTAAAAAGTTATTAATAAAAACTGCATCGCAAAGATACTGGAGTTGATACAGATTCGACTTATCAGAACTGATTTAGAATATAATCGCAAGTGTATATGAACGGTTGTAAATGATACTTTTATTCTTAGAGCAGAAACATATTTGAATATTCAAGATTTAAATAATGGATAAAATATTTCATTATGTTTGTACATGGAAACGAATATATAATAACATCAGGGATTTCGCACGATATACTTAGTTTGTGAAATGACTTGACTGATTACGAATATCATTGATTAAAGATATAAAAATTGAAGATAGTACATAGTTACATGATAACGAATTTCGAAATTTCATTTTGATTCAGTGGTTCCTGAAACTTAATATTATAATTTGATAGAATTTCTTAGTAATGTACTATTTCGATGTTGATGAAGACAAGTATTTATTAGATATGTTTATTGTCGGATGTGTTATATCTTATGTATCTATGCTACTTAATAGTTGTGTGTTTGGTCTACTGTTTCGAAGAAACTTACTGTCTCCTGCCACTATACTTATGCAAGGGCTAGCTTTAGCGGATTTTCTTTCCGCATCATCAACTTATGGATTTGAACCGTTGTTGCAGTCACATTATATTTGTTTCCACATGACAGGTTTCCACTTTACCAGGTGTTTTTTATACAAACCATATTGTCACATTGCTTCACATTTGTCATTGCTGTCTGTAACATTCCATGCCGTATCCGTTATCACCACAACGTGTCTGGGCATACAGAAGGTTGTAGCAATCAAGTTTCCTATTTGGACAAAATGTTATCTTACAAACACAAAATCAACTATGTGTTGTGTTATGTGTTTCTTGTTCTCTTTAACTATTAGCTTTCCACGTCATTTTGTTTTCAATAGCATAAATAACCAGTCTTTTTGTTCCGTTAATCAGGAGGCACCACTCTTGTTAAAATATTCCTCATTCTATTATTTTATAATTCAAACTATCCTTGTTTTATGTTGTTGTATTATCATGTTGCTATCTACTGCTTTTATTACCTACAAGTTAGTGACTAATAAGTTCCGGACCCGGATGACGGAGCAGAGAATACGTGAAAAAAGATCGGTTATTATGGTAGCTATAGTTCTTGTGTCGTTCCTTATATCAGAAGTTCCTAGAGTGATTTTGAATGTTTGGTTTTTTTTGCAGTATGTTAATGATAATCCCAAATATAACTTGATACAAGGTCCCTATTCTGCAGATTTGATGATTAAATTCGAAAAAGGAATGGCATGGATGCTGGCTGTAGTGACGGGTGGAAATAATTTTAATAAAGTACTGAGCGATAACATTCTTTTTTCTTTTTTGATCGAAAGTATAAAATTTTCTAACTTGATTGGATGTCTTTCAAACTTTATAATTTACATTATAATGAGCAAAAAGTTGAGACTCGAAATAAGTTTTCTTTTCCGAAGACACGATACCGTTCAAGCTAGATAAAGTATTGAGATGCATTCATAAATATTTTGAAGTAGCTGTATATGCATTTTGAGTAGCAATCATAATACAAAAATACAAACAAATAGACAAGAAATTTCTCCGTTATTCAATGAATTATAAGAATAATATCGAAGTAACAGGATGTAGGATCATAGGTCTTTAAACCTAGTTAAAAATACATATTTAGTTAAGTATTAAACTATAAAAAAAGTAAAAAGTAAATGCTATTGAACTCTTCATAAGTATGCAAAACAAAGAGTGGATGAAGATAACAACGGGACATTCAAGCTCATAAGAGGCATCAACGGCCGAGTGGTCTATTCTTGTCTTTCATTTTGGCTTATGTGCTTTGTCTATCTGCCATTTCGTTTTTCTTTGTTGAAATATTTGTTGGTTTTTTATAGTGATTAAGATTATAACACCATGTTGACTGCTGTACCCCTATTTTTGACATTTTTACCTATTATGTCTGTTTGTTTTGATAACACATTGTTGTCAATATAATGGAATTTTATGCGACTGTCATACAAGTGAGAGTTTAGCTAGCTATAAAACCAGGTTTAATCCACCATTTTCTACATAAGGAAATGCCTGTACCAAGTCAGGAATATGACAGCTGTTTTCCATTCGTTTGATGTGTTTGAGCTTTTGATATTGCCATTTGATAAAGGACTTTACGATTTGAATTTTCCTCAGAGTTCGGTATTTTTGTTATTGTACTTTTTTCTAAGTAGTCCAACTACTTTATCACTAACCTGTCAACACTGAGGTTGAGTCCCCACGTGGCAGGTGCTCGGCACCAATCTTTATTGGCTAGGATTGTCAGTTTTTCTGCCGATGGTCGGTGTTTCTCCCCGCCGATCTGACTTCCTCCACAAATAAAAAATGACGCCATGATATAGCACAATAGTCTAAAAGTGGCGTTAAACACCAATCAATCAATCTAAAAGTAATAGACGACAAAAGACAAACAAATCCACAAAACGCTACATACGAAACTAAACACTGTGCAACATGATCCTCACCAAAAACTGGTCGGAGTTCAAGTGCTCTGGAAGGGTAAGCAGATCCAATTGATACGATATTCCAGACCTGGCGTTTTCTTGATAGGGGGTTGATGCTTGTAATGATGCTATTGAACTAAGGATACCTATTGGTAAAATGAAGTCATCTCTTCGAAAAAAGGATGCAATCATGATATTGGTTACCATTATGTGAAATACTCGGGTCTGTCATAGATTCTAATTCGAATCTGCCTATCTGTGTCACGATATGAACGATACCTTTTAATATCGATTGTAATTATTATTATTGTATGGAATAACTTACCAATATCCCGAAAAAGTCAACCTCAGGTACAACCTCATTCAAAAAAGATTTAAAAAATTACTTGTCGGAACATTAAGAAGCTGTGTAAGTTTATATGCATAATAATTTTTCACACACTTACTTATACTTAAAATATTGTTGAGGTAATTTGAATGATGCCAATACTATATGAATTCATCATTTTTACCTGTTTTGAAAATTGTATAATTCATAACAATTTCTTATTTGATTTTTCTTAGTGTGTGTTTGTTTGATTATTTTGTAATTGTTTGTTTGTTTTATTTCAATGCATTTCACGAGGGCCGCAGGGAAGATTAGTTTTATAGTTAACTGTGTAACCCTCTTTGAATAAAGAATTATTATTATTATTATTATTATTATTATTATTATTATTATTGTTATTATACTCATTTGGTCTCAGGGATATATTTCATGCAAGTATACACTGTAATGTGGTTTTTTTGTAACAGGACATAAGGAAGTGGAAATTGAAATTATCTCTTTTGTCGTAAATAAACTCATCATATATACCAGGATTACAATAATGTACGTCAGACGCGAAAAAAGACGCATCAGCGACGCGTGAATCCAAAACAAATGAAAAGGCCAAATAATGTACGAAGTTGAAGAGGCATTGAGGACCCGAAATACCGAAAGATTTTGCCAAATACAGCTAAGTTAATCTTTATAATTCCTGTTCGACATATGGTACCCGTCGCGTTGATCATAACAGGTTTAGCTAGCTGTAAAACCAGGTTTAATCCACCAATTTCTACATAAAGAAATGCCTGTACCAAGTCAGGAATATGAAAATTGTATTCCATTCGTTTGATATGTTTGAGCTTTTGATTTTGCCATTTGATAAAGGACTTTCCGTTTTGAATTTTCCTTGGAGTTCGGTATTTTTGTAATTGAACATTTTTTTAATTTATAATTATTACCGTATCGATGATAATTCATGTCAACACAGATGGGCTGTTGAAAGTTGAGTTATCAACCGACACCTTTTGCCAATTTATAGATTTAAGTCTATATTAGAAACATACTCTTTTGTATATGATGCAAAGAGAGAGACGATACCAAAGGGGAGTCGCAAATAATGGCAAATGAAACGCCACGACTAAAAATAAAACCATGAGAGGACAAATATTAGTAACAAAATATTACATACATATAGATAACTAAAGATAAAGCAATATGAACATCAATAATAACTTGGTCTGTACTCAGGATGTAAACGCACTTCCTGTTCCACATATGGTACCCGTCGCGTTGATCATACAAGTGATAATCCGATTCGGTTATGTCAGAGTTGAGGGAAAGGGCGGGATTGTAGTCACTACAAGTGTAACATGTTCGTGGTCATATGCGACATAGATATTCCATAACAATCGACCATACCATGATGCCATCATCGTCTTGTTGATTTGTTCCTTTATTCATGTGATTCATATTTAATTCAGAATCACCTCACGAAGAACAAAGAGACGTACGCATTATCGTTCAATCCGGTATAAAGATGAAATCATCTCACTGATTGATTTAAGGTGTATGGAACACATTAATAAAATCTTCCATTTTATATCGAAATCCAGTTCTTGCGTTTTTATCATGATTTCCTTGACATAGTGTTGTTGCTTACAAGGAATCTATTGTATTTCGGGTTTCTAGTAGTAAGTTGATATAACATAAACGGTACCAATTTTTCTGCACCAGATGCCCATTTCGACAATCAATGTCTCTTCAGTGATGCTCGAGACCAAAATATTAGAAAATCCAAAGATGAAAAGCTATAAACCAAAAAAGACAAAAAAGTATAGCAAAAGCCGGGCTAGGAATCAGAGCTTTGTATGATGGAGATATATTCCTTAATTTAAAATGATTTCAAAAATTTTAAGGTCGAAAAGACAAACACAATTTCATGTTGCACTTTCCAAACAGTTCAAAGAGGAGGGTGGAAGATGCCAAAAGATATTCAAACTCATACGTTTTCGCTACATGGACTGTCAAAATCTATTTGTATATCGATATACTAGGTAAAATATGTAAAAGGCATGTTCGTGTGTACGTGTCATCACAATACAGACTCACAAAAAATACAAAGAATACCGAATAGGAAATATTGGAAGACCAATATGTCAGTGACTGTCATTTTGTTTTGTTTTATATTGAACAGGAATTCCATGAGTGCAAATAGGATGAAATGTTTACTTTTCATCAGAAACGACAATGAAGTTCTATAAAGACATATTTCATGACATCTAGTATGTACGGGGTGTATCATTATACACAAAAAAAGGATAGCTGGATTTGCCCAAAAATAAAACTAATCACATTAACAACCAACGCCCAGACACATAAAAACAAAAGATATACAAACAAGAAGTTGTCATTTGGTCTCTGGTGGAAAACTGTCTCATTTGCAATCATACCACATCTTATTTTTATAAATACACATACCTTCTTGTACAATCTTTTTTTAATTTTTTAAATTGGAATAATGGATTATCACCCGAAAACAAACAATAAATTCAACCCCGACGGTATCATTAGACCTGTAGTCATCATTTAGTGTTGACATTAAATATCACTTATCGGGTCAATTATTTCATAAACCTTCTGTTTATAAAATTTTGAATTACTGAAAACTCTAAGGTGTTTCTACACCCAAACATAGATGGCCTTAGCCGTATTTTGCACATGTTTTTGGAAACTTTGGCTAGCAATACTCTTTGTTTTCTTGTTTGATTTTTTAATGCCAACTCAACACTGATAAGTATTATGAAAACGAATAGCGTGTCTGATTTTACAAAATATAATAGAATATATAGAGAATGGAAACAAGGAATGTGTCAAAGAGACAACAACCCGACCAACGAGCAGAAAACAGCACCAATGGGTCTTCAACGCAGCGATATCATTTTAATTCCTTTTTTAAATTCTCAATAATTGATTATCACACGAAAAGACATTTCATTTATAATGCGAGAATGAACCATCAAATGTTGCGACCAAAGCTGAGGAACATTGTATTGCACAAAGTTATGTTTTCCCTGACCGTTAATGACGTCTTTACACTAAAAACATTGGATGTTAGATGTGTACAGATTGAGATTTTAGTCTTAACTTTAAACTAGCTCTCAGTAACTGCGAGTACTCTAAGATCTGTACTTTGCATCGTTTGTGTTTTTGTTAGTTGTTTTTTGTGCCTTGAATCGTCTGATGAGTTAAGCACTTTTCAACTGATGTTTATAGTCAGGAGCCTGTAATTCAGTGTTTGTCGTTAATATTTGAGCTGCGTCGGATAGAAATCGACCTTAAGCAAGTGCATGTATACATGTACACGTATAAGACTTTGATTGATTTTTGAACATTCAAATAAGAAATAAAGACGAACTTTGGTCTATTCTGTAGGATTCTAATTTCAACTCATTTTCAAACAGTTACAGACTTTGCATAAAGATTTTTCAACCCGAAACAGGTTAACAGATATATATTTGCATAAGGTCGATTTCTATCCGACGCAGCTCATATCATAATTGTTTTTCGTTTATTGTATTGTACATAAATCAGGCCGTTAGTTTCCTCGTTGGAATTGTTTTACTTGTGTTGTTTCGGGGCCTGTTATAGCTTAGTATGTGGTATGGGTTTTTCTCATTGTTGAAGGCCGTACAATGACCTAAAGGTGACGTCATTTGGTCTCTGGTTGAGAGTTGTCACATTAGCAATCATACCACTTCTTATGTGTATACTCTTCAAAATAGTGACGTCGGCACAACATAATTAAAACATCTTTTGTTTAGACATTAATTGGAAAATCCGCCTCATGTTTATACTCTGACTAAAGCGGACATCTCAGTAATAGCGGAATCTATGACAAACGACACGAATTTAATTTTGAAATTATAAATTTCACCCATCTTAGCAGCCATATACCAACTTCACCTGCATATTGGATATACTTTTCCAAACTCATTCGGTATTCAAGAGCTTGGAACTGCTACTCAGACTTTATAGAACGTCAACAGGGTCAGAGCAGAAAGTTGATGAATCAGGGTTATGTCAAAGAACGTATCGTCCTTTTTTAAAAAAAAAAGTACATCCGAAGATATCAAGACCTTGTTTAAAAAATTACCGTATCAACTTCACATATAACCCCTGAAGGTCTTGGAGTATAGATTCTAGGTACTGACGTTGGTTATTATCTTAATTACGTGTTATAGTGTTCTTTTTATTTGCTTTGTATATTTTTAACCTTTACTGTTTATATAAAAACAAGAAGATGTGGTATGATTGCCAATGAGAATACTCTCCACAGACCAAATGACACAGAGATTAACAATTATAGGTCACCGTACAGCCTTCAACAATGAGTAAAACCCATACCGCATAGTCAGCTATAAAAGGCCCCGAAATGAAAAAGGTAAAATAATTCAAACGAGAAAACTAACGGCCTCATTCATTCTTGGTAATATCCTTCTGGCGTGGCTCGGTATTTATATATCCCGACATTGTGTTAATGTGCTATGGTATTTTTTTTTTATTCTTGTCTTTCAGTTTTGCTTATGTGTTTTGTCTATAGAGTGTCTGTATGAAATTTTGCTTTTCTTTGTTTACAAAGTTGTTCGTTTTTATAGTGATTAAGATTATAACACAGTGTTGACTGCTGTACCCCAATTTTTGACATTTTTACTTGATATGTCTGTTTGTTTTTCTAACACATTGTTTTCAATATAATGGAATTCTATGCGACTGTCAAACAAGTGTGAGGTTTATCTAGCTATAAAACCAGGTTTAATCCACCATTTTCGACGTAAGGAAATGCCTATAACACTTCATGAATATGACAGTTGTTTTCCATTCGTTTAATGTGTTTGAGCTTTTCATTTTGCCATTTGATAAGGGACTTTCCGTTTTGAATTTTCCTTGGAGCGGTATTTTTGTTATTTTACTTTTGATGGAGATCTCACCTTTTGGATGCCAAACGGTATACGAGAAATGTTTTGTATTGGTTTTATTTATTGTATCAAATCTTTGAATAACTTGTTCGGCCAGATGGAGCTGTCCAATATCACCCTTACATACATTCTGCAAGCAGAACCAATGACATGTGCAATAGAAGTAAGAAGGAAATTCAAGGGATTCAGATTCGTTATGAGGGAGTGTAATTATTGAAAATAAGAAAACTCTAAAGAAAACAAAATTAGAATTTGCTTCGTGTTCATAATCTCACAATTCACTGTTAAAACTGGATAATTTCCAGTAATATTCGTTTTGCCAAATTCTGTGACTTTTGACAGTTTAACAGCTTGTTTGATATAACTTAAATGGAAACATATATTCAATCAATATATTTGCCATCCCAATTGTGATTTGTAATTTAAATCATATATTTCCCTCGATGTCAGTTGCTTTTTTTTTAAATGTTGTTGTTGTGCCCTAAAGCAAATGTAATGCCTCAGATTTTCAAATTAAACAAAGTATTCAATTTATAGTGTTTACCCAATGAGATGTATATTTGGTTTACTTAATATTATTATATACAAAAACTATGCACATATTTTAAAAAGTCATTAAAAAAGACAATCCTGTAAAGATAAGGATTTTTCAAAACGCTTTGATACAGATTAACTTATCAGAAATTAACTAGTTTTAAAATTTGTACGACTTTGCCACCCAGCAGAGCTATAGAAAAATGTGCAATAACGGATGTTACACGGACACTTTTTATGAATAAAGTCACTCGTTCATTCAGTGAGTTCATAGGCACTTTATCGTACACCTTGTGACCTATTTACCTTGTTTTATAAATATAATTTATATGAAAAGTGTTCATAAAAATTATAATTATAAAAAAGCTAAATATGTCCCAAAATGCTGAAATTAAATAAAGTGTCTACGAAGTTCTTGACTGCAAGAGTAACTGCAGCCATACACATCCATGTACAAACCTCTCGTGGGTTTGCTTAGCAGTTAAGCTGAAATCTTTTAAATCGTCTAACTAAATCGAACTATATGGAGGATTTCCCCTTCAAAGCATTTGCTTAAGTCTCGACGTCAATAAACGTCCACCCAATTTGGATATAGGGAAATAAATCTGTTATTCATATTTTTGTTGTTTACTTTTTTCTTTTTTTTTTGGGGGATGGAAGAGGCAAAACATATTTCTTTGTTTGATTTTGTTTGTTCGTACGTATGTATGCTTTTTTTCTTGGTTTGGAGGGGTATATATAAATATAGGGGCGTAGGAGCCGGGAAAGGGGACCATAACCGCATTACACACTTGCAAAGGCGTGGGAAAAGACCAACCCCCACCCCTTTGGCAATTTATTTTGTTATTAAAATATAAAAGTGGCTACGAAAAAGTACATTAACTTATTTCTAGACAATTAGACTATTATGATAGAAAATATAGATCTGAACTTTTCAATCTACTCCTCTGATATATATCAAAGGAATAAGCAATAATTTATATTTTACTCGCACACCGCTGATAGAATTGAGAAGCGCTAGTGATAACGCAAAATACTAATTTATTAAAGATAAGATATCTCCAAACATCGTGTACATAAACCGGTATGCACATGTTTTGTGTTCAATCTTTTTAATTATGCAATTGTCTTAAATGCAAAATGTATTACTTTCGAATTGAAAACGTCGTACAAGTCAGATACAAAACAAAAGTAACAAAATAAACGGGATGGTAACAATCAGCCGTATAGTTTTTCTGCACTTGTAGTCAGGTCAAGGTCTTCGGCTATCGGCTTGGGCTTGACCTGTCTACTCGTGTAGAAAAACTATACTATACCTGATAAGTTTTAAATACTGGATACAGAATTTCATTATGTGTGTACATGGAAACGAATACGAAATGACATCAGGATTTTAGCACGATATGCTCAGTTTATGATCATTACTTGACTGATTTTACCTATCATTGTTTAGGAAAAAGATATAATAGATAATACAGAGTACCAGATTATGGAAGGGGATATCCGCCAAAATTATACATTTCTTAATTTGTAAAATGCAATCTCTTAATTTGTAAAATGTAATTTCTTAATTTGTTACATGAATTTCTACATTTCTTCATTGGTGAAATGTAACTTCTGAATGTGTAAAATTAATGCAATTTCTTAATTTGTGAACGTGTTTTCTTCGTTTGTTAACATTTCTTAATTGAGAAATGATATTTCTTTTATGTGTTCAATTACATTTCTTCATTCTAAATCGTAACTATGAAATTATAAATTAATTTGAAAAATGGAACTTCTAGGTTTGTATAGGACATATATTTGTTTTTCAATCGAAAATTGTTAAATCAAAACGACAGTGTGGAATTATAAAGTACATATTGTGTCTTACCATTCTACAAAATTTCAACAAATTCCAACAAAGTGTTCCTATAGTTTCAAATGCACAAAAACTTCTAAATCCAATAACTCCTGTCGAATCAAAACAGCAATGTGGAATGATTAAATCCATATTGTGTATAACTATCCTACAATATTCATCCATGTCCAGTACACAATGTTAAAACAATATTGTCGACATCGCGATATTAACAATGTTAACACTATATCGTGTCAACATCGTTTACAATGTATGAACTCTTATATTTTTTTTACATCGTTGACATCGTTAACATCGCGATGTATACAGTGTTGTAAAGATATCGTTTTTGTCGAGCCTGCGACTTTTGTCGCAAAAGCGAGACATAGCGATCCTACATTCCGTCGTCGTCGTCGTCGGCGGCGGCGGCGGCGGCGGCGACGGCGTCCATAAATATTCACTCTGTGGTGAAAGTTTTGAAATTTTAATAACTTTCTTAAACTATCCTGGATTTCTACCAAACTTGGACAGAAGCTTGTTTATGATCATAAGATAGTATCCAGAAGTAAATTTTGTAAAAAAAAAAAATCCTGTTTATCCGTATTTTACTTATAAATGGACTTAGTTTTCCTGCCAGTAAACATTACATTCACTCTGTGGTTAAAGTTTAAAAAAATTAATAACTTTCTAAACTATCCTGGATTTGTACCAAACTTGGACAGAAGCTTGTTTATGATCAAAAGCTAGTAGGCCTATCTAGAAGGAAATTTTGTAAAAAAAATTTTCCCGTTTTTCCGTATGTTACTTATAAATGGACTTAGTTTTTCTTCCAGTTAACATTACATACAGTCTGCAGTTAAAGTTTTCAAAACATTTATTAGATTCATATACCATCCTGGATTTTTACCAAATTTGGACAGAAGCTTCTTACAATCACAAAATAGTATCTAGAGGAAAATTGTTAATAATTTTTTCCCCATTTTTGTTGAGCCTGCGACTAACAGTAAAAGTAGGCGAGACACTGGGTTCCGCGGAACCCTTACGAATTTTTATCTCGTTTACATCGCGATTTAAACAATGTTAACACTATATTGTGTCAACATCGTTTTCATTATAACAACTGTTGTATACTGTTTACATCGTTTACATCGCGCGATGTAGACGATGTAGTAACGATGTAGTGTTTACATTGTTTACATTGCGATATTAACAATGTTAACAAGATATATTGTCAACCTCGTTTACATTGTAACAACTCTTATATACTGTTAACATCGTTGACATCGTTAACATCGCGATGTATACAATGTGTTATCAATCTCGTGTTTACATTGCATTGTAGTGTGCACGATTGGGTGTCAACATTATTTATAATGTTTGAAATGTAATAAAATGTTTACATCGTTTACATCGATATATTACAATTTATTAACGATATATTATGGATTACAAATGTGTCAATTTTAGTAATTGGATAACAACACTGAGAGGTCAGTATATATTCAGGAAACTGCCGGGGTATATACTACATGCTTTACCCCAATTGGAACATCAACAACGTCATCATAGCAAACGTTACTGTGTGACGTAGTCTTAAGCTCTGCAGAACACTTGTAAAGAATGTAAGAGGGTTTGCATTGTAGTGTGCACGATTGGGTGTCAACATTATTTATAATGTTTGAAATGTAATAAAATGTTTACATCGTTTACATCGTCTATATACTACATGCTTTACCCCAATTGGAACATCAACAACGTCATCATAGCAAACGTTACTGTGTGACGTAGTCTTAAGCTCTGCAGAACACTTGTAAAGAATGTAAGAGGGTCTCAGAGGGAAAATAATGACGTGTATCCGTCAATAATATGTTTTTAATTTAAAACCATGATTTTAACAGATTCAATATTTAAGTAATGTCTTAAAGTGCTATTACAAACTATTGCATATATGATAGAATTATTTTCACAGCAAATTATAAAATCCTTCACATATGCGGTAAATATCAAGTTGGTTTCTTCAGTCTTTGTTGTTGTTAAAAAAAACATAAAAACACAAACGGTATACATGAAATATAAAACTTTATTGAAAAATATTAATGAAGAAAAAAAATATATTTGAGAAGATGAAAACTTGTATTTAAAAGAGTTAGATCTACACAAAATATTAAGAAATAATAAACATGTACTGAATATAACGTGAGGGTACCAAAATTGCACCTATTTTGACAGTTTTTTCACCTACGTTTTTTTATGATCTAGACAAAAGTTTCTATTCTGTGTTTATTTTGTAGATGTATCCTTATTTACTATATAGTTAAACCATTATTTTAATTTTGAATCCATATTGAGTCATAGAAAAATGGGTTTCAACCGACCTCCAAACGATCCAGGATTCTGTAATGAGGAGTACCCAAATTGCATCCATGCTTAAATTAACATCCATAAAAATCGAATAACAGATGTTTTGTTTCATTTCTTCAAATATTTAGAACAATTTGACATTAGTCCATGCTTTTTATTCATTTTTTTAAGGATGTTTGTAACCTATTTGATTTGCTCATTTTTAAAAGATGACTTTTTGAGAACGTCGCATGGTGACGTTTCCGTAGATTTACTTTTTCCGGTGAATGCTTCATCTGTTGATATAAACTGTGAGCGTTTTGTGTATATTTAAATATATTTACCTATGTTGAAAGACGTGTGTAATGTCAAATCATAAAAATACAAATTGTTTAGTCTTAAAAAAAAACTTGTAAGATTTCCGCAGCTATTTTTGTTGAATAGGTGCAATTTGGGTACTGTGAATTTGGGTACTGTGACGTTATATACTTCGTGGTGAATGTTTAACAAATGCCTGGTATTGGTAACAAAAATAGGCAGGGATAATCAGTAATATATGTGTAATTCGGGTTTCAGATAGGGTATATAATGTGACATTCCCGGCTAAGGCTTTATACGTTGTGAATGATGTAAACAGAAAGGTATAGACTTTATCTACAACATAAACACGATGTTGACACGATATTGTCAACATCACGATGTATACGATGTCAACGATGTAAACACAAAGGTATAAACTTTGTATACAACATAAACACGATATTGACACGATATTGGTAACATTGCGATGTATACGATTTGATCGATGTAAACAGAAAGTTACAGCCTCTATTTACAACATAGACACGATATTTGTAACATTGCGATGTATACGATATGAACGATGTAAACACAAAGGTAAAGACTTGTTACACAACATTAATACAATGTTAACGAGGTGAACGATGTAAACACGATATTGTCAACATCACGATGTATACGATGAGAACGATGTAAACACAAAGGTATAGACTCGATATGCAATATAAACACGATGTTGACATGATGTTGTTAACATTGCGATGTATACGATGTCAACGATGTAAACACAAAGGTACACAACATATATATAGATAGGATACAATGTAAACCCAATAATGATACGATGAAGTAGACATTGCGATGTTGACAATATCGACAAAACATCGTGCACTGGACATACTTCACAATATTTCAGTAAAATCAACTTGCCGGTCTCAGAGGAGCAACTTCCACAAAATACCAGAGACAGACAGACGCATGGATGGACGGACGCAAACCATATCTAATCCCCTCCATCACATTGCCGCGGGGGACAAGCATCTTTTTATTCCAAAGATTTTTATTAATCAACAGTCATTTTTTTATACAGATTTTCAGCAATTAAAGGTATGAAAATATTGTTTCATTTACAAGTGTTTACAAATCACAGAGTCTTATCGAGAAAAGTCCACTTAAATTTTTTTTACAGATATAGAAATATCATTTGGTAGAAAACATATGTATTTATTGATCTACAGTAAACCATTTACAGAACCTTTATCGGTTATCTATTTTTTGGACTCTGTGCACAGTATAGACCTTCATTTCAAAAAATTATATTATCATAATATTGGATATGTATATATATATATATATATGATGGATCCATGGTTTCCGGTAAAGATAATAGCTCACTGGTACGTACACTCTTCAATCACACAGCTCATGCACAGTATTCTTGATTGTTTAATGTTAACAAAGTTGGGGAAATAGTCAAACAAAGTGACATTATTGAGGACATAGAAGAGATCACTAGAAATCTCTTGTTTGAATTGCACAATCTTAGGGCAGTGCACTTGAATAAACTATTATAATGTATAAACTGTAAATATTATACCGGATTGAACTTTTGAATGGTAGTTAATGGCTTAAGAAATCCTTTTTTTTACCGTACACCACCACCAAATACTGATAGTGACAAATGTATACCTGTCTTATAACAGGGTGCTCTGAGGTCAACAGAGGAAATTACCAGCAACAATAACAATAGCGCCCTCGTGCGGAATTTGTAGAAACTATTTCATTCTTGATTTGAAACTTCTTGATTTGTAACTTCTTGATTTATAACTTGTAGTTTTTTTTTCTTAGAAACAGAATTTCTTATTGGCTGGCAGCGGATTATAACAATTACACTGGCACATTCTCCCAAAACCTGACTCAAATTCACAAATTAAGAAATGTAGAATTTTATGTAACGTGCCACGTCCACTCTGTGTTTTGTTAGATGTATTTCTGCTTTGTATCGATCTGATGAGTTAAGCCATTTTCAACTGATTTTCATAGTTTGTTACTGTACTGTTACACAACTGTCCCAGGTTACGGGGAGGGTTGGCGCGCCTTCAAACTAGTTTAACCCCGCCACATTCTGTATGTGCCTGTCCCAAGTCAGGATCCTACAATTCAGTGGTTGTCGTTTGTTGCTGTATACCATATTTGTTTTCGTTCATTATTTTGTACATAAATCAGGCCGTTAGTTTTCTCGTTTGAATTGTTTTATATTAGTCATTTCGGGGACTTATAGCTGACTATGCGGTATGGGTTTTACTCATTGTTGAAGGCCGTACGGTGACCTATAGTTGTTAATTTCTGTGTCATTTGGTCTCTGGTGGAGAGTTGTCTCATTGGCAATCATACCACATCTTCTTATTTTTATATCCTTGTTTTATGTTGTTGCATTATCTTGCTACTTCTACAACTTTTATTACATAAAAGAAAGTGACTAATACATTTCGGACTCGGATAGTGGAGCAGAGAAGACGGGAAAAAAGATCGGTTATTGTGGTAGCTATAGTTCTTGTGGTAGTTCTTAGATTAATTTTGTATGTTTTGTTTTGTGTGCGGTATGTAGATAGTCGTAACTGGACAAAAAGTACACTTTCTAAAAATTTCATAAGATATGAAAAGGAATGGCATGGATGCTGGCTAAAATAACGACTGGTTACAACTATGGCTATCACTTTTAAAATTTCTTAGCGCAACTGTTAATTTGTCATTTATGATGGTAGGCATGAAACTTGATTGGATGTCTTTCAAACTTTATAATTTACATTATAATGAGCAAAAAGATGAGACTCGTAATAAAAAATCTCTTTCGAAAGACAGTATATCGTTCAAGCTAGAGCAATAATGAGATGTATCAATAAACATTTTCAGAAAGGCGAAAGATATCAAAGGGATATTTGAACTAATATGTCGAACGAAAACACAATGACAATGACATGGAAAAAACGAAAAAAAAAGATCAAAAGACAAACATCAATACAAAAAACTAAAAACTGAGCAATAGGAACTGCAACAAAAACCGGGGTGATCTCAGGTGTTCTGGAATGATCAACAGATCCTGCTACTAAAGTGACACCCTCGTGGTACTCCTATAAAATACTTTTTCAAATTATATCAAGTGATAAGGCTACACACCATAACCCTAACCCCCAGACATCATTAAGTTGTAAACCATCAGTAATGAAAATGTTTTAACCTTTAAAGTTGACCGAATGTGAAATTTTGAAATAGAAACGGTATGGCAAAGAATAAACAAGAAGTAACCGGTATAAACAACATATATAGAAATTTCAGATAGCTGAATATATACGTCTTCACATTATTGATCATATATTCATCAAAACTGTTCTTATGTTCATTATCTGTATACCATACTTGTACAAACATTATTTATTGATAACTATTAATATATACGGCAATGTTTTCTCTAGTCCAAGGCAAACCAGTGAAGCACAAAAGTGACTTTTTAAATAGAAACATTTAAACATTGCTGATATTTCAAGTCTAGTTAAACTCATCATAAATATCAGGATGATATTTAGTACGTCAGACACGCGATTCGTCTACGAAAGACTCATAAATGACGCTCAAATCAAAAAAGTTTAAAAGGCCTAAACGCGCTTTTAACAATGTAAAATGAACATATTATCAGTTACATTGCTCTGTATAAAGTGCATCAGTCAAAATCGTAAAAAATGTTGCCCCATAGATCACATTCTATGGTTGTAATTTCCATTAGTTTTATTAATTTATATAAATATGAGATGTTGTGTAATAATGCCCACTAAAACAACTAATAAAAAGACCAATAGACAAACAAATGAATTATTTCAAGTCACCGTGAGAAAATAAACAAAACGCATACTGTAAAAAGTAAGCCATAAAAGGTCCCGTTATAGAATAACGTGACACAATTAAAAAAAGAAAATCAACGACCAGCTTTATATTACAACGATGTGCAAAAAAACAACTATTATCGACAAAAACCCACAACATAAGGTTTTTGGCTTAGGACAGGCCTTGACCAGTTGTGTAGCAGCACGACAAAAGATCGAACTAAAAAATCAGTCTGAAATATCTTCACTCATTAGATCGGTTTTAATTTAAAACACAAAGAGCAAAACAACAAAACATAACATGGATCTAAGAGTATTTGGCACAACTTTTCGAAATGTTTGGTTTTTAATGGCTTCAGGCATCAAATAAGAGGCATGTTTTGTCAAAACAATCATATTGTGCAGTACAATTTGTACCGTTAATGTTATTATTAGCACGAGGTCGATACCTCTGCTGTTGGACAATTTATCCCAGAGGGTATCACTAGCCTAGTTGCCAGTTCTGCTGTATTTGCATAAAAATACGGATATTGTGTTATCTAAATTCGCTTTTACAAAATTAAAAAAAATATCTGAATTAAGGAAAAGATTTCCTTCGTTCGAAGCTCTCATATATTCCCCGACTTTGGCTATACTTTTTGTACTTTTTGGTTTTATCAGCTCTTCAATTGTTTAGTATGTTTTGTACTTCCAAATATGTTGGCCTCGAGCATCACTGAAGGGGCATTTATGGTCGAAATGCGCATCTGGTGCAGTACAATTGGTATGTAAATGTTATTCGTATTTGTTTTGACTATGCAACTGAAGCGCCACTGATGAGTCTTACGTTGACAAAACGAACGTCTGGCGTACAAAGTTATCAGCCGGTATATTTAATCGATTTTAATGTTAACCATGGTGTAATTTGTCATTCATATGATGTTTTACTTATCCCTTGTTATCTTCTGCATCTTTTTGAGAAAGACAAAATCCTATATTCATGGATTAAGATCATTGAAATCTAAAACTATCTTACAAACACGGACATAGCGAACGAGTTTAGTAATGTGCACAACGTAAGAAGGGCTAAAAGAACATCACCTTACAAAAAAGGAAAATTACAAAAGGAGCACGAAACATCGACTCTTTTGTCATAGATTTTAGTATTGCGTTTTCATAATGAAGACGAATATACAAAGCAGGGGAAGGACAATTAATGTTGTAAATATTATATTTATTTAAAGTTATTTCATTTGAGGATACTTTTGAGGATACGCAGTATAAGAAGAAAATGTTTAAAATGTGATAGCACTTATTGAACTTAAATATTTAGGAATTTTACTCTTACATGAATAAATGTGAGTCTTCATTCAACTTTAAAATTCCAACTTTATCTTAATTTCTACATCCCAACATCTTTGTGAAAGATAAATATAACTTAGTAAACCTTAGTTTATGTCGCTTAGCTAATTGCATCATATACTTTACATCTTCATAATTTTGTTATTGTTAATTACTCAGTAAGTATTGCGTCATCGTGACGATGCAAATGGTTCTTGTACTTCTGATCTTTGATGAGTTTCTTACTTCCGGATAGAAAAATTATTATGAAAATATAAGGTTAAGTTTGAATCCGAATATTTGCTAAAAGAGAGGCGAAGGATACCAAAGGGACATTCAAACTCATAAGTCGAAAATAAACTAACAACGCCATGGCTAAAAAAGAAAAAGACAAACAGACAAACAACAGTCCACAAAACAACATAGAAAACGAAAGACAGAGCAGCAGGAACCCCATCAAAAACTTTGGGGATCTCAGGTGCTCCGGACTGGTAAGAAGATCCTGCTCCACATGTGGCACCCGTCGTGTTGCTCATGTAAGTACAAACTGGTGATATGTCTAATTCGGGGGAAGGGGACGAGATTGTAGTTACGACAATTGGAACATATCGTCGTCATCTGTGAAACAAATATTCCCTAACGGTCAAACAACTCTTGATGGCGTCCGTAAAAGCTTCCTTGTGAGCAGCAACCCTCTATCGAGGAAATCATGATAGTAGACACAAACCCTAGAATATCGTATCAACTGGGAGATATATACTCCGTATACAGGCGCTTGTTATTCGGGAAAGAGGGGAAAGGGCAGACTAAGGCCGTTGCCTCCCCTCTCCCGCTGAAGGTTAATGTTGTCGCTCGGCTGTTTACATGTCTCTGTTCACTATTTTGACTACGACAATTTGGGGGACTGTCGTTCACGTTCTTTCGAGGCCTCCTGGTGAATAAAACAAAGATGTCTATATATGTTTATTTTGAGTCCAACCATAAGAGTAATTTAGTCAAAATACATTGATATGAAATAAGAGTTTGATTCTTAAAATGAACTTGAATTAACAATTATCAAAATACTTTATTAATTAATTAAAATAGTTTATCATGATATTTATGGTAACTTCAATAAAGAAAGATTTCTATTATAAAATTGTTATATTAAAACATTACTAAGGTAACGTTTAATTTTTCATTAAACAAAATTTATAAGTTTACGAACCTTGTGAATAAAACAAAGATGTCTATATATGTTTATATCGAGTCCAACCATAAGAGTAAATTAGTGTTTGATTCCTTAGGGTTTCCTATTTTAAACCCTAAGAACACGTGCTGGTTGGACTTGTTTTATTCACCAATCGAAATGCTTTTTAGAATAATCAATTTTATAAGAACAGTGTCTATTGGTTAGATCTCTTTTAGCTAATTCACATTTTTACATAATTTGGGGTTACTATTTTGAATTACTTAATACCTTGTTTTTGTGACCATTAGGGAAATCCGATTATTTGGTTAGATAGAATTCTAGGTGAACAATAGAAAAGAATTAGATATATTTGCTAAAGGAAATACTTCTAAGAGTTTAAGCTGTCAAACCTTATTTATATCGCTAAGTGTCAAATAGGAAGAATTTCACATCAAATACTTATATATAAAAAGTTACATAAAAGTTATAGACTTTCTAATTATATCTTTTTATACAAAAAGCTTTATACAAGAATTGGTTATTTTCTACAATTACATGAAAGATTCACTTAGTTTTATATGAAATATTAAAGTTTATTTCTTTATATATTTTAACTCAATTTATCTTCATTATACGCTGCTGGAATGTTGCTACATAGAAATGGAAAGTTCACAATTGGAAAGCTGAAATCATCTCTTTTGTCGTAAAGTTTTGTTTTCAACCGACCCTCATTGTCAATTTCTAGATGTAAGTCAAGATATGAGGCAGACTTAACTGTATCTGTTGTATCCTTTATCTCAAGTTCGATGGGATAGATGCGTTCAACGTAGTCACCAAATTGTGAATTATATAGTGAGAGAACATCATCCATACAGCGGAATGTGAAATCAAAGGATACTGCTAACTTGTTTTCTTTCTTCCTTAGAAGTTCCCGTATGAAGTCAGCCTCATATGAATAAAGGAATAAGTCGGCAAGAAGAGGAGCACAGTTGGTTCCCATGGGAATGCCGATTGTTTGTTTGCTGTTAAAAAAGGAAATCAAGGCTCTCAATCTTACTTGATTCTGTTGTCCGAATAAATGACAACTTAACTATGTATACTTCTGGAAAGATTCAAGGTGTACTTAATAAGATTCTAATATATGTGTATCAGAATTCATGAATCCGGGTTCAAATCTAACATTTAGCAAAATATTTTTTAAAAAAATGAAAGTTAAAATGTTTTTATTTCTAAGTAAAGGCAACAGTAGTATACCGCTGTTCGAAATTCATAAATCGATTGAGAAAAAACAAATCCGGGTTACAAACTAAAACTGAGGGAAACATATCGACTATACGAGGAGAACAACGACACAACAGAAACACTAAAATGCAACACACACAGAAACGAACTATAAGATAACAATAGCCATTTTCCCGACTTGGTACAGGACATTTTAAGAAAAAATGGTGGGTTGAAGCTGGTTTTGTGGCTAGCCAAATCTCCCACTTTAATGGCAATGTTAAATATAACACTAAAATGGCAACATTACATGACAGGACTACAATACAAATAAATGGAAGAACATACAGGACAGAGAAACACACAAATAAACAATTCGATTGAACATTACGACAAACTAATAGTTATTAAAGGTACCAGGTTTATAATTTAATACGCCAGACGCGTGTTTCGTTTACACAAGACTCACCAGTCGAGTTTTTCTACTTATTTTTCAATTTAAACAAGCTTTTTTATCCGGGTTTATATTCTTACATATAAATTCGAAGAATGACATGCAGCTTTTTACAGTCAACATTTTCATTTTTACTTCAACATCAACTTTATTTTTTTAATCTAAGCCTAAATCTATTTCCCCTATATTTGGTTTACTCATGGAATATTTTTTTTTATAATGAATTTTCTTTATTGTAACAAATAGACTAGCACAACATGTATGAACAAAGGTATACAGAATGGCATATTCACACAAAGGAAGTATTTTGAATAATTAAACAACAATTGAATATATGATGGTGCAACAATAGGTTGAAAATAAATAATTTTCTTATAACATTGGAATCTTATTTGTTCTTGCAATATCTATTAGTGGTGTTTCAATCAAAATTCGACATTTATTATTTATTCTATAATAGGGCCCAGGGACTCCAGTATTTGTTATATTCATCTACAAAGAGGTTTTAAATGAAATGTATTTTCTAAGTTCAAGTGTGCCTTTAAATAGTTTTTAAAGCATTTAAATTTGGCAAAACTTCTTGTAATTTTGTTAGGTAAATATAGTATTTTGAAAGCAGAATAATCTTATTTTTAACAAAATTCAATTTAACATTTTCATAGATACCAAATAGAATAATCATAATATTCAAAGGCAGTTCAATATTTGTCATTTCAAAATCCAGATGTTTAGTGCATGCCAGAGACTGGCGACCATCGGACAGCTCCAAAATAAATGTTCTATGGTCTCTTGTCCTTCTTTGCAAAATGTACATATGTTGCTACTATTTATTTTCATCTTGTAAAGTAGTGAATTAGTTCCTAAAATTCTATGTATAATTCTATATTGGAACCAGCAAAGCTTAGTACTTCTAGTATATTTTGTACACGAAGTGTGTATTTTTCAGTTAATACCAGTCATATTAAGATGGTTCTCCCATTTTCCTTTGCAGCAAAAGTAATATATTTCTCATTCAATACTTTGTACATGTCCTTTGAACCTTTTTGATTCAAAGAAGATACTTATGTTAAAAGGTAGTATTGCTTGAATTTTTTTCTCCTTTACTTCAATATTGATCGTGTTTAACCACTTATTAAGCGAGTGTGCTATTCCATAATAATGTAAAATATTTGGCCTAAATTGATATAATTGTTGGAAATTTTGAAATGACATAACTTTGCCCTGATAATCTAACAAGTCATGCACTGTCCAAATTCCAGCGTTTGCCCAGTTTTTATAGTAGACTCTTGAACCACCAATTTTAATGTTTTCTACCTCCCATAAAGAATAAGATAGAATTTCATCAATACATCTTGGTTTTCTAATTTGATTAAGGGTTTTCCAAGCATCAAAAACCTCCTGCCAAAATTTATTTGATGACCTTTTAATAGGCCCAATATAACTTAGTTCACTAAAATTTATTTGTTCCACAATAGAGACTAATCTCACCCACTTTGAATTCGAATTATACAGCCGTCTTACCCATGTAAGTTTCAGTCCCTGTATAAATGCTTTTAAATTTAGCATTTTTAAACCACCCATACAATAATCTTGACATAAAAGATCTCGCTTGACTTTATCAGGTTTATTATCCCAGATAAAAGCATACATTTTATTTGTTAAATTACGTAACATATTCTCATCTGGACTAGGGATAGATAGAAACAGATGATTTAATTTAGATATGACTAAAGTTTTTAAAATGGTAATCTTTCCAAAGGGGTGAGATACTGTTTTGACCATTTTTCAAAGTGTTGTCTATATTATCTAAAACTGGCCTATAATTTAAATTAATCATTCTATCTAGGTCGACTGAAAAAGTAATTCCAAGGAGCTTAAATGTACTGGAGCCCCATTTCAATCCCACTTTACACAAATTTGATCCTGGCTATGTTTTTTGCTACCTATCCAAATAACACTTGTTTTTTCTATATTAATCTTAAGTCCCGAGATTTCAGCATACAATTGGAGAACTCGAAGAGATGCATCGAGCGATTCTGGCGAGCCATCTAATATCAATGATGTATCATCTGCATACTGAGAAAGTACAAATTCTGTATCATCTATAGTAATACCCTTTATCTCCTTACTATTTCTTACCAAAATGCCTAATATTTCTGCACATAGCAAGAAAATATAAGGGATAAAGGATCTCCCTGTCTACAGCCTCTCTCTACAGTGAAGAATTCTGACAGAAAACAGTTTTGTGTCACTGCAGCTGTTATATTGTTATAGAAGGTTTTAACCCAGGATATAACTGATTCACCAAAATTAAAATATCTTAATGTATCATAAAGAAAGGACCAAGAAATGGAATCGAAAGCCTTCTCAAAATCAATCAGCAAGAGAATTCCTGGAATATTATTTTCTTCAGTAAAATGTAGAATATCATATATTAATCGACAATTTTCGCCTATATATCTACCTGGAACAAAACCAGTTTGATCAGAACTTATTAATTTTGACAAAACAGATTTTATTCTCTCTGCTATACAGCTTGATGCCAATTTATATGTAGAATTTAGAAGAGTAATAGGTCTCCAATTTTAAGAAATTGTTTTGGTTTACCATCTTTTGGAATACATGTAATCACTCCCTGCCTCTGGGTGACAGACATTTGGCCCTTCCCATATCCAGAATTTATAGATCTAAGGACAAATTTACCAATATCAATCCAAAAATTTTAAAAATTCTGCCGTGTAACCGTCAGATCCCGGACTCTTGTTATTTTCATTCTCTTTAATGCTGCAGTTAATTCAGAAAACTAATATTTCCTCAATAACTGCTTTTCATCCTCGCTAAGCTTCGGTATATCATTATAACAATTGTCCCGTGTTAAATCAACCCTTTTCAAACAATCTTGCTTTTTATAAAGTTTCTCATAAAACACCCTTGTCTGATTTAAGATTTCTTTTGTTCTTCCACAATAACACCATTTTCTAAAGTAAGTTTTGAATAGTCTTATTAATATAATTTCTAGTCTCTAGATTTAAAAAAAATTGGTAGGTTTTCTCCTTCTTCAATCCACTGACTTCTTGACCTAACATATTGTCCCTGAACTTTCTTTTGTCTATACATTTTAAGTTCTGCTTTTTTCTGATCAATCTCTTCAAGATTTTCTTCTGTTAGTGCATTTTCTTCTAATTGTTTTAATTTTAAAATAATCTCATTTTCAATTTTTATACCCTCCTTTTTTTTATAAGAGGCGTATGAAATAGTTTTACCGCGTATTTCTGTGAGTAAAGTTTCGAAAAATAACTGGTCATCAACAGTAAATTCAATTTCAGAGTTGTCAATAATTTGTAAATTTTCATCTCTATATATCTTGATGGCATATTGTTCTTTTACTATACTTATGAGTTTTTATCTCTTTAACATAGTCAGTATCATGAAGAAGGAATTATTAAACTTCCAAAGGCCTCTGCCTTTTATAAATTCATTAATCTTGAAAGAAAAGATCACTGGTGAATGATCAGACCTGTAACTATTATCAATTTTAACATCACTAACAAAGTGAAAAATATTATCAGAAATCAGAAAAAAGTCTAAACGAGATTGTTTAAAGGGTTTTTTTTTCCTCCAAGTAAATCTTTTCACATTGGGGTATAATTCTCTAAATGGATCAACTAGATTAAAGTCTTCCATTAGCTGTAATACTTTTTCTCTAGACTTTGGGTTGTTGATATTAGCATAATTATGAGTGTCAAGATTAAAACTTTGAATTAGGTTAAAATCACCACAAAGAATACAAGATTGGTTATCAAATTCCTCAATGATGTCTGCCACCTTTTGATAAAAGCAAGGAGTGTCTACATTTGGCCCATAAATATTAACTAAGGTAATTCTTTGTTCTTCAATTGTAATATCCAGTCCAAGAAGGTTTCCACCCTCATCTTTTTTAACTTTGTGAATTTGAAGATCAAAGTTTTCATTAAAAAAGATGGCCACGCCTCTCTGATTGGATGTAAATGAATTGAAAAGGCATTCTCCCTTCCACTGATTTTTAATGTTTAATTCGTCTTGTTCTGTAAAATGTGTGTCCTGAAGACAGTAGATATTAAAATTCTTTGACTTTAAATAATTCAAAACATCTCTCCGTTTCTCCTTTGTATAAAGACCTTGACAATTATAAGAAATTATTTTAAGAATATCACCCTTCATGCATGTGTTTAGCTTTACCAATATTTATAACTCTAATGATGAGTGAATATACATGAATATACCATGATATTTGTGAAATCAAGGGACTTTTAGAATTCTTTTCCTTTAAAACTGTATAATTTTTCAAGATCTGTAACACCTTTAAACATATTTGTAATTTACAATAAATGCATATATATGAGAACATAAAATACAATAGCAAGACAGAGTCCAACATTAAAATCAAATATTAAATCTGCACTCTGAGACATTCACTGTTGTTGTGTAGGATATTCACTCTAAATGGTCTAAGGGAGGTAACTCAGAAGAAATTTTAATAAATACATTGGATTCAGATGGAAATTTAATTTGAGCAAACCCAACAGTGAATATCTGTATAGTTCATGTTATGTACATATTTTGAAAGATTATTTCATTTCTATAATTTCATAATACATTTAATTTCCTTACTGTCATTCTTTCCAACACACAAAGAGATTTTTCCATTCTATGTGGTTATGGCAAAAAGAAAAGATCACACAAGAAGCACAAGTATACAAATGTCCATTGTTTTGCCTTCAAATCTGATCCAGTCAGATTTGTCAATATTTATAATAAGATGTTGTCTGTCTAACACCATGAACACGTTCATTCTTTTTGAAAAAACATTTTCAGTTAAATGAACTATATATAATCTAAATAAGCCTATTATGTACAATATTTCAAGACTGTCAGAGTTGTTCAATTTACTACATGTAGATATTGGAGTTTCTATGTTTGTCCTTTGTATCTATGTATTAAAAACTCCCATGTCAAATTTACAAATTTATATGATCCTTTGTCTATTTAAGAAGGCAGAGATGTTTTATACTCATTATATCTCTGATACGATCAAAGATCAATATTCTTTATGAGATGTAGCTGTAAATGTATAAGATTTATCAAAACCTTAATATTTCTTGTTTAAAAGGACAATGCCTACTTGAGAGACATGCAATTTCCAAAAATTAAGAACACTGACCGACTTCAAATGTAGTATCACTCTTGATAAAAAGCAATACTTTTGCATCCCAATGTAAATCAAATTAATGCATGCATGATAAATATATCATAAAAACTAACAAAACTATCTACCAATCGAACACAGACTGCACATCATGAGTGTGTGTATGCATATCATATTAATGAGTTAGTTTCAGCAGAGATTGTGCAAAACTTATTATAGTATGGTCACTTCATTCTAATGTACATGTACCATAAACACAACAAGAAAAGATAATTTCAAACTAGCATCTCATTCTGAAATTTGGAATAAACATCACTTTAAAAGTGGTCTATACTTTACATATTCTAACTTCAACTCATTTGTGTCAGTCTGTATCTGATGAGATAAAGTAAAACATATAGCAATAGCATTAAGCACATTACAGCAGTTCAGAATAATACTTAATAACTAGCAAGAGCAAAATTATAAATAAGTATATAAGCAGCAGAAAATAAACATATAAATAAATTATAAAGGCAAAAATTTCAACACAGCAGATTGGAAAATGAATATATATATATAAAGCAGAATTAGCATTTACATTTATATGTGTATGCCAATATATCGCAGACAATCAGGTAAAAAAGCATAGAGAGCAAGCAAAACTAAAGAAACAAAAAGCAAAAAAACAAAAAAAAAAAACAAAAAAAAAAAAAAAAAAAACAAAAAGAAACCAACACAAAATAAAACCAAAGAACAAAAATAAAATATTTGCATAGATAGAAAATAAACCTGGAATAAAATTCCCCGTTCTATACTTACAATTTGGTATCAATTTAATAATGGTATCTGTGAAAATATGATAAAGAAAAAGGTTATACATGTATTTAAACAATAGAGAAAAAAGAAAATTGATCAATTCTGTTTAGTATACATTTAGCTAACTTACTTTAATTTTGTTTTTTCTTAGGGTAAGTCTATAGTTGGTTATTAAGAATTATCTTATATGTATAAAATAGATATCTACATCTGCATATGAAGTTCTGTAGTTTCTTGCAAATAGGTCACAACAACCTATATATATAAATATGGCTAATTGTTGTAATACAATTTTGTGTACATTGTACATGTATATATATACATGTATATTGTTATGTACATGTATCGCTCATCATTCTCTTGCGCTCCATGGATCCCTCTATTTTACGGGTTTCAAGTGTCATATGTGCCCCAACATCTCGAATACGTGTTTGCAATTTTTCTTTTTTGCGTATTTTGTAGGCTACGTGAGACAGAAGGAATCTTTCCTCTTTCATGGATACCGGTAGATCATCTAGAATACGAATTTGACTACCTTTCAGATTGTGGGCACTGGACATAATGAGTTGTTTATCTCCATAGTGTATAAATCGAACGATAATTGGTTTGGGTCCACTACCCCTTGTTGGTACACGGTGAGCATTAGCAATTGGAATGGCATTTGCTTTTCTCTGTTCAATCTTTAGATTTTGACTAAACAACTGACGAGTAACTGAATAGATGTTCTCATCTGCCTTACTGTCATCAACCCCATAAATCATAACATTGTATTTCCTTTCGTGCTTTTCAAGCAATGTTACCTGATCTTTCATTTCATTCATCTGGGTTTGAAGCTCATATTTTTGTTTTGTAATTTTTCACCTTCAATTGCTTGTATTTGCAAATCCATACCTGCAACACCCTGTTCCAACTCTGTGAAGTCTTGTCTTAAACTAGTTATTTCTAATTGAGATTCATCATATTTTGTTTTCAATATATTGACGTCAGTTTTCACTTCATTGATCATACCTGTTAAGTTATGTTCAACTTTTCAAGTTGCTGTGAAAAGTCACTTACTTTTTATCAACTCCCATTATGAGGCTTTTGAGCTCTTTAAATTCTGCTGATGCCATATTAATATTAAAATGTAATTTTGTATATTCTTAAAATTCTAAGAAGAGTTGCTATATTAGTCTGCTTACTTTTATATTTTGTGAAACAAAATAGTTGCACACTTGAAACTACATGTAAACAGTTGCTGCTACATGTATTTGAAGCTATATTGTTCATCTATGTATGACACAGGAGTTTCGTCGTAGATATGGCTCGTTACTCAAAGTTATGTGTACTATATATAATTCATATCAAGTCGTCACGAAAGTCAAGCGTAAAAAACAAAAACACTTTCAATAGTCATGATTGTGTACATGTAACATTGACATCGTAGCGATTGGGAATATCATTGAAAATCTTAAATTATGTCGTTTTTTGTACTATATTGTTTAAACACGCACTGCCTTAATTGCACACAATGTTATCTAACACATACATAGTGCCTCTGCCCCTCTCAACATATAAATGCCTCAAAAACTAACTCTTATAAAAATACCATGGGCGCATCCATTACAGGGGCGACAACCATTACTCGTGGAATATAATGTTAACATTTAATACAAACATAGTGGAACTCGATTACTGGTAATTGTGTATTAAAGAGTATTAATCATATAATTGAAAAAGTATTCAATATTATATATGTGAAGATAGCGGTCAGATCTTCATTAAACGACTTTCAATAACTTACCGGCTCGAGTGAGCTCGATATTAAGATCTTTTTAATTAAAAGTAATACAATTTGAATAGTTTTCAAAATAAAATAAAGAAAAAAAAAATAGTTAATGATAACGGCTGGACCTTAAAGACTGGTAATCGTGAATTAAAGAGGATGTTATATAATTGAAAAATTATTCAAACATCTATGTACATGATGTATGTGAAGTTACCAGCCACTTCGCTATTTGTAAATCTATATTCGATATCCAACCGATTCGAGTGGGTTCGATACTTAGGTTTTTTTTAATTAAAAGTAAAGAAATTTGAATATTCAATAAGATACAGAAAAATTATAGCCATATGCACAGTCAAAACAATTGAAATGAGTAACCTTAGTTCCGTGGTTGTTCTCAGTGAAGAATTTAATCTACAAAAAGTACATATCGAAGCTGAAGTGGTTTTATTTAATGAATCTGCGTATTAACATAATCTCGATATAGCGAAGTATGGTAATTTTTCCAATATTCAATCAAACAATGAGACAGAGGGGACAATGGCAGGTTATGTAAATGGAATGAATCGAACATTATGAACACATGACACAATATAAAAACACAAAATACCTAAATCTCTTTTGACATTTTATTAATTGCATTGGACATTGAAATAGTGTATCAGTAAACAAGTTCATTTACAAAAAAAGCATTAACAAAAATACTCAGTATACGTTAAGAAACCAGATATTTCTTCGTTATTATGTGAACTTCCATTTTTGATATGCTCTTTTTCATGACGTTTATCCCACATCTCCTCTAATTCATATTCATCGTATAGGCAAGACAATACGATAAGGAAAAAATTAAAATTAAAATCAAAGCACTTTATCCATTGATAAATAACAATATCTTCATATAAAATGCAAGATTCCTTATAAGATAAAATTCACATCTAACAAAAGACATTAACAAAGATATGCGTACGGATACATAAAAATGGATTCTATAAATGAAATTCCCTTGCGTACAACACGTATGCCATGAAAAAACTTCTAACAAGAAAAGCTCGAAAATAAAGAATAGAATACTAAATAAAATCAAGTCTGAGATCCTTAAAATAAAAAGTGGTGAAAAAGAACAGCCAAGATCTTCTGACGTCTATATGAGGACAATTCTACTTGAAATTATATATTACCTAAGCTTTGACACTGTCACAAATTTATAATTTCTTATTTCTAGAAATTTACAGATACATTATACCATATAAGCCATAGTAAACTAAAGCATTGGCTGCTAGGCAAATATCACCCTTGACTATTATAAAAAAATATGGAGATGCGGTATGATTGCCAGTGATACAACTATCCACCAAAGTTCAAATAAAGTAAGACTTGCATAGCAGCGATTAAGAATTATGAATGATGAATATGAATATAAATGTATGAACCCTAATTGGCGCCATCAAGAACAGATTATGAAAATGGTCTACAACTTGTGTTATTGGTTATTTATATTATTTTGATTTTAATCGTTCATTGTTTTCTTGTTGCTGGTAATATTAATACCCATTTGCTAAACTAGCATAGACATATTTCCCTAGACACAACAAATGATTACATTGCAAATAGTCCATTATAAAATTTTCCAAGTTTCATATGAGTATTCTACTAAAGAAATTTTAGTGATCCGTAAAGGAGAGTAAGATGCAAATACCAAAAACAATGCTCACTACAACCAACGTATGTGCATGATCAAACAAGCTAACGAAAAAAAGAAATACATTCAATAAACCCATTTGCACTTGATAATGAATAAAACGGGATGCCGGGTATATGTCAACAACGAAATAACAAGCCATTACATTAAACAATCAATGTCAAGGAGGTTCCCGACTTTGGACAGGCATATGAATGTGAAGCAGGGTAAAATAAGTTATTTGAGGTCTTAGTTCAATCATACCCCTATTTAAACTCAATGTGTGGACAATATAAGGTATATACAAAAATAATCAGTACAAGAAAAGCCCTTCACACTGATACTTAATATTACCGTTTTAAGAAAACTTGAAGTTATTGAAAGTAAGCAGAAATTACTTAACCTGCTGATAAGATATTGTTGTGTACTACATCTTTATATCAGCTGCTGTGCTTCACAGAAAGCACACACACTAGTACAGGAAGGCAAGATCTTGTGCAATGCCAAGAACAGATGAACAAAATTTCACAACAGATAAATATTTGTTTACACTTATTTTTACATAGCTGTTATGTCTTCTTCAATATAAAAGTATCAGATAAATACAGAATAAAGGCAAGGAAATCAAGCCAAATTTAAAATCTTCTATAAAAAGCGATGCCATTTTATTTCTGAGTTTTCAACTCATAATAATGTAAATAATAAAATTAGACAAACATCCTAAAACTGTTATTACTTTGATTATTTCCATGATAAAGAAGAAAATCGTTACTTTCTTGATGTAGATATCGGTAAAATTTATATTTGTTAATGACCCATATTCATCATCAAATGTCTTTACATATTTCTATATCTAACAGTCGCATCTGTATACAATCAAAAAGCTTTGCTAAACCAAGTGCATACTTCACTGGTAGCTCTATGGGGAGGTTAAATAACATTTAGATATATGATATAATAGCAGCAACGGTGAATACATGAAATATACCATTGTTCTTCTCTGATAATATGTTATAACCCACTTCCGATTTACCATTTTATTGAAATATAGGTCGTCTTTTTTCTTGCAACACATGTTTTAGTATGATACGAAAAATGTTTTAATTACTTTCTTACTTACATAGTTTCGAAATTATTAAGCTTTATTTATTTTTGACACACATATTAAGCAGGTTCACTTGTAATGATAATAATACAGTGAACGCAGTATATTTATGACAAATCAAAATTGAAAATTAAAAATAAGGATCGTTTATGTTTAGTTCAAAGTTTTCTATGTAAGAATGAGAGATAAGTAAAAACCTCGATCTTACGAAATTTACATTCAACAGTATCAAATATAAATTTTTAATTCACATATATATGTTTTTATAAAAAGAAAAGCGAACGATACCAAAGGTATATTCATACTCGTAAGTCGATGATAAACTGTTAAAGTCATTGCAAAAAAAACGACCAACAGACAAACAACAGACTTATAGAAAACATAACATAGAAAATTTAAGACTGAGTAAAACGAAACCATCTACTAACCGAACTTAAAATTTATCATAGGCAATAATGATTGGTGTTCAAATAGATTGACTAATAAAGATTTTTATCAAATGGACAAAATAAGACACAGTAGTTTGTTTACAAATGTTCAAATCTCGTTTATTGATTGTCGATTGGCAAGAGACACATTAAGGTAACAATCAAAAACTGAGAGAATCGCAGTACCTTCAAAAGCTGTGAGACCAGTTGAGTTTACAGGGTATGCGTCGCCCGCCATGAAAATATCTGGTTTTTGGTTGGCTGTTGTCTCATTGTCTATCATACCACGTTTCCTAATGGATTTATTAAAATGATTATTCCCTTCGAATATTTTACGGACGCAAATACGAGTTGACTAATATAAGATATCTTATTCACATATGGCGAAGGATATGTTCCAATTGTCGTAACCACAATGCCGTCTAATTTTCCTCGAATGTAACCTACTGAGTTAAACTTATCACCGAGTTTATACTTATTTGAGCATCACGAATGAATGTAACATGTGGAGCAGGATCTGTGTACCCTTTTGGGCACCTAATATCACCCCTGGTTTATGGTTGACTTCATTTTTTCGTCGACTTATGGTTTTTATTGCCTCTTGGTATCTTCTAATCTCTGTTTCAATATCCTATCAACCACGCCTACACTTTACTAAAAGTACTTTTTGAAAACTATTCAACACAAAGTAACATGAAATGTATATTGGATACTCTGCATCTTCATTTTCCATATCTTTTACATAAATCGGAATTACAATCGATAGATTTGACAATAAATTTCTAAAATTATTGACATAGACTTAATATGTACATTGTTGTAGTCTTTTCAACGCGTTCCTTTGGGAAATTTGATTCCGAAAAGCCTAGCACGCGTTATTATTTTACCTTTTTAATTCTTTTTGCATACATAATAAGAGAAAACACCGTTGTTGATTGTTTTAGAAAAAAAATCAGGCTTTTGGTTTTCTAATTTGAGCTAGTTTACAAAGTTTTATTTTAGGGACTTGTATAGATAATAATACGTTATGGGTTTAATCTATTTGTTTTATGCCGTATGACGACCTATAATTGCTTATAATACGCCATTTGATCTTTGATGGACAGTTGTATCTTTCGCATTCATACCTTATTTCTTCCGTTTTTTATAACGCTCAAAATTCCGTTTTTATTTTTAATATTTTATTTTTTTTTTTTTTTTTCATTTTACCTAAATAGTTGAACGTATTTCATAAATCATGCTAGCACAACATATTAAACGTTTAGAAATTTCAGCAAAGCATAGAGTAATCTTAAGTCTTAAGTATTTTTTGATGTGTTATGTATACTGTTGTTTGTCTTTGGTCTTATTCCTTTTTATGACGTGGCGTTGTCAGTTTATTTTCGACTTATGAGTCTGAATGTCCCTTTTGTATCTTTCTTCTCTCTCGTACTGTCTTGTACAGTTAAGTGGTAACTGATAATGAAAAAAGCACATGTAATTCATATAATTTTTTATGTTGTAAACAGATTATTTTTCAGGAAATTAAAAAATGAATTGAGTTTTATATTCATTTAAAGCAATCACAAAACAGCGTAAAAACTGAATAATGTTCTCTAATATATTTCCCATCTTTAGTACCTCTGACAATTTAACAGATTGTTTCATTCTGCGTAAATGAAAACAAATATTCAATCAATATAATAACAAGGAAGTGGAGTGATTGCCAATGAAACAATTTTCCACAAGCTTTGTCTTCTGATACAATCTTTTTAAATCAAAGTAATTAAATTTTCCCTCGCAATTCCGATGATTCATTGTTTAGTTCTGTTGTTATGCTCTAGAGCACGTATAATTAATTAGATGTTAAAATCAAACAAAACGTTAAATATATAGTTTTCCCCTGATTTATATAACAATTGGTTTACTGTCATGTTTTTATATCCTGTTACTATGTAAACAGTTTCAAAAGTAACCACAAAAAATGCTCCCATATATATTATGATAAAATAAACTGGCCTTATTAGAATTGATTCAGAATAAGATCACAAATGCACATTTAAAGTTTCAAATGATAGTTTTACTCTGGAAGCAGCCACATTTTGAAATATTCATGTTTTAAATGCTGGATACAATACTTCATTACATTTGTACATTGAACAAATTTACAAAGAAAACTAAGGAGTTTTGCAGAATGTAATCAGTGTTCTTATTTCCAAACTGGACTTTGATAAACAATATTATTGCTTTAAGAAAAGGATGTTAGCACTAGGATACTACAACATTACATGATGACTTTTACCCGCTTATCAAATATTTGAAATTTGATAGAATACCTAGAAATGAATTGGGTGAGATATGGATTCTTTGTCGATAAAGACAAGTATTTATTGGATATGTATATTGTCGGATGTGCTATAACTTATGTATCTATGCTACTAAACAGCTGTGTGTTTTGTATACTGTTTCGAAGAAACTTACTGTCCCCTTCTACGATACTTATGCAAGGCCTAGCCTTAGCGGATTTCCTTACAGCAATGTTAACCTATGGTCTTGAACCTTTGTTTCAGTCACAATATGATTGCAGCTTCCATAGCGATGATAATGCATACTTGTGTTATTTACCATACCCATACTGTCTCATTGCAACACATTTGTCATTGTTGTCGTTGACATTCCACACTTTATCCGTCATCATCACAACGTGTCTCGGCATACAGAAAGTTGTAGCAATCAAGTTTCCTATTTGGACTAAAGTTCATCTGACAAACAAAAAATCCACTATCTGCTGTTTCATGTGTTTCTTGTTTTCCATAACTATTAGTTTGCCACGACATTTTGTTTTTGATATCATAAATTACGAGTCTGCATGTTCCGTTAATCTGGAGGCATCACTCTTGTTAGAATATTCCTCATTTTATTATTTTCTAATTCAAATGGTGTTGATTGTATGTTGTTGTGTTGTTATGCTGCTGTGTACAGTTTTTATCACCTACAAATTAGTGACTAATAAACTTCGGACCCAAATGACGGAACAGAGAAAACGAGAAAGAAGATCCGTGATAATGGTTGTAATAATCCTCTTGGTATTCCTTATATCAGAAATTCCTAAAGTGATTTTGTATGTCTGGTTTTTTGTTGAGTATTCTAATGCTGATAACGGGATAAAAAGTTTCTTTTTAGGCGATTTGCTTATAAGATATGAAAAAGGAATGGCGTGGATAATGGCTTTATTAAATAGCGGCTGGGATAAATTAGCAAGCGCAAATATTCTTTTCTCATTTTTGATGGAAAGTATGAAATTTTTAAACCTGATTGGATGTCTTTCTAACTTTGTTATTTATGTTATAATGAGCAGTAAGATGCGAATCGAAATAGGTTCCCTCTTCAAAAAGCCCGTTATTCGTTCAAGCTAGAACATATCGTTGAGATACAATCGTGATTATTTGCAGAAGTCTAAATAAGGAATAATTTGACTAGTAAATTAAAAATTAGAAGTTATTTAAGTGCAACAGGTCTGTCAGCTAACATGAATTTTTTTAAGAATTTGCGATTTGAAAATTGGTAAACTACCGACGTATAAAGATTCGACGTGTGAGAATGGGTTACTCTCTTATGTTTTATAATCATGCAATTTTGATTTTATCTTGAATGTGCATTTATGTCACTAAACTTAATCAATTGCAAAGTTAACCATACGTTTCTTTTTTCATTTACTGTAGACTATTCTTATATTAACACTACATAACTGACAAATCCATGACAATGCTTTCTCTTGTTTCAATAAACCAAGTGTAGTTTCAAACCTTTACATAAATTCAAATTCAAAAATAAGGCAAGACTAAAGTACCTAATAAGGTATTATTATATCAAAGTACCAGTGTACAAATATTTTTCGTGCATGCATTTCATCAATGTCATCTGGTCTTTCACATGTAGTTGTCTCATTGTCAATCATACCATGTCTCTTTATTGTTATAGTATAATTGTCCATTAGTCCAGTAGCCAAATATGTTAACTTGCTTTTCCAGAACTTAATATTTATAAGGTAGAAAAAGATAGAATACAAATGTGTCTTTATGTGTTTATATGTATTACAATTAAACATATTTCAAAAGGAAGGTATTTAAGTTTTATTATAGTTCATATTGCAACATGGAAGCAATAGTCAATAGGATAAACGTGAAACAGATGAAATAGATACTCTTTCCAAATGGGCGAATCAGGCTGGGACGTCGTTGATACAAATTAGAACTACACCACTAAATGGTTTCATAAACCATCATAGTATACCTCTCTTAAAAGACTCAAATGTTGCTAAACTCCTGTCCTAACTGTTTTCAAAAATGTGTTGTTGTCCTTTCAAACAAAAACCCATAATCATATGTTATGTTTGTAGATCACATTATCGTCATTTACCAATGAGGAAATCTAAACAATAATAGGTCTGTGTTATTGTCATTGGGCATTTCAGCCAAAGATTAAAAACTGGATCTTCTCTCAACTTTGTGAATTTGAAAAATTAGTGTTTTTACAATCATCATGTATTGATGTGTTTTCCAAATACTCCACGAAACCTTTTTTTAGAAATTATAAGTTATTCAGAGTGACTATGTGACTTCAAACTCTAAGGGCTGTCTGAAAAAAGATCTGCAAATCAGATTTTGATACTAAATAACAAATGAAAGGTGTAAGTTGAAGTTCACTCTAATTTTCTGTCCTGTTGCTTAATTCAAAGTTTGTTTACTATGAACACATCTATCCCATCCAACTTGAATTTAACGATTTAACACATACAGTTAAGTATTCCTCATGACTTGACTGCACCTTTATATTTATTAAGAAGAACGGCTGAAATCGATACTGTATAAGTGTTACGGTCACGATCACGAAATGGTTGACAAGTACGGAATGTCTCTGAATCAAATAATTACAGACATGTTTTCAGATCTTAGATATTCAGATACCAAAATAGTCGACTAATTTTTGACTGTACCGAATTTATCCTCGTAACGTTTTGCCTGAGTGTGAATTCGCATGGCGAAGGATGCATGTAAAGCATGAGAGACGCCCTCGGTCTCGCTCCTTTTGGTGGTCACCAAATTCCCCATGTTTCTGTGTGTTACCTCGTTACCAAACACAAACCGAGGAAAACGTATGAACCCTTAAAGGAGCGAGACCACATGCGTCAGCAGGATAAGCGTCTCCTCTTTTGTATGCATCACCCACCGTACGAATCGACACAACTCAAATGTCATGCATATGTCGGTGAAAAGCCCAGCTGATTAATAAGATATGAATGGTACTCCAGCTCTTCCAACACTTTACAGAATAAAATCTATCAAAACTGTTACACTGTGTTTGTTATCTCCCTTTTCACATATGTATATTACTTTAGTTTATTGTGGTTCTCCAATCAATAAATCATCATAATAATGTGAACAATTTAATTATACTTAATTACTCTGCTCCTTTGGGGCATTAAATAGCAAGTTCATCTATCGTATAAAAAGGCAGTTTTGGGATATTTAAACAATGGGTGATATCCACGTCGCAAAAATAAACAGAATATAGCATATCTGATTTATAATATAAAAACAGGTATTATATATAAAATGATGTGAGGCTGGGCAATATAGAATCCATTTTCTTATCTTATTTTTACATGGATATATAATTTTGAATTATCTCTAATTTATATAAGTCAGACTCTTAAATCTTGACTACATGTATTTAAATTCCATTAGTTTCATCAACTTTCAAATTTTACCAAGTGATGAAACCGGATGATGTTCATAACAGTCAATGATACAAAGGGTGCTCACAATAGTCAATGATACCAGGTGCCAGTAACGATAGACAATGATATCAGATGGGGGATATGATAGTCAATGACTCGAGATATTGGTCATGACAGTCAGATTGTGATAACGATTGTCATTGATATCAGATGCCAGTCACGGTAGTCAATGATATTAGATTGTGATAACGATAATCAGTAATATCAGATGCCAGTCAGGATAGACAAGATATTAGTTGGTGATCACGATGGACAATGACTTCAGATTGTGGTCATGAAAGTCAATGACTTCAGATGGTGGTCTCGATAATAAATGACTTCAGATGTTAAACAATGATATCAGTTGGTGGTCACGATAGATAATGACATAATATGGTGGTCACGATAGTCAATCAAATCAGATAATAGTCACGATAGTCAGTGATATCAGATACCAGTCACGATAGTTAATGTTATCAGTAGGTCGTCATGATAATCAATGATATAATATGGTGATCAAAATATACAATGATATAAGATGGTGATCACGAAAATCAATGATATCAGATTGTGGTAACGATAGTCAATGATATAATATGGTGATCACGAAAGCCAATGATATAATATAGTGGTAACGACAGCCAATGATATCAGATTGTAATCACGTTAATCAATGATATCAGATGGTTGTCCCGATAACCAATGATATCAGATGGTTGTCACGATAGCCAATGATATTAGATGGTGGTTACGATAATCATGAAATTAGATAATGGTTATGACAGCCAGTAGTATAAGATGCCAGTCAGAATAAACAATGAATCAGATGGTTCTCACGATAGTCAATGGAATGAGATTTTGTTCATAACAGTCAATGAAATAAGATAACCGTCGCAATAGACAAAAATATGAGATGGTGTTCACGATTGTCGATGATTTAACTATGTTGGTCAGGATATACAAAACCATAAAATGGTGGTCAAGATAGCCGATGACATAAGATGGTGACCACGATACTCAATGATATCACATGGAGGTCACTACGGTCAATGATACAAGATGTAGGTAACTATAGTCAGTGATATCGGATGGTGATCACGATAGCCAATGGTTTCAAATGGGCATTTAAATAAGATTAGAATCGCGATATACAATTTTATCAGATGATGATCAATATAGACAATGACAGGATGGGATCACAATAGTCAATGATATAGGCTGACAGTCAAGACGAAAAACGAAATTAAATGATGAACACGATAATCAATGATATTATTATTTTGTAAAATCTAACTAATTTGATTCATTCAAAATTAGTCATTTGTTAAACTGTTTTTTTTTTTTTTTAAGGTAGACTGAAAACGGCGCGATATTGCACAGTTAGTTTAAAAATTGAAATCTAAAAGCATCAAGCCTTTGTGATACAATCATAACAACCAATCAAATGAATTTTTGCTCTTTTTCGGGCGTATTGAAAATAATAATATATCAATCGTAGCATTTGTATCAGTTCGATACATGGATATATCGACCTAGAAAGTATATTAGATTCGCAATATACAATTTTTCAAATGATGGACACGATAGTCAATGATATAATATGACAGACACAATAGTCAATTGATATATAGCGGTCACGATAGTCAATGATATAAGATGGTGGTCACGATAGTCAATGATATAAGATGACGTCCACGATAGATAATTATATAGGTTAATAAACACAAAAGATTACGATTCGAGTTATTAAAAGTCCATTCAATCAGTTTACCTCATTAATTTGTAATCTAATTAGGTAGAAAAAGTGTAACTTTCAACAGAGTTACCTACATGATCAATAATACATATTTTGAAACTTCGTATTAACCTGTTCGAATGGTAATTAGTTTCATTGTTAGGGGAAAGTTCTGCTAAACCATTCCAAATAAGAAAGGTGATAAATGGAATCCCTCCCTCTCACATTTAAGACATGAGAGAAGTCACATGAATTGATATCCCTTAGATTATAAAGAATTTAAAAAGACTTCCCTTTTTTCTTCGGTAATTTCATTTTTAGTAACCCCGACTACTGTTTCAGTTGCCTTTTGGTAATCCTAAAACGTCAAAAATATGTTTTCTCTGAACTAGAATAAAACTAAATCAGAATATCTAACACAAAAAATATAATCTATAGCAGAATATTTAGAAATCTGCATGAATTTCTGCAACAGAATAAGTTCAGTTTAATCAAAAATAAATTGTCAATCATGTTCCATTGCAAATAATGAGTGTTGCTACTGACAAAAAGTAACATATCAAAAATACCGAACTCCAAGGAAAATTCAAAACGAAAAGTCCCTTGTCAAATGACAAAATCAAAAGCTCAAACACATCAAATGATTGGAAAACAACTTCCATATTCTTGACTTGGTACAGGCATTTCCTTACGCAGAAAATGGTGGATTAAACCTGGTTTTATAGCTAGCTAAACGTCTCACTTGTATGACAGTCGCATAAAATTCCACTATTTAGAATGAAAATTATATAGATCAGTTAGATCACATTTGTCGTAAAATATAAAATGAATAAATGTGATATAATGACCAATAAGACAATTATCCACTAGAGATAAAATGACGTGGATGTAAGCAACTATAGATCACACTATGGTCTTGATAAAACATCCTTGCAAATAATTTGAATTATACAACGTTTCATACATCCCATTTGATTATTTACAATATGACGATATTTAACATGGGTTTAATGTTAAATTACACATTAACCATTAACCATGAGCTTGATTGTTCTGAAGGTCCCGAATTGCGTTACAAAGGATGAAATTTTAGAAAATCACAAATCTGTCCTTCTTTCTTTTAGTATTGACATCAAAGAAGACGAAAAAATCTACCGTCATTATACTGGATACCAAAACTTCACAAAACTCCTTATAAAGAACCATATATAGCTGGATCATCAAGATGTTCGACTAAACATCTTTCTAAAGTGCTGACTACTATTCTTCCTACACTAAAAGATGGCCTTCAAAAATATTATGATGAGATATATCAAACCAGTGGTGTCAATCAGATGTGGATTCTTAAAAATTCTAAAGATCTACTGCTAAATCTTAGATCACAATCTCTGCAATTTTGCAGCAACATTAAGACTTTTGATTTTTCTACGCTTTACACTACTATTCCCCATGTTCAATTGAAAGATCGACTTCACCGTCTCATTAAACAGAGCTTTTTCTATAAAAATGGGAACCGTAGATATAAATTTCTTGTTTTGGGTTATGATAATTCTTATTTTGTGAAGAACCACACTGTTTCTATCAGAAAATACACTGAAGATGACATTATCAAAATTCTGGACATTTTGATCGACAATATATTTGTTGAGTTTGGAGGATTGATATTTCAACAGACAGTCGGTATTCCAATGGGTACTAATTGTGCACCCCTACTGGCCGATTTTTTTTTTGTACTCGTATGTAGCAGAATTCATTCAGAACCTTCAAAAAGACAAAAATAAAAAGCACCGTGCGAAATTCTTTAATTTTACTTTCAGATATATTGATGATATCCTATCACTGAATAACCCATATTTCAGTCAGTACTTACATCCTATGTATCACAGTGAACTTGAAATAAAGGATACTACTGATACTGGAAGGACTGCTTGATACATTGATCTTTTCCTCAATATTGACACAGATGGACGACTTCACACTAAAATATATGACAAACGGGATGGTTTCAACTTACCAATTATCAATTTCCCATTTCTCAGCAGTAACATACCTTCTGCCCCATCGTATAGTGTTTACATATCTCAGTTGATATGTTATGCTCGTGCATGTTCACACTATACGGACTCCATATACTCCATCTACAGAGTTATGAGGATGAAAGATTAAAAATGACACTCCATAAATTATATGGACACCATCACGAATAGGTGGATCCACACGATGTGTCTGTGTCTTAACTAACTAACGTTTTTACCACGTCTTAGATTGTGGTTTACATCTACGTCATCTGGTCTGCTTAGTACCGAACGTGACCTATTCCCGAATATGACTGTTTTGCCGAGTGTGAATTCGTATTGTTTGTGGTTTGAATTCTGTATTTTCGGTACATTTCACATATGTCTTTGTCAGTATAGTCGAGTTCCTCGTGGTTCGTCTACAGTATTTTTGTTTTATGTTGTTTGTTTTCAAGTGTGTTTACTGTTTGGTCTTACATGATCTTGCCTTATATTACAGTTATTTTATTTTTATTTTCTACAAGTTTGATCGTTTATATAAATATACATTGTTAATTTCCATTGTTTAATGCAATGAAGGCATACATATAATAATAATTTTGCAGCTGATTTAATAGTTTTAGGTAAATAAATTGAAGGAAAAACTACGGTTTCTTATTGGTGCATTCTGAATAAAATTATGATCTATCATAATTATCTTTCATTCATGTATACACCTCTATGTCTTGCATTGTTCTGGACATAATATTCAATTTCCTGTTAATAGTATAGGTACATTCTATTAAGCAATTGTTGTGTTGCTCTTTTAGATGTCTTTTAACACTCTGTTTTGAAAAAAAAAAATGATTTGTTACATATACTGCACAAAATGGGTTCTCAACTAAAATTTTCATATGGTGTTATACAAATTATTGATATAAAATCAGTTGCATGAACTAGAGCTTTCTAACTTTCTTTATTGTTTATTACTAATCTGAAATCAGCTGGAATCGCAAATGATCATGATGATCTGGTGCTGTTTAGATGTTTCGTATCCTAAATTCAACCTGTCCAGTAACTATAAAGTGTTACAATACATTATACACAACACATAAATAGTAACCGGAATGGTACAGCCACTGCTTAAAAAATGCTGAAACGAGAAATGAAAATCCAACATAGTTTTCAATACACATAAATAATCTGACCAATAAAAATGTTTAAAGAAATTGCTTAAAATGAGTTTCTTGTTGCTTACGTCTTTCATCCACGACAATTTGGACTCATATTTGTCTCTAAGGCAACTATACCACACCTTCTTAGTTTTACATTCACAGTAAAATTTAATCTTTTTTAATTCTTCATATAAAATCTTGCAAATATATGAAATATGTCAACAATAAGTTTTCATTGTAACATCACAATACTGTTAAAGTAGATATTCATGTAGAATAAAGTGTTAAAAATATATTGCTTTTCTCCCAACATTGAAAATGACTATATAAACCCCCTCCCCCTTTTCCACCCCAAAGAAAACGCATGATTATTTGAAGAAAACCTCCACTTAAACTTCACTTTATCAAAGTTTTCCATACAAAACCTGGTGCTTCTGCGTAGTCATCATTTCAAACTATTAAAAATAAAATGCTTCTCTGAGCACAGCTGGATACGACCAAGAGGTCGAACCCTGAAAAGTTGGGGCACATTTGGACACAATATACAAGCTTGATACTGTCTGAATTTGGATTGTGAACAAATTTTTGACATAATATAAGTTTCTGACACAAAATAAATGTGGTCAAAGATCTTACAAATCTATTGCGCAATACTGTGCAATTGAAGATTTCTTCTTGAAACTTTTAAAAAATTCGAAATTTGAAAAATTTTGAAAAAAAAAATATGAATCCCTTAAAAAAATTGTAAACAAAAAATCCCCCCCCCAACCTACTGAACCCCCTTGGAGCAATAACCCCAAAACTCAATCCCAGCCTTTCCTTTGTAGTAAGGAACCTTGTAGTATAATTTCAGAGAGATCCATACACTTAAACACAAGTTATTGTCTGGAAACTAGAAAAATGCTTCTTTTTGGCCCTTTTTCGGCCCTAATTCCTCCATGTTTGCGGCAATTAACCCAGAACTCAATCCCAGCCTTCTCTTTGTTATATGGAACCTTGTGGTACAATGTCAGAGAGATCCATACACTTACACACAAGTTATTGTCCGGAAACTAGAAAAATGCTTGTTTTTGGCCCTTAATTCCTAAACTGTTTGCCTCATAACCCTTAAAATAAATCCCAACCTTTTACTTGAAATATTAAACATTGTGGAACAATTTCAAAGCAATTGAAATACTTATACACAAGTTATTGTCCTGAAACTAGATAAATACTTGTTTTGGGCCCCTTTTGGGCCCCTAATTCCTAAACGGTTGGGACCATCATCCTCAAAATCAATCCCAACCTTCCTTTTGTGGTATTGAACCTTCTTAAAATATTTCATAGAGATCCATTCACTTAAACTTAAGTTATTGTCGGGAAAGCAATGTGTCTTCGGACGACGACGCAGACGACGACGACATCATACCATTATACGATCCCAAAAATTTTTTTGCGGTCGTATAAAAACCATCTGAACCACTCATTAAATTGAATTATTATGGAACAACATACAGATCTATAACACTATCAAACGGAGAAAAGGGTGCAATATCATCAATGTCGTTACTTTTGGAGAAATATACCCTATTTGGAGATATTTCATGAAACTGCAATCCCATCCAAGGGTGGATTCATTTTACACCTTAATTTATGTTTTGTTTTTTGCTTAACCCTAGTCCTACTTGTATAAAACAAAAGTTGTGTGGCAATATTTACATTTTCTTTAATTTTTTCGTATTTTCTTTTTCATTCATTTTGCTATTTGCTATTTTCAGCTTTTATAATCAAGCTGTCACGAGCTGAAAAATAAAAAAAAAATAAAAAGAAACGAAAATATCAGCTTTAACATGTCTAAAGGGGCATGAGCTACGAGATATAAACAAAATTAAAATAAGGTGTTTTTTTGTTTAATCGTTAATGAAAGTGAAAAAGTGAAATGATAATTCGCTTTTAGCAGCCAGCTTGGTTCAATTTTTTTCAAAATAAGCTAAGAAAGATCCCTGATTAAATATTCACTTGCAAGTGAATAATTCGACCTCATTGAATCCGTTTTATGTGACCTTCAATTAAAACCCTTAGCTAGAGATTGATTTGGCATAAACTGGGCATGTTCAGCTATTAAAAGGAAAGAATGTCAACACTGAAAGTGAAACAAAAGTAAACCATTTGGTTGACTGATTCCATCCACAAAAACTCATTCTTATATAGGGAAAAACGATGATTAACATATTGTTTTAACCTACAATGTGAAATCAAACAGACCTAGAAAAATCCAATTGCAGGAGTTTGCTATCTATTTATATCAATATTTATGTTTATATCGGGTTAAATGACCGTCGGCAGTCTTGGAGGTCATCTCGATGGTTAATGAGAGGCGTCTAGACTAAAATACACACAAAATTCTGATACATATCATCAAGTTCATACATTGCAAATTGTTTATTTAAGATTGGGATATACATTTTAGTATGTTATAAATCAAATATGAGAATCTGAGTCAAATCGGTGAACATGAATTTGACAGCTAATGCCCCTTTAAAAACACTAAATAATGAAAAGATGATGCTAAGGCATACATTTATATATAAAAGGACTAGTTTGACCCATAAAAACATGTAGCAAATTAATTTCTTTCAAGTACATGTTTATGTGATAGAGTAAATTTTATTTTAAGTCGATAATTCTGTATGTGCTCCTCTCTTAAACATTATTTATATAGTATTTGACATTCACCCTTTAATATGCATACATGACTATGCGGTAAGGGTTTTGCTCATTGTTGAAGACTGTACGGTGATCTATAGTTGTTAACTTCTCTTTCATTTGGTGACAATGGTCTCAGGCTGGTGGAGACTTGTCTCATTGGCAATCATACCACATCTTCTTATTATATACATGTATACTGTACATGTAGCCCTGGTGCCTTAACTGATTTGGGTCCTTTCAACATTTGTATGATCCTGTGATATTATTGGACACTCAGTTTTAATGAAATGAACTATTAGATCAACCATCTTGCATGACTTGCGAGATGTATTATTAGACTTTAAGGTATGTCTGGTAAGCCTTTTTAGCTATAGTCATGATTGTAACAGGTGAAAAAAAATTTTATGCCCGAAAATCAACCCCCAAAGAATTTCAAATAGTCAGACCGGTGCAATTAAGATGCAAACAACACATTCAACTTTTTGGTAAATTGAATAGACCTTATCGCTATTTGTCCGTCATCTATGGACATCACAAAGGTTCCAGATAAATTTTGACGTCACAATAGAATTTGATTGTTGCCACAAAGGAAAAGTGATTGTTGTATGACGTCAATAGTTCAAGTGTCGCAGATCATCATGTCAAGTGTTCTGATGAAATAGCGATAATGTCTATTGTCTCCTGGTACGAGGAAAATTCTACCTTAAAAACCCGAAAACCAGTAATTCATGGAATTTCTTTTGGATTATATGGCTTGTAAGACTTTCTTTCAGGACAATTTCAGCCTTCGAAAAGCTTCTTGACTTTCTAGACCGAAAATCAATCTTAAATCAAATTTCTTATACTTTACATTGCTTTAACATATTAAAATTGTAAGTAGATATAGGAAGATGTGGTGTGAGTGCCAATGAGACAACTCTCCATCCAAATAACAATTTATAAAAGTAAACCATTATAGGTCAATGTACGGCCTTCAACACGGAGCCTTGGCTCACACCGAACAACAAGCTATAAAGGGCCCCAAAAGTACTAGTGTAAAACCATTCAAACGGTAAAACCAACGGTCTAGTCTATATAAAAAACGAGAAACGAGAAACACGTATAAATCACATAAACAAACGACAACTACTGTACATCAGATTCCTGACTTAGGACAGGTGCAAACATTTGCAGCGGGATTAAACGTTTTAATGGTACCAAACCTTCTCCCTTTTTCTGAAACAATAGTATAACATCACAACATAGAAAAACACACGATAAAACATCAATTGGAAGGCTTAACTCAATCAAAAACGTAAATTAACACACTATGAACGAATAAATTCGATCTGTGATACCTGAAAGTAAATACATAGTTAATAAAATATTAGGGACAAACATTAAATGTAAGGCCTCTTACCAGTGAAGAAATTTACTGGGCATGCTGGAGTACAAATGTAGGTAATATGGCTTGTGGTTAACAAATTAATTTAGCTGACCCGATTTTTATGTAGGGCTTGTGGTTAATTGTATGTAGAGACATAGTCTTGGTGGGGTGTCACGTGCATCAGATTTTTGTCAAATCTATTTAATGTGAGGGTACCCAAATTGCACCTATTTTGACAGTTTTTTTTTTTTTTTTGTCTACATTTATTTATGATCCATACAAAAGTTTCGATCCATTCAATTTCTGTGTTTTTTTTTTTTTGTAGATGTATCCTTATTAACTATTTAGTTCCACCAATTTAATTTTGAATCCATATTAAATCATAGAAAAATGGGCTTGAACTGACCTCCAAACGATCCATGATTCTGTAATGAGGAGTACCAAAATTGCATCCATGCTTAAATTCAAATCATTAAAAATCGAATAACAGATGTTTTATTTTATTCTTCAAATATTTAGAACAATTTGACATTAGTCATCATAAAGACAATTATAATATCAATAGAACCAGTACACAATTTAACAAAATAAAGGATGTATAATGCCCCTTTGAAACATGTAACATACATATGTTATCACAGATTTTCGATTTTTTTAGCCCTCAGTAACAAACGTAATATTATGTTATTTTTCTCTAATAACTTATTTAAGTTAGACCCTTGACTGTTAGTCCATGCTTACTATTAATATTTGAAGAAATGGATGCTCGTAACATATTTTATTTTGTGGACGCCACACGGCAACGTTTCTGTAGATTTTACTTTTCCAGTGAAAACTTCATCTATTGATATATACTGTGAACGTTTTATGAATATTTAAATATATTTTCCTATTCGAAAGACGTGCATAATGTCAAATAATAAAAAAATAAAACTTTTTTAGTCCCTAAGAAAACTTGTAAGATTTTCGCTGGTATTTTTGCTAAATAGGTGCAATTTGGGTACTGTGACGTTATCATGGTTATTATGATAGAATACATATTTTCAAAATATATGAAACGGGAACTGGATGATGCTTACCGCTACTACAAAAGGATGATGGAAGTGTTTAACGACCTTGACTGGATATACATCCCTCGCACGGTCGGTACTATAAAAGGATCGAAGTGTTATATGCATATATCGTTGGCCAAATGAACGACATGTCCTAATCACTGTTTTTAAAACTTCTGGAAAATATTGACGGAAATGACGGATGAGTAGTGAAAAATAAATGAAAACGGAACGACTCTGATTCTAAAAACGGATGTTAGATATACTGTATATTTGGGTTAATATAGATATATACGATATAATATTTTTTGTCCAATTTCCCATGTTAAATAATTAAAATGAGACGGTATTTACCTTACAACTTTATTTTCCGGCGATGCTGGAATGTATAAATGATATAAAACAAGATAAGCGTCTTTGACCTACTTTATCTCTTTATTCGGATACTTGCGGGTATCTTCTCAAAGTTCAACCAGAGTGCACGGATTGAACCTGATTGCATTCGGAATTCTCATGACTTTTTATACCTTCAACGTATTTTCCAAATCATTTATTTATTTAGTATATTTATATATAATATCAGAAGTCCATTACTAGACGTCTGATAATATGTATGTAAAAGTAAAGATAATTAATCAGCTATTTCATTTATATGATTTTTAGTTTAAAGCAACTATATGCACAGGATTTTTTTGTTTATACACAGTTTTGATTTAAAAGAAAAACGACATGGTTAGAAAATACAAATAAGTGCACCATTACAAACACAATTCAATTTTAATATTCTTGTCATGGTTAGAAAATACATAAAATAACACCATAACAAACTCAATCTTATATTCTTGTACGTTTCTACAATAAAACAAATCTATTCTATTTACCTGTGATAATATAAACGTCATAAAAAATACGTCACTTTTTGTTGCGTTGATTTATTCGTGTGACACACAGTTCATAATTCGTTTGTGGTATCCTGGTGTGCTGTCGTGGATTCATGGGAGGTATCCGTTGATATTCTGTGGTTTACATGTTGTAATGTACTATTATATTATTTATTTCCTGAGTGTTCTTGCGTTTATTTGTACTGTATTCCTGTCACCTAATGTTGTCATTTTAGCGGTATTGTCAACATTGCCATATAAGCGGGAGGTTTTGCTAGACATAAAATCAGATTCAACCGACCATTTTTTCTTAAAATGTCCTGTACCAAGTCAGGAATATGGCAGTTGTTATCAAATAGTCCTTAGTTTCGATGTATGTTGGCGTTTGTTTTTAGTGCAGTTCAGTGTTTCTGTTGTTCCGTTGTTTTCCTCTTATAGTTGATGCGTTTCCCTCGGTTTTGGTTTGTGACCCTGATTTGTTTTCGCTTAATCGATTTATGACTATTGAACAGTGGTATACACCTTTTCGTAATTCGCCATTAACTTTCTTTGATATCAGTAAATGTTGTTTAATCATCTTCTTTGGTATAATTTAGATTCTAATAATAATAACAAAAAGAATGTTTCAAATATGAACAGACGGGTTTTGCCTGTTTGAATTGTTTTGTAATGTATGCCAAAAAAGCTGCCACGTAATGGACTGGATCTGCTTATTCTTCCGGAGCACCTAAGATCAGTCCCGGTGTTGGTGGGGTTCGTGTTGCTAAGTCTATAGTTTTCTATGTTGTGTTTTGTCAACTGTTGCTTGTCTTTTGATCGATTTTTGTTATTTGCCATGGCTATGTCCTTTCATAAGATTTCGCCTCTTTTTCAACAACATATGCATTTGAAAGATCTCTTTGGTACCTACTTAGATTTCTACAGTTTTATTTCTGGCATCTATACTACTAAAATAACGAGGTCCAATTTGTTAGCCGGCATGACGTAAAAACGACGAATCAAAGAATTCAACTTTATACATAACTAATATAGGACAATGGTGTTCTTTAAAAATTACACCATTACAGGCCTTTTGTTTTCCACATGATTAATATTACCAATACTTAAAGGTGTCAGACCACCAATTAAATATCCCTATCTGTTCAACCAAATTTTGCAATTTTCACAGCTTTCTAAATATTTTACCTTAAGTTTAACTTCATAGAAACCAGGTATATCCTGAATTGTACATGTATCAGCTTTCTGCATGCCAATTTTCAACATACATTTAAAGCCTTCTAAGAAAAAAACTGACCTTCAAAAAGAGGTACTCCAAAAATAACCCCTGGTTTTCTGGAAATCTTAAATTAGTATACTATGGAGCGCATTAATCCTCAATTTTTAATGCAAACTCATAGAAAAGTAAATTTTGGCTCGAAATGGTCTAAATATATTTCTCTTTCACCAAAAGTTTTATTTCTGCAAATTTGTTGGTTAGTTTAAGTAAACAAGGACATCAAAAGCACTATTTTGTGTCAGAGTAGGGCTACTTTTACATACGTTCTAAATTAGAGGGAGTAATTGGTGGTCTGACACCTAAAGAGACAAAAAAGTTGATCAGAAATCTTTTGTTTTGCTTTATTCTTAATCCTTAGTCAATTTGTAGTTAAAAACAGCCTATCTGAACATAATGCGACTTATATTACAAATTTCACAGCTCAATTTAAACTGACTGTAATGTATGACTTTGATAGAAAATACTTGAAAATTTCATTTTGGACTACAGGAACATAAACTTTCAATATCAAGATCAGTTTTATTGATTTTCCTTGTTTGTTCTACTACTTTAAAGACTTTCCACAATTTTTTTTTTTTTTTTTTTTTTTTTTTTTTTTTTTTTTTTTTTTTTTTTTTTTTTTTTTTTTTTTTTTTTATGCTTTTAGTTCGCCCAAAAATAGCAAAATTTTTGGCTCTAATTTCAATTTATTTTGCCCCAAAAAGATCAATTGTGGCTACAAACAATCAAGATCATTAACAAAAAATCAATGTTTCTTAAATTTTGGGTTTCACGATTTCAACTAAAGGTGTCAGACCACCAATTAAATATCCCTATCTGTTCAACCAAATTTTGCAATTTTCACAGCTTTCTAAATATTTTACCTAAGTTTAACTTCATAGAAACCAGGTATATCCTGAATTGTACATGTATGCTTTTGCATGCCAATTTTCAACATACATTTAAAGCCTTCTAAAAAAACTGACCTTCAAAAGAGGTACTCAAAAATAACCCTGGTTTTCAAAAATTTTCCTTAAATTTAGAACTATGGAAGCGAATTAATTTCCTTCAAAATTTTATTTGCAAATTTTATTAGAAAGTAAATTTTGGCTGGAAATGTCTAAATATATTTTCTCACCAAAAGAAAATTTCGAAATTTGTTTGTTATTTAATTACAAGATAAAAGCCTATTGCAATGCACTTTTACAATTACGTCAATTAAGAGTAATTGTTGGTCTGAAATTATTTATAAGGACAAAATTATCAGAATTTTTGTTTTGTTTTTCTATCTTAAGTTCAATTTGTAGTAAAAACAGTTTGAAATAGATATATTTTCACGTCATAATGGACTATTAACTGATAAAATCTTGAAATTTTTTTACTACAGAATAAATTTAATATAAATTCATTTTTAATTGATTTTTCTTTTTGTTTACTACTTTACTCAAATTTTACAATGATAAGGGTAAAAATCAATTTTATTAAATTTGACCTTTTTCGGTGTCAGTATGTTTAATGTCAAAAAATGTCATTTCATTTAACTTTTTATTAACTATTCAGGTCAAAATAAATTTAGGTTAAAATTTCATTTGATTAAAAGGATTTGTGGTACAATTTTACATCAGGCTATGTTTCTGATTTGGGTTACGCATTATAAGGGTAAAAATAAATAATTTCAAAATTTCATTTAGCAATTTTTTTGCTTAGAAACCAGGTATTTAATGTCTACACCCAGAACAACTACTTCCTTAAAAATTTAAAGGACCAAATTTTTTTGAAACTAATTGTCAGGGCGAAACTAAAATGCAAATTAGGTAAGCTCAAATGCAATATTTTTTCCCAAAAGATTCAAATTGTGGTTATTTAATAACAAGACAAAAAAATTTTCAATGGTTTTCTGTTTTGGGTTTGTTTCACTAAAGAGACAAAAAGTTGATCAGAAATCTTTGTTTTGCTTTATTCTTAATCCTTAGTCAATTTGTAGTTAAAACAGCCTATCTGAACATAATGCGACTTATATTACAAATTTCACAGCTCAATTTAAACTGACTGTAATGTATGACTTTGATAGAAAATACTTGAAAATTTCATTTTGGACTACAGGAACATAAACTTTCAATATCAAGATCAGTTTTGATTTTCCTTGTTTGTTCTACTACTTAAAGACTTTCCACAATTTTACAATGAGTCAAGTAAAAATCCAAGGTTTGAAGAGTTAAGGAATTGACCCTTTTTCACCTGGTGTCAGTAATGGGACTATTAACTGATCAAAAGTGCGGTCATGGTCATTTAACTGTTTTATTTACTATCAGTCAATAAAATTTAAGGTATAAACTTCATTTGAGATTATAAATTGGATTTTGTGCGTTTATGCAATGTTTACATCAGGCTATGTTATCTGCCAAATACATGGTATGACGCAATGATATAAGGGATAAAATCAAATAATTTCATTAAATCTTCATGACGACAATTTTTGCGGTAGTAAACCAGGTATGTTTTAATGTCTAACACCACAGAAACAACTTACTGTCCATTTATAACAATTTAGGACATTTTTTATGAAAGCATATTGTCAGGGTCGGAAAAGCTAAAAATAGCACAAATTTAGGTTTAAGGCTCTAAATTTGCAATATCTGACTTTTGCCCCAAAAGATTCAAATGTGGCTACAATCATTTCAACTGATCAGTTAAGACAAAATCAATTTTTCTTTTTCCGCAAAGGTGTCAGACCACCAATTAAATATCCCTATCTGTTCAACCAAATTTTGCAATTTCACAGCTTTCTAAATATTTTACCTTAAGTTTAACTTCAGAAACCAGTATATCCTGAATTGTACATGTATCAGCTTTCTGCAAATTTTCAACATACATTTAAAGCCTTAAGAAAAACTGACCTTCAAAAGAGGTACTCCAAAAAAATTAAAACTGGGTTTTCTTTTGAAATCTAAAATTTTGGAAGGCAATAATTCCTTCAAATTTTATTTGCAAATTTTATTAGAAAAGTAAATTTTGGCTGGAAATGTCTAAATAATTTTTTCACCAAAAGAAAATTTCGAAATTTTTGTTTGTTTATTTAAACAAGATAAAAGCACTATTTTGTGTCAGAGTAGGGCTACTTTACATACGTTCTAAATTAGAGGAGTAATTGGTGGTCTGACACCTAAAGAGACAAAAAGTTGATCAGAAATCTTTTGTTTTGCTTTATTCTTAATCCTTAGTCAATTTGTAGTTAAAACAGCCTATCTGAACATAATGCGACTTATATTACAAATTTCACAGCTCAATTTAAACTGACTGTAATGTATGACTTTGATAGAAAATACTTGAAAATTTCATTTTGGACTACAGGAACATAAACTTTCAATATCAAGATCAGTTTTATTGATTTTTCCTTGTTTGTTCTACTACTTTAAAGACTTTCCACAATTTTTACAATGAGTCAAGTAAAAATCCAAGGTTTTGAAGAGTTAAGGAATATTGACCCCCTTTTTCACCTGGTGTCAGTAATGGGACTATTAACTGATCAAAAGTGCGGTCATGGTCATTTAACTGTTTTTATTTACTATCAGTCAATAAAATTTAAGGTATAAAACTTTCATTTGAGATACCTAAATTGGATTTTTGTGCGTTTGCAATGTTTACATCAGGCTATATCTGCCAAATACATGGTATGACGCAATGATATAAGGGATAAAATCAAATAATTTCATTAAATCTTCATGACGACAATTTTTTGCGGTAGTAAACCAGGTATGTTTTAATGTCTAACACCACAGAAACAACTTACTGTCCATTTATAACAACTTAGGACATTTTTTTATGAAAGCATATTGTCAGGGTCGGAAAAGCTAAAATAGCACAAATTTAGGTTTAAGGCTCTAAATTTGCAATATCTGACTTTTGCCCCAAAAGAGATTCAAATGTGGCTACAATCATTTCAACTGATCAGTTAAGACAAAAAATCAATCGTTTTCTGATTTTGGGGTTTCACCGCATTTCACTTAAAGGTGTCAGACCACCAATTAAATATCCCTATCTGTTCAACCAAATTTTGCAATTTTCACAGCTTTCTAAATATTTTACCTTAAGTTTAACTTCATAGAAACCAGGTATATCCTGAATTGTACATGTATCAGCTTTCTGCATGCCAATTTTCAACATACATTTAAAGCCTTCTAAGAAAAAAACTGACCTTCAAAAAGAGGTACTCCAAAAATAACCCCTGGTTTTCTGGAAATCTTAAATTAGTATACTATGGAGCGCATTAATCCTCAATTGTTAATGCAAACTCATAGAAAAGTAAATTTTGGCTCGAAATGGTCTAAATATATTTCTCTTTCACCAAAAGTTTTATTTCTGCAAATTTGTTGGTTAGTTTAAGTAAACAAGGACATCAAAAGCACTATTTTGTGTCAGAGTAGGGCTACTTTTACATACGTTCTAAATTAGAGGGGTAATTGGTGGTCTGACACCTTTATTATAAAGAGACAAAAAGTTGATCAGAAATCTTTTGTTTTGCTTTATTCTTAATCCTTAGTCAATTTGTAGTTAAAACAGCCTATCTGAACATAATGCGACTTATATTACAAATTTCACAGCTCAATTTAAACTGACTGTAATGTATGACTTTGATAGAAAATACTTGAAAATTTCATTTTGGACTACAGGAACATAAACTTTCAATATCAAGATCAGTTTTTATTGATTTTCCTTGTTTGTTCTACTACTTTAAAGACTTTCCACAATTTTACAATGAGTCAAGTAAAAATCCAAGGTTTTGAAGAGTTGAATATTGACCCTTTTTCACCTGGTGTCAGTAATGGGACTATTAACTGATCAAAAGTGCGGTCATGGTCATTTAACTGTTTTATTTACTATCAGTCACATAAACTTTCAGGTATCAAACTTTCAGTTGAGATTATAAATTGGATTTTGTGCGTTTGTGCAATGTTCTACATCAGGCTATGTAAAGACTTTCCACAATACATGGTATGACGCAATGAGTATAAGGGATAAAAATCAAATAATTTCATGAAGATCTTAAGGAATATTGATTTTTTGCGGTGGTAAACCAGGTAATGTTTTACTATCTAACACCATCAGAAACAACTTGCGGTCCATTTATAACAATTTAGGACATGTTTTTATATGAAAGCATATTGTCAGGGTCGAAAAAGCTAAAAATAGCACAAATTTAGGTATAAGGCTCTAACTTTGCAATATCACTTTTCCCCAAATTGAGATTCAAATGTGCGCTTATGCAATCATTTCAACTGATCAGTTAAGACAAAAAAATCAATCGTTATCTGCCATTTACATGGTATGACCGCAATTCACTTAAGGTGATCAGACCACCAATCAAATATCCCTATCTGTTCAACCAAATCTTGCAATTTTCACAGCTTTCTAAATATTTTACCTTGCGGTTAACTTCATAGAAACCAGGTATGTCCTTAATTGTACATGTAACAGCTTTCTGCATGCCAATTTTCAACACATTTAAAGCATTCTAAGAACAAACTGACCTTCAAAAAGGTACTCCAAAATAACCCTGGTATATGGAAAGCATAAATTAGTATACTATGGAGTCGGATTAATCCTCAAAAATAGCACAAATTCATAGAAAAGTAAATTTTGCTCTAAAATGGTCTAAATATCTGACTCTTTGCCCCAAAAGTTTTATTTCTGCAAATGTGGCTACAATCAGTTTCAACTGATCAGTTAAGACATCAAAAGCACTATTTTGTGTCAGAGTAGGGCTACTTTTACATACGATCTAAATTAGAGTTTCACCGTGGTTTGACACTTAAAGAGACAAAAAGTTGATCAGAAATCTTTTGTTTTGCTTTATTCTTAATCCTTAGTCAATTTGTAGTTAAAAACAGCCTATCTGAACATAATGCGACTTATATTACAAATTTCACAGCTCAATTTAAACTGACTGTAATGTATGACTTTGATAGAAAATACTTGAAAATTTCATTTTGGACTACAGGAACATAAACTTTCAATATCAAGATCAGTTTTATTGATTTTTCCTTGTTTGTTCTACTACTTTAAAGACTTTCCACAATTTTACAATGAGTCAAGTAAAAATCCAAGGTTTTGAAGAGTTAAGAATATTGACCCCTTTTTTCACCTGGTGTCAGTAATGGGACTATTAACTGATCAAAAGTGCGGTCATGGTCATTTAACTGTTTTTATTTACTATCAGTCAATAAAATTTAAGGTATAAAACTTCCATTTGAGATTATAAATTGGTTTTTTGTGCGTTTATGCAATGTTTACATCAGGCTATGTTATCTGCCAAATACATGGTATGACGCAATGATATAAGGGATAAAAATCAAATAATTTCATTAAATCTTCATGACGACAATTTTTTGCGGTAGTAAACCAGGTATGTTTTAATGTCTAACACCACAGAAACAACTTACTGTCCATTTATAACAATTTAGGACATTTTTTTATATGAAAGCATATTGTCAGGGTCGGAAAAGCTAAAAATAGCACAAATTTAGGTTTAAGGCTCTAAATTTGCAATATCTGACTTTTGCCCCAAAGAGATTCAAATGTGGCTACAATCATTTCAACTGATCAGTTAAGACAAAAAATCAATCGTTTTCTGATTTTGGGGTTTCACCGCATTTCACTTAAAGGTGTCAGACCACCAATTAAATATCCCTATCTGTTCAACCAAATTTTGCAATTTTCACAGCTTTCTAAATATTTTACCTTAAGTTTAACTTCATAGAAACCAGATATATCCTGAATTGTACATGTATCAGCTTTCTGCATGCCAATTTTCAACATACATTTAAAGCCTTCTAAGAAAAAACTGACCTTCAAAAAGGTACTCCAAAAATAACCCTGGTTTTCTGGAAATCTTAAATTAGTATACTATGGAGCGCATTAATCCTCAATTTTAATGCAAACTCATGGAAAAGTAAATTTTGGCTCGAAATGGTCTTAATATATTTCTCTTTCACCAAAAGTATTATTTCTGCAAATTTGTTGGTTAGTTAAAGTAAACAAGGACATCAAAAGCACTATTTTGTGTCAGAGTAGGGCTACTTTTACGTTCTAAATTAGAAAAGTAATTGGTAGTCTGACACCTAATGAGTCTAAATATAGTTGATCTTTCACCAAAAGTTTTATTTCTGCTTTATTCTTAATCCTTAGTCAATTTGTAGTTAAACACAGGACTATCTGAACATAATGCGACTTATATTACAAATGTCAGAGTAGGGCAACTTTTACAACTGACGTTCTAATGTAGATGAGTAATTGATAGAAAATACTTGACACCTTTCATTATGGACTACAGAGACATAAAAGTTCAATATCAAGATCAATCTTATTGATTTTGCTTTGTTTGTTCTAATACTTTAAAGACTTTCCACAATGTAGTTACAAACAGCCTATCTGAACATCCATGCGACTTGAAGAGTTACAAATATTCACAGCTCAATTTCAACTGGTGTCAGTAATGTATGACTATTGAACTGATCAAAAGTACGGTCATGAAAATTTCACTGTTTTATTTACTATCAGTCACATAAACTTTCAGGTATCAACTTTCAGTTGAGATTATAAATTGGATTTTGTGCCTTGTATGCAATGTTCTACATCAGGCTATGTAAGACTTTCCACAATACATGGTATGACGCAATGAGTATAAGGGATAAAAATCAAATAATTTGAAGAGTTAAGGAATATTCATGACGACCCTTTTCACCTGGTAGTAAACCAGGTAATGGGACTATGTCTAACACCACAGAATCAACTTGCAGTCCATTTATAACAATTTAGGACATGTTTTTTATGAAAGCATATTGTCAGGGTCGGAAAAGCTAAAAATTAAGGTATAAAACTTTAGGTTTGAGGCTCTAAATTTGCAATATCTGGATTTTTGTGCCAAAGAGATTCAAATGTGGCTACAATCATTTCAACTGATCAGTTAAGACAAAAAATCAATCGTTATCTGCCATTTACATGGTATGACACCAATTCACTTAAGGTGATCAGACCACCAATCAAATATCCCTATCTGTTCAACCAAATCTTGCAATTTTCACAGCTTTCTAAATATTTTACCTTGCGGTTAACTTCATAGAAACCAGGTATGTCCTTAATTGTACATGTAACAGCTTTCTGCATGCAGATTTTCAACATACATTTACTGTCCATTCTAAGAACAAAAACTGACCTTCAAAAGAGGTACTCCAAAAATAACCCTGGTTATCAAATCTTATATTAGTATACTATGGAGTCGGATTAATCCTCAAATATAGCACAAATTCATAGAAAAGTAAATAAGGCTCTAAAATGGTCTAATATCTGACTTTCTGCTTTCACCAAAAGTTTTATTTCTGCAAATTTGTTGGCTAGTTTAAGTAAACAAGGACATCAACTGCACTATTTTGTGTCAGAGTAGGCTACTTTCACATACGTTCTAATCTAGGGATTAATTGGTGGTTTCACACGCATTTCTTATAAAGAGACAAAAAGTTGATCAGAAATCTTTGTTTTGCTTTATTCTTAATCCTTAGTCAATTTGTAGTTAAAACAGCCTATCTGAACATAATGCGACTTATATTACAAATTTCACAGCTCAATTTAAACTGACTGTAATGTATGACTTTGATAGAAAATACTTGAAAATTTCATTTTGGACTACAGGAACATAAACTTTCAATATCAAGATCAGTTTTATTGATTTTTCCTTGTTTGTTCTACTACTTTAAAGACTTTCCACAATTTTACAATGAGTCAAGTAAAAAATCCAAGGTTTTGAAGAGTTAAGGAATATTGACCCCCCTTTTTTCACCTGGTGTCAGTAATGGGACTATTAACTGATCAAAAGTGCGGTCATGGTCATTTAACTGTTTTTATTTACTATCAGTCAATAAAATTTAAGGTATAAAACTTTCATTTGAGATTATAAATTGGATTTTTGTGCGTTTATGCAATGTTTACATCAGGCTATGTTATCTGCCAAATACATGGTATGACGCAATGATATAAGGGGATAAAAATCAAATAATTTCATTAAATCTTCATGACGACAATTTTTTTGCGGTAGTAAACCAGGTATGTTTTAATGTCTAACACCACAGAAACAACTTACTGTCCATTTATAACAATTTAGGACATTTTTTTTATATGAAAGCATATTGTCAGGGTCGGAAAAGCTAAAAATAGCACAAATTTAGGTTTAAGGCTCTAAATTTGCAATATCTGACTTTTGCCCCAAAGAGATTCAAATGTGGCTACAATCATTTCAACTGATCAGTTAAGACAAAAAATCAATCGTTTTCTGATTTTGGGGTTTCACCGCATTTCACTTAAAGAGACAAAAAGTTGATCAGAAATCTTTTGTTTTGCTTTATTCTTAATCCTTAGTCAATTTGTAGTTAAAACAGCCTATCTGAACATAATGCGACTTATATTACAAATTTCACAGCTCAATTTAAACTGACTGTAATGTATGACTTTGATAGAAAATACTTGAAAATTTCATTTTGGACTACAGGAACATAAACTTTCAATATCAAGATCAGTTTTTATTGATTTTTCCTTGTTTGTTCTACTACTTTAAAGACTTTCCACAATTTTTACAATGAGTCAAGTAAAAAATCCAAGGTTTTGAAGAGTTAAGGAATATTGACCCCCCTTTTTTCACCTGGTGTCAGTAATGGGACTATTAACTGATCAAAAGTGCGGTCATGGTCATTTAACTGTTTTTATTTACTATCAGTCAATAAAATTTAAGGTATAAAACTTTCATTTGAGATTATAAATTGGATTTTTGTGCGTTTATGCAATGTTTACATCAGGCTATGTTATCTGCCAAATACATGGTATGACGCAATGATATAAGGGATAAAATCAAATAATTTCATTAAATCTTCATGACGACAATTTTTTGCGGTAGTAAACCAGGTATGTTTTAATGTCTAACACCACAGAAACAACTTACTGTCCATTTATAACAATTTAGGACATTTTTTTTATATGAAAGCATATTGTCAGGGTCGGAAAAGCTAAAAATAGCACAAATTTAGGTTTAAGGCTCTAAATTTGCAATATCTGACTTTTTGCCCCAAAAGAGATTCAAATGTGGCTACAATCATTTCAACTGATCAGTTAAGACAAAAAAATCAATCGTTTTCTGATTTTGGGGTTTCACCGCATTTCACTTAAAGGTGTCAGACCACCAATTAAATATCCCTATCTGTTCAACCAAATTTTGCAATTTTCACAGCTTTCTAAATATTTTACCTTAAGTTTAACTTCATAGAAACCAGGTATATCCTGAATTGTACATGTATCAGCTTTCTGCATGCCAATTTTCAACATACATTTAAAGCCTTCTAAGAAAAAAACTGACCTTCAAAAAGAGGTACTCCAAAAATAACCCCTGGTTTTCTGGAAATCTTAAATTAGTATACTATGGAGCGCATTAATCCTCAATTTTTAATGCAAACTCATAGAAAAGTAAATTTTGGCTCGAAATGGTCTAAATATATTTCTCTTTCACCAAAAGTTTTATTTCTGCAAATTTGTTGGTTAGTTTAAGTAAACAAGGACATCAAAAGCACTATTTTGTGTCAGAGTAGGGCTACTTTTACATACGTTCTAAATTAGAGGGAGTAATTGGTGGTCTGACACCTAAAGAGACAAAAAAGTTGATCAGAAATCTTTTGTTTTGCTTTATTCTTAATCCTTAGTCAATTTGTAGTTAAAAACAGCCTATCTGAACATAATGCGACTTATATTACAAATTTCACAGCTCAATTTAAACTGACTGTAATGTATGACTTTGATAGAAAATACTTGAAAATTTCATTTTGGACTACAGGAACATAAACTTTCAATATCAAGATCAGTTTTTATTGATTTTTCCTTGTTTGTTCTACTACTTTAAAGACTTTCCACAATTTTTACAATGAGTCAAGTAAAAAATCCAAGGTTTTGAAGAGTTAAGGAATATTGACCCCCCTTTTTTCACCTGGTGTCAGTAATGGGACTATTAACTGATCAAAAGTGCGGTCATGGTCATTTAACTGTTTTTATTTACTATCAGTCAATAAAATTTAAGGTATAAAACTTTCATTTGAGATTATAAATTGGATTTTTGTGCGTTTATGCAATGTTTACATCAGGCTATGTTATCTGCCAAATACATGGTATGACGCAATGATATAAGGGGATAAAAATCAAATAATTTCATTAAATCTTCATGACGACAATTTTTTTGCGGTAGTAAACCAGGTATGTTTTAATGTCTAACACCACAGAAACAACTTACTGTCCATTTATAACAATTTAGGACATTTTTTTTATATGAAAGCATATTGTCAGGGTCGGAAAAGCTAAAAATAGCACAAATTTAGGTTTAAGGCTCTAAATTTGCAATATCTGACTTTTTGCCCCAAAAGAGATTCAAATGTGGCTACAATCATTTCAACTGATCAGTTAAGACAAAAAAATCAATCGTTTTCTGATTTTGGGGTTTCACCGCATTTCACTTAAAGAGACAAAAAAGTTGATCAGAAATCTTTTGTTTTGCTTTATTCTTAATCCTTAGTCAATTTGTAGTTAAAAACAGCCTATCTGAACATAATGCGACTTATATTACAAATTTCACAGCTCAATTTAAACTGACTGTAATGTATGACTTTGATAGAAAATACTTGAAAATTTCATTTTGGACTACAGGAACATAAACTTTCAATATCAAGATCAGTTTTTATTGATTTTTCCTTGTTTGTTCTACTACTTTAAAGACTTTCCACAATTTTTACAATGAGTCAAGTAAAAAATCCAAGGTTTTGAAGAGTTAAGGAATATTGACCCCTTTTTCACCTGGTGTCAGTATGGGGACTATTAACTGATCAAAAGTGCGGTCATGGTCATTTAACTGTTTTTATTTACTATCAGTCAATAAAATTTAAGGTATAAAACTTTCATTTGAGATTATAAATTGGATTTTTGTGCGTTTATGCAATGTTTACATCAGGCTATGTTATCTGCCAAATACATGGTATGACGCAATGATATAAGGGGATAAAAATCAAATAATTTCATTAAATCTTCATGACGACAATTTTTTTGCGGTAGTAAACCAGGTATGTTTTAATGTCTAACACCACAGAAACAACTTACTGTCCATTTATAACAATTTAGGACATTTTTTTTATATGAAAGCATATTGTCAGGGTCGGAAAAGCTAAAAATAGCACAAATTTAGGTTTAAGGCTCTAAATTTGCAATATCTGACTTTTGCCCCAAAGAGATTCAAATGTGGCTACAATCATTTCAACTGATCAGTTAAGACAAAAAAATCAATCGTTTTCTGATTTTGGGGTTTCACCGCATTTCACTTAAAGAGACAAAAAAGTTGATCAGAAATCTTTTGTTTTGCTTTATTCTTAATCCTTAGTCAATTTGTAGTTAAAAACAGCCTATCTGAACATAATGCGACTTATATTACAAATTTCACAGCTCAATTTAAACTGACTGTAATGTATGACTTTGATAGAAAATACTTGAAAATTTCATTTTGGACTACAGGAACATAAACTTTCAATATCAAGATCAGTTTTTATTGATTTTTCCTTGTTTGTTCTACTACTTTAAAGACTTTCCACAATTTTTACAATGAGTCAAGTAAAAAATCCAAGGTTTTGAAGAGTTAAGGAATATTGACCCCCCTTTTTTCACCTGGTGTCAGTAATGGGACTATTAACTGATCAAAAGTGCGGTCATGGTCATTTAACTGTTTTTATTTACTATCAGTCAATAAAATTTAAGGTATAAAACTTTCATTTGAGATTATAAATTGGATTTTTGTGCGTTTATGCAATGTTTACATCAGGCTATGTTATCTGCCAAATACATGGTATGACGCAATGATATAAGGGGATAAAAATCAAATAATTTCATTAAATCTTCATGACGACAATTTTTTTGCGGTAGTAAACCAGGTATGTTTTAATGTCTAACACCACAGAAACAACTTACTGTCCATTTATAACAATTTAGGACATTTTTTTTATATGAAAGCATATTGTCAGGGTCGGAAAAGCTAAAAATAGCACAAATTTAGGTTTAAGGCTCTAAATTTGCAATATCTGACTTTTTGCCCCAAAAGAGATTCAAATGTGGCTACAATCATTTCAACTGATCAGTTAAGACAAAAAATCAATCGTTTTCTGATTTTGGGGTTTCACCGCATTTCACTTAAAGGTGTCAGACCACCAATTAAATATCCCTATCTGTTCAACCAAATTTTGCAATTTTCACAGCTTTCTAAATATTTTACCTTAAGTTTAACTTCATAGAAACCAGATATATCCTGAATTGTACATGTATCAGCTTTCTGCATGCCAATTTTCAACATACATTTAAAGCCTTCTAAGAAAAAACTGACCTTCAAAAGAGGTACTCCAAAATAACCCCTGTTTTCTGGAAATCTTAAATTAGTATACTATGGAGCGCATTAATCCTCAATTTTAATGCAAACTCATAGAAAAGTAAATTTTGGCTCGAAATGGTCTAAATATATTTCTCTTTCACCAAAAGTTTTATTTCTGCAAATTTGTTGGTTAGTTTAAGTAAACAAGGACATCAAAAGCACTATTTTGTGTCAGAGTAGGGCTACTTTACATACGTTCTAAATTAGAGGGTAATTGGTGGTCTGACACCTTTATTATAAAGAGACAAAAAAGTTGATCAGAAATCTTTTGTTTTGCTTTATTCTTAATCCTTAGTCAATTTGTAGTTAAAAACAGCCTATCTGAACATAATGCGACTTATATTACAAATTTCACAGCTCAATTTAAACTGACTGTAATGTATGACTTTGATAGAAAATACTTGAAAATTTCATTTTGGACTACAGGAACATAAACTTTCAATATCAAGATCAGTTTTTATTGATTTTTCCTTGTTTGTTCTACTACTTTAAAGACTTTCCACAATTTTACAATGAGTCAAGTAAAAATCCAAGGTTTTGAAGAGTTATAAGATATTGACCCCTTTTTACCTGGTGTCAGTAATGGGACTATTAACTGATCAAAAGTGCGGTCATGGTCATTTAACTGTTTTATTTACTATCAGTCAATAAAATTTAAGGTATAAAACTTTCATTTGAGATTATAAATTGGATTTTTGTGCGTTTATGCAATGTTTACATCAGGCTATGTTATCTGCCAAATACATGGTATGACGCAATGATATAAGGATAAAAATCAAATAATTTCATTAAATCTTCATGACGACAATTTTTTGCGGTAGTAAACCAGGTATGTTTTAATGTCTAACACCACAGAAACAACTTACTGTCCATTTATAACAATTTAGGACATTTTTTTATATGAAAGCATATTGTCAGGGTCGGAAAAGCTAAAATAGCACAAATTTAGGTTTAAGGCTCTAAATTTGCAATATCTGACTTTTGCCCCAAAAGAGATTCAAATGTGGCTACAATCATTTCAACTGATCAGTTAAGACAAAAAAATCAATCGTTTTCTGATTTTGGGGTTTCACCGCATTTCATAAAGAGACAAAAAGTTGATCAGAAATCTTTTGTTTTGCTTTATTCTTAATCCTTAGTCAATTTGTAGTTAAAAACAGCCTATCTGAACATAATGCGACTTATATTACAAATTTCACAGCTCAATTTAAACTGACTGTAATGTATGACTTTGATAGAAAATACTTGAAAATTTCATTTTGGACTACAGGAACATAAACTTTCAATATCAAGATCAGTTTTATTGATTTTTCCTTGTTTGTTCTACTACTTTAAAGACTTTCCACAATTTTACAATGAGTCAAGTAAAAATCCAAGGTTTTGAAGAGTTAAGGAATATTGACCCCTTTTTTCACCTGGTGTCAGTAATGGGACTATTAACTGATCAAAAGTGCAGTCATGGTCATTTAACTGTTTTATTTACTATCAGTCAATAAAATTTAAGGTATAAAACTTTCATTTGAGATTATAAATTGGATTTTGTGCGTAGGATAAAAATCAAATAATTTCATTAAATCTTCATGACGACAATTTTTTGCGGTAGTAAACCAGGTATGTTTTAATGTCTAACACCACAGAAACAACTTACTGTCCATTTATAACAATTTAGGACATTTTTTTATATGAAAGCATATTGTCAGGGTCGGAAAAGCTAAAATAGCACAAATTTAGGTTTAAGGCTCTAAATTTGCAATATCTGACTTTTGCCCCAAAAGAGATTCAAATGTGGCTACAATCATTTCAACTGATCAGTTAAGACAAAAAATCAATCGTTTTCTGATTTTGGGGTTTCACCGCATTTCACTTAAAGGTGTCAGACCACCAATTAAATATCCCTATCTGTTCAACCAAATTTTGCAATTTTCACAGCTTTCTAAATATTTTACCTTAAGTTTAACTTCATAGAAACCAGATATATCCTGAATTGTACATGTATCAGCTTTCTGCATGCCAATTTTCAACATACATTTAAAGCCTTCTAAGAAAAAACTGACCTTCAAAAGAGGTACTCAAAAATAACCCTGGTTTTCTGAAATCTTAAATTAGTATACTATGGAGCGCATTAATCCTCAATTTTAATGCAAACTCATAGAAAAGTAAATTTTGGCTCGAAATGGTCTAAATATATTTCTCTTCACCAAAAGTTTTATTTCTGCAAATTTGTTGGTTAGTTTAAGTAAACAAGGACATCAAAAGCACTATTTTGTGTCAGAGTAGGGCTACTTTACATACGTTCTAAATTAGAGGAGTAATTGGTGGTCTGACACCTTTATTATAAAGAGACAAAAAGTTGATCAGAAATCTTTTGTTTTGCTTTATTCTTAATCCTTAGTCAATTTGTAGTTAAAACAGCCTATCTGAACATAATGCGACTTATATTACAAATTTCACAGCTCAATTTAAACTGACTGTAATGTATGACTTTGATAGAAAATACTTGAAAATTTCATTTTGGACTACAGGAACATAAACTTTCAATATCAAGATCAGTTTTATTGATTTTCCTTGTTTGTTCTACTACTTTAAAGACTTTCCACAATTTTACAATGAGTCAAGTAAAAATCCAAGGTTTTGAAGAGTTAGGAATATTGACCCCTTTTTCACCTGGTGTCAGTAATGGGACTATTAACTGATCAAAAGTGCGGTCATGGTCATTTAACTGTTTTATTTACTATCAGTCAATAAAATTTAAGGTATAAAACTTTCATTTGAGATTATAAATTGGATTTTTGTGCGTTTATGCAATGTTTACATCAGGCTATGTTATCTGCCAAATACATGGTATGACGCAATGATATAAGGGATAAAATCAAATAATTTCATTAAATCTTCATGACGACAATTTTTGCGGTAGTAAACCAGGTATGTTTTAATGTCTAACACCACAGAAACAACTTACTGTCCATTTATAACAATTTAGGACATTTTTTTATATGAAAGCATATTGTCAGGGTCGGAAAAGCTAAAAATAGCACAAATTTAGGTTTAAGGCTCTAAATTTGCAATATCTGACTTTTGCCCCAAAAGAGATTCAAATGTGGCTACAATCATTTCAACTGATCAGTTAAGACAAAAAATCAATCGTTTTCTGATTTTGGGGTTTCACCGCATTTCACTTAAAGAGACAAAAAGTTGATCAGAAATCTTTTGTTTTGCTTTATTCTTAATCCTTAGTCAATTTGTAGTTAAAACAGCCTATCTGAACATAATGCGACTTATATTACAAATTTCACAGCTCAATTTAAACTGACTGTAATGTATGACTTTGATAGAAAATACTTGAAAATTTCATTTTGGACTACAGGAACATAAACTTTCAATATCAAGATCAGTTTTATTGATTTTCCTTGTTTGTTCTACTACTTTAAAGACTTTCCACAATTTTTACAATGAGTCAAGTAAAAATCCAAGGTTTTGAAGAGTTAAGGAATATTGACCCCTTTTTCACCTGGTGTCAGTAATGGGACTATTAACTGATCAAAAGTGCGGTCATGGTCATTTAACTGTTTTATTTACTATCAGTCAATAAAATTTAAGGTATAAAACTTTCATTTGAGATTATAAATTGGATTTTTGTGCGTTTATGCAATGTTTACATCAGGCTATGTTATCTGCCAAATACATGGTATGACGCAATGATATAAGGGATAAAAATCAAATAATTTCATTAAATCTTCATGACGACAATTTTTTGCGGTAGTAAACCAGGTATGTTTTAATGTCTAACACCACAGAAACAACTTACTGTCCATTTATAACAATTTAGGACATTTTTTTATATGAAAGCATATTGTCAGGGTCGGAAAAGCTAAAAATAGCACAAATTTAGGTTTAAGGCTCTAAATTTGCAATATCTGACTTTTGCCCCAAAAGAGATTCAAATGTGGCTACAATCATTTCAACTGATCAGTTAAGACAAAAAATCAATCGTTTTCTGATTTTGGGGTTTCACCGCATTTCACTTAAAGAGACAAAAGTTGATCAGAAATCTTTTGTTTTGCTTTATTCTTAATCCTTAGTCAATTTGTAGTTAAAACAGCCTATCTGAACATAATGCGACTTATATTACAAATTTCACAGCTCAATTTAAACTGACTGTAATGTATGACTTTGATAGAAAATACTTGAAAATTTCATTTTGGACTACAGGAACATAAACTTTCAATATCAAGATCAGTTTTATTGATTTTCCTTGTTTGTTCTACTACTTTAAAGACTTTCCACAATTTTTACAATGAGTCAAGTAAAAATCCAAGGTTTTGAAGAGTTAAGGAATATTGACCCCTTTTTTCACCTGGTGTCAGTAATGGGACTATTAACTGATCAAAAGTGCGGTCATGGTCATTTAACTGTTTTTATTTACTATCAGTCAATAAAATTTAAGGTATAAAACTTTCATTTGAGATTATAAATTGGATTTTGTGCGTTTATGCAATGTTTACATCAGGCTATGTTATCTGCCAAATACATGGTATGACGCAATGATATAAGGGGATAAAAATCAAATAATTTCATTAAATCTTCATGACGACAATTTTTTTGCGGTAGTAAACCAGGTATGTTTTAATGTCTAACACCACAGAAACAACTTACTGTCCATTTATAACAATTTAGGACATTTTTTTTATATGAAAGCATATTGTCAGGGTCGGAAAAGCTAAAAATAGCACAAATTTAGGTTTAAGGCTCTAAATTTGCAATATCTGACTTTTTGCCCCAAAAGAGATTCAAATGTGGCTACAATCATTTCAACTGATCAGTTAAGACAAAAAAATCAATCGTTTTCTGATTTTGGGGTTTCACCGCATTTCACTTAAAGGTGTCAGACCACCAATTAAATATCCCTATCTGTTCAACCAAATTTTGCAATTTTCACAGCTTTCTAAATATTTTACCTTAAGTTTAACTTCATAGAAACCAGATATATCCTGAATTGTACATGTATCAGCTTTCTGCATGCCAATTTTCAACATACATTTAAAGCCTTCTAAGAAAAAACTGACCTTCAAAAGAGGTACTCAAAAATAACCCCTGGTTTTCTGGAAATCTTAAATTAGTATACTATGGAGCGCATTAATCCTCAATTTTAATGCAAACTCATAGAAAAGTAAATTTTGGCTCGAAATGGTCTAAATATATTTCTCTTTCACCAAAAGTTTTATTTCTGCAAATTTGTTGGTTAGTTTAAGTAAACAAGGACATCAAAAGCACTATTTTGTGTCAGAGTAGGGCTACTTTTACATACGTTCTAAATTAGAGGAGTAATGGTGGTCTGACACCTTAACAAGTTCCGGGTCGAATCCGATACCGATACCGATAGTATATGTCACATATAGATTCCGGTTGTTACCTGTTACCTTCTATAAATCCCTCCTCTATCAGGAAAACCTTGAATTCTTCCAGTAATTGTTTTATAGCCATGTTTCATTTTAGCAAAGTTATTAAACAAGTCTGTTTCTTCCACCTCAATACTACTATTAATTTTGGTTGATTAGTTAAAAACCAGGACGGGTTCAACCAGAAAGATTTTGAAAGCAGAGAAAACTGCACCTTACAATCAGCATGACTTTATCAGATGACCATACGAATACTAAAAAAATAGGCTAAAATAAGGTACTTTAATTCAGTCACGGATCCGCGATGTCGCGGGTGTGTTCTAGTGTCATCTAAATTTACCAATTTTAAATCTTTAGATGCCAAATCAAAATGTATATGGTTGATATCAAATGAAGACCCTATAGTTGACAATAAAGTTATCAAATGATTAAATAATTTAATTAAGACTAGAAAAGCCCAGTTAATTGATAAGATATGAATGGTCCTGCAGCTCTTCCAATACTATACAGAAAAAAATTATCTAAACTATCCGCACTGTGTCCCTTGTCTCCTTTTTCATATATTTGTACTACTATAGTTTATTGTGGTTCTCAAATCAAACGAAATCATCATAACCACGTGAAGACTTTGATTATACTTAATTACTCTGCTCCTTTGGGATGTTAAAATGACAAGTTCCGCTATCGTATAATAAGGCAGTTTTTAGGGTATTTAAACAATAGATGATATCCACACCGCCAAAACAAACATAATACAGCATATCTGATTTATAACACGAGAACAGGTATTATATATAAAATGATGTGAGGCTGGGCAATATGGAGTCCGTTTTTTATCTGACTTTATCAGATGATGGTAACGATAGCTAATGATAGCAGATGGTAGTCACAATATCCAATGCTATTAGATTGAGATCATGAAAGTGGATGATATAATATGGTGATCACAATATACAATAATGTAAAACGATAGCCAATGATATCATATGGTGGTAATGATAGCCAATAATATCAGATGCTGGTCAAGATAGCCAACGCTGTCAGATTGTGATTACGATAGGCAATGATATACCATGTTGATCACAATATGTTAATCATAAGTTGTGTTTTCTTTACGATTACCAAATACTGTTGTTTGAACTGGTTTGGCTTTTAGTAATATTTCAATAGGTGTTTCTTAAATTATTGATTAGTTTATTGTTTACATAGTTAGTACATGTAGTAATGAGCTATTAATTATAGTATTAAACTCCTGCAACAATTATCTAGTCCAAGATAATAATGATCCGAGTTTTAAGTCCATACAACACCGACCCACAATATTTAAAATGGCTTAATATTGTGTTTTCCAGCGAATACAAAGGTTGATATCAGTTGCTGTAAAGGGGGTAAGCAGATCCTGATCCACATTTGACACCTGTTGTGATGCTCATAGTACATATTTGGTCATAAGCCTTAATCGTCGAAGTCACATTCGAATACAAATGGACAGGATTGTGATTACGACAATTGATACATATCCTTAGTAAGATATGCTAAACATATATTCCTAAACTTGTGATGACGTCCGACTGTATTTTCGAAGTAATGAATTAAATTTTACCACTTGGAATCCCTCATTTAATAGCTTTCTTGTAAGCAGCAACCCTGTATCTAGGAAATCATGAGGAGAAGGACAAGTTCAGGAATATGAGGTCAACTGGGAGATATATACTCCATATGGAGGCTCTGTTGGAATGTTGCTATATAGAAACGGAGAGTTTACAATCGAGGAGCTGAAATCATCTTTGTTGCTACAAAGGTTTGTCTCAATCTATCCTCCATTGTCAATTTCAAAATGTAAATCAAGATTTGAGGCAGACTTAACTGTATCTGTGAAATCCTTTATTTCAGGTCGTTGGTATAGATGCGTTTGTTATACATTTATCCGGGAATTACATAGCCTGATAATTTACTCTAACGAAGTATGAAACTTCAATTCTATCAAAAGAAACATAGCTCCAAGCATTAACAAGCAGTTATATAATTTCAGATCGTAAATTACTAGTATGCAAATGAATTGAATTTTTTATGCATTTATTTTTAATTTAGTTACAATTCCATTCAATCAATACTGAAATAAGAATCATAGCTGTCGAGATCTAAAATAATGTCTCCCTTGTATCTGTTACCCCTAGGAAAAATTGAAATAGGAACCAGCTCTCGTTTGTGCTATTTTCTGAAGTCCGTTATTAAAATGACGATTTTTAACAATATTGATGCTATTTAACTTTTTATCATTTCTTCTGATGAAATATGTCAACACTTACAGAAATGAAAAAAAAAAATGTAAATTAATTATTTAGTGGCCATTTTTTGAATTTTTAACTGATAAAAAAGCTTGGACACACATTTTTATTATCATAGTGCATGTGAAATGTCGACATCTTTTTAAAATATAAAATTAACTCATGTCAAAATAGTTAAATCCAAATACTTAGAGATAAACAAGTTACATTTCATTAACGTTAACCGCTTAAACCATAAAACAAATTATCCTTTTTGATTATATTGACATGTTCTTAAATACAGAAACCATATTATGAGGATTCAAGAGAAAAGTTTGTCGAGGAAGAAAAAGTAGTAAGATATCTTAGGCTTTAATAAATAATTGTTCTAAACCTCATAGCTCACATCAAATTTGTATATTTATATTACAAGGGGACATGAATTTTATTTTGCCAATTGCGAGGCTGTAAAAGGGGGAGGATTAAATAATTGGTAAATAAATACTTTATTCTTTGTGGATTAGATAACAGGTTGTGCATATACTTGTAATCTGAAGAAGAAGAAGACAAATAATTGCAAGGTTATACTAGTTCAATACCTTATACTCGATAATTTAGTTTTGCAAAATAAAATAAACATCTTATCGCCTGTCAGTGATTAAATATTTGTAGTATTTTATTTGGAAAGTTTAATATCTAATACTGTTAACAAAAAGAGTTTTCAAACTTATTCGGATGTAAGTCTAATATATAATTTTAGCATTGTTTTGTCGTTATTTCTATTAATTGTGTCGTATGTTTATACGCTTTGCGAGCAAATTTTAGGGAATACAGGCATCATCTTTTCCACACGACTGTCCGTTCAGAGGTTTAAGTATTTTAAAATGTATGATGTGAGTAGTTGTACTGAATATAAGAAACAGTGTTGTGTCAAATTTGGACAGAAAGGGGAGACAACTGAAAGCATCGCAGCTACTACCCTTTTCCCTGTAACACTTTTTTTTTTCTTTACATTATGTTTCCGGGATAAGAGTACCAACATAAAAAGTAAAATTGCAGACTTATTCAGAAGAAGGTATGAGCTGACCAATAATAATATGGTCTTATCGTTTTTTTTTTTTTTTTTTTTCTGTTAACAGTATAGGTTTTTTTACATGTCTTGCAAACAAGTTTCGAAGTATTTAGGATCCACACAGCTAAAGGCGCACTTCAAAACGCAATTTCTTTATTTATGTGATGTTTTCAGTTTCGCAAGTTTACAATAAATAATGTTTCATCCCGGAAAGAAAAGAGCGACAACCAACAGCATCGCAGCAAATACCCACTTTCACTGAAACATACTTTTCTTTCATAAATCATTTCCGGGTTTAGAGTTTTGACATTAAAAGTAAAATTGCAGACTGAAGCCAGACTAATCTAGATGAAAGTATAATCTAAAAAAGTATAGCATAGTCTTATCTATATATATATGTTTAGTGTTTTCTATTTTATACTTGATTTAAAACGGAGTTTAGGGGGTCAAAAGGAATTAGCAAAACCATATGACTGTGAGTTCCAAACGTAAAATGATTTGTGAGAAGTGTCCACCCTAAACTTATCCGACTTATTTATATACATGTAGCTGTAATATAATACATTATAATAACTATTATTTTATCTTTGAATTTATAGTGAGTCTTTTTGTAAGGGACCGAGGGTTTGGCAGTGGCGGAGTAATTGTATTTTTTGTAGTTCTGAAAAAACAGCTGTTGGTCGTATTTCCGTCAAATAAGTGTTCACTTTTTATTTTCGGGATAAGAGTTTTTACATACAGTAAAATAATAAACTATATTTAGAGGTATCTATATAGTCTGACTCATATATTCGAGAGAAAATATGTTGCTGCATTTATCGGATAAGAGTTTCTTCATTAAACTTAAATTGCAAGTAACCTAAGTGCCTGAATCGCTCACCTGTCAAACATATATCTTGCATTCCCGATTCTTGTACAGTTCCGACTTATCTATTATATTTTTCGAGATAAAAGGCGAAACCTTGAAAATAAGTCACAAATCGTCATTTCAGAGGGAATACTCTTGAATGGGATCATTCAAAACTCCTGTAAGGAGTCATTTATAGATTTCGGTCATATAAGTATTTTGTAGATCTTGTATTGATGAATATTAATGCTGTCTCAATTCTCTCTTCCTTTGTCATAGTTTTCAAAATAAAAGGCAAAACTATGAAAATTAGTCCAAAATCGTCATGTAAAGGACAATAAATCTAAAAAAGAGCCATCTGATTATTCTGGTGTAAATGGGAAATAAGCCGAAACTGAAATTCGAGCATTTTTGTGCATGACTATTATTTTTAAATATTAGACAATAATTCATATTACTGGTATGTTCTATTTTTTAGCCATGGTGGCCATGTATGAACAAACACACAAACAAAAGGTAAATGCAAATATCGTGCTGTATATTTATATTAAGGGTAATTATCCCGAAATACTTAAGGAGCTCCTGAAATAAAGCAATTTTTTTTTATTATTTGTGAGTAATGAAATATTTCAGGATATCCTGAATTCAAAGAAGTGAATCCTATATTTACACCTCAAAACTTATTACAACTATTTCTGTCCGTTTATGGGGTGACCATTTGATATTCGGAGGGTATTTGTACAATATGAAAATAAGGAGATGTGGTATGATTGCCAATGAGAAAACTATCCGTCCAAGTTCAAATGAAGTGGATGTAAGCAATTATAGGCAACCGTACGGCCCTCAACAATGAGAAATACCCATACCGTATAGTCGTCTTTAAAAGGCCCCGATATGAAAAATATGAAACAATTCAATCGAGAAAACTAACGGCCTAATTTATAACAAAGCAATTTACGAAAAACAAATATGAAAGACATAAACCAACGACAACCACTGAACTATAGGTTCCTGACTTAGGACAGTCACATAAACAAATGTGACAGGGTTAAACATGTTTGTGAGCACTCAACATGAGAACAAACTATGAAAATCAGTTGCAAAAAGCTTAACTCATCAGATCGATACAAAGCAGAAAAACATCAAACAAAAACACAGACTGGACGTGGCAGGGTATTTATACATCCCTCATCCCTAACAATAAAAAAGTCACTAAGTACAGATCTGAGAGTACTTGCAGTTACTGACAGCTTCCTGCATTTTGTGTTATGGAATATTCTTGTACATTCTTTCGTATGCAACGTTATTTATTTTGCATCGGTGTTATATCTCATATGGGATAACGAAATCAGAGATCGGTATTTCAATTAGATTGTTTTGGCTCTTACCATGCCAGGATATTAATTTTCAAAATCTGCATACCATGTCTCCCCCTTCCCCTTAATCTATTATAGTTTTCGAGAGGCAAAACCTCGAAAAAGAGGATTACTCCTATAAGGAGTCATTCACATTTACTAGATGTTGAGTCATTTACCCCTCCCTCCCTTCCACACACACACGTGTTTGAAGATTTTCCAAACAATTGGTCCATAGTAAAACATTATATTTTGTGGATAAGAGTAAACGCGTTTCCGTGTAAGAGTAATACTTTGCAGTCGTCTCCCTTTCCTTGAAATACAATTTTATAATGAATTCTCCCCTTATAAATCAGAATTATTTCAATATTTGTGCATTTTTCTGAAATTATCACAATACTATATATGGAAAAATATTTAGTTTACTATAAATCTTATAAAAAAATCTATACAAATTTTGCTTTGTTGAAATAATACTAAAGAATATGTTTGTTCCCTGGTTAAGGTTAAGGGGATAAATGTAAATTTCCGGGTAAAGGGTAATTCCCGGATAAGTGTATGACATGCGTTCATTTCACCAAACTTTGAAGTATTTAGTAAAATAATAAATGAACATTATAGCTTGCTGTTTGGTGTGAAATTCTATTAAAAAATATTTTTTACCTCTTTTTTTAATTTTCCGGGAGTTTTGGAAAATATTTTTTTTATGGAATTTTGATGATTTTGTTTTAATTTTCAAAAGAGAGGCGAAATATACCAAAGGAACATTCAAACTCATAAGTCGAAAATAAAGAGACAAACAGACAAACAATAGTCCACAAAACACAACATAGAAAACTAAAGACTGAGCAACACGAACCCCACCAAAAACAAATTTTATTTAGTAATTTTGAATTTAAATTTTTTTTTTTTTTTTTATCCCCGGGTGAACTTGTTTGGGGTGTTATTTACACCCGGGTAGCTAACCAATCAGATTGCAAAATTCATGCTTCATAATAAATAAAGCATTTAAAAGCGTCAAACATAAGGTATAAATATATAGATGATATTATTAGTTATCTTGGTGTTGTACGTAATTTTAAACCGGTGTTTAAAATGCATTGTAAATTCCTTACACCCTTGATTACACCAAGAAAACGAATATATTTCTCACGAAACTTTCCTTATCTAATTTTACACCGAGTTGTAAAATTGAAAAAATTCTTTTGAACATAGAAAAGACCTATGGTTATTTAGGATTTCCTATTTATTAGGTGTCTTTGGGTATATGTGTAGTTTGCAAAGACATTGTCAATTCCTAATTACTTTATCAATGTTTATGTTATGCTTTTACACAAACACGATGTTGTAAGGGGCTTTATATGCAGGAACAACAACTTTTGTCATGGAGGTAGGAAAGGTGCTTCGCAATATTAAGGAGACTTATCTTTAAAGAATGGAGGTATTTTCGATTGAACTGATAAATGATGAAGAATATTGCCTAAAATGATAGATCAGAGAACTTCGTTGACAAAGGCAACTTTCAGAAAGGATCGTTTCTCCGTTTAAACTTTTCATATAACAACCGTTATGAAAGTCTTTGATGGGAAAGATCCGATATGCTAGCTGTAAGCTGGTATCTATAATGAGTTTATTTGTATTGGTTTGAATGGAAATTTGTAACAGTGGTTTCCAAAAATAAGTTGTACGGAGAATGAAGTTTTGAAAGAGGCAGTGAAAAGGCTTCTTGCGAATGTGATGAATACCCAATAGCTTCTGTAAATATAGCTGGAGGTCATAACTAGAAACGTCATGAAGATAATGTGATAATGATGACCATGGCGGCTTCTACGTCGAGGCACAAAGTTACATTACATTCACTAAATTCGGCTGCTGGAAAGACTAGGTAGAATACCTTTACCATCAATTTTGTCATTGCAACAATATGGTGTCGCAGTTTCCAGTTATCGATTCCAGGATTCTTTTGTTTTGTTAGCGGTAAGGTTGTGCAATATGAGGATTGGCAGTCCTCTGGTAAATATTTTCGATGGTGTGAATTTGTATAGAATGGATTAAATAATCAAACTTATTACGATATTGAGGTCGTTGTCATTTCTATTGTTGTAAATATCTTAATATGGCCGTACATACGTTCATTGGTCGTCGTAGTCTTGGTAAAGTAGAATTCCTTGTCAATTGAACATCTGTAATTGATTATTTTACAGGTTTTTGTTTTTACATTTAAAATTGAGACACTGTTGTTCATATTGATTAAATATGTCTTGTAGTAGAATTGTTGCTCAGTCTTTAGTTTTTTATTTTCTGTTTTGTTTTTCGGATTTTTTTTGCCATGGCATTGTCAGATCTATTTTCGAATTATGAGTTTGATTATCCTTTTGGTATTTTTCGCCTCTCGTTTGTTTACCCATGATCGCGACTGGTTGCGAATATTATTGAGGAAGGAGATAATTACGTTAATATAAAAAAAATCAAAGATGTTTTTCATTTGTAATTCCAATATAAATTATTCCATCTTATAATGGGGAAAATACAAACATATATATCAAAGGGTTCTTTCAGACTAGGGTTTATTTAAATGTCACTAGAACATTCAATCAATAGAACAAATTAAGAATCAGTTTTCAAAAAAATGCAAATATTCTGATCAAAATTAACAATGATTCCTCCAGATTTTTTTATCCAAATGAAAATAAAGAATTGTGGCTTGATTGCCAATGGTACAACTATTTACCAAAAACCATAGACAAGGATGTAAAGTTTGTTCTATGTGTTGTGAAATTATAATCCCTTGGAGGCAGTTTCGTATGTCGAGTTATACTCTGTTAAAGTTTTTACAAATAGAAATATTATGTCCGAAATCTGTGTTCGATATGTTGTGCGAACTACGATTTTGTTATCTTTAATAGGCAGTGAGTGTCTCCTAAATACGGAACAACATCATCATATAACTTATCATACTCCAGCATTGTGTTAGAACTTTCTACTGCAATTACCCTTGTCTCTTTCTTCAATGTTATGGTGGCTGTGTTACTCACTACTGAAAACTTGTGGATGTCACTGCTGAACAGTTTTTGTGTGGTTAATTTCTTTTGTTATAGCAAACAGTTTTGACTTGAAATATTACACTCTGTCATTCAATGTGTCTAATAAATTTAACATTTAACGTTTGTGGTGCATTGTCGTCTATGCAAGTAAAGTGGTAAGTTGTCGCTCATCTATAACCGTTATTACGGCGTTCAGTCATTGTTCCATAAAAGAATTAACAGAAACTCAAATTTAAAGTTGAAAATCAAACCTTATATCAACTTTTCATTTTTACCGTCATGTGACACAAGCTAGTTTAGCAGTTTATTTTAAATATCGAAGCTACTTCTTTTCTGAGTTTAGTACTCATAATAATGTAAATGATAAAATTACACAAACATCCAAGAACTGTAATTACTTTCAATATTTCCATAACAAAATATAAAGTCATTGTTTTGCTGAGGATATTAGTAGCAAATATATTTGCCCATGGACCACTTTCATCTTCCTTTTTCATTGCAGATTTTACAGAATCATCTGAATAGAAGCCCATCAACATTGCCACTCCATGCTCATAGTTTTTTAGTAGCTGTATAGACCAGAGTATATCATCAGCATGACTACTTATAAAATCATCACCTATATATCTTATACAAAACCAAAGGTTCGCGCATACTTTTGAGATTTTGTTATTAGAAATACAATCAGTACAATAACTACCATAACAACAGATCTTCTTTCTTGTTTTCTATGTTCTGTCATCCGTCCACTGAATTTATTGTTGACTAATTTGAATACGATGAAAAAAGCTGACATCATCATTATGACACAACAGCTTGTCATCAGAATTGTCTGAATGAATAGGTAATACATTGAAGAGGATTTTAGTAGCCAAATGTTATTTGGAAGAATGGTACACCACACAGCTGGATCATATTGGAAATCGAGTACAAAATATCGTGGAACGCTAAATAGCAGACACAACAGAAAAGTAATAAAACAACAAATGACTGCTTTGCGATTTGTCAGGTTAAATTTGGTCCAAATCGGAAACATAATAGCTATTACTTTTTGCATACCAAGAAACGTTGTTAGAAGGTTAGACACTGTATGAAACATGGTGGATGATATTGACAGGTATACGGCAACAGAACAGTACGGATATGGTAAATCACAAGAATATAAATTGATAGAGTCTGTGTAATAACACTTATATCTATAATGGAACAATGGCTGTAGTCCGTATGATGAGAATGCGGTTAAAAAGTCAGCTACAGCCAAACCCTGCATTAGTATTGTTGCAGGTGAACGTAAGTTTTCCGACATAATATTAAAAACGAAAAGGTTGAATATCATGGACATATATGATAAAACAGTACCAGCGGTGAAGATCTTCAATATATTATCATTATTATCCGATAAAAGGTATACTTCCAGAAGCGATTTGACATAACGAAGATTATATGTTGTTGATTTTCTTCAACGGTTTTTTTTTTTTTTTTGTAAAATTGTAAAAATTGTTTTACACTAGGAACTAACTTAAACGCTCTACTATTTTTGAAATCAACTTTCTGTGTTTACACTGTTATCATTCCAAAATAAATTCCTTCGTGTTCATTTCACACCGAGATCATTCATACGTTTTAACTATCTTGACCTAGAACTAACGGCACAACAAACAATTATTTCATTTAGAAATAATTCATTACTATCAGGTTGACAAGTTTAGTGTTATTGTCTACAGGGTAATTACGAATTTTAAGAATCAGATTTTAATTGTCCCATTTGGTTTGTTCCATTTCACTCATACATCATTATATGGTAAAATATACTGTATTGCATTGAACTGAATGTATTGTTAAGGTTAAGGTGTAATGTACTAAGGAGAAAATTATAAAAAAAAACATAATGAAAAGAAATGTTTTGTATTACAACTCGATTTCAAATTGGAAAAAAAGATAATCAAAAAATAACAAAGACATGTGAAGATTGTTAAACTTTACTATCTTGATATCGGAGGAGCACGGTTGATTTCATATAGGGATCAGGATCTGCTAACACTTTCGGATCATTTCCGGTTTTTTTATGTCTTTAGTTTTCTATGTTGTGTTTTGTAGACTGTTGTCTATTCGTCGCATTTTGTTTATAGCCATGGCGTTGTCAGTTTGTCTTCTACTTATGAATTGGAACATAGCTTTGGTATCTTTCTTCTCTCTTTTTCTGCTGAGAAATGTAAAGTACATAATTAGAAAGCTAAAATTACCACATTTGTATTCCTTAATCGGAAGTTCCTATTATACGGAATGAAAGCACTAAAAGTAGGTTATAATGGAATTTTATGCGACTGTCATACAGGTGAGAGGTTTAGCTAGTTATAAAACCAGGTTTAATCCACCATTTTCTACATAAGGAATTGTCTGTACTATGTAATATGACAGTTGGTTTCCATTTGTTAGATGTGTTTGGGCTTTTGATTTTGCCATTTTAAAAATACTTTCCGTTTTTAATTTCCCTTGGAGTTCGGTATTTTTCTTATTTTACTTTTTATTGAATAACAGATCATCTTAATATATCTGAAATTGAAACTAAAGAATCTTGCATGATGAATTTTCTTTTTCTAATATATAAAAAGTAATTTACCCCCTATACTTGTTAATTTGCCTGTCCCTGATCAGGAAACCTTAAGTCGTATCTAAAATAACGTTGTCATTGGAAATCTGATGTTGATTGAAGATTTTTTAATATTTAAGGAGGGTCGGTGTCTTCTGCAATCTTTGATTGTAACATTGCAGAAAAAAATCAGCTTAGATCTTTAATAAATATGCAAATTTTGAGAGAACAATGCAATTCATTTCAATAAACACATAAAAGTGTTTTATCTGATTACAACGACTGTTTTAACAATGGTGAAAATATTTGTTTCATTAAACGATTTGTAACTTACGAAATGACGCTTTACAAGGGTAAATAACTCGAATAATCTGATTATATATAGAAATGTACAGTAAATTCACCTATTTTGCAGTAAGAAAACGAGTTTTGCCACCCCAATATGCTAAAATCATATTTCAAGAGTTATATCCTCATATCTTATTTTGATGTTCTATCGTTTACTTTTTCTTTTATTCACACACAATTGGTTTTTAAATGAATGATCCTTAATTAATCTGACAATTTTACACACAACCTGTAACTGAAAAATACTCCGTTACTCATACTTTATATCATTTTTTGGGAAAAAAGCATTATATAAACTAAACGTTAGTAAAGTATTCATCAGACTTAATCGTTTTCAATTTAAATCGATATACAACCTTTCTTCACTTGGGTCGATTTAGAGTATGTCATATTATATAGTCATTTTTGGTATTGTTGAAGACCAAACACTTATCTAGTTTGAATTTTGCTTTGTTTAGTTACTGGTTGACATAAACCTCATATATCTTGTTATTCACAGGAAACTATGATATTTTATCACGAATTAATATCATAACTGCCAGATTGATTAAAAAAACTACTCCGCCTTTTCTTTTTATTCAAATTATTTTAATATAAATATTAAGCAAAAAACGAAATAAATGAATTTTGATGTATATAAATTCAACCAAAAAGTAAATCGATGAACTCGTCGATATAGGAATTGCACAGAATTCTTTTAAACAGTTTCGAGATTGGTCTTCTCAGTTCGTAATCAGCTTGCTTTAACTATATCTGCATTGCCCTTTGTATTAAAGGTCAGTAGGTGTCTTGTTGCAATGTGAAATGTCTGCCCTATCAAATGTATATCCTCGTTTTCCAGTGGCAGTCTCTAATAAATGTGTTTACTAATGTATTTATTGTTAATTTGTTTTCATCTGAACATGAATGAAATATTTGCCCCTGGACGTTAGACAAAAACCAATTAATCAATAATCGTTTAAATACATAAATTCATCTGAATCAGAAAAGAAAATCTCGCAAATCGATTAGGACAAAACGAGATAACAAACAGAAATTGATGGAGACCGGGTGCATGTACAGGGTCTCATGCGATGCATGCGAATTCACACTGAATAAAAATTTCATAATCGGGAATAAGTACAATTTCAGATAAGACGACTAAACTAATGTCTAAAATCTAAAAATCTAAGACCCTGAAAGCATGACTTTAGTAAGTTGAGACACAGGCACATCGTATCGGTCAACCAATTCGTAATGGTAAAATTTGATGATTTCATTCGTTCTTCCGCATAACACTGTTGAATCAGTGTTTGTGTAAGGAGCACGACCTGTTAGTAAAGTCCGTAATAGTGTGAACATACACAAGTGAAACGCACTACCTGACATATATGAATGCAATACGATGGTGCAGAGGGTATGTTACTGCAGAGAAATCGGAAATTGGTCATTGGTGAGTTGAAGTTATCACATTTTTCATATATACTAGTTTGAAGTCGGCCATCTATGTCAATATAGAGGAAAAGATTAAGATATAAAGCAGACTTTCCGCTTAAAATGATCATATTTGAAGAACTGTAATGTTATTTGTTCCTGTCCACATTGAAATACCATGTGGACATAGAGTTTCTTCTCGGAATAGTATATTAATATGTTGCAATGCACTGATTTTCAGTATACATCATTATTCCGATTAAAACATTTTAGCGATTCGCAATTCTTCTAATTTTAACTGGACTGTTTTTACGATTCAAATATTATAAGTATAAAAACAGGATTTTCCATTATAATTTATGATAATTGAAGTACGTAATTACCTGTCTTGCATTTTCTTCACCCTTTCAAATATCATAGGAATTTATTTTTTTTCGTGATTTTGGGAACAACCGATACTTTACTCAAAAATGATAATAATTCATGATCCCTATTCACATATGGTAAAATGTTTGGTGACTTTAAAACTAACAAAAAAGGCAGTTTCCAGAACAATATCCATAAGTTGCAATGTCAATAAACGATAAATTTTGATTATATTTGAATATAAATATCAATCTCCTATGAAATATTCTGTTTTACAACAATTTTTAGTAAATATTGCGGAATTAACCTCTTACTTTAGGTTTAATTTGGATTCTGATTGAATTCTGTCTATAAGGTTTTATATGATTTTGTCTGAAAAAAAATCACTCAAGCACCAGAAAATGGCATTTTGTTGAATTCTTGCAAACTTTAGGATTGTTCATGCTTGCACTCTGACCTTCATTAATCTGAAATAACGTTATAGATAATGCATATTTTAAGGTTTATCTTGTCGTATAACACACCGAGGGGTGTCTTTCTTTGGGCAATCCTGACACCCCAAGGTGTGTTATATGACAAGATAAACCTTCAAATATGCAATATTTGACAAATAAGCCGTCAAAAAATATTATTTTCGGTTAAGATTTGAGGATTTGCATCATATTATACCGTTCACACTAGAGTTGAATATTCTTTCCTTATGCGTTCATATTTAAGTACGCCCTACGGTTCATTCATTATGTGAAATAAAACTAGTTTAATTTATCTAGATTAAAACTTTACATATCATGAAGCAAGATACAAATGAATTGTTACGGTGTATGAAAAATACAAGTCATTTTGTAAGTAATTTATTATATTAACTTAATGTATGAAATGGGGATTTTTTTTGTGACATTTTTACTGCGGAAAAGCAGATTATTTTTTCAACAACTTTTAACAAATTATTCAGAATAGGTGTTTGGCAATACATTTTTTCTTAAAAATTGAGAATTAAAATAAAATTTTATAACCCCCACCCCCCTTAAAAAGTACATGGCTGTTATTCTATGGAAAATGAGAATAATCAGGATGTACATGTAACATAAAAAACGCACATCCATATTAGGTCAAAGTGTGATTTACAAAACAGTGTGAATCTATAAGATTTTTTTTAAATCCTACACACGAATGTTATAAAATTTGGCTTGGTTTTAAAGTGTTATGAAAAGTTATGCATTATCAAAGTCATCATTTTCAATGAAGTGAATATTAGGCGTGAGTTCATTTTGAAAAAAAACAATTGTTTAAACGCAGTAAATTGATTTCTAAATCGAATTTTAATTAAATTTTGAGTTTCTTTATTTGTAGGTTAAAAAGATAAACTTAAAATTACAATTTGGTCATACTAAATAGATATAAGAAGATGTGGTATGAGTGCCAATGAGACAACTCTCCATCCAAGTCAAAATTTATAAATGTAAACCATTAAAGAATGTATAGCAAAACATAGACGACCTATAATTCTAAGGAAAATGGACGATCAGGGATTGGATGTTTAAACTTCTGTCGGACAAGAACAATAGTATATTATAGGTCTTCATCATTGGCTCTGTTGAATCATATATGTCAGTAATATTTAACTTTGTAACGTTTTGAAAATTGGGTCGGAAAACCGTGCGTTCTCCTGCAACAATACTAATGCAGGGTTTATCTGTAGCAGACTTTGTAACTGCTTTATCGTCATACGGACTTCAGCCTTTGTTCCAATATAAATATAATTGAAAATCTCAGACGTTGATAAAGTATATGCGTGTGTTTTACCTTATCCATACTGTTCTATTGCCACACATCTGTCAATATCCTCCACCATGTTTCATAAAGTGTCAAACCTGCTTTCGACTTTTCTTGGAATACAGAAAGTAATAGTAATCAGGTTTCCGATTTGGACCAGACTTACCAAAGCAGTCATTTGCTGTGGTTTAACTTTTCTATTGTGTACATCAACTATTGTTCCACGTCATTTTGTACTTGATTTTCAATATGATCCAACCGACAAATGTTTAATGCAACCAACAAATATTTGGCTACTTGAATTCTCATCATTGAAATACCTTTTCATTCAGACAGTATTGATGACGGGCTGTTGTACTATGATGCTGATGTCAGCTGTTTTTATAACATACAAATTAGTCAACAATTAATTCCGTGGACGGATGACAGAACATAGAAGACAAAAAGGAAGATCCGTTGTTATGGTTGTTATAGTACTAGTGGTATTCCTTATAACAGAAATCCCCAAGCTATGTTCGAACCTGTGGTTTTGTATAACGTATGTAGGTGATGGTTTTAATAATCAGCTGTTACACTATATAAACTGGCCTTTAATGTAATTGGTAGAGTATGAGTACGGTGTAGGAATGTTGATGAGCTTATATACAGATGATGCTGCAAAATCTGTGATGCAAAATGAAACTGTATATGATTCATGGGAAAATGTGGACGTTAATGATATCTACAACAAAGTAACTCTGTTCTTCATTTTTATGGAAATAACCAAAGTTATGAACCTGTGGTTTTGTATAACGTATGTAGGTGATGGTTTTAATAATCAGCTGTTACACTATATAAACTGGCCTTTAATGTAATTGGTAGAGTATGAGTACGGTGTAGGAATGTTGATGAGCTTATATACAGATGATGCTGCAAAATCTGTGATGCAAAATGAAACTGTATATGATTCATGGGAAAATGTGGACGTTAATGATATCTACAACAAAGTAACTCTGTTCTTCATTTTTATGGAAATAACTAAAGTTATAACAGTTTTAGTGTATTTGTCCAATTTTATTGTTTACTTTATTATGAGTAGAAAACTCCGGAATGAAATAGTTTTGCTTTTTAAATAAGATACTTGAAAAGTCTTGTGTTTTTCGATTCTCAAACTAGCTGCGTATAAAATTGTGTACTTTTTTATATTTGCATTCATTTACGGAACTATTGCTGAACGTCGTAGTGCATATAATTGGTGACTGACCATTTACAACTTGTTATTGGAAAACCACAAACGATTTTAACGAAATCCGTAGCATTATTGCACGCATCACAAAATAGGGACATCACCATATAACCTGGGCTTCCGACTGCTTTGATTCCAGTGCCACTGATTATACATTTAAAGACAAAACGTTCGTCTGGCGTACTAAATGATGATCCTCTTGTGTTTGATGAGTTATTCTACTGTACAAATACATATGGATCAAATTCAAAAGAACTTGTGAAGATGCTTTGTTTTGAGTGTCAATTTGAGATTGTTAAACATAAGGATAAGTTATCTTGGTGTGTTAAGTACTTATTTCAATTTGTATACTTTTAAAAGTAAAAATTCATATAACGTAAACATTGTATCCAGCATTCAAAGCTTGAATATTTAAATACGTACCATCTCTAAAAATGAAACATTGATTCTTTAAGTGCTATTTAATTTTGTAATTTATTTGGCCATTTAACTTTTATATTCGCGGTTCATTGGTGAGTCTTTAATATGATATCGTTCATGAGTTTTTAAGCTAAGTATATGAATTTAAGATAATAATCTATATCAGTCCTGATAAGACGAGTTTGGATAACAATGTTTCATAACTTTCAAATCTATATAAAAGAGTTTTCTAAATGAATGTTAAAGCTATGTACCTAGTTACTGTATGCAATAATATGAGAGAATACCTAATGTAATACTTACAAGGCCAAAAATTGTAAACATAATATAATTGTGTTGAATTTGTAAATATAATGATTGTGCTTGATATGAAGCTCTTATTCACAGTGCAGGTACTCACGGGAAATAAACAGAAATAACCAATTCATCAAATGATCTGCAGGGGAAACAATACGTTTTGATCACACGTTTGATTATTTACTGTAAAACTAAAAAAAAAATAGTCTTGTTTTATTGAAAAGCTTGATCGAATAATGAAACAATATGTTAATTAGAAGATAGAAACAAGTTAATATTCCTCAAAATTATTTAGGTTTTACACCGTTCGGAACACATGATAAGCCCCTAGAATTTGTGTTGGTGTTTCTGTTGCTTAGTCTTTTTTTTTCCTATGTAGTGCTTTTAGTTGTTTGTATTTTTGTCGTGTTTTATTCTTTCTTTTGTCATTACGTTCTCATTTTCTCTGAGTCTTGACTGTTGCCTTGGTATCTCCCGCCTCTTTTTAAACTAGTTTGTGATATTTTGAAAAGAGATTTGTTTTCTTTAATTTCCTGAAAAATATTTTTTCACAAACAAAATTATATAAAAAAGAATATACACTGTATCGATGAGTTTCCTTGCATGTTTTTTGTTTACTTATCTACACACGACAGAAACGTTCCTCATCTAGGATTACAAAAATTGATATTTTATGTTCCCATTATTACTGAAATATGTTGCATTATTTCTTATTTAAATTACAAAATTCGAAAGATTTTTTAGAGAACAGACAATCTAGTCTCTGCTTTTGCAATGATGAGAAACATTTGACTTCCCTACTATATCCATAAATATAGCCTATTCTTATCTTCAATAAACATTAAAAGAACTTATACAACTTTGTTTCATAAAAAGTGACTGACGTAGATACAAATATCTTGTTTTTGGACGGAATAAACCGTATTTAGTAAAACAAAAACACTATGATACAAACAGTAAATTCTCTGAAACGGACATCGTCAAGATATTTGTCACATTTAGATGACGTGCTTTTCAAAAACCAATCAACATTTTTATAGAAAGCAACTGCGTTCCTCTTCTTGTCTACTTGTTTATTTATTCATATGAGGATACAGAAGGTTCTATGGAAAAATGAACAGATGCTAGCATAATCTTCTATCTCCACGTTCCGATATGTAGACGATTTCCTCTCACCAAATAACCAAAGCATGGTGACTATGTCGGACGTATTGATCCCATTAAACTTTAAATAAAGGAAAAAGTAAAATAACAAAAATACCGAACTCCAAGGGATATTTAAAACGGAAAGTCCTTTATAAAATGGAAAAAAATGAAAAGCTAAAACACATCAAACAATGGAAAACAACTGTCATATTCCTGACTTGATACAGGCATTTCCTTATGTAGAAAATGGTGAATTAAACCTGGTTTTATAGCTAACTAAACCTCTCACTTGTATGACAGTCGCATAGAATTTCATTATATTGACAACAATGTGTGAGCTAAACAAACAGACATAATACTAAAGGGACATTTAAAACTAAAATTCTAGAGGAGCTGACAATGCCTTGGCAAAACAACGAAAGATGACGAATGTCTATTTTTGAAATTTTCATTACGGTAATCCATGGTTTTATGTACAATATAAATTATGAATAATTGGTTTCACTTTCGAAATAAACAAATAATCAATATTTCAAACCTTGTCCTTTGTAATTCCTTATTCATTAAAATATAAGTGACCATTAGTACGCGACTTTTGAATATACCAAGGATGAACAGAATCTAAATGTTATATTGAATTGTTTAAATTTAACAGACCCGGAAATATTATATATAATATGCTGATTTAAATTCAAATTTATCTGCTTTTGACTTATATTGGTTTCAAATGTGACAGGATAATCCTACACAGTCAAAATAGTTATTTAATGATTATATATTGACAAACCTGACGGGGATATTATATATAAATATATTCCTATACCTATGATACTTTAAAACTTTGATATCATTTTAAGTTATCTTCCTTAGACCATACATCAAATATAATATCAGTGAATATTTTAGTATATAGATTATTGTACAATACACAGTTTCATAAGGAATCGCATACCTTGAATGCACCGGTAATAAGGAGTATTCATTTAGTTTCTCTTACCTGTAAAGGAATAAATGCTGATACAACTGAACACACTTATCAAAAGTGTTATACTTATTGATGTACCAAAATTGACGATGATGAAAAAACAGTTTTCACAAGGACATATTTTCTTTGAAAAACTACAGTATTACTATTTGGACACTTTCCCGAAACACTTTTACTCTCAGGACACCCTATATATTTGTTTTCTCTTTAAACTAGTGTTATAAATAAAGCTCACCTGAAAATGTCTTTCAAATAATTATCATTTCTTTACTTGGTTGCCTTATGAAGAAGGAAAGAAGTAACAAAATTTACCAAAGTTCAATAAGATATATTAATTAACACCAGCGGAGAAACACTATATAGTAAGCAAAACAATCGACGCGAATGGAATCAACTGTTGTAGGTTTTATTATCACATTCATGGTCAAATGAAATGGTATGTGCAGTAATATTACAGCAAAGCTTTCAAGTTTGACAGATATATCATCTTGCATTCAAACGGATTATCTGTTTATTTTGACTTTTAACCTATTTCACCAAATATCAGTGATTTTATTACTTTTGTATACAATTATTAATTCGGGTTCTAGTAATTTTGTTGTAAAGTTCCAACAATGTAAACGTGGTATTTTCACCCACCACTAATGGATGAATAGATAAAGGTTTACGTATATCTTTACACTTTCACTTAAAATTGCAACTTATAAAACTTTTTATCTCAGATTGTTTGTTAAATGTATAAGAATGGTATAATGGAAAACAATTTTAACAACAGATATTGTTAGCTAGATCGGTGTCTTCCTCCTATTCCCACTTTTTAAAAATCACTATTCCTTCTATTCCCGCATGCAAATAACAATAAATGTTTTGATAAATAATTTGTTTTTATAACTTTTAAGGTTAATTTAAAATTCACCTAAGCTTTACCTGTATTTTTAAAAGAAAACATACTTCTTACACTGTTGAAGTATAATATTATTTAAAAAATAATAATAATTTAATACACTGTTTATTTGTAATATGTTTGTTTTTCTTCAAAGAAATACTTAAAAATAAAGAATAAGTCAGATAAATAGAACTAAGATAAAAGATCTTGTAAACTTAAAAATTGTCATCCGAACAAATAAGTTGATGTTAGATGATATTATAACAAAATATAATCTTAAGATGTGAAATAAAAGTATACTCGAACAGTAATATTACTTGGACCAATAAACAAAGATATGAAATAATGGGTGAAAACTAGAAGACACAGTCTATTATTTCTAACTATATTATTCCATCTACCCTGTTCAATAGGGAGCTTGTGATTGGTGGTCCTAGATCTATATACACAAATCAATAGATAGTTTGTTCCCAAGAATTTCAAAATAATCTTCTTTTTCCAAAAAAATCTTTAAAAAGTTTATAATTAAGTGCTTTTGGTGAATTTTCAAGCAAAGAATGCCAGACTTGTACAAACTGATCTTTAAGTCTGAGCTTGATGAATGAAACTAACCATTTGCAATTCATAAATGATTGCGTTTCCTACACATTTAGAACTACATTCATTTAGAATAGTCTGTTTAACCTTGGACTATTCTACTAATAGTATAATAGTCCCAGGTTTAACCATGAAAAATCCTGCCACCATCAATACTCTGAACATCATACCGCCCAAAGTTTCAGCAAACCACAACCATAGGTCTGACCACATGCAGCTGGAACCATTACACAACACAGGGACCGAGGACTACAAATCATCTAGAGGGATGGCACAGCAAGCTAAAGAAACATGTCCAGCACCCACATCCAAACATCTTTAAACTCATTAAACTACTGAAACATGAGGAAGCTTTCAACGCCCTAACCATGATCCAGTATGCAGCCGGTGGGAAGGGAGTAGCCCAAAAACGAAATCAACAACAGATTAGAAGAGCTTAAGGTTAGACACCGAAACCAGGAAGTCACAACAGGACAGTTTGGTGACGCAGCCTCCCATCTTCTTCACGTTGAATATATTAATAAACTTTAATAGTCTTATATACAGTAAATTTCTAATTTGTGTGCCACAATGTCTGATTTGTTTAAGTGTTGTTGTATTGTTTGTTTCATATTATAATGCATGCTTGAATCTACTGTTGAATTTGTGTTATAAAAAAATAAAATAATTTACTTATATTTGTTTCCATTTCTTTCATATTTATTTTTATTAAAACACAGAATTCAAACACATACAAAAATAACCTATTATCTGTCCTAAAACACTTGTCAATTAAAAGTTGATTAAACAATGTTTATACAGTATAATCCTTTGTTTGCACAAGTTTTCCCCCTATTCCCACATGAAATTTTAACTTTTCTTACCAGATTTATAAAAAGTGGGAATAGGAGGAATGAACCGCTAGATCATCCCATGTTTTATTGAGCATTTGATTACATGTTACATGTATATAATATGCCTGTCTGTTACTTCTTCTACAATAGCAAAAGAATCAGAATCATAATGTATATTGCCTGTAGCTTTTTTATACCAATAAGTGTTTTCCAAATTGAGCTGAACCTTTCGCTAATTACTGATATATATATACCTTGTAGCATACGTACACTGATATAAGCAATGCTTCTGATCAGAAAATGATCAAGTCATAAAGTAGATTTATATCAGTTGTAAAGAAGAATGTAATGTATTCGGCTATGTAATGTGATAACTTTAAGTATTGGAAACATTTCCGTTTTCTGTGAGAATGTAGGGAAAATGTTACACATTATCAATTTAATTCAAAGATACCCGAGTTGAATTGTTCGTGTGTCATTCGATCAGAGTTATCTCGAGCTCCAATGACCTATTTCAAAACAAATAACATTAACGATACCAATTTTACTGCGCAAGCTGAGCATTTCGACAATACATGGGGTTTTAATGATAAAGGGAATACCAAGTATGTTTCCTGATTATTTTTTTTTTTTTTTTTTTTGTAATCGTATTTCATTTATTTCATTATGTTTTGGTAAAGACTTCCTTCTGAAGCGTATATTGATGGAAAAACAGCAAATAAAACACGAAGGGGGTCCAAAGCGAAGTTTTGTCATTCTATATTGTTAAAAGGTGATTGTTGTCAAACATTTCCCTGACGTTAATAAAAAATCAATCAATTAATCAATTAAAGTATCAAACATTACACTACAACGATAGGGCAAATATATGATATTAATAGATTGCGAAAGCTCAGTATCGAAAATTGTAGTGATAAAACGATTGTACTAACATTGTCGTATCTTGACATTACTGCAATGCCGTTGGTCTGTCAACAATTTTCCTCTATTTTGTAATGTTTTATTGTTGCATTTTGAATAAAAACTGCTGTTTTAAACAAGCTAACAGAACGGTTCACTCAAACGTAAGGTATAAAAATTTAGAGCATCATAGTATTGAATGGTCATCGAATCTATACTAAAATGAACTTGGATTTTATCCTTATATTAGATGGAAACCTCAATTTTGTTTTAATACGTACAGCTGATACATTTGAATAACCGTTACAGTTGAGGAATTTGTAACAAGAACTATCGTCATTAATATTGTGAATGGGACGGTTTTAACGTGGGGACGCCATTGAATATAAGTCAATAAGAAAACGCATTTGTACAGACGAATATTACTAATGAACAATATCAATAAAAATAGTGTTATAGATATGATGTAATCAGTTTATTTCTATAAAGGAAACGCTATACTGTAGGAGTTTTTTGACAAGTTAGTTTAAAATTTTGCTATGCGAACACTTTTGAACTGTTGATCTAAATTATTTTTCGACTAAATATATATATATATGTGAATGTTTGCGTATATTGCGAGAAACAATGGGATAGCAACTCTAAAATTGGTTAAGTCGTTGAAATATCTTTGATAAAGGTCTTTTTGTATTTCTGCATTAAAAGTATTCGATGGTTGGTTTACGAACAAATTGATATATACAGAATTATTCATTCGATCAGAGTTATCTTGAGCTCCAATGACCTATTTCAACACAAATTACATTAATGATACCAATTTTACTGCACACGATGCGCATTTCGACAATACATGTCGCATGAGTGATGCTCACGGCAAAATGTTTGAAAAAAACAAAATTCATTCAAAAATTGCAGAGCTGTAAAAACCCAAAAAGGACAAAGAGTATAGCCAAAGCCGGGTAGGGAATCAGAGCTTTGCATTCCTTAAGGTAAAATTATGTCCAAAATTTTCAAACAGCAAATTTCAATTACACAATATCCGTGTGTTCATCCCAGTACTGGTGTACTCGCTAATGTGCTAGAGATACCCTCGGGACTCATAGTCCACTAGCAGAGATATCAACCCAGTGGAAGCAATACCATAAACGGTACCAATTTTAATGCAACAGATGTGCATTTCGACAATAAATGTCTCTAGTGGTCCTCGAGGAGCAGATGTACATATATATTAAGTTACTGTGAATAAGACCCGCTTTGTATTATGTACTATCATATAAACAATACTCTGATCTATTTCCAGAAATTGTAATTTAAAGTCGTTGTTATACGGTTAAGATTTTTTTTAAAGCTTGTATTAGGTCCATCTGACTTCTCCGCAAAGAGCCTCCGATATAAATTTTATTAGAGACAATAAAAGTTATATACGTATATGGTTACGTAAATAAAACATATGATATTAGAACTATGAAAAGATCTTTTTTTTTGTTACCTTCCTATTCACTGTTTAGTTATATTTGTCCTATTGAAAAAAACAGCCAAACATTAATCATTTTATCCAAAAATTAGATTCATCCACGTTCAATTGTGTAGGTTGTGACGGAAAACGTGTATCTAACTAGACGTAGTACAACTATTTGTTTTAATTTGGGTTTTTTACTGACGTAGTCAGTAATGATTTCGGTTTGTGAACTATTTATAAAGGACGCTTCACTATATATATGGTAAAGGCATGCATGATGTCAAAAATCTTTACTCTGATTGGACGAAATAACGGAATTGTACAAAAACAAACAAAATAAGATATATGCTTTAATAAAAGGAAACATTAAGGACATAAAATCAGAATTAAAAATGAAATTATCCAGATAAATAAAAATAAATTCAGGTAAAGAAGGTGTCATTACCACCACTGTCAAATTATTTTGATTTTGTAGGTTTAGCCTTTAATACATGAGTAGGTAAATATCACTGACAGGTTCATTAGATCTACCAGGTCAATTAGGCTATTAATGGCTCGAGTGCCATAAATCTTATCGACTGAAACTTCCATTAGAGTACAAAATATTATACTTGAAATAAAGAATGTCAAAATACACGTATCGCAAATTTAATTACTTGTCAAAAACTGTATTATATAGATCATCTCCCTTTGGCGTCCGTCCGTCACCGATATAGTTTACAAAATGACGGCTCATACATACGTTTGATACAGTGTATTCATTTTAATGATATTGTGAATTTTGACCTTTTAAACACCTTTTTTATTTATTGAGGTACACATTCGTAAGACGCATAGCAATGAAGTGCATGCATAAAAAATAGAGATAAAATCTCAGATTATAACTGGTTCATTATACGATACGACGCTTAAGATGAATTAAAGACGTTTTCTAAAAACATTTATAAATCATCAATTAATAATTATTTTACCAGCATTCAGCCCAGGTAGTTAAAACACATTTTGAATCGATCATGCAAGTTTATGTAACGACATTTGGGAATTATAATGTCACATGCTCCAATCATTTATGAAGCTAGACCAGAAAGTTTCAGGAAAAAATCTTTTAAAAAAATCGAAAAAACATGCAGTTAAGATTAAAGCACTTACAGTAAGATCCATACGACAATTATATTTAGACTTTATTCGGACATAAACATTTAATGCAAAATGATTTGATCAAATAATTCTTTTTAAATAATAGAAATTATTTAAGTTTTTTAATGAATTATTTATTTATGTAAATTATATTCCTAACAATATTTTACCTGAATAGGTATTACTCTTAGATCATTATATCCACACTATTTTACCTGAACAGGTATTATAACTCTTAGATCATTATATCCACACTATTTTACCTGAACAGGTATTATTACTCTTAGATTATTATATCCACACTATTTTACCTGAACAGGTATTACTCTTAGATCATTATATCCACATTATTTTACCTCAACAGGTATTACTCTTAAATCATTATATCCACACTATTTCACCTGAACAGGTATTACTCTTAGATCATTATATCCACACTATTTTGCCTGAACAGTTTTACTCTTAGATCAATATATACACACTGTACTACTTAAATATTGTATTTCCAGTGAAGATATGAGGCTTGGTGGGGTCTTAACTAATAAAAAAATTGGTTAAAATGTAGTATGCCTAGGACTCTGAGAAACACTCGGAAAATTGTGTTTTTTATAATGAATTGTAAAAGAGAGATAAGATGCATGTGTGGCTAAATCTTAATTAAGACTGGTTCCCTGTCCTGTATCTGCTTGGCTCTGATACCGGTATGTTGCAAGGAAGAGAGAGAACCAGCCTAACTCAATCTTAAGATTACTGATTGGTGTTTTGTCCATTTTTGTAATTCTCTTTTTTGTTAATGCTGGTACCTGCTTTTTAAACTTCCTTTTTTGTGACGACCATCTTGGTTTCTCTTCTCCATTCTAGCTTGTATATTTCAAATAAAAAAGGTAAAGAGATAACCTAATAAGATAATAACTATAAATTGAATTATAACAAGTGTGGTAATAGAAGTAAACACACCTATGTCTGTTGACCTCTTCACCTTAATCGCTTGTAGAGTTAAATTTCTATGATGCCAGATTTATTATTGATAATCGTTTGATGTTGAAGCTACGATAGCCGTGAATGGACACACTTCAGATTCTTTTCATCCAAGCTGTCAATTTCTTGGTCCAAGATCTCGACTTATTATACAGTTGTAAATTTTTTGAACCGATATATCGGTTAATTCCTCTTTAATCCTGATTTATTATATACACATTGAGATATCGGACAAACAAATCAAGTTTTGGGTTTTATAAATTGAGTGATTGGGCACACAGTTCGAGACGCCATGAGCTACATGGACATCTTGGATATTCAAATCGAAATCAAGTTTTACCAAACCGAGATCTGAAACTTTACCAATTTAGAAGCTCTATTTACTACATTTAAATCTTTTTATTAAAAATGAAGAGAACTGTATTTCATAATAAATTCCCAATTCCCAATTGTACGTTTTTTGCTTTTAATGGTATAAATAATACGTTGAGGTGCGTCCTTATAGGTTCGACTTTGGTGGACCAGGGTAAACGTTCATGAAAAGCAACAAGACAACCTACCAGTCACGAGTTACTAGTTTTGACTCACCAAAGATACCCGGCTTATAACTTGTAACGGAGGATGCGCGTTTTGTCGTCATACGAATCATCAGTGAGTGGCGCTGTGATTTAGAATTGTTAAATAAAGCAAGTTTTAGTTTCATTAATTATTTTTATTTTAGGATTTTCTTTGGAATAAAGTACTAAATGTAGGTTGTTGAATATATGATTAATTTCAGACTAAACTTCTAATCATACAATCTATGTCTGTTTCTGCTTAACACAGTATGCATATATTAGTAAATGATATCAAGGTCTATTTTTGTTCTGATTGAACCGACGTCTTCAAGGTTATATAGAAAATATGTTATAGATTTGTTAATCAAATAGAAAATATGAACGTGTGATGTCATGGTGACCATTGATCTATGAGTTTGTTTTTGATAGATAGGTCAGGGTTATATACCGGATTTAATCAAAAGATAAAAATGTATTTGTTGTACATCGGCAAAGGTTTAATAGTCAAATATAATTCATACTGTCATTTCTATAAAAAAAAAACTTAATCTTCCTTAACAAAGAAAAGTAAAGTAATGTATGGTGCAATATCAATAGTTTTAGTGTAGTCATGAATAATTCATAAAAAAACTGTTGCACCATATTGCTTTATTGTCATACTCTTTCCAACCATTTTTTAAGCGAAAATACTTTTACATTTTACTTATTCAGATTATCTTCGACTTATGAGTTTTGAATGTCATTTGGTATCTTCGGCCTCTTTTTTCTCAACTACTCACCAATGTAACAACTAAAATTATTAAATATTAATACAAATAAGTATGCTAATCCTACAAATATACTTTATTCTACGTCCTCATTTAATAAGAAGTTTAACAATAAGAAAAAGTTGGTTTGGGGCATTAAAAAAAGAGGCGTAGGATAGCAAAGGGGCCTTCAAAAGTCGAATTATAAACTGACAACGGTTGGCAAAATAAAAGAGACGACAAAAACATAAATAAGTCCAATAAATACCATATAAAAACCTATATTGGGTAACAGGAACACCACCAATAAATACCATATAAAAACCTATATTGGGTAACAGGAACACCACCAATAAATACCATATAAAAACCTATATTGGGTAACAGGAACACCACCACAAACTTTGGTGATATCAGGTGCTTCGAAAGGGTAAAGTATAATGGAATTTTGCGGCCGTCTTGCATTGCATATGACCCCAAAATGTCGGGTTCAAATTTAATTAAAGTTAGTAGTGTATTTGAAGGACTTTTTAGTTAGAAAAACGAGGATAAATTCATTTATGGCAACTACCTTTTTTAAGTATGTAGGACAATCTTTGAATTGATTCAAACTTTTTTAAAGTAATTGATCAGGGGAGATAGACTAATGATTAAGTTTTGTCATTTATCTGTTTTGTTATGTAGTAATTAAACTAATGCGGATTTTCGTGCTTTTATTTTCTGAAAGCATCCTATTGTTTCTCTATACCCAAGCATAGATGTCCTTACCCGGATTTGGCACAATGTTTCGGAAATTTTCGTTTTCAACATTCTTCGACTTCCTTTTTCATTTTACCTTCAAAGTGATTTGATACGATAGTTACTGATGAGTTTTGTGTAGATAAAACGCACATCTGGCGTTCAAAATTGTATATATATAAATAAGAAGATATGGTATAATTGTCTCCATCAAAGACCAAATGACATAGAAGGTTAGCAACTATATGTCGCCGTACGGCCTTCAACAATGAGCAACACCCATACCGCATTGAAGGCTATAAAAGACCACGAAATGACAAATGTTGCACAATTCAAACGAGAAAACTGACGGCCTTATCTATGTACAAAACAGTAAACGAAAAAACATATATGATATACATCATCAAACGACAAACACGGAATTACAGTTTCCTGACTTGTGACTGGCACATACATCTGGGTGTAACAGCAAATCATAAGTACAAACTATAAAAAATGTTAAAAGGTCTTACCTCATCAGATCGATACAATGCACAAAAGCAACTATCAAAAACACAAAAGACACAAAGTACAGATCTGAGATTACTGAAAGCTAATTCAAAGCCAATATAACTACTAAAAAAAATAATGTATCCAATACTAAAATATCAATCAGTATACATCCCACTTCCAATGGATTTCGTATAAAGACGTCACTAACAGTGGAGAAAAACATGATCTTGTGCAAAGCCAAATATAGGTATCGACAGGTTGTAGGACCGTGAATGTACATATGTGTATAACAATAGTATTAAGTTAGGATTTAATTAATGGATACCAAAAATCAATAATTATTCCGATAAGAACAATATTTGTAATAACAGTATTGAATTGGTAACCTTCAAGAATACGTTATTTAAAGAATCCATAAGTTTACTCGGATTGTATAAGCCTGGTATATTTTTTTTAAGAGGCATTTCCTCATACATTATTCAGAATTAAATCATTTAGGTAAATTTCCTCTGAAATTACTTAGTGCTGTGTTTATTTACCAAACAATGAAAATAAAATGCAGCGATACGAGTGCACTGACAAACAAACAACGATTTTTTACAATAACTTATAATAAAGATCCATGCAGCAATACGTGTATATCGGCAAACATACATATGGATAACTGCAGCAGCAGCAATACGTATATATCGACAAACATACATATGTATAACTGCAGCAGCAGCAATACGTGTATATCGACAAACATACATATGGATAATAGTAGCAGCGGCAATACAGGTGCACTCATCAAAATACAGATGTATACCAATAGCAATGATACAGGTGCATTTACCAACAAATATTGATGTATACCAACAGTAGTGATAGAGGTGCACTCACCAAAAATACAGATGCATACAAACAGCAGTGATATGATGTACTCACCAACAAATCTTGATATATACCAACAGCAGTTATACAGGTGTACTGACCAACGAATACTCATGTATATTAATAGCAATTATACAGGTGCATTCACCAACAAAAAGGTGATGTATACAAACAGCAGTTATACAGGTGTACTCACCAACAATTACTCAAGTATGCCAATATCAATAATACAGATGTATGCATCAACAAATAGTGATGAATATCAACAGCAGCGATACAGGTATACAACATGTATTCTCACAAATAAAAAAGATGTATACCAACAATATTAATAGTGATACATATATACTCACCTACAAATACATTTATCAATATCAGTGAAACGGGTATACTCACCAACCATGCTGACGAATACCAACAGAAGCGGAAAATGTGTACTCAATAAAATTCAGATGTATACAAGCAGCAGTATACGGCTGTACTGACAAACAAATATAAATATATAACAAAGGTAGGATACAGTTGATCTGACCAATACATAGAGATATATAGCAACACTAGGATGCGCTTGTATTGACAAACCAATAGTAGCAGTAACAGGATATAATGTATTCACTGAATTCCAAAAGCAGCAATACAGGTGTACTGACCAACAAATACAGATATGTACCAACAGCTGAATATTTTGAACTTATTAACAAATTTAGTTGTAAACCAACAACAGGAAACAATTTTAATTACAAAAAAAAAACTATTCCATCAGCTGGATAAAGGTGAACTTCCCAACACATACTGATATATACCAATAGCAGGCTAGGTTGTACTGACCAACCAATACTGATGTATGCCAACATCAGTTACACAGGTATACCCACCACCAACAAATACAGATTAGTTAAAACATATTTTATTTGCTAAATATCAGCAAAGAGACACAAGTAAATCATACTTATGAAGTCTTCTCCATATTACAATACAAGTATATATACAATAATAACATTATGAGCATGCATGTAAAGCGAACAAATTCATTAAATATTATACGAACTATAAATAAAAAGAAGAAAAGAACAAGAAGAATGGAAAAGGAAAAAAAGAAAACGAAGCAAATCATATTTTCTGTGATGATGACTTAGGTTTGATGGTGATGATCATCCGTGTCGGTAGCAATAACACTTTATGAAGGTACTAGAAATATGTTAGACCTTTTAATAAAATCTTGAACATGTTTGAAAGTAAGAGAGTTTGTACTGACCAACAAATACAGATGTATACCAACAGCGGGTTATGGTTTTAGTGACAAACAAATTTAGATGTACACAAACAGCAGGCTACGGATTTACTAATACATACATACTTATGTATACCAACAGCAGGATAACGGTGAACTGACCAACAAATACAGACGTATATACCAACAACAGGTTAACGATATACTGACCAACAAATACTGATGTATACCATCAGCAGGATAAAGGTATACTGACTAACAAATAAACGTGTATACCAACAACAGGTTAACGATATACTGACCAACAAATACTGATGTATACCATCAGCAGGATAAAGGTATACTGACTAACAAATACAGGTGTATACCAACAACAGGTTAACAATGTACTGACCAACAAATACTGATGTATACCAGCAGCAGGATAAAGGTATACTGACTAACAAATACAGGTGCATACCAACAACAGGTTAACGATGTACTGACCAACAAATATTGAAGTATACCATCAGCAGGATAAAGATATACTGACTAACAAATACAGGTGTATATCAACAGCAGGATAAAGATGTACTGATCAACAAATACTGATGTATACCAACAGCAGGATGGAGATGGACTGACTTACTTATACAGGTGTATACCAACAGCAGTATAAAGGTGAAATGACCACCAAATACTGATGTATACCAACAGTAGGATAAAGCTGACCCGGTCAACATATAAAAATGTACACAAACAGCAGGATAAAGGTGTATTGACCAACAAATACTGATGTATGTACCCTTAGCAGGATAAAGGTTAACTGACCAACATATACAGATGTATATACCATCAGCAGGATAAATGTATACTGACCGAAAAATACTGATGTATACCATCAGCAGGATAAACGTGTACTGACCGAAAAATACTGATGTATATACCACCAGCAGGATAAAGGTGTACTGACCAAAAATAACTAATATGTATACGATTAGCAGAATAAAGGTGTACTGACCAACAAATACTGATGTATATACCACCAGCAGGATAAAGGTGTACTGACCGAAAAATACTGATGTATATACCACCAGTAGGATAAAGGTGTACTGACCAACAAATACTGATGTATACCATCAGCAGGATAAAGGTGTACTGACCAAAAATACTAATGTATATACCACCAGTAGGATAAAGGTGTACTGACCAACAAATACAGATGAATATACCACCAGCAGGATAAAGGTGTACTTACCAACAAATACTGATGTATACCACCAGAAGGATAAATGTGTACTGACCAACAAACACTGATGTATACCAGCAGCAGGATAACGATGTATTGACCATCAAATATTGATGTATATACCACCAGCAGGGTAAAGGTGTGCTGATTAACAAATCTTGATGTATATAAGACCAGCAGGATAAAGGTGTACTAACCAACCAATACTGATATATACCAGCAGCAGGATAAAGGTGTACTTACCAACAAATACTGATGTATATCACCAGCAGGATAACGATGTACTGACCATCAAATATTGATGTATATACCAGCGGCAGGATAAATGTGTACTGACCAACAAATACTGATGTATATACCACCAGCAGGTTAAAGGTGTACTAACCAACAAATACTGATCTGTACCAGCAGCAGGATAAAGGTGTACTGACCAACAAATACTGATGTATACCAGCAGCAGGATAAATGTATACTAACCAACCAATACTGATATATACCAGCAGCAGGATAAAGGTGTACTTACCAACAAATACTGATGTATACTAGCAGCAGGATAAAGGTGCACTGACCAACAAATGCTGATGTATACAAGTAGCAGGATAAAGGTGTAATAACCAACAAATACTGATGTATACCATCAGCAGGATAAAGGTGTATTGACCATCAAATACTGATGTATACTAGCAGCAGGATAAAGGTGTACTGACCAACAAATACTGATGTATACCAGCAGCAGGATAAATGTGTACTAACCAACCAATACTGATATATACCAGCAGCAGGATAAAGGTGTACTTACCAACAAATACTGATGTATACCAGCAGCAGGATAAAGGTGTACTAACCACCCAATACTGATGAATACTAGCAGCAGGATAAAGGTGTACTGATCAACTGATACTGATGTATACCAGCAGCAGGATAAATGTGTACTAACCAACCAATACTGATATATACCAGCAGCAGGATAAAGGTGTACTTACCAACAAATACTGATGTATATCACCAGCAGGATAACGATGTACTGACCATCAAATATTGATGTATATACCAGCGACAGGATAAATGTGTACTGACCAACAAATACTGATGTATATACCACCAGCAGGTTAAAGGTGTACTAACCAACAAATACTGATCTGTACCAGCAGCAGGATAAAGGTGTACTGACCAACAAATACTGATTTATACCAGCAGCAGGATAAATGTATACTAACCAACCAATACTGATATATACCAGCAGCAGGATAAAGGTGTACTTACCAACAAATACTGATGTATACTAGCAGCAGGATAAAGGTGTACTGACCAACAAATGCTGATGTATACTATCAGCAGGATAAAGGTGTACTAACCAACAAGTACTGATGTATACTAGCAGCAGGATAAAGGTGCACTGACCAACAAATGCTGATGTATACTAGTAGCAGGATAAAGGTGTAATAACCAACAAATACTGATGTATACCACCAGCAGGATAAAGGTGTATTGACCATCAAATACTGATGTATACTAGCAGCAGGATAAAGGTGTACTGACCAACAAATACTGATGTATACCAGCAGCAGGATAAATGTGTACTAACCAACCAATACTGATATTTACCAGCAGCAGGATAAAGGTGTACTTACCAACAAATACTGATGTATACCAGCAGCAGGATAAAGGTGTACTAACCACCCAATACTGATGAATACTAGCAGCAGGATAAAGGTGTACTGATCAACTAATACTGATGTATACCAGCAGCAGGATAAATGTGTACTAACCAACCAATACTAATATATGCCAGCAGCAGGATAATGATGTACTTACCAACAAATACTGATGTACACTAGCAGCAGGATAAATGTGTACTAACCAACCAATACTGATATATACCAGCAGTAGGATAACGATGTACTTACCAACAAATACTGATGAACACTTACAGCAGGATAAATGTGTACTAACCAACCAATACTGATATATACCAGCAGCAGGAAAAGGTGTACTGACCAACAATACTGATGTATACCAGCAGCAGGATAAAGGTGTACTGACCAACCAATACTGATATAAACCAGCAGCAGGATAAGGGTGTACTTACCAACAAATACTGATGTATACTAGCAGCAGGATAAATGTGTACTGACCAACAAATACAGATGCATATACCATCGGCAGGATAAAGGTGTACTGACCAACAAATACTGATCTATACCATCAGCAGGATAAAGGTGTACTAACCAACAAGTACTGATATATATACCACCAGCATGAAAAAGGTGTACTGACCAACAAATACTGATGTATATACCACCAGCAGGATAAATGTGTACTAACCAACAAATACTGATGTATACCAGCGGCAGGATAAAGGTGTACTTTCCACCAAATACTGATGTATATACCAGCAGCAGGATGAATGTGTACTGACCAACAAATACAGATGTATATACCAGCAGCAGGATAAATGTTTACTGACCACCAAATACTGATGTATATGCGATCAGCAGGATAAAAGTTTACTGGCCACCAAATACTGGTGTATACCACCAGCAGGATAAAGTTGTACTAACCAACAAATACTGATATATACCAGCAGCAGGATAAAGGTGTACTGACCAACAAATACTGATGTATACCAACAGCAGGATAAAGGTGAACTAGCCAACAGATACTGATGTATACCAGCAGCAGGATAAATGTGTACTGACCAACAAATACTGATATATATACTACTAGCAGGATAAAGGTGTACTGACCAACAAATACAGATGTATACCAACAGCACGATACGTTGTACTGACCAACAAGTACTGATCTATATATCAACAGCAGGATAAAGGTGTACTGGCTAACAGTACAAATGTATACAAGCAGCAGGATAGGTTATACTGACCAACAATTGCAGATGTATACAAACAGCACGATACGTTTTACTGACAATTATAACTGAAGTATTCCATCAGCAGGATAAAGGTGCACTGGCTAACAAATAAAGATGCTTACCAACAGCAGCTCTAATATACAGATGTATAGCAAAAGAGGTTTTTTTGGTGTACTAAGCAAGAAATACGGATGCTTATCAACAGCAGGCACTACCATTAAAAGATTCAATGATAAGAACTCCAATGAAAACCAGTAATGATTTGAACCCCGTTAGAAGGTAAACATATGCTATATTGCATGCGGCACCAGTTGTATTGTCGCCTCATCCATAGATTTACCGAATGTGTATCTTTTCTGATTTTGACAATACGACTGAGTTCTGGTTTATGGTGTGTAATGCATGCAAGAAGAAAACACACCTAGTCTCGCTCATCTTGGATTTATGATCTTTGTTCACTCTGCATTGTATCTTCTTAATGAAGTTATGATATTTGTTTACTCTGACTTTTATCTTTTTAAGGGATTTTTGATCTTTGTTTACTCTTAATTGTATCATCTGAATGGATTTATGATATGTGTTTACTCTGACTTGTATCTTCTAAATGAATTGATGATATTTGTTTATTCTGCATTGTATCATCTGAATGGATTGGTGATATGTGTTTACTCTGTATTGCCCGTTAACCCGTCTGTCCTAAAGGTTTATGTTGAAAACTATGGCGTGTATTCCAATTTCTTGGTTTGATTGGTTGGTTGTTGTCTCAGTATCATATCTATTTATTTCATATTTATTATCAAAATAATAACATGTATTTCATTTTGCCCACCTAGATGAAAACAGTTTTGTTTTAAACAGACAAAATATTGTGCCCATTTCCAAAGTACTTCCGAGGTAAGGTGGGCATTATTATTGTTTTCAAAATCAAGTAGCATATATTACTAGCACATTGAGAGATCAAAATTGAATGCCACTTGCCTACCTTCGACTAAAACAACAATATATATAAATATATATATACAAGTCTAAATTGAAAACAACGTTCAAACCTATGATTGCGTTGGATAAAAACGGCATTTTTTATACGTGTGCATGCAAAACAAATTTCTTGGTAGAGGGGTTTAAATATAGCACAAACAACATTTTCCAAAAGACCAAAAAAGTGAAAAAGTATATTTTAACAAAACGCATTTGACTAGCAGGTCGAACAACAGATGTTCTTAAACCCTACTGACTGCCATGGCAATTGCCAAATAAACGGATCACCAGATGTAACAAAATGGATCTTAATTTTTAATTTAATACCAAACAGAAAACAATAAACTTGCGGAAAAGATGGTATACTGCAAACATAAGGTGCAAAAATTGGTACACCATATCCGGATTTCGACAAATAATGTCTCTTCAGTAATTTTAGGAATCGAATCGGTATTTGGAAGGCCATATAATTTACCTCAATTTAGGATTGACTCTTGAATTTTGAAGAGTCGAAATGGGATGAACGGATTATATAAACCCGAAGGCAAATATAATACAGGCCCAAACGAAAAAATATAAACAAGTCTAAATTGAAAACAACGTTCAAACCTATGATTGCGTTGGATAATAACCACAATTTTTATACGTGTGCATGCAAAACAAATTTCTTGGTAGAGGGGTCTAAATACAGCACAAACAACATTTTCCAAAAGACCAAAAAAGTGAAAAAGTATATTTTAACAAAACGCATTTGACTAGCAGGTCGAACAACGGATGTTCTTTAACCCTACTGACTGCCATGGCGATTGCCAAATAAACGGATCACCAGATGTAACATAATGGATCTTAATTATTAATCTAATACCAAACAGAAAACAATAAACTTACGGAAAAGATGGTATACCGCAAACATAAGGTGCAAAAATTGGTACACCATATCCGGATTTCGACAAATAATGTCTCTTCAGTGATGTTAGGAATCGAAACGGTATTTGGAAGGCCATATAATTTACCTCAATTTAGGATTGACTCTTGAATTTTGAAGAGTCGAAATAGGATAAACGGATTATATAAACCCGAAGGCAAATATAATTCAGGACCAAACGAAAAAATATAAACAAGTCTAAATTGAAAACAACGTTCAAACCTATGATTGCGTTGGATATATATATATACTAGAACACACCCGCGATATCGCGGATCCGTGACTGAATTAAAGTATATAACTATGTGTAAGCCTTATTTTAGCCTTGATTTTTAGTATTGGTATTGTCATCTGATAAAGTGATGCGGAATATAAGATGCTTTCAAAATCGTTCTGTTTGACACCGTCGACCTGGAACGTATCAATTATTGGTAATATTAATTATTTGGAAAACAAAAGGGCCCAGAATGGAGTAATTTTTAATCAAATTAAAATACTACAATAGGAAACAATGTGACAATGATTGAATTTAGTAGTGTCAATCCTGTGATTATGACCCGTGTATATAGTAAATCCTAAATACACCGTTTGGTGGTGCGCCTGTCTATGCGGAAGTACATAATTTTTAATCAACACCATTATCCTATATTAGCTATATATAAAGTTGAATGCTTTGATTTGTCGTTTTTACCCCATGACGGCTAACAAATTGGACCTCGTTATTTTAGTATTATAGATATTATATGAAACACCTAATGGAATTTTACAGTTTTATTTGTGTTCAAGAAAGAACTACAAAAACAATACAAATATTTGTGATTGAGCATCGTGCTTTGATTTTTCTAAAATATTGGATCTCAATAAACGCTTCTTTTCATTTATAGACTTCGAGTCTATATTTTAGTTCATACCTCGAGGTAGAATTTAAACAATGATTCAAGAGTAAACTGTCTTCGGTAGTATTTTGGAGTATTCATCAGAAGTATGGGATAACTGTGGACAAGTAAATTCTGATCGGTTTGAAAATATCCAAATCGAGGCTGCTCGAATAGTTACGGGATTAACAAGTTACGCTAGGCGGAACAGTATCTATTTAGAGACGGGATGGGAAAAATTAAGCGTCAGACGGCAGGTTAAAACATTATCAATGTTTTATAAGATTATTAATAACCAAGCGCCAGATTATTTACACGATTTGGTTCCGGATTTTGTATCAGATATTAGTAATTATAATTTGCGTAACAGTCAAAATATTACTATTCCCGTAAATCGTTTATCAGCTTATCAACAGTCTTATTTTCCGTCATCTATTGCATTGTGGAATTCTTTAGACTTAAGTATAAGACATATTCCTACATTTTCCTTTTTTAAATTAAATTTGCATAAACTATACTATAGAAATAATAAATCTCTGAGATATGGTTCTTTAGGAGATCGTTTGTATTCTGTTTTACACACAAGGCTGCGTAACAGATGTAGCGCACTGCATGCTGACTTGTTCAAAGCAAATTTGATACAAAATGCAAATTGTTCATGTGGTTTTTATCAATTAAAATGTTGAACACTATCTACTATATTGTATTAATTTTTCATTTCAGAGAAATCTGATGTTAAACGAAATTTATGTCTTTAATGTCAATAGTACTATCGATTTATTATTATTTGGTGATGATGCTTTAAGTACTGAAGAAAATGATAATATTTGTTTATCTGTTCAAAAGTATATGAAAAATACCAAACGTTTTTCTCTGCATTGACAACCTTAATTCTGTTTACAACACATGTGATAAAAGATATTTCTATATACATGTAATGGCTATAATCGAATGATCTTGATGAATAACTACTGTTATGTTATATTATCAATAACGATTCAATGGATTGTAACGAAAGAATATAAGATTAAGTTTCAAATCTATACTTACCATTGTGTAGCTGACATCCTTTTCTTAAACTTGCATAATATATTAAGATCCCACGCATTATTATGAGAAATACACATACACTTATTAAAGTTATGTCTACACAAAAAAAAGATTTGCGCATAGGTAATTCCACTAACTATTCGGTGTGTTTGTGTCTTATTTATACTGTAAAAAGATGCACTCGACTAAAATCCATTGATTCGCTTCAACAAGTTTCCTTTTGTTTTTGTCTTTATTCTTAAATTATGTGTTAGTATGAAATATTTAATGTGTTCATTAATTAATGTGTATATTTTTTGTTGTTTTGGAGAAGACGTTACTAAGTTGTAAAACTTGTGTCTAATCCATTTGTCATTTTGAACAATAAAATATGTTTAAACTAAACTGTCTTCGGTATTTCATATTAACGCAATTAGTTGCAGTTTGGAGAACGATCTTTTGAAGTTTAAAAGCACTTTCTGTGGACGATGGATGGACCGGACTCGTCGTACTCCTGTTTACTTATCCACATTTGTTGGAAGGTGGAAAGTGAAGCCAAGATAGAACCACCAATCCAGACAAAATATTTTCTTTCTGGTGGAGGATTAATCTTGATTTTCATTGTTGCTGGAGCAAGAGCTGTGATTTCTTTCTGCATACGGTCAGCAATACCTGGATACATGGTTGAACCACCAGAAAGTACAGTATTAGCATACACATCTTTACGAATATCGACATCACATTTCATGATACTGTTGAATGTCGTTTCATGGATGCCTGCGGCTTCCATACCCAAGAAAGATGTTTGGAACATTGCCTCTGGACATCTGAATCTTTCATTGCCGATTGTGATAACCTGTCCGTCAGGTAATTCGTCGCTTTTCTCTAATGATGATGATGAAGCGGCTGTGGACATTTCTTGTTCAAAGTCTAATGCTACATAGGCCAATTTTTCTTTAATGTCTCTCACGATTTCTCTTTCGGCTGTGGTTGTGAAAGAATATCCACGTTCTGTCAGAATTTTCATAAGGTAGTTTGTAAGGTCACGTCCGGCAAGATCCAACCTCATAATAGCGTGAGGAAGGGCATAACCTTCATAGATTGGTACGGTATGGGTAACGCCATCACCAGAGTCCAACACAATACCAGTTGTATAAAGACTATACGGCTTGGATAGCAACATACATAGCTGGGGAGTTGAAGGTTTCGAACATAATCTGTGTCATCTTTTCTCTGTTTGCCTTAGGGTTGAGGGGAGCTTCTGTCAATAAAACAGGGTGTTCTTCTGGTGCCACACGAAGTTCATTGTAAAAAGTATGATGCCAAATTTTCTCCATATCGTCCCAGTTTGTGACAATTCCTTGTTCAATTGGATATTTCAGTGTAAGGATTCCTCTTTTGCTTTGGGCTTCATCGCCAAAGTAGCTGTCTTTCTGTCCCATACCAACCATTACACCCTGAAAACCACAAAACGTGCATCTTCATTTCAATTGCATACAATGTCAATTGCATTTTATCGGTTTCACCCCAACCATAAACCCTAAAAATATTTTTTATCACATAGCCTTCTAACATGTCTACCAACAAGCTGTTGACAGTTATATACGAATTTCTCTTTCGTGTTCCTGTTGGAATTTGGAAGTCAAAGGAATACCTTTTACCACGTAAGTTTCCGATATACATAATTCATACGTCATTTGAAGTCTGAAGTTTGCGTCATGTTGTGCTATCGTCCTTCTTGAAAACTTGTGCAGTTTTGACAACATTTTGAGTAGAAGACAATTTCATTTTTGAATTAGTCCCAATCAAATTAATAATATCTATGTTTTAAACGGATCGGTTCCACTAGCAACACGTGATTAGTGGTTACCCATAAACAGGTATCTTTCGCGTTTTTCATTTTTTTTTATTCATAAAAGGTATATTCCACCTAATTGTGTGGTACAATATAAGGATTGTTCCTCGTTTTGAATTACTCAACATAAAAAGGTTAAATTTAGCTAAGTTTGAGGTCGAAATGCTTATATATATATATATGTCTAGTCTATGAAAAACAAAAATTGATAACAAAAAATACAACAACAACAAAATTAGAATTTTAGGGTATATGTAGGCTTGAGTGCAAAGATAATCTTATCAAAAAGAAACATACGTCGGCGTGTCCAACGCTATTCTAGTATGAATAATCTCCAAATATGGACACCGGTTACGTGTACCGCCAAATTGCATTGGATTAAGTACTAGTTTATTACTATGGCTTACAATTTTGAAAGATTTGTTATGACACATAAATAGAATTATTACAACGAATGTTGAAGTAAACAAAAAAGGCTATAAAAATCCGAAAAAATAACAGCATTTCTTTGCTTTCCACTTTGTAGCTAGTTAGTTGCGATCTAAATTAACGAATTTCCCATATTAACGTAAAGCTTAACTGTTTATAAGGCCATTAATTATTAAATATACAGTTGGAATTTTTTTTTAAAACCTGATGTCTGGGTCTTCCAACAATTGTTATAAATACAGCTCTTGTGGCATCATCTCCAGCAAATCCAGCTTTACACATTCCTGATCCATTGTCAATTACCAACGCAGCTACGTCGTCATCATTCATTTTGAAATTTATGAGATTTTTTTATTTTATATTTTTGCAACCTTTCTGGTCCTATCACAGGGATCGGCTGAACAGATTTTAAACTTCACCCTAGTTTTATTCAACTGTCTTTTTCATCTTTGCATCTTGGGGTAGAAAGCTATGTATTTTACCATATATGGCAATTCAGAATGAATCTTTTGCATACGAGTATCAGAAAAGTTTACAGTTCAATAGACCGTTGCACCTGTCATGTTTATTGATGCATGACTTTTACCTACTGAATATTCATATTGCTCTCACTCTTAGGTATAGAACATACACGTATTTTTACAATTTGTTAGTGAACCATCTTTTTTTTTTTGTGTTTTTTCTTTCAAATTTAACCAATGTGAAAGATAAGAGTATGCTAAATCGTTGATTTATTTTTTATAATTACGGTGACTTCAATATTAAACATTCTATGAATAGACGGTATAGCGTATTATAATAATATCTGTTTTAATCACAGCTGTAAAGTGATATTTATAGGTTCAAAATACTAATGTAGACTCAAATACAACAGCCTCATCATGATCACAAAACGAAATTCACATAATTACTTAAATGTGACAGTCATATATTTGAATTAAAAGGGGTACTTTCAATTGACTTAGTAGTTAGTGAATTTGATCAGGAAGAAATAATATGCATTAATTTAATAATAACGCCAATTTGACAAACATTTACAAATTAACAGTATGTAAGGGTCATTAAGATTCTTAAAACAGAAATAATGCCACAGTGTTATTTGTTAAAGAATTACGTCCTTGGTTGAGGACAGATTCCGCACATGTTGTACAAACCAACTAAGGTCTGACCCAATCATATTGTGCAATATATAAAAAAAGTAAAATAACAAAAATACCGAACTCCAAGGAAAATTTAAAACGGAAAGTGGCAAATGGCAAAATCAAAACCTCAAACACATCAAACGGATGGAAAACAATTGTCATATTCATATAAATGTGTAATTTTGTATTTTTGTAAAAGAATTTGTCTATATCTTTTTAAGGGTCAGTCAGATGATATAAAAATAGACGTTGAAACATGTATGATTCAATTTATAAAAAATCCATATACCGTATAGCGGGTTATTTTCGCGGAGTGTAAATTTTCGCTTATTTTCGCGGATAGAACAAAATCGCCAAAATAAATTCCGCCAATTTAAAAGTGCACATGCAAAGGTATTGATAAAAGATTTGAATCCGCCAAAATGATAACCGCCAAAATATTTCGTATACCTTATTCAATGAAAATCGCGAAATTTTACACCCGCAAAAATAACCCGCTATACGGTATTGTACACAAAACAAGACGTGTATTAGTAAAGTCGTAGGAAGATATTAGATATGATAGATATAAAAGGATTTTTCATCCAGTCGTAAGAAGATATTAGATGAGGTAGAATTTAAATGTATGTTTCTTCATAGTTTAAAATTATATGTAAGTTAATAGTTAAATCACACACTTTCTAAATGTAATTGTTTAGACATTTCTTTTAAATGAAATTTATGTTTAAATGTCGTATCAAATTGTAAGTAAAGAAGTTAAAACTATTTTCTCTGGCTCTTTTTGTTGAACAGTTTATATCCACGATCGCAGTTTTATGACTTTTAAAATATAATCGTGTTGTGCCTGTACAAATCAATTTGTTGATTTACAAAAGGGGCAACAAAGTGAAGAAAAATTATTCAAATTAGTGCGTGCTCTATCGAGTTTTTATAGCTCTTGCATAATTAAACATGTTAAAGTAAACTAAATGAATCAAATGTATAATATATGAGTTATAATGTTTATTAACCGTTAGCTTCACATGCTATCTGTGGTAGTGACATGTGTTATGTATGGCAGAATCTAAGTCAAACTTAAAAATAAATCAAAAAGTAATCTCTTCATAAATACATGTTTACCTTAAAAAAAACTCATATTCCATAGTGGATTATCCTTCTTTTGTGGGGATCGAAATGCATATTTTGTAGCTGGCTTTACAAGACACAAAACAAAATAAAACGGCCTGCATCTCAAATCACCAGAGAAATGCTTTACGATTTTAGATCTGTAGATACAAGAATAGTCGTCTGATATTTATATTTACAAATTATTTCGTATTCCATATCTTACTATCGACTACATCGTCTCATTTAACAGAGGTTTTTCTGCAAAATTTAGAAATAAATGAATTCTTACTTTGGAAAAACCAAACCGATTCCCGCAATAAATACACCAAAGATGACATCATCAAAATGACGGACTTTTATTTATCGACAACGTATTTGTTGGGAAAGGTGGATTTATATTTAAGCAGACAGTCGGTATTCCATTGGGTTCCAATAGTTTATAAGTAAATAACCGATTTGATTCTGGTATCTTGTCTCTTTTTTGTTTACCTTTGCAATAGTGACATTTTGACTACCTGTGGTTTGCAGGGTTAGTGATGCTTGAATAGAAGGAGACGCTTACACTGTCGATGCAACCATCTTTCTCCATTAGGTTTTATGTGATTCAGTTTGTTGTGTGTTACCTTGATTTGTCTCTTCCTATTGAAGTCTCAATTGAACATCGGTAAAATAATGTCGCCTTACTTAAGTGTTCTAGTTGATTCTTGAAAAGCATGGCGTGTGATGCAAGCATATCAAAAGACGTTAACTTGATGCACCTAACAACTAATGTTGCGTTAGGTTTCTAAGTCTTTGGAGCAATATGTAATTTATGAAAAAAGTAAAGATAATTGCACAATTTCACACCGTAATCATGGTAATAACAAATGCCTAAATATTTATATAAAAATTATGTTTCTAATATTGCATATTTCATTCATACAAACATTTATAATGATCCTAATAATTATACTCTATGCTGCTTCTTCATTATAATAGAGGTTTCAGCAAAATGTTTGACTTTTTATACATAGAATGTGGTATATAAGTTTTCCTCCATCTTGACCGCAAATGTCACTATATGATCAGGTCTATTTTACTGAAATTAGCTAATCATAAAAAAGTAGAAACAATTATTTTAAGGTGGATGGGGGTCTTAATTTGTCAAAATGTAGTTTTCATCATGTTTTTTTCCAAAATATAATAAAAAGTATGGGTCACCGGACTTTTTGTAACGCTACAGGTTGTGCAAAATTGTCAGATTTTGTATAGATTATGCATGGAAAATCCATTTTTTGTCATCAAAAGAAAACTACACCATAGAATTTTAAGATAAAATGTGAGAAAATAGCTCTTATAACATGCTTTCAGATAAGAAAAAGAAAAAATGGGGTCACCGGACTTGTTTTCTTGCTACATATTAAAATAGGTAAATTCACAACACTTTCTATTATAAAAATTACTTTATCTGAGTTATCTCTCTACTATCTGAGTTATCTCCCCTTTTGTGGCAAGGTTGAAAAAAATGAACCAAACAAATATATTGTGGGTTTTAGAAAATACAGCCTTTAATATGATAAAATACACAATTTTCTATATTAAAATGAAAAGTCTTACACATGAATTACACGCCAGCCACCATAATATCTATATCACACAGATATTAAAATAATTGTTTCTACTTTTTTATTGGGAAAAAATTTAAGTAAACTACTATCTGCTTATATTTCATTTCAAAATACTAGTTTTTTTTTTGTATTAAATAACTTAATATCGCATTTTTTCCTCTATGATCCGTTACAAGAATTGATTATTGACACAACCTACAGCTTTCAACAGGCGGTGTGACATATACTTTTCATCCAATTTTAGAAACAGAGTCGGCATGTTTTTCTCTGACTGTTTATGACGTCTTTATACTAAATCCATTGGATGTTGGATGTGTACTGATTGATAATTTAGTCTTAGATGCATGATTTTTATTAGTTGTTAGTGGCTTTGAACTAGCTGTCAGTAACTGCGAGTACTCTCAGATCTGTACTTAGTGTCTTTTTGTTGTTGGGATGTACAAGTACCCGGCCACGTCCACTTGTATTTGTAGTATTTGTATTTTTATCCATCTGATGAGTTAAGCCTTTTTCAACTGATTTTTATAGTTCGTTCTGATGTTGTACTTTTACACCACTTTCCCAGGTTAGGGGAGGGTTGGGATCCCGCTGACATGTTTAACCCCGCCGCATTCTCTATGTATGTCCCTGTCCCAAGTCAGGAGCCTGTAATTCAGTGGTTGTCGTTTGTTTATGTGTTACATATTTGTTTTTCGTTCATTTATTGTACATAAATTAGGCAGTTAGTTTTCTCGTTTGAATTGTTTTACATTGTCATTTCGGGGCCTTTTATAGCTGACTATGCGGTATGGGCTTTGCTCATTGTTGAAGGCCGTACGGTGACCTATAGTTGTTAATTTCTGTGTCATTTTGGTCTCTTGTGGAGATTTGTCTCATTGGCAATCATACCACATCTTCTTTTTTATATCGGCAGATAGAAAAGGAAAATCAAACAAATAAGTCGATGACCAACTGACAACGCCATGACAAAAACAAACAAAATGACCAAACGAAAAACAACAGTATACAAAAATCAACATAGAAAACTAGACAATGAGAAACAATAAGCTCACAAAAAGCCGTTGGTGATTGCAGGTGCTACGGAAGGGTAAACAAATCAGAAAATATCACAATACAGTCTACATTTTTGATAAGAAAAAAATCTATCCTTCAAAGTAGTATTCCTATTCTGCCATTCTAACTTCAATTAAACAAAGTCGTAATTCAATGACTTGTGATTGATCTTAGAATCGAAAATAATCAGAATTCATTGTAAATGACGAGTCCAAGGTAAAGTATATTAAACTTACTATATCTATATGGGGATTGTAATCAAGTGAAAAAAACAAAGTAGACAAATCAGATCCTGCGATACGGGTATACTGACCAACATACAGCAAACAATAAACATTAAACGCTTCAACAATAAGATTTCTAATAGCAACCGCTATTAGTATGAACCATTATCAGACGTTGGTCAAATCTTAATATGCATGCGACACCCGTTATTTTGCCAGTGGTAAAAGCCGGTAATGAGAAGGTTCGAATTAGATAAAGAATTTAAATCGCGTTGGAGAACGGTAAAAGCCGGTAATGAGAGCGGTCGAATTAAATAAAGAATTTAAGTCGCCATGGAGAATATCATATTGTTTGACATGACATCTATGCACAAACTGTATAATACATAATTATTGGAACTGAGGAAAGGAAAAAAAACTATCCAGATATGCAAATATAAGCCATCTGTTTTTCATAAAGGTATTCATTAAATGCATTGTAGATGCCAACTGTTGAAAAAAGATGCAGAAGATTCCGAACGGACAAATAGAACGGAAACTGAAAACGCCATGACAAAACATTCCGAACAGACAAATAGAATGGAAACTGTAAACGCCATTACAAAACAAGTATAAGAATATCTTATGCCTATTTCCCAAATACTAGCGGAATGGAAGGTCTACTTAGTAGACTAAAATTTACAATCTTAAACCAGGTGTTTACCTCACCATTATATTAAAAGGACTCATTTAAAGATGTATATCTATTTCTACGACTTTCTACTGCCGTAATATAACCTTTGTAATTTGCGAACCGTTTTTTAACTTTCGACAAATATTTTGATGAAGAGAAATCATTGATCACTGTTATGGTAGTAAATACCTGCACCGGTGAGATTCAGTCAATCAAAACAATATTAAGTGATGCTGGATACGGAAATTGAAGAACACATACATAATGAAACAATATATACTATTGGCACATTGAGAGGTCAAACAATCATTAAGCTTTAAACTCTCTTACGCGTCAATCGTACAAAATCATTAGTCTGGTATCTCTGATGAGTTTGTACAACCACTGCTGGAGGACGTTACGTCAGCAGCTTAGAAGCCAGCAATTAAGTTTAAACAAAACATCATGCATAGGCTCATTTACTATAAACAATAAGTTGAATTATTCAAACTGCAACCGTAATATCCTGGTATCTATGATGAGGTTATTTATGAACAACGTTTCTATTTTTTTTTTTTCATATTGTATTTGATTTGGCTTCCAATTGTTTAAATTCAAGCGCAACTGTTGAGTCTGGTGAGTCGTATGTAGACGAAATGCACGTCTGACGTGCCAGATTGTTACCCTTGTATCTTATATGTCTTTTCTACTTTTTTAAAGCCCAATCAACAGTACAAATCTTAAACAACACTTTAAAATTTACTGTTTTATTTTTGTGTATTCCGAAGACTTTAACGAAAATACATAAAATAATTTGAATTCACAAATGATACAACAGTTGCATATCAACGCAAATATATGTATTATAACAATTAATTAAATTCTGAGCAAGACGTTTTGCAGTTTAAAAGCACTTTCTTTGAACGATGGATGGACCAACTTCGTCGTACTCCTGCTTGCTTATCCACATCTGTTGGAAGGTAGAAAGTGAAGCCAAGATAGAACCACCAATCCAGACAGAATATTTCCTTTCTGGTGGAGCAATTATCTTGATTTTCATTGTTCGTGGAGCAAACGCTGTTATTTCGTTTTGTATACGGTCGGCAAATCCTGGATACATGGTTGAACCACCCGAAAGTACGGTATTAGCATACAAGTCTTTACGGATATCAACATCACAACTCATGATACTGTTGTATGTTATTTGTTGCAAACTACAGGCATTATAGCCCATGAAAGATGGTTGTAACATTGCCTCTGGACATCTGAATCTTTCATTGCCGATTGTGATAACCTGTCCGTCAGGTAATTCGTAGCTTTTCTCTAAAAATGACGATGAAGCGGCTGTGAACATTTCTTGTTCATAGTCTAATGCTACATAGCACAATTTTTCTTTAATGTCTCTTACGATTTCTCTTTCGGCTGTGGTTGTGAAAGAATATCCACGTTCTATCAGAAATCTCATGAGATAGTCTGTAAGGTCACGTCCGGCGATATGCAACTCACAAATAGCGTGAGGAAGGGAATAACCTTGATAGATAGGTACTGTGTGGGATACTCCATCACCAGAGTCCAACACAATACCAGTTGTACGACCAGACGCGTATAAAGACAATACGGCCTGAATAGCAACGTACATAGCTGGGGAGTTGAAAGTTTCAAACATAACCTGCGTCATCTTTTCTCTGTAGTTTTTAGGGATGAGGGGAGCATCTGTCAGTAAAATGGGATGTTCTTCTGGTGCCACACGAAGTTCATTGTAGAAAGTGTGATGCCAAATTTTCTCCATATCGTCCCAGTTTCTGACAATTCCCTGTTCAATCGGGTATTTTAGTGTAAGGATTCCTCTTTTGCTTTGAGCTTCACCACCAACGTAACTGTCTTTTTGTCCCATACCAACCATTACACCCTGAAAACCACAAAACGTCCATATCAATATCAATTGTATATAAATCCTATCGAATTTTGTCCGACCATTTACCCTCTAATTTATATTTTCTAACATTGATCTAGTACAAACAAAACAAACTTATCGGAAGAACTTACGAATTCCACCTTTCTGTTCATGTTGCTAATGGAAGAATGTAAATTGTACCTTAATATTTGGTTTTTCGATATGCATATTTATATACATTGAAAGTTGTGCTTTCTAAAGCGAGGTTGTCGATCTTGAAGACATGCAGTGCTCTCAAGATACGTCGTACAATTTGATACGACGGTAATATTAACATATACAATACTAATTATACAATTGATTAGCAGTTTAGATTATGTTTGTTTTTGCAGTGTTACTGGTAATGTTTGTTTGTTTGTAATTGACTTAATTTGTTTTAAATATTTCTTATATTCACTCATTTGACAGTGGGCGAACGTGCAGGCAATCAGTTTGGAAATATTTAAATCAACACATTCATTAACCTGGGACTCACGCCACGGTATCTAGTTGAATGTTTCATTGAAATGACATTGCATTGGATATTAAGACAAACATATTGGTAATTATTCGAAAACAAAGTCATTATCCAAGTCTTCAACATATCGATTCCTAATAAATACACGTATATACTGTCATTGTCACACTATGTCACCATATCATACGTTTTTTTCTGCGTATTGCATAGTTCTAATAATGAAAGACACGATAATGCATTTGTGGTCACAACGCTTACATGTCTGATCGATGACAAACAAAACTTTATTAAAAACAAACAAAAATTTGAGCCTTAATGAACGACGTGTGACACAAATATTTGTTTTCAAGAATGTACATACGTGGGCGTAGCCAAAGCCACTCATGCGTAAATCATCACCAAATATGGGTACCGGCAACGTGTACCGGCAACGTGTACGGTACAAAACACTTTTCTCCAATAGTCTTATCGATTTGTGAAAATAATGAGAACAGATATTGAAATATATGGTTTTGTATAAACAAACAAAAACACAACATAATTTTGCTTTCCATTGTGTAGCAAGGCAATTGGATGAATAAAAATAGACATGGTTTACTTAATACACCTAATCGCTATTTATTCCTATCCGGATAAATTCTGCAGTTCTGCAATTACTTTTTCATGCAGTTGAAAGTATGTGGGGCCCTTTTAAAACAATATATTATGCTTATTTTGGTAAATAAAGGCAACAGTAGTATACCGCTGTTCGAAACTCATAAATCGATAGAGATAAAAACAAATCCGGGTTACAAACTAAAACTGAGGGAAACGCATCAAATATAAGAGGAGAACAACGACACAACAAAAACACAACATTAAAATGTAACACACAAAGAAACGAAATATAATATAACAATGGCCATTTTTCTGACTTGGTACAGGCAATTTTAAGAAAAGAAATGGTGGGTTGAACCTGGGTTTGTGGCATGCCAAACCTCCCGTAAACTGTTCAAACAAAGCATTTTTGTTACTTTAATTTGTGTTTCAAAAAAGTGGATAATATTCTATCAAAGTTTCAAAATATTCGTGTTCTAAACTTTTTTCTCACTCAATTCTTTACTGAAGACCTTTGTTTTTGCGACACTTGACCAAAACAGGAAGTTGTTTAAGCGAATGGTGTTTTTTCGGATTGAACTAAATAGCGATAAGGTGCATAGTTTGATAAAAAGTTTATTAACTTTAAATGTTAACAAACCTGATGTCTGGGTCTTCCTACAATTGATGGGAAAACAACTCTTGGAGCATCATCTCCAGCAAATCCAGCTTTACACATTCCTGATCCATTGTCAATTACTAAGGCGGCTACGTCTTCATCGTCCATTTTAGATTTTGTTTTACCTTGTAACGACATTTTTATTACTGTCACAACAATTGACTAGGAAGACTATACAATTCACACTAGTTTTATTAACCGGTCTTCCTCATCGATGTACCTTGTTAAGAAAGCGAGATGTTACTATAATGGCGATAAGATATGAATAATAATTAGTACATATAGTAAATGCTTTCACTTTGGTCAGAAATGAGTGTTTTCTGCAAACTTAACAAATAAGATTATGGTGACTTCATTTTAAAACATTTTTATGATGGAAGTGCACGCATAGCTACATATAAATATGATAATGTGTTTTAATGGCAGTACAATGAAATGATATGACATGTATAGTTTACGGATATAAATGGTGACAGAAATGAAGCACGCAATTTTTTCTTTTAAAATCCGGTTAGTTTTGATCAATTCTTACTAAATTCTTTATAATCCTTTAATTGTTATTGCTTTATTTACGTTAAAGAAAAACATCGTTGGACTTTGTTTAAATGCGTGCAAATTTGACATATCGTGTTTCCTGTGATAACACAATTAAGAAAGAAAAGACAAATTAGCTATGATCATTATTTTCAGTTAATTTTCAAGTCTTTGGTTTGACTCGATCGGGCATCGAAGCTACAACCTTCCGTACTGGAGATGAGCCTGAACCAAATGCAACGAGGCCATTTAAGCAGTGAAAATAATGGAAACAATACATAAGGAAAATATACATGAAATACAATGTGTTTAAATATAGATGTAAGGACAGATTCCTCTAATACCATAAATCCAAAATAGGAAAGAGCAAATCAATTTTGAAATCTTTTTAATACATTAATGTTATTTTTGGTTTTTGTTTCAATAAACAGCAAGATTCTTTAACAAGATAAATCTGTTTATGTACAAAAAAAAATCTATGCACGTGGCAGTCAGTTAAAAATAAATGACAGACCTAGAGATATGTGATACTAAGTATATAATTAGTAGTAAAAATACTCAAATATATCCATATATAGTTACCAGAACAACATCAATACTAGACGTTTGTCACATTTAAATCCCCAAAAGATGTTAGATATAATGGTCGATTTAATTTTACTTCATTGCTTGAAGGCTAGTGAAATTAATAATAAATTAATAGTAAAATCACACACACACACACACACACACACACACACATAGATATAAGAAGATGTGGTATGAGTGCCAGTGAGACAACTCTCCATCCAAGTCACAATTAATAAAAGTAAACCATTATAGGTCAAAGTACGGTCTTCAACACGGAGCCTTGGCACACACCGAACAGCAAGCTATAAAGGGCCCCAAAACTTACATACAATTCTAATGTATTATTGTTTTCAAATATGTTTCCTCTCGATAAAATTGATGATTCAAAGTCGTATCGAAGTTTTTTAAGAAGGTGAAACTATGTCCTGGTAGTACAAAAATACTTAGAAAGTTTTACGTTTTCAATGGATTTTTGTACCTGTATAAATCAATATGTTAATACACAAATGAGAAAAATGATGATGTTAAATTATTCAAATTTATAATCCGCTCTATGGACTTTTAATAGTTCCTCAATTATTTGAATAAATTCACCGTATCAAATGTGTAATATGTGAGATTTCATTCTACAAGATAATCATGAAGCATACATAAATATTCATAATATCGAATAAAATTAATAGATTTGGCTAAAAAAAAGTCCTTATAATTGAATAAAGTAACATTCATTTTTAGAGGAAAATTTTTAACGTTAATTAAGGTCCAACTAAAATTGTTTGCTAGCCCCTCTTTGTGGTGAATGTTAGATAACTCTGGTTAACTTTCCCTACATTTTTATCATTATGAGGAGCTAATCTAATTCGGTTTTCGTATATAGTCTTTTTCAAAAAAGTTCAAATGCTTTTTGTACGTGGTGGTTATGGTGTTATGTTTATATGTTTGTGCGTATGTGTATCTTGTGTGTGTTTGTGTTTGGGGAGTGTTACAGAGCATACATGCACTTGTCCTTAGAGAATAAAAAAAACCTATAGTTGTTAATTTGTTTCAATTGGTCTCTTGTGGAGAGTTGCCTCATTGGCAATCATACCACATCTTATATTTATTTTTACAAGTAATGCAAATAAATCCAGACAATATGTCTGCTTTATTTGAATTCTGACATAATTATATACACTATATTAAACCAATAAATGTATGCTTTAACAAGTAGCAAAGTCAATGCTGCGGACAACAACTTAACACAATGTATTCCTAACAGCAGAATGACTACAGATGTCATATGCAACATGTGTTTATCACCTGAATAATTTACCTTAAATTTAAAGTAGAAAGAATATTATTTATATTATGTATCACATGATGGATTTGCTTCAAAAATTTAAATTTTACTATCTAAACTGAATTTCACTCATGTTTGGGAAAATCAATGTGCCTTTTCTGAAAAAAAGATTACTTTTATCCCTCACGAAGAAGCTCAATGAAAATTACATTATATTTTGGAAAAATTGTCTCTTTAATGATGATAATTCAATAAATGGAAATAAACTAAGAACCTACAGAAAATTTAAAGTAAAGTATGAACTTGAAAAGTACCTTTAATTAAATTGAGATAAAAATGGTATAAAACATTATGCCAAAATAAGAATAAGTAATAGTATGCTGGCTATTAAACGCGGTGGAAACAATAAAACAGAATTAGAAAGTAGAATATGTCCTTTATGCCATAAAGAGGTGAAAGATTAATTCCATTTTATCATAACATATACAGAACTTAATAAACCTAGGATCGAAATGTTTAATGAAGTTTCTAATATTGTCCCCTGTTTTAATTCAATGAGTAATGAAAACAAATTTGATGTTATATTTTCTTGTGAAGAATGTGATATATCAATTATCATTGTTAACAGTATAAGTGAAATGTATAACTAAGGAATTGTATATTTAAATATACAATTCCTTGGTATAACGAGAGAAACAACTATTATGTCAATATATGAACTGTGTATGATTCATGACTCATATTATAATGTAATATATATATAAGATATTTGAAATGATAACGTCATAGATAAGGCATGTTGTCAAAATAGTATTGTAATAAATATTAATAATTTTTATTTTTTCAATGCTACATGTTTGTATTGTTTTCTGTCTATCGTTTTGTTATTTATATGTTTGTTTGTTTGTTTGTTGTTTTTTTTTTTATTATTATTCAGTAATAATCCTATTGTTTGGATTTTAGACTAATAAAATTCTTATTCTTATTCTTCTATTCCATAAACCGGCTGTAATTTGTAAACAATTCAAGAATTGGTTTGAGTCAAATGCACTATCTGTACTCTCACAGAATGTGTCCCATCAAACTAAGTAACTTAAAATGTAACGAAATAATATCTATACAATGATTAAAGGTTCGTTATATTGCTATATAATGATTTTAAACGTATAATAATTTTAAACGTTTCAAAACAAATAAATAAAATTATAGATATATATAAATGTCATAAATGAACCAATAATTACATTACATAGATATAAGAAGATGAGGTATGAGTGCCAATGAGACAACTCTCCATCCAAGTCACAATTTATAAAAGTAAACCATTATAGGTCAAAGTACGGCCTTCAACACGGAGCCTTGGCTCACACCGAACAGCAAGCTATAAAGGGCCCCAAAATATTACTAGTGTAAAACCATTCAAACAGGAAAACCAACGGTCTAATCTATATAAAAAATGAGAAACGAGAAACACTTATGAACCACATCAACAAACGACAACTACTGAACATCAGATTCCTGACTTAGGACAGGTGCAAACAATTGCAGCGGGTTTAAACGTTTTAATGATACCAAACCTTCACCTTTATCTGAAACAATACTGTAACATCACAACATAGAAAGACACACTATAAAATATCAACTGAAATGGCTCAACTCAATCAAAAGACGTAGTAGCACAAATGAACATACACAGAAATGTTTCATTATAATACGTTATTTTGATTGGCTAACAGCAATCTCGCGTCATTCTGAAATTAACCTTCATTCCAAAAAGATGAAATGCAACATTCATGAGGACACGAGCTTCCACAATAAAGTGCACAGGTAAATAAAGGAAAAACTTGATAGAAATCGTGTTTTCATGATCCTAGCAAATAAATGCAAATATAAGTATTGAATGCTTCTTTTAGTAATTTTATGGGGTAATAAAATCGTTGACTGTTCGCACATTTTTAGAATGAAGCGCTTCCGGATATTCTGATGAGGGCTCCCTCGATATTCCTGCTGATAAAGTCAGTATCAAATACAAAACTGCCATAATTCTATGAGGGGGGGCGAGACCATTTTCGGGACGCCGGGATCGGCCGATTTTAGCAACGGGAAATCGGGATTGCCTTGTTTAAAGATCGGGAATTCGGGATAGAAAAACATCGGGATACGGGAAAGCCACGTTTTAAGCCACGGGAAATCGGGATTTTTATATTGAAATATAACGGGATTGACAAAAAACTGTACCTTGGACAGATAAAAGTGCCATTTTCATTATACTTCAATCAGGATCGCATCTAGAAACAGAGTAGATCCAGATCAATTTTCTGACTGGCTACTGAAGATTTATGAGAACAAAAATGCTTATATGCAGCTTGACGTCACGGTAATATTTATAATACATATTCGGATTGGTTACGCTGAAAGACTTTGAACATCAATCATACCCGAGACGTTTAAATCGTAAGCATTGAAACTTTAAACTTTAAAATTGGGGAACAAATTTATCGGGATCGGGATTTTTAACAAAATATGTACGGGATTTCGGGATTTTCTGATATTAAAACCGGGAAATCGGGATGAGACCCCCTTCTATATATACCAGAAAATAATGAAAATAACAATTTTTAACTAAAATGCGTCCGAAACGCTTTTCTTGATTAACCTTCATCAGGAACGCAAAGCAAAATATTAAAAAAAAAAAAAAAAAACAGAGTACCATCAAACGCGAAATACGACCAACGAGGCCTAAAATAATAGCCAAATCCATCTTGGATCAACATTGCCTGCGTGAGTTGGAACCTACTTTTCTTAATAATTCCTTAATTTATCAGCGGATGATTTAAGAAAGGTGTGTTATAAATCATATCAGTACCCATATCGTGTAGAACACCACATGCGGGGTGTTGGCTATGTTTGACACGGGATTGGCGGTTTTTAAGAGAAGAAAAAGCGATCATGGTAAGTAAAAGTATCAAATTTTCTTTTTTTGAGAAATGTTGTATTGCAAAATGTTGTATTGCACTAAATAATGTATTGCACGGAAGGAACCGGACCATAATCTATTTTCAGCAAGCAAAAGTAGACGTTTCCAATGCTCCGTTTTCTCAAACACTTCTCCCTAGCTTGCCGTGTTGCAAATTTTGAGACTTCATATGCAAGTTTTAGAATTAAAAACTACTTTTGTCGATTATTTCCCGTATGATTTATATAGAAATGAATTCCTATCATAAAATTTAACTAAATGCCAGCTTCTTCGTCAAAATTTATTGTTTTTAAAATTAATTTATCATCGAAATGTGTCTCTCGGGGTGTCAGATTTTGCGTCTCAAGGGAGTGAGGCATTTATTAAGATAAAGATAGATTTGCCTGTAACTCGGTCTATATCTGATAGTTTGTAATTCAAACACACATACTCTATCAGAAACCGCCATCCCGTGTCAAACATAGCCAACACCACCCCGTATGTGGCGTTCTACACGGTGATCAAGTTACTGACAACTGAGATGATGATAATCTCGGGACTAATAGTCCAGCAGCACTTTTTAAAAAATAGGGTCGACATGATTTATAACAAACTTGATTTTATAACAAACTTTTCTAAAATTGTCCGTTTATAAATTTTGAAAATATAAAGTATCTAAGGTTTCAACTCCCTCAGGCAAAGTTGACCTTAAATGGATTTGGCTATTTGTTTTAGGTATTTTTGTCATATAGCTCTTCAACTGTTTCGGTACTTACACATCCCTCGGATTTCAAATGTTTGGCTTTGAGCGTTCCTGATGAAGGTAAATCCAGAAAAGCGCTTCGGACGCATGAAATTATAAAACGTGTTGTTTTCAATTTTTTACATCACTGGGTCGATACCTCTGCTGGTGGACTATCAGTCCCCGAAGGTATCATCAGCTCAGTAGTCAGTACTTCGGTACTGACATGATTTATAACATTCTAAAATTGTCCGTTTATAAATTTTGAAAATATAAAGTATCTAAGGTTTCAACTCCCTCAGGCAAAGTTGACCTTAGATGGATTTGGCTATTTGTTTTAGGTATTTTTGTCATATAGCTCTTCAACTGTTTCGGTACTTACACATCCCTCGGATTTCAAATGTTTGGCTTTGAGCGTTCCTAATGAAGGTAAATCCAGAATAGCGCTTCGGACGCATGAAATTATTAAACGTGTTGTTTTCAATTTTTTAAACTACCGATTATGTCGTTATATATACGTATTGACTAAGTTTGGAATGACATGGCGCATGCATAGCAGGAGAAGTTTATCATTGTTTTTTTTTTTTTTTTGTTTTTTTTTTTTTTGTACATATACGCCGAATTTAAATAAAGTTCACTTACTTATTGACGTATCCGGTCCCGCTACAATTAGAGTTCATGGAATCCCTGAATTGTTTTGACTTGGTTAGTATATTCAAAATGGATTTACAAAACTAAGAATATGTGATATAATTGCCAATTAGAAAACTCTCCACCAACTATATGCCTCCGTACGGACTTCAACAATGAGCAAAACCCAAACCGCATAGTCAGCTATAAAATGCCCCGAAATGACAAATGTAAAACAATTCAAACGATAAAACTAAAGGCTTGATTTGTGTTAAAAAAAAACAATGAACGAAATACAAATATGGTATACAGCAGCAATCGAAAACCACTGAATTGCAGGCTCCTGACTTGGGGCAGGCACATACAGAACGTGGCAGGGTTAAACATTTTACGGGATCCCAACCCTCCCCTAACCTGGGACACTGTCGCAACAGTACAACATATGACTAAACTATAAAAATCAGTTGAAAAAGGCTTAACTCATTAGATCGATACTAACAGAAAAACAAGTAACAAAAACACAGACTATTAATATTTAATCGCTTAAAAGCAAGATCAAGTGACAATTAAAATTTTAACAGGTCGTTTGTTTTTATCATTAAGTATCTTTTCCGACAGAATTTCCTTGACATTACGTCCTTATGTAAATTGTAAATAAAATACGTATTTCTGATTAAACATGTTGATGCAAGATGACACACGATGAAAGTATTAGTAAGATTTATCAGTTTTCGTATTGATTGTTCCGACATATTCAAGGTAATGTAGATAAAAATGATATTGGATCTTTGTTAGAAAATATCCACAGTCAAAGTTATGTTGTTGCATAACCTACACTTGTGCCAGTGGCGGATCAAAAGGGGGGAGGGGGATCCGAGGGTTGGAGCCCACCCCCCCTTTTTTTGACTATCAATACATTTGAATGGGGACATATGGTTGGAACCCCCCCCCCCTTTATCCTGGGTTTGGACCCCCCCTTTTGAAAATGTCTGGATACGCCCATGTGTGCTGACATATAAGATAGTTAGGTATGATTGAATGATTGGTCACACTCATATACCTGATTTAATCAAAAGAAAAATACATACAAAGGCGTACATATGTACATAATAAATATTTAATACAACAATGTAGTTTTCATTAAAAAGAAAAAGCAAAACTTTTTATGTCGCGGCAATAATCAAGTTATAGCTGTAGTTAAAGGGACATTCACAATTAAAAATCATAGATTCATGGGAAACCATGGGAAAAAAGTAAAATCACAAAAATACTAAACTCCGAGGAAAATTCAAAACGGAAAGTCCCTAATCAAGTTTTAGCTAGCTAGATAACAAGGTTTAACCCAAAATTTTCCGGAAAATGCCTGTACCAAGTCAGGAATATGACAGTTGTTTTCCATTCAATCCTTTAAATCTGTATAAACGTTTCTCATTTACTAACAAATAAAGCAATTAGCCTAGCCTTAATTCTTAAATAAAAGATATATTTTATAGTTACATATGTAGGACTAGGAGGTGGCGTGTGATGGGGCGGTGAAGTGCGATGGTCACGCTTAAGTGCGATGGTCAGCGCCGAACCACGATGGATTCGCAGGCAGGAGATTAAGAATTGTAGATGAAGGTTTCATGCGTACAAAGGAAATGAAACAGAAAGTAACGAACGATTCAAGTCCCAAACAGTTTTGAGCAGTGGAGGTAGAGGTAACAATAATATGTAAAACTAAGTCAGGCAGCAAATCATGGGGAACAAATTGGCTAAAAAATAATCTTGGTTTGCAGATTGGCTAACCAGTGTTCGGAAGTACAAAATGTATACCGCAAACTTTTTGTACGACAAATGCAATGTAAGAAAACCCGCACTCTAAGTCTAATTTTATTGTGCATACAGTATTAATCTTCTGCAATGGGTTAGGCCAAAAAAACAAAATGATCACTAACGTGTACTTCTGCTGCTCAGCGGAGAAGCAGCTAATTCTCAAGCTTTTGACAGAACACGCGTTACGTCTCGCTATGCTATAAGTCAAGCATACATGTACTTGGTGGTTTTTATTTCTTGAAAATTGTTACGATGTCAGATAAATGGATGAATGAGTGTTGTGAGCAATTTCTTAGCTATGACATGACAAGTCCAAGTTACTAGTAAATTTGATAAAATGAGATGGACCCTGCTTAGTTGGTACTATAGACCGCCACGCTGAACCAGTTTTTTTTATTGCACTTGCACACTCTATATAATGACATATCCTCCCAGTCGAATCCATTGTACTTAATCTGAGCCATCTAGTGACATTCTATAAAAAAGAAGATGTGGTATAATTGCCAATGAGACAACTCTCCACAAGAGACCAAATGACACATAAATTAACAACTATAGGTCATCGTACGGCCTTCAACAATGAGCAAAGCCCAAACCGCATAGTCAGCTATAAAAGGTCCCGAAATGACAAATGTCAAACAATTCAAACGAGAAAAATAACGGCCTAATTTATGTACAAAATAGTGAACTAAAAACAAATATGTAGCACATCAACAAACGACAACCACTGATTTACAGGCTCCTAACTTGGGACAGGCAGTCTATGTCTTTACTCCATAATTTCTTAAGTCTTTGGTTTGACAGGACCAGAATTCAGGTCAGCGGTTCAGAGTTCTTGGTGGGGTTCATGTTGCCAAGTCTTCAGTTTTCTATGTTATTGTTTGTATATTGTTGTTTGTCAGTTTATTTTCGACTTACGAGTTTCAATGTCCATTTGGTATATTTTGTCTATCTTTTACAATATAACGGATAAAATGATGCACGTGATACAACTGGCAAAACGATTAAAGCGTTCGATTTCTTTTCACCAATACAACAATACATATATTATTAGACAAGCAAAATAGGATTTTACAGCTTTATTTTTGTACAACGAAGAATTTTATAAAAAAGATAAAAAAAAATAGTTTGAATTTAACAATGATACAAACGGATGCAGTTTGTACCAATAATATAACATAACAATGAATTGAAGTTCTGAGCAAGACGTTTTGCAGTTTAAAAGCACTTTCTGTGAACGATGGATGGACCACCTTCGTCGTACTCCTGCTTGCTTATCCACATATGTTGGAAGGTTGAAAGTGAAGCTAAGATGGAACCACCGATCCAGACGGAATATTTCCTTTCTGGTGGAGCAATAATCTTGATTTTCATTGTTGATGGAGCAAGCGCTGTGATTTCTTTCTGCATATGATCAACAATTCCTGGATACATGGTTGAACCACCAGAAAGTACGGTATTAGCATACAAATCTTTACGAATATCAACATCACACTTCATGATACTGTTGTATGTCGTTTCATGCAAACCTGAGGATTCCATTCCCAGGAAAGATGGTTGTAACATTGCCTCTGGACATCTGAATCTTTCATTTCCGATTGTGATAACCTGTCCGTCAGGTAATTTTTAGCTTTTCTCTAAAGATGACTATGAAGCGGCCGTGGACATTTCTTGTTCAAAGTCTAATGCTACATAGCACAGGTTTTCTTTAATGTCTCTTATGATTTCTCTTTCGGCTGTGGTCGTGAAAGAATATCCACGTTCTGTCAGAATTTTCATCCGATAGTCTGTAAGGTCACGTCCGGCAAAATCTAACCTCATAATAGCGTGAGGAAGGGCATAACCTTCATAGATGGGTACAGTGTGGGATACACCATCACCAGAGTCTAACACAATACCGGTAGGTCTTTTCACCACCGAACACCACCGAACACATTAAAATACCATCTAACACACCTAAATATATTGTTTTCATCTTTATTTATATATTTGACTTACCTTCTGAACGAGGATGAATATGTTTATACATATATATACACAAATTAATAAGAAATGATAACAAGAAAACCAAAAAAGAACAGTCATACAGGGCTGTTGTCAGAACAGTACACTTTCAAGTCTAATATTTTTTTGAATATAATTATTGTGATAATTTCACATTAAATAAAATGTTTTAACTTATTTGAACAATTTATTTCTAATAATTGAAAAGTAAAGACCATAAGATAATATACAATGAAATACAGACAATGTAAATCCGGAAAAATATTGCTGGATCCGGAAGCGTTTTTTTTATTTTATTTTGATTCTCAACTTTACCATCATTAATGCACATAAAAATGTGAAAAACAAGACAATAGGATTAAATTTTACGTAATTTGATCGATTTTATTGTTTTATTGTGTAACATTACTGTTTTTCTTAAGGGTTAGTGGTCTTTTTGGGTGTTCGGTGGTGTTCGGCTGTGTGCGGTGGTGTTCGGTGGTAAAAAGACCGACCCACACAATACCAGTTGTACGACCAGAAGCGTATAAAGACAAAACGGCCTGAATAGCAACGTACATAGCTGGAGAGTTGAAGGTTTCGAACATAATCTGTGTCATCTTTTCTCTGTTGGCTTAAGGGTTGAGGGGAGCCTCTGTCAGTAAAACGGGATGTTCTTCTGGAGCCACACGAAGTTCATTGTAGAAAGTGTGATGCCAAATTTTCTCCATATCATCCCAGTTTGTGACAATACCATGTTCAATTGGGTATTTCAGTGTAAGGATTCCTCTTTTGCTTTGGGCTTCATCACCGACGTAGCTGTTTTTCTGTCCCATCCCAACCATTACACCCTGAAAACCACAAAACGTCATTATAAATATCAATTGTATATAACTCCTATTGCAATTTTTATGTCCGACCATTTGCCCCTGTATTTACATTTTCTAACATTTGTCTAGTACCAACAAAAAAAAACCTATCGGGAGAACTCGGGAATTCAACTTTTCTGTTCATGTTGCAAATGGGAGATATAAATTGTACCTTAATACTTGGTAGGTTTTCGACATGCATATCTCTATGCATTGAAAGTTCTGATGCGAGGTTGTCGATCTTGAAGACTGTGTAGTGCTCTCAAAATGCGTCGTACAATTTGATATGACGGTAATATTATTTGTTACACAGTGTGCTAGTGACCTTATACGATATATATGAGGTTAGTAAATTCCATATGGGTGAGAGCGAAGCACACTGTGTAACGAATATATCTTACTAACTATCTTAACATGTGGTATTTAGACTAATGGCCTATCAAAGTGATCAAGTCTTCAATATTAAGAACCTACTCCCATTGGTCTATACAAAAACAAATACCAACAATAACCACTTGTTAGCTTTAATGTGTTTACTGCATTTATTTTCAGTCGTTCATCATCAATTTCTTCATTTGTTGTTTGTGCGAAACGTTTCAGATTTTTCTTCAACGTCATGTTGTTTTTACAAAGGGACGTAACACTACTACTAACCCAATATTAAAATAAAACACGCCCACTAACCCCATATTTAATTTACAGGGTCTCCACGTGTTGCTTTTGACCAATGATTTTCCTAGAAATGTATAGGAGGTAAGATAATAACATATACAGCGTACTTACTATACAACTGATTAGCAAGTATAGATTATGTTTTGTTTTGTTTTTTTCTGTGTTAATGGAAATGTTTGTTTGTTTGCAAGTGACTTAATATGTTTCAAATATTTCTTCTCATCATTCATCCAATAGACAGCGAGCGAACGTACAAGCAAACAGTCTGGAAATATTCAAATCAACACTTTCTCTAACCTGGGCCTCAGGCCACGGTATCTACTTAAATAGTTTATTAACACGACATTGCATTGGGTATTAAGAGAAAAATATCGGTAATTATTCGAAATTAAAGTCTTCAACATATTGGTTCCCACTAGTTACACGTATATACTGTCATAGTCGCCCTTGGTCCCCATATAGGTCGTTTTTCTGCGTATTGCATATTTCTAATGATGAAAGACACGATTAGGCATTTGTTGTCGCAACGCTTACATGTAAGATCGATGACAAACAAAAATTGATTAAAAACAATCAAAATTATGAGCCTTAATGAACGACGTGTGACACAAATATTTGTTTTCCAAGAATGTATATACGTGGGCGTTGCCAAAGCCACTCAGGTGTAAATCATTACCAAATATGGGTACCGGCAACGTGTACGGTACAAAACACTTTTCTTATCGGTTTGTGACAATGAGGAGAAACGGATATTGAAATATATAGTTTTGAAAAATAAATCAAAAACACAACATCATTTTGCTTTACCTTGTGTAGCAAGGCAATTGGGAAAAATAAAAATAGACAAAGTTTACTTAATAGTTTGATAAAAAGTTCTTTAACTTTAAATGTTAACAAACCTGATGTCTGGGTCTTCCTACAATTGATGTAAATACAGCTCTTGGAGCATCATCTCCAGCAAATCCAGCTTTACACATTCCTGATCCATTGTCAATTACCAACACGGCTACGTCTTCATCGTCCATTTTAAATTTTTTTTTACCTTGTAATAACCTTTCTATTTTGACTGTGAAGACTTTAAAATTCACACTAGTTTTATTAACCGGTTTTCCTCATCTTTGAACTTTGTAAAGAAAGCGATATGTTACCCTATATGGCGATAAGATATGAATAATTTGCATATAAATATAGTGAAGACTTTCAGTTGAATACGCCTGTTTAATCGTCATGCATTTTGAAGCATAGATTTACCTATTAAATATTCAAAATTATCTTACACTAAGGTAAATAACCCCACGTTATTTCATAATTTGTTAGTAAAACATGTTGTGTAAACCATCAGAAATAGGAAAGATAATTGTATGTAATATCGTTGATTATGGTGACTGCATTTTATAACATTTTTATGATGGAAGTGCACGCACAGTTACATTAAATATGATAACATTTTTAAAAATAAAATACAATGAAGTGATATGACATGTAGAGGATACGGATATAAAAGTTAACACAAATGAAGCAAGGAAATTTTTCCTTTTAAAATCCGGTTAGTTTCAATCAATTCTTTCTAAATTCTTTAAATTCCTTTCATTAGCTTGTGGAAATTGATATGAGATATAACACTTCAAATTCGTACATATTTTAATAAGACTTTCACGCCTTTAGGCATAATCATAGGGGTAGTATATGGGAAAGTTGACTTCACATTTGAGTAGCTACTTCTCGCGTCCGCAATACTTGACCACAGGTCAACCGGAAGTAGATTACCGAAATGACCGATCTGGTGACCGGAAATACATGCCCGGAAGTGATCGAAATTGCGCAACATTCAGGAACGTTATCTCGTTTTTTAAAACCTTATGAATTATGTTAGTATGACTGAGTTACAACGATTGGTTCGTATGTCTTTCGGATCCTGTAGGACTCCTATTGAAAGTCATATGTCTCTTGTTTTAACAACCTTTCTAATGAACGTTTTTCAGCAATGGCATAACCAGCTTTTTGGGCAATAAAATGCCAGGACTCTACTTCTATACGCCACTTACAAATGTCTTTGCATAGAGTCAATCAATGGATTTTTGCTTACTTACGTTAAAGAGATAATAGTTTGACTATGTTAAAAGGTGTGCAAATTTGAAGTTTTGTTTTCCCTCTAACATTTCAAGGAGAACAATAGGTTTCCTATACCAAAAATATAACATAAGATATCTGTTCAATAAACAATTTAAAAAAAAAAAAAAAAGCTAAGACGAATAAATATAATAATTATTTTCAGTTATTTTCAAGTCTTTTAGTTTGTGATTGTTATTTGAAAATAATGGGAACAATACATAAGGAAAATATACATGAAAAAGTAAAATCACAAAAATACTGAACTCCGAGGAAAATTCAAAAAGGAAAGTCCTCAATCAAATGGCAAAATCAAAAGCTCAAACACATCAAACGAATGAATAACAACTGTCATATTCCTGACTTGGTACAGGCATTTTCTTATGTAGAAAATGGTGGATTGAACCTGGTTTTATAGCAAGCTAAACCTCTCACTTGTATGACAGTCGCATCAAATTCCATTATATTGACAACGATGCGTGAACAAAACAAACAGACACAATAGGTAAAATGTCAAAATAGGGTACAGCAGTCAACATTGTGTTATCATCTTAATCACTATAAAACAAACAAATGTAACGAAGAAGCACAAAAAGGCATACATCAAATTTAACATCCTCATTTTGCTTTTTTAATTTACGATTTTTTTTATCTATGTAAAATCCACCATAAAGGATGGAAGGTTTTAAGTACTGGCGAAATGTATATATAAAAAAAGAAATAGTAGAATACAGGGATGTTAGTTAACGCGTATAATGTACATAATGTGTTTAAATATAGATGTAAGATTTAATATACTCAGAAAAAGGATATGTAGGTACAACTTTCGCATACAACATATATTTTAAAATGTTAAAACAAAAGAACGTAATATTTCCGTATCTCATTTGCTTGGGCAAAACAAGTTTCATAAGCCATTTTGAAAAATAGTGTTCATTGTTTTCCTCATAATCTAACATAAAAATAAGGAGATGTGGTATGATTGCCAATGAGACAACTATCCACCAAAGTTCAAATGAAGTGGATAATCACTTTGACATTATTTCTTGAATGGAAGGGACAATTATCTAAATAAACAAATGAACACTAACTTGTCATAGACAGTTGGCGAATTTAACAGAGAAGTAGGACTGCTCATTAATTTAATGGTAATTCCAATCGGACAAAATGTGGTAATTAACAATATTCACGGGTGTAACAAGTTCTTTTAGAAACTAAAAAAAGAAGGAATTCCACAGTGGTATGTTGTTAATATATAAAATCTAGTCCATTTCAGTTAGATTTTTTTACAATTGAATATTTAATCAACAAACGTTCTTTTGCAATGTTTAAACCACTAAGTAAGATTTAGGACGGATTCCTCTAATGTCTTAAATCCAAAATAGGAAAGAGCACATCAATTTTGAAATCTTTTTAATACATAAATTTTAATTATTTCTGTTTCAATAAACAGCAAGATTCTGTTTTTTAATGGATTTTTTGTACCTGTATAAATCAATATGCTGATATACAAAAGAGAAAAATGATGATGTTAAATTATTCAAACTTATAATCCGCTCTATGACCTTTTAACAGGTCGGGAACACTACCTTATATGGATATGCATAAATTAGCGTACTAATGTCCTCGCAAATATAATTGTTTATTTACGTACGACCCATTTTTTTTTTCATACCTGGATTTTTGACCAATCAACTAAATGAGTAATAATGCATGGTGGACTACTACGTGTTTAAGATCAACCGAGAGCACGTGTTATTTACTAAAATACAACACATGTTTTCATGCAACTATCACAACATTTTCCATACGCAAAAATAATTTTACTTACTTATTCGTTTTATTTCATATTTTCAAACAACAAACATATTGTTAAGACAAAATAGCCGATAAAAAGAATAATATCAATTTATTTTTGGATACAGACTTCATCAGCTCGAATATCAGCTCGCCCTTGCGGGATCGCTTGATATTATTGCTGATAAAGTCACTGTATCAAAAACAAAAATGCCATTATTCTATATATATACCAGAGAATAAAAATTAATAACTAAAATGCGTCCGAAACGTTTTTCTTGATTGACCTTCATCAGGAACGCTCAAAGTCAAATATTTGAAAACCAGAGTACCGACAAACGCGAAATACGACCTAAAGGGCCTTAAATAATAGTCAAATCCATCTTGGATCAACATTGCCAGAGGGAGTTGGAACCTACGTTTCTTAATAATTTCTTAATATATCAACGGATGATATAAGAAAGGTGTGTTGAAAATTATGTCAGTACCCATGGACTGACTACTGAGTTGATGATAACCTCGGGACTAAAAGTCAAGCAGTGCTTTAAAAATAAAAATATAGTCGTTTGACCTATATATTAACCGTTATGTCGTTATATATACTGTAACGTATTGACTTAGTTTGGAATGACATGGCGCATGATGCATGCGTAGCAGGAGACGTTTATCATATTGATGCATACGGTCCCGCTACGTTTAGAGTTCATTGGATCTCTGAAATGTTTTGACTTGGTTAGTATACTCAAAATGTATTTATGAAAATAAGATGTGGTCTAATTGCCAATGAGACAACTCTCCACCAGAGACCAAATGACATAAAATTTAACAACTATAGGTCACCGTACGGCCTTCAACAATGAGCAAAACCCGTACCGCATAGTCAGCTATAAAAGGCCCCGAAATTACAAATGTAAAACAATTCAAACGAGAAAACTGACGGCCTGATTTATGTAAAAAAATAATGAACGAAATACAAATATGATATACAGCAACAAACGAAAACCACTGAATTACAGGCTCCTGACTTGGGACAGGCACATACAGAATGATATTATTGTTCCATTTTGTAGACTTTCCCTTACTACTGAATCGTTTATTCCCTCCACAATACGTGAGTGAAATAAACTTGATCCAAAAATTCGCAGCGTCGACTCTATTTCTAAATTTAAGAAAGAATTGAAAAACGATAGTCTCCTAAGTAAAGTTAGAACGTTTTATTTGTACGGCCCGAGGAAATTGAATATTATCTTAACGCAATTGCGATGCTCCGCTTCATTCTTAAACTATGACCTTTTTCGAGCTAACATTATAAATGACCCTTCTTGCCAGTGTGGGTCAGATATTGAGGATGTTCATCATTACATCTTCGTTTGTCCAAAATACACTTTCCTATAGAAAAACCTTACTGAATAATCTTAACTGGCTTTCCGAAAACTTTGTTTTAGATACAAAACTATTAACTTGCGGAAACTTGGAACTTTCGAACGAAAAAAATATTCAAATTTTCAAAAATGTTCAAAATTTCATCAAAAGGTCAAACAGGTTTACTAAAATACAACACATGTTTTCATGCAACTATCACAACAAAACCTCCATAAAGCGTTATTGATACTGACACGGAACATCATCATCATCGACATCTTCATCAACACTCACGTCATCATCACAGAATTATATGACTTTTCAAAATTTTCTTTTTTTTTTTTTTCTCTCTCTTGTTTTTACCTGTAATAGCTCGTATTATATTCTATAAACTGTTTGCTTTACATGCATGCTCATTATACTATTATTGTATTTATTTATATTGTATTATGGAGAAAGACTTCATCAGTATGATTTACTTGTGTCTAATCCATTTTGCTTTAATTTAGCAAATAAAATATGTTTAAACTTAACATACTGAATGTGGCGGGGTTAAATATGTGAGCGGGCGCCAAATACTCCCCCTAACCTGGGACAGTGGTGTAACAGTACACCATATGAACAATCTATAAATATCAGTTGAAAAGGGCTTAATTCGTCAGATCGATACAAAGCAGAAAAACAAGAAACAAAAACACAGACTATTAATATTTAATCGCTTAAAAGGCAAGGTCGAAGGAGAATTAAAATTTGAACAGGTCGTTTGTTTTTATGATTAAGTATCTTTTCCGACAGAATGTCCTTGTCCTAAAGTAAACTGTAAATAAATAACGTATTTCGGATTAGACATGTTGATGCAAGATTACACACGATGAAAGTATCAGTAAAATATATCAGTTCCGACATATTCAAGTAATGTAGATAAAAATGATATTGGATTTTTGTTAGAAAATATACACAGGTAAAGTTATGTTGTCTCATGACCTCACACTTGTGCTGACATATAAGGTAGTTAGAAGAAAAACACATAAGGTGTACATATGTACAGAATGAATAATTAATAAAACAAAGAAGTTTTCATTAATAAGAAAAAGCAAAACTATTTATGTCGCAGCAGTAAGAAAACCATCAAGTTAGCTGTAGTTATGAATTAAAGGGACTTTCATAATTAAAAACCATGGATTCATGGGAAACCATGGGAGTTTTAGCTAGCTAGATAACAAGGTTTAACCCAATATTTTCCGGAAAATGCCTGTACCAAGTCAGGAATATGACAGTTGTTTTCCATTCAATCCGTTAAATCTTTATAAACGTTTCTCATTTACTAACAAAGAAAGCAATTAGCCTCGCCTAATACTTAAATGAAAAATATACTTTTATAGTTACATGTATTCATACAAACAGTATGAGCCTAAAGATGTGACCCTTTCATAATGCTTCCTTATTCAAATAGAATTTTCAGCAATAAAGATAGACTTTGGGATTTTATGTCATTAGGGTAGAATGAAAATCTTCTACGATCTAGGATCGGAAATGTGCTCAAATGAACGGGTCCCGAATTTTAGCAAATTTTGATGCAGAAATACAATTCATTTTTAGGACATTTCATTTTAGAAATTGAAAAAAAATATACCATTTTATCTTATGGTAGCAATTTTTTCTTTACAAATGAACGTTTTTAAATTGATCAAAATACATTTTTAGAGTACTTTATTAGGGGAGATATCTCATTACATTTAATTTTTTCAACGAATTAACTGTAAACTTATTCATTTTTTATGTAGCAATAAAATGAATACGAATCGTACTTTTTTCTGAAATCATTTAAGAGTTTTCTGATCATAATTCATTTCAAATTTATTACGTTTTTATTAATCGAGCTTTGTTCGTGTATAATCCTTACATGATACTATTTTGCAGCCATTCTACAATACTCACATACTACTCTAAATCTTCCAAAGTCAATTAATTTCAAGACATGTATAAGTGTTTCTGGTTGTTTGTACACCTGTGTAGCAGTATTTGTTTGTCAGGCCACTTGTATAGCTGTATTTGTTGGTCAGTAATCATGTATACCTGTATTTGTTGGTCAGTAAACATGCATAGCTGTATTTGTTGGTCAGTACACTTGTATAGCTGTATTTGTTGGTCAGTAAACATGTAAAGCAGTATTTGTTGGCCTGTTCACATTTATGAGGGGGCGGACAGGGGGGTACCTTTCTCCTTTCTCCCGCCCCTTTTCTCCTTTCTCCCACCCCTTATCTCTTGTCTCCCGACCTCAAACATGAAAAGCTAATGTATAGAAATCTCGTTTTAATAAAAATTGATCAAATTTGTTGCTTTTTTGATAGCTAGTCCCTGTCTTGTCCTTTCACAAGATAGAAGTGTTGTTTCTTCTGCTTCAAGAATCTCAATATTATTTTCACTGACTGTTAATCTGTCTATTTGCATTGAATTTGCAACCAGTGATGCACGCCGTTCCCCGATGATTTTTTTTTTGTAAGTAGAAATCCAAATGCTGCTAAATAAGAAGAAAAAAATAACTGTTATTGGACTGTTCAGAAGAAATTCGATATGATTTCGGAAGTATACCTCATGAGGATAGGCCTACGTATACATGACCATAACCGAAACACCTCGTTAAGTATAAGAAACACGGACCAGATCTGGATTTCTATTCTAAAAATACACACACACAATAATTATACTACAAGCATGGAAATGTGAATGTCTTAAAAAAAATATGAAAATAAATTCTGAAAAATGTATTCCACAACAAGAAATATGTATCATATGCTGAGTATACCAGCTCCAAATTACTTTAAATATATGCACATAGAAAATGGAATTAATTACGAAGGATTATAATAAGATATACTGGATTGGTCCTGGACCTGATTGATTTTAATATAAGTTCAAGTTAATTTACGCTTCGGTGTACAGGGATGGTTGTATTTTTTTTTTATTTTTTTTTTTTTTTGAGCTGGACATGCTGTACAGGTACAGATGATGCAAAATGCACCATTTCATAAAACAGTGAGTCGAAAGATTCATAAATGATTAACAAAGGTGTCTTTTTGGGAGGGACACATTGCTGACATGACTTCATGAGCGTCGGAAAAAGTCAGAGGGTATTTACGATCTTTAAAAGAGATTTTATAACAAGTACATATACAAGTATGTATGTTAAATAAAAGTGTTGTAAATGGAGATATGGGAGATTCGATAAGACTGCAACTGGCCAATTAACGACACACAAAAACCAAAGACATCTAGATAACACAGGACAAATGCAGGATGGACGAGAATTTTTATACTGCTAATTTGTAGATTTAGAAAAGATAATTTGGTCCTTTGAATTTGAAAGTTAATAAGTATATTTACTATAGCAAGTATAAAATCTATCAAATGATACCATCACACGTTCACAACATTAGTCATATTAATTATAATACAAACATATGTCAATCTCGTAAGGTACAAATTTGTTAGTCTTTAAACAACTCGTATTTCAGAAGAAAACTCAAACCATTATGAAATAAGGAGATATAGTGCCTATGAGACATCTTTCTATCAAAGACAAAATTATGTTTTGTCACAAAATGCCTTAAAAAATAGACCATCATCAGATACGCTTAATATATATTTTGGTCCCGGAAGAATACTGTTTTACCCGTGTCTGTATGACTGCCCGTCCCTGACTTGGTATATATAACAGAGGGTTTATTCAGTTTATTTCTTATTGCTAAGTTTTTAAGATTCAACTTTAAATTATGTACCAGGTGTGAATATATATACCAAAAGTGCGCATATTGTCAGGACTTTTGTTTGTTTTTTGTTTTAAATGACAGGTTGCTTAATTTGGCATTTTGATAATATATAAATGCACGCAGAATACATAGCCCTGCTTACTCCTTCTACGACTACCTGTACAATTTCAAGCTTGAACTTTTATATTGCGCCGAGTGTTTTACTTATATAGAGAGTGCATATATATTCTCAGGATTTTATATTGTATAATTTTTCACGATTGACAGAATGTTGAACTGTGTCTTTTCAAGTGAAATTTTTAATACAATTTGTAAGGTGCCTTTATATATTATCAAAATGTTAATATAAGCAAACTCATTAAAAAAAAATCACACGTTTACACCATACAGTATACGTGATTAAGAATATGTATTTCATCAAGATATTGTTTGTATCTATCATTTTTGCAACTAACAGAATGTTAAACCTTTTTTTATGGTTGCATTAAATGTGTCTTTTAAACACAACTATTTCTAATTGTATTGAATCGTCTTAAACATGCATGAAATATTTGACACACGGAAGTTGCGGTGGCATCACCCTTGTCTAGTTTGGCTAGTAGGGTTAAGTTGACGATTTGAATTTCTTTATAAGCTAATTGTGCACCCGGTTAGGACGAAATGTAAGTAACCGGACAGGGGAAATGAAAACAAAATAATAAACACCATTCAGATCCCGTTACAGATTTTCATACCTCTCCGTAAAAATAACGTAATTTGATATGCAGTAGCGTCATCCCTTTTCTGTCAAATTCTTTGCCTATCAGTCAACTTTGACGCAATTTATCTAAAACACAGGGATGGTAACATGTTTGTTTCTATAAATGCACGGATTCAGAATACAATCATTGATATTCTGTTAGTTTTTTGTCTTTCTCCGTATATAAGAGATCATAATGATTGAATAAGTGACGACGCTTGGCTTATTTATGAGGTCGTTTTCATTAAGCCTACTATGACATTTATTAGCACTTTCTTCAAGCTTTGTATTATCTAATTTTAAATTTAATAAAATAATCAATTGCAGGCTCACTTTTATTATTTTTTTATAAACATTTTTGTCTCCCTTATCTACCCCTTTTCTCCTTTCTCCCGCTCCTTCTCTCCTTTCTCCCGTCCCCTCTCTCCTTTCTCCCATCCCCTCTCTCCCTGTCTCCCTTTACCCTGTCCGCCCCCTCATTTATTGCTGTATGCTATTTTCAGTTTACCTAAATATCTGTATTGGTTGGTCGGTACAACCGCATAGCTGTATTTGATGGTCAGTACACTTGTATCGCTATATTTGATGGTCAGTATATACATAAATTTTATATGATGGCCAGTCCAACAATATACATTTGTAGTTGTATTTGATGGTAAATACAGCTGTATATGGCAGTCAAGACAACTGTATATAATGGTCAGTACACATGTATATCGTCTATAAAAGAGATTTACGGAAAGTCTCGGTACCAACTGTTTACACGAACTTAGACAGGTAAAATGAAGGGGATTGTCTTAAAATAAAAAAAAGTACTTAACAATTAGCATTCCAAGGTAAAAGTTGCAGATAACTGTAAAACAAGATTGTACACAACGATTTATTTAATTCAATAAAGGTTGTTGTCGGTTCACAAGTCCTGCAGAGGTCTCCATAATTTGTCTGAGCTTTTATCTTGCGTGCCTTCATGAAGGTTTTCTATAGATATAAAATGAAATGTGGTACGATTGCCAATGAGACAGCTATCCATCAGAGTTAAAATGAAATGATAGTAACCAATTATAGGCCTCCAACAATGAGAAAAACCATACTGTATAGTCGGCTATAAAAGTCCTCGATATGAAAAATTTGAAACAATTCAAACGAGAAAACTAACGGCCTAATTTATAACAAAACAATTTACGAAAAATAAATATGGCAGACATTAAACTAACGACAACAACTATGCTACAGGTTCCTGACTGGACAGGCACATAAAGAATGTGGCGGGGTTAAGCATGTCTGTGAGCTCTCAACCCCTCCCTTAAACCGGTACAGTTGTGTAACAGCACAACAAGAGAACAAACTGTAAAAATCAGTTGCAATTGGCTTATCTCAAAAAGATCGGAACTAGGCACACATAAATAGCATAAACACAATAGACACAAAGCACCAAAATAAGGGTACTCGCAGTTACTGAAAGCTAGTTCAAAGACAATTATAGCTAATTAATAAATCATGTTCTCCCAGACTAAAGTCTGCTGCTTTGCCGACTCACAAATGCCGATTTTGATAAATCTTATCTACTAGCAGCTCACATTCTTCCGAAAAATTAATCGGTGTATCAGATCAATTCTGTTTCATCATCATCTACTGTTGTGCGTCTTTTTGAAGGTATAAAAATTGTCTTTAACCGTAACAAATGTTACTTCGTTGTCAACTATAACTTGCGTATGCATGGTTAAGTAGTAACGATGACCGGAAAAATACAATTCTTGCGGCTCAACTTGTGGCCTATATATTTCTACAGAAGTTTTGTCTATATCACCGACGGCAGCAGAAATATAAGGCCAAATATCCCGTTTTCCTCTCCATTCGTTCGGAGCAGGCCACTGCACGAACCAAAGCTTTGAAATATTGGAATACATGTATTAATTCCGCTTGAATTGTGGCAACACTAACGTGATGGATACGACTGAAGTCACATTCTATACAAAATAACCCGATTTTTCTGAGATAATTTGTAGGGTCACCCAGTATCTTGTGAAAATGGGTCCTTGACAAGCTGCAGAATATCTAGCATGTTTTCAGGGGTTTCGCCGGTTGCAAGATAAACTAAAAAATGTCTGTGTTTTTTATCGATATTTGCCTACCGTTATTTTCTCAATAACTCAATAAATATTAGAAAAATGTATATTCAAAATTTGTAAAGCTTTCTGATATACAAATTTAGATTGAAGTATGCATTTTATATCAAAGATAAGATATATTATTAACATACATTTCCGGCTTAAAAAAGCATTTGAACCCAAATTGGTATATAAAAATGTTCTTTAGATGGTCCACTACAAAAACTATGTCTGACATCCCTAATCAATTTTCAAAATGGCCATCTCAGCCTTTGAGCGGTCGACTTCTCGTCAAAAACTACTAAACATAGGTTTGAAATTAGATGGCAGAAATGTTCCTGGGATTATCCTCCACCAAAAATGGTTCTGATTATTCCGACAAATTCAAAAATGTGACCAACATGGCCTGTGATTGGTTGACTGATTTTTTTCGAACCAAACGTGATATGAATTTACCTAGATTGCCATATTCCAAAATTGTTTCCTATGGCCCTACAGACCCTATTTAGTTGGTACATTTTTAAAGTAATTTTTGTCAGCACGGATAATCTGCTCCAGCTCATAATAATAATATAATAAATAATAAATTCTTTATTTAACGAAGGTAACTAACTCATTTAACACACAATTGTTAATCTCACACGAGGCCTTCACACATTAAAATGAACAATACATATATAACAATCAATGCATATAACACAATAATCAATAGAGGTGTACACAATTACAAATGTTTATACACAAGCATGAAAAAAGACTGTTGAACTAGCATGGCAAGAATGTACTAAGAAAAAAAGTTTGTCTACTCATTTTGTTTGGTGACAAAAAGATTGGCAAATTTTACCTTAAAACTTTCTATATGTTTTGAATCCGTTATATCATTTGGCAAACTTTTCCAAATAATTAGACCAGAATATTGAAAAGTCTTTTTGAAGTATTCAGACTTTGGCCTTGATATATGAAGATGTCCAGATGTTGTTGACCTAAGAGAATAACTATATAGATCACTACACGCAGTAAATTTACTAGTAAGATTCTCCGATAATCTGCTCCAGCTTCTCCCACTCCCCTGGTTAACTAACCTTTCCTCTATTTGAGTATTTATGGAACAGGAATTTTTTTCTATTAGAAAACGGGATTTTTTTATTTGTAAACAAGCTATGGCATTGAAGTTGTAGAAAAAAAATCATTCAGAAGTACTTATTTGGCTTCATATACACGTGTATTAGCTTGACGCCATATCTGATTGAAATGTTCTGTTACGAAATATCTGGACTCAAATTATGCTGCTTATTGTCGTTGGACTGATAGTATGCTATGTCCATGGGACTCTGGTTTTATTTGCACAAAAATATTTTATGAATCAAGTACGCCGTAAAATTCACATTTGAGACGACCCCTTTCATTTTGTCTGTCGAAGTCGGTGTCAACAGTCGGTACCAAGACTTCCCATAAATCTCTAAGTCAGTACAGCTATGCATGTGTACTGCCCAAAAAATACAGCTATATATGTGCACTGCCCAACAAATACAGCTATACCGGTGTACTGCCCAACAAATACAGCTATACAAGTGTACTGACCGACAGATACAGCTACACGTGTTTTGACCAACAAAAACAGCTATACAGGTGTACTGACCAACAAAAAAAGCTAAACAGGTGTACAAACCATCAAATACAGCTATACATGTATACTGACCAATAGATACAGCTATACATGTGTATTGACCAACAAAAAAAGCTAAACAGGTGTTTAAACCATCAAATACAGCTGTTCAAGTGTACCGACCAACAATTACTGCTATACATGTGTACTGACCAAAAAATACTGCTATAAAGGTGTACAAACCATAAAATACAGCTATTCAATGTACTGACCAAAAAATACTGCTATACATGTGTATTGACCAACAAATAAAGATGTATATCAACAGTAAACAACAAAAATCAAATGCAGCGATACGAATATACTGACCAATTACCGGTGTAAACTAAAAGCATGTATTGCCTGGTATTCAAAGCTGTTGAGGAGTACAATTGGAGAATGGCCCACATCGATAAAAAATTAAGGAGCACTTGAAGAAATGTGTATTACGATTAATTTTGGTGCAAATTGTCAACATAAACGGCAGTTTATACAGATATTTTGTAATTCGGTAAAGGAAATTTCACAATCTAAAAACTAAACTCAGTTCGTATGTCATTAAGGTTCGTGTTTAAACGCCCTTTGGTTGCTTATTGTTGTCTCATTTTTTCATTTCATAAAACCATCATCAATTTCTTCATAGATCTACATTCTAGTAATGTTTACTTTTGAAACATAGTGATGGAAATCAAATATTATTCTCGAAACATTAGTTACCAGCAGAACTAGTAAATCTTAGTCAAGCAAAATCAATACTGGGTGGTACTGGGTGGTCCTGATTTATAATATTCACTGTTCACTTAATATCTGTTTCACAGATAACAACGGATATGTTCTAATTGTCATAACTACAATCCCGTCCCCTTTTCCCCGAATGTGACCTACCGAATAAGACTTATCACCGGGTGTGTACTAACATGAGCACCACGACGTTTGCCACATATGGAGCAGGATCTGTTTAGCCTTCCGGAGCACCTGAGATCACCCCAGTTTTTGGTGGGCTCCATGTTTCTCAGTCTTTAGTTTTCTATGTTGTGTTTTGTGTATTGGTCATTTTCTTGTTTAGCCATGGCGTTGTCAGTTTATTTTCGACATATGAGTTTCAATGTCCCTTTGGTATCTTTCACCTCTTTTTTTTTCAAGATAACGGATAAAATTATGCAGGATATATAACTGGCACATCGAGAGGTAGAAAACGATTAAAGCGTTCGATTTCTTTAAACCAATACAACAATACATATATTGTAAGACAGACAAAATAGGATTTTTACAGCTTTATTTTTGTACAACGAAGAATTTTATAAAAATGATAAAAAAATAGTTTGAATTTAACAATGATACAAACGGATGCTGTTTGTACCAATAATATAACATAACAATTAATTGAAGTTTTGAGCAAGACGTTTTGCAGTTTAAAAGCACTTTCTGTGGACGATGGATGGACCAGCTTCGTCGTATTCCTGTTTACTAATCCACATTTGTTGGAAGGTGGACAGTGAAGCCAAGATCGAACCACCGATCCAGACAGAATATTTCCTTTCGGGTGGAGCAATAATCTTGATTTTCATTGTTGCTGGAGCAAGCGCTGTGATTTCTTTCTGCATACGGTCAGCAATACCTGGATACATGGTTGAACCACCAGAAAGTACGGTATTAGCATACAAGTCTTTACGAATATCAACATCACACTTCATGATACTGTTGTATGTCGTTTCGTGCAAACCTGAGGATTCCATGCCCAGGAAAGATGGTTGTAACATTGCCTCTGGACATCTGAATCTTTCATTACCGATTGTTATAACCTGTCCGTCAGGTAATTCGTAGCTTTTCTCTAAAGATGACGATGAAGCGGCCGTGGACATTTCTTGTTCAAAGTCTAATGCTACATAGCACAATTTTTCTTTAATGTCCCTTACGATTTCTCTTTCAGCTGTGGTTGTGAAAGAATATCCACGTTCTGTCAGAATTTTCATCAGATAGTCTGTAAGGTCACGTCCGGCGAGATCCAACCTCATAATAGCGTGAGGAAGGGCATAACCTTCATAGATAGGTACAGTGTGGGATACACCATCACCAGAGTCTAACACAATACCAGTTGTACGACCAGAAGCGTATAAAGACAATACAGCCTGGATAGCAACGTACATAGCTGGAGAGTTGAAGGTTTCGAACATAATCTGTGTCATCTTTTCTCTGTTGGCTTTAGGGTTGAGGGGAGCCTCTGTCAGTAAAACGGGATGTTCTTCTGGGGCAACACGAAGTTCATTGTAGAAAGTGTGATGCCAGATTTTCTCCATATCGTCCCAGTTTGTAACAATTCCATGTTCAATAGGGTATTTCAGTGTAAGGATTCCTCTTTTGCTTTGGGCTTCATCACCAACGTAGCTGTCTTTCTGTCCCATACCAACCATTACACCCTGAAAAACACAAAACGTGTATATTAATATCAGTTGAAACTGTCATTTTCCCTAAAATTCACAAAAAGAATGGAGATAAAAAGACAAAAAAAAAGGTTAGAGAACGGAAACGAAAAATTACGCAATTTTTATGTTTATAAAGGGGCATAACTCAAGAACGGTAAAAGTGACGCCACCCAATTTCGAACTTAATCTGTATTATGTGGTAATAGGCATTGTGTATAAGTTTGTACGGACGGACAAGGGTAAAACTGAATGCCCCTCCACTACGGCGGTGGCATAATAAAAAATACAGAATAATGGGGTGCTTAAATATAAAGATTAGATAAAATTACCTAAAAACATAAAGAACACAGAAATGAAGAACCCCCCATCCAGACCCTAATCTATACTATTAAATGAGAAGACCTCATTTTGTGTGTCGCTTCTCTTCCTTCCACGACAAATTAATCATCATGCCTCTGTGTCCTTTAGGTACCATGCATAGTCGCATTTGTCATCCTCGCTTATGATTATTTAGTTTGGGTTATTTTGGGAGGAAAACGAAAATAAAGGCGTCCGGACATAATTTCCGTTATCGGACGGACTTTAAGACATAGACAAGACTTCCGTTTAGGACGGTTTTAAAATTACACATAATTTTCATAAATACTTGGGGACAGGACACTTATTTTTGCGTTTTTCTGTATACTATGAACATACATATACTATAAATAAAGTGTATTTGCTATTTACTAGCAATTCCAAGTTTACTATCCACGGCGGTCACTGATATAATATCAGTGACCGCCGTGGATAGTAAACTTGGAATTGATAGTAAATAGCAAATACACTTTATTCATAGTATATGTATGATCATAGTATACAGAAAAACGCGAAAATAATTGAAATTAACAGAAAACAAAAAATAACGGACTTTGGAAAAAAGGGGGAGGGCTAAAAAAAATTGTCCTGTCCCCAAGTACCTGTGACTTTTGATGCCTTTCCTGAAATTCTCCAGTCATAAAATCATTTACAAAATTCATCCTACAACAGTTTACATACTTTCAACAACGCTCTAAATGCCCGCGATTTCGCGGGTGTGTTCTAGTTCATATTTATGTCGGTTAAAAGCTCAATAGATTTTATGGTATGTCCTTGTTTGTATGCTCTGCCGACGCTAATTAATTTAAAAACTTATTTATAATAAATTATAGGTAGACATAACGAATATTACTTCCCGGTTTAAGTTACAAGTGTGAAGAAAAAATGTGTACTTTAGTAACTGGTAAATTTCCGACATGCATATGTATATTTCATTTGAAGTTTGCCTTCCTGTGCGAGATTGTGATTGGTTGCGCTTTGCAGCAACACCCTTGCACACAATTTGTTATTGCAATATTAAATTTTAACATATATAAAATTGAGAATGGAAATGGGGAATGTGTCAAAGAGACAACAATCACTGAATTGCACAGTATATTGTGATTGTTTTTGCTGTATTGGTGGTAATATTGAATTTCTTTGGGAAAATGACTTGCTTTGTATATGATTCGACCATACAACTTATCGCTATTTATTCCAATACGGATAAGTTCTGAAATCACACAACTCTTTCATCCAGTTGAAGCTATCTGGTGTCCTGTTGAAACAATATGTTATGTATAACATTTTTAAGAGACATATTTAAACCATGGTAAACACTTCAAACAAAGCATTTTTATGATTGTATTTTGTGTTTTAAAAAATTGGATCATAATCTATCAAAGTTTCATAATGTTCGCTTTATAAACTTTTTCCTCCCTCAGCTCGTTACTGATGACCTTTTTTTTTTTGAAGGTATAAAAATTGCCTTTAACCGTAACAAATGTTACTTCGTTGTCAACTATAACTTGCGTATGCATGGTTAAGTAGTAACGATGACCGGAAAAATACAATTCTTGCGGCTCAACTTGTGGCCTATATATTTCTACAGAAGTTATGTCTATATCACCGACGGCAGCAGAAATATAAGGCCAAATATCCCGTTTTCCTCTCCATTCGTTCGGAGCGGGCCACTGCACGAACCAAAGCTTTGAAATATTGGAATACATGTATTAATTTCCGCTTGAATTGTGGCAACACTAACGTGATGGATACGACTGAAGTCACATTCTATACAAAATAACCCGATTTTTCTGAGATAATTTGTAGGGTCACCCAGTATCTTGTGAAAATGAGTCCTTGACAAGCTGCAGAATATCTAGCATGTTTTCAGGGGTTTCGCCGGTTGCAAGATAAACTAAAAAAATGTCTGTGTTTTTTATCGATATTTGCCTACCGTTATTTTCTCAATAACTCAATAAATATTAGAAAAACGTATATTCAAAATTTGTAAAGCTTTCTGATATACAAATTTAGATTGAAGTATGCATTTTATATCAAAGATATACACTTGATACACTTGACCCAAACAGGAAATTGTCTAAAGTGACTGTTTTCCCGGATGGGACTAAATGGCGATAAGGTGTATTGAACGTCGAGCAAACAATTATTAGGAAATGTTTTAATCAAAGCAATATCCCAACCCCGGCCACACTCCACTCGATCAGGATCTATTTACTTGTTTCACTTATACGTAATAACATTTGGTATGATAACAAATATTGTTAAAATACTCCCACTTAAAGTAGAAATATTCAAGTCGGGTCACACTAGTAACAGGTATTTACTGTCATTGTCATATGTTGTGACCATATAAGGCGTTGTTCCGCTGTAGGTTATACATATTCTATGATTAAAAGGCACAATTAAGCATTTTAGGTCGCAACGATTGAATTTCTGACATATGACAAACAATACTTAATAAAAACACAAACAAAAGGAAATAGAAAGTGAGTGTAAATATGCTGACTACACAGATTTGTTTGTCTATCAAAAAGTTAAATACATGGGCGAGGCCAACGCTACTCAAGAATAAATCTTCTCCAAATATGGGCAATAGCAACGTGTACCGGCATTTCACATTGTATTGACTAGGTGCTCCCTTTTTTCAAATTTCCTGAGAATTCGATTTGACAAGACACATATTTAAAGCAACGAACATTGAAATATAAGATGATTAAAATACATCTGATTCATACAAAACAACATAGAATGTGAAGCAAGGCAATTGCGACAACCCTGAATAGAACGAATTCCCATATATATAACGAAAGCTTTACTATTAAATAGGTGTACTTATTAATTTACAAACCTGATGTCTGGGTCTTCCAACTATTGATGGAAATACAGCTCTTGGAGCATCATCTCCAGCAAATCCAGCTTTACACATTCCTGATCCATTGTCAATTACCAAAGCGGCTACGTCGTCATCACACATTTTGGATTTTTTTTAATTTTCTAAGCTTGTTACAACCTTTCTATTCCTGTTACAACTATTGACTGGGAAGACTTCAAAATCCACACTTGTTTTATTCACCGGACTTCCTCGTTTTTGCACCTTGGGAAAAAGGCGATATATGCTACCTAATATGGCGATATGAAATGAATCATTTGCATATGAATATGGTAAAAGCGTTCAGTTTAATAGCGATTTACGTTAAGTGTACTGTGTATTGAAGCATTACTGAATATTCATACTAACCTCACCCTTTATTATACATCACACAGGTAATTTTACAACTTGTTAGTATTGTATTTGATGTTAACCTCCAGGTGTATAAATTTTTTTTACTTGACTTAAATAGTAAACATTCTTATAATGGGAGTGCACACTAAGTTACACATAAATATAATATGGATTTTTTTTTTAAATCACATACAAACGACGATACAAATACAACAGGAGGGAAATTAATTTCCTTTTAAAATCCCATTCTTATTTCCTTTCCTTTTTCAATATTCAAATTGGTTGATTAATATACTTGTGGAAATTTGGAATATAACATTTGACATGTGAACATGTTTTATAAGACATTCCCGCCATTTAAACATTATCACCAACTTTTTTAGTAGTATATAGGGAACATTGAGCTTGGCTTCATTTCAACATGAAGCGGATGAACGCAAGGAACATCACTCATAGGCGGATCCAAAAGGGGGGGCTGGGGGGCCCGCCTCCCCCTTTCTTGGGAAAAATTTGGTTGATTATATAGGGAATCACTGAAGCATGACTGTAGCGGGCCCCCTCTTATGGCAGTCAGTGCCCCCAAGTAATACTGGAAGTAAACGGAATATAGCGAAATTCAGTAATTTTTTTTCGAGCGGGTTTTAGAAATGGATGTGTTGCTGATGTTTATCCTTCTAGAGCACGGACTTCTTTTGGTGCAAAATGTTTCAAGAAACGGATTGAAAATGTCGGTTCATCACACTAATGGCTTTTGAGCCAATGAAATTGTAGGATTGCATGTCCTAAAGCAAATTGCAATGTCTTTTCTATAACCTAAAATATATCAGATACTTACGCTAAAGAAACGTGAAAGAAACAATTATTGTCCTTGGTTGAAATGTATACAAATTTAAAATATCATTTAAGCTCACCTTTCCTAAAAGGAAATGTGAGCTTTTGCCATCACTTGGCGTCCGTCGTTGTCCGTCGTCCGTCCGGTGTAAACTATTTCAAAGATTTTCTCCTCTGAAACTATTAAACCAATTTCAACCAAACTTAAGCTGAATGATCCTTAGGGTATCTAGTTTAAAGTTTGTGTTTTTTTTTTTTTTTTTGTTTCGTCAAAAAACATTGCCGCCATGGATAAAAATAGAACATAGGGATAAAATGCCGTTTTTGGCTTATATCTCAAAAGTTAAAGCATTTAGAGCAAATCTGACGGAGTTAAAGTGTTCATTAGGTCAAGAACTACCTGCCCTGAAATTTTCAGACGAATCAAACTACCGATTTTTGGGTTATTACCCCTAAATTGATAATTTTAATGAAATTTTGCAGTTTTTGGTTATTATCTTGAATAATATCATAGATAAAGATAAACTCTAAACAATAAAATGTCAGCAAAGTAAGACCTACAAATAAGACAAATTGTCCAAAATTGTCAATTGACTCATTAAGGAGTTGTTGCCCTTTAAAGGCAATTTTACACAATTTGTTCATCATGATTGTTAACTTTGAAAAATCTTCTCCTCTGAAACTACAGAAGCAATGTCAGCTAAACTTACGCTGAATGATTCTAAGGGTATCTAGTATAAAGTTTGTGTTTTACATTAGGTTTCATTAAAAACAAAGCCGCCATGGCTAAAAATAGAACATAGGAGTAAAATGTGGCTTTTGGCTTATATCTCTAAAACCAAGGTATTTGAGCGAATCTGACAATGAGTTAAAGTGTTCATTAGGACAAGATCTACCTGCCCTGAAATTTTCAGCCAAATTGGTTAACCGATTTTTAGGTTATTGCCCCTGAATTGATTATTTAAAGGAAATTTTGCAGTTTTGGTTATTATCTTGAATATTATTACAAATAAAGATAAACTGTAAACAGTAAAAATGTTCAGTAAAATAAGATCTACAAATAAGTCAAATGCTAGCTAATATGGAATAAATAAACACAGTGATACATACAGGAAGACTATTTGAAAAAAAAATGTTTGTTCTTATGTTGTGCTGTAACACCACAGTCCCATGTTAAAGACAGGGTTTGGATACAGTACATATATTTTATCCCTCCTTGCACAACTCAAAATCCAATAATTTTAGGGGTTGTCATTTGTTGCTGTGTTTCATATTTGCTTTTCGTTTATTGTTTTCAGCTCACCTTTCCTAATTGCCATTCAATACTCTCAGAAAGTTGGATACCATCCACACTGGTTTGTGTCCACACTTAGTAATTATACATTAAAAACTTAAAAGCAAAGAAAAAGAAAAACTTTGATGAAAAATTTAGATAAAAAACTAGGTGAGCGATTCAGGCTCTTGAGAGCCTCTTGTTATTCATATATTTGTATATATGTTATGTTCTTAATTAATTATCGATTAATAAAACATCCCAGAGGTCCTTCGAAAATAAGACGTCAGAGTTAATTACTTTCAATTTTAAATTTAAAAGACAATGATGGCAGTACATTCAGTATAATAAATTGAGTAACACATAGCTATATGTTTCTTTATTCGCACAAACCAAATTACAAAGGTATAGAGATAATTATACATATTTCAATACAATTACATAAATAAATAATGCACGAAAGTAGATAGAGACATTCACAATTGTTCACCCAGAAAAGTTCAATTTGTTATTGATCTCCTTGATAAGTTTACATAGCTTATTCAGTTCTGTACATTTTTTGGAATTCATTAAGTCATAAAACTTCAACGTGTTGGGTCTATTTCTATAATGAAATGCAATACATTGTTTTCTACAGTTATCAAAAGCTGAACAATTAAAGATGTAATGGTATTCATCACCAATGGCATCTAAATTACACAATACACACTTTCTGTTTTCTCTTTCTATGTTTTGCCATCTTCCAGTTTCTATTGGAAATTTCATGTTCTGAGTTCGAAATTTAAGAAATAAAGATATCTGCCTGTCATCCAAAATACTTATATAATTCTCAAACTCCAAAGAATCTTTAAATAAACGATAATTTAATGCTTTTGGTGATTCCTGTAGGCTTGCTAGCCAATTTTGTTTGAACTGATCTATTAAGTTCTGTTTAATGGTTACATGTAGCCATGTTTTGTTTACAAAAAAGATATTGTCCCATACATATGACAAGCCACACGTGTCTAAAATTGATTTGACTTGCTGAGAGGGTGATAGAGCAGATTGTCACACCTTCTATAATTTTCATCTATCGAAATTAATAAAGAGCACGTGAAATTTTGCAACCAAACACTTTTCTGAAAACTCACTGACTCCGTATTATTTATTCATGTTGCGGTTTTGGGCTTTTATTCTTCATAGGCTTCTAGCTATAACAAAAATCTGTATGTTGACTCTTAATGTTTTGATTTATATGTGTCGTTTGGTTGCTGTCATATTAATGTATACCTTTAAAATCTTTTTTCAAAACAAAAGGATTGACTGAGTATAAAAATTCACATCTCTGGACTTTCCCGTCCGACAGTATATCTTTGCTAAAATTGGGTGCGGCCGTTTAGCTGCTCGGATGTATAAATATGCAGCCTCATTTAGTCGAAATTAAAAGTCGTATATCCTATGCATAGTGTAGTGAGAGATTTTGCGCTATCTATACGTTAAAGAACCATTTAAATAAATGGTCGAAGGGATATTCGAACTTCGAATAAAATCTCTAAACAACAACAAAGGTCACCTGAATCTTCAAATAAGTCACATGGCTGATTTTAACACATCTTTTGCGCCTTTTGCAAGGACAATTGTAGATGAAAAAAAAACTTAATTAACAAAACAGATCAGTAAGACAATAATTTTAGAATAAACGAAACGGCCAAAATAAGTTCAATGTTATTATAAATTGTGGCTAATTTTTTTCGTGTGTTTTTGCTTTTATGACATATTTACCATATAAGTATATAAAATTGACACAGTAATTTTTCCACCTAAACGAGCCTGACTGCCGTTGTTTTACGCTTCAATATATGAGTTATTGCATGTACAAAATGGAGATTGTTTTCTGTTCTACTGCCCTCCTCCTAGTTTGGCTGCATACAATGTAACCACTGATGTAGACTCACTTTATTATCTATTATTTAAACAAATAAATTCAAAGAGAAAGATGTGGAAAGAAATTCTAAAATTTTCGTTTAAAATTTAAATATAAATAAAAATAAAATACCCCAAAACTGGAAAACTGTTTTAGACAATTATCAGTTGAGAACTAATGATTATGCATCACTAAATGAAACTGATAAATTGATTGCTCCCGTGCTCCAATGGCAAATATATCACGCATATTCACGACGAGGCGAAAGTGGATCGACCTTTTTTTTTTACGGTGTCATCTTTTGTTTTACATTGTATATCAGTTAAAGGTCGTATTCATTTAAAGAGTTACTGTATATTAGCACTTCAACGCAAAGCTAGATGCTAGATGCATGATAAATGTTAGTTTACACCGTATTTTATTTTTCTCAAGAAACCAACTTTTTTTATCTTTCTCAAGTAAAACCAAACTTTGAGTTTTCTATCTTGAATGACAAAAATTTCGGAAAAGTTTGGTAAAGAAATAATCACAATTTGTGTTGCATTCTAATGCAATAATAAATCATTACGCAAGAAACCGCCCTTTCCAGACGGCCATAGCAATTCCAATGGTGATTCCGTTATGACGTCGTTGAAACAACGTTAAATTACGGGAAACAATAGACGACGTTTGGGTGCTATAAACAGTTTCGTATAAAAAACTAGGGGTTATTCCCCAACTAAAAATAACCATGGAGGGAAATCCCTTTTTATTCATATAATTGGTACAAAAGTATCATGTTTTTTGTATTTGATTGTAAAAATTAGTTAATTAGCTTTCAATTTTAACAGGTTGAATGATTAAAATAATTTTAAAAATTAGATTTAATATACATGTTTTGAGGGGAGACAATACTGTAAACATCCTGTTTTTTTGGCAGTGAAAATTGAAAACTTATTTGCAGCCACAGTAGCTCTTTTCGAAGCAGGAAACCGTACCCTGAAACAAGATTTTTATTAAAGGCCAGGTAAAAACCTATGAATTTCATACAGTTTTGATTATGGGAAATGTGCCTGTATCATGTTTACATGGGTATGCACATGACCTGATTTCAGGTTTTTTATGTTCAGATTAGGCAACTTTTCCCCCCTTTTCTCTGGATAGAACTTTTTTACTATATTAAAAGTACATTATATTTTTATTTCAATATAAACTAGAGAAATTCTGATTCCAATGATATCTAGTTTTATACAAGTATCTTTATCAACCATTCCACCACTAAGGGTCACTTAGGCATGGTCCCTTAAAATATGACGTCATAGAAAAAAACTGTTGATTGCACCCTTAAAGGGTCAAACATATAATATAGTGAGGTTTTAGCATAGAAATGTGTTAGTGAATGGAGTAAAACAATTCTGAAAAATATCATATGGCATGCATACTTTAATTTAAAAGCATCAGTTTGGTATATTTAATGCAAATATTACAGATTTGTACATAGCAACCAGATATAAGAAAACCAGACTGTGTGCAAATTTTGAAGTTTTTCCATCTTTTTGCAACGTCATAATATTTTTATTCATTCTCTCATATATTTGGAACCAAAAGTTGCACATGAAAAGTGTAGATTTTTCTACTTTGACCTTTACTACTGATCAGTGTAACATACATTTTGTTCATTATATTATATATTTGGTACTTTTATAGTCAAATAGCTACAAGTGCCGTTCCTAAGAAATACACTATTTCAATATTTTCTCAACTCAGCTACACCTTAGTTCATATAATACTAGGGACAAAATCTGTTTAAAGTAACTTTATTTATGTTTATTCCATAGTTTTTATTCTATTTATTCAAAAGAAACCCAATTTTATG